>CM034150.1:710517458-711990186 GCA_019776745.2 Taxus chinensis
TCTCTACGTTGCTCCAAACAGGGATTTCATAGAAAATGTCTAAATATTAGATTCCCAAAGGGAATAATATCATAAAACAAGGACAACCCTTCCATTAATTCAATGAGTGAAACTCTTAAAACCTCCCTCATTGTTTTCAAATGACAACTACAAAACAAAGGTCCTTCTCAACAGTTCTTGCCAAAAAACTGAATACTAGCAGTATAATCTATTTTAATTTCACTTTCCCTTCATTTTCAATAAAAAGTATCTTTCCCATTTATCATGATATTACAAAATAATCAAACCTTCAATGTGATAAAGGGGCTACAATAATAGTTCCATTTATAACAAACGGCATGTCAAACGGTGTTTAGCTCAGTTCAAAACATAGCAACATGCAAATTTCTCATGCTCCAATCCTGTTCACAACCAAAATTAGGGAAAGGGCAAATGCTAAAGGCTCTCCACCCAACCAAGACATCCAATGTATAGAGGAGACGTAGAATGCATCTCTTCATTGGCCTCCAAGTCCCCTAACAACAAAGCAATAAAATCATGTGGTCTAATCATGGCCCTACCTCAGGATTCCACAAACACTCAAGTAGGATAACCAATAAACTACAGTAGTTACAAAACACAAATGTAGTTTCAACTATATTAAAAAAATGACAAAATTACTGAGGCTTCATAAGTAAGGTCAAAGGAGCAAGAAATATGGGTATGATTTTTCAGGCTCCTCAAAAGGGAAATGCGGTCACAACCTGAGCAGCACACCATCAACATATGTGTTCGTGTGTGTTTGTACATATAAATATATATTGTGGTGTGTGTGTGTGTTGGGTGTGGGTGTCGGGTGTGGCTGTGGTGTGGTGTGTGTTGTGTGGTGTTATATATATAAGTTCGAATGCCCTGACCATGCACCTTGAGTGCCTACCCTAAGACCCCTTATTCTCCATGCCTTATTCCTCCCCAACCTCTTATGGCACCCATAAAAAGTGGTGTAAAGAAATTGCAATATTTTTTGTAAGGTGGAACAAAATCCCAACCCCTCCACCCTTATACCTCCCTGAAAAACACTTGTGCCTCCACAAAACATAACCCCATGTCAGGCATACACCATTTCTAGGCCATGCCCAAAATCACACAAAACATGCCAAAACATCATACATTCTTAAACTTACTATAGTTTAATACAAAGAAAGAAAATCCTGTGATGAGCTCAAGCTTCTACTCTCCATGATGGAGTTGTTCAAGTCCCACAAAACAAAAAAGCTTTATTGAATGCCAAGCCATCCAAAACAACCAAGAACAAGCATTGACCAATCTTTCCACAAAATCGTTCTGTCAAAGCAAGAGCTCATAAAACACACAAGGAATTACGCCCAAGATAAAGTCTCCAAAATGATTGCAAACCCCACAAAAAGGCAAGCCATTCAAAATATTTCGAGAGGAAGGGAAGAGGATGAGGTGATCCGTAGGATTTTTGACCAGAGTCTCAAATCTTCAACTCCAACCAAAAAGTCAACTTCCAATCTCTAATGAAATAAGAAATATGGTGGTGAATAATATGTACAAGTTTACTTACATATCAAATCAACACAACCCCAAAGGACGAGATTAAATCATGAGAAACAGTGCAATAAAACCGTTACAATCTTCTACCCCCTTCCTCAAAAAGCCTTAACTAAGTCTAATTCAACTACCCAACCATCGGCAGGTTGTAATTAAATTTAAGAGGAGAGGATATTGGTTTTTATATTCTTGGCTCCTACAAGCCTACAAATTCAGTTGTCCTCCAAGGAAAATTTCAAAACTTCCAAGAGGTGGAGTGTTTCACATCTCAAAAATCACTTCCCAATATCACTAATATCTCCTACTACATACGTCTATATCACTTAAATATAGTGACATACAACTCTCATGACTATTACTTGCTTTATTTTTACGGACATATCCCTTTATTGTACTTTATTACAACACCCCGATTACTACAAAATTAACACCCATTTAATTAATTAGAAGGGGTTAAAGCTCACAAACTAAACAAATGATAAATAAAACAGGGCCAAACTAAAAGTTTATAAAAATACATAAACAAACCTGGTCACAATTTTAAAAATGATCCCCCCCATGGGAACCCTAACCACACACCAACAAAACCAACAATACAGTTGCCATGGGACCTGTGAAATTGTCATCTAGAATGGCAATCCGCCTGGTTGGTCCTCCCACCGATTGTTTGTTGTGATATTCTCAAATAATTGCCCCAAACCACAATCCACCTCTTCTTGTATGCTATTTATTCAAATAACCAAACTAATATAAAAAATTACCAAAAACAACTTATCTTTATGATTATTATTGCAGCACAACAATCAATAGTCCAATTTCTCAGCAATGTCATTTTGCAATTTTAGAACACTTATATCTATCCACATAATTGTTCCTCCTAGGTCTACTGACAACTGACCAACCCATATTCATAAAGTTTCTCCGACAACCCATAATATAAACCATGGCAACCAACTAGCGTACCATCATTTCTAATATCTCAAAGTCGCTTCCTAAATCCGTCCTCATACTTGACACAATTTTGCCACCAGTTACTGATCGTTATCTAACATCCTACTCACATCATTAATAACCCCCGTTGAACATATCATGTTAAATACTTATTAATGATTTCTTATGTTATCAGATAGTTACAAACCGGTGTTTTTCATAAGGATAATTTGGGTGCCCGGGCAACTACAGTTCCTCATCATTTTCGAGTTTTGGGGGTCGGTTGTTAATGGTCGAAGGCCATGATTGTCTACCATTAATTTTTCACACTCTGACAAACCCACAAGTCAACCATAACGATCGTAAAAAATGGTTAATATGATCCAATCTTAAATAGATATCACATATTTAACTTCCTAACACACACACTAAGCATTTTTTCAAAGAATTGTGTCACATTTAGTTTGTTCGATGTCATATGAACTGAAAATATGACATATTATCAATAATATATTCCTATTATAATTCATCATTGTCATTTATCATCATGGTCTTTTTCTTTTCATCATCATCGTCAGCCAACTTTTGCTCATCATTGTCATCATCGATGCATTCATCATTGTCTCCCAGTCATTCTATTACATGGTTTCAGTCATCGTATCATCATTTTTCATCTCATCATAATTTTATCATCATTTAATTGGTTATCATCGTCACGTCATCATATTGTTTCATTTTAATCATCATCATCATCCTGTCTTCATGTTTTTCATCATTGCCAATCAGTTAAGGTTTTTCATTTTGTATTGAGGAATTGGTTTTGTACATTTTTCAATTTCATCATTACTCACACTGATCCACTATTTTAAGTAGTGTTTATGGTTTTAAAGTTAAGTATGTACTATGAACATTATGAAATGTGTTCAGGTCATGTAATTGGGATTCATGTGTCCATGATAATGCCAAAAATATCCTCTGATGATTAAATAAGCTGAACTAGTTTATGAACGTATCATCATGTTATTAAGGTTTCAATGTTTTTTGTAACCATTCAATGATTAGGGTTTATTTTTTATATGTATGGTTTGCCGATAGGGGACCCAATTTTTTGATCACCATCATCATCATTCATCATCATCAGCAATCGCATCATTGTCATTAGTCATTCCCATTCTCATTATTTTTTTTTTTCAATATAATTCTTCAATTTTCATTTTCATTATCTTGTTTGATAATAATGGGCATGGTTATTTATCGTTATACTCGGTATCACCAAATTGAGCTAGAGAGGCTGAAGCTGTCTGCTATGGATCATATTGTAATACCAACTCTAGATTTAGCTTCACAATTTGGAATTGGATTTCTATTGAAGGTCTTCGAAGAGGAAAGGAATTGAAAAATAATGAAGGTTATCAGACTCTCTTATAAAAAAATGAATAAATTAAATAAAAATGGGTTTGATGCTTCTTAGGAAGGTGCAAAATGATGTTGTGGATCTCTTTCAAGTACGATGCCCCCACTATCCACATGTTGGTAGTTTAAACATGCTAAAATATTTTGATAATTTGAAGTCTCCCTAAGCGAGGAACGCTAAATACTGCTGATATTATTTGGGAAGATATAAGGTAAATGCCCCACTTAGGAACAATCAAAAAGGATAATATGAAAAAAAATTGCGATAACATTTTTGTCTTGTTTGAATGTTTAAAACACACAGTTGATTCAGACGGGCTATAGAAAACTTGGATAAACAGACACACCATTGACCACCTAAGCACAAGGTAACATACGGACCACCCATCATGAGATTCACTTTCCTTTTCAACAAGACATGACCTAATAGTCCAAAACATAACACACTTAAGTAGGGGAATCGGACAGTGTAAAAATATTTTACGGTTACTTATTTACTAAAAATACTTCAAATATTAACTTACGTTTTAGAATATATGTAGGATTTGCACAATTCTTGTTAAAAATTGAGATTCTTCTTGTATATAGTGACACCATTCCTTAAGACAAAGATTGCCAGCAGAATGAGTATCACCTTTAATATGTCAATTATGGTTTAATTATTTATTTAATCAAAAGATGAATTTAAAATCCACAAGGGCTACTATACAAAACTCGCGTACTTGAACTGTTTAAAACCCTCCATTGCACAAGGAGGACAAAGGTAAGCTTCCAAGTGTTGTGGAGTACGATAGGTTTGAACTAAAACCTTCTTTCAGCGAGGATCAAAACATTGAAAACACTTAAGACAGGATGACCATTACACCTTGGAAAACATTAGTTGGAGGAAGGTCAAATGAATCCAATCTCATGATTCATTAGTTAGTAAACTAGTCTTCTAAATTGACGCTTAGGAACTTATCTAGAATGGTTTTTAAAAGGCTTCATTTAGGCTTCTCTGATTAGTTGAAACAGAATACAATTTATGTTTCAAAATAGATGACCTAGATTTAATGATTTCTTGATCACTCCCACTCCTTACTAAGGACCTAGTTATTCTCTCAAAAGCTAAATTAAGAATTTACACATTCACAACAATAGGATAAAAAAAAATTAGAGCTTAAGGGTCGTAAGGGTATATTCTTTTAACCAAAAGCTAGTTCCCATCCTCTTCCAAGAAAAGATTTTGATTTCTTGAAGAAATCAAAACTTCATTATTAATTTTTTTTTTATAACTTTTATAATAGTTACCAAACCATTTGTAATGCTTAGGAATCGAATTCGTTCCCGTGACCTAGAGGTTTACTACAAAAAAAAAATATAACTTAGGAAAAATTCAACCATTGTTCCCTAAGAATAGTCAAGGATACATAGTACCTTCCAAAGATACAAACTAAGGATAATAAGAGCCTCTAAATTTACTGACGTGAAAACTAGCAGGTAGGCAATAATAGTCCAAACAAGGCTTACTATTTTCAAAATTCTATAGTAGGAAAAACTATTCATAATGAGTTGCCAATAAGTTATATCATTCACAATAATATTTACAAGTTTTTGTTTCATTCAATGACAACACAACACTACTTCCACACGTAAAATGTGTATTTCTAACTTCCAAACAAACACGAATCTAGAAACTTTGAACAAACAACAACGATGCAAACGGTCTATGAGTCTTCCTTTTTTTATAGGAGTCATCTGCCACAATTATTTAACCTTGGTCAATTCATGAGATTGGCATGATAAATACTAAACATGGGAGTAGAATGGCTACCATAATAAGATCTAAAAATAACCTTCTATTTAATTAAATGGTGCTAGCTAAAAACACCAAACAATGTCATTTAATCATGCTAGAAAATTATACCCAGGGAAAATTAGAAGGAAGCATAAGAAAGAACCCCATATGAACATTGTTTCAAGGAAAGCAAAATTCTAAAAACATTCAAGTAGGGTTGCAATGAACTGTTAACTTCGAAACCAAAGTATCGAGCGTATTAGGATTTCAAATCATATAACGAATAGATTAGTATTGAAACCAAACTTGAACACCATTCAAATTTATTTAAATAAGTTCATAGGATTCCAAAAATTTAAAGTTAGAATTCCAACACATTTTACTTAACCATTATTTACCCATTTTTGAAAGTACACCTCACAAAACATTAGGACACTTTATTTCTTTGCCAAAATGATTTTTCATGTGAATGGCCATCCTAATCATTTTAAATTTTGGAATGATAAACCACTCATAAGGGGAAAAGGAGTACAAAAACAATTTGACCATGTTATAAAGAAATTAATGTAACCTCATCAATGGATGGGATTACCTTAACTTTCATGAAACATTTAAAATACTACCTTAACCCCATCAAAACATGAGTCCATTTAATTGATTAAATTGTCTATCATGAAATCATCAAATTCCATGGCATAGTACCAAACAGTCCATTAACAATATCAAAATTGTTACCTAGAAGAGTAGGATCAAAAAGGGGGGTGGATTTGTAACAAATCATGCCATTAAAAAAACAATTAGCAGTCCAAATTTGCGTTC
The DNA here is from genome assembly GCA_019776745.2 of Taxus chinensis. NCBI lineage: Eukaryota > Viridiplantae > Streptophyta > Pinopsida > Cupressales > Taxaceae > Taxus > Taxus chinensis. Next base: position 710,523,952 of record CM034150.1, read on the forward strand.
CCATGGGACCTAGAAAACATTCTCAAAATATCAGTGTGCGACCAAAAAAATTTTACCCTTATTAACGGTTGGATCACCCGTATAATAAATTTGAAAGGAAAATCAGGCATCTCATGAAATGTGGAGAGGAGTGTGTGTTAAATCTTAAAAGGTTCTTTAAAATATTAGTGGATCGCCATCATGTAAAGAACTGAGTTGGAAAACCGAGAGCCCTGTTTATTAAAAAATTTCCAATCTATAACTTGTAACAAATGCAAGAAGATTACTTCGACTGCGATTAGCCATAGCAAAACACCGAGATACTAACAAGATGTCGGGTAAGGGAAATTAAAATTGGCAAGGCTCGAATGAGCTAAATTTCAAAACCTTCTAATAAACTACTGTGGAACTGCTAACCCATTAAGGGTTTAGATATTATTAGCAAGATCAAGATATTCTCTCTATTACCCAAAATAGATATGGTGCTAAATATTTCTTCAAAGAAAAGACGGTTATCAACATTTACATCCAATATAATATATATATATATATATAGATAATATATAGATATATATTATATATATTTATATATTCCTTACTGGGTATAAAACCACTTAGGAAAACTAATAAGGATTATTAACAAAATACAAGTCAACTAAAATCGGGTATTATCCTAAAACACACTGAAAAACATTCAACGTGAATATAGACACTATAATACCCAATACATTTAAATTTCAAAAGGCTTTTTTCACAAGAATAGCTAAATCAGAGCCTTCCACACATTCCATGAAGACCTCAACAATGATAGGACACAAGACTCCCTTCATACAGCATGTATAGAGATTAAATTATAGAAAGAGGGTGGAAAAACATTTTATCAACTAAATCATAGTAGATAGTAGCAAGAAGACCAAACAAAATACATGGGTGAGAAAACCCACACGAATTAAAAAAAAAATTTGCAAAAGAAAGTTTGTTTAGAACCACGTTTTAAGGAAAGAAAAACCAGGAAGATATGCAGGATACGGATAAAAATGACTACCAAAAAAAACATAGAACCTAAGAAAACGTCAATTTCAGAAATAAAATTAAATTCATTTCATGTATGGTAAAGAGAGCACAAAAATCAAAAGTAGTGTATTATCATGCATCAATATGATCCTGAACTTGCCAAAAAACAAGTATACACAACATCTTGCAACAACATCGACGAATAAGAGAGAAGAGGGTGGGAAAATAAAAAACTCTATCCAACCACCCTGCAATGAATGATGCAAACATACTCCGACCACTCCAAAAAAACATGAATCCACCTGGAACATGATGGGCTTACTGGGGGGAAGAACCATGCCTTTTTGGGTCCTTTACTGGGAAAGAAAAAGGCCCATTCTTCATCATAGCGGCAGGGGATACTTGAGCCCCTGAAATTGTGGGACCAAAAAACATTAATGGAGGAAGGTGGAAGGTGAGAAAGATGGCGCTAAGATCTTTCCAAAAAGTCCTCCTGCCCAAATGGTTTCCAGTCGAAAAGAATGGTGTCTAAAGATTAGGGTACGGGTGAGCAATGGTTAAAGAGTATTTCCTACCGGGTCCATGTGGCCAGCTCGCTTCATCTGAAGACTTCGGCTTCCTCCTTTCACTCTAAAAAATAACATTGGACTGACACGTGGTGGTTTCCACGGGATCCTCTATTTCCTGTGTTATTTTTCTTAGGTCCATCGTGTTGGTGGCGACCTTGTGCCTCATGATCTGAAGATCGTGGAGGCTTCGCCAAATTTGGAATTTTCAATGGCCGACCTTTACCTTCAAGACTCTGACACGTGGCAGGTTGGCACTTGTTTAGGGACTACCTTTTGGGTCGTGCCTAGAATTACATTGAGTGAGACACATGGCAAGCTGGCGAATGTTGGGGACCACCTTTAGACTGTTCTTGAAAGTGCACCGAAGAGACACTTGCTCTTGTGCTAGCCTGTTCCTTTATTGTATATTGGCAGTCCCGTTTTCTTAGTGGGGCCAATATCTGACTGGATACATGAGGCTCAGCACACTTTAGAAACCCGCTCGGAATGTTACTTTTGAAGTTAACAACTGCAATGACACTTGCTCCTGTCCGTGGGTGCCTCTGCATTAGATTTCAATGACCGCCTCTACCTTTTCGGGCTCCTGGACATGTGGGAGGGCCAAGCTTGTTTTGAGGGTTTCCTTGAATTTTCCTTTTTGAAATTTGCACGATGAGGCTACGTGCCGAATTCGCTTACCTTTTGTATTAGCCAATTGAGCCTATCCTTTTTCAGGAGGGGTCCCATTGTAGAAGGCCTGGCGCTCATCTGAGTCTCCATTTTGGAGTGCTCTGTTTGAATTTGGTTGATAAGACATGTGTCACTATCCATTTTCTCTCTACTAGTCATTTTGGGCCACTCTGTCTCCCTTTTTTGACTCCTGAGGACCCACTAAACACATGGAGAGTTGGCGCTGCATTAAGTCTTCCACAATTTGACCCTTCATTGCTGTGCAGCGATGTGGAACATGTGGAGGCTTCTGCCGACCACTTTTTACATTAGCTGATTAAATGGGTGGCTCTATCCCTTTCAGGACCTGGGACACGGGTGAGTCGCACTTGTTTAGGGGTCAACCTTCGGATGTTGGTCTTTTCTTTGAAGTTTGTTGTCAGACTAAAGTGGGAACATTCCAATAGATCTACCCCATTTTGAAATTTTCAACTGTCGACTCTGTAACTTTTTCGAACTGGGGCATGTGGAAGCTTGGAACTATTTATGGTCTCCATTTGGGATTTTGATCCTGGAGTTTTGCCGATGAGACATGTTGGTACCCTCCATGTTCGTGATGTGGAACTTTTCAAGCCCTGATGAGACCCCCACGGGTCTCATGGGTCGGCAATCTTGAAAACTGTGCCTTTGAAAAAGAGGTAAAAGTTCCAATAGTCCCTTAAAGATCTGCCAGCCTGCATTAACACTTGGAGAATTCCTTCGTGGACCAACATACCCGCTTTTGGCAAAAAGTCCTCATCGGGCACGCTTAGCCCACATTTTCCACATTTTGGGCAAAAGACATCGCATGGGAGCCCATGGCCTTTTTTTACACTTGTAGCCTCCTTACGAAAGTGAAAAAATGTCAAAATTTCTCCCACCGCCCCACGAGTCGGTAATTTATTTTGGCGAAAAACTTCCTAGGGGCCCGCCAACCCACCATTTGGAAAAAAATCCATTCCAAGGCTCGACGGCCCGTAGCTTGAAAAATACGAAGAGTTAGAAGAAACTTATTTAATCTCTGGAAAGGGAAGAAATTTTTTACTATCTGATGAAAATCTTTCACGGGGGCTTAAGTTATTAAATATGTAAAATTCAGTTTGAATCAAAAAAGGGGGGGAAAATGGTGTCAGGTTGACCCAAACCAAAATAAGTGGAGCTTAAGTTGGTTCAACAAAGGCACTAGGTAGACCTTCATCTAAACCTTCCTCAAAAGACATTAACTAGTTTCATTGAACACATAGGATCCTAAAAGATCAATATTTTTTCATCTATTTGACAAAACCACTGTGATTCAATACTCCTTCAATTTTTTATACTTGCTTCAAAATACCTTATCTAATACCAATTATTGGGGACACACAATGACAAAGAGGGGGTGAATAAGTCATATAAAAAAATTCTTTCAAATTTTCTTATGATCATGTGATCCATCAAACATACCCATTCAAACATCATTAAGCATATGATGAGATTATTAAACATTGAATAACCATTCACAAAGAACAAGGTTGGTTGTAAGAGAGAACACATGACACAAATCTTACGGGGGAAACCTCAACCTATGGGGGCAAGAAAAGCCACAAAAACCTCTGCATATAATTAAAAAACATGAAGGACTTAAGTGAATATTTCACATCACCAGTGAGATTATTTAGTGAGGTTACCCAACCCCACAAGGAGAACAAAAACACCTGGTTGGTGGGACACAAATCCTACAATTTGGATAAAAACCCCCCACTATAACAAGAACTAACTCAAAAACCTGAAGATAAATATTCACTAAGTAATTTTCCGCCAACAAACTGATTGTGATTGATTGGTAAGCCACCTCTACCCAAAACCTTCTTAACCTAGTCTTATGTATGCATTCAACTTGCAAACTACATGTGTGATTAGGTCCAAGGTGAAATGTATTGTGATCCTTCTCTTGCTCAACCTATAATCATTATTTATCAAATATGTTATTAACCCCTACAACAATCTCCACACTCGCTCAAGATATCTCAAAAATCCATCATCCCAATAGTTAAATGAGCCAACACAACTCAGTTTATAATGACTCTTTCATAAAACAACCCAATGTTTGGATAAGAACATTAAGGTTGGTCTTAAAACACTAAACCACAGCCTACACTTTCATTAAAATCACATGAAGGGATCTTGCTTGAGGTCTTTGTACTCCTACAAAACGTCCAACATGCAATCTTTCTCAATTAGGCCTAAAATCGGCGTCTTCAACTCAACAAATTGCCTTCTTGGATTTCAACGGGCACATAACAGAATCACTTAAGGATTTCACCAAACTCCACACAACTAAAAAATTCCTCTATGAAAACTATACATATCATTCACTTACAAAATCCATCTCCTCATGAAACCTAAAAATACAAGAACCTCCTAACTAGTTCCAAGCACCTCAAACGTTTCAAAAGTGAAAATGAATTGGCATATCAAAACTCTCCCCAAAACCATGGCACATATTAACACATCAATATAAATTTTTGAGTAAGAAACTCATGTTAATTATTCTACCTTCACCTGATGGCACAGACCCAAAATGCTTTGCATCCTGATGTTAGGCCTTGAATTTACCGATACAAACACCCTAGTTGCGCTCGGCACATCACTCAACCTATTACTGGTTGCTCACCGAAGTGAACAAAAAAGTACAAGTACCTCTTTAGGTGTTGTTGTTAAGGACTATTTTAGCATGATGAAGGAACGAAAGAGAGGAAGAAGAAACATATAGACCATAACTAATCCCTCATTCTGCAATGCATCGCTACATTCAGATCTAGACAAGAACAAGCTTTAAAAGTTAATCATGTTTGAATCAATAACATGCACACTAATTTACATAGGAATGACTCTTATATTCAGCCAAGATCTTCCATCTATAATAACACATAAGCTCTTACAATTAATCATTCTATAACAATGCGTGCATGGATCTGATACAGTAAATCCAATCATATGCCACATACCTATATACCTCATACTCCATATCTCTCTGTGTATATGTATCTATATAATGTATATCTTACTATATACTTCACATATATATATATATATAGGGTGGGGAAATTCCCTTCACCGCTTATCTGTTCCAAAAATAGGGTGGCAGTTTTTCATAGCCACATGTCATTTACAAGCATAGCCCAATTGCAAGTGGTTATCTATAGACCTCTTATAGTTAAACTAAAGTACAATCCTATTTTTTAGCTGGTTATCAGGCAAAATGATTCGATCGGGAGACTCTAGACATAGACAATGCGGTGGCGCGCACGTCTCTACATCGTTGGTGTGTTTCACACGCCATCTCTAAAATAGGTCTTTATGCTCAAAATCAGCTAAGGCCTGAAAAGCTGAACTTTCCCTCCACACATGGGTTCTCCTGTCCCTCCACGCCCCCTTGATCTGGCCTTCTCTCCCGCGTAGACTTCTTGTGTGATCTCTAACAAGTATTCTCTGATCAAACAATCTCTTAAACCAGTCAAAACTGCTACAAGGTATCAAGAAACAATTTAGAAAAAATATGATCTCAAAGATCTTTAACATCACTTACAAGCTCTAAAAATCATTTAACACTTAAAAGGAATCCCAATACACTCCTCAAGAACTAACAAGAATATATTATCTGGAGAAAATTCCACTCTTATACTGTCCAAATTATCTTCTTTACAAAACCTAATAGGCTATTAGGCAATTAAAGTTTAAGAAAAAAACTACCTCAATTGATCACTAAAATGGATCCAAACATCACCTAGGAATTTTACCAACTATTCATGATCATTAAATGTTTCTACAACATGCTAACATCAACAAACAACTCACACCTACGAGACTAATTTTAGTGCTTTAGGCCAAAAAGCAGTATGTCAACTTTGGAAACCTGTTAGACCCAATTTATCTATTGAACATGCCCATATATTTGCAGGATAACCTATTACACATTTCAAATTCTCTAGAACACTTTTCCTCTTTTCATGATATTTACAACTCACACTTGTACCATCAAATCTCTAGGAAATTAAAGTTTTTATGTACCTTACCAGCTGACATGGATCATGAAACCACCAACAACAAGAGTCTCTAAGGAAATATACATCCCCATGTCAACATATCAACTTTCCCATGCCATTTGGGATACCATACATGCATATCTTCTCTATCTCTCTAAACTAGGGTTTGGAGAGGTTTTTGACCAACTTCACTTCTTAACAATCATTCATAAATGATACCACATAATTTGGACTTCATTCCAACTATAAAATACTATAAATTTCATTCCGTCAAATATATTTAATTACTCAGGTCCTCATGCAAATTTTTCATGTGTGAATGAGCACCAAAAATTTGACCTTCAAGCTAGTAATTACATTTCTAAGAGCTTGGTAGAGCTCAAAAGATATTTTTTTTCCTTTATTCTCTAACTTGTGGTCCTAAAATTTTTTCCACAGCTCTAAAATGACCTTATTCATGACCTCCAATTCTCTAACATTCTCTATAATCTTTAAATCTAACAAGCACCATACCTACCCAGTTCTCCTTGCCTTGTCTTCATATTCTTGCTTCAATAGGACCTAGAATTTTACATAAAATTGTTGAACCATGATCTTGTAAAACTTATACACCTTTTCAGTGCATCCTCAATAACTCCTCACATGCTCACCTTAGATTTATTTGTCTCGTATCTCATGTTATCACATCATTTTTCTTGAGAAATGTCTCCGACTATGCCTAGAAAGACTTGTACCAACACATGCTTCACAATAACTAACATGTTCTTCACACTACAGACACTCTAAAAAAATTTACATTCCTCACTAAAGATATTGACACCCTAGAGACTTCATACAACCTTTGGAGCACACCTACAATCACCTTCATGCTAGACCCATGCACTCAACCATGCATGTTGACCAAGACAACCATGACATGACACCAAAACAAAATAGCATGGAAAAAAAAAATTGAACACTACCAATCACCTTCAAGCTTGATTATGAACGACACCTCATACAGAACACATATCCACCTAGACTCCCTTTTCCATCAATGACACTTGATATCAATGACAACAAGTAAGATATTATGTCCAATAGAGATATATGATTTCCTATTGACAATAAGCATTGCATACTCACCAATGTCTTGTATGCATTGAGACTAAAAAGAATTCTATAAATAAATCAACTATTGGAAAAAAAATATATCAAAGTTTCTTTTGAATACTCAAGTGAAAAAATGAGTGCCTCATTTAGGATAAAGCCAACAAGTCTCGAATTGGTTCTCTCAAACATCATTTATCAATAAAATGTTTATGATGGATTTTTTTTATCATATAATAATCAAAAACTCATTGTTAAGAACACATAATTTATAAAAAAAAAAAATCAATGAAGGTACAAGTATGTTAGGTTTGGGTATTAAGTCTCACTACAGACAAAACAAATGGTTCAAGGAATGTCATAGTTGAAGAAAAAAAACATATATATATATATATATAATATATATAATATATATATATATATATATATATATATATATATATATATATATATTGTAAAATTGTCTAGGAGAGAAAATATCGATCACCTTTAATAGATCCACCGGAAGGTTGAACCTGATTCATATATCCTTTTGGAAGGATAAAAATTGCTTTTATCTTTTTTTGGTTATTATTCAGAAAAATGTGGAAAATATTTTCTTAAGAACAAAGGATCAAGATTTTCAAGAATTAAAAGAGTTCAAAAATCTTGTAAAAAAATAAATTGGATGTCATATCAAAGGTTCCCCACTCATATTGAGTGGGAAAATTCACTATAAATGCATTCTCTACATATCAAAAGGAATAGATAATTTTTCAAAAAACTACTACACAACACCCTACACCTCACAAAAAAGGGTGATATAGAATGGGAAAACTACAAAATCATGGAAATGTTATGATGTATGGTCAAGGATGGAGGATTTGAAATAACTTATAAGGAAGAAGAAGGCATAATAAAAATGTATCTACTTGGTAGTGTCACCAACATTTCCACTTGACAACATCACTCCATAGGATGCATGGTAAAGAAAGAAACCCTTAGTGTTTGTCTTTGAGTTTTTAAGATCCATACCCATATGTTGATATTGAATTATAAAAGTACAAATTTGGATGAATTCTAAAATTTACATCTTCATTAGATATAGTGAGTATTAAATGAGATACCTGTTATCTGATCTGAAAAAAAAAAAGACTTCGTCGACATGGATGTTGAGTGTTATGAGACAAGTGCTTCAAGCTAGTGGTCTTCAAATTCAAAAAAATAGAAGAAATTTTTATTGTGATTAAAGAAGATGAAGAAAACAATGACTGTAATAATGGGAAAAGTTTATTTAATCAAGCTCCGCAATCCACATCTCAATGAATGCCAAGGCATTGTATAGATCTAGTAAGAGATTGTAAGTTGGATGAAGTCCTTAACACATTAACTAATAAATAAAGGACTTGTACTATGACTTGAAAAGGGGTAAATTTATCTATAATGAGTACATTTTTTTAATCTCGTGAACTCAAAATGGTCTATAAATCCATATATTCTCCCTCTTGGAAGCAATCCATTGAATTTTAATATCATTCATCAATAAATAACATGACACAACAGCTTATAAATCTTCCACGAGGGAAGAATCCAATTGGGTGCAAATGAATTTCCAATATAAAGTACACCTTATATGATAGGATGGACAAGAACCATGGAAAAAAAATTGAAGGGTTGTACTCATACGGAAGTAATAGATTGTGAGGATACATTATCTCTTATAGCTAAAATGAAGACAATCTGGATCATTTAAATTGTAACATGTGACTACTCAATTTGGTGTAAAATTTCATCAAATGGATGTCAAATCAATTGTCCTCAATACAGACCTAAATGAAGAAATCTACATGCCTCAAATAGAATTTTTTATCACACCTAACCAAGAAGAAAATGTTTGTATTCTTGTAAAGTCATTGTATGGACTCAATCACTTTCCTAGAGCATGATACAACAAAATAGATGAGAATCTCATTCATAGCATATTCAACATGCACCCTTATTATACTAATATCTACCTCAAAGAATAGGGGGGAGATGTTGATTATAATTTTATATTTTTATGGTATGGTAACCATAGGTAGCTTAATTGAGGTGATAGAAAACAAAAATATAAATTTAAAATAGGTGTTTGACATGAAAATATTATGCAATTGAACCATTGTCTTGGAATGGAAGTATGGAAGAGATGGAATCACATATTTTTTATTCAAATGGAATATGCCAAGATATTGTTTAAGCAGTTTTGGATAATGGACTCTAAGCCTATTCATAGACCTGTGGAGGCAAATCTTTAACTGTCTCAAACATTTCCATCACCTTAGGTAGATGCAACCCTTTATCAGGTGTTAATTGGGAGTTTCATTTGCTTAACATACACTAGGTGAAATTTAAGCTATTTAGTGATTTAATTATCAACATTCATACAAGAACCAAAATTCAGTTACTGGAAATAAGTGAAGATAATTCTAAGATATGTCATAAGAACCATAGAATTTGGCCTATAGTATAAGAAGAACAATCAGTTATCCTTATTAGGTTAATTGAATTCAGATCATGCAAGTAACGTGAGATCCACATTTGGATTTGTATTCTCATTTGGATATAAACCAATATCATGGGCGAGAAAGAAGAAAAATGTGGTTTAACACTTTTAAACTAAACTAAAATATTGTGCTCTAAGAGTTGTCTATAAATTGATACCTTAAATCACATAATTGAGGGACTAGGAGTACCGTAAAATCAACTAAATACCTTGTATGCTGACAATGACATGGTGTTCTCTAACATTTTTCGCAATCTAATGTTTTATAAATGAATAAATCACATTGAGATACATCGAGGAAACAGAAAATCTCTCCTACACACTTCATATCATACTTAAAATTAAGTAGGAATGATATATATAATTTTAATATGTTTTAATTTATCATTTAAAATAATGTAATGTAATTTAGGGACCGATGTCACTATTATTTTTAGCGCATGAGTTGGTTGTGCGGTATCTATAAGTATTGCAGCCGTGATGTTTATTTATAAATAAATAAAGATAATAAATATTGAGTCGTGCACCTTGATTTTTTAAAATCAAGATACACATTATTATTTGATACTATATTCGACACCATTAATCTTATGGAGTTGGAAAATTCCTTGGCTGGATGCAAGTTGGCTCTCATTAGTTAAGGATTGCAAGACTCCGCCACATTGAAGAGAGCAACAACTAAATGCCAACTTTTCTTTAAAGAACCGCTGAACGATTGTTTTAAATTGAAATGCACAATTTTTTACTGAGATATGTGGAATATTTTAATGTTTCCTTGAGGACTCGGGAAAAGTTTGAGAAAATTTGTTCTTATATAACAATTTTATTTATTTATATCAATTAAAGCTTAAAATATTAAAAAAAAAAGAGTACCCTATATCATTAAGAGATTATATAATTGTATAAAAAAGATCCAGCTCACATGACATCATGGGCACTTGGTCAACATTTTTGAATCCATGACAAACTAAGAAATATTACATTTCAAGTCATGTTTTTATTCCATTTTTTCCAAGTGCAATTGGATTACTAGTGAATTGTTTTACGATATTGTTATTGTTTTTAAGTTGGTATTTTATTACTGAGACAATATTGATCAATTGAAGCGATAGGTTAGAAAATAAGGATTGGATTTTGATCCGCAAAGGAGGTATGGAGAGCGAAAAAATATCTTCGTAGTGGAACTTCTAAATTTGTTTGATAATAATGTGGTAGCAAGTTCTAGTGATCAAGAGAAGATAGTTTAGGATATGGTAGGCACCAAGGTCAAAAAGGAAGACCAAATAATTTGATCATATGGATAGAACCAAAAGTAGTTTGGAATGGAGCCAACAAGTGGAAAGAAGGATTAAGAGGTTTGGAGGGACAAGTTTTTGTAGGTCAAATACTACCAATTTGCCTTAGTAACAAATGTTGTATACAACCTTAACTTGATGGGCACTATGATTTCTAATTGAATTTCAATAAATCCCATAGGTACCGAAACACTCAGGTATGCCCTTTTTGAACAGACATTTACCTTTGAAACTAGAGGTCACGCCTAATGGTTTACCTTTCAGTTGAATTAGTTGGTTCCACCAAATAGTTGAAGTGGCAAAGCTGAGGCCATGACTAAGTGATAGATCAAACCAAGATAACTTTGCTGAAACAAGTTTCCAAGCCATTCAAATGCTCTTGTACGGGGATGATCCATAGGTCTTGAAAGGGGGATCCATCAAGATTTTATCATTCCAATGAACTTGTTTCATGAATTACCTACAATAACAATTTGTATACGGAAATGGGCCGTGTGATTTCATGGAGCATGCCCCTCCAAAGCCCTCACACAGTGAACTTATATTTTTTTCTACTTGATTGGAAACAGAGATGACGAATCTTTAGAGCGAGCTGTTCATTGCTCGGAAGCAGAAATGATTGTCAAATATTCCGTTTTTAATACTCATACTTTTCTTGGATTTCTTTGATTTGCTGCAGATGAGGATGTTAAGAAATAATCAGACTTTCAACAAACTTATATATGTATTTTCATGAAACAACAGAAGTTATACAGTCTGCAATGAAGAGCAACCAAAATGTTAAGTGCGTCACATTAATATTTCTTAATTTTTTATTCTTACATTCTGATATTGACTTTATTTTGTTATTGTGTTGTTTTTTTGTGGTGTGAATTTTGTATGGATTCTATATTTATCTTCTTGTTATTCGTTATTGGCTTACACAACCTGAAAAATCATTCTTAAACTTACTAGAATTCTATATTATGTATTTCTGTATGGTAAAAATTCACTCTGTATATTTATGATATTTTACTTTATTATATGATTTTTAACATTATAAATATTTTCTTTTATTACATTAACTTCAATCTAGTCTCCTATATATTTTTAATTTGTTATATATGTGTGTAAGGACATGAATTTTTTAATTATTATTTTTTAAATAATATTAGAAATTTGTAATTTATTCCTTTTTAATTGATAAATAAATAAAAAAATTAAAATTTAGTTGATATTATTTTAATATAAATGTCTATTTTATTGTTCTATAGAATCATCCAATGTATTAAGTTAAATATAATTTACAGTTACATTTACTATATAAGATTGCTTTCACATTAAATCTTGTTGTCCAGCTTTTACAAACATTAACCAATTTAATTTAAATTTATTTTTATACAATTGATAATAACCAATAGTTGAGTCATTCACTAATTTTATCACTAATAGTATATGAAATACAATGTTGCCAAATCATTTAGTGTTGGTCTAATGAATTGAGTATTTTCTCATTTTTTTACATTTAGTATTAATAAGTTAAGTGTTACTTGCATTATTTACATTTTTATTAGTGTTCGTCCAAACTAAACTCTTATTGCAAAATTTTGTAGTGTTTATCAACGTTCTTCTTTCTATTATGTTACTTAGGCCCTTGACTTTGTTCTTTCTTATTGACTTCTCATTCTTCTTCTTGTATGCCTCTCTCTCTCTCTCCTTCAAGTGTTTCTCATTTTCATGAGAAGAATAAAATTTTCATGTAACACGAAAACCAGTTGTGAGACTCCTAAAAATGGTTGTGTTTCATACATGGGCATTATTCTGAAATTTGATTTGTATTGATATTTTTTTTCCCACTTTGTAATATTTCGCATATGTTGTGTGCTCTCTTGTGTGTTAATATAACTTCCTAATTTAAATTTAGAAGGTAGGTAGATTCAAATGAACGCACATGATTTTATAACAAGTTACACATATAGCACATGAGATTACATCAATATTTAACCTGTAAGGAAAGAAACTAATATTTTTAAGTATCCCTATACTAAAATATTGATTTCAAGCATATCCATGATTTGGATGGTTGCACGCATTGAAAAATATATTAGTGTGGTCAATTACATTACCCAAGGAATCGAGATATTTGTTGAATGTAAATTACATTTGATTTTATTTATCCTCTTTAGTTTCTAATTGAGTTTCTTGAAAAATATCAAGTGAGATCCAATTTTCTCTTCTTCTTTTTTGATTAAGGGTAAAAAGGGGTTGAGGGGTCCCTTCTCCGTAACAACGAGTACAAGTGGAGACAAAATATAAGTCAATGAGGAACATGAAGGGCTGCCTCTTTCAGCGGAAAAGAGGAACAACAAAACAAAGTCAAAACAACAGCACAAACAAACCCAAAAATACACTATCCATGAGACTTCTTCCCATGGGATCTAAGATGCATCTAAAGGGATTCATTAAATTTCCCTTTGTTTCTTCTGCTCACAATAGACGAATCATCACCGTTGTTTGGATTTACATGTTCATTTGTGTGAACTGGTATACAAATTTCAATATTATTTTCACCCACCTTATTAAGGATAGGAAGAGAAAGAGACGAAACCCCAATCCCACTGCAAGGAATAGGATCCTTCTCTACATGGGTACAGGAAGGAATGACCACCTCTTTCACAGGAGCCACTTCTTCCTCATACTTGGCTCCATATTCATACTCAAAATCTGAGTGACTGTTCACAACCAAATGGCTAGAATCAGCATTCTTCCACCAAGAAGTTCGACTATTTGTATTTTTCTTCCCAAACTTGTAATCCACCACTAAGTGGCCAAGGGAAAAGCAAGTCCGACATCTGATGGGAAAACCTTCATAGTCAATGTTTTGAGTCCATATCATATCCTCAACTTGAAGATCAACCAAAGCACGGAAATCCTTTGACGTGTTCATATCGACCAATATTATACTCATACAAGGACATCTTTGTTTCAATAGCCAATGTTTTACCTAAAGAATCCCCAATAGAGATTAAACATTTCTCACCCCAAAATTTGAGAGGAAGATATGGTAAACGAATCCACACAAGTCTGATCTGGAAAGTTTCAATAACATGGTTGAAAAGAGTGAACCATGGATTTATAAGCAAGAAATGGTTTTGAAAATCCCATAATCTATCAAAAATCATATCTCTATCATCAATAATGTCAAAGACAACGATGAATAAACCTCTAGTTGTTGGGTAAATGTCAACTTTACCTTCCATTAGCGGCTTCCAAGACAAAGAGATCCATTCGCGGAGTGCAGGCAGACCTGGGCATATCTTGTTAAATCAGCAAATAAGGCAATTTTCCTTGAAATAAGCCTCATATTTCAAGACTTCCGCCTTGAAACTTACTATAGGAGATGTCTTAGCATATGTCATAGGCTTAATATGTGGGCCAGTAGAGTTTTTAGCAGCATCAAGTAAGATTTTGAATCTGTCCACACCTGGTAATTTCACCCCAGATCCGCGTCCCCCTCAAACCATCAACACCAACTTGGAGTAGACAAGTGGAAACCAATGCATCTGTAGCAAGGACGTGGCCCAAACAGGGGACACGAGGGCACCCCACGTCTAAAAAACTCTTCCCTGGAACACCCGAGATTGCTGCAACAGAGAAACCTGGATGGCTAAAACCAGCTTTCGAGCTGTCAACAGAACTGCCGCGCTCAGATCTACCACTGCCCCATATTTTCAGAAGGGTTTTGCAAAGATCCAATTCCATTTCCAAAAATGACTCCAAAGGGAATACTGTCATTGTTTGGGATAGAACCCAAAGTCCTTCCATGGCCGTCTGAGGTCCTGTCGCCATTTCCTCTACCAAAATAAGGGGCAGAGTCATCGCCATTATTTCTAGGGTTAGGGCACCCCGTATTTTCCATTTCCTAGATTTTCTCTTATTAATCACAAGCCCCTGAACAACTTTTTTCCCCTTACAACCTAGAGGTTTATAATAATAATAATAATAATAGGTTTTTACAGTCCAGCCTGTTTTTGGGTTTACAAGCGGCTTATAGCATATGCGGAGAATGAGATCTATTTTTAGTGATTTATGAATCATTCCAAAACAATTAAGATATACATTTACACATCAAGCTGGCACAAAGATTGCATTCACACATTAAGATTTAGTTTAACACACATATATAGATCCATTTTAGAACTAGACCTATGATTTTTGTCACATAGTAAAATAGTCATCTATTCATGATAATGATCATGTTCTGTGAAAAAATGTCATGGTTAATGTATGACACATTTATTTCTTTGTGAATTTGATTATCTTTCCTTTCAAACAAAACTGAATTATACCTAATCGAATAATGTTGTGGTTATTTTACTAGATTTTCACATCTACATTTTAGTGAACACACATCAAACATCCAACTCTTTTTTTTCCATTTTACTATTTTTTCTTATCTCAAATAAATAATGTATGTTTTTTAAATATAAATATTTCTCAACCAATATTCCGTAGGAGGTAACTTTTAATTTACATATTATATTCGAGGGATTTCTCTTACCTCTTGTTGATTTTCATAGATATTTTTAAATACAATGTTTTTTCTTTAGTCTTCATTTATTCATGACCCAATATTTTTCTCAAAGTCATATTCTTTATGAATCTATTTATTATTTTATCACATATTATAAATTTTCCAATCCTATCTAGAAATTGTTGATGGTGAATCACAGCACCCCTGAATGTCTGCAACTCAATGGGTTGAGACTCTCAGTACGATTGCATAACATGGAGTTTTTCCAAAGTGTGGGACCTTGCGAAATCGAAAAAGCTCTCCAGATGAAGGCCGGTTCCTATTCCTCTGTTCAGATGCACACGTAAAAATGCAGAGGTTTTATCCAAAAACCTAATCTAACTTGCCAAGGAGACAGGGTAAGAAGATGCAAAAAATAAAACCTAAACTACAAAGGTGATGCACCGAGGAATGAAGGACACCTGTCTTACCAATAAACACAAACCATAAAAAATATAATGCAAGATCATGCACGGATAACCAGATTTACAGTGAAAGATCAAGAGGATGAAAATGAACACAGAGAGGGTTGAGAATCATCCACAGACATGCATTATTTTCTCCAAAGATTGATACAACACACTACAAAATGCCAAGGAGGCAAAGTTGCATTACAGTTTTAAATGGGAAGTTTGAACTCCACAAATTCACCTGCCAAAGAGAAGAAGGGAGGGGCAAAACAAGAATGTCCAACCTTTAGAAAGAAGCCCCTCCTTAAAATTTATAGGAAGAATGAGAGAGGGAAGAGAGAGGAAATCCAAATCTACCCCAACCACCTCCAGGTTGCATTTAATTCATCTCATTATAGTGGTAGGTGAGAACCCTAGCAAACCCAAAAAGTGGCAAACTGTATTTTGCATTTTTAAGAATTTTTTCCCACCCAATTAAAGATATCCAGTTGTAGTTGGAGAGAGGACCTCGTAAGCTTTCCAAAAAGTCCAACCTTGCGTCAATCCGAGCTCCCTGTGAAAATTTATGGCCATCTGAATATCTGGGTCAGGGTCTGCTTCCTGTCAGCGCTCAGAATGTTGCACCTCCTGAAGGTGTGCCATAGGTGCATCCATATTTGTGTCGACATCCTCTTACCTACGCCATAGGTGCATCCATATTTGTGTCGACATCTACTTACCTGCGCCAGGGCACATCCGTTTCCATGTTGACATCTCTTTATGTGCGCCACTTACCTGCGCCAAGGGCGTGACTTTTGGCGTGTCGACATCTTCTTACCTGCGCCAAGGGCGCATCCATTTTCATGTCGACATCCCTTGCTGTGTGCCTCAAACCTGTGCCATGGGCGCAACTTTTGTCATGTTGACACCTTCTTACCTACGCCAAGGGCGCATCCATTTTCATGTCGACATCCCTTGCTGTGCGCCTCAAACCTGCGCCATGGGTGCAACTTTTGTCATGTCGACACCTTCTTACCTACGCCAAGGGCACATCCATTTTCATGTCGACATCCCTTGCTGTGCACCTCAAACCTGCGCCATGGGCGCAACTTTTGTCATGTCAACACCTTCTTACCTGCGCCAAGGGCGCATCCATTTTCATGTCGACATCCCTTACTGTGCGCCTCAAACCTGCGCCATGGGCACGACTTTTTGTCATGTCGACACCCTTCTTACCTGCGCCAAGGGCGCATCCATTTTCATGTCGACATCCCTTGCTGTGCGCCTCAAACCTACACCATGGGCGCGACTTTTGTCATGTCGACACCCTCTTACCTACGCCAAGGCCATAAATGTCGAGGTCTGAGTTTCTTTGATTTCCATATTCTTCCATTTGTCTATATCTACCCGAGGGGGAGATATTTACAACAGAAACTAGACATCAGTTCAATAGAGATGTTAAATGTAATTCTATGATATTGTTCTATGTAATATTTATGTTATAATGGAACGTCTTTTTCTTATATATATTGTTATTTATTCCTAGAATATATCCTTTCAATATTTTTATTATTACACCGCAAGGCATTCTTACAATTGAATCAACCTTGGGGGAGTCTGACACCGGGTAGAAATTGAATGGATAGGATGTTTCAACAACGAATACGTTGAAATCCAAAGGTCATGCGTGCCCCTCCACTGGCAAGATATGATGCGCCAAAATTAGCAAGAACTTTCATAACTTGAGCTCCGGGTGTCCGTTTGAGTCTATTTTTTTTAAACCACATGTTTCGATGAGACAAATGCACTGACCACACTACCCTACCGGTTGAAGAAAGTTTCGACACATTTTCGGGCCCTAAATCTACCATCTTGAGGCCGAAAAATTAGGATTTAAGTTGTAGATCAATTTTTTCTTATTTTTGGGCATTAGTTAATTTTAGTCTATTAGTTGCATTAAGAGTTAGAAAGTTGGCAATTCCTCTAATTTAGGAATGTAGAAGATGCATGGAAATTTTTGTGCATGTATGAATAAGCATGCAAACTTACTAAGAATAGCAGGTTCTAGTAAACTACTAAAAATAGTAATTCCCCGCCACCTAGAGTAGATTTAGTCAAAGTTAGTTAGAGTTTTCTTGGCAACTCGAGTTGGGAGTTTTTTTTCCTATTTAGGAAACATAGTAATTCATTATTCAATAATGAAGAAGGAGATCTATTTTCTTTTGGAGTTCATATTATTTGCAGTTTATCAAGTTTGTTTGGAATTTGGCTACATTATCTGGTATCAAATTTGGTTTGAGTCTTTTTTTTAAATGGCAGGAAGAGGAAGAGGAAGAGGAGGAGGTATTGCTCAGATGAATAGAAATATGCAATATCTATAGAGGCAAGTTGTTTTACTTGATGCAATGATAACCCAGAGAGGAAATCAACGTGGAGATGACACAGATGAAGAAGAAGTTTGTGAAGAGGAGGAAACGCAAGTGCCACCATTAGCTTTTGAAGAAAGGATGCTTCGAGCATTAGAAGGAAAGAATGATGAGATAAGATTTGATGTTTCTGAGTATGGTGGTATTATAAAACCAGAGGAGCTGATAGACTGGTTGACTATCATGGGGAAATTTTTTGAGTGGAAGGCTATGTCAGAAGAAAAGAAGGTAAAATTTTCATGCACAAAATTGAAAGGTCGTGCTATGTTATGGTGGGGTCACCTACAAAAAGAGTGGTCAAGAAAGCTAAAAGAAATAATTAGGACATTGAGTAAGATGGAGAAGAAGTTGAAAGATAAATTTTTCCCTATGGATTATGCACAAACCCTTTACATGAGGTTTCAGAATCTCAAACAGAACTTACAAATAGTGCAAGAATACACAGATGAGTTCTACAAGTTGTCCATTCATGTAGAGCATGAAGAAACTGAGAAACAAATGGTTGCAAGGTATGTAAATGGATTAAAATTTTCTATTCAAGATGAGATAAGTATGCATAGGATTAAGAGCATAGAGGATGCCTATCAATTAGCCTTAAAGGCTAAGGAAAAATAAAATTTTCAAAGTTTTAGGAGATCACCTAGAATGAATAGGGGGGCTCATATTTCTTTCGAGGATGAGCTGGTTTCAGCCAAGGTAGGGGAGAATCATCTCGTGGATTGGAAAAGGAAGAAGATACGAGACAATATTTCCATAATCAATAAAGAGGCAGAAGATTTACTAAGGGCAGAGGATATGTTGGTGATAGAGAATGGGAGGCTCCATGAAGACCATTTTTTTATTACAGATGTGGTGAAGAGGGGCATCGGGATTTTGAATGCCTGTATTATTATACACATGACAAGAGGCAAGGAGATGCTCCAAGAGTAAATCTTGTTAAAGTTGAACAAGTAAAAGATGAACAAGACCTAGAAATTCCACTAGATGTTGGAGAAAATCTGATGATCAAGAGTGTTGGTATCCAAATTGATTCTCGTACAAGGGTTGAGCAACATCACGAAAATGGTAGGATGCTTAGAGACAAAAAAATCATGATATGAGTTATTTTATAGGCAGGGAGGGGATTCAGCTGACTCTTTGTCACTTAGGCGTTAGACAAATCGATAGCACCTCACTAAGGGTTTGAACTACCCTCACTACTTTAGGTTGTGCCTTCAACCAAGGTGAGAGGACCCGTTCTGTAACCCATGTTTGTGAAGGATATCAACAGATCCTTTTTTACACGACATTAATGAGAACCTTAAGAAAATATAATCAATACAACACAATCTAACTCTCACGAGTTGTCACACTAGAGAGTGGAGATGTTTCCTGGACAAGGTTTAGGTTAATAAAGACAATAATTGAAACTTGATTGTCTCTGAATACTTTGGTAATGGAATTTGTTCATTTTTCGATACATAGTACAAACAAGGGTATTTCATGTAGGATTCATCGTTTGAGAAGTTTTTGGTGGGAATTTAAGTAAGATAAAGTTGATTATACCAAATATTTGAGAACCTTTACAAATATTGGAAAACTCACAGACAAAATTCTTCAAAAATAGCCAAAATATTCCTTCAACAGAAGGTGTGTATCAATAGAGGCCCAGAGATGCACGGTTTCATACACTCTTCAAGAATTCAACACAAAGGCTCATGTTAAAGACTCAATTAAATGTTGAAATTCCCTTATTCGTCATGCCTAAGATACACTCATAGACTTACAAATAATCTTTATCAACATAATGAAAGTAAAGTGATTTTAAATTTTTTATTTGTATCACAATATGAAAGTTCTTCTCATAATGAAATTGCAAATTCCACAATACTAACACATGAACAAGACCTTGTGTGATTCAGAGGGATTTCAACATAAGATTGCAACAGGAACAAGAAACACTATTTGAAAACATTCTGAAATACAAGTAAACACAATTATGTTCATGATTAAAACAAATTTATTCGAGGTTCATTCGATTCATCAGTAGGGGAAAGTTTCTTGAAAAATATCAGAACTTGTCAATGGTTGTACACTTACAACCATCTTGATGCGATTAAATCTAACACACATGAGATAAACATGTTTATCAGACAGTCTCTCGGGAAAATGGTTTCTCTCAAACTTTCTCAGAAAAGTTAACCCCCCCCTTTGCAAGAGTCTTCTCATTGCATTTATATAATTTCACTCACTCACTCATTTCAAATTTTCCCCTCAAAAGAATAATATTTGATGAATTTTTTTTTTGTTACAATTTTTTTCCAGAAAGTGATGTTTAACAAATTTACACCCAAAAGCTACCAGGTGGATAAATCATGAGTTGATCATGTTTCTCATTTCCTCAACTATGACTGGGATGCCATGCCATAAATTTTGAAAGTCTCTTTAATCGGTCCTTTATTTTGTCATGCAATAAATCCCCTATTTGATAATTCTCAGGTGGCTCCATATGGCTTGATTTGACAAGCAATATTTTTCACCTTCAACGATACAACTTGAGAAATGAGTGCCCTCGCATGGATACCTGCATTCATGCCTCTTAGAAATGAGTGTCATCACATGGATTATACCACATATTTGTGCTGCGAGTCTGATTCGACCAAGTGTAAAGAGGAGCCAGCGAAATCCTCCATGTGTCTCCTTGGCGCTGTAAGCTAGGAAAAATACACTACTAACAAGGAAGTAAAATACCAATAATCATACCTCCTCCTTCGCGTTCCGTAGAAAACCTCAGAATGGGCTAGGAAACTTGGATTGAGCCCTGATTGTGTGATATGTAGGTGCTTTTCTTCAAGACGAAGCAAGACCTTCCTGCAACAACGATCCTCTTACTTTGCACTAGATGGGAAAAAAGGATTATGAGGCTATTTGGGCATTAGGACGAGGTAGAAGGATGTTCTTTGCTCAAAGGATGCAAGAACTTAGATATGGCATTCAAGCTTATTCTCCATGTGTTTAGAGGGGAGGGGTAAGGTTGTATTTATAGCCTGGGGGAGTGATTAACTTAGAGTAATTTAAGTAATCATGGTTTGAAAATGTGGGCAAGATTAAGTGAGTGGTTTGAAAATGTGGGCAAGATTTGGTGAGTGGTTTGAAAATGTGGGCAAGATTAGATGAGTGGGGGCCACGAAGAATGGGTGAGGATTTGAATTATATTTTTAATTCATAAGTGGAGGATTTTAGGTGAGTGGGGACCACGAAGAATGGGTGAGGATTTGAATTTGAATTTTTAATTCAATAGTAGAAAAACATGGAGAATAATGACATGTGGTGAGGATTGGGTTATTTTTTAGATTTTGAAATGGATAATTAATCAAATTATATTTGATTAATTCAAAGTGTATTTTTGTGGGAAATGAGGAAGGGGAATTAATTGATTTAGGACAGATGTGAAATTAGGGTGTCTACATTTTCCCCTCTTTGGAAGGGTACTATGAAAGTAGTGTCCTTTCAAAGAAAGTAGATGGGATGGGGGAAGAATTCAATCTACTTTTCTTAAGCAAAAGGTAGAGCGAATGTTTGTTGGGGAGAATAGAAAGTGGTGAGTGACGGATGTCATAGTATCCTCCAAGACAAAAATTTCATGAGAAGATGTGATTATGGATAGATGTGATGATGCCCCCTCGAGAGGACTGACAAGAATGGAATATACGAAAGAACTCTCGAAAAGAAGAGAAATGAATTATGTGGAGAAGAGGACGATAATGGAGTGGAAGAGACTGGAATGACCGCATGACGCAAATGGAGAAAGGATTCAATCGGCCTTGAATGCTAGGTGTGAGGGTGTGTGGGAAAGAGAAAAGGGAATGGATAGGATTGGGGGTTGATTACGAGAAGAGTAAGGGAGATAGGGGAGGGGGAAAAAAAAATGAAAGAGGTAGAAATAAGAGAGAGGGATGATAGGGGAAGAAGGGAATGATGAAGGAAAAACAAGGCAAAAATAGGAAAATGACAGAGTAGAGGGTGAAGGGATAAAATAGAGAGATGTGCAAAATGAAGGAAGACAACAGAGATAGTAAAGAGGGATGCGTGAAAGTGAAATAAATGATAGAGCTGAGAAAAGCAGGAAACGGGAAAGGATAAATAAGAAAGGAGAAAACGAGGTGGGAGTAGGGGGTGAAATGGATGAAAATGGAAAGAGGACAAAAGAAGAAGTAGAACGGAGAAAAAAAAGAAACTATGAGGGGCGAGGAAAGTGTGAAAAAGAATAGAGAAAAGAAGAGAAACAAATACAGAATGAACGAAAAGGTAGGGGTGGTAGAGAAAAGGAGAAGTGGTCAGAAGAAATGTGAAAATTAGGGGAGAGGAAAGGAAGATAGAGCGAATACAGGGAGAAGATTGAAGGAATTGTGTCATTGCGAGGAAGACCAAGGCAAAGAATATGGAACAGACCGTATGGAGATGCATGTGGAGGGTGGTATGATAAAAAAGACAGGACAACGCTGAAAGAGCCAGGTTATCGATGGGGAAGTAAGGAGGAAACGTGATGGAAAAAGGGGAAGAAGACGATACAGGGGAAGGGAAATAAGATGAGGGGTGGGAGAGAGAAGAGGATAACAAAGAAAATGATGTAGAAAGAAGGAAATACAGAAAGGGGGTAATAAGTGGAAAGGGAACAATATAAGGAATGTTCAGAGAAGAAAGAGGGGAGGAATGACATCGATTGGAAAATATGCAGAGATGCATGAAATGAGGATACTAGGATGACGAGAAAATAGAAAAAGGATGTATGATGAAGACAATAAAGATATTGAAGAGGGCAAAGAGAAGATGGAGAGATGGGTAAGAAGCGATAAGAAAGGGTGGGATTGAGGGAAATGAATAGGAGAGAAAAGAGAATGGGGGATAGAAGAGGCAATGCCAATGAGGGGACGTTAGGGAAATCCCCCTTACAATGAGTGGTGGGGAAGGGTGAGAGAAAAAATGAAGAAAAGGAGAAAGCTAACGAGGATTGGAAAGGGTAACGCCAACAAAGGGACGTTAGGGAAATCCCCCTTACAATGAGTGGTGGGCTTAGAGGAGGGAAGGAATGAAGGGAAACTCTAGAAGGTCCAAGGGAGTGAATGAGGTCGTGTGGAATGAGGATTGATGATTTTTAGAGGAAATCCCACTTACAATTATTAGCGCGGGAATAGAAGATGATGATGAAAGAATGATAGAGGAATGTTAACAATAATGGCGAATGTGTGTGTGGGTAGAAATGTGGGGGGGATTTGAGAAGATGAAGTGGAAAGAGTAAAGAAAATGGGAGGGATGAGTTGGGACTAGGTGAAAGTGAGGAGAGGATGTGGGTGATGAGGATGAACGAGGTGAGGATGAAGAACCAAGACATGAAAAGAATGGGAAGAAACAATATGAAGGATGATGGATCAAGAAGGGGAAAATGGGGGAAAAGAACGTGATTGTAGGAAAAAGAGATTAGATGTATGTTGTAAGAGGATATGTGGAGAAAGGATAATAGTAGGAGGGAAAAGTGGGTAGTAGGAGATACTAGGTGGAAGAAGTGATAAACAAAGTGAACGAAGAATGAGGTGGGGGGAGAAGTTCATGATGACAAGTTAAGCATAGGGAGGACCCTGACATAAGATTGTCATGTGACGGAAGTGGTTAAGTAAGATTGCCAAGTGAGTGAAACTAGAGATGACAAGTGGTCAAGCGAGAAGTGGTGTTTGCGAGAATGGAAAAGGAGGTGAAAGTATGTGATAATGGGGAATGCCGAGAAAAAGTGAAGGGTGAAGGGTGTGTAGTGATGGGGAAAGGCAAGGAGATAGATCATCCTTAAGAGGGACTCTTAAGTGAGATCACCATGTTGGGTGAGTGGTTAAGTAAGATTGCCAAGAAGAGGAGGGTGATAGTGGTGGTAAAAATATGTGATGATGGGGAATGAAGAGGAAAGATGGATGGTGAGATTGTAGAGTGATGGGCGAGTGTAAGATAACATGTCATGCTTAAGAGAATCTCTTAAGTAAGATTGTCATGCGGTTGGAGAGGTTTTGTAAGATCACCTAACCGATAGGGATGATATGCAAGGAGAAAGACAAAATGATATTGGGGACATGGGTGGAATGGTAGGTTGAAGATGATGATCATGACGAGAGGTGGGAGAAATAAGATGGGGGAAATATGATGGGATGGGGGAAGGCCATAGGGCAGATCAACCTTGAGTGGAAGTCTTAAATAAGATTGCCATGCGACCAAAATGGTTAAGTAAGATCGCCAAGCTGAAGAAGAAGAAGGATGATGATAGAGTTGGTAGGAATAGGGTATGACAAAATGGACTGAAGGAGAACCCTCAAGTGAATTTTCCATACTACGAGAGCGTGTAAGTAGGATGACTAGGCATAAGATGGATTTGGGGAAGGATGAGAAAAGAGTGAGTGAGGTATGCCTGAGTGGTATATGATATGAGATGAGGTGATAACAAAAAAGAAAGGAAACAAATGAGTGTAACATGAATGGATGAAGGAATATATGTAGTGGAGGGTGGAGAGTGTGAGGGGAATCCTTAATTGGAGATGCCTACGTGGTGAGAGTAATGATGCGAGAATGAGAAGCAGAAGAGGTGGAATGGGAAGATGTGTTTGGTGGTGATTGTTGTTTGATGAGAGGGGAGATGGTGAAAAAGCTTCTACAACGGGAAGATCTTAGGAAGAGAGTAAACCTCCATTGATGATTCCTATATAAGAAGGGGTTATTAAGTAAGATTGTCAAGCGGGAAGCAAAAGGGTGAAAGGAAAGAATACAAATGGGTGAGAGGGGACAAGAATGGTGAGAAGGGTAATATGGGGATAAGTGGCGGAGGAGATTAAAAATGAGGAACGAGGATGAATGGATCAAATACATGGTGAGCATGGTGGGGGAGGAGGAGCTATTGGATAGTGAATGCTACTTGAGAAAGATCGTTGAAGTAGGATTCACAAATTGCAACGATGATCAAGTAGGATTCCCAAACTGGGGAATGTATTAGTATGGGTGAATGGATGGGGTGCAAAGTAAGATGTTGATCATGCAAGAAGATACTCACGTGATGAAAAACATCTTAATTTTAATATAGCATATAACATGATGCATCGTGATATAAAAGATTAGGATGACTAGACTATAATATGCATGATAGCATAGACAGGGACCATCAAAAAGGTTTGATGCCCCAACACGATATGCAAATAGAAGAGAGCATAGACAGAGGCCATCAATAAAATATGATGCCCTAGTATGAAATGCAATCAGATAACATAGATAACATAAAAATATTAGAGAGAACACCAAAATACATAAAATCAAGATGCCCCCTGTAATATATCAAGTTACAAGAACAGTAATTAATAATTTATAACTAATAATGCAACATAAGAACCAATAAACATATCCCTAATGTGTTCCACAGTAAGGATTGATCGGATGTGCCCCCAATCAGGGGTACGAGGACATAGTAAAGTATTGGGTCATTATCCTCAAATAAGGAAAAAATGAGAGCCAAATTTGCCCAAAGTAAGGATTCATGTGAGGATAAGTGTTTTGAATTCGGTAGTCATAAAGTGATTGGATCATCCGTTGAGGATAATAGTTCAAATGTTGAATTGTGTGGGTATTTTTAGATTTTTTGTGATTTTACAACATTTTTGTTTTTTGGTTTTCGTTTATGATATATATATATATATATATATATATATAATGTTTTTTTTTTATTTTGATAATCGTTTCTAATGTTTTTTTTTTGGATTTTTTGATTTTAATCGTTTCTAAATTTTTTTATTTTGATTTTTTGTTTCTAATTTTTTTTGGTGACGATTTTCAAATGGTTTTGGATTTTTGGATTTTTACACTGCTTTTAGATTTTTGACGATTTTCGCACTGTTTGTGGATTTTTACACTGTGATTGGCAATTTATGGACCATATTTGCAGACTTATTTTTGAGAGGCAATAAACCAGGATATTATCCGTATGTACCGTGTTCTGTGTGGTAACTTATGCTTAGAATAACAACAAATTCTCTTTCCATTGGCAGGATATGGTGGTGATGATATGATGAAAAGAAGTCCAACTCCCATTCTTGACTCCACACAAAGTAAGATGCGTGGGCTCATCACCGAGAATCAAGAAGGACGCATGAGGTAGATAATGAATATAGAAACAAATGCCAACAACAATCCCTTTGGGAAATTGTGACTCCATTCTTCATAACGGTACTGAACTAGTTTCAAAAATGGCTTTCACTTTATGAGTCACATGCTAGACTTAGACAATTATGTGGCTTGCTGATTGGTAAGATATGAGGTGAAGGGATAGTTCTCTCTTCACTTAGGCATCTAAATTACTTCTTTGGGGATTTTATAATTTGCAAGCACTGTAAGATTTTGTATTTTTTAAATGACTCCTTATGCCTTTCCCCATGCCACTAGTGAGAAGCAAGGGCTCATCATTGAAGGCAAAACATAGGTGAGTGAATTCCCTTTTTGTTTTTGTTGTGTTTTGTTTTTGATTTTTGATTTTTTTTTGGGGATTTTTGAATGTTATTGTAATATTTGTTTATGTTTTTATGAGAATGACCCTCTACGCTTTGCCCCATGCCACTTGTAAGAGGCAAGGGTTTATCACCGAAGACAAGACGTAGACGAGTAAGGACACCTTCCTCCATTCCCAGTCTCACACTACCAGTAAAAATTGTGGGCTCAACACCAAAGACTATGAAGGATGAAAGATGTGAAAATGAATTACTCATAAGTTATTAAATTGATAGATTTTTTTATGATAGTTCTTTGTATTTGGGAAGAAACGTCTGCCCCCAATCTCAGCCCCACACGACTAGTAGGACGTGAGGGTTCAACACTGAAGACTGAGATGGACAACTAAATGAACTAGGTAAAGAAGTTTAGAGCTTTGTTATGAAAGAGAGAATATTTTTTGAATGGAATATATTACCATCAATAAGCTTCTAGGTATGACCATAGATGAAAGCGATTGAAAATGGAAGATATGATAAGAAGTATGATGCTCACAAACTTAATAGGATTTATACTAGCACTTATCTCATGATGATAAATATGAAGATGTGATTTTGATAATGAAAATGTCTGCCAATGGAAATAAATAAATTTATTCAGAGATAAGCAAGACAGAAGGAACAATGTATACTTTGTTGTTTCCCAGAATAGAGAGTGCTTTCAAGAATAGAATTTCTTTGAATGGAATGCATTCATAGATTTTTCAATGACTTGGCCTGTCTCAATGGCCAATTTATAAGCTCCAAACCCAAAATTATCTGTGATTTCGTTGGGCTCAAATTTTTCTTGTTTGTCTCATTCTTTGGGTGTGTTCTTTCGATTTTATTTGAGAATGAAATCATTGACCTTAAATTTTCTAGGTTGGAATTTTTTATGATAGCTATGCCATAGCCGATTTTGATATACTTGAAGATGATCTAGGGCATTAAGTCATTTTTCATCAAGAAGCTCGAGTTCATTAAGGTGTGAGTGTCGATAATAATCTTTATTGATTACATCTTTGAAGGATATTATGAATGATGGAAATTTAACCTTGACATGTAAAATAGCTTCCCAACCATAAATAAAGGAGAAGGGAGTGGCTCCAGTAGGTGTGTGATAAGATGTGCGGTAAGCCCAAAGAGTGGGATAGACTTAGTTAAGCCAATAGCTTCCATGTGTGTTGAAAATGATGGTTTGTGTTATTTAGTTTGTTGCTTCTATTTGTCCATTAATTGATTGTTTTGAGGATATATTCATGATTAAAGATGGAAAAGGTTGTGTAAAGATATTCCTGGGTATAATTACCTCGTAGAATGTATGCACGTAGAAGTCTTGACAGGTGAGAATAATTAGTGATGAGATGCCTGCAAGATCGATCGTTGAAATCATGATGGACACGATATGTTGCATTGTCGCAAGTGTCCAAACTCAATGTCGTTGTGTTTCGACAACAAGGCTAGAGATGTTAGGCATAAGAGCCAATATTAGAATAATAGAATCAAACTTAATGGTACCTGTTTATGGAACTCTTATGTAGTGTCTACAGTAATACCAAGGTTTGAAAGGGAGTCTTGAAATGAGATCAAGGTCTCGTTAGATGTTGGAAGAATGTTGTTGCCCAAAACAGGTTCAATATATGTTTGGGCTAAAAGAATTCTTGAAATAAGTTCAAGTGCTCAGTAGATGTTGGGAATAATGTTGTTTTCCAAAACAAGTTCAATGTATGTTTCAGTTGAAAGAGAGTCTCAAAATAAGTTCAAGTGCTTAGTAGATGTTGGAAGAATGTTGTTGTCCAAAATAGGTTCAATGTATGTTTTGAACTAATGGAAAGAAATTTGAAGAAGAAATGGATTGGTTTGGAATTAGAGAGTCTTGACTATTGTCGTCATGGTCTCATGGAATTTTAGTACATATAGGAGTTTCGAAAGTAGCCAGATCTTCATGGAAAGTTGTGGTATTGAATGTGTCATTGATTATAGGAGTGTTGTCATCAAGTTCTAAAGAGATGATGTCATCATCATTTAAGTCTTGGATGTAATTCTTAAATCGCACACATTTATCTATGTGATGACCATCAATGCGATGAAATTCATAGTATGTGTTAGGTTTTTACCAACATGGCTTAGCTTCCCCTTCGGTAAAGGGTTTTGTAATTGGATATATTATTATTTTAGCCTTTTTTAGTTGATGAAAAACACTAGAAAGACTTTCTCCAAGGGGGGTAAACTGGCGTTGGAATTTATGCGAAGTGACGTCTTCATTAGGTTGTATGATCGAATTTTTGGGTGATTGTTCACTGATTTGGGTAGCCATATGAGAGAGTTGTGTTGTCAACTTATTAATTATTTCTAATAGCTCATTGTGTGATTTTTTTCATGAATTTATCATGTTTGAAAGAGAGGGAGAATGAAGAAAGGTGCGATGAAGAACTCAACCTATTGATTATGATCTTTTTTTTGGCTCAATCGAGTTTTAACAAGTAAGGCTTTAAGGAGCAAGCTTAAACAAGCCACTTGGGATAAATATGTGATAGCTTAAATAAGCTATAATGAAAATGGTTTAGATTTGGTTTAATAAAGTTTAACAAGTGACAATGTAAGGAGTACACTCAAACAAGGTACTCGATACAAGTAGGATATAGCTCAATCAAGCTATGATGAATATGGTGATTGGTTTGGCTTAAAAAAGCTCTGAATTTTGGATAGGAAGAGAAACTCAAACAAGTGACTCAACACAGTTGTGAACTAAAAAAGAGCTCTGAAGGGGTTTGTGTTGGATGTAATTTTGATAAACTTGACAATTGATGAAATAATGAGTGAACTTACACAAGTCACCCAATGTCAATTTGATATAGCTTGAAAACACGCTATAAAGGATTGGCTGAAGCAAGCTAATGAAATTGGTGTGATGTTTTGGTCTGTGTTATTGGAGTTTTTGGATGTTTTCACTTGGTATTGAATTGGTCAAGAACTAATTTTTTTGTGGAACACAACTAGGGTTTGAACTTTTACAATGAACACATTGATATCAGCAAAGTTTTATGATAAAACAAAGCTAAACTATTTTGTTTTCACACTGCAAGCAATCATGTGGATGCAATTGTTTTAGCTTATGAGGTAAATTCTTCAAGAATGATCATTTTTTCATGAAATCATACAAGTATGTTGTGGACTGATGGATGCAAGCTCTTATTACTCCAAAAAAAGATACGTCCTTCAATATACCCTAGTCCTGATATACCTAATTCTGTACAGGGATAGAATTGGTATGGGGATGTTAGGAATTAATAATATCTAATGCAGAATAATTCCTCAGAATCGCAATAATAAGAAGTATGAATAGAATTACAGAAATGAAAAATACACAACATGAAGACAATATTTAACGTGGTTCACCCAATGTGGGCTACATCCACCAAGAACACTTCCTCAGATTTTATTACAAGCCAACAGTCTTCATAATTACAATAATCAGATCTTGTTTGGAGCTGCGCTCAGCAAACCCTCCCAATTTTGCACTTGAATTCACACACACTATTCACCTTCACAAAACACACTCATATAAATCCTATTGTATGTCCATCTATTTATAAGTACATCAATAGGTAGCCAAAAAGGTGGTTTTACAAAACAATGGGTACCAAAAAAACCATGGGCCCAAAACAGCCCATAACGGTTACACATTACCCATGGGTTAATAGACCACCCATGAAAATTTACTTCAGGGGATTTTCCCCTGAATCCCCTTGACCCGCTCACCGGCGAGCGGGACCACCATAAAAATATTTGAGTGTAAAACATGGAAGGTGTACCAAACTCTAACAAGAAAAAAAGATCCATAAACATAACAATCTCCCACTTGGAGACTAATTTCCAATGAACAAGCTTCTCAACCCTTCACTATCATCCGTGAAGGCCAACCAAAGCTGAACATAGCTTTAGTTTATCCCTTGTGACCACCTTGGTCATCATGTCTGCAGGATTCTGATTGGTATGAATCTTCTCCAACTTCAACTTATCTTCCTCCAAAGATGTCCTGATGAAGTGATATCTCAACTGTATATGCTTCATCCTGGAGTGGAAAGTAAAGTTCTTAGCTAGGTGTATAGCACTCTGACTATCACTATGCACCTTACATTCCTCCTGCTTATGCCCCAACTCCTCAAGTAATTTTTGTAACCAAATCATCTCTTTACTTACCTCTGTGGCAGCAACATACTCAGCCTTCGTGGTTGACAAAGCCACCAACTTCTGTAGTCATGAAATCCATCTCACTGCTATCCCACCTACAGTGTAAATATAACCTATCATGCTCCTCCTGTTGTCTACATCTCCAGCCATTTTTGAATCTACATAACCACGTAAAGTGGTGTCTGATCCACTATAGCACAAAACTATCCCCATGGTCCCTCTCAAATACCGAAGGATCCACTTTACTACTTGCCAATGCTCTTTACCTAGATCACTCATAAATCTACTCACAGCTCCCACTGCATGGGCAATATCAGGCCTAGTGCACACCATAGCATACATCAAACTGTCAACCGCTGATGAGTAAGGTACCTTGGACATCTCGTTTCTTTCCTACTCTATCTTGGGACACTTCTCCTTTGATAACTTAAAATGGCCTGCCAAAGGAGTCCCAACCGGTTTAGTATCCTGCATGTTAAACCTATTCAATACCTTCTTAATGTACTCTTCCTAAGATAAATTCAACTTCTGTTCCTTCCTATCTCGAGTTATCCTCATACCAAGGATTTGTCTGGCTACCCCCAAATCCTTCATGTCAAAGCATTCACTTAGTTTCTTGAGTACTTTTATTTCCTGCATGTTTTTACCTGCAACCAACATGTCAACAACATACAAACACAAGATAATATAACTTCCATCCTCTTATTTATTTATATATACGCAATGGTCATAATGACATCTAATATAACCTTGCTCCATCATGAAGCTATCAAACTTCTTATACCATTGACGTGGAGCTTGTTTCAGGCCATACAAGCTTTTCTTCAGTTTGCACACCATCTCCTCTTTACCTTTGACTTCATATCCTTCTGGCTACTACATATATAGTTTCTCCTCCAAATCACCATGGATAAATGTAGTCTTTACATCTAACTTTTCTAAGTGCAAGTCTTCTACTGCCACTATTCCAAGAATAGTTCTAATAGAAGTCATTTTTACTATAGGAGAAAAAATTTCATCAAAATTTATACCTTGTTTCTATGGAAACCCCTTGACCACCAACCGAGCCTTATATCTTTTCTTTCCTCCTTCATTTTTAACTATGTACACTCACTTTTTTTGCAATTCTCTTTTGCCTTCTGGCAGCTTCACCAAATCCCAAGTCTAGTTCTCCATGAGAGACTTATGCTCCTCATCCATGGCTTGCTTCCACTTCTTACTGGCATCTACCTGCATTTCTTCATCAAAGATCTCTCACTCTCCACTATCAGTGAGTAATAAATAATAAAGAGAAGGAGAAAAACATTTAGGTTCTTTTCTTACCCTAGAAGACCTTCATTACTGTAGGAGTTTTGGGGTGGTTCCTGCCTGAGTAAGTTCCTAAACTGATTCATGGGTCACTTTCCCATCCAGAAGATTCTCTACCACTACATATTCTTTCTTGGATTCTTCCCTATTTTCCTAAAATTGTTGCTTATGCATGGCTTTCTCATTAAAGACCACATCCCTAGACCAAATGATTTTATTGTCCTTAATACTCCAACATTTAAACCCAAAGTCATCACCATGCCATAACCAATGAAAATGCATTTTTCTTATTTAGCCTCTAGCTTGGTCCCTATCATCCTTGTCTATATGAACAAACACCTCACATCCAAAGACTCTAAGAAATGAATAATCAACTTTCTTACCATACCAATGCCTCCTCAAGTATGCCTCCATCCAAGGCACTTAAGGGTCTTCTGTTTATCAAGTACACAGCTGTGCTCACCGCTTTCTGCCCAAAAAGAAAGAGGTAGTCCTGCATGTAGCCTCATGCTCCTAGCACGTTCCATTATTTTTTTGTTCATCCTTTCTGACACCCCATTCTGCTGCGGGGTTCTTGGCACCGTCTTTTGCCTATAGATTCCATTCTTAGAACAGTAATCATCAAATTCATTGC
Organism: Taxus chinensis; assembly: GCA_019776745.2. NCBI lineage: Eukaryota > Viridiplantae > Streptophyta > Pinopsida > Cupressales > Taxaceae > Taxus > Taxus chinensis. Next base: position 710,557,156 of record CM034150.1, read on the forward strand.
TGCAATACTCCCCTCCGTTATCTAACGTGAGACATTTTAACTTAAGACCTGTTTCATTCTCTACCAAGGCTTTCCATTTAACAAAAGTATCAAATACATCAGATTTGTTTCTAATACAATAAACCCAAACTTTCATTGTTACATCATCAATAAAAGTAACATAATAACTTGAACCCCCAAGAGATGATACCTGAGTTGGCCCCCACACATCAGAATGTACCATCTCTAACTTACTCTCTTTCTTCGTAGGTCCAACCTTGAGAAACCTTACTCACTTCTGTTTCCCATATATACAGTTCTCACAGAAATCTAAAACTGTTTCTGTATATCCAGACAAATTCTTCTTTATGATGTCCATGCCCTTATGGCTCATATGACCGAGCCTATAGTGCCATAATGTTGTATCTGCATCTGAAGCCACAAGATTACAATCATTAGTACTATCAGTGGAGAAATACAAGGTTCCAACCTTCTTACCTCTTGCCATTACAAGAGCACCCTTGGTAACCTTCCAAGAGTCAGCTGTAAATATCACAGTACAACCATCACTTCCCAATTGCCCCATTGATATCAAATTTCTCCTTAATGTAGGCACATGTCTAACATCCTTCAATAACCATGTATTCCCATTCTACATCTTAACCTGAACAGAACCTTTTCCAACTATACTACAAGGCTCATCATCACCAAGAAAAACATGTCCAAAATCCCCTTGAACATAATCAACAAAATAATGCCTATGTGGAGTAGTGTGAAAAGAAGCCCCTGAATCTAAAACCCAAGATTCAGTAATATTATGCAAAGAAATAATCAAAGCATCTTGACATACATTACCCGATGCCACATTTGCCTCCTTGTTTTCTTCCTGTTGTTTCTTCTTATCCCAAAGCTCCCAACAGTCCTTCTTTGCATGCCCAGACTTTCCACAATTCCAACATACAATCTTTCTCTTGGATTTTGACCTTGCCCGATCTTTCGATTTTCCATGGTTTCCTCTATTCTTTTATCTCCCTCTAGTTTCCACTGTCAAAGCATTCCCTAAAGTAGAATATTCCCCAGATCTTTTTCTTCGCATTTCCTCGCTTAGAATCACCCCTACAACATCCTCAAACTTCAACTTTGAGTTAGCTGGAACCGAGTTGCTTACCGCCATTACTAGGCTATTCCAACTTTCAGGTAAAGAGCATAGAATTAATAAAGCCCTAACTTCTTCATCGAATTCTATTGTAACTAAAGCTAGCATATTCACAACCATATTGAAATCATTTAAATGATCTACTACTGAACTATTCTAAGACATCTTCATATTGAATAACTTTTTCATTAAAAATATTTTGTTAGAGGCAGAGGGTTTTTCATACAACTTCCCTAATGCATCCATTAGATCTTTTGTAGTCTTTTCCTTTGAAACATAAATAATACCGAAGATACAAGACACAGTCAGATTTTCCAATTGCCTTCCTATCTAGAAAATCTCATTCCGCATCTGTCATGCTCGAGGGTTTGTTCACCTTCTCAGACAACAAAGTATAAAGATCCTTCTGATAAAGGTAATCTTCCATCTGCATCTTCCAAATACTAAAATTCTGCCCATTGAATTTATCAACCCTAGATCTTCCATCATCTTCCATAGCTCCACTCAAGCTAAAAACTTTCCCTGCGATTCAACACTTCAACAAACCAAACCAAGCTCTGATACCAATTGTTAGGAATTAATAATATCTAATGCGGAATAATTCCTCATAATCACAATAATAAGAAGTATGAATAGAATTATAGAAATGCAAAAAAAATAGCACAACATGAAGACAATATTTACAATGGTTCACCCAATGTGGGCTACATCCACCAAGAACACTTGCTCAAAATTTTATTACAAGCCAATCCAGTCTTCACAATTACAATAATCAGATCTTGTTTGGCGCTCAACAAACCCTCTCGAATTCACACTTGAATTCACACACACTATTCAACTTCACAAAACACACTCATATAAATCATATTGTATGTCCATCTATTTATAAGTACATCAACAGGTAGCCGAAGAGGCGGTTTTACAAAACAAAGGGGTACCGAAAAAACCATGGGCCCAAAAATAGCCAATAACGGTTAGCCATTACCCATGGGTTAATAAACCACCCATGAAAATTTGTTTCGGGGGCTTTGCCCCCGAACCCCCTTGACCCCCTCACTGGCGAGTAGGACCGCCGTAAAAATATCTGAGTGTAACACATGGAAGGTGTACCAAACTCTAACAAGAAAATAGGCTCCATAAACATAACAGGGGAGCCCTTAGAGCACTGGATGAGACTCATCAATTCTTACTTGCCTGTTTTGGAGTGAATCACCACATCCAAAACATGTTTTGTGAAAAGGTGGAAGGTGATGGAGGGATGAATGTGTATGGTATCCTTATAACTCCCCGAAGATTTATAGGGATGATGCCCAGGCTTCGTTGTTACAGCGTGACTCGCATGCACTACATGACAACATAACCTATAAGTGAAGAGTAGGGGCGAGGTAAATACCGAACGTTGTGATGAGACTAGGTCTCAAAGTGCAATGCAGATGCAAATGTTGTTGGTGCGTGGTAGTCAAGTCCACGTCACCGGTGTAGCTTTGGTGGTGATGAAATACACCTCATCTACGTGTAAAAACAAAATGATAAAGTGATTAAACGTAGGGTTATTTCCAACTTAAAATAAATCACTAGCAGAAAATAATTACGTACCTGAGCATACTTTTTTTTTTTGTTTCAGCAATTTTATTTGAATGGTGGTATTTTTGCTAGATTTTTTTTGTTTTTGTGTTTTTGTTTTTGACAATATTCCAGCGACGCAGTCCTACAGAAAATAAATTAGTAGTTATCCTATAAACGAAATGTTAGAAAAATGATCATGGTTGTTTTTTATTTTCCAGATCACTCGAAGGTGCAGGGAAAGAGCATACACAACCAACGACCAAACAAATATTAATAATATGACAAAGGAAAATAATGATTGAAATGACAGCTAGAAAACAAAGCTAGAGGATCATGCAATGTTAGAATAAGAAACTAAAAAAAATTGTGACCGTTTCTGATTTTCCAAATCGCTCGAAAGTGCAAGAAAAGAGCATACACGGATACAAATGGAATAGATTTTTTTTAAATGTTAATAATTATTACAATTAATCATGATTGTGAAATAGCAATAATGATTGTTTTCACAAAAAATAAAAACAACGAAAGAAGAGTGTGAAAACGGTACCCAGAAGTGTTGTTGTGGAAAATTGAAATGTATGGCAAAAAATTAAAAATTAAAAAAAAAAAATTGCAGAGCTCGGGTGGCCTCACGTTTTTGATTTCTAAGATCACTTTTGAAGTGCGAGGAAAGAGCATATGCATGAGGTTGTTACGTTAAATAAAATAAATTTAAAATTTAAAAAAAAAACTACAATTTTTTTGTTTTTTGTTAAAAAGACAGGTGTTAGAAGAAATGAAACCAAAAATTTTTTGTAAGTCTAAATCAAAAAATTATTTTTCCATTGCATAGATCTTTTCGATACCTTTCCGTTAAAAAAATGAATTCATTTAGAGTTTGGGAGAAAAAGTTATGGCTTTCGGAAGATGGGCTATGGTAGCACTCTGAATGAAAATTTTGAACGTGAGAAAAACGTCTCCAGAGCTATTTTTTTATTTTCTGACTTCTATACTTCACCTAAGAAGCTAAAATTTTAACAATAACATTAAAAAATAACAATAAAAAGAAATAAAGAGTTAGATCACAAAATGATTAACTAAAATGAAAGAAAAATAATAATAATAATAAACTTCCTACAAAGCAGTTATTTTAGCAAAAGTAAATAAATAAATGCATTTTCCAGATTGGTTGTCCCATGACAGTAAGATGATAAAATATTGACTAGTTCACATGTTTCTACAAATTATGAGTGAATAGCAAAATCAAAACTGGGAATTAAACACCAAGCACCGAGGAGATCAAAGACAGGATGACCGTCCAATAGTTTCATTGTTGTTATAACTTGCAGATACACCACAAGACATTGCACAACAAAAACACTACCCAAAATGTGAAGGTTAACCAAAGAAGGCCATAAGGAACAAAAAAGGAAATAATAACGAATAATAATAAACAAAGAACAGATAAAACCAATAATTAGGAAATTAATGGTAACAGATCGAAAGTAACCAAGCGTGCCAGAATGTAAGCTAGGAAAATACACTCCTAACAATGAAGTAAAGTACCAATAATCATACCTCCTCTTTCGCGTTCCGTAGCGAACCTCATAATGGGCTAGAAAACTTGGATTGAGCCCTGATTGTGTGATATGTACATGTTTTTCTTCAAGACAGAGCACGGCCTTCCTGTAATAATGATCCTCTTACTTTGCACTAAATGGAAAAAAAGATTATGAGGCTATTTGGGCATTAGGACAAGGCAGAAGGATGTTCTTTGCTCAAATGAATGAAAGAACTTAGATAAGGAATTCAAGCTTATTCTCCATGTGTCTAGAGGGGAGGGGTAAGGTTGTATTTATAGCCTGGGGGGGTGATTAACTTAGAGTAATTTAAGTAATCATGGTTTGAAAATGTGGGCAAGATTAAGTGAGTGGTTTGATAATGTGGGCAATATTAGGTGAGTGGTTTGAAAATGTGGGCAAGATTAGATGAGTGGGGGCCACAAAGAACGGGTGAGGATTTGAATTATATTTTTAATTCATAAGTGGAGGATTTTGGGTGAGTGGGGACCACAAAGGGTGGGTGAGGATTTGAATTTGAATTTTTAACTCAATAGTAGAAACACATAGAGAATAATGACATGTGGTGAGGATTGGGTTATTTTTTTGTATTTTGAAATGGATAATTAATAAAATTATATTTGATTAATTCGAAGTGTATATTTGTGGGAAATGAGGAAGGGGAATTAATTGATTTAGGAAAGATGTGAAATTAGGGTGTCTACAGGCGCAACTGCAAAGGTGAAGTCCAAAGATAGGTTCCCAAACAAGCGTCGGCCCTCCACTTGTTTAGAAACTAAGAGAGTTGCACCAGTCACTGAAAATTCCAAGTATGAGAAGGTCCAGCGTAAGCTTCCACCTGTCTATTCGGCATAACTTCAAAGATGAAATCTAGAGGTGGGACCTCAAATGAGCGTAGGATCTCCACGTGCCCTAGGCCTAAGAAAGTTTCCTTGGCCATTGAAAAATTCTCAGTATAAAGAGGAGCAACAGCGGAATCCTCCACGTGTCTCTTCAGTGCACTTTTGATATGGTGCCCAAAAGCCGAGACCCCAAACCAACGCGGGCTCTCCATGTGTCTCGACCTGGAAAGTTGTTAAGAAAATTTAAGAACCAGTGGAAGGTGCCATGTGCCTAGGGTCCAAGAAAGTTGCATCAGACGCTTGAAAAATTCTAAGTATGGGAAGAAACATCCATGTTTCTCCTTAGCGTAACTCCAAAGGTAAGGCCCAGATTCGGGACCTCAAACAAGCACAGGATGTCCACGTGTCTATTTTCTAACAAAGCTACACCAGCTATTGAAAATTTTGAGCATGGGAAAAGCCAGCGGAAACCTCCACGTGTCTCCTTAGCGCTCTTTCAAAAGTAAAATTCAAGGGTAGGTCCCCAAATAGACACGAGCCCTCCACGTGGAAAAGATCTTAGTTTGAGGTGTGCCTGGGGGGCCTTTTACATTTTATGCCACTTAGAAGAAATTTCTAAAATACCTTCGGTAACCCGCCCTTCCGTATTTGATGTAGACATCAACACATGGCTTTATCTAGGCACTTGCAGGGGGTTGCACTTCACTTTTATACCTTACTCCTTTTTTCAAAAAAGTAAAAATTCCCAAAGTTCTCTGACGACCCACCTCTCTACTTTGAATTTTCAATGTTGACTCAAACGTGTGACATTATTTGGTCCCCAGCGGAATTGCGGCTCATTTTATAACTTTTCTCCTTTTCACAAAAATGCCAAAATCTTCAAAATGCTCTGACGATCCGCCTCTCCGCCTTTGACTTTTCAAACCGCCACATGTCCTTTTACGAGTGGCATTCCTTTTATATTTTCATTCCTTTCGCCATAATGCCTCAAAAAACAAAAAGTGCCCGCCTTCCCCGCAACGACTCGACTTATGACACGTGTACATCTATGGGGTCAAAGTAAGAAAATTGTTTTGTCGCTTCACATTGTTGAATAGCCAATTAGAAACTATCAAGGCCACGGGACCAATTTGGATTTTTTTACAAATGTAACAAAAGTGACAAGTTCACCAAATAGACCTATCATGCCACATCCAATTAAAGATGACCATGTATCCATGGATGTTAGGACAGGATTTACAGAGGAGACATAATCGTGGAAGACACCCAATAATAAATTTTTTCCCCGCAGAGAGAAAAATGTAAATAATATCAAGGCTCAATGTGATCCATGACCCAAGGAAAATATTGATAATGGCATCTTGGTGAATGAAAAGAATTACGCACACCCATACAAGAGGACAGAAATTGCATCAAACATGCGGGCTGAGAAATTTTGAACAAACAGGGCAAGATTAAATTGAGCACCAACAACGGCTCCGACTCAGGGATGGGCACTCCCTACGAGTGCCATAAGAACAAAATTATAGACCATGTGCTAAAAATCCATTGGGAAATGGAGTCGAGAACAAGCTTGCAAACTAGAAAAAAATTTCCAATTCTCCCAAGATCGAACCGAGAAACCAACAAGAACTAGTCACTAGAGACCAGGAGAAACAGAAACAGAAAAATACTAAAATAGAACAAAAACAAAAGACTATACACTGTACAATGATGTGTGCCTTGATTATGAGAAATCAGTCAAAGAGATGTTTCAAGTGCCTACCATTCTGAGTATGACCAAGCCAAGAATTCTTGATAATTTTTTAACAACTAAACATATGCTTATTTTTCTTCTCTATCCAAGTTACTACGTAGCCATATTTTCTGAGGTTTATCTTTTATGCCTTTACCAGATCTAGAAAAAACCCCATCAAACATAAGATTCCAGGGAGAACAAATCTGCTCAGGACACTCACACTTGTCAATTTTATGCTCCTTAAAATCAGCATAACCCACCAAGTTGTCGACATCGACGTCTGTATACAATACTTCATAAGAAGCATTGTTAGGGTTCTCAATGAGATGTAACATTTTCTTCTCACCATACAACTTCACAAGGTTCCCCTCAATTGGTATGGTTGCGTATGACATGTCCATTTGTACGCTTCCACCTACACTAGTTGCCCAGTTACTGGATAATAACATCCCCCACTTGACAGGACAGTCCACAATAACCACATTCATGGTTAAAAATTTTCCTCTAAAAGATGCCAACTGCACTACTAATCCCTTGACATACCCAACTACTGGCACTTCTCTTGAATCCATAGCAGTACATTTCCCAAAAGTTTTTGTTACCTTGATATTTAACGCATTCACAACCTCAAGAGTTATTACATTACATGAGGCTCCTGAATCAAACATGCAGTTATGTACCAGCCTATCTTTAATACTCAAAGTGGTAAAAAAGGATCCACATTAAGCTAAGATTCAACCAGAGAAGTTCCCAAATATACCTCAAATGATTCACCCAGTTCCTCCAATGCTTGTGGTATTTCTAATTCTACAATAATAGGAGGAATCTCTACATTATTAACACCTTTGCCCTGAGTAATCTTTTCTTCTTTACATCCCAAATATTCAAATGCCCTTTTCCTATGCTTAGGGATCCTGAGTAATTCAACAATGGGAACAATGACTTTGATCTGGCTTAAGATTTGGGCTATGTCACAAGGAATATATTTGGGTAGGGTATTATTAGGAGGGATATTCACAACTTCTTCTAATAGTATGGGAGTTTTCAAAGTTTGGGCATGGGTAGGAGTACCAGTTTTATTTGGGGTAATTAGGCCTTTGCCAAATGTATCTTTCTTAGGGGTTTCCTTTAGGATATTGGTAAGAACTAGAACTTTTGGCTTGGTTTGTGGCCCTCCCCCTTTGACAACCTTACTTCTAGTGTTATATTCTTTCTCCTAAGCCACTACTGCATTCATCAACAACTGCTAGTATTCTTCAGAAGGGATTCCTCCATCATATTTTTTAACCATCAAGGCCCTTAAGTATTCAAAATCATGATTAGGCAGATCAAATTCTTGAACCATATCAATTTCAACAGTATTAATAGGAGGAAGAGGTAATACCCGGTCAACACAATCCCAGAAGTTTTCAACAGCTCTAGCACTTATCAATTCATTTGAGGTTGCCCCCTGTCGTGATTTCGCAGGGCTCTCCATCATGCATGCATCATCATATGTATAATCATCTTCTTCTTCCTTAAATTCTTGATCTACATCAGATGTGGAGTGTGGTAATAAACACCTATCACACCACTTGATAACATTAGCCTCCTCCATAGTAGCAACCTTGGCAGTCAAAGGATCAAGAACCAATCTATTATCCATGGGTTGAGGTTGTTTATTTCCTAATCCCATGAGCCCTTTCCCTTTGTCATCTGGTTTGTGATCACCTCTGGGGTGAATTCCAAATCTCTGGTGACCTTGTGGCTTATGTTGACCTTGAAAATTCTGTCCTATCTCCTTTTCTGCTCTAACCAGTTTATAGGATATCTCTTTAACTACTCCAGCCAAAAATTTTACAACCTCTTCCAGATCCATAGCCTTTCCTGATTGAGGCTTTTCAGGATTGATAAACTTAACACCTTCGCTCTTAGGAGGATTTCCAACTGCTTTAATGTTAATCTCTATTTGTAATTTGCCATGGTGAAATCATGCCTTAATGTTCCTGGGTTATTATCTCTCAAGTAATAAGAAACATTTTTATCGAAAGCATCAGAATATTTATCAAATAGGACACATTAATTAGCGTTAGGATTGTAGGTAGCCTATTCAAGGTCTTATTGAACTGATTATTGAAATCATGGACAAATTCATTTGGATTTTTCTTTATATTTTCAAATTTAGATAAAAGGAACCTGAGATCTATCTTATCCCCATATTACAATCTAAAGGCATTTTTCATCTCGGTTCATGAATCTATTGAATTATCTAGTAAAGACTTGTGCCATTCATGTGCATCCTCCTCAAGAGTATGAATAAACAACTTTATATACATGTCTTCAAACTCAATTTCAAAATCTTCCATTATATTAACAAAGAGTTTTAAATGGTGGTCACTAGTGATGGCATTATTTCCTTGAAATTTTGGCAACCTATTTCTGACATCTTGTGGCACCATATTAGGATATCCATCCATACCTCTTAAATCTATAGGTCCAAAAGTGTTGACAACAAAAAAAGGTCTAGGTGGAGGTTGGGCCATATTGCCTTGGGGCAATGAATTTAAAGGAGAAACAAAATGATACGGAATGAGGGGTCTTTGGAGCATGGGGGTATAGATTTCAAAATAGGTATATTCTAATGACTCGGCTTCGAGGAAAACCCTATCAACCTTGGAAGAAATAGGGAAAAACTGAGAGGCACACTTTTCAGACACAAATGATGGCCCCTCTCCAATTAGAGAACTCAAATTTATAAAAAAATTACTTGGTTCAGAATCACTTGAAGACGTATGGTAATATTCAACCACAGATTGATCACCTTTCAAAACTGATACCTCCTTTTTTGATTCTTGATTTCCAACAAATTTATAGGCTTGTCTTCCTTCTGAATTTGCTTTTCCTAGTTCTGGAAATAAACTTTCTAATAGGGTCCCTAGTGAAGAAAGATATTCTTCCCTCCAACTTTGCACAGATTAATGACAAATTTCACTTAACACAGGTTAAGACACTAGTAATCATCAAAATTTCAATTCAACACAGAGTCGCCACTAAGGATTTTCACCTTAGTTTTGCAAATGTGCTATAAGTAACTTGCCAAGTGTCTATCAATGCTTAATTTCTACAAAGCTTAACAGATCTGACCTTCCTGGAAATTTAGTGCAATAACCACTAGAAACTAGAAATATTGCATAATGAACTTGTAATCTTGTACAAATCTTACAAATCTCAACAAAGGATGACATTTAAACAGCTTATTTGTACTTAAACCATGTAAGAAGCATTACTAGGGTCGATATGTGTATGTATTTGTAAAAATAGTCCTTAATAATGGCACCACTTCAAGTGTTGTTGCTGCACAAATAGATGTCCCTGGCAACAACGCCATGTCAGGTGTTGTTGCCGCACAAATATGTCCTAGCGTTCAAATGATCCCCGGAAACGGTGCCACTTTGGTGTTGTTGCCACACAAATAGATCTCCCCAGCAACAGTGCCACTTCAGGTGTTGTTTTTGTACAAATAGATATACCTAAAAATGGTGCCACTTCAGTTTTGGTACCACACAAATATATCTCCCTGGTAACAGTGCCACTTCAGGTGTTGTTGTCACACAAATAGATCCCTAAAAACTCAAATACTCCTCGAAAATGCTTATCCACTAATCTGGGAAAATGCAAGAATATGCCTCACATGTGGGTATTGGTGTTGTTCTAAGTCAAGGTGGAAATCCAGTAGCTTTCTTTAGTGAGAAACTAAATGAGGTAAGAAATAAATACTCTACTTATGATGTGGAATTTTATGAAATTGTACAAGCATTTAGGCATTGGAGGCATTACTTAGTGCCTAAGGATTTTTTGTTATTTACAGACCACAGAGCCCTGAAGTATGTGAATACACAAAAGAAGTTAAATAGCAGGCATGCAAAGTGGGTATCATTTTGGCAGGGTTATACTTTTTCTCTAGAACATAAATCAGGAAAAAAAAATCAAGTTGCAGATGCATTAAGTAGGTGTGTGACTTTGTTTACCACTATGGAAAATGAGGTGGTGGATTTTGAAGTAATAAAGGGTTTGTATTATTCTGATTCTGATTTCAAGGATATTGTTGAAAGGTTAATTCACCCATTGTCAGAAAATGCAGGAGATGTCCTGGATGAGTACATTTTACATTATGGTTACCTATTCAAGGGACGCCAACTATGTATTCCAGTTGGGTCTATGAGAGAGAATATAGTGAAAGAGTTACATAACGGAGGATTGACTGGGCATTTTGGTAAAGATAAGATGATAGCCTTGGTAGTAGAGAAATAATATTGGCCAAAGCTGAAAAGAGATGTGGTAAGATATGTGGAGAGGTGTCAAATTCGTCAAGTCTCGAAAGTCCATGCACAGAATACAGGGTTGTATATGTCGTTTCCTGTTCCTAAAGGGTCGTGGACAGATTTGAGTATGGATTTTGTTTTGGGATTACCAAAAACACAACGAGGAAATGACTCAATTTTTTATGGTTATTGATAGGTTTTCTAAGATGGTTCATTTTATTTCCTGCAAGAAAACAAGTGATGCAACGAGCGTAGCGGATTTTTTTTAGAGAAGTTGTTTGTTTACATGGTGTTCCAAAAACTATTACTTAAGATAGAGACAAACAATTCTTAAGTCACTTCTGGTGGACTTTATGGAAGAAATTGGGAACTAAACTACAATTCAGAAATGCTTATCATCCTCAGACTGATGGGAAAATAGAGGTGGTAAATCAAAGTTTGGGAAACCTGTTAAGGTGCATCATTGGGGAAAATCCAAAACAATGGGACTTAGCATTACCACAAGCTGATTTTACATATAACATTTCCATAAATAGATCCATAGGAAACTCTCCATTTTCAATTGTGTATGGGAGTAATCCAAATGGGGTGTTAGATTTGGTACAACTACCAGTTGATGGCAAAGTCAGTGATGATGCAGAAACATTTTCTCAAAACATTTACAACAATTACAGGAAGAAGTGCGAAAGAAGTTGCAGAATAGTAATGATAAGTATAAGGAAATAACATATGTGCACAGATGGAGAAAGGTATTTATAATTGGTGTGTTGGTTATGGTATATTTGCGGGAAGGAAAGGTTTCCAAAAAAAAAACCTATAACAAGCTGAAGTACAAGAAGATTGGTCCCTGCAAAATCGATGAAAAAAATAAATGATAATGTTTATGAGGTAGAATTGCCAGGGAATTTTGATATTTCTCTAGTGTTTAATGTTTAGGATTTTTATTCTTTGCATGGGGATGGTGCAGAAGGGGATGTTTTTGATGAATTAGTAGATTGGAGGCAGCAGGTTCTGATGAAGAAGAAAGAAGAAGAGGATCAGATTCTAGATAAAAAAATCAATGGACACGCGACATGGGAAATATAACAAATATTTGGTCCATTGGAAAGGACTGAAACAAGAGGACAATACTTGGGTCATAGAATGGGAGATTAAGAATTTGGATGCAAATAAATGGAAGGATTTTGAAGAAGAAAACTTCCAGGAGCTGCATTTTTTTCAAGTAGGAGAGAATGATGCACCAAAATTAGCAGGAACTTGACAAGGTCATAACTTGAGCTCCAGGTGTTCATTTGAGTCCATTTTTTTTTGAAACCACATGTTTTGATGAGACGAATGTAGCTTTCAACCCGCTTCCTACTGGTTAGAGCAAGTTTTTGACACGTTTTTGGGCCCTAAATCTGCCATCTTGAGGTAGAAAATTAGGATTTAAGTTATAGTTCAGTTTTTTCCTATTTTTGAGGCATTAGTTAATTTTAGTCTATTAATTGCATTATGAGTTAGAAATTTGGAAATTCCTCTAATTTAGGGATGTAGAAGATGCATGGAAATTTCTTGTTCCCGTAGGAATAAGCATGCGAACTTACTAAGAATAGCAGGTTCTAGTAAACTGCTAAAAATAGTAATTTCCGCCACCTAGAGTAGATTTAGTCAAAGTTAGTTAGAGTTTTCTTGGAAACTCAACTTGGGAGTTGTTTTCCTATTTAGGAAACATTGTAATTCATTATTCAATAATGAAGAAGGAGATCTATTTTCTTTTGGAGTTCATATTATTTGCAATATATCAAGTTTGTTTAGAATTTGGCTACATTAGGATACCTTGGTAATCATGCTGCAAAGGTGACACTGTGTAGAAATTAGGCATATCCAAAATAAAAAATAACACAAATAAAATAAAGAATTCCCATAAATAAAAAATTATTTCAAACTCAATTTTAGAACTTCTGATGCATATATATTTTCTTCTCTGTCAGAGTTTCAGATCAATACAATCTGTGTATTTCTCTTCTTCTATGTCAAAGCTACATCTCAATAAAATCTTTGTATGTGTCTTCTTCTATGTTAGAGATTTGGATCAATACAATCTAAGTGTGTCTTCTTCCATGTCATAGCTACAGCTCAATACAATTTGTCTATATAACTTCTTCCATGTCAAAGCTACTGCTCAATACAATTTTTGTGTGTCTTCTTCAATGTAAGAGCTATGGATCAATATAATTTGCTTGTATCTTCTTTCATGTTAGAGTTTCGGCTCAATAAAATATCTCAAGTGTGTAAAACACTTACAATTACCTCCTTTATATATAGGTCTTTCATTTAACAATAGAACATCTTAATAATATAACTATTAGCTACAAATAGTGCATGCTTTGTGCATGAATTAAAACCTTTTTTGATTTATTTTATTTTCCTAAAAATAGAGACACCTATTTAAAACTAAACTATGCATAGAAAAGCAGCTTGCTTTTTGTTTTTCCTAAAACTAGAAAATGTATACATGGGAGAAATTATTTGTTTCCAACATAGTGCATGTGGCACAGGCAGCAAAGGTGACAGTGCACGGTGGTGCAGGCTAAAAACTTCCCACGCAGAGGTTCCCAAGTACTCCATTCATCTATCGTGATATTGTTTGTGCTGAAACGCTTCAATGGTTAAGGAAATTGTCTGGAATTCTTTTTTAAGAAGTGGATCCTAGGATGTAATTAAGGAGAATTTTCCAATGGAATAGCCTTAGAAATCATATTCTCTAGTAGATCTAAGGATAGCCAATATGCCTTGTCTACTCAATTTGACCAATGTGAAAAAGACAATGCGAGGATTGTGGAAAAACAAATGTGGTGGCACTGGTGCTTCAAAAGCATTGTGAAGTTTGTTTTTTCCCCACCAAAATATCGGTAAAGTAGAGTGAATACTGCAAAAGGACTTGGGGACATAAGGGGTGAGGCTCTCTCTTTCTACCGTTAAGTTTTATGAGATGTGGTACATATTAGGGCTTGATCGTCCATGTAAAACATTGGAATGTGCTTATAAGTAAAGCAAATGGTGTCATAGATGAAATTTCACAACCACAACCATTGCATGTATCCACCTTAGACTACTCAATGACCACCTCTTGCTCATGGTAAGCATGGATGCTCAAATACTATTACCAAAATATTGTGTAACATTATTAAATAAATTGTAATATTATTAATAATGAGTTTATAGGACTCATATTAATAATATAGTTGTAATAGTTAGGTGAGTGTGAGATATTAATATCATATTTTTATGTACGTGAGTTAATCTCACCATTAGAATAGAAATATGAGATGATAGAGAGATATGTGGGATATGCGAGAGATTCTAGCAGTGGTTGAGAGATATAGGGGATTGGTGATTGATGTTGACTCCTTGGATAAATGCTGAGATCATATTCTTATATAATGTAATATTTATCAGTGAATAAAATGTCCCGATTATAATACAATTTACCAGTTTTATTGTTTATTTTATGTAAAGCTCAAACCAAAATAATATTTGGTATCAGAGCAAAGATGATTCTGTGAAAGTGTGTGAGGGGCATGTATAGATCTAGATTACCCCGTTTGATGAGATATTTTATCAAAAAAATTGTATTTGTACAATGTAAGATTAGTTTTTTTGGTATCGGTTATCCTCTTGTCTTTCATTTCACCCATGTCCAAGTGCTCACATTTTTAGACCTATGTGACATTTACATGTGTTCATTATTCACGTGATCACTATAAAGTAATAGGTCCCAGGTCGTGTCATATCCTTCTTGATCCTACAAATTTATATTACACCTGGTTAGCGTTAGTAGTCAGACCTGGATCGAGCATCAAATTTTGTTCATTGAATAATTCACACAGTCTTCGAGATCTCTATTGATCTACAAAATTGTTACATTTCCTTCACACAGGAAACATATAAAGAAAAATGAGTTTTGGCTTGGCCGCTTGAAAGGTTTTTGCATTGTCATGATCTGATTGATGTCTTCACTGCCAAACATTGGTCCGAGTCTTCTACTCTACATTGCACTATATAACATTCTCGTTAAGTTTAGCAAAGGTGTAATCGAACACAAATTTAAAGGCATCCAGCTATTGACACTTTCCCTGGCACTCCGACATCCACATAACTAGCTTTGGCACGCAGAGTTTGGATACAAAGGTGTGATTTGGTTTAATATATTGCATGGCCATCAGTTTGGTTTAGTGTTTGATTTGTAATAAGTCTTTATTACAAATCTATTTTGTAAAGTTAGGGTGTTATATCAGTATTTCAATTTTCTATAGTATTCAAATAAGTCGATAGTTTTATTTATGTTATTTTCAATATTTCATTAGAGTCTCAAGTAGGTTTTTTATTTTATGAAAAATGTTTTAGTCAATCTTGTTGTCATTATAAGACATCAATGTGTATGTTAATGTTAATTCCACCATATATGAATATTATAAATGTCAGTTCACGGAGTTATTCAAAGTCAATTTTTTGTCTTATCAAATTTGAGCTAATATCACTTTGTCCATTATCTCATTTCAAAATAGTATGTTTAGGTGAATAATAGGTTATTGTGTCCATTTTTGTGTTGTTATAAAAAATCATCTAATAGTCATTATAAAGTGTATTAAAAAAAGGACAAATGAGTGTATTTTCAGTGTAATCTGACACTCAATTTTTAAGGAAAAAATGCAAATGAAAAATTGTTCCTGGCTTTGGGGGATCTACCCCTCGACCCCACCCTGTATCTATGATAGGGAACACATATCATCCTCGACTATATTTTCTACTGAGTTAGCAAGGACATTCATGGAGGAAGGAAGCAACCAAGGAAGGAGGTCAATCAGCGACCTCTCACCAGCTGCAAGCGAATGGGGTAGCACAATGAAGTTGTGGCATTTTTTCAGTTTGTTTATTTTCCATTGTGTGAAAATAAGAAAAAATGTCACATTCCTGTTCAATTGTAATGTGTGAGAAATTCCTATATGTAACCTCCTCGAAGAAAACATTGTATAATATGTCTCTAAGTTTATCGTAACACTCATAGATTTGGAAAGGGTTGATGGTAGATCCAGAAAACCACAGATGTAAAAAGGTAGATAAAATTTTACTGATGTAGTGGTCCTCTAATTGCCTTCCTTCTTTATGAAGATGATCCACCAGTGGAATGTCGAGTGCATTCTTTTCATGGAGTAAATGCGGGATGCGTTCCTTCGCATAGTTATGGTCATGTGCAGCAAGATAGTCAGCCAGTTGGAAATTTACATGCCTTTCTTTGATCCAGATTATGAGGCAAGCCCGTGCAGCACGTTGCAAAAAAGTAGTTATGTTGTACCATGTCAACATTAGGGGGAGTGTGTATTGAGAATTAATAATGTTAACAATAGGGGAGTGAATGTTACCAAAATATTGTCTAACATTATTAAATAAATTGTAATATTATTAATAATGAGTTTTATAGAACTCATATTAATAATATAGTTGTAATAGTTTGGTGATTTTGAGATATTAATATTGTGATATTAATATCATATTTGTATGTACGTGAGTTAATCTCATCATTAGAATAGGGATATGAGATGATAGAGAGATATGTGGGATATGTGAGAGATTCTAGCGGTGGTTGAGAGATATAGGGGATTGGTGATTGATGTTGACTCCTTGGATAAAGGAGATCAATCTTCTTATATAATGTAATATTTATCAGTGAATAAAATGTCCTGATTAAATACAATTTACCAGTTTTATTGTTTATTTTATGTAAAAGATCATACCAAAATAATAAATACAACTAGATCTGGAGAAGATCTCAAAAAAAATATGTGAGAAATGCAGGAGAGGGAGAAGAGCCAACTTTAATGTCTTGCAACTTCATCAAAGCGAGGATTCCTCAGCTGTTTACGGATCCAAAAGATATATGTGTCTCTTCTTCATCGATACCTGTGAGTGAATGCTTAATGCCCAAATCCCACAAAGGTTACATCCATTATTCTCTGGACGTCATCTTCTACAGGGACCTTAGGAAATCTCAAATATCACGTAATTCAATTGCAAGCTTGGTAAATATTTTTTTCCTGTCTTATTTGGCGTAATCATTTTATTGGTAAATCCTTATGGAATTGGTGTTGGGAAACTAGCATTTTTTTATATAAAATGATTACATGTTCAAAAATATCAATATAACATAAAGAGGTGTCAGAGGGGTTTTATAGGCAGCGGTGAACATTTAAAACCATGTTATATAAGATAATAAATAAAAGAAAATCCCTTTATCTACTACGTTTTGATCCTGAAATATATAAAACCCTCCATGTATTTCCATCTGGTGAGGCTATAATTGTGCTTCTCGAAAACTTTGAAATGAGGACACTTAGTGGAAATGGTAGTATGATGTGGAAGCAGAAATGCAACTCGAGAAATAAATTTTTATTTTATGCAAGGTTTAATTAATTGCTCAATTATATTTAATTGTTTTAAATCTGAATTTAGTGAAAAGATTATAATTTGTTTGCAAAGTTTAGATCTTATATTTTATTTGATATCGTGAAAACTTGTGATAGGTGTTGAAAATTAATAATGAAAATCAATGTTATGTGGAAAAAAATAAGAACCTAGAAAATTTTAGAAAATTTTGAAAATTATTTGTGAAGACGACGTTCCAAGCGAATGATTACGAAAACAAGGAATTGCTGGTAGGACAAACTACAATGGCCCAGTAACTTGGTTGCAAAGAGCTAAAAGAAACATATCGGATGTTAACTACATTCAAACAAATGACCCCAATCTGGGACAAGAAAAATGAATTATCAGATCTTGTATCTGCAAGCTTGTTTCTTGTTTGTAAATTAAACAATTTATGAAGGTTATATTACTATCTAAACTTTAATCTACTTTTGTTTCATTGGATTGAAAAATTTTGATTTCATATATGGAAATCCTATGAAGGAGAGAAGGGGTGTTGATCAAGATGACGCGGAAACAATTTATACATATATATGTGAATATAAGGAGTGGTAGAAAAAAAAATTCCAAACTGAAAATGAGTTTTGTAGTTTTATCCGTAACATTTAGAGACATGAATATGTGGTGGTCAAGTAGCATCCAGATGAAGTTACTTTATGTGACGTTCAAAGTATACTTCATTACCTTGTAACATGGTCCACTACAAAATGTGAGAGTATGTTCAAGATTGCAGTTGTGATAGATGATAGAGAGTTTGATACTAAATTTATATGTATAGTTATTGGCCATTGAAGGAATCTGATCACTGAAAAATTTTGCATCATCGCCAAGTAAATCTATAATGGAAGTTTCTTATTCCTCCTCAGGTACAAGACCTGGTATAGGGCTCATGATTTAGTGACTCTTTCAAAAATCTTTGTTTCTGAGATTTGTCTTTGGTAATGTCAAATGTTCTTCAGTGTAAGGTTTATGCATAAATGTGTCTTGCACATCATTTACCGGTTTAATGGTATTTTTATCGTGATGTCTATGTAAGAGCTAAATAATATATACAACAAATAACAATAAGAAAAAAGCTTGTTTTTCTGTCATTTGTAAAATCTCCCACTCTAAACAATATCTCATTTAGCAGGAAATGGATTGCAGTCTTCAAAATGTGGTTGACACAAATAACTTTGATGCAAAGTTTGGAATCACCATTGCAAATCATGTATATAATGGTATTTTGTGTTGATTTCATCACAGGGTTTAGGCCTGAATGAATTCCCAGGTGATAACAGATATAAGTAAAATTGAAAATCATTTCCTTGGTTGTCGTGTTTTTGATTTCCTAAGTAGATTTGGTCAATCTATCACTGAAGCTCGTAATCCTAACCATATTTCTATTAATATAAATTCAGTTAGTGATAGTGATGATATAGATACATCCTTTGAACTTCATAATCAATTTTCCAATCTCAATGGAAAAATTAATTTTAAAAATGTGCATGGGTTTATTCATCTCAATTTTCATGATATTGTTTTATATTGTTACAGTAGAGTGGTAGGTTGTAAAATTTACAAGTTATAGGGTCCAAATTTTAAGTTTTCATGTAAAAAATGCCTAATATATAAGCACTTACATATTTTGGTATCCAAAAAGTAGAAACCATATCCTTTAAAGCAAGGGAACATAGAACATAATCAAAAAAATTGTCCATTCGATGCAGAGAAAGACACATCCATGCCTATAATTTATTTAGGAATTTTGTCAAACACATCACATGTAAAAGTTTTGCAATGTCTTCAACTTCATCTTTGTGGAATGTATAACGTGCTTAGTCAGCATTATAACTTGTTAGTTACAGAATACTCCACCGAAAAATATCTCATTCATCTTACATGATTACATTTGTCATTTATCACATGAATTGTTATTTTTTAACTCTTTTTTCATCGTATATCCATATGATTGGATATAATTCATAGCAGAAATTTAGTAGTAATCATCAAAATGAAAACTTTGAAAAACATAGTTATAAATTTCTATAGATCAAAATTACCATTATAATAATTGAGACATGGAAATCAAGATCTAAGCATCTACACTACAAAATATTATGTCACAAATTTAAGTAACAAGAAAATAAAATAATTCAAACCTACTTACATTCCTTAATTTTTAAGCAATGTTAAGTGTTTTGAAATATCCCTAGATGGATCCTCCTTGCACTCAAATGATGTGTTATCAAACAAAAACAACAAATACAAATTTCTGTGTATTTTATGTCAAGTACCTAGTGCAGATCTAGAAAGTGTGACTAGGGTTTAAGAGAGATATCAATGTAAATCACACAAAATAAAAATACTTATGATTTCCAATGACTTCCCAGATATTTAGGGACTGATTTACATAAAAAACTAAACTTATTACAGTCCAAAAATGGCCTAGAAAATCAGATCTGAAGTCTTTTATTATTCAGATTAAAAATCTTCAAAAATACACTCCAAAAATGATAAAAAGTAAAGCGATCAGCTTACAGTATCATGAAAAACATTTGACAAATATATTTAGATGAAAAATACCTCTGAACTTGCTGCCAAACTACTTACAATGGGTCGACCCAACTGCTGGTTTCAAATCACTGAAAAATACCTTCAAATCTCCTCACAAACATGGCTAAACTGAACCTGGTAATCTGATGAATAACGTTGGGAATCTCTAGGTGAAATCCCCTCACAATCTCTTGGGGTTTTTGTCCGCAAGAGATAAATTCACAAGGGTTTTTGTCCTTGAAATTTCTGATAAAAGCTCAGAGCTCTTAACAATGCATAAGATGATAGTAAAAATCTGGATACTCCCATACAAGTCGACTTGTTTATTTAAAGGGAGATCAGCCAACCATCACCCTCAAATCAGCCATAAAATTGTTTCATTCCCCTATGCTGGTCACCTTTTCCTTTTTGGGCCAGTTGGCATGTTTTCCCAAAAAAGGAATCCCTAAGGCAGGTCGCACTTTCCCTCTTTTAATACAATTAATGGCAATTTTTGACATTTTAATTTATTATTAAACTTTTATCATTTATTATATGTACTTTTCATTATTTTATTTTATTTTTAGAAATAATAGCACAATATAATAAAATAATAAAGTTATGTCACCCTTAAAAACTCCCCCTTGGCCGTCGGGTAGACATAAAGGGCCAAAGGTCTTCACCCAGGCTTATGCAGACAGAGGGGACATTACAGTCCTCCCTCCCCGAAGTTGCTTGCCCACAAGCAACTGTAGCAACGTAGGGTGCTGAAGAATAGACTCACCTTCCCAAGTGGCATCCTCCAAGGGTAAATCTTTCCAATGAACCAGGTACTCCCGTATCACCTTGTTCCGTAATCTTCTCTCCCTCCAATCCAAAAGTCCCTCAGGAACCAAATCCAATCTTCCCTCATCATCCAAGGGGGGTAACTCTACGGAAGAGGTCACATGCTGTCCCATTGTCTTCTTTAAGCAAGATACATGGAAAACATTGTGTATCTTACTTTCAGAAGGTAACTCCAACTCATAAGCTACCTGTCCAACTCTCCTCACCACCCTGTATGGACCATAGAAGTGAGGCTTAAGCTTCTCTGCTCCACTCTTTTTAAGAGTACTCTGTCTGTAAGGTTGGAGTCGTAGAAAGACCATATCCCCCACCTCAAATGATCGCTCAATCATGTGCCTGTCTGCATACATCTTTTGCTGATTTTGGGCATGCTGCATATTGTCCTTAAGGGTTTTAAGGATATCCTGGCTTTCCTATAAACACTCTCAAGCCTTAGGATCTCTACTATCTCCAAACGCCAAAATTCCCTGCTCTGATGAAAGTAAAAATTTCAAAATTTTGAGTTTAAGTGTTTTCTCTAATGTACCGAAGTCGTGAAATTGAGAAAAGTCTGCAGTTTTGGGTCATTTTGTATGTATTTCGGGCCTGTCAGACATTTTTGTCCCGCCTGTCCCAAGTTCCGAAGTGCGTTTTGTTCCCCAATCGGCCGATTTCCCCGAAATTGTCCCGATTTCGGGCCCGTCGGAACTTTTCATCCCAAGTGTCCCAAAGTTTTCGTGCGAGTTGTTCAATTTTCGGCCGAAGCACCCGAATCCGCGTACTTCACTCTTTCATGTCCCAACTGTCCCAATTTCAAAAGTGCGCTCTGTTCCCTGATCGTAACATTTTCACCCGAAGCACCTTCAGAGCTTTTTGTCCGCGTACTCAAAAGTGAACTTGTTCCGTCAGCCAAATCACCCGAACCGCGTACTTCAACTTTTCGTTCAAACGGTCCCAAGTTTTGTTCCATTTTCGGCTGAAGCACCCAATCCACGTACTTCGCTCTTTCATGTCCCAAATGTCCCAAGTAAAAAAGTGCAAGTTGTTCCATTTTCGGCCGAAACACCCGAACCGCGTACTTCGCGCGTTTTCGTCCCAAATGTCCCAAAATGCATTTGTGCGTCTTCTCCTTGTTTCGCCCGAATCGGCCGAGCCGCGTGTTTCGCGCATTCGCGTCTCACATGTCCCAAGCGAACCAAATGCCATTCATACTTAGTTTTTCCCGCTCTACTCGAATATGTTGTTTTTCAAACTGATAGATATGAATGTAATGCGCATTGATCACCCTTCCCTCTCCTCAACGGCTATATAACGAGCAAGCCACCTTTGCAATTCTTACATTGTTTCCATGCTACCCTTGCTCGAACCCTTGCAACCTAATTCCCTGCGCATGTATCCCTTTTCTCTGTAATTCCTCCCCGAATTTAGGTTGCAGCTCTGTTGCTATCAATATGAAGATCAAGTTTCAGGAACAGGAACAAATTTCGCCGCTCGAGTCTGCCATTGAAGAAGCCAAACAAAGATTATCATACTCATGTCGAGTTTGATAAAGAGCTGGAGAAATGTCTTGGATTTTGGACGCAGTCTACGGCCAACACGTCAGTCCCTCGTGGCAGAGACATAGCTGAGGCGTCAAAAGAATTTCAGGCAGCGGATTCTGAAGTCAGTGGGTCCCTCCAAGTGACTGGCCACCTGTCTTCTTCTCCTCATTCTTTTCTCTTCTTCCATTTCTTTTGCCGTTTTCTTTGTAACGGGTTGAGGTACTGCGATAGGCGGTCTTTAACTGTTCTTGGTTAAAGAAACGGTTACGAAGAGTAACTGATTTGTAAGTTATATAATGGCCTTCTTCACGCCATTCAAAAAAGGAGGAAGAACTTGGCATATTTTCTGAAAGTGTAAATAGATTACAAAGAAATCAATACAGAAGGACTTTTCCATTCTTTGTCTATCTGATCTCTGTTATTCCTAAGCTTTCGTTTATTTTCTTTGTGAAGATCATTTGTCTCAAGTTCGTTAGTCTTACCGATTGCATACTCTTCAACTTTGCAAGCTCGGTGATCTTGTATAACCAAGAAGGAACTTTGTGTCCTTGATTAATGAATCTGTGTTATGTTAAGAAACTTTGTGTTCTAAGCAGATGTTATTTACAGAACTTTGTGTCTTTAAATTCCATCTTATTTATTCAATACAAATGATCTTGTTTCAATTCACTGTGACTTTCGCATACATAAAGAATTACTCTGATATCTATAATTCTGCATGTTGCCTTTCTGCTCTTTCCTGTACTCTCATTTCCTCAGTCCTTTTGTAATTGATGATCTTCATAGAAAACACTTTCGTGATATCCAAGTTTAACCAACAAATCATGCCTTGTACATTTGTAAATAAGTTTGTTTCTGAATAAGGGAACCTCTCCCATTAAAGAGGAGGGACTTCTTGTCCCCTGACTGTTGCTCTTCTTAAAAGTCCTATCTGACGACCAACAGTTTTTGGTGACTCCGCTGGGGAAAATCACATTCCAGTTCTGTTATTTTTTATCATCTTTTGATCTGGCGACTCCGCGTTTTACTCGAGGGAGAAGGGCCCTTGGTATTGAAGATTCTCAGTTCCAGATTTTGGAGCAGCAGGGTTTTCCTTTCCCTTCAACAAGAGATAGAAGAACTCGTTCGACAAGCACTCCACCTGTTCAAGATAGAAGTCCTACGGGTGGTATTCCTTCAGAGCCAGCTAGCCCTAATCTGCGAGCTTTGATTCTTGCTGGTGTTGCAGTTCCTCTCCAAGCCGTTTTTCCAAGAATGGCGGCACCATTGCCATGGGGTCATCGTGTCGGGCCCCTTGCTCTTCCTCAGCCTTTGCATGAGTTACCCAGAGGTAACCGGAAGAACTTCCCCAAATTCAAAGGCGATGGCAAAGTGCATCCTGATGAACACATCGCAGCCTTCATTGTTGCATGTGGAGTCCTGGGAGTTGAGCATGAAGACGTCTCCGTGAGACTGTTCATTGAGACGTTACAAGATAATGCTGCTGATTGGTTCTACCACCTTCCGGCTGGCGCTATCACCGACTGGGGCACAATGAGAACTCAGTTTGAAAACCGTTTTAAACCAGCAGAAGATGTGCATGCCTTGCTTGCCCAAATTTCTCAGATAAAGAAAGATTCATCAGAACCCATGAGAGAATTTGTGGCCCGGTTCAACAAATTGATCAATAAAATTCCGCAGCCTACCCGACCTGTTGATCAAATTCAAAAATGTTTCTTCCTAAATGCTCAATCGCCCAAAGTTAGTTATGCACTAAGAAGGGCTAATCTCGCAACATTGGTCGAGGATCAAACTCTCGCTGTTAGTATCGAGGATGACTTGATCATGTCAGGGAAGTTGAGAAGAGACCCTCCCAAATCTAAGTCTGCTGCTTCTTCTTCTTCCACCCCTGGACCTAATACTGATCCGTTAGTCCAGAAGCTTGCGAATGATCTCATTGCTATAAAGAAACAATTAGCTCAGCATGCTCCTTATGCAGATGTTCCAAGGAGAAATTTCCAGCCCAGGAATCATTTGCCTGCTTCTCAAACAAGACTAGCACTTGAAGGACCTCCTGTTAAAGTTCCTGTGAATGCAACCTGTGAGGTTGAAGAGCCAGATGATGATGAGGATAATGAAGCTTGCGAAGAGTTTGCGAGAGAAGTTGATGATGAAGCAGATGAATTTGAGGGATCTAGAGTAAATTTCTTCACCACTGAGGGCATTGATGATGGAGATGATTATGATGAAGTGGTAGCGGACATGAATAGCGAATCATTCACTGTCATGACTCGAGAGCAGACAAGTCAAAGGGAGAAAGTGACACAGCCTATCAAGAAATCTAAGGAGCAGTCGACAACTATTCCTGTGATTGCAAAAAGAGGATCTCCTATCCCTACTTCATCTACGCCAAAGGTAAGTCCTATCAATCCTGCTACTAAAGTTGCTTCTTCTTTCTCTCCTAAAGTTGATAAGCCTAGAGGACTGAATGATGATGGCCCGTCCACTTCTGGATCCTTTGACATTGTTGATCACCTGAAAAAGACCAAGGTCCAAATCTCAGAAGCTGAGTATTATCAAACCCATCCCAAAGCTTTTGCCAAAATGATCCACTTTGTCAATTCCCACTCTAAAACCACCTCTAAAGGCCTTTTACCCACTCCTCCTTCTGCACCACAGCCTAGTCTGGTAGCTGCTGTCACCTCGCCTGGTGACAAAATCAAGCCTTTTTATGTAACACTTCTTATAGCTGGTCATAGGCTCAGTAATTGTGTCATTGACTCAGGAGCCTTCAGATAATGTGATGCCTGCTAAAGTAGCTCATGCTTTAGGCCTGACTCTCACACGCACTTATGGATCTTGTTACTCCATGGAAAGTAAAGAAGTGCCCCTGGTCGGGAGAATTAAAGATGCACAAGTGGCTTTTGCTGCCTTTCCTGAGAAGAAAGTGTTGGCTACCATCTTAGTAGCAGATATTCCCCCTTCATACGGGATGTTGCTAAGTAGGAACTTCTGCAAAGACGTGGGTGGGGAAATCCAAATGGACTGGTCACATGCACTCATACCTGTCAATGGACACATGAAGAAGTTGCTGCCTGAGAAGCAGTCTGAGTATATTGTGCAGAAAATGGATGACCCTAGAGCACAAATACTTTATGAGGATATGGGTCATGGCAATTACATGATTATGTCCCCTGATGAAATCCAACTTCCCAGAGTGTCACCTAAAGATCCTAATGGGGTTTGGATTTTAGAGTTTGATGGAAGTTGTTCCTCAGCTGGTTCTGGAGCTGGTGTCCTGCTGGTGTCACCTGAAGGAGGCCTACACCCCTTTTCATTTAAGTTACAGTTCGAGAATACTAATAACACAGCAGAGTATGAGGCTCTCATTCTCAGATTGCAAGTGGCCAAAGAACAAGGTGTAAAGAATCTTCTGGCTCGTGGTGATGCAGAGTTGATAGTAAAGCAGGTCAGAAACCTTTTTCAAGTGAAAAATGGAAGGCTGAAACATTACCGGAATCAGGTTTGGGATTCCATTGAATTCCTTGATGCTTTCTCTATCGAAGCAGTACCTAGGGAAAAGAACAGCAGGGCTGATTCACTAGCTGTCTCAGGGTCACTGCTGATCCCTCATCCTGATTTCTCTCAGGACAAGTTCACCATTGAGATGGTCCATCGGCCCAGTGTACCTGATAACACCAATAACTGGCAGGTTTTCAATGATGATCAACATTTTCTTTCCTTCCTGGAACTCAAGGGTAATTTCGAACAACTGTATTTTGAGGGAAGTGACAACCTGCCTCGTGAAAGTGTGCCCTTTGACAAGGCAGTCACCCAAGGGGAAGAAACAGATCAGGAAGGGTGCATTAGACTCAAGGGGAATAAGATTCCTAAAGGATTGGTAAGCTTAGAGGAACTGTTTGACAAACATGACAGGTATGTGAAGTCTAGGGCTTCTACCGGACCTCAACAATCAGCTGAGTGTGACAAAATCAATATTGGGAGTCCTAATGACCCTAAGCTGGTGAACATTGGAAAATGTTGCACAGCAGATGAGAGGAGAAAAGCAATTGATCTTCTAAAAAGGTATAAGGATGTTCTTGCTTATTCTTATGAGGATCTAAAAGCCTTCAGGCCAAAAGATATGCAGCATTCTATTCCTCTTAAGCCCAGAATTAAGCCTTTCAAGCAGAAACAGAGGCAATACAATCCCAAAATAGCTGACACAATCTTTCAGGAAATTCAGAAGTTGTTGAAGGCTAAAATCATCTTTCCCATTCACCATTCAACATGGATTGCAAATATTGTGCCTGTTAGGAAGAAGAATGGTGAGATCCGCATCTGTGTTGATTTCAGGAACCTGAATCAGGCGTCTTTGAAAGATAATTATCCTTTGCCTATGATGGATCAGGTCTTGCAAGCAGTTACAGGGTCTGAAATGTTATCCATGCTCGATGGATTCTCTGGATACAATCAGGTAGAGGTTGATACTGTAGATCAACACAAGACAGCTTTCACTACTCCTTGGGGCACCTTTGCTTACAAGAGGATTGCCTTTTGGGCTCATTAACGCTGGTGCCACTTTTCAGAGAGCCATGGATCTGGATTTTGGAAGCTTGAAAGGGAAGTGTATTGTCATATATCTTGATGACCTGACAGTGTTTTCCAAGACAAGAGCAGATCATTTTGATCACCTAGAGACAGTTCTGCTGAGATGCAGAGAGCATGGGATCTCTCTGAACCCTAAAAAATCTGTCTTTTGTGTCACTGAGGGAAAGTTATTAGGGCACATCGTTTCCAAGGATGGTATTAAGATTGATCCTGAACGAGTTCAAGCCATCCAGCAAATTCCTCTCCCAACCAGTAAAAAGGGCGTGCACTCCTTCTTCGGTAAGATAAATTTCTTGAGAAGATTCATCCCTGATTTTGCAGAGTTAACTTTGAATATTTCTCAGATGATGAAAGGGAAGCAAACATTTGGTTGGTCTTCTGAAGGAAAGGAATCCTTTGAAGGTATCAAGAGAGCTATTGCTAAAACTCCTGTTTTAGCCTGTCCTGATTTCAGCAAAGATTTCATCATCTATTGCTATGCTACAGATAATACCTTGGCTGTTGTCTTAACTCAAGAAGACTCTAATGAGCATGAGCTACCAATCACGTTCATGAGCTATATTCTGAAAGATCACGAGTTGAAGTACACCATGATGGAGAAGCATGCTTTTGCAGTGGTTAAAGCTGTCAAGCAGTTTCGCTTTTACATCCTCAACTCTCATTCCATGGTATTGGTCCCGGATACAACTGTTAAGTCAATCCTCACACAACAAGAATTTGGATCCAAGAGAGGGAACTGGGTTGCTAAGGTCCAAGAGTATGACATTGACATCAAGCCGACCAAGCTGGTTCGTGGAAAAGGTCTTTGTGAGCTCATTGCTGAAGGAGCCAAACATGAGTTGCTGGAGGAGAAAGTTGACCTTCCTACTGTTCTGTTCCTTAGTTCAGTTGACGAATGGTATGCTGACATCACCCATTTTCTCACCTATGGGGAATGCCCCTCTCATTTAACTGCCAAAGAAAAGAGGACTGTTAAATTGAGGTCAGTGCAATATGTATTGTGGGAAAATGCTTTGTTCAAGCGTGGCTTAGATGGGAGATTTTTGAAGTGTGTGGACAAGGAACAGCAGAGAAAGTTGCTCTCAGCTTTTCACGATCAGGCATGTGGAGGGCACTATTCATCAACGGTTACAGCTCATAAGATACTCCGTGGAGGATACTACTGGCCTTCCTTGTTCAGAGATGCATCCAAGTGGGTGGATAAATGTGAGGCTTGTCAGACCTTTGTGGGAAGACCTAAATTGGCTTCTTTGCCTCTCAAGCCAGTTGTGATTGAGGAACCATTTCAACAGTGGGGTTTGGACTTCATTGGTACACTTAATCCTGCTTCTAGTGCTGGTCACACTCATGTACTAACTGCCACGGACTACTTCACCAAATGGGTGGAAGCTATTCCAGTCAAGAGCACTACTTCTGAAGTGGTATGCAGCTTCATCAAAGAGAACATCTTAGTAAGGTATGGTGTACCTAACAAGATTGTAACAGATAATGCCTCGAATTTCTCTTCAGCTGAGATAATGGACTTCTGCTATGGGTATGGCATTTCTTTGGCTCACTCTTCAGATTACTACCCTCAGGGAAATGGGCAAGCAGAATCCACTAACAAAAATTTGGTGACTATTATAAGGAAGTTAGTAAATGAGTCTCAACGAAACTGGCACAAGAAGCTCTATGATGCTCTTTGGGCAGACAGGATTACACCAAAGAGAGCTATTGGAATGTCTCCTTTTCAAGTGGTGTATGGAGTTGAAGCTCAATTGCCAGTGACAGTGGAACTGCCAGCCTTGCACCTAATGAAGGCCATTGAGGATACTAGTTTCAGAGATGCTTTGGACAAGAGAATTATGTACCTGCACAAACTGAATGAGGACAGATTGGAGGTTGCTGATCGGATATCTGTTCACCAGCAGAAGGTAAAGGTCCTGTTTGACAAGAAAGCCAGGTTCAGAGATTTCCAAGTTGGAGACACCGTGCTGTTATGGGACAAAAGACATGAACCTCGTGGCAGCCATGGAAAGTTTGATTCCCTGTGGCTCGGACCCTTCAAGATCAGGCACTTTGCTGGTGAGAATTCTTTCTATCTTGATTACATGGATGGTTCTTCTCTCCCACTTCCTTATAGTGGGCAGTATCTCAAGTTGTTCAAGTCCTAGGTGATTAGGGAGTCCCTTGTATATTCTGTACAGTGTTTTTGTTTTTCTTTCCTTTTTGTTTTGGTGTGTTGTCCTCTGTATTGGTCTACTTTTTGACTCCGTTGCCCAATGGATAAGGTACTGGTCTGCTTCCCTGAGTTTGTCTAAGTTCTTGCCTTGTCTCATTCCTTGAATTTATGCCAAGTCATCCCCAGAAGGAGCCAGCTGTTGTCCACTCAAAATTCCCTGCTCTGATGAAGGTAAAAATTTCAAAATTTTGAGTTTAAGTGTTTTCTCTAATGTACCGAAGTCGTGAAATTGAGAAAATTCTGTAGTTTTGGGTCATTTTGTATGTATTTCGGGCCTGTCGGACATTTTTGTCCCGCGTGTCCCAAGTTCCGAAGTGCGTTCAATTCCCCGATCGGCCGATTTCCCCGAAATTGTCCCGATTTCGGGCCCGTCGGAACTTTTCGTCCCAAGTGTCCCAAAGTTTTCGTGCGAGTTGTTCAATTTCGGCCGAAACACCCGAATCCGCGTACTTCGCGCATTTTCGTCCCGAACTGTCCCAATTTCAAAAGTGTAACTCTGTTCCCCGAATCGGCCGAATCACCCGAAGTTGTTCCGCTGTCAGACATTTTTGTGTCCCAAGTTCAAAAGTGAAAGCTCTGTTCCATTTTCGGCCGAATTCCCAAACCGCGTACTTCACTCTTTTATGTCCCAAGTGTCCCAAAGTTCCAACGGGCCTTTTGTTCCATTTTCGGCCGAAACACCTGAACCGCGTACTTCGCTCTTTCATGTCCCAAATGTCCCAAGTCCAAAAAACCTGTGCAAGTTGTTCCATTTTCAGCCGAAACACCCGAACCGCGTACTTCGCGCGTTTTCGTCCCAAATGTCCCAAAATGCATTTGTGCGTCTTCTCCTTGTTTCGCCCGAATCGGCTGAGCCGCGTGTTTCGCGCATTCGCGTCTCACATGTCCCAAGCGAACCAAATGCCATTCATACTTAGTTTTTCCCGCTCTACTCGAATATGTTGTTTTTCAAACTGATAGATATGAATGTAATGCGCATTGATCACCCTTCCCTCTCCTCAATGGCTATATAACGAGCAAGCCACCTTTGTAATTCTTACATTGTTTCCATGCTACCCTTGCTCGAACCCTTGCAACCTAATTCCCTGCGCATGTATCCCTTTTCTCTGTAATTCCTCCCCGAATTTAGGTTGCAGCTCTGTTGCTATCAATATGAAGATCAAGTTTCAGGAACAGGAACAAATTTCACCGCTCGAGTCTGCCATTGAAGAAGCCAAACAAAGATTATCATACTCATGTCGAGTTTGATAAAGAGCTGGAGAAATGTCTTGGATTTTGGACGCAGTCTACGGCCAACATGTCAGTCCCTCGTGGCAGAGACATAGCTGAGGCGTCAAAAGAATTTCAGGCCAGCAGATTCTGAAGTCAGTGGGTCCCTCCAAGTGACTGGCCACCTGTCTTCTTCTCCTCATTCTTTTCTCTTCTTCCATTTCTTTTGCCGTTTTCTTTGTAACGGGTTGAGGTACTGCGATAGGCGGGTCTTTAACTGTTCTTGGTTAAAGAAACGGTTATGAAGAGTAACTGATTTGTAAGTTATATAATGGCCTTCTTCACGCCATTCAAAAAGGAGGAAGAACTTGGCATATTTTCTGAAAGTGTAAATAGATTATAAAGAAATCAATACAGAAGGACTTTTCCATTCTTTGTCTATCTGATCTCTGTTATTCCTAAGCTTTCGTTTATTTTCTTTGTGAAGATCATTTGTCTCAAGTTCGTTAGTCTTACCGATTGCATACTCTTCAACTTTGCAAGCTCGGTGATCTTGTATAACCAAGAAGGAACTTTGTGTCCTTGATTAATGAATCTGTGTTATGTTAAGAAACTTTGTGTTCTAAGCAGATGTTATTTACAGAACTTTGTGTCTTTAAATTCCATCTTATTTATTCAATACAAATGATCTTGTTTCAATTCACTGTGACTTTCGCATACATAAAGAATTACTCTGATATCTATAATTCTGCATGTTGCCTTTCTGCTCTTTCCCGTACTCTCATTTCCTCAGTCCTTTTGTAATTGATGATCTTCATAGAAAACACTTTCGTGATATCCAAGTTTAACCAACAAATCATGCCTTGTACATTTGTAAATAAGTTCGTTTCTGAATAAGGGAACCTCTCCCATTAAAGAGGAGGGACTTCTTGTCCCCTGACTGTTGCTCTTCTTAAAAGTCCTATCTGACGACCAACACATGTGCTCATAAACCTACTGTCCCTATCACTGACAATATTCTTCGGAAGCCCATGTAACCTGAATACCTCCCTAAAGAATAAATCAGCCACCTGTGGTGCCTTAAAGCTCATGGGGATGGCAAAGAAGTGCCCATACTTAGTCAACCTGTCAACTATCACATAAATACGATCATAGCCCTGTACAACTGGTAGTCCTGTAATGAAATCCATAGATATACTCTCCCACCTCTGCTCTAGAATAGGTAAGGGTTGTAATAAGCCTACAGGGAAAGTATTCTCGGACTTGTTTTGCTGACAAGTCACACACTCTCGAATATACTGTAGAACATCCTCCTTGAGACCCTTCCAAGAGAATCTCTCTCTAACCTACCTATATGTCTTGAAATACCCTGGATGTCCTACTACTGGTGCATCATGGAGTGCATGTAGAATCTTTCCCTTAAGCTTAGATTCAAGTACCAAATAAATTCTACCCTTATAATAAATCAAATCATAAATTACCTGGTAGCGCCCATCCTGAATTTTACCATCCATGATCTCACATGCGAAGGTGTTCTTTGAATACTCAACCAACAATTGAGACTTCCAATCTACAAAAATATCACTTATAGAATATAGGAAAGCAACATGGGGCCTCCTTGATAATGCATCAGCCACAACATTCTTCTTCCCTTTGACATACTCAATGTCAAAATCATAGGCCTGAATCCTGCTGAACCACTTTTACTACCTCTCATTGAGTTCCTTTTGCTCCAAGAAGTACCTCAAGCTGTTATGGTCGGTCCTCACTACGAACTTCCCTCCCACCAAATACTATTTTAACTTCGCCAATGCATGCATGATAGCAAGCATCTCCTTGTCATAGGTGGAATACAACCTCTTGTTCTCCCTCAACTTCCTACTCTCATAGGCAATGGGATGACGGTCCTGCATCAAAACTGCACCAATACCTTAACCTGAGGCATCACACTCTAAGATGAATGGCTTAGAGAAATCTGGGAGAGAAAGGACTGGACATGTGCTCATCACCACCTTGAGCCCATCAAATACTATATGTGCCTCATCTGTCCATCTAAATGCCCCCTTCCTTGTGAGATCTGTCAATGGTGCAGCAATATCAGAATAACCCCTCACAAATCTCGGGTAATATCCACATAGCCCTAGGAATCCCCACAACTCTGATGTGTTCCTAGGTGGAGGCCAATCCTACATAGCCTGTATCTTCTCCTGATGGACCTTGACCCCATTGGTCCCAATGACATGTCTCAGATACAGTATCTCAGTAAGTCCAAACTCGCATTTGGACATCTTAGCAAATAGAGACTGAATCTCCATAATGCCAAGTACCTCATCTAAATGCCTCAAATGATCCTCCC
Source organism: Taxus chinensis (assembly GCA_019776745.2). Taxonomy (NCBI): domain Eukaryota; kingdom Viridiplantae; phylum Streptophyta; class Pinopsida; order Cupressales; family Taxaceae; genus Taxus; species Taxus chinensis. The sequence goes on from CM034150.1 coordinate 710,590,018, forward strand.
ATGTCCTGTTATAGATCAAGATATCATCAAAGAAAACTAGCACGAACTTCCTCAACTTCTTGTTAAAGAGATGGTTCATGCATGGCTGGAAAGTGGCAGGTGCATTAGTGAGACCAAATGGCATCACCAAGAACTCATAATGTCCGTAGTGGCATCTGAATGTTGTCTTGAGGATGTCCTCCTCTCAAACCCAAATTTTATGGTATCTTGATCGAAGATCAATCTTCAAAAAATAAATGGCTCCATGCAATTCATCCAAAATCTCATCAATACGAGGGATGGGATACCTATTTTTGATTGTCTTCTTGTTGAGGGCCTGGTAGTCGATACACATTCTCATCGTCCCATCCTTCTTCTTCACCAACACCACTGAAGAAACAAATGGGCTAGAACTAGGATGGATATGCCCCATATCAAGAAGCTCCCTGATGGTCCTCTCTATCTCATCCTTAAAGTTCTTAGGATGACGATAGGGTGTCATGATTACTGGCTTGGCACCCTCCTCCAACTCTATGACATGCTCAAACCCTCTGTCTGGTGGTCTTCTTGGAGGAATGTCACCAAAAACCTACCTGTGCCTATTTATTATGGTCTAAATATCTGTATGCAACTGCTCTCCACCATCTGAAGAAGATTGGGATGAAATGAAACATTGGGCTGCCCATGTAACCTCTCCATGACTGATAATAGACTCCATCATATGTGCTGAAACAACTCTAGGCCCACCATCTAAAAGAGCTCATAGCACAATCTTCTTCCCCTCTAACATAAACTCTATCTCCATACATCTAAAATCCTACACATATCTCCCCAGAGACTAGAGCCAATGAATTCCCAAAACTACATCTATCTCTCCAAGTCCAACTATGTAAAAATCATCTGTCAATGTGTAGTCTCCTAACTGGATACTAAGTTGTGGAATTCGTCTAGTGCAGCTTAGAGCAAAGCCATCTGCCACTCGTACACTGAACCCCTCAAATTCTTCAACCTGTAATCCCAGCTTCATCACAAATCCCTCATCAAGGAAATTGTGTGTAGTGCCACTATCAATCAAGCAAACAACTCGCTGACCCTTAAGCACTCCTTTCACACGAAAGGGATGATACCTAGGGACTCCAGAAAGTGAAGTAATAGTACCTAATCCTGATGCATCTCCATCTCCTAGCTCTACCTGGGGATGCTCCTCATGTGCACCATGATCACTATCCTCTGCATCCATAGCTACTGAAGAATCTTCCTCTCCATCTGAGATCGCCTCAATAAGATGCACCTTGCCTTTCCCAAGGTAGTTGTGTCCAGGCTCCTGGTGATCTTTGTAATGGAAACAAAGTTTCTTTCTTCTCAACTCATTTCGAGTCTCCTGATCCATCCTAGGAGGGGGAACACTCTTCTACTGAGTAGCGGAACACTGAATCGGCTTGGTGCTTGTGAAGGGCTTCTTACTAGGCTGGTAAGAAGTGGGAGTTGTCTCCAAATCTAATGTTGTCTGGATATCATCATGTAATGTAGTAGGCCTAAGGGCTTTGACTAACCCTCTTAACCTATCATGCAGACCCTCAATGAAAAGCATTACCACACATCTCTCAGACATTTCAGGAACCATTACAGTAATCTGCTGAAATTCGTTGATGTAAGAATCAACGTGCCCACTCTATCGTAGCTGTGCCAAATCCCTGTAATATAGTTCCACATCTTTGTGGTCAAATATGGCAATCAACTTCTCACTAAAATCCCTATATGACCGTAGTAAGTCATGTCTCTGTGTGATAAGCCCATGGTGCCACCAATCATATGCCACTCCCTCCAAGTGTAGAGTAACAAACTGAATAGCCTCCTGTTCCTGCATAGGTTTGAGAGTGAGGTATGTATCAAGCTTGTGAATCCATGCCCTGGCACTAATCTTTCCACTACCATCAAAAGTGGAAAGGGTCACCTAATTGGTAACCTACTTAAATTCTTTGTTTTGCTAGGACCTAGGTCTCCATGTTTACCTAGCTTTCAAGCTTTCCCTTTTCTGCATACAATACTGGTGGAGGGGAAATGCGTTTCATACCTCTTTCGGTAATGTTCTCCACTCATCATGAGCTACCATTACATTATCCTGAAAGGCTATGTCTTTAAGTGGGTCCTCAACTAATTATGGCTCCTCCCTTGGTAGGAATCTAGGCTGCATAGGCTGATCTGCAGTCCTCGTGGGTCTCCTTTCTTCTATACATATCCTATCTCGTGGAGGGGAACCCCTTACGCTGCCCACCTCTATAGGTATTCAGCTGTGCCTTCTATGGCTGCTAGCTATGGATGCAGATCTTTCTGTTCTATCATGCCGATTTCTTGCCCTATCCATAGTCAAATTCTCCATCAGCTGTCTCATGGTCTGAATCATTTCCTGATGAGAATCGATCATTCCGCTGAAAAGAGCATTTCAGTCAGGTCGCTCATGTCGTGGAGGAGTGTGTGCTCCTTCTCCTCTATCCATGATTCTGAGACTACCTTCAATATTCAGACGTGCCTGACTCTTGTATAATACTGATGTGGCCCAACTTCTGTAGGCTGCATAAAACAGACCAAAACAAACCCTCTAGGTGGGAGGATTGATGCTCTAATACCACTGAAATATCCCTAGATGGATCCTCCTTACACTCAAATGATTTTTTATCAAACAAAAACAGAAAATACAGATTTCTGTGTATTTTATGTCAAGTACCTAGTGCAGATCTGGAAAGTGCGACTAGGGTTTAAGAGAGATATCAATGTAAATCACACAAAATAAAAGTACTTATGATTTCCAATGACTGCCTAGATATTTGGGGACTGATTTACATAAAAAACTGAACTTATTACAGTCCAAAAATGGCCCAGGAAATCAGATCTAAAGTCTGTTATTATTTAGATTGAAAATCTTCAAAAATACACTCCAGAAATGATAAAAATTACAACGATCAGCTTACAATATGATGACAAACATTTGACAAATATCTTTGGATGAAAAATACCTCTGAACTCACTGCCAAACTGCTTACAATGGGTCGACCCAACTGCTAGTTACAAATCACTGAAAAACACCTTCAAATCTCCTCACAAACACGGCTGAACTAAACCGGGTAATCTGATGAATAACGCTGGGAATCTCTGGGTGAAATCCCCTCACAATCCCCTGGGGTTTTCATCTGCAAGAGATAAATTCACAATGGTTTTCATCCTTGGAATTTCTGATAAAATCTCAGAGCTCTTAACAATGCATAAGATGATAATAAAAATCTGGATACTCCCATACAAGTTGACTTGTTTATTTAAAGGGAGATCAGCCAACCACCACCCTCAAATCGGCCAATAAAACTATTTCATTCCCCTATGCCGGTCGCATTTTCCTTTTTGGGCCAATTGGCATGTTTTCCCAAAAAAGGACTCCCTAAGGCAGGTCGCACTTTCCCTCTTTTAATACAATTAATGGCATTTTTGACATTTTAATTTATTATTAAACTTTATCATTTATTATATGTTCTTTTCATAATATTTTTATTTTTTTAGAAACAATAGCACAATATAATAAAATAATAAAGTTATGTCACCCTTAAAAACTCCCCCTTGGCCGTCGGGTAGACATAAAGGGCCAAAGGTCTTCGCCCAGGCTTATGTGGACAAAGGGAACATTACATGTTTAAACAATAAAAATAGATGTTAAGTGTTTAAACAATAAAAATGAATGAAATTTGGTGAATGTAACTATAATTAGTGTTTTTCCCTCCTTGCTTATAAACTATATGAAGTCTTTATCAACAAATATAAACTGATCAATTACATATTAATGATCAATACAAAGGGACGAAGAATTAATACAAGTGTTACAAATAAAGTTCTTAACAATCCATAAGATTGGGTAAAATAACTAAATAATAGCTATCAACATATAATTCAGGGTTGTGGATGGTTTACCAACACCCATTTTTCAATATAATTCTAGATTTATTGGAAGACCAGGAGATGGATTCATGGGCTTTGGGGATTGGGCTTAGTTTTCAATGGATAAGATGCCATCTTGCTAATCTCACATAGACCTTCACATGAAAACAAAGACCTCAATTATCAATGATTCTCCATACATTGTTTTTTCCACTACACTTACTCAAGTTTAAAATTATAAGGGGGGTTTACAAAGTGGTCAAAGAAACCAGCATTTCGATTGGGTTTTGAACATGGGACCTATTGGATCTTTTGTTTTTAGTTATTTCGGCCCCTTCAAACATAAATTACACTCACGTGAATAATGCAAGCAAGATAGAGACCATAAAATAGAACACAATGGACTTCTCCTCCCTCAAACCCCTTCTTCATTGCCCCTCATCCTCTCCCTCTTTTTTTCTTTCTCAAATTTTAATTCTTCCCCCCATCCCCTTCAGCGTATCCATCGTACATTTCATGTACGATTTCTAAAGAGTCATCTATTCATGATAATTATCATGTTATGTGAAAAAATGTTGTGTTCTAATGAAAATACGGAATGGGGTATGGGGTATGACACATTTATTTCTTTGTGAATTTGATTATCTTTCCTTTGGATCAAAATTGAATTATACCTAATTGTATTATGTTGTGGTTATTTTACTACATTTTCTAATGTAAAATCACTTTCCACATCTGCATTCTAGTGAATCTGACATACATCAAGCATCCAACTCTTTTTTTCCCCATTTTATTATTTTTTTCTTATATCAAATAAATAAATTATGTTTTTTAAATTATAAATATTTCTCAACCAATATTCTGTAGGAGGTAACTTTTAATTTACATATTATATTCTAGGGATTTCTCTTACCTCTTGTTGATTTTCATAGATATTTTTAAATATAATGTTTTTTTAATCTTCAGTTATCCATGATCCAATATTTTTCTCAAAGTCATATTCTTTATAAATCTATTTATTATTTTATCATGTATTATAAATTTTCCTATCCGGTTTCAATAGAGATGTTAAATGTAATTCTATGATATTGTTCTCCGTAGTATTTATGTTATAATGGTATGCCTTTTTCTTATATATATTGTTATTTCTTCCTAGAATATCCTTTCAATATTTGTATTATATATTAGTATATAGATATGTTTGGACTACATGTAATTATAATAGTGCATGTTTATGTATTTCTTCCTTCACACCTATAGGGAATCTTAACGACGTTTAAATGGAAAAAAATTGTAATATGGCTACCCATAAAGCCATGTCAGTCGACAAAGAAGGAGAGAGAAACTAATTTTATAATTCCCCCTATTATTTTGTAACCTCAATGGAGAAAACAACTCTTCACTAGACACTCAAAATTATGTAGGAGCAAACAAAGATTATCATATTCTAAATCAATAAAAAACAAACATAACAGGATATTTATCCTTGAATTGATTACAAAATCCAATGTTAATGAGGAAATTATATTGAATAATTTGTGCATTTAGAATTATTGTGGATTCACGGCAATGTAGACATATATCACATGTTGCTAAACAAAAGAGAATGTGATGAAATACCTTGAAAAATTGTCACATATCACTAGCCGATGTCTATGATCCACTAGTCAATATAATTTTCTTTTTAATAATAACGATATTGCCAACGTCTATAATCCATTGACTAACATCAACAAATTGATTAGGTCTGAATATGATATGGATTTTCAGAATGAATCCTTGCTATTCCCAATAGTAATGAAGAAATATGGGTCCATAGAAATCCATTTTAGCAGTTTTTATAGGAATTCCATTTGCTAAACAAAATAATCAACATATCTAGAATTACTGTTGTGGATGTAAAGCAATGCAAGATACTTGAAGAGGAGATATTGTGTGCATGGGAGAGTTTGAGAAAGAGTGATTTCCTAATGTCTCTATCCTATGACTAGGTGAGTACTAATTACCGTTAAATGAATGCAGTCTTACATGTAGAATCATGGAATTTGGAAGTCTGATTTATCTACAAATCACGCTCTCTACCAAGATCATTTCTACAATATGTTAAAAATGGATTCTATGAAACAATGCACCAAAACGATAAGCCATAATAAATTTATGGTTTATTTTGGAGCCTTTTGATATATATATATATAAGTGAATAACATAAGTATCTAAAATATTATGTATATATTAAAAAAATTGGTAGATTTTGTTAGAGTTATTATTCCATTTTAATTATGGAAAGTCAAACATGTTATTGTTTTCACCAATAAATATATTTTTTAAGAGTTTTTTGTAAATGAAAAAAATATATTTATATTTCTTGTGTTTTCCTAATTGAAATGTAAGTCAAGAAGGTGGTCCTAGAGTTTCAATATTTTAGCATTTTTTAAGCCACTATGCGAGCCTTTTACCATGACCTAAGTTCCACCAAAACATTTATAACTAGGCACTCTCCTACTCATTGTTCGATGGGTACAGAGTTACTCACTTGGTGGGTGTTTTTGGATATTTGGTCATGGCCACTTCTCCACCATGCCACCACCTTATTGAGGAAAATGGATCATGCCAAAGTGTTGTCTCAAAGGAAGTTTAATATTGGTTCACCTCGTTGGCCCTCTGCGGTGTAATGTGGTGCTACTATTGTTGGCTCTCCATCTAGTTGGGAGATCATGGCATTTTTGGTTGTATAAGATATTTCTCAGACCTTGGTTGGGTACCCAAAGCATATCCTCAAGTGGATGAGCTTAGTGGTTTGGGAGCTCTCCTTACTAAAGATGATTCTCCGCCACCTCCTAATATTAATGTTGTTTGTGCTTGACTATCTTTCTATAATATTAATCTTTAAGTTCATCTCATGTTGTTTTCACTTATGTTGAGCCATGATTTTATTTCCTGCATGGATATTAGGTCATGACTCTTTTGACCACCATTTTAACATAACCATCTTGTTTTCATTTTTATTTACTATATTAATGTATTCTCATAAATATCAATATAATTTTTATATGTGAAATCAAAGTGAAATAATAAATTTATTGGTGCTCCCATTATATTCAATTCATAACATTATCATTATATTTAAATAATTTAATGGGTGTCATATTTATTTGAATATAAGCTTTTTTCCACTTATTAACAAATTCACAAATTTACAAGTTCTGCACAATTCTTTTGTCCCTCAATCCACTGCGCCTGCAAGTTGTAACTGCAACTTCCTTGGATTTTACTCCTAGATGTCATTGCCACTTATATTCGTGTTAGAACTTTGATGGAAGTTTCATCTTTTGCACAAGATAAACGAAGACTCCTCTCGATTTGAAATCCTCCGCCGAATGCCACCTCCCTCTCCAGATGACAACAATAGCTTTCGAATACATTTACAGTCACTTGCAATTTGAACTTGAGAAGAAAAAGAAATTCCATCTCTAATTTATTCATCTCTTCGGTGCTAAACCCTCCAACTCTTCCATAATGCGAGTTCTTGTAGTTCCTGCAGTTCAAAATTCACATTAGTCCCTCTATTTAAAACTGCATACAACATTAAATTCTCAATTGTGTGGAAGGAGACTTACATATCTTCGACGAATTTGGAGGCAACCATAACAGAGGTAATGAGAAGTCTGTGAACATTCTGAGAAGTAATTCTGAATTGTGGATGGAATTGAATAAGACGATCGATGTAAGCATATGCTACCACAAAAACCGAAGGACTGCAGTGGATGTATCTAAAAATCCTTTCCAAATAATGTTCAATGCTCATGTCAGGCACCTCCACTCCATTGAAGCACTCGTACTTACTTACTCGTACTGGCGATGCCACTGTTCTTTCATTTCTGCCCACAACTCTCTCCACAAGCGATGATAAAACTGATAACACGCAAGGAATAACTGAGGGCGGCCATAATTTTTCTGCATTGTCGAAAGAATAGAGATCGGACCGAATTCTTGCTGGGGAGATGACAGATTGCCTGCTAATGAAAGTCATTGCTGCAATACCCAACTCTGGATTTTGGCTTCTCAATTTAGAATTGGATTTCTGTTTAAGCTCTTCGGGAGGGAAAGGCAATAAAAAATAATGAACGTTATCATCGACTTTCTTTACAGGAAATTGTGTGAAATTAAATAAAACGAGTGGATACTTCGTAGGTAGGTGCAGAATGATTTTGTGAATCTCTTTCAAGTACAGCTTGTCCCCCACTATCACACATGTTGGTAGTTACACGAGGCAAAAAGAATTTTTTTATTTGAAAGTGATCTCTAAGGCAGGGGTCCCATGGAGAGAGCTGCTGTTCCTATTTTAGTTCAAGAGGTGACCCCATGAACAATTAAATTTAAGTAAAAAATTTAGAATTTTTTCTTTAAAAAAAGGAGCACAAAGTTTATAGGAAGAGAGCTGATGAAAAAAAGGGGGGAGCTGGAAGTCTCCCACAGGTGCATCTATATTTTAGCAATATATATTGTCAAATGTCAACTATTCAAAATCCTTTTACACCATGAGACCACACATGTTTAAAAAACTCGTAAAATTATTCTTGAGCACGGCTAAGAAATAATAGGAATCCCCCTCCCATAGGACACTTCCTAAGCTACTAACTCTAAATATTTAGGAAGAGATAATTGATGAATTATTATGTATGGATTCCATGTATGTTCTTGGGGAGACCCATCTATGTTGGAATGGAACGCACTCATAGATAAAAAGATAGAGGGGAATATGAGAATTTGTGCATTAATAACCATAACATGGTAATCGCGTTTAGACTCATTTAGAATCAATATAGCCTTTTTCTCGTATATACAAATTATGTTGTGCATGATTCTTTTATCTCATAATCCAATGTATTTGTAAGTTGTAGATGACTCTTAAAATAGTTAAGTTTATGTTGGGATGAATAGATTGAGATATCTTTGATCCTCATTATCAGTTGATAGGTTATATATCGTGTGACAACTCACATTTTTGGATTGAGTCTCAAAGCATTACAAGACGCTAGAGAGTAATGGGACATCGGGAAGTTGTGGTATCAGGAAAACAAATGGGACTGAGAAATCAAAGTTGAACCCCTTTAAATTCCCTTACTTGTTTTCACATCTTTGTCAGCATTAGCATTGGAATTTTTGTGACTCTCATAATTGATCCACAAAAAACACATATGATCCCCATCATTGGCATTCACTCTCTCACACTTTCAAGTTTTGTTCATTTTCTTGTCTTCCTCCCAATAGTTGTGATCTTCCAAATCTCCCTTTTGTAAATACTTGCACTTGTAAAAAATGGATGCAATGACTTTGCAAAGGAATCATTGTTCATAATCAATGACTCTAACAAAACAACAAATATCCAAAATTCTGAAACCATAAACAATAGGTATACATACATTATAATCATATATTATGCCAAGATAAGGGGTTGAAAATAGGTATGGCCATCTATCAAATGTTAATGAAAATGATATTTTTTATAGCATTAAAGTGGTGAGTGTCGTAGTAGGTAGGACCCACACATGGGGATGTAAATCATGGGGCATGTGACTTGTTTGACAAAATTCCTAAAAGAATTTTTTTCGATGAACTGCAGCTTTTCCAAAAAAAAACCTTCTTTTAGCTGTCATTGCAGAAAATGTCATGGGATTTGTAAGAGATGGATACTTCCTGAGAAGAAAGCTAAGAGGGGGAGAAGGATGTTATTGGAAGGTGATTTTTTGTCAAAATAGACCCTTTAGGTATTGTTAAGAGATGGAAATTGATATTTCCAATAGATGGTTTTGATATTTAAAACATTACCATTTTCATAGGTCATATTCAAGAGGCATTGAGAATTTTTCACCAAATGTAACAAAAAGATGTTAAACCTGATCATCTCACCTTTTATAAGATAATGGAAAAATGTGGAAGAATAAGAGCTTTTTCAAATGGTATGTACATCCATCAAAGCATAATAGAAAGTGTTTTTTTTCATGTCTTGTAGTTACAATTGTCCTTGTTGTTATGTATGAAAAATGTTCCAAAGTATATTCAAGGGGTATGAGTTTTTTAATGATATTCCTAAAAGAGATTCAATTTCATGGATTGCAATGATTTAAAGATATTCACAATATGGGGTTTTTCGAAAGACCTTATAATTCATCAAATAAATATGGAAATGGTATTTTTGACATATGGTGCATTTGGTAATACCCTAGTGAATATGCATGTAAATTGTGGAACCATACACAAGGCACAATAACTTTTTGATGAAATGTCTCAAAGAAATGTGGTCTCATAAACTGCTATGATGGTAGGGTATGCAAAAAATAGGTTTGTTGAAAATGATTTGGATACTTTTAAGCAATTTATGTGATTGTAAGATGTAAATAAATACTCCACAACTGTTGGCAACATAATCAAACCTTGTGCCAAAATGGGAGCTTTAGACAAGGGTATGCACATATATCAAATTATAACTTAGAAAGTAAAAAAAAATTAGATGTCGTACTTGCACTATAGATTTTAATAAACTGGTCAATGTTCTTATTCAAAGTTTTGTAGTAAACAACCTTCCCATATTTTGCTATCGGCATAGCCATTGCACCTGTTTTTAGTGTAAATTCTAGGGAATAAAATCTCATATCGGGATTTGATTACCTCCAAAGAGGCACTGAAACCTATAATGAATATCATAACACATTGGATAACTAAATCCAATTGAATATCATAACACATTCGAGCTATCGAAAATAATAGACCTATTTTGGTTGTTACTAATAACTATTGAGGTTAGATTAGAATGTCTCCCCAATGGTTCTCTTGCTCGAACCCTGACACTAGATCTAGCGGCGGCGATGGAGGATCCCCTGCACTATGTGATGGTGGCCTTCGGTTTGGAGCATTATTTGGTGGCGACAATGGTACTGGTGGTCTTGGCGTGGATGGCATCAGGATTTCCCCTATTTTTCCTATCAATGGAGGTTTTATCTCTTACAACGGTGGTGAGATGCCCCATCTAGGATGTGGTAGCTTTTCCATAGGCATTGGATCTCATATCCTTCCTTTCTACGGTGTGGAGATTGGACTTGTTCACCCAGCCACTTTATCCATCATCATATCCACTAGTGGATCTGTAAAAATCTTGGGCGGCTCCCCTACGAAGCCTATGGTTGGATCCCCTCTTGGCGTCCCTTCATCATCTTGTGGTGTAGGGGCTCATGCTAACGTTTCTACACAAGTAAAGGGTTGTGATCAACCCTCTAGTCGGCATGTTTCTGAATCCTCTCTACAGCGCTCCTATGTTGTTGTGATGTCTAAATAGAGAACCCCCAAGGCTGCCACTAGCACACCTTCAATTACCTTTGGTGCTTAGGTGGTTAAAGCTAAGAAAAAATTCATCAGAAAAGGTTTGATCTACAGATTTTAATGGACTGTGGTTAGGTCTTCCGTAATTACATTCCTCGATTTCTTCATAATGGTGATCTATCATGTTAGGTAGATTTGATATTTATCCCTGCATCATAGGTTGTTTTATTGTTGTTTTTAACATGCTTGAAGATAGAGATAGAAATTTTTCTAGGATTTGGGAGCTCCAGAATCATCTCCTTCTCATGAAATTGTGGTTCCCTTCCTTTAACCAACTCACTAAAACCTTCCATGCTAATCTTGTTTGGGTTCGGTTACCTCACCTTCCACTACAATTTTGGGGGGAGGAGAGCCTGCTTTCAATTGGCAATGCTTTGGGGAAATGTTTGGACATTGATACTAAAATTGAACTATATACCCATATCTCTTATGCTTGTATTTTGGTATATTTATATACCTTGGTTGATCTACTTGCTTCAATGGAACTTAGGGTGATGGATTGAATTTGGTCCCAACCTTTGGACTATGAAGGACTACCCTTCAGATGTAGGAAATGCTTTTTCCTAGGTCACTTAGCTTCAGACTGTAAAATGTTGAAACACAAGGTGAATGGGAAAGTTTCTTGGTGGAAAGATGCTCAGCGTAATATGTTGGTTGTGGAAAATGATTTTGACTATTCTTCGGAGGATTCTAAAACTGAAGAAGGTGAGACTCAGATACTAGTTGGGATTTTGGAGAGTGATGGATCAATTTCTTCTCAGCATATCATGGATAAGTCACTGTCTTTGGGAGAGGCCTCTAAAAAAGGATCAAATGATGAGAAAAATGAGATGTTGGAGGTCTTGATTCCAATACATTTAGATGAAAACACAAATCTCAATAAGAGTGAGGGTTGGACTATTGTGAATAGAAAAAATAAATGGAGAAACCCCACCACTCCTCTTAAGATGAACTTAAGATCCCATGGATGGGTGTCTCTTGGGTAACTTTTTCCTTGCCTTGGGTTAGAGTTGTACACTAGGGTTTTAGGGTGCTCATTAAGGATAGTCAAGTCTGTTTGAGTTTTCTTTGGTGGCTCCTTGCCTTCACTGTTCTGCCCTTACTAAGGTGTAGGATTGGTACTCTCGAGGGTCTTGGTTTTTTGTCTTAGACCAAGTTTCACTTTGTATTTTTTTGGGTCTTGATGCCTATCTTTCAATTGTATAGGGTTCGTGATCCCTTCAAAATCATTCTGGTTTCATTTTGGTCATCATGTAGCCTGGCTTTACTTTTTGTATAGGGGTTTTCTGGTCCCTTATAAACCAAATCATTATTACCTTTATCTAAAAAAACACATTCGAGCTATCTCAAGGAAACTCTAAACATTGTCATTAAAATGCCAATTTTATTTTTCAATTTCTAGAAAATAGGACAATGATTGAATATGGAGCCACATATACTACAAGTATGTAATTTTTAACTCTATCCCCTAATTTAGAACCATCGTATTTGGTATATTTAGTTGCCAGGATTCAACCTAATGTTTCTAGAGTATATAAAAATAGGTGTGGCACACCCTTTAATACAAATGTTCTCTATTGTGTTATACTATCAAATTAGAGAATGCGAGATAATTATGGATTGAGGAGGCACTATATATTTTATTAAGTTGATTGGTGTTCCTATTTGGAGCTTTGAAGTGGACAAACTTCCCAAATTTTTCTATCAACACAGCCATTGCACTTCTTTTCAGTGCATGTTCTAGTGAATAAGATCTTATAGTGAATTTTGATTACCTCCAAAGAGGCACTTAAACCAGTAAGGAATCTCATAAAAGTCTTAACGCTTGAAAGGAAAATGCTTCTTTTATTCAAGTTCATTAAATTAGAAAATTTACACATTTGTTGATGTCATAGAATAAAGTGCATCAACTCCATGGAATGTTGTTGAGAGCATAACAACAATTAACCAAATGAAGGCATGTTATATTTAGGTGTAATAATACACACATCTCCTATTTGAAGACAATACTTTAAATATTGACATTTTAAATATTATCCGAAGTATTTTAATATAATCCTTTTGAGTCTCATCCTAATGTCTCTATGAATATATAACTCTTTTCAATATATTTTATAAATATTGATAGAGAAAATATTAGAAAGAAAATTATTTATATCAATATTAATTTCTTATAGGAAAAATGTATACTCTACACACCAAATATATATTGAGAGAGAGTGAAACATTGCTATAATATGAATTGAGTGTTGTAATCAAATTCATGTGAATGACGCTATGTTATTATTGTCATGGAAATAATCTAAGTAAGAAATTATATAGGATTTAATGGGTTGGTAATCTCGAACCCAAAAAAAACAAATTGGGAAGAATCTGCATTTTAAAATGTATTGAACTTCTTCGAAGAAAACAAATATGTCCACCACTAAATACAAACAATGAGTAGCGGATTTTCTATTGTTCTACTTTATGGTGTCCATGGCCCGCAAAGTTCGACAAAATTTGTCACAGCTATCATCCAACTTGAAAAGCATAGAATAGAGAAAATGTTTAAAATAAAACTGGTAGCGACGGTTTTGTCCGCCATGCTTCTAAATGTGGTCCATGTTTAATAAATTAACTAGAGTTATTCGGTGGCCCAAATTACAGTTGTAAAATTTATATATCGTTTAATATTGTCATCCAGAGTCCAAAACGAGAATGGAATATATTTCGATCACAGCTGTACCACCGGACATTATAGGGGACTGTAAGGCTGACTGATCAAACAATTAATGGGTGTTTATCTTTATTTGGGGTGGATTTATTATTGGTTGGTTGGTTGATCAGTCAGTCTTGTAACCATATGTGATGTTTAAGCTGAGTGGTTTCTAATTATCGTCATTTAAGCGACATCATTTGTGAAATAAAATATGTAGTATGGAAGCACATCTCCAGTTCATACAGGGGGTTCGTGTTGTAAAAGTATGATATAACACATTCGTTTGAAGGGTAGTAAAGAATAACCTTAATGTTAGTTTTTACTTCTAATTATTCAATTGATAACACCACCTTTCTTATATCATTAGAATGAAAATACCCCTATTTTTTCCATATACCTTACCCATTTTCCATCACAATTTTATTTACCCCTTTTTCATTTCTACACTAATATATCAAACAGAAAATAAAGCATGTTTCCCACTCAATTATTGTTTTCTTAAATTATACATGAAACATGGATTCCTTTCAGCTATGTTTATGTTCTTACGCAATGACCTCCTTATCACTTAAGGGAAGGAGCTTAAGCAACATGCACAAATTTTGCTCGACCCTAACTAGCTAGAAACAACAACCAAATTTGTATAGATTTTTTAATTATTTAAGGGTAAAAGGTGTTTTGACTGGAGCCCTATTCAAGGACAAGAGGCCAAAGCCCAGATAAGCAGGAAAACACCAAAAACACCACACCCAAACAAGCAACTAAGTTGCGAACAAAACACGACCAAAACACAAACAAAACAAAAAAACAACACAACCCAAAAGTTGGACAAAAATAAAACCTACTTGACTTTATATTTTCTATAACGAACCAAGTTCCATCCATCGTCTTCAACATGGTCACATCAATCCCCTTGTATACCAAAAGTCAATCTAATGTAATCTTGATACCGAGGACCTTCCCAGAATCGCCAAATTTGAAGGGAGTTAGGGTCAAGCGGAGAGGGAGACGAATTTCTATTAGATTTGACTATAATATCGTGCTCCAAATCCATGACCACTTCCAATCTCCCTTTAGAGAAACTCTCTTCATCTACAGTTTTTTTCCATCTCAATTCTTCAAAAGACACTTCAAAAGGGATTATCGCATTCGATACCTGGCTCAAAGGGTGGCCCTATTCAAGTGTCTCAACTGTTAGTTCTTCTTTGTGCTCCTTCAATTGTCTGAGATCGCACACCCTATGTTGATGTCTTATATTTTAAATAAAACCTAGGTTGAATACATTGCATATCATGCACGCAAGAAAAATGTTGAGGGTAATGTCAAAAGAAAGTTGTGCAAGGGTCGAATCATGGAAGAGAAACACACAACACTTTTGTTTGAATTTTTTTTACCATCCACATAAGAATTCAATGACTTTTAGAGTGTTGCTTATGGTCATCCCTCCAAAGGTGGTAAAATTTATTTTCAATTATAAATTCCTAATATGTTTTCATTCAACATTAATGTCATGGGTTGACCACCTAGTTGACTCATCTACCATCTTGTTTTTGTTTAACATGTGCTGTCATTCATCTTTGTTTGGCTACACTAAAAACTAGAGAGTCAACTTTTCATTTGGGTGCAAACACCTACTTTTCATAAAGAATTATATAATTGGTATGGAGCTACTATATATTTATTGAATATTGGTTTAAATTTGGCTCTTATTGGCAATTATTCACTTGTGTGGTAGTTCTCCAACTTGACCTTTTTATGTCAACAACCTTTTCATCAACTCGAGTTACCACTTTCCTCCCCTATTGGACCCATTTCTCTATATTTTGGTCATTTTGTGTCTACTATAACTCAAGTTTCCCCTCTCTCTTTGTTTTCTTTCTCCTATATTTCTCCAATGCTTCTGGAGGCCTAGACCACTTTTAAGAGACACAAATAACTTTTTATGACACAAAAATGGATTCCTTGCCCACAATAATGTGTCCCTTACCTTATTTGGCATATTTTTCCCTAACCCTATTTTCTTGATTTTTGTTCCTTATTCATTCAATCCTCTTACCTGTTTTGTCAACTTCTATGCCAATATGGTCTTAATCTAAATTGAAGAATTCTATAAATGTATAAGTGCATTAGTGATTTTTAGGCACACATAGATGATCATAAATTGAGTTATAATTTTTTCACAAGAGTGATATTTAAGTTATAAGATCATAACCAATTCTATTTTTAAATTATCCTCATACCAAAATTGTAGGTCAAGCTATTGAGGATTCATACAAGCCAATACTAGTTAAACATGCATTGAAAGATAAAATTTTGGACACTTGCATACACATGATTGATTTTTGGCTTTCATCATGTGCTCCATGCAGTTTTTTTGAATCAAAATGGTCATGATAAAAATGGATGGATATTTAATAAAATAAATAAGGTCAAGAAAATCCCAGGCTCTTGAATTTCTATTGAATAAAAAATAAGCAACACAAAAAATGTTGTATGGACTTGGCCACCATTCTTATAATTATTGATTATAATGAACATGCTTGGAGAATTGAATATATTTCAATCACAACTTGTCTGCTATAAGTACCACTAGACATAATGGGAGATCACTTTTCTATGAATCATCGATAGTTTTCCTACCTGTAAGAGAGAAAAATAAATAGATTACTACTTTTTTAACTAAATTATGAGATGATTAAACTTTTATTTATGTAATTCTATGTTTTAGATTATGTATTATTTATTTATTTAGTTGTCAGTAAAGTTATATTGATTTTATTAACCCATCTATGTTTCAAATATTAACATATAATACATCCTTGTAATATAGTACACATGAGAAACAAATGGTAAATCCAAGAAATATTATTAAAAAAATACATGAAACATATGTTCCATTCTACCTATGTTTATGTTTTTAAACAATATGTAGTACCTGAAATATGGTCCAAAGCATTTGTAAATACACATTTGGTACTCCTCTTGAAATTAATCCCATTTATAGATAAATTACCAATTAAAATACCTCTTGATCTTTCACATGTCCTAATTCTACCAGATATAAGTTATTCTCAAGCTCAACTTAATAGGAATAACTATACACTATTTTATAAAAGACCTATACACATGTCACAAAATAGATTCCTTGAGCACCATAAATAGGTTCACGTGTTCATTATAGGTTTATAAATGAATGTGTACCATCTATCATTTTCACTTTCCATGGTTATACTTTCAAATGCACAACTTTTTTTAGGTCGATTGAGGGGTAAACCACTAGAACATTTTCCTATATAAACACTTATGCCTTGAGCTATTAAAGGGAATATAGATATTTTCTATTCCACTTTCTCTAAGAAGGACATGATCTTAAAGCATTAAATCATATATTACTAATAGAATTGTAATGAGACCAAACTACTAAAATTTAGAATACATCTATATTATTTCCATAGTTCTTCCATGAGCCAAATCTAGAGTATCAAGTGCACATTTCCAAATATGGGGGATCGATAAAGGGATCCATCCTCTATTATTATATTTGGTATCACTTTAGTGAGAAGGGATCCATCCTCTATTATTGTATTTGGTATCACATTTTCAAGCTAGAAATTTTTCGAATCTTCACTCAAGTGAGAAGTTACATATTCCTCATCATCACTATTATCATATTATGTAGATTCTATAGTGAGAGGAGTGGGATGAGCATGAGAATCAGGAGAGGGAGACTCAGTAATATCATCATTAGAAGATTCATAATTAGATTCATAGAGGGGTAAATGGACTGTAGCGGCTGGAGAAATGGAAGTAGAAGATGATTCATCAAATGTCACGCTTCTCTAAATATAAAATTGATGGGTGGTGGGGCTTAATAATATATATCCTTTCATGCCTTTAGGATGCCTGAAATAGATACAAGGTTTGGATTCTGGTTCCAAGGCCTTGCATTTATTTATGGGAATATGAGCCATAGCAATTGATCTAAAGACATGAAAGTGCTCAACATTAGGTTTGCATCCATACCAAGACTCAAAGGGTGTCATCCCTTTTACTACTTTGTGCAGAATTTGGTATTGAATGTAACAAGCACAATTCAAAGCTTCAGCCCAATACTATGGAGGAAGGTATTTAGAATGAACCATGCATGTGGCCATCCCATAATAGTTTTATTCTTTCTCTCTGCAAATCCATTTTGTGAAGGGCTATAAGAAACTGTATGTAGCAAAGAAATCCCTTCGGAGGTGAAAAAAGCATTGAAACTATTTCTCACATACTCACCTCCACTATCAGTTTGAAGAACCTCAATAGACCTTTTGACGTGTTTCTGAGTGAGATCCTTAAAGTCTCGAAAGTGATCAAAAAAATCATATTTCTATTTGATAAAATACACCCGCATGTACAACATGAAAATTCATGAATGAAGGTAAGTATATAAATATCCCTAGTGAATGAAGAGACGGAATGGGGCTAGAAATTTCACTATGAACAAAATCTAAGGGATGAGAATCTCTCCATATTTTTCCCTTGCTAAAACTTTATTCATGGTGCTTCCCAAGGGCACAACCCTCACAAATACCCTTAGAAAATTTGACCTGAGATAACTTGTTGGCCATCTCATGTTGGCTCAACTATTCAAGGTAATGATAGTTTAAATGGCCAAAATGCTCACATCGTAGCTTACTAACCTCATCAACATGATTAAGCAAGGTAGTGGGAAAAATATAAAAGGTAAAGTGTGAAAAGGTGTATAAACAAGGCCGGTTATCTGCCTCTCCTTTAGCCATTGTAGTCTCACTATGAATATCTCTAATAATCACTGAGTTAGGATTAAATTCCAATCGCATTCTTTCACCAATATGGGTGATTTGGTAAACTGATAGGATATTTTTAGAGATATGAGGAACACTTAGAACATTATTAAAGGTCCCACCATCTACTTCTACTAATCCAATACCAGTAACCGATGCGGAAGTGTCATTACTTAAAGTGATTTGGGATATACCACATGGTTCAATGTAAAAAAAATAACATGTGAATAACCTATGTGGTGCGAGGAACCAAAATCTATGACCCATTTTGATGACAAAGAAACTTTTTCTATAAGATTCTTGTATTTCTTCTTCTCATATTTAGATTCCTTTTCCTTAGAAAACTTGGGTTTTCGAACATTTTACTTGATAGACTCAGGAAAACCTATATTATGTTTATAAAGTAAATGAATTAGGTGGTCAATTTGTTTTCTCATGCATTTATTCTCTTCATGTCCTGAATTCTTGCAATAGGAACACTTACACTTTTCCTTCTTCGCTTTAGGCTCAGAAGTAGAAGTGTTTGTGTTGGGTTTGGTTTGGGTGGTCTTAGATTATTTCTTAGTTTGGTCATTTTTATCTTTGTTCTTCTCCTAGTTATTCTCCTTTCCTTTACTAGTACTTTATACCAGGGCATGTGACTTGGAATTAGTTTCTCCGATTTGAATAAACCTTTCATGTTCTCGAATTATTTGGGACAAAACAATTATCAAATGAGGGCATCTTCTAAGTAGTCCCTAAAGCTTCTTTCATGACTGAAAGGTATAAATGAAGAAAAAGTATTCAGGGCCAAGATTTTAGAGAATGGATAAGATTAGTTGAGCATCATTTTTAGTGAATCCAAATTATTTTAACAATAGTCTTGTGTGAAGAAATTTGGAGAAGAAGGCATGTAGGTTATCAAAGTTACTAGGAGTCAACCCTAGTAGTTTGTTCTCCAAATCATGGGTGCTCATGTCATCTTAATCTCCAAAATTACCATTTAAATTATTACATGCTTCATTAAGTGTTTTGAAAGACTCAATGTAAAATAGAAATTCATGAGAAACAGACACACAAATAATACTTGAGGTTTTGTCACAATGATTAAACCACTTGGATTTATCAAGTTCATCATCGGGTTCAGTTTCCACTCCCATAGTGATATGGTACAACCCTTAACCCCTTAGTTTGATTATCATATTGTATTTCCATTTGAATAAGTTAAACGAAATGAGAAAAGGAATAGCACTATCATCCATCGTGAGGAGAGATAAATCAATAATATGGAAGAAAAATAAATGCACACACCCCAAAACAATATTTTCACCCCCTATTTGCGGCACTTTCTAATTTATTATGTTGATTACAGTCATATGAATTCATGTGATGTGAAACATTTGGCCACTCTATTGGAATCACAATGAACTGAGGGGGGTGAATTAGTTCTTTAAAAAACTTTACTTAATTCCCTTAATTTTTATATATCATTTAGAGCATTACATCAAAATTCATTAACCATTAAGAACACATTAAGCAAGATCAACCATATGCAAGAATGTGAGAGTAAAAAATACACCAAATGTAAGTGGGAAACCCTCAAGGGGAAGAAAACACACTAAATATTTTGATTATATTACTCAAACCAATATACTTACATGTATATGACACATCACACAAGATTTATTTAGTGAGACGCCAATCCCACAAAGAGCACCAACCCCTATTTAGAAAGGCACCAGCCATGCAAGGAGGATACAATCCCCTAAGGTGATCAAGAACCAACTCAACCACTTGTATATTAATACCACTGAAGATATTTTACTGCTACAACTGGTAGTTATCACAATTTCAACTCCACTCTCTTAAAACCCTCTTCGAACACACTCTCTCCTACTTTTCTCAAGCTTGCTTCTTCATAGACTAATTAAATCAATTACCCTTATTGCTCTACTTCTTAACTCTCCTCATACATTCATACTCTTTCTCTCATATATGTATTTATTCCCTAAAATCTCCTTCACACTCTCTCTTAGGCTCATACTTTTCCCTCTCTCACAACTAGTTCAAAATGAACAAATACATTCACTTAAATACATGACTCATCTCATAAACACTACTGGGTCAGCCATGACCATTGAGGTTTGTCATTAGAACTTAAAAATAGACCTACAACATCATATAAAATCATAACAAGGACCCATATGGGTCGGTAATTCACCAATACAAACAGAATGCAAAACTAGGCCTAAAGGGCTAGTTTTTCCTTCATCGAGAACAATGAGTTTCAATAATTTACAACGAAAATTCATCATAACAAGAACAAAACACAATAACAAAAATAGGTAAAAAAGAGAAAAAGGAAGTTCCATGTGAGAAAATGTGTCTCGCATAAATTTAGAGCTCCCTTCCGATGGAAGGCATTGATGAAATGGACCTAACTAGGGGGATGTATTACAGTTTTATTATGTTTTCAGTTGCAGCAATTGATTAACTACATGTATTCTGCAACTATGTGTGTTGTTACAAAATGTAACACCTCATATAGACTACCATTCCATGTTCTGTCTTCATAAGGAAACACAAAATCCTTGAAAGACTAATGCATTGCCTTGATGAAGGTAGGAATCACAGTTTAGGTGAAATGTTAAATTCAGGAACAACAAACAGAGTTGCAGTTTACAAGAAAGAGAGTTCATTATTAAAGTTACAGGTACCTCAAAACTCATTATTTATGCATGTTTAAATACATTTAATTATGTGATTGAGTTTTTATTTCATTATACAATCAATATCCATCATAAAGGTTGAATGCAGAAAAGAAGTATACAACTCAGTTACAGAAATTAATGTTATTTATTCATGAAGAAATTCAATGTTTCCCACACAAGCCATGGGATGTAACTCATAACTACTGAAGAAAGAAGTACATGTGCATGAAGTTAAAAGTAAAAGAGTATAGAAGAAACCCATCATTGCCTTGGGTTCTCTTCTAATCTTCTTGTCTCTAGTTCCAGCTCCATCTTTCTTCCATGTCTCCAAGAAGCTACACAGTGTACCTAAAAAATGAAAGGAAAATGACATCAATATTGAGCTCAGGGTTTGATCTGTACTCATGTACTATCTAACTACATGCAAATGGATTTCTAAATATCAGAAGCATAAGGTACATCAGAGATAGATACACAATTGATAAAAGCAGTATTCTACAGTATCACATATGATTCCCAAAATCATTACAGAAGAAGAAAGAGAAAAGAAAAACTATGGAACATAAGAGAGGCCAAAAAGCCTAAATATTTTCTAACTATTTTCTTAAGTGTGTAGGTACAGGTAGCAGATGAAGAAAGAAAAAATCTTTTGCATAAATGATTACTGTACTAAAAGGAAATACTTGCTGAAGGAATCTAGATGGTACAAGTTTATGAGTTTTTTCAGGAAAAGGAAAATACAAGTAGAAAAAAAAAATCATCAAAATCTTTCATCAAATTACAGTCAAGTATAAAGTACATAATGAGTATCAAAATCTACAGACAACTTCTCAAAAAAGTATGATGCATAGAAAGAAGGCATTAGAACACTGAAATCAAAAGTGAGGAAGTAGAGTAAAAGTAAAAGTTCTTGTTTTTGGAACAAATTTTCATCAAAGAATCATAGTATGAAAAAAATGCAAGGGTATCTTTAGAATTTTCATTAACAAACCTCTACAAGAACCCATGAAGAGGATAGTTACATAGGAGATACCAAAAATGAGAAAATTTTTAAGGATTTAGATGAAAAAAGGATAAATTTAAAAAATAGTGAAAGTTTACAGCCATGATATATCAACAAGTACAAATAACAAAATTCAATCATTTCATACTAAGAATGTACAGGTGGTCATTTGAAGGTAAATAATAGTAATACAAACTAGAGGAGTTAATCTTTGCAAAAAAAGATATCAGAAGTCAATTTGGTCATGAAATATTCATACAGATCAAGAGTTTCAACATCAAAGTAAGTTAGAGAATATTTTACCAACAAAATTTTCCATTTAAGATTCAACAGAAAAAATTCAAGAAGCTATGATAAAAAAAAATTACAGATTGCAATTTTCAAACAGAAGACTACAAGTAGTCTTTTAATAGTTTTCAAGGTAACTGATGTTACTATTCAAAGTAAACTCTTGATTACAATACATTCAAGTATAAATTCATGAAACAAAAGTATTATCCAATAAAATCAACAAGCTAGCTTCATCTTAGCTATCAAAAAGTATCAAATGAGTACAGACTCAGATAGAAGGTTCAACAAAGAGATTAAAGTGAAAGCACATGAAGTCATTTCAACTCAAAGGACTTATCAAGCTTCAAATATCATTCAAATTTACATCATGAAGACATATTTTCAATGAATTCACATGAGATCAAGCTATTTAGGTGTAAAATAGCAAGAATCAAAGGAACCAATCAATGGAGCAACAAAAATAGAAAATGAACCAGAAAAAATTTACAAATAAGTATAATACAAGAGAAATTTTAAAAGATGTACACTTTTACAAATAGTAAAGATAAATAAAATGCTTTCAATGCTACAAGAACCAATGGGGTACAATTATGAGCCTCAAGCAAGATAGAGTGAATATTTCTAAATATGACATTAATGACATCTATCAAAGGACAACATGATACAACTTTCAGATATGCATTAAAGGAATCCACCACAGGAAAACTATCTTTTATCATGAGTATAGAACATGAATGAAAAGTATTATTATAACTTAAAAAGGAAAATACAATGACTATTTCAGAAAAGTACATGATAAAGGTATGATTCAGAAAGTCATGATCATCATTGTTCAAGGAAACATTTCCAGTTTTCAAATTTAGTACTCATCAAGACAAGTTACCACAAAGTTACAGATGGATCAGATGGAATTTACATCTCAGATATCAAAGGAATAGTCACAGTTTTGAAAAAATGTAAGAAATCCAAGTGATTCAACACAAGTTTAAATTAAGGAATTGAAATTCACACAGTAGAAGTTCACTAGAAAAAGTAACAGGTGTTACCTGTGACATACAGTATGAAAGAGAAAAGTTCGAAAAATTTCAACAAACTTCAAAAAAACAACTACACCTTTCAATATCAGGAATTCTATCAAAGATAAGGAAGAAAGTGCTACAAAGGAATGCCACATAGTACTTGAGCAAGTAAATCACAAGTTAAACCATTTAATAAATATAAAGTTCATCTTACACTATAGAAGAATACATTGCTCATGCCAAGTGAGTTACCAAGTGTACAAACAGATCAACTATAAGGTTTCATACAACTTACAAGTGCAAGGAGATATAAAGTTACAGGTGCACATGAAAGTATTATCAATACAAATGCTCATATTGAAGTAATCCTAAAAGTATATCTGATATAATAGGTTTGAAACTAGAAGCATCTTGGGATTACAAACTATAAATGTCAAGTATGTTATTAAAAAAAGATCTAAAGAATCAGTCAAGCTCTCAAACAGATGGAGGTTCTAATTCAAATCAAAGATACCAAAGAGAAGAACAAGAAAATGAGAAATCAAATCTCGTTTTTAAAAGAATACAATTATCAAGTAGTTGATGACATAAAGACTTGCCCCAAGGATTCTCATATCAAGAAATATTAAATGAAAAAAATAACGAAAGATAAATAAAGCATTTAGATCTTTTTGCCAAAAAATGTATCATTAGAAAAACAAATGTATTAAATTTACACAAAAGAGTTCCAGTTTAGGCAAATGTTTGTTTTTTTCCATAATACATCAAAAAACATAGTTTCAACAAAGTAAAATATTTTACGAGCACCCATAAAATAACATAAGTTTCAAGTTAAGTATTTAATGTCAACAGAGTTAAAAAAAGAATACAAAAGCTTTCAAAACCCAGAAATCTATTTTCAAGCATAAGGAAATTTAAAGTGTAATACATGTTCCAATATTTTCAAGCTCAAAGTTTTGAAAATCATACAAATGAAAATCAAAATTACAGATTGAATCATAGTAAAAATTCGAACTCTAAAGTTGCAAATCAAAAACAAGTCATGAAATATTTCAAAGACAATCACAAAACACAATAGAAATCTAAAGCATTCAAAGTATCAATCCTTTGAAATAAATAATAAATGGAAAACCATTTACATAAAAAAATAGAGAGATTACCTTTAACCAATAATGGTGGTACTTTTTGATAGAAATTGAACCTCAAACAATAATAGAGTAATAAGAAACATGTGCATTTTAAATCAAACAATGAGCTTCGATGGTTAGCTCACAAAATATAAAAAACTGAGCTCAAATCACATAAAATGGTAGCTGTAATAAATCATGAAAATATTGAATCAGAGACAAGATAATCAGAAACCAAGCTTTAAAAATCTACAGAAATTCATAGAGGCTCAAGAATCATAAAAATACTCCCATAGAAGCTTCAAATGGAGAGAATGTGCTCAAAAATGAATACAGAGATTCAAATAAACAAAAACGTGGCCACCTCTATCAAATTGGGCTCAAAATCTTAGTACAAAGTGAAAATGACGACATTTCAAACCTCATAAGAACCAATTTCACAGAGAAATTCGAGCTTCAAGATGATCAACAATGGCGGCAAAGAAAAAAATGGTCAAGGCTTCGCCACTCAAAATGAGCAAGAAAAATGAAAAATGATCAAACTCGTGAGCTTTTAATCAACCTAACTAAGTTATTTTAGCATCAAGATCAAATCGTACAAGATCAAATGGTCATGGACATAAAACCCAAGTTAACACCTAGTCAGAGATGACAAGTTATACAGGAAGATCAATGGTTACATCCTATCAAAGTTGACAGGAAATCAACACACAAAACATCTGTCAAGCTCAAAAACTCATATCAAACTAAACTTCAACCATGGTTCAAAATCAATGGTAGATATCAAAGTTGTACAAAAATCAATGGATGAAAAACACCGACCATCTTAATTGCATTATGGAGTATAGAACCCTAACCAAGGGTATTGAAGGATCAAGGGTTGCAATGATCATAGTACAAGATCAATGGTCCCCATCAAAAGAAGGTATAACAACCATAGTCAGAACCTAACCAAGGTTAAATCAAATCCACCAAAACGCTTACAATGGGTTGAGTCATCGTGGAGAGGGGACCAGCCCTATGATTATCCAAAAATCATTTACCATTGACCTATTAAGGTTCCAAACCAACATGTGACACAACGAATAATCAAATGATCATTAAAAAGGCCGAAAAACTATGGTTTTGCAACACAATGATTAATCAAAAGGTTCAAATCATGTACAAAAGGTGGTCAACATATATTCAAGTTATCAAAAAGGTAAATTATTAGGTTATTCCAATGTTGTTATGCATGTTTTCAAAATACTGAAAACTATAGTATATACCAATGTTTAAACAAATGTGGTCAAGCATATATGCACCAATGATTTTCAAAAGGTAAAATTTACCTTATCATTATATTATGCAAAGGGTTCTAATCAAAAGAGACCAAGAAGTAATTTCACAATGAATGAAATTAAAAAGGTGACATTTTAGACTACCAAAGGGAAAATTAAAACATGTACACACCAAAGGTGGTCCCCACATGGGAGTTCAAGAAAAATGAATCATTTTTCTTACACAAGGATAATTAATTACATGTGATCAGAAAGGTGACAAAGAGGATTATTTCACCATGCAGATAAAGACAAACAAATGTCAACATCAAATTTTCCCTGCAGGTGGTCCCCACACATTGGGTGAATTTTTTAAAGTATTAAAACAAAAGAATTATTTTTTCTCACATAGGGAGATTAATTTTTGCATGTGCATCCAAGGGGGAAGAATTAAAGAATGCCTAAAATATCATTGCAAGTGGATCAAGTTGCAAGTGTCACATCAAACAGAAGAAGACAAAGATTGCATGCACATTGGAGAAGACTTACACAACAAGAAAGGGCTATTATTAGCCAAATTATTCATCCAATTTTATTAAAAATAGATCAGTCAACTACACTTGGACTGAAATTTATTTTTGTAACTAAGGCTATTAATGCCTCATTGTAATCAGCATGTCTATTTTTATTCCTTTATTTATTCATGATAAAGGGGTAAAATTAGCATGCATGGGTGAGTACAAATTTTAGCCTATTTTTAGGATGGGATGGGTGAATAATCTTGCTATATATTGTGTGCAATTGCAAGGCACAAGAGGAGGAATTTTTGGACATAGGAGTGCTAAAGCAATTTTTGCCATTTTTGCCCCTTGAATGAGAACTGATTTCTACCTTTCCAATTATTTACAGTGGTGTGTATATCTTATTAATTCTTGTGAATGTCAATTCCCTAATTAATCATCTTACCTTGCTACAAATCTAGTAATTTCTGCATAATATTAGTGTGCATGTTTATCTTATTGTGTTGTTGTGATTCATTCCCTCAATACACAAAGTATTTTTCCTTAATATTCTATTGAAAACTATTGGTTTGTGCATCCAAAATTCATTCTCAATTTTATTGTGCATATACTCAGTCAAATCCCTCAACAAGTTTGGTGTATCACCCCATTTTCAATTTCAGTTACAGTCATCTTTTTACCCTTCAAAACCCAAAAAATTAGTTTAGGATACATCAAAAAGGAACCGGCCTTGATACCAGAGACTCACCTCAACAATAGGTATACCCACAGACCTTGAGGTGTTTCCATTGTATCTATGAAAGTGAGAGATTCAAAGAAAGCTTAGAACCCCTACATTGTCATCTCTCAACAAGGGTGCACTTTCGAGAGATAATAGTTTTTGGCATGCCCGGTGGGACACAAATCAGATTTGTAGTGGATTACAACAATTTACAACAATTTACAGTGAAAGAAAGTCACTTTTGGAACAACAAGTTGCAACAATTTATTCTAAAGATCAAAATATTTATTTGGTGACTCCGTAAGGCTGATTTCAGACCAGTTTTGTAGCATGTTCCATGCCTAAAGTGACTACAAGATCATCGGTAAGAGGAATTCCTGCTGAGTTTATTTCTTTACCTTTGAATTTTCTAGAAGAAGAAGAGTTGGCAATACCTTACCTTATAATAGGCTTGGTTTTGGAAACCCTCCTCCTAATATTCCTTCACCACGTATAAATCTTGTTGTTCAAATCCCAGTTATTCCAATGGCTATTCAACCACCTAGAAATTTTGTAACCTTTACTAATGGTATCCCTTTAGTAATTCAAGTTTATCATGATATTCCCAATGTTGCCATGAAAATTTTACCTTCATTCACTGGTGAAAATCAGATTACTCCTACAGAGCACATTAAATATGTTGCAACCCTTTGTGTTGTCCATAATATAACTCATGAAGATGTAGCCTTAAGACTTTTAGCTGCATCATTTAAAGGAAAGCTTTGCAATGGTACAGAACCTTAGAAATTGGGAGTATAAGAACTTGGGATGAGTTAGGAGAGAAATTACTTAATAATTTCAAGACCATTCTGATCATTTATCTCTCATAGAACAACTATCTACAATCAAAAGAGCTCCTCATGAATTTATGGCTAGTTTCAACATCCATTTTGCTAGAACTTGGGAAAGAATTCCAGCCAGTGTTAAGCCTCAAGTTGACCATGATTTTCTATACTACCTCAGAGCCTTAAACAATGATATTTCAACCATGATTCAGTCTATGGGAGGAGAGATCTCCCAGCAGCTTATGACATTTCCATTAGGGCTGAAAACAACCTTATTCAAGCTGGGAAATTAGCACCAAGGCCTTCAATGCCTCTTATAGTAGATTTGTCACCTATTCCACAACCTATTACCATTATAGAGCCTATTGTTTTAGCTCCATCAGATGATGTGTTTAAGGCCTTGCAGACTATGGGAAATAAGTTAACATCAATTGAGAACAAATTAGCTCAACCTAGCAGGCCTTATCAAGCTCCTTATCAGAAAAATCAGCAGAATAGGTAGCCTTATCAGCAAAATAAGAACTATAGACAACCATATCAGCCAAGGCAATTTGACCCAAAGGCTCCTAGTTCATCTAGCACTCTTGTTCCAGTTAACATGGTTTCAGAAGAATGGTGTCAACCTTGTAATCAACCTCATTTAGCTACCAATATCTAAATGCATTCCTGAATATAAGCCTTGTTGCACAACCTCAACCTGAAGCATTATTCATGCCTCAAATGGAGGGTGGGCAGCAAGAAGCTCATAGTCAGAAACCACCATAACAGAATCTAGTTAGCTTTGGAGAGGAAGATTTTATTGCAGTCACAACTAGGTCTCAAGAAAAGGCTCAGGATAAAAAAAACAACAAAACAAACCTGTTCTACCACAGTCACTGATAAAACAACAAGTGCAGGTCAAAAAATAGCAAATAGCTCTGTTGTTCCTAAAAAACAACAAGCATTTCATCTCAAAAAGAGCAACAAAAACAATTACAGCCTGATCCCAGAAGACTATTCATACCTCATATTTCAAAATTTGTTGAAGCAGAGTCAGTTTTTGCTAAAGCTTATGCTAAAACTATAGAAGTTGTTTCAAAAATGGTTGCTTCTTTTAATATTGTTGAGGTAATGAAAAATCATAATATTAATATTTCATTGTGGGATGCTCTAAGTATTCTAGGACAACAAGAGTTACTTTCTCATGAGCTTGCTAAGTTGTACAGATTTCATCAAAACCAGCAGAAAAGGAAGCTCAGAAAGTAGACATGGTCCTTGGAACAATGGAGCAAGACCGCATGAAGAGGTTAAATGGATGGTTCAAAAGGTTTTAAATTCTCATGATATCAAGAAACCACCACCATTTTATCTATCTCTGATTATTGGAGATCATTTAGTTCATAACTACATGGTTGACAGTGGTGCAAGCAACACAGTTATGCCAAAAGTAATTACAAAAAAATTGGGCCTATAGTATGAGCCTACAAAGAAAAGTGTGTTGCAGCTAGATGGAACAACAACCAATACATTTGGCATTATCAGAAATTTGGAGGTAACCTTACATGCTTTCCCAAATGTTACTATCTTACAAGATGTTACTGTTGTAGATTTACCTCCCTACTTTTCCTTATGTTTATCAAGAGATTTTACAGCAAAGATAGGAGGTTATCTTTCTTCAGATTGGTCATTTTTTTCTTTACTACAAGATATGGAACTAAAGTTACCATAAATTCAGAGCCTCTGGCTAGATTTCATATTGAGCCTCATGCTTCAAATGCTATAACAAATTATGCAGCTTTAGATCAATCTGATTTTGATGTTACAACACATGTTTCTACACTAGATGGTGTTTCTAATTTGTTTATGGATGAAAAGACTCAAGAAGAACATGTTTATGATCCTTTCAAAGAAGCAGAAGAAGATTTTTTGGTGTCTATTGCTTGCATGAAGAAAATGCACCAATCCCCTTGTTGTCCAAAATAGAAAAAACAGCAGAAGGGCTATGGAAGCTTCACTTCGATGGAGCTAAGAACAAGAAAGGGACAAGGTGTAGGTTTGATGCTTACTTCCCCTTCAAATGAAAGGTATTTTTCAGCTTTAAGTCTACAGTTCTCTTGTACTTGTAATGTAGTTGAATACGAAGCATTAATTCATGGCTTACAATGGGCCAGAAAAAGAGGTATCAACACTTTGCAAGTTTTTGGTGATTCAGAGTTAGTTATTAATCAAGTGAAAAACTTTAATGTGTGTAAGAATTCATTGCTGAAATCTTACAAACATAGAGTTTCAGACTTAATGGAAGATTTTGATGCTATTAACATGCAATTTGTTCCAAGAGCTGAAAACAAACATGCAGACAGACTTGCAGTAGTTGGTGCTAGCTTTGATGTGCTAGAATAGATCAAAAACAACAAAAGTACAACCACATTTAAATCTGATTATCAGACCTTCAGTACCTGATAATGAAGAAAATTGGCAAGTTTTCAAAGATGATGAACAAATCTATAATATTTTTGCAGCAAGAAGCTGAATTTTCTACAGTAAATCAGGAAAAACTGTAACACTTCTATGGTGACCAGATTGTTCAATTAAAGACAAACAAGTTGCCTCAAGGATTGGTCACACTAGAAGATATTTTTAGTTCTGATGATCAGTTAAGAAAGGATAAAGGAAAGATTTCAACTCACGCAGATAACTATGAAGAGATCTTGGTGGATGATGAAAAGAAACTATTTATCGGAAAGGTATGTTCCTCAGCTGAAAAACAATCATTTATCAATTTATGTAAAGAATTCAAAGATGTTTTTTCTTGGAAATACCAAGATCTGAGAGGTTTTGATCCCAGTTTAGCTCAACATACAATAGAGTTACAGCCAAATTCCAAGCCAGTTAGGTAGAAACAAAGGCCTGTAAATCTGAAGATTGAACCATTGATGAGAAAAGAGTTATCCAAACTAATCGAATAGGTATTATCTTTCTAGTTAAGCATTCAAGTTGGGTAGCTAATCTTGTTCCTGTTTGGAAAAAAGAATGGAGAAATCAAGGTTATGTGTGGATTTTAGAGATCTTAATAAAGCTTCATTAAAAGATCATTATCCACTTGCCCAATATGGATCAGATTTTAAGAACAGTTTCAGTTTCAGACAGGCTATCCCTTTTGGATGGTTATAGTGGATACAATCAGATTCTTGTGCGTGAAGAAGACAGATACAAAACAACCTTCACCACAAAGTGGGGTACTTATGCTTATAAAAGAATGCCTTTTGGACTTTCCAATGTCGGTGCAATGTTTCAACGTGCAATGGACATGGATTTTCACAACTTATTAAATAAATGCATATTGGTTTACTTAGATGATGTCACCATATTTTCAAAGAATTCTGATGAACATCTAATGCATTTAAGGCTAGAATTTTCAGCTTTGTAGATAGTTTGGAATATCATTGAATCCCAAAAAGTCCATATTTTCAGTCCATCAAGGTAAATTGTTTGGTCATATTGTTTCTAGATAAGGTTTAGCTATTGATCCTTTCAGAATTGAAGCTATTTCACAACTATCCTTGCCTCATCATAAGAAATCACTACAAAGTTTTCTTGGAAAAATCAACTTTGTTAGAAGATTTGTTCCAGATTTTGCAGCATTAGTTCAAGCCATTAACAACTATGCTAAAGAAAGATAAGACCTTCTCTTGGACCAGTGAAGGAAGAAAAGGATTTGAGGCCATCAAGTCAGCTATTTCACAAGCTTCTACTTATGCAAATCCAAATTTTGATAAGGATTTTATAATGTATGCATTTACAGGTGCTGAGACTATTTTAGCTATATTAACTCAGGTTAATGATGAAAACACTGAGCAACCAATTGCTTTCTTTGGATAGAGTTTGCATGACTACGAGACAAGGTACACTTTTCTTGAAAAACAAGTACTTTAGTAGTTAGAGGATTAAAGAATTTCAAGTACATGCTTTCCAATAATAAGATACATGTCTTAGTCTCTCATCCAAGTGTTAAAGTCCTTCTTGTTGAACAAAGAATTGAATGAGAAGAGAGAAGGCTGGATTACGAAGGTTATGGAGTATGATGTTGACATTCATGTTACGAAAATAGTTCGAGGAAAAGGTTTGTGTGAAACATCTAATTGCTGATATGGAAAAATAACAAGCTGCTAAAATTAGAAAATTCAAAACAACATTGAAATCACGTATCAACAGTAGACATCTTGGTACAACAAGGAAATCAGCAACCCAAAACTTAGTCAAGAAGTTCAGGAATCAAGATGGATGACTGATTTGGTTACTACTTTAGCATCACGGTACTTATCTGAAAGGTATGGACAAGAATAAATGAATATATTTCAAGTTACAAGCTATACCCATTATTTTTTCATTGATGGTGTTGTTTAAAAGAGATATAAATGGAATTTTTCTGTGATGTATTGATTATGATAGAATTCAACAACTATTATCTAAATTTCATGAAGGACCTG
The DNA here is from genome assembly GCA_019776745.2 of Taxus chinensis. Classification (NCBI taxonomy): domain Eukaryota; kingdom Viridiplantae; phylum Streptophyta; class Pinopsida; order Cupressales; family Taxaceae; genus Taxus; species Taxus chinensis. The sequence continues at coordinate 710,622,725 of CM034150.1, forward strand.
TGGGAGGTCACTTTTCAGCACGTACTACAGCCTTAAAAATTATGAAAATTGGTTACTATTGGCCCAACATATTCAAGGACTTTTTGAAGTGGATTAGAAAGTGTAAGAAGTGTTATTTCTTTGTTGGAAAAGAACGTTTAGCTTTTCTGCCCTTGCAGCCTATTTCAGTGGATCAACCATTCATGCAGTGGGTCTTAACTTCATTGGCATGATAAATCCACCTTCATCACAAGGACACAAGTGGATCCTGACTTCTATGGATTACTTTACATGTTGGACTGAAGCAATAGCCTTGAAAGAAGCTAATGAGACTTCAATCTTATCATTTTACGAAGGTATAGTTTACAGATTTGGTGTTCCAGCAACTATCATTTCAGATAATGCTTTAGCATTTCTTGGTGCAAAGGTAACAGATTGGGCTATTAAGAATGGAATTTATTTAAGTACTTCATCTAATTATTACCCACAAGGTAATGGATTAGTTGAAAGCACTAACAAAATATCTCTTGAGGATCATCAAAAGAACACTCAAGGACAACCAAAGAGCTTGGAATCTGATGTTAAATTCAACACTTTGGGCTGACATAGTGACTCCTAAAAGATCAGTTGGTAATTCACCGTACAAGCTTGTTTATGGATGAGAAGCAAGAATGTCCATCTCAGTTGAGTTTCCTGAATGGATTTATTGCATCAAATGGAATTACTTGAGAATGAACCATTGCTAGGTTCATTATGTAGAATTAATGGAGCTGTCAAGAGCTAAGAGATCAAGCTCATCTGAATATGGCAAAAATAATCAAAGATAGATAAAGAAGACATTTGATAAGAAGGCTAAGTTCTGAGTCTTCAATGAAGGAGACATTGTGTTAAAATGGGATGTTGATCGTGTAAAGCTTAGAAACCACACAAATTTTGATACAATCTGGAGTAGGCCCTACATGATTTCATCTTGTAAAGAACACAATGCATTTCAACTTTCAAGGATGAATGGAGAGGAACTTCCCATTCCTATGAATGGTATGTTTCTTAAACACTGTTATTGAAAATCCTATAGTGTTTGGTTAGAGTAGGATTTCCCTTTCAATAAGTGCAGTTCATGCACATTGCAATGTTTTTCAATTCAATAAAGTACACTCATGCATGTTATCTAGCTTCACTAGATCCTTTGCCAATGCTTTAGTTTGTTTTTTGAGAAAGACATTTTTGGTTATATGCTTTAACTCCATGCCCAATAGATAAGAACAAAGCACTAGTCTACAAGTTAGCATGAAGATTTCCCCAAAGGATCACTCAGAAATGTTGACAATTTTTTACACTTGTGTAAAAAATGGTCAACTCGAAACTTTGTTATGATGGAAGGCATTGATGAAATGGACCTAACTAGGGGGATGCATTACAATTTTACTATGGTTTGAGCTGCAAAAATTGGTTAACTACATGTAATCTATAGCTATGTGTCCTATCACAAAATGTAACACCTCGCATAGACTATTATTCCATGTTCATCTTCATGTAAGGAAAAAAAAAAAATCCTCAAAGGGACTAATGCATTTCATTGATAAAGGTGGGAATCATAGTTTAGGTGAAATGTTAAATTAAAAAAAAAATCAAATAGAGTTGCATTTTACAAGAAAGAGAGTTCATTATTAAAGTTACAGGTACCTCAAAGTTCATTATTTCTACATGTTAAATACATTTTATTTTGTGATTTAGTTTCTTAATTCCATTATACAATCAATTATCCATCATAAAAGTTGAATGTAGAATTAAATATACAAATCATTTACAGAAATTAAGTGTTATTTATTCATGAAGAAATTCAATGTTTCCCACACAAGCCGTGGGATGTAACTCAACACTGTTGAAGAAAAAAATACATGTGCAAGAAGTTAAAAGTATAAGAGTATAGAAGAAACCCATCATTTCCTTGGGTTCTGTTGACAATTTTTGCACTTGTGTAAAAATGGGTAACTCGAAACTTCGTCATTATGATGAAAGTCTTGGGTAAAGTATACCTAAGCTAAGGAAATTATGTTGTTATTAGTTAATGTTGAATTAATTAATGATTAAGTAAAATCTGCAGTTATATGTGTTGTTACAAAATGTAACATATCACATAGTCTGCAATTTCATGATACCTTCAGCAAAAGAAAACAAAATCCCCAAAGGATAGTTGTGTCGTCTTGATGAAGACACCGAACTACAGAGTAGGTGAAGTGTTGAGTTTTGGAATAGCAAACAGAAATACAGATATCACAAAATCAGGGTTCATTATTGAATGTTACAAGTTCTCATCAATGTTGTTTCCTTCATGATTAAGACATTCGATTATGTTACTAAGTTTTTTAGTTCATTATACAATCCATACAGAAAAGCTACAATGCAGATGGAAATACACAACTCATTTTTAAGAATTCAATGTTTTATTCACAAGGAAGGTCAAATGTTTCCCACACAAGCCGTGGGATGTAACTAAAAAGTAAAGTACAACTACTGAAAAGAAAGGTACACATGCATGAAAGAGAAAGCAAAGGAGTATGAGTGAAACCATCATTGCCTTGGGGTTTCTTTTCTTTGATTGAAACATCTTCATCTCCATCTCTTATTCCATCTTCATCTCCATTATAGAAGCCACTATACCTGAAAAGAAGAAAAGTTAACTGTCAGTTACAAGCTCAGGGATCAATTCATATTCCTACATTATCCTACTTCATAACTATGAATCTTTTCCTAACAGAAGATGTATTCTACTTAAAGAAAAAACTACATGCATGCATTATTCACTCAGAAAGAAGAAAGTGAAAAGAAAAGAAGAAAACATGGACATAAGAGAGGCCAAAAATTCTAAGTATTTTCTAATTGTTTTCCTGAGTGTGCAGGTACAGGTTGCAGCAAATAAAAAATAGACAATTCATAAGTGCATGCAAGAAAAGGAAGAATGTAACTCAAAGTTTCAGTAATTTTTCTGAAATGGAAGAAGTTATAGTGTAGAAGAGAAATTGGCAAATAGAGGAACACTTTTCAGTTGTAGCTAAAAGGGAAAAAGCAGAAATTGAAAGCTAAAGTTAACTAAAAAGAAAGGTTACATTTGAAAGGAATGAAGACTGTTAGTGTGAGTTATCCTATGTGTCCTCCTCTCCATGTTGGAGGGTCATCTCACATGGGTTAGGTTTAGGGTTTCATGTGTGTCATGCACTAGGGTTACTCAACACCCTATATGTACCCCTTTTCTATTCCTTTATGAGCATGCCAAGACACTCCGCTATCTTTCCTCTATGCAAGATTTGTTTTTGTTGAGCAATTTCTTCCATTACTGATCATTTTTTCCTTGCTATCGCTGGAGCTATCATGATTCCGTTGGAGTGCAACTACTTCATGGTGCCTCATTTCCGATTCGATTCTCGCAAACTCTTTTCATGGTATCAGAGCTGAGATCAGGTAAACGTGCACTCAATTTTTTTTGTTGCTGATTAATCTTACTTGGTTTCATTATTTTACTCTGCATGCAAGTCTTTTGATCACTATTTTGTGGAAATTATCTTGCTATTCTCTCTAACAAGCTTTCTCGGAAAGTTTTTTGTATGTTTTTTTTCTTGTGCATGTGCAAGTTTTCATAATACCTTGAGAAATTAGGGGTTTTACTGCTTTTTTTAGTTGGATGTAACTAAATCCAAAATAGAGATTCATTTCATTTTTTTATAATTATTAAAATGAAAGTGAAATTTTTTTAAGATCTCTAGTTTTTGCAGGATATTTGTCTATGCATGATAGTCTGTGGTTGCAGGATCTTTGTGTTCTTCTATCATGGTTGCTCATAGATGAACTTTTGACTGTGCATGGATTGCTATCCCTCTGACCATTTCAATCAGGACTGTTGTGGATTGTTCTAATTATTGTGGCATGTTCAAACTTCCAACCATACAATACAACAATACATTTACAACCTGTCTTTTTTTCTCATACATGTGCGGCCTGCAAACGCATCTGCTTTGGACTGATTTTTTCATGGACTGTTGTGGACCATTGTGGACATTTTGCATAGAGGATTAACTCCCTTCAGCTGCACCCAAGCATCTGCTAACAACTCACATACTTTTTTCCCACGCATCTGCCTGCAAACAGCTCTTTTTATGCCCACGCGACCTGCATTTTCATTTCTCTGCGCACGGCCTATCAACCTTGGTGCTCTACTGTTTTTTCCTCTCACGTGCGGCCTGTATTATTGCCAAACCCCTTCTAGAAAGTGTTTTTGGTGTGAGAAAAGTCAAAGGTGTGGTAACGTTTTTCCATCAAACACCTTGGTACAGTCCTTTGGTAAGTTTTTTTAATTTCCTTCCTTTTTTATCTTAAAAAATCCTCTGCTTTTTAAAAAACAACCTGTGTTTTTTTCATGCTAAGTTTTTATTGTTTGTTAAAACAAATCTAACTTCCTTTTGGTAAGTTGTTAAAGTTTCTAACTTTAGAGTGTTTTTATATATATCAAGTTTCTAAATCCACGAATTAGACATTTATTTAAAAGATTTCTGATTTATATATATATATCAAGTTTCTAAAATAGATATTTAAAAGATCTTATTTAAAATTCTAATTCATTTTTTTTTATCATTTTAGAGCTTAATTAGGATCTTTTTTTTTCGATCTTAATTATTTTTCTTGTAATTAATTAGATTTAATTTAATTAAATCTATTTTTTTATTAATTACACATTATTGCTCTCTTTACATAAAAAATCAACATCTAAAATAACCTCTCTATCATTTTTTTAACTCCAATAGCTCTAAAAATAATAAAATTGGGTGTTTTCAAACAATAAGATTTAGGGGTTATTGTCGATTGTTTTCTCTAATCGTGCGCTCAAGTGTGCAGTGACACTTCGTGCACCTCTTTGTCTTCCAAGCTCCTTTCCGGCATTCTGAAGACTATCTGAACTCCTTGAGTTCCCAAACCTTGTTTTACACCCTTATTATTGCTTGCGACTAGTGAGCGCGTCCGCCATAGTCTACAACAAGAGGGTTTCCTTTTACGACGTGAGACATTTTTTCTCACCACCAGGGTTGGATTTTTCCTCCTTTCTATTTTGCTTGTGCTTGTTTACGGTTTTCTTCTTTGTTGCACTCCACAAAACACTGTTGTGGTCTCCTCTCTTGTGCGTTATTACGCTAATTGCAAGATGAGTTACCAAGTTTTTCAAACCGCACTCATGGACCCGATTGTAATCAACGCACTAAACTATAAAGTACTGAAAGCACGGGGGTTGTTATTTTCCTGGGTGGTTGTGTTTTTTTTCTGCATTTCTTTCTCTCTTTCTCACTATGGATGTACTTTCAATTCCTTTGCTTATGCCGTTCAACTTTTTTGAATGGAGATCAAAAATAATAATGAAACTAAGGGGTAAAGTGTTATTCTGCATCACCATGGGAACTGAGACTAAACCAGATGACAAACCTAAAAAATCTAAGTGGTTAAACCGTAGTGATGAAGCTTTAGGTCTTATTTGCATGTCCATTTCTCCTTACTTGCTCTTCCACATTGAGGCGTCCGAAACACCTAAATCTACGTGGAAACCGTTGGATGTGATGTTTGGAAAACTAGATGACATGAGAGCACATGAGTTGGAAAATGAACTACTAGGGTTAAATCCTAGTGACTTTGAAAACTTACAAGCCTTCTTCTCAAAATTTGTCCACATTAGATTATTGTTAAAAGGATGTCAAGTAGAAAAGAAAGATTCTCAACTGATCTTGTCGATTCTCTCTAAGCTAGGTCTTGAATATTTTGTCTTCGTGTCAAATTTCTACGCTACAAAAGTTGCTTTGGGCAATACTCTGGACAATGCCCTCCTTTGAGTTATTTTTCATCCCAACTCATTCGAGAATAGGAAAAAACTCATTCAAATGGGGTCTCTCAAGTCCAAGTCACATGCCCTTGTAGCAAGTACTAGCAAGGGAAAGAAGACTGAAAAGAAGAAAGAAACTAAGGATCAACCTAAGAAAGAAACCAAGATCAAACCTAAAAATGACACAAACACTTCGACTTCTGAGCCTAAGGCACATAGAAAAGCAAGTATTTATGTTCCTATTGCAAGAAGTCTGGTCACAATGAGCAACACTGTTTTAAGAAACAGATTGATCACTTATCTCATTTACTTGAGAAGAATAAAATAAGTGTTCCTGAATCCATAAAACAAAGTGCTCCGAAGGCTAAGTCTTATGTTGTAAAAGGTGCTAAAAATGATAAGAAGAAAGGAAAGGCCCTTGTAGCCAAAGTTGCTCCTTCATCGACATGGATTATAGATTCTGGTGCCTTGCACCACATGGGTTCTTCGCATGTTGAGTTTTCCAACATCGAACCTTGTGGAATGTCCCAAATCATGATGGGTAATGACACGATAGTGTCAGTTTCTGGTAGTGGATCAGTAGAGATGGATGGGGGAACATTTAACCAAGTGTTGAGTGTTCCTGATCTCTCTACCAATCTCCTATCGGTTTACCAAATTACTCACCTTGGTGAAGGAATGTGAGTGGAATTTGGTCCTAACTCGGTGATTATTCGTGAGCTTAACAATGACACTATAGTGGCTGAGGGAAAGGCAGATCACCATTCATGGTTGTACACCTTCTCCCACTTTACTTCTAATTCTATGCCCACTGCCTTGCTCACTCATGCAAATGAGGTTAGTAAGCTATGGCATGAGCGTTTTGGACATCTAAATTATCGCTACCTTGAACAATTGAGTCAAAATGAAATGGTCAATGGGTTGCCTCACGTCAAGTTTTCTAAGGGTCTTTGTGAGGGTTGTACCCTTGGAAAGCATCCTGAAAAGAACTTTGACAAAGGAAAATCCTAGAGAGCCACTCGTCCTTTAGATCTTGTTCAAAGTGATGTTTCTGGTCCATTTCCTTCTCCTTCATTTACTAGATCTCTTTATGTGCTAACCTTCATTGATGACTATTCACGATATACTTGGGTATATTTTCTTAAGCTTAAGTCTGAAGTATTTGAACATTTTCAGGACTTTAAGGCTCTTGCTGAGAAAAAGGTGGAACGGTCTATCAAGGTTCTTCGAACTGACAATGGAGGTGAATATGTAAACAATAGGTTCATGGATTTCTATACTTCTGAAGGGATCTCTTTGCAACATACATTTGCTTATAGCCCTTCGTAGAATGGAGTCACAGAAAGAAAGAACCGTACTTTGAAGGAGATGGCACTTGTATGATTCACTCGAAGTCTCTTCCTCCGCAGTATTGGGCCGAAGCAGTGAATTGTGCAAATTACATTTAGAACCATGTTCCACACAAGGTAGTAAGAGGGATGACACCCTTTGAAGCCTGGTTTGGATGCAATCTTGATGTTGAGCACTTTCAAGTCTTCAATCCAAGGCTATGGCTCGGATTCCCAAGAAGAAATGTAAGGCTTTAGAACCACAATCCAAACCTTGTATCTTTGTAGGGTATCCTGAAGGCATGAAGGGATATTGATTGTTGAATCCTACTTCTCATGAGCTGTATATTGAGAGAAGTGTTAAGTTTGGTGAGTTTTATTTGACTTCTACTTCTCCACCTATTGAGGTTCTTCAGCTCACTAATTCAGATTCTGACTCATCAGATGATGATACTGTTGAGCATGCTCCTCTTCTGGATCCTCTTTACCATCAGACCCTTGAGTCTTCTGATTCTAACAGTAGTGATGATGAGGAATATGTCCCTTCTCACTCAAGTGAAGAATCTTCTGACTCTGAGCCTGATCCCCCCTAGTCCCCTTTGGGTAGGAAAACTTTGCAAAGTGCTAGAGATTTAGTTGGAGATACTTCAGATATGAGACATACTCACTCATATTTCATTGGACCCCACTCTTTCTTTGCCTCTACTTCTGATCCACAGTCTTTCTGAGAGGCTTCTAGTATTCCTGAGTGGGATTCTGCCATGGATGAGGAGTATTCCTCTCTCATGAAGAACAATACTTGGGATCTCACCACTCTTCCGAAAGGAAGAAAAATCATTCGGTGTAAGTGGGTGTTCTAAACAAAGTATGGAGTAGATGGAGACGTCAAAAATTTTAAAGTGCGATTAGTAGCTAAGGGTTTCTCCCAGATAGCTAGGGTTGATTATACAGAAACTTTTGCTCCGGTTGCAAAGATGACTTCTATTTGACTGACCCTAGCCATTTCCGCAGTGAACAGATGGAAAGTCCATCAAATGGACATTAAGAGTGCCTTCCTTCATGGTGACCTAGAGGAAGAGATTTATATGGAACAACCTCTGGGTTATGTCCAAGATTCCTCCCTCATTTGTAAGTTAAAGAAGTCTCTTTATGGCCTTAAACAAGCCCCTCAGGCTTGGTATGCCAAGATGGACTCCTTCTTACTTACATCAAGGTTTACTAGGTGTCACTCTGATCCAAATGTTTATATTCTATACAAGATGACTCCATACTCATTCTTGTTCTATATGTTGATGACTTGTTGATCACAGGTAGCTCTTCCTCTATTATTGATTTTGTGAAGATCACCTTAGCCAACAAGTTTTCCATGACTGACTTAGGTCTGCTTCATTACTTCCTTGGGATCCAGATTTCACAATCTGACTCAGGAATCTTGATTTTGTAACCTAAGTATGCTCTTGATTTTCTAGCTCAGTTTCAGATGTCTGATTGCAAGTCTTCTCCTACTCCTTTTCTTTCCAGGGTGAAGTTGGTTTTAGATTGCTCTACTCCCTTGGTTGATGGTACTCTTTATCGACAGTTGGTGGGGAGCTTGATTTACTTGACTCACACTCGACCGGATTTATCATATGTGATTGGGATCATGTCCAGATTCATGCAGGAGCCACATGAGCTGCATTGGAAAGTAGCTAAATGGATCCTTCATTATGTTTGTGGCACTTATGTTGATGGCATTCACTATCATGGAGGGGTTGATATTGACTTAATTGGATTCACAGATTCTGATTGTGTCGATGACTTAGATCATCAGAAATCTACTTTTGGCTACATTTTCTCTCTTGGTTTGAGTCCTATTAGTTGGTCTAGCAAGAAGCAGAATGCAATTGTGATATCATCTACAGAGGCAGAATACAGAGGAGTAGTTAACGCTGCCCATAGAAGCTATTTGGCTACAGGGTATTCTGACAGAGTTTGGCATCCACTTTCAGTAGCCTACCATTGTCTACTGTGATAACATGAGCACAATCTCTATTTGTAGAAATCCAGTTCAACATCAAGATGAAGCATATTGAGATCCATATGCACTTCATACGGGAGCTTATTCATGATGGTATCATTGACATTCAGTACATTCAGACAACTGATCAGATTACAGATTTATTCACCAAGCCCTTCACTGAGATGAAGTTTCTTCACTTACGATCTCTTCTTAGGGTGAGGTCTTCTGCAGCTACCCATCTTCTTTGGGCTATGTAGTCCCTTTTCTTCTTCTTCTAAGAAGATTGTGTTTGTATATGGGCACCTTATCAGGCCTTTAGTTGTCCGGGCCCCATTGGCACACATCTTTCTTAGTTTTTTAGGAGTGTCTTCCTCTTCTGTCTGACTCATCACAGCCGCTACCCCAACTTCGATGAAGGGGGAGGTTAGTGTGAGTTTTCCTATGTGTCCTCCTCTCATGTTGGAGGGTCATCTCACATGGGTTAGGTTTAGGGTTAGGTTTAGGGTTTCATGTGTGTCATGCACTAGGGTTACTCAGCACCCTATATGTACCCCTTTTCTATTCATTTATGAGCATGCCAAGACACTCCGCTGTCTTTCCTCTATAGCAAGCTTTGTTTTTTTTGAGCAAGTTCTTCCATTAATACTCATTTTTTCCTTGTTATCGTTGGAGCTATCACAATTCTATTGGAGTGCAACTACTTCGTGGTGCCTCATTTTCGATTCAATTCTCGCAAACTATTTTCATGGTAGAAAAGGAAGAATGTAACTCAAAGTTTCAGTAATTGATCTGAAATGGAAGAAGTTATAGTGTAGAAGAGAAACTGGCAGATAAAGGAACACTTTTTAGTTGCAGCTAAAGGGAAAAAGCAGAAATTGAAAGCTGAAGTTAAACTGAAAAGAAAGGTTACATTTGAAAGGAATGAAGACAAGATTCTAAAAAAAAATTATAGGGCTTACACCATGTAAAATGCAACATTTACTAAACTTTCCATCATGTTGCTTTTAACTAACTACATGCTTAAAGTTATTATTTAAATCAAGTGATACAGAAAAGTGAGTTAAGCATGCCATGATCAAGATAAACAATTATGATGTCTCATTTTCATCTAGCTTCAAACATGAAGTGCTATGTTCTATATTCTGAATCAGAAAATACAAAGTACTATAGCTGGAAATGGATCGAAGAGAGAATTCTAGAAAAAGTATGATTTGCCATATGCTTCACCATAAAAAGTCAACATTTAAAATTTTCCAGCATGCATGTAAAGCTATAATGAATCTCATTAATACAGTACTTAAGCACAAAAAGGTCAAAATGATCTGGTACAAAATTCCAACAAAACTTCAAAGTTCAGCATATAGGAATTTGTGAAACAAAAATTCTAGAAATAATGTGTCCCTTCTTAGATTCTCAAACAAAATAAATGATTAACTCTCTACAGTTTTCATTTCTCAGAATCAAATGTTTCAAAGTTATTCACAACAGAAATAAGAATGATATCCAGTACAGAGTTCCATAAAATGGAGAAATCAATATCAAGCACATAATTTTACAAAATAACAACTTTTGATGTGGTACTATTTTCATGATAAAATGTACAGTTCAAAATTATTCAGGTAGTAATGATGATGAAAAGGAATTTATAAAAAGGGTCACGAAGTACAAGCATGCTGAAAAGGATCAAGAGGTTTTTATTCAAAGCTAGTTTCTACAGGAAAGGATAAAATTTAAATTAGAACAAATAAGTTGTCCATCATATTATTATACAGTGTTGAAATACAAATATGAGTGCAGTATTCTAACAAGTAACTAGGAATCATCTTCAGAATCAAAGTAAGGAGCACTTAAAACAAGATTGCAGTGAACTAAGGAAGCTTTTGCAGCATAGATATGACTTTCAGAAATACAAAGCAAGTTTAAGTGTACATAATAATACAATAGGTTCCAGGAAAGGCTCAGGGCCTTATCCAAAGAAGAACTTTGATAAAGAAAACTCATACATATCCAGGTCAAAGGTGATATTCAGGAACACAGTTAAAAATGTGTTGTTATCACATAAGCTAAGAAATGACAATGTGGACCTAAGCTTATCCCCACGAGATCCAAGAACCTATAAATATCAAAGTGCTCAGTTACTTGAAGAAGTAAAAGTGAAAAACACCTTGAGATACAAGTCCTCAACGAAGGAGAATACAAAGTAATTTATTGCACACAACTAACTCCCAAATCAAACTCAAAGGCTTGAAGATACAAGAAAAATAGAGAGATATGCAAGTACCAATGTCATGAAAACACAAATCAAGGCACTTGAACATGATGCCTTGAGATGTAATATTTATCCATATCTAAGCTCATGTTTTTATACAAAAAAAATCGAACAGATTTGATAAAGAAAACAACAGAAAATCGTAAGGAAAATATCTAAAAAAAACCCAATGAGCATTACGAACAATGGTGACCCAATTTTCTTTACCAAGGAAAAATCGAGTATTTCAAACCAGGAAGAGCTAGAGTTTTCATCATAGAAGCACGTTCAGGGGTAAAACCAGACAGATATATATGCTAATAAACTTTTTAGAAAACTCAAGCCAAAGAAAAGAACCTTAAAAAAAAGTGTTCACGTTCATAGAAACTCACATGGGTAAAAGGATAATATATTTCCAAGCTTAAAGTCTATAAAATGATGGAAAAAATCCACAATCCTCCCACTCAGAAAACTCGTAATGGAGCTACAAATACAGGTATGGCCAAGCTCGACTATGCACAGAATAGAGTAATGGTATCGAAGAAAAACTTTTCTAGGGCTTCGCTTGCATAACCAAAAACCAAATGAAATGTGCTTGAGGGTCGAAGACACATTTTACCATGCAAACTCAGGAGGTGAGTTTTAACCTGACTCAACCATGGTTCAATATCGAATGCTTCAGATCAGAAGTAAAAAGATCAAATGCCAAGAATGATCTCTAAAAGTTTGAAGCAAACTACCGTGATCAAGATGTCACCAACCACATTTAATGTCTAGTCAGAAACCCTAACCGTGAGTCTAAGGATCGACGTCATCAAATTAAAGGTACAGAGATCAAGGGCCCAAGATGATCAAAAAATATCAAAGCAAACTCAACTTGAGTTACATAAGCCACCGACCAAGTTACCAAGGGGTGAGTCACCATGGAGAAGGGGATAACCCACGTGTCCATAAAACAAAATCATTTGCAATGACTTTCAAAGTCTAACCATAGTGCATGCTCCAAATAATATAAAGGGTCTGACCAAATTATACCCAATGATCACCAAAAAGGTGAATTTTGAAATATGCCAAGGCCGACAACTATAAGGTGGTGCAAACTATATAGTTTGGTCATGGTAAATAATCAAAGGTGGCCAAGTATGGTAGTGACTATTACAAGTGCCCTTGTATTATTTCTAAAAAAACCATGGTAATATGCTAAGTCCACAAGGTGGCCAAAAAAAGGCAAGAGTTCACATTAAAGTGGTCCCCACTGATGGTGAGATTGTAAGATGAATTGCAAATGAATTTATCCATGTGATCACTAGAAATTAGAATAAGTGTCAACATCAGATACAAGATACCTTCAAAGGCTTAATTAGGGGGTCTTTCCAGAAAATAAGAGTTGATTATGATAGTTCCCCACAGTGGATGAATTATTTTGCAAATATTGCAATTATTGTAATTATTTTTCTCACAAACAGGGAGTTGTATTTTTGCATGCCTTCACAACAGGACAAATAGAGAAGAAGACAGAGTTGCATGTTCATGGAGAGAGACTTGCCTAGCAAGCAATCTTATTTTTAGCAAATTATTCACCCTTCTTTTCTTAAAAATAGAACAGTCAACTTCAGTTTGACTGTATTGTAATTAAGGCTAATAATGCCTATTTGTAATTACATGCTCTATTTTTTTCCTTTATCTATTATTAAATAAAGGATAAAAATAGGATGCATGGGCGAGTACAAGCCTTAGGCTATTTTTAGGAAGAGGGTGAATTTTATTTTTTCTATATATTGTGTGCCTTTGCAAAGCACAAGGGGAGAACTTCTGGAGGACTTTTTGGATATATGAGTACTGAAGAAAATTTTTCTAGTTTTTCCCTCTGAGTGTGAAGTATTTTCTGCCTTTCCAAGTTATTTTGTAGTCTTGTGTATGTTTCTATTAGTCTTGTGAATGCAAATTCCCTGATCAATCACCTTACCCTGCTGCAAAATTCAGTCTTTTCTGCTTAATTTTAATGTGCATGTTAACTTATTAGTACTGTTGTGATTCTCCCTCAGTACAATCAAGTGTTTTGCCCTTAGATATTCTGCAGAAAACTATTGGCTCGTGCATAAAAAATTCTTCCCATAGTCAGTTGTGCATATACTCAGTCAAAGCCCTCATACAAATTTGGTGTATCACCTTAAGTTTTAATTATTTTACAGTCATCTTTTACTCTCAAACTCCCATAAATCAGTTTAGGATACACCAATAAGGAACCGGCCTTGATACCGGAGACTCACCTCAAAATAGGTATACCCACAGACCTGAGGTGTTTCCATTGTATCTACAAAAGAGAGAGATCAATTGTGCAAGCTTAGAAAACCTGCAACCATCTCTCTACAGGGTGCACTTTCGAGAGATAACAATTTTTGGCACACCAGTGGGACGACGAATCAGATCTGCATGCAAATTACAAATTCTACAGCAGATCTACAACAGATTTACAACAGTTAAAAAGTCACTTTTGGGAGCAAGTTGCAGCAATTTATTCTAAAGATTTTAGATCTTTTGGTGACTCTGTTAGAGCTGATTTCAGACCAGTATTGCAACATGTTCCATGCCTAAAGTGACTACAAGATCATCGGTAAGAGGAATTCCTTCTGAGTTTGTTTCTTTACCTTTGAATTCTGCTAGAAGGAGAAGAGTTGGTAATACTTTACCTTATAATAGACCTGGTTTTGATAACCCTCCTCCTAATATTCCTTCACCACGTATCAATTTCTCAATTAACATCCTAGTTTTTCAAATGGCTATTCAACCACCAAGGAATTTTGTGACCTTTACTAATGGCAGTCCATTAGTAATCCCAGTTTACCATGACATTCCTAATGCTGCCATGAAAATTTTTCCATCATTCACAGGTGAAAATCAGGTTACACCAGCTGAACATATCAAAGATGTTGCAGCCCTATGTGCAGTCCATAATATCACTCATGAAGACGTAGCTTTAAGACTTTTAGCTGCATCTTTTAAAGGGAAGGCCTTGCAATGGTATAGAAACCTAGAAATTGGAAGCATAAGAACTTGGGATAACTTAGGTGAAAAATTGCTGAAACAGTTCCAGGATAATTCAGATCATTTATCTCTCATTGAACAGTTGTCTACTATTAAAAGAGCTCCCAATGAGTTTATGTCCAATTTCAATATCCATTTTTCCAGAACTTGGGAGAGAATTCCAGCAAGTGTCAAGCCTCAAGCTGATCATGCTTTCCTTTATTATCTTAGAGCATTAAACAGTGATATCTCAACTATGATTCAATCAATGGGTGGAGAAACACTCCCAGCAGCCTATGATATCACTATCTGAGCTGAAAATAGTCTTATTCAAGCTGGAAAATTAGCACCAAGGCCTTCAATGCCATTTTCGGTAGATTTAGCACCTATTCCTCAGCCTATTACAATCATAGAACCTACTGTTGTAGCTCCATCAGATGATGTATTTAAAGCTTTGCAAACTATGGGAAATAAATTGACTTCGATTGAGAACAAAATTGCATTACCTAGCAGACCCTATCAGGCTCCTTATCAGCCCTATCAACAGAATCAACAAAACAGGCAGCCCTATCAATAGAATCAAAATTATAGGCAGCCTTACCAGCAAAGGCAGTTTGACCCAAAGGCTCCTAGTTCATCTAATGCTTTAGTCCCAGTTAATATGGCTACAGAAGAGTGGTGTCAACCTTGCAATCAACCTCATTCAGCTGCAACTTGCCCAAATGCTTTTCTGAATCTGAATCTTGTTGCACAACCTCAATCTGAAACATTGTTCATGCCTCAAATGGAGGGTGGGCAGCAAGAAACTCATGTTCAGAAAGCACCTGAACAGAATTTAGTCAGTTTTAATGAGGAGGATTTCATTGCAGTCACTACTAGGGCTCAAGGGAAAGCTGCTGAAAGTCAAAAACAACAAAATAGGCCTATCCTGCCTACTGTCACTGATAAGACAACATCTACAGTTCCAAAGTCAACCAACAACCCTGTTGTTCCTCAAAAAACAACAAGTGTTCCAGTTGATAAAGGCCATCAAAAATAGCTACAGCCTGATCCAAGAAGACTATTTATACCTCAGATATCCAAGGCAGCTGAAGCAGAATCAGTTTTCGCTAAGGCCTACTCTAAGACAGTTGAATCTGTCTCTAAAATAGTTGCTTCTTTTAACATTGTTGATGTAATGAAAAAGCATAATGTTAACATCTCAATGTGGGATGCTCTAAGTATTCCTGGACAACAAGATTTACTCTCTCATGAACTAGCTAAGCTGCAGATTTCTTCAAATACAACAGAAAAGGAAGTTCAGAAGGACAGACATGGTCCTTGGAACGTTTGAACAAGACCGCATTAAAGAGGTTAAGTGGATGGTTCAAAAGTTCTGAATGCTCATGATATCAAGAAACCACCACCATTTTATTTATCACTGATTATTGGAGAACATTAGTTCATAATTGCATGGTGGACAGTGGTGCAAGTAGCACAGTTATGCCAAAAGTGATTGCAGAAAAATTAGGTTTGCAGTATGAGCCTACAGAAAGGAGTGTCTTACAGCTTGATGGAACTGCAACTAATATAGTTGGTATAATCAAAAATTTAGAAGTGACGTTACATGCTTGCCCAAATGTTTCTATTCTGCAAGATGTTACTGTTGTGGATTTACCTCCATACTTTGCCTTATGCTTATCTAGAGATTTCACAGCAAAAATAGGAGGTTATCTCTCTTCAGATTGGTCCTTCTTATTTTTCACTACTCGTTATGGTACTAAAGTTACTATCAATTCAGAGCCATTGGCCAAGATTTCACATTGAGCCTCACTCTTCAAATGCAGTGGCTAATTATTCAGCCCTAGATCAGTCTGATTTTGATGAGGTAGCTCATGTTTCAGCATTAGATGGTGTTTCTAACATGTTTATGGATGAAAAGACAGTGGAAGAACATGCTCATGATCCTTTTAAGGAAGTTGAAGAACACCTGTTTGGTGTGTATTGTATGCATGAAGAAAATACACCACTTCCCTTGCTATCCAAAATAGAAGATTCAGCAGAAGGGATTTGGAAGCTTCATTTTGATGGAGCTAAGAACAAGAAGGGATAGGGAGCAGGTCTAATGCTCACTTCCCCAATGAATGAAAGGTATTTCTCAGCTTTGAGTCTCCAATTTTCATGTACTTGTAATGTAGCTGAATACGAAGCTTTAATTCATGGCTTACTTTGGGCCAGAAAGAAAGGTATCAACATGCTACAGATTTTTGGTGACTCTGAGTTGGTTATTAATCAAGTAAAAAATTTCAATGTTTGTAAGAATCCATTAATGAAGTCTTACAGACATAGAGTTTCAGACTTAATGGAAGATTTCGATGCTATTAACATTCAGTCTATTCCTAGAGCTGAAAACAAGCATGCAGACAGACTTGCAGCAGTTGGGGCTAGTTTTGAAGTGCTGGAACAGATTGAAAATAGCAAAATCCAGCCTCATATAAAGTTAATTGTCAGGCCCTCAGTACCTGATAATGATTCAAATTGGCAAGTTTTTGAAAGTGATGATCAAATCTGTAGGTTTTTGCAGCAAGAAGCTGAGTTTTCTGCAGTTAATCAGGATAAATTACAACACTTATATGGTGACCAGATTGTTCAGTTGAAGACAAATAAACTACCTCAAGGTCTGGTCACATTAGAAGACATCTTCAGCACTGACGATCAGTTAAGAAAGGTCAAGACTAAAATGTCAACTCACGCTGATAATTACGAAGAGATCTTGGTTGATGAAGGGAAAAAGCTATTTCTTGGAAAGGTATGTTCCTTAACTAAAAAGCAGTCATTTATTAATCTTTGCAAAGAGTTTAAGGATGTTTTTGCTTGGAAATACCAAGATCTGAAAGGATTTGATCCCAGTTTAGCACAACATACAATTGAGTTGCAACCAAATTCTAAACCTGTTAGATAGAAACAGAGGCCTGTAAATCCCAAAATAGAACCTCTGATGAGGAAAGAATTATCTAAGTTGATTGAATCAGGTATTATCTTTCCAGTTAAGCATTCAAGTTGGGTAGCCAATCTTGTTCCTGTTAGGAAGAAGAATGGTGAAATCAGACTATGTGTAGATTTCAGAGATCTTAATAAGGCTTCATTAAAAGATCATTACCCACTCCCAAATATGGATCAGATTTTGAGAACAGTCTCAGGTTCAGATAGACTATCTCTTCTAGATGGTTACAGTGGATATAATCAGATTTTAGTTCGAGAAGAAGATAGATATAAAACAACTTTTACCACCAAGTGGGGTACTTATGCTTACAAAAGGATGCCTTTTGGTCTTTCAAATGTCGGTGCAACGTTTCAACGTGCAATGGACATGGATTTTCACAGCTTATTAAATAAATGCATCCTTGTTTATTTAGATGATGTTACTATATTTTCAAAAGATTCTGAAGAACATCTAATGCACTTAAGGCAGACTTTTCAGTTGTGCAGGCAATTTGGAATATCTTTGAATCCACTGAAGTCTATCTTTTCAGTACATCAAGGCAAGCTACTTGGTCATATTGTTTCTAAGCAAGGGTTTAGCAATTGATCCTTTCAGGATCGAAGCCATATCACAGCTATCATTGCCCCATCATAAGAAGGCATTACAGAGTTTTCTTGGAAAAATCAACTTTGTTAGAAGATTTGTTCCAGATTTTGCAGCATTGGTTAAACCACTCACAACTATGCTAAAGAAAGAGAAAACTTTCTCTTGGACCAGTGAAGGAAGAGAAGGTTTTGAAGCAATCAAACAGCTATCTCTCAGGCTCCTACTCTTGCAAATCCAAATTTTGATAAAGATTTTACAATGTATGCACTTGCAGGAGCTGAAACAATCTCAGCTATATTAACTCAAGTCAATGATGAAAATATTGAGCAACCTATTGCTTTCTTTGGACAGAGCTTGCATGATTATGAAACAAGGTACACATTTCTTGAAAATAAAGTACTTTCAGTAGTCAGAGGACTAAATAATTTCAAGTATATGCTTTCGAACAATAAAATCCATGTTCTTGTTTCTCATCCAAGTGTGAAAGCATTCTTACTAAATAAGGAATTGAATGAGAAAAGAGAAAACTGGATAACAAAGGTCATGGAGTATGATGTTGATATTCGGGTTGCTAAGACAGTTCGAGGGAAAGGTTTATGTGAGCATCTAATTTGCTGATATGGAAAAACAACAAGTTATAGAACCAGATGATTCAAAACAACATGCTGAAATTGCGTATCAGCAATCAGAAATTATGGTTCAACCAGAAAATCAACAACCTGAGCTCACTCACGAGATTCAGGAATCAAGATGGATGACTGATTTGGTTAATTATCTACAGCATGGCACCTATCCAGAAGGTATGGACAAGAATAAATGAAGGTATTTCAGATTACAAGTTGTACCTTATATCTTCATTGATAATGTGTTATTCAAAAGAGATATAAATGGAATCTTGCTGCGGTGTGTTGATTATGATAAAGTTCAGAAAATATTGTCAGAATTCCATGAAGGACCTGCAGGAGGTCACTTCTCAGCACGTACCACAGCCTTAAAAATTATGAAAGCTGGTTACTATTGGCCTAGCATATTCAAGGACTGTTTTGAATGGATAAGAAAGTGTAAAAAATGTGCTTTCTTTGTTGGAAAAGAATGTCTAGCTTCGCTGCCCTTGCAGCCTATTTCAGTTGATCAACCTTTTATGCAGTGGGGTCTTGACTTTATTGGCATGATAAACCCACCATCATCACAAGGACACAAGTGGATCTTAACTGCTACAGATTATTTTACACGATGGACTGAAGCAATAGCCTTGAAGGATGCTAATGAAACTTCAATACTATCCTTTTATGAAGGAATAGTTTACAGATTTGGTGTTCCAGCAACTATCATATCAGATAATGCTTTAGCATTCCTTGGTGCAAAGATAACAGATTGGGCTGTCAACCATGGAATATATCTGAGTTCTTCATCTAATTATTACCCACAAGGTAATGGCTTAGCTGAGAGTACTAATAAGAATCTGTTAAGGATCATCAGAAGAACACTCAAGGATAATCAAAGAGCTTGGCATCTGATGTTGAATTCAGCACTTTGGGCTGACAGAGTGACTCCTAAAAGATCAGTTGGCAATTCACCATACAAACTTGTGTATGGAAAGGAAGCAAGAATGCCTATTTCAGTTGAGTTACCTGCATTGGATTTGCTACATCAAATGGAGTTGCTTGAGAATGAACCATTACAGGTTCGTTATGCAGAGTTAATGGAATTACAAGAGCTAAGAGATAAAGCTCATTTGAATATGGAAAAGAATCAGAAACAAATGAAGAAGACTTTTGACAAGAAAGCCAAATTCAGAGTCTTCAATGAAGGAGATATTGTGTTAAAGTGGGATGTTGATCGTGCAAAGCCAGGAAGACACTCAAAGTTTGATACACTCTGGAGTGGTCCTTACATGATTTCAGCTTGCAAGGAACACAATGCTTTTCAGCTTTCAAAGCTGAATGGAGAGGAACTTCCCATTCCTGTGAATGGTATGTTTCTCAAACACTGTTATTGAAAATCTTACAGTGATTGTTAGAGTAGGATTTCCCTTCAATAAGTGCAGTTCCTGCACATTGCAATGTTTTCAATTCAATAAGTGCATTCATGCACGTGATCTGGTTTACCAGATCCTTTCCCAGCTTTAGTTTCATTTTGGAAGGGTTGGACCTTTCAGAAAAGGCAAATTTTGGTTACATGTTTAGACTCCATGCCCAATGGACAAGAGCAAGGCACTAGTCTTTAAGCTAGCAGGTAGCTTTCCCCACAGGATCGCCAGAAATGTTGACAATTTTTGCACTTGTGCAAAAATGGGCAACTCAAAACTTCGTCGTTACGATGAAAGTCTTGGGTGAAGTATACCTAAGCTAAGGAAGTTTTGATGTTATTAGTTACTGCTGAATTAATTACAAGATTAAATGAAATCTGTAGTTATGTGTGCTGTTACAAAATAACAGATCACATAGTCTGCAATTTCATGATACCTTCAGCAAAAGAACACAAAGCCCGAAGGACAACTGTGTTGTCTTGATGAAGACACAAATTACAGAGTAGGTGAAGTGTTGAGTTTTGAAGCAACAAACATAGAAATACAGATATCAGAAAATCAGGGTTCATTACTGAATGTTACAAGTTCTCATCAATGTTCTTTCCTTCATGATTAAGACATTCAATTATGTTACTGAGTTGTTTAGTTCATTATACAATCCATACAGAGAAGCTAGAATGCAGAAGGAAATACACAACTCATTTCAAAATTCAATGTTTTATTCATAAGGAATTTTCAAATGTTTCCCACACAAGCCGTGGGATGTAACTGAAAAGTAAAGTACAGCTACTAAAATAAAAGGTACACATGCATGAAAGAGAAAGCAAAGGAGTATGAGTGAACCCATCATTGCCTTGGGGTTTCTTTTCTTTGATTGATCATCTTCATCTCCATCTTTTGTTTCTTCTTCATCTCCATTGTAGAAGCCATTGTACCTAAAAAGAAGAAAAGTTAACTATCAGTTACGAGCTCAGGGATCAATTCATATTCCTACACTGTCCTACTTCATGCATATGAATCTTTTCCTAACAGGAGATGTATTCTACTTGAAGAAAAAACTACATGCATGCTTTATTCACTCAGAAAAGAAGAAAGAGAAAGAGAAAAGAAGAAAAACATGGACATAAGAGAGGCCAAAAAGCCTAATTATTTTCTAACTATTTTCCTAAGTGTGTAGGTACAGGTTGCAGCCAAGGAAAAATAGACAAGTCATAAGTGCATGCAATAAAAGGAAGAATGTAACTCAAAGTTTCAATAACTGTTCTGAAATGGAAGAAGTTACAGTGTAGAAGAGAAACTGGTAAATAGAAGAACACTTTTCAGTTGCAGCTAAAGGAGAAGAATCAGGTTTTTGAAAGCTGAAGTTAACTAGAAAAGAAAGGTTACAGTTGAAAGGAATGAAGACAAGATTCTGGAAAATTTTGACAAGGGCTTCGCCATGTAAAATGGACATTTACAACTTTCATCATGCTGCTTTTAACTACTACATGCTTAAAGGAGTTATTTGAATCAAGTAAGTGATACAGAAAAGTAGTAAAGCATGCTATGATCAAGATAAACAACTATGATGTCTCATTTTTTTACCAATCTAGCTTCAAACATGAAGTGTTATAATTCTATATTCTGAATCAGAAAATACAACTACTATAGCTGGAAATGGATGGAAGAGAGAATTCTAGAAAAAAATTGACCAGGGCTTCGCCATGAAAAATCAACATTTCAAATTTTCCAGCATGCATGTAAAGCTGTAATGAAGCTCAAATACAGTATTAAGCAGAAAAGGAAAAGAAACTACAACATTCCAACAAAACTTCAAAGTTCAGCATACAGGAATTGTGAAACAGAAATTCCCAGAAATAATGTGTCCCTTCCAGGTTCTCAAACAAAATAAATGATTCAACTTCTACAATTTTCATTTCTCAGAATCAAATGTTTCAAAGTTATTCACAACAGAAATAAGAATGATATCCAGTACAGATTTCCAGAAAATGGAGAAATCAATATCAAGCACATAATTTTACAAAATAACAACCATCATGTGGTACTGTTTTTAGGATAAAATGTACATCATTTTCAAGCAGTAATGATGATGAAAAGGATTTTTAAAAAAGGGTCAGGAAGTACAAGCATGCTGAAAAGGATCAAGAGGTTGTTATTCAAAGCTAGTTGCTACAGGAAAGGATAAAATTTAAATTAGGAGAAATAAGTTGTCCATCAGATTATTATACAGTGCTGAAATACAAACAAGAGTGCAGTATTCTAACAAGTAACAGGAATCATCTTCAAAATCAAAGTAAGGAGCACTTAAACAAGATTACATGAACTAAGGAAAAAATTTTAGTAGCATAGGTATGAACTTTAGAAATAAAGCAAGTTTAAGTGTACATAATACTACAATAGGTTCCAGGAAAGGCTCAGGGTTTATCCAAAGAAGAAATTTGATCAAAAAACTCATACATATCCAAGTCAAAGGGATATTCGGGAACACAGTTAAAAATGTGTTGTTATCACATAAGCTAAGAAATGACAGTGCAGACCTAGTATCCCCACGAGATCCAAGAATTATAAATATCAAAGTGCTCAGTTACTTGAAGGAGTAAAAGTGACAAACACCTCAGATCCAAGTCCTCAACGAAGGAGAATACAAAGTAAATATCACACACAACTGACTCCCAAATCAAGCTCAAAGGCATGAAGATACAAGAAAACAGAGATCTGTGGGTACCCATGTCATAAAAGCACAAATCAGGGAAATGAACAATGACCTGAGATGCAATATTTATCCACATCTAAGCTCAAGTTTTTTACAAAAAAACTCACAGATTTGAGAAAGAAAACATCAGAAAATCAGGGAAAATATCTCAGAAAACCCAATGAGCATTAAACAATGGCGACCCAATTTTCTTTACCAAGGAAAAATATGAGTATTTCAAACCAGGAAGAGCCAGAGTTTTCATCACAGAAGCATGTTCAGGGGTAAATCCGGACAGAGATATATGCCAATAGAATTTTCAGAAAACTCAAGGCAAAGAAAAGAACCTTAAAACAAAGTGTTCACATTCGCAGAAACTCACATGGGTCAAAGGATAATATAGTTCCAAGCTTAAAGTCTATAAATGACGGAAAACATCCACAATCCTCCCACTCAGAAAACTCGTAAAGGAGCTACAGATTCTCAAAGACTCAGAAGGCCGAAAGATGGAGAAGAAAACTACTTTATGGCTGATACAGGAAAATGAAGTAAATACACAACCCTCTACAGCGAGATAAGAAAACCCAAAAGCATGAGCAAACTAGAAATAGAAATAGAAGAACATGTAGGTTTCGAACTCATGGTAATTTTTTTGACATCCACCAAGAGCAGAATGAATCCAAGTACAAATGATTCAGAATCAAAAATATATATATACAGATCCTGGCCATTAATCAAAAACCCATCAATGGGTATCAAGAATCATAGAAATAAGCAAGAACTCACCTATTGAATTGAAGCTTTTCAAACCCTCAAAGTTTTAGATTAGACAAAGAGTCACGAAGGAGTCGAGCTCATGATCTCAGAAATGGCTGCCGCCTCAAAAGGAAGTACCAGAGAGCCCGATTAACAAAGGAAAGAGATTGAATACTTTCACTCACAGAGCTCCATAGATTCAAAGAAACCATTTCTCAGAGTTATCTCAGATTTGAGATCAAAAGAAAGAATATGGCAGAGAATCAAATATTTTAACTCACAAAGCAAACAATGGTCATTATCTCATGGACTCCAAGAACCACCAAAGACCAGAACAGAACAGATAAAGCTTGAAGAACCATAAAACCAGTGTGATACCTTCTCAAACCATGTCAGTGTCTAATAAAAAATGATAGAGAAGAGCTATAAAATACAAGGTAAAGTTGAGCTCAAGTGAGCACAGAAGAATAATGGCGTCGAAGAAAAAATTTTCCAGGGCTTTGCCCACATAACCAAAAACCAAATGAAATGTGCTTGAGGGTCGAAGACACTCTTTACCATGCAAACTCAAGGAGGTGAGTTTCAACCTGACTCAACCATGGTTCAAGATCGACGGCTTCAGATCAGAAGTACAAAGATCAAAGGCCAAGAATGATCCTAGAAAGTTCGAAGAAAACTACCGTGATCAGGATGCCACCGACCACATTTAATGTCTCAGTTAGAAACCCTAACCGATGAGTCAAGGAAAACATCAAATTAAAGGTACAAGATCAAGGGCCCAAGATACATCAACAAATATCAAAGTAAAACTCAACTTGAGTTACATAAGCCACCGACCAAGTTACCAAGGGGTGAGTCACCGTGGAGAAGGGGACAGCCCACGTGTCCATAAAACAAAATCATTTGCAATGACTTTCAAAGTCTAACCATAGTGCATGCTCCAAATAATATAAAGGGGCTGACCAAATTATACCCAATGATCACCGAAAAGGTGAATTTTGAAATATGCCAAGGCCGACAACTATAAGGTGGCAGACTATATAGCATGGTCATGGTAAATAATCAAAGGTGGCCGAGTATGGTAGTGACTATTACAAGTGCCCTTGTATTATTTCTAAACCATGGTAATATGCTAAGTCCACAAGAGTGGCCAAACCCAACAAAGGCAAGAGTTCACAACCACAAGTGGCCCCCACTGATGGTGATAGATTGTACATGAATTGGAATGCATTTTTCCATGTGATCACTAAAGAAATAGAGCAGAGTGTCAACATCAGAATAAGAAACCTTTTGAAGGCTTATGGTCCCAATTTCAGAAAATAAGATGAATTATGATTACACATATAGTGGTCCCCACAGTGGATGAATTATTTTACAAAATATTGCAAGTATTGTAATTATTTTGCTCACAAACAGGGAGTTGTATTTTTTGCATGCCTTCACAATAGGACAGAATAGAGAAGAAGACAGAGTTGCATGTTCATGGAGAGAGACTTGCCTAGCAAGCAATCTTATTTTTAGCAAATTATTCACCCTTCTTTTCTTAAAAATAGAACAGTCAACTTCAGTTTGACTGTAATGTAAGTAAGGCTAATAATGCCTATTTGTAATTGCATGCTCTATTTTTTCCTTTATCTATTATTAAATAAAGGATAAAAATAGGATGCATGGGCGAGTACAAGCCTTAGGCTATTTTTAGGAAGAGGGTGAATTTTATTTTTGCTATATATTGTGTGCCTTTGCAAAGCACAAGGAGAACTTCTGGAGGACTTTTTGGATATGAGTACTGAAGCAAATTTTTGCCAGTTTTTCCCTCTGAGTGTGAAGTATTTTCTACCTTTCCAAGTTATTTTGCAGTCTTGTGTATGTTTCTATTAGTCTTGTGAATGCAAATTCCCTGATCAATCACCTTACCCTACTGCAAATTCAGTCTTTTCTGCTTAATTTTAATGTGCATGTTAACTTATTAGTACTGTTGTGATTCTCCCTCAGTACAATCAAGTGTTTTTCCCTTAGATATTCTGTAGAAAAACTATTGGTTCGTGCATAAAAAATTCTTCCCATATCAGTTGTGCATATACTCAGTCAAATCCCTCATACAAATTTGGTGTATCACCTTAAGTTTTAATTATTTTACAGTCATCTTTTACTCTCAAACTCCCAGAAATCAGTTTAGGATACACCAATAAGGAACCGGCCTTGATACCGGAGACTCACCTCAAAATAGGTATACCCACAGACCTGAGGTGTTTCCATTGTATCTACGAAAGAGAGAGATCAATTGTGCAAGCTTAGAAAACCTGCAGCCATCTCTCTACAGGGTGCACTTTCAAGAGATAAGAGTTGTTCTAGGAAAAGGAAAATACAAGTCAGAAAACAAATCTTTTCATCAAAAAAAATCATCAGATTATATTCAAGTATAAATTACATAATGAGTATCAAAATCTATAGAAACTCCTCAAAAAATATGATGCATAGAAAGAAGGCATTATGACACTAAATCAGAAGTGAGGAAGTAGAATATGAGTAACAATTCTTATTTTTGGAACAAATTTTTCATCAAAGCACAGAAAATAAGCAAGGGTATCTTCCAGTTTTCATTAACAAACCTCTACAAGAACCCATGAAGAGGATAGTTACAGGAGATACCACAAATGAGAAAACTCTAAGGATTTAGATGAAAAGGTATAAGTTTAAAGGGGCATTCAAAATATATTAGCTTCATCAAGTCACATGATAAATCAAAGTATGAAATAGAATGCAGTTTTTCATTTCAGAATATAATATTTTCATCAAATCAGATATCATAAAGATATAAAGTATGTGCAACAAGTAATATTTCATATCTAAAGTCCCTGAGTGCAAATTGTAGAGATTTTATAAGAAGGGAATACGTATCAAGAAACCAACTTTCCAAGCTTTAAGGCAAAAATCTAAAAGTCTTCCCTAATATATAAGCAAGTAAAAATGAAAACTTTCTGCTTCAACTCATTTTAGATTCAAAGCAAGCTACAAGAGGTCATTTATGGTATAGATTGAATGTAGTAATACAAAGATTAGAGGAGTTAATATTTTCAAAAGGAAGATATGAGACAGTTTTGGTCATGAAATATAAATACTCCAAAGTTCAACTCCAAGTAAATAAAGATATTGCTTTACCAATCTAAAAAGGAAATTCAAGAACACCTACATATCCAAGATGCCATCAAAAGTATGATACAGAAACAAATTATAGATTGCTTTTATGCACTTAAAAGTTTTCAAGTCTCTAACTATGTTATTATTCAAAGTAAACTCTTGATTATAATAAATTCAAGTATAAATTCATGAGAACATAAGCTATGTTATGAATAATATGATGGCATTTCCATCTTATCTCTAGAAATTATAAGTATGAGTACAGACTCAGATACAGGTTCATACCGAAGAGATAAAAGTGAAATCACATGTTCAAGTCTTTCAACTTGAGGTGCTTATCAAGCTTCAGATATCATTAAAGATTACACTCATGAGACACATTTTTCAATGATATCACATGAGATCAAGCTCATTTTAAGTGCAAAATATTGTAAGAATGAAAAGGATTCAAAATCAATGGAACAACAAGAGTTGAAAATGAGCCAGCTCTAGAAAATTTACTTGTTTAAGCCTATTACAAGAGAAGTAAGTTAAGTTTCAAGATGCACACTTTTGCAAAGTAGTAAAGACAAATAAAATGCTATAGCAGTGCTACAGTACCAATGGGGTACAATTATGAACAAGCAAGATAGAGTGAACCTTCTAAATATGACTTAATGATAAATCTATCAAATGACAACATGATACAACTTTCAGAGATGCATTGCAGAATCCACCAAATAATATATTTTATCATGAGTACCAGAAAATGAATGAAAACTATTATTATAACATAAAAAGGGAAATACAATGACTATTTCAGAAATGTACATGATAAAGGTATGAGAGAGATTTTAATCCGACCTATCTCATTTTATGTTTGCATCAATAGCCATGATGGCCTTCATAAATAGATCAATGAGTATCAAAAAATCCACATTGCCAACTACCATATT
The DNA here is from genome assembly GCA_019776745.2 of Taxus chinensis. Classification (NCBI taxonomy): domain Eukaryota; kingdom Viridiplantae; phylum Streptophyta; class Pinopsida; order Cupressales; family Taxaceae; genus Taxus; species Taxus chinensis. The sequence continues at coordinate 710,650,278 of CM034150.1, forward strand.
TAGAGCATCGATGTTTACAGATCTGATGGTATAGGAAGATCCAAATGGTCATAATACAATCAGCAATTTGATGGCCACAATTTATTCTCTAACTTCCAAAGTCAGAATCAAGCCCTAAACTTTAACCACGATTCAAGATCAATGGCAGAGATAAAATGGTACAGAAAATAAATGGATGAGATAAACACTGATCATCTTAATTGAAGAGTCATAACCCTAACCAAATGCTACAGAATGATCAATGGTTGAAGATCATGTAGTACAAGATCAATGGTCCCAAAAAAAATTAGATAACTCAACCATGATTCAGAACCTTACCATCGTTAAATTCTAAGCCACCAAATAAATCATGTACAATGGTTTGAGCCATCATGGAGAGGGGGTACCAGCCCCATGATTATCCAACATATTCATTACCTTTGACCTTGACTAAGGTCTAAGACAAACACTATTTGTTTTGATAAATCAAAGATGTGAACAATAATGATAATCAAATGATCATTTAAAAGGCCTAAAACTATAATTTTGCAAATGTTCAAATCAAATGATTAATCAAAAGTTTCAAAACCATGTGCTCTCAATAGCTGGTCAACAGATATGCACCCACAGATTATCAAAACAGGTAAATTATTACCTTATTCTAATGTTGTTATGCATGTTTTCAAAAGATCGAAAACTATAGTATATATCAATGTTAAAACAAAGGTGGTCGAGCGATATATGCACCAATGATTGTCAAGTGGTAAAATTTACCTTATCATTATATTATACAAAGGGGTCTAATCAAAGGAGAACAAGAAGTCAACTTCACAATGATCAAGTCAAATGAAGGTGACCTTTTGGACTTCTAGAGGGACAAATTAAAACATGTGCATACCGAAGGTGGTCCCCACATGGGAGTTCAAGAAAAATGCATCATTTTTCTTACACAAGGATAATTAATTACATGCAATCAGAAAGGTGAAAAAGAGGATTATTTCATCATGCAAATCAAATTCAAACAGGATGTCAACATCAGAGCCTGTAGGTGGTCCCGACATATAGGGTGAACATTTTGCTAAAGTATTGAAAACAAAAGATATTATTTTTGCTCACACAGGGAGATTTATTTTTGCATGTGCATCCAAAGGGAAAAAAATTAAAGAATGCCTTAAATATCATTGTAATTGGATCAAGTTGCAAGTGTCACATCAAATAGAAGACAGACAAATATTGCATGCACATTTGAGAAGACTTAAACAATAAGAAAGGGTTATTATTAGCCAAATTATTCATTCATTTTTATTAAAAATAGATTCATCAACTGCACTTAGACTGAATTTTATTTTTTTAACTAAGGCTATTAAAGCCTCATTGTAATTAGCATGTCTATTTTATCTTCATTATTTGTTTATGATAAAAGGGTAAAATTATCATACCTGTGCGAGTACAAATTTTAGCCTATTTTTTAGGATATGGAATGGGTGAGTAATCCTTGCCATATATTGTGTGTCAATTGTAAGGCAAAAAAGGAGGAATTTTTGGAAATAGGAGTGCTGAAGAAATTTTTGCCAATTTTTCCCCTTGAATGAGAACTAATTTCTACCTTTCCAATTATTTTCAGTGGTGTGTATATCTTATTAATTCTTGTGAAATGTCAAATTCCCTTATTAATCATCTTACCTTGCTATAAATTTTGTAATTTCAACATAATATTACTGTTCATTTTTATCTTATTGTCTTATTGTGATACATTCCTTCAATACACAAAGTATTTTTCCTAGACATTCTATTGAAAACTATTGGTTTGTGCATCCAAAATTCACTTTCAATTTGATTTTTCATATACTCAGTCAAAGACCTTGACAAGTTTGATGTATCATCCCATTTTACAATTATAGTTGCAGTCATCTTTTTACCCTCAAAACCCAAAAAAAAATAGTTTAGGATACATCATAAAGGACCAGGCCTTGATACCGAAGACTCACCTTAACAATAGGTATACCCACAGACCTGAGGTGTTTCCATTGTATCTACAAAAGTGAGAGATTCAGAACAAGCTTAGAACCCCTGCAGTCATCTCTAAACAAGGGTACACTTTCGAGAGATAACATTAACCTAAATGATTAAAAAAATAAAAGGGTACTAAATTAAATTTACCACTAAAATTTTTTCCTTAACCTAATATAGTTAAAAAAAACTTTTTCTTAATTAATTTTACACTATTTTATAATAATAAGGATAAATTTAAAATTTAAAACCTACGCTTTAAACTAAAAACTATGTGTTTTAAACAAAATTAAGGAAGAGCCTTTACAAAAATAGTGGTCAAAGCATATGTCAATTGGCACATGATGAACCTGAGGTAGGTTAGTTGTTTTACAATGCATCCAAGATGGAGGGTATGGCAGAGGAGGTTTCAAGGTGAAATATGGAGCTAGGGCAAGTATCCAGTGGAGACTAAGCCATGGTCAAACCACACAGAGAAGAGCCATAATGGCATAGTGAGGCATGAGATAGGAGGTGAGTTCGATGGAAGGGTAAGGTGGAGCACGATATCGATGTGAGCATAGGATTCCAAAGCAGGGGACAAGCCCAAGGATCTCAAAAATGAGCTTGAGGGAAGATTAAATGAACTAGGTAGCAATGGAGGGCCAAGGAAAAGGGAAGGAAAACCTACATGAGCCATATTAGGGCCAACCCCAATGGTTTGGAAGGATTTGTAAGTGGGAGATAAGGGGGCCCAAGTTGGGTAAGATGCAAGTGATCTCGAGAGGTCTTGTGAAGTCGGGTGCACAGTGGAGTGAGGGGTTGATCCTGAGGTGGCTTAATCAACATAGAGAAGGGAAAGTGGGTCTCAAGGAACTCATAGGGTAGAGATTAGTTCTACTCCTAAGGTGGCTCAGTTGAGCTAACTACAAAGCTCGAGGAGCTCGATAGAAGGGAGAGCAAGGTAGGGTGAGTGAAAACTAATATGTCCTAGATGAAGCATCTCCTTATACTCTAATTACCTAACACCATATTTTCTATTAACAATACCATCATGATCAACTCACATGTGAAGGTAGAGAAGGATCAGTTTACTGATTTCTGTGAATATTGGCAGTTCCTTCTCCACTCAAATCTTTTTTTTACTACTTGTTGGGGTTTGTAGTGCTCAAGTATACTTAAACTATTGAGTTAATTCCTTCATTTGTCAATTTCATTGTCCTTACTTATGGGGTATTTCATTCATTATTCTTAATTAGAACTTTATCTTATCATTTGATTTCTAAGTTTTGATTTTCATACTAGTTATCCTTCTTATACCTATGCCTAGCTCATTTACTATAGGATTTATAACTTGCTTAGATACATCTCATTTATTCATTAGAGTTACAACCCATTATTTTTCCCCACTATAACTTCTAATTCAATATTATTTACTCATTTTTACTAGATTACTACCAATTGGTGTTCTCAAATCAAATGCTATAGTTCTATATTATCCTATTGTCTTAAGAGCGGTTCTACTTATAATTCTCTAATTGTTAATAATTTTAAGTTTAATTTTCCAATTCTTACCACTTGTTCATGGTCCAATTATAGCTTTCTTCTTAGGTAATTTATTATTACTAAGACTCTTATCCTTACTTCCCTTTCTTGTTAAACCATTTGGGGTTACTTAGGTAATTCCCTCTTAGCTTGTAATTTCGTATTCTAAGTCTCATTCTTTATCATTATATCTCCAAACTCCTTGCTTAAAACTATGTTGTTGAAAACCTATAATTTTATACAACTCCTCGGCATGGCTTATTATTAGTTTTTTTATTTTTCTTCCCCCTTCTTTGCATCTTACATTGATTCTTAATTAAGTTATAACTACTTGTTAAGGTCCTCTTATTGCATTGCTTAACATTTTCCCCTAATTTTAGACTGCACTTACATTTTATAGAGATCACTTTTTAATTTACTCATTTAGTACCCTGGTCCAACATTTGATCACTTTAATTTCATTTAACACTATTCTGTTCTTAGCTTGATTTATGTTCCCAAAACACAAGCATAAAACACTATCACATTTACTTATTTAGATGTCTCGTAGATTCATTTACAACCATTATTCTTCTTATTGTTTTCCAAGTTACGACCATCTTGTTGATTTTTTTTAAAATGATTATATAAATTTTAGCCTATTTTGTTTACACCCTTGTTTGATTATTCCCATAATGTTTTCAAATCATTTCTTCTACTCTCTATCTTAAAATTTCTCAATTCTACTAGTTTTTTTTCACTATTTTAGGGTTGTTTAGGTGTATAGGACGAGTGAGTCCTCTTAGATTTTCAAAAATATACAAATAAGGCTCCAATTGTGACCAATTACTACTCATATAAGTGTCACAATAACTTTACAAAAACTAAAAGGGAAAGAAATTATCACATAAATTATTAAGTAACAAAACTATAACATAAATCATGGTTCAGAACATCACATTGGCACGAATACAACTAATTCATTTCACATTTCCAAGAATGTTGAAACAACGGTTTTACAAGATTGTGCAAAACACTCATACACACTAACTTGTACGACACATCTTGATACTATAATTATTCCAAGAGAATTTACATACAATAACACCATCTATCGGCCCTAACCAATAATGACTAAAATGAAGAACAATGCTTCACCCTTCAAGAGGGTTCCATGGTCATGGTTTTTTTAGTGGTACAAGATTTTGATGTGGTAAAATCTATATATAACGATCATATGATCCACATAGAAAACAACCACGGATATGTTGTCCTTTTGCTAAGACTATGCATCCTACACCACTAACCCTTATTAATGTTACATGAGAATGAAGTTGGTTCTAGTTCACCTACTAATGTTGTATCATATTGGTACGTCTATCTTGGAAAGATTGTAATATTTTAGCATACGGGGAGGGAGGTTCCTCATGTACTTTTATGTCGTGATTTGGATATTTGTGTGGATCATAGTGAGGTTGCATGCATTTTTGGGTTACTTTCTTCCTATCATGAGGATGTATGGTGTGATCCAAAGGGTTACACGATATACGTGTTTTATTCTAATGAATTCTTACTCGGTGGTGTTATGAGGTACTAAGGACTTATCTAGTTCGTGACACTAACGGTTGTTTACTTAGTTCATCTTCACCATCCTACAAAACAATTAATCTCTTTTTAGTTATAGAACTAAATAAACTATCTTAGAGATCGCAGCATTGTAAACCTTCACTCTGATACTATTTGTCACGGCCCCTTAAATTCCTACTAAAAAACAAGGTAATTTTTTTTATTTTTGTTATGATGTTACGGAGCTTGAGTGGATATTTTCTTGGTTGCATACAAGTCATACTTGTGTAGGGGCCATGCTAAATCTTCTTTGTATCATTCTAATTTTATCAAATGTCTCCGAAGAGACTATACACTATGTTTATCTTATATATATCATACAATATTACATTATTCTATATAATTTAATAAATCATGGACACTATAATAATATCATATGTAAAATATTATGTGATGAATGATTTAATGATGTTATATCGTAAACGATACAATATTAAAATGGTATTATATTATATAATATTAATAATATGTATGTAATGCAATATTATCCACATTATTATAATGTTAGAATAATAATAATCTATAAAATGTTATAACCCTATATTATAAATAGTATCATGGGTAATACTTATAATAATGTTTTAACGTAATAAAAATACTATTTATATTAATAATATTATATGTGTTATATTATTATAACATTCGAATGTTATGAAATTGAATGTTATAAAATATTATAATGTCTTAATATTATCACATCATAGCATTACCATATTATAAAAGAATAGTATAGATGTTATAATGTAAAATTTTACACACATTATAATCTTCATGATAACATTACGACGAATGAGTCATATATTAACGTTAAATGTCTTATAAACTTGTTTTAAAATTATTGATGTTACATATGATATAATAAACATTAAACACATCATTATATTGGTATATTATATATAATGATGATGTTATATATAATATAACGTTATAACTTATAGGCATCTTATTAATTGGCTATTTAAAATTGAACTAAACTATGTAGTATGAAGATAGTTAATCTAAGCTATGAACAATTGTACTAAGGAAAATAAATGTAGTAAAGAAATATACTAATGATCTAAGAAAATATGTAAAATGAAATGTTAACTCTAATATGCAATAGAGAAGAGGAAAGAACTCAGCTGAATAATAGAATCCTATCAGATTGTGTTGCAATGATGAACAAAAAATCAGAAAGCATGAAGGACTGTGTCAAGACTTTGAAAAGTAAATATCTACATGAAATGGCTAGACTGGAGCACCTGGGAGAGGACTAGAGCACCCATGGGAGCTTTAGTAAGTAAAATAGGTGCCCTAGTCTAGTAAAAAGATCTAGAACTAGTCTTTGCAGGTTCTGGATATGACTGATAACCTTCGCCAATTGTCACATTAATTTTCTTGTACTACACCCAATGCTCCAAATATTCCTAGAGGAAGAAATGACTAATTGAGCATTGCACTACATTTCTGACCCAGATGCAGTGCTAGTGTGTGTGTATGTTGTGCCCTAGGTGCTCTTATGCTAGTTTCACTTTGTGAAATAGCGAGAAATAACTAAATGTAGAAAATGTAATAGAGTGTGTGCATGGAATAGAATAGAATGCCTCCCCCTATGAAGTATGGTGCAGATGTCCTAACTTATGCCTTGATGATGGAGCTATTTGGATGCCAATGCAATAGATGGATGCAACTCTTGAAGGAGTGATAGTAGTAGATGATGTTAGGTCCCTCATCATGGTCTCATAACTTTATATTTATAGGGTTCTCTTACTCTAATGTTGTAATTTACCCCGAAAAGGCCGACCACAAGAAAGATAAATATGTAAAATGGCTAGAAGAGGCCTAAAAAGTGGTGGGAAAGTGCAAAAATGATTAGGGCGCCCCCAGATGAGACCAAGGCACCCATGAGCACCACATTACTAATTTGGGTGCCCTAGCCGAGGCTAAAATAACATGGAATGTCAGAAAAATGGTTGGGCATATAGGTGTAATATGTCACAAATTATGAAATAAAATAAACAAGATGGCGAAAAGGATGGGGGTTGATTAGTAATTTCTTCACTCAAGAACCTTTTAAATAGTAGTATGATACCGGGATAAATAAATGTTGAAAGTGCATGATTTTGGGACTACATTTTTCCCCCACTTTATGTTGGTGAGCGGAAATCTCAATAACATAAAGTAGATAGAGATGCGTACCTGATGTCCATGAAGATTGTAGTAGAAAACGTGCCAAAGAACTAGACAAAAGTATGGAATGACTAAAAGATGAAGGAGCACGGAAACTATAGATGAAAAATGTGTAAAGAAAATGTGATGAGATTGAACCTAGGGCAGAATGCGTGTGTGTAGCTTCCACACTGTGTAGTGTACCTGCATGGTTAGTAAAGTGTGTATGCTTCTACGAAACATTGTTGTTGGTGTTTTTGTTATTGTTTTTGTTGTTTCCCCCATTTGACTGTTTGTTTCTCATATGGCTGGACCTGCAAGTAGAAAATTATCAAGTAGTAAAATATGTATGTATGTAAGTGTAAAAACATTATGTGAAAGATGCATGTGTAAGTAAAATAAACTAATGTAAATGAAAAATATAAATGTAAGGGTAAATGGAACATGTGCACCATATCCATGTCGAGAGAGAAAGTGTAGAATGATATCTTGTACTATGAGTTTTTTGGGCGATCTCATGCCATAGGCCGATGAAGTGTAGGGAGGAAATTATTTGTGTCCTCCAAGCTCTATTTTTTCCCTAAATTGTGTGTAGAGATATTTGTATTGTCCTAGTTTTTTTGGTGATCCAATGCCACTGGCTGAAGTAGTGTAGAGAGGCACACCCATTATAACCTCCAAGCCTGTAAATTCTTCCCATAAATGCTAAGGACACCATGTCCTATAAATTTTTTGTGTATGGGGTTCATAGACTGGTCTAAACCCACTCATTGTATGTAACCCACAATGCCAAGGGTAGAAAGTACATTGAACTGAACCGGTGTAAATGTGATGTGTTAGTATAAACCCCCCAAATTATGCCCCCTCTCTTTGGGGGTGCATGCAACATCGCTAATAGGAGACATGCGGCCCCAAAAGATGACAAACCGCATGTACATTATAACCTTGGAAAGTGCTTGGTAAAAACTAAGGCACACACAAACAAGAAGGCTAGCCAAATACAAGTATAACTGTTATGGAAAAATCACATCACCCTTGATTTCTCGCAAGTGAATGTTTGAGGTAGTCATTGTGATTCATCAAATATGGATTTATCCCAAAGTGTGGGACTTTACAAATGGGATAAGCCTCCGAAGAAGGTCGGCTTCCTATCCTAACCTAGCGTCAAATACTCCAAAGTACAGAGAGTTACAAATCTAACCCTAATCTAATATTTCCAAGGAGACAGATATAGAGAAAATGCATGAAAATAAAACCTACTCTGAGGGAAGGTGATGCACTAAGAAGGGTGTTAAACAACCTGCACAATAAACACAACACTACCAAAACCTTGTAATGAAAACAACAACAATACACAATAACCTTGCATGCAATGAAAGATCAGAAAGTTACAATATAACATTGAAGAGGGTTTGAAGCATCCACATATCTGATTTTATTTCTATCAAATTTGATACAATACATCATATTTAGGGCCAAACACATAAATTTTGCATTACAATGTTCAATAGGGAGGTTTGAAATCTCCACAAATCTCTTACAGACAAGGAAAAAGGGAGGGTCAGATACAAGTTTTTCCAACCTTTTGAAATTTTCCCCTCTTTACAATATATAGGAAAAATGAGAGAAGGGAGAGAGAAGGAATTCAAAATATTGCTTCAACCACCCAAAAATGTATTAAAATCTTCTACAACAATGATGGGTGCCACTGCAAAACCCATACCTCCATGTAATTTTCCTTGTTAGGGAAGAAAGGAAGAACATACCTTCATAATTTCGTAGGTGAGAAATATAGAAATATTCCTCTAAAATGGAGGATTGTATTTCCTCATTTTTAAATACTTAACCTTCCAAAAAGTCTTATTTTGTGAAAATCTGAGCTCCCAGCCAAAAGTTATGGCCATATGAAGATGAGGGTATAGTTGATCTACTTTTTTAGACTCTAACCCTACATCACACCCTCTAAAATCCAAAATTTTGGACTTTGGTAATTCATAACGTTGGGCTTCAGAGATCATTGTCACTATTCACCTTTTTGAGCTCATGAAACCTCTGAAATGTCAAAACCCTGGAGTCTAAAATTTAGAATTTGTGTTTCAGACTTCAAGTTATGATTTGTATGCACTAGAGCTTCAACGTTCTGAAATGCCGAAACCACAAAGTCTGAAATTCAAACTTCGGGTTTCAGACCTTTGTATTTCGGGGGATTTAGGGTTTTAGGGGTTGTAGGTTTCGATGTTTCAGGGGTTCGGGATTTCAGGATTTTGGGTACTATTCATCCACATGGCACATGAAACATTTGAAATCCTGAAAGCCCGAAGTTTGAATTTCAGACTTCGGGTTTCAAAATTCTTTTTTCCTCCCCACATGGTACTATTCATTACTCAACCCTACTGCCAACTCTGAACTCATGAATATCTTAATTCTAAATTTCAGACTTCAAAATTTGATGTTATTCAGACCTTTGAGTTCGCCATTTTAGAATTTTGATCTGCCAAGCTCAAATGCTTCGATGTCACTCCAACTCACTCAGCCTTATTCACTAACTTGCTCAGCTCAAACCCAAAATGTGAGCTCCCATGGCCAATTCAATCCTTCTATTTCTCGATACGAGGTCATGTTCACCCAATTTCTCCTGAGGGGTAAAATTAGGTAACAGTAAACATGCATGCATGTAGAAAACAATGTATAAACTATGCAAACATTGTGTAAGCTACCAAGAAAAGTAATGTAAACTCGCAAGAAGACAAGTAAGCCACACAAAGTAGGCTGCAAACATGGGACATCACTCACGATGTCACAAGATGCGCAAGGCTATCATGGCTATAAACAAACAAACAAGTATGCACACCAAACATAAGGAAAATCCTAAAAACAATAGCAAATAATGACAGACAATAATAGAAAATATAAGTAAACAAGTATGGAAACAAATATCCTTACATAAAAAAATGTTTCACATAAAGCACCTGTTATCATGTTAAAGAGATAACTAGTATGTCAAAAGCATGTAGAACCAAGTAATGGAAAGTGTTAAGTAGAAAATGAAACAATAGCACCTGGAAGAGATGAATTTGGATGCCCCCAGTGACCAATGTGGGAAGGGTAGAAGGTGAGCATCCATGTTGCATGTAAGAGACATGTATCTATGATCACAAGTAGAAAAAGGTGTGAAGGCGCATGTGTGTATGATATAGATAAATGGCATACAAGTAATCAAACTAGCATATGTAATAAAGTGATCATGAACAAAAAAAAGTAAGCAAGATTAAAAGCAACCATAATATGCAATATATTGTGAATGGATGGCATGGAATGCAAGATTGAATGATAGGGGCTACGTGCCCCCCGAGTGAATGGATTTTTATGCAGTGAAGTTCATTTTATTTTCCCCCTCAGTAGTCAAGAATGAATCATAAATGAGAGTGCGTCATCGGGAAATGGTCGAGTAGTGTGTTTTGTATCTAACAAACTATGATGAATGTGTATGCATAGTGATGAGATGTAACCTAGTGATGATGTGTGTGAATCTTATAGCCTAAGCATATATCATGACTATATGAACGTATAAGTGATGATTTATCCTAAGGGTATATCACTATAAGATGAACAAATGAGTAATGATTTAGCAATAAGCGTATATCACTACGAAATGTAAGGAGGGTGTGGTGATATAATCTAAGGTGTAGATCACTAGAAAATGACAGAATAGGTGACGATTCAGCCTAAAGCATATACCACTATAAATTTATAGAATAGGTGATTATTTAGCTTAAAGCGTATGTCACTAGCCTAGAAATGTCACATGGTAAAATGTCGAGTGGTAAATGTGTAAAGTTCATTTGATTTGTAAACCATCAGTAGTCAAGTATAGACAGAGGAACTAAACTGCATCATCGGGTAGTGAGTGCAGCATGTAGAATTCAATGTATTATATGTATGGATAAAATCTAACCATATGATGAGTGGTATATGTAGGTATACGATGTGTAAGATGCAACGTAAAAAGTGTAGAATGTGTAAAAATGTAATGTATATAATGGCATGTAATGTATGTATAGACTAGTGATGTAGTATGTGAGATGGTGTAATACTAGACTCACATATGATGAAGACTATAATAGTATGTAGAGTATATGTAAAAAGGTGTGGTGTAATATGTATGGTATGTAGATAAACAAAGTAGTGTAGGATAAAAGATGCGTGGACAAAGTTGTAGATATAACACAAAAGTGTCAAAATGTTTTAGACTAAATGTAAAATTCAAGGTGTATGATGCATAAATGTATAATGAGGTGCAATGTGTAATTCTTATGGTGCAGTGTGTGGGGTTCAGTGTAGTAATAATCCCTCAACAGTCAAGTGTGAACCGAATCACAAGAGTGTGTCATTGGGTGGTGGCACTAGAATGTATGATGAATATGATAAATGTGAGGATATGAATGTATAAGAATGTAAAATATGATAACTATGTGAAGACGAGGTGGGGGAGGAGTATAGTGTCATTGCCCCCAAGTACGTATGAATGAATGTACTATCCAATGATGGTGAACGATGAATTTTCTTCATTTGATGCATGAGGTGAAAGCACATGATCATGATCTAATAATGGAGGTATAGTAGGAAAATTTTGTAATGGTAAATAAAGCCTATGTGCATGTGAGGGATGAATGTATGAATAAGTTCATGGCATCACAAAATTTGTTAGTGAAGGAGATCTATGTGATACAGAATGCAAAGGTGAAGAATACCTACGTGTAACAAAATGAGGTGGAGATCTATGTCAAGATGTATTAACTGTGCGATGAAGAGGACTATACCTATGTATAGGAATAGTGAAGCAATGTAGTCGTGGAGATGATAAGCTGGTAGGAGAACTAGGAGTAGATTGTGTTCTGAGAAGCATAGAATTTTATGCGCTAGATGAAGTAGGGGATGCGATATACCATGCGATGAGATGGTGACCACGGAGTAAATGGAGGACACCATTAATAGAGATGACATGATTATTGTAAATAAAATTTGAGTCGTAGATGATTCATAGAAATAATATATTGCGAGTTATGAAGCCAATTGATACTAAGAAACATGTCACATCCCTCAACTATGTTTCCAATGAGGAAGGGTACAAGCATAGTAAGTGGGCCAACTGTGACATGCAACTTAAAAAAACCAAAGGTTTTTGTGAAAGGGTATTAGAAATGCTATAGAGGACACCTGATAGCTTTAAGGAGTGACATAGAACATGCACTAATGGGCCAGGATGGGTCAACCTTAGTGTTGTTGATGGAGGTTGATCCAATAGATGCACAGATGTGCAAATGGATAGTTGTAAACTTGGCGTGATAATCTACATTGGAAAAGGAAATGATTGTTGGTGAAACTTCATTGAACTAATAAATCTAGAGCTCTTGATCCATGAGGCAATACCGTGTGATACACATGATTAGCAGAAGATTATGTTGTCTTCTTGTCACATTGTTGAGAGTCATTGTTAAAAATCTTGAGTTTTCCCTTATCACTGGTTAGAATGAAGCTAGAAGACTATGAGAACAAGAGTTTTTTGTTATCAATTAGTTCTTGGATGATGGTTTTGAGATTTAGGCATCGATTTGTAGAATTCCCTACATATCGATGATAATCACAGTTAAATTTCTCATTGTATTTCCTACCTTTTGGTTGCAACATGTCTAACTCAAGGGGAAGGGGAAGTGTAATAAGGTTTATGTCAAGAGGATGTCTTAATATAATGTGCAGAGCTATAGGAAGGGTGATAAATGTGCATCTTGGTTGTTGTGATTGAACCTCCTTAGAAGGGTCAATAGTGTTGACAGTAACTTTAGCATCAGTTGATTTTGTTATAGATGGTTTAAATGGCATCTTGTTAGGAAAATGAGTGAAAGATGAATTATTTTCTTGATACTTAAGCTTTCCAATGGATAGGAGTTTAGTCTTATGAAGCTTGAGAGTGTGACAAAGTTTATCGAAAAAATGATAGGATTCAAAAATAATTCTCTCTTGTATATGTGGTAATATACTCTGAATGAATAAACCCTAAAGCTTAGAGTCAAAAATCACATTTTTCATCTTAAATAAATTTTTTTTATACCTTAAAACATAGTTAGAGAGGTGTTCATTTTAGCCTTGTCTAAGTTATGCTAGCTAGGCATAAGGAATCTTAAAGATGATGTTGATATAAAAATGAGTAATAAATACATCATCTAGATTTGTAAAGGAGGTTACAAAGTGAATAGGTAATTCGTAAAACTAACACATCGCATAATCATGGAGAGTACGAGGAAAAATATTAGCTAAAAGGAGATGATCATCAGCGAAGTCAAGGCAAGTAACATGAAATGCTATAATATGTTCATGTGGGTCATCATGCCCATTGAAGATGGGAATCTTAGGAGTGACAAAGTTATGAGGAAGTGGATGAGTAGAAATGGCGGGCGCAAATGGAGTATGCAACAAAAAAGTAGAATCCAAGGATGGTGATGCATGGGAAGTGACCTGTTGTAATTTATGAATTTGAGCTTGAAGGTTGTGATAAAGATAATTTAATTCTTGGTTTCCAATAGATGAAACTTGTCATACATGAGAAACTAGAGGCGGTATAAAGTGGTTGGTAAGAGTACGGATAGAAATGGGAACAGTAGAAATAGTAGGAAGAGTATAATGAGGGGGTTGAGTGGAAATAGAAGTGGGTATGGCTATAGAAGCGATGAGTTTGGACAAGTTAGTAGCTTCCTCATGAGAAACATTCAACATTGAATCTAGGTCTTAGGGATGCTCAATAAGGTGATCATTGATAGCATTAAGGTGAGCTTCAGTAAACTCCTCGTGAGAGTTAGCCATGGCAGGATAAGAATAAACCCTAGAATGAAAATGGAAGAATGAAGATTCTAGAAGTGTGAATGATCGATTTGGGTTCATCAAAATGATTAACTAAAATTGAACTAAACTATGTAGTATGAAGATAGTTAATCTAAGTTATGAATAGTTGTACTAAGGAAAATAAATGTAGTAAAGAAGTATACTAATGATCTAAAAAAATATGTAAACTGACATGCTAACCCTAATATGCAATAAAGAAGAGGACATAACTCATCTGAATAATAGAATCATGTCAGAATATGTCACAGTGATGAAAAAAAAATCAGTTAGTACGAACAGATGTGCCGGGACTCTAAAAAGAACATATATTAGTGATATGGATGGACTGGAGCACCTAGGAGAGGATTAGGGTGCCCACAGGCACTCTAGTAAGAAAAACAGGCACCCTGGTCTAAGAAAAAGATCTGGAATTTGTCTTCGTAAGTTCTATATATGACTGATAACCTTCTCTATTTATCACATTAATTTTCCTGTACTGCACCCAATCCTCCAAATTTTCCAAGAGGAAGAAATGACTAACTTAGTGTTACACTACATTTCAAACCTGGATGTAGTTGTGGTGTGTGTGTTTGCATGTCGTGCCCTAGGTGCTCTTATGCCAATCACACTTTGTGAAATAGTGAACAATAGCTAAATGTAGAAAATTTAATAAAATGTGCATGGAATAGAATAGAATCCCTCCCCCTATGAAGTGTGATGCAGATGTCCTATCTTGTACCTTGATGATGGAGCTATGTGGATTCCAATGCAATAGATGGATGCAACTCTAGATGGGTTGATAGTAGTAGATGATGTTAGGTCCCTCATTATGGTCTCATAACTTTATATTTGTAGGGTTCTCTTGCTCTAATTTCGTAATTAACCCCGAAAAGGTCGACCAAAAGAAAGATAAAGATGTAAAACGGCTAGAAGACGCCCCAAATGTGGCAGGAAAGTGCAAAAAGGACCAGGGCACCCCCAGGTGGGACTACGTTTCCCATGGGCGCCCCAACTGAGGCTAAAATAACGTGGAATGTTAGAAAATGACTGGGCATATGGGTGTAATCAACAAGATGGCTAAAATGACGGGGGTAATTAGTAATTTCTTCACTCAAGAACCTTCTAAATAGTAGTATGAGACTGAGATAAATAAATGTCTAGAGTGCATGATTTTGTGACTACATTAATAAATGTTATACTCCACATTATTTATTATGTATATTATGCATTATATATAATTAATGATATTATATATAATTTAAGTTATATATTATAGCCTAAGTCATATTATACATCTATATGCACTATATTACCCTATATTGCATAATATAATATTATACAACATAATACATTATGTGATTTACTATACATCACATCATATATTATAACATATACTTTGTAAAATAAAATTGTATTTCATTATTTATTAATTTACATTATATTATATTCATGTATTATATTATATCTTATAATATATATACTATATATTATAATATATAATATTAAACTTTATATTATATAAAATATACTATATATTTTAATTATCTTATATTATACGGTAGGGATATAATATATAGCATATTATATGTTATAGAATATAGCTTACTTATTATTGTGTGTGTGTGTGTGTGTATTAAAATGTCCTATGTACTAATTTCTATTGATATAACTTAAAAACTAAGCATTTCTATCCAACGTAGCTTAATAACATATATATGTACCATCATAATATAAGCAATATATTTTTCCACTAACCAAGAGGTCATTGCTAAATCTACATGGATTGGGCCTCATTGCTCGTTCAGGGTCACATTCCTATCAAGAATCTTGAATTTTTTCTTTCGGCCTTCATGAAAGAAGATAACAAGGATTAGACGATGGTGGAGAGGAGAAAGAAAGGACATGTCAAACTAAAACCCACCGTTGGTTCGAAAAAGGAATTATTCTTTGAATATCTTTGTTTCTCCTTTGTTTTTTGTTTTCATTGGTTTCATGAGGTTTTGGATATGAAGTGGTGTTGTATGGTTACTTTTTTCATGCTTCATTTTGATAGGATGCTCCCTTCTTTTGTTCTTAAATGCTTTATTTGGATTTTAGGCCCTTTTTCTCTTGCATGTGGTCCCCACTTGTCAAAAAACCACTTATTTTTATTTGTAAATATGGTTTTTGAGTCTTCTTGTTGTTAGGGTATGGTCCCTCCCAAAAATATATTTACCAATAATATATATATATATAAGCAATATATTTTATAAAAAAATTAACTCTAAACCTAAATTACATGCCCCTCCCCTTAACTAAAATATATTGCTTATATTCTTTTATTGTTTTGATTATATTTTGGTTTCATTCATTTCTTATTATTTTGTGTTGGTAGGTAAGCGGTGTCAAAGGGAGAAATTTTGGGAGGAGGGTTTAAGAGAGGAAAGGGGCGGCCGCTGTGGAGATTGCGGGGGTGGAAGGGAAGGAAGGTGCAGGGTGGGGGAAAAGGGTTGTGTGGCCAAGAGGAGGAAAGAGGCGGTGGAGGGTGGTGCCATAGGTGGTTGGGGTGGCAGGGCCACAAGGGAAGTGGCAAGGGAAATGGGGTGAAGGAAGTGGGTCGGCTAAGGGCCGACCCCTGCGGGAGATACAAGGGGTAGAGGTCATGGCCCCAATATGATTTTTTTGTTTTTTTGTATTTATTTATTTTAAATATAGATTATGGGGGTGGGTTGAGTCGAGCCCACACACACGCACACACACACACGCGTGTGTGTGTGTGTGTGTGTGTGTGTGTATTTCAATCTCTAATTTAAAACAAACAATTTATATATTTATTTATTATTTTATTTAGAATAAATATAATTTTTTTATAGTATTTCATGAATATAGTTAATGAAAATCATCTATATAATAAGTATATTTTAAACTTAACCAATTTTTCTTTTTCTTTTTCTTTTTCTTTTTTTTTTTTTTTTTTTGATGTGTGTGTGTGTGTATATATATATATATATATATAATTTATAAGATATTTTGATATCTATAAGTTTTATATATTTATAAAATCTTTATAATAATTTTATATTATTGTATTATTAATAAACTTACACTTTGTTTATTCCCTATAAAGGGAATGTATGGATACAAATTCATATATATATTGATATTTAATTAATTTAGTTAGTCTATGTCAAGAAAGTCTTAGAGAAGATTTTTTTTTGCAAAGGCTTAGACACTATAAGTATGTAAATTTTCTAATGATTTTTAGTTGAAACAATTAAATTGTAGAATAACTTTTAATACAATGTAGTTTCTAATCACTACAATAACCCTATACAAAACCTAAAGTGGTTTCAATAAACATGATATATGCTTATAAAATCAAAACAAATGAGAGCTTTAACCCATTCACAAATTTGCACAGCTAAATTCACAACAAAATTTCCAAATGAGACTTAAACTATTTTTAACACTATTCCAAGTGCAAGTTGTAAAACAATTTAAGAGAGAGAAATGAGATACCCAAACCACATTTTAGTTGCACTAGTAGATCTAGTAAATAGGAAATTCATCTAACATGCATTTATCATGATAACTCAATCAATTGTTGATTTAACAAGGGTATTACATTGCTAGATTCAATACTAATTCCCACTTCCACTTCAAAATACTACAACAATACTTCCATTACACCTCCTTTTATTGGTCGTACAAAACCCTCTCAAAACTTATATTTAATTGTTTGCAATATATTTTTTTCCCAAAATACAATCCTTTCAAGCATACAATACTCCTAAGATCTGAAAATTAGATGATTATATAACTTTAATTCCACATTACACCTCCCTTTTCAAGGGGTAACAAGTTTATCAATCCACCAATGATAAGGTAGATACAAAAAGGAGTCAAGTATTCACAAGATGTCCAAGAAATAGACAAGGGGAGCCAATTAACGCTCTCCTCCCAATTTTATCCATTGGATAAGGGGAGCACTTATACAATGACCCCCGAGGCCCAACAAATGAACAATGAAGGAACCAAAACCCTCTTGAGCAACTCAAAATTTTGGTCTTGCTCTAGGAGACCTAAATAAGCACAAACACACAAACATACATTCAAACACAACAAACAAAAATAATGAATTGACACTAAGCCTAGTGGGAGAGGGAGAAATGAAGGTTTTTCTCCTTATCACCCTAAGGAAGGTAGCGAATTAAACCTTAATCCTCCATTATACCAACCCTCCTTATACCTCCACTACACGTTATACTGCTTATAGCCACCCCTTTTAGCTCCACCAAAGGTCTAATTTTCATCTACCACAAACTCCCTCTAATAAGTCACAATAAGAAACCATCATTATATTAATAAACCTAGTTCTTTTTTCCTCCACCAAAAGTAACTCATCACCCTCCCCTCTAATATCCAACTGAAGTATTTCTACCCTTCCCAAAAATACTTTCCCATACAATAATAAAACAAACCAAAAAAGGGAAGCAATAAATCCACTAATGAAATTTTCAAGCTAAAGAAACACTAATGATAAGAAGAAAATAAGCAATCTATAATAATAAGATTTAAATAAACATTAGGAACAAGCCCATACCTTGAAGCCATAGCAATGATCTCTACTTGCTCCAAGATTCAATCTACTTCCCCAAGCTCCTCCGAGCACAATAATTCTCCAAATAACACAAGTGAGTATAACTATCCAACCCCCTTTTTAAAGGCATAGAACTTATTTATAGATTTTACAAGGGGAGTGGGTGATTTGGCTCCATATGGATGTAGCTAAATGCACTCATTCCAACTCACCCAAAGTACTTACCATTCTCAAAAAAAAAAATCCAAAAATTAGTCAAATAACATTTGCTACCAAATCAAGAGTATACCCTTAAAATCCAAGGAAAATAAATGACAACAAAATAAATTCAAGTAAAATTATTTCACATCCATCATTTCAAAATTTCAAATCAAAATAAAGAACACATTCCTGAATAATCAATTTCAACAAGTAAAAACAAGTGCAATAAAATCAATGACAAATGCCACAAAATGGGTCAAAAATCATAAATAAGTCTTCAAAAATACTCTACCCATGATGGGTTATGGGTATGGGTCCATTTAAGGTTTCAATTACAAGGTTAGGTGCATTTAAGGTTGTCCATAAATTCACTCAAAGCCAAAATCTGCCCCTCCATAATTCTCTTGGATTTAGGGTCTCATTAATTGATTTTCTCCTACCAGAAGGTCATCAAAAATGTCACATCATCACATGGGAGAGGAAGAAATTTCATGAAATTATAAATTATAAAAATGCAAGGGTGAATATTCAAAAGGGGCCAATGACATAGGATAAGAAAAATTAAATTAAACAACCACATGAAATAAAAATGCCTAGCCACTTTTCTAAACCCACAACCATTGTTGCTCAAGATGGCTGAGGGGTCTTATCTCATGCATCCTTTGTGCTTTGGTCCCTTGGTCTCCATTTTTGTTATTTTATTTAACATGTACATCATTTTACACTTCAAGCACACATTAAATTCATCCAAAAATATGGTCAGGTAATACATTTGTGTAGATAATTAACATTACAGCACAACGTACAACAATTTCAATAGCAATCATCATCACAATTACATTCAATACATGAAATATGAACACAATCGTGTTATTATAAGCATCCAACATCTAAAAATTTCACAAGGTATAAATGTTAGAACATCATCTTCATCATCAAATAATCTCATACATAACTAAATAAGCAGCAAAAATACTATAAATCCCTGCATCACAAAAGTTATCACAATCCATGTGTATAATATATAAACATCAATGTCATCAAAATAAGTCCGTCAAGAAGTGCCAAGTTAATAGTGTCCAAATGTTGATGTGTCAAATATCACAGTCCCCTAATATAATGTCATATGTGATAGATAGAATGTATAGAAATAACTAATCTAGCGACATAAATAGGGTTTAAGGAAAGTGGGCATTACAGATTGGGCCACATGGACTTCCATGATTAGTTATGGGCTAGTGTAAATTATTGCCACATGGAAATCTATGATTAATTATGCAATCCCAATTCTTCTTTTACCTTAGCTCGTTCTATAGATTTTATTGACCTTTGATCACCCATGATTAGGCCACGTGTAAAACTCTAATTTTTTTTATCTCTATCTATACTCGGCGCCTTGTGTCACTCATTAATGCTTTCTAGTTCTTAGGTTTCTAGGAATTTATCCTTCACTCAATCCTCTTACCTACTAGCCACATGAAATCATGAAATGTGGCACAATTCCATCTTTTTATGTCTTTAGGTTTATTTTTACCTTAACCAACTTTTTGTTCCAATTGAGGTTCTATTTTGCAGCATATGTCACCTATTCAAGTGGTCTTTGTCGGTTACACGTGACTTAACCAATTTTTAACTTTTTAAAAAGGTTAAGTAAGTGGATCCTTTTCAACACTTAACATATAAAGAACTTTTATATTTAAATCAAATCGAGGCCCTCTCTTAGAAAATATGGGATAAATCACGAAATAAGATTAAAGGGTGATATCCATTGAATATTTCAAATATAAACTATAAGGACCAAAACAAGATAGAGTTTTCCCTATGTAATTAACTTGACCACAAGGGTGACACGTATGTTTGCAATATATTTCAAATCTAACTGTGAATAACAAGAAAAGATAAACTTGCCTTAAAACAAATATAAATTCATGATAAAAGTGAAAACACTCCTTAAGGTATACTATGAACACTTGTATATATTATTTATTTCTAGAAACATCATGGGAATAGCATAGATGTGATGTAAGTGGACTCCAAAGAGGAGAAAAATTGGAAAAAAAACCAATGTTCTCAACTTCTCCCAAAGCTTACTCATACACCATAAGCTTTGATGACTATAATGATAGTAAACAAGACCAACAGATCATTAAAATGATGTGATAAAATAGGGGCAACATGTCGTAATTTCTTAAAATGAGAAGGAATCTCAATTTGACAACAATTACAAATCACTTCAATCACATCTTGAAAACTAAATTTTAAGATAGCAAATGTCTCTAAACCAGCACGCATCAAGAAGTAAATATCCCATGTGTCATATAAAAACACAATAGAATTTTTTAAAGATTTCTCTTAAATGGTGTTCTTCTAATTCAATATTCTCCAAGATAGTATCCACATTTTATTTCTCCTTAAACAATAAAATCTATTAATATTACAATTAAATAAATAAAGATATTTGACTATGTCAAATCTATAAATATGTTCCCAAATAAATGGAAAATAAAATCAATGTAACTTTGTATTGGTTACTTCTTTTAGAGTATCCCCTTTCATATCTATAATGTAACCAAAATGTCAGTGATAATACAATTTAAGAGGCCATTCTTCTATAACCAGATTTTATATAATCTTCATATTTAAAATAAAGTTGTAGAAAAAATGCTAGAGCATTTCAAGCTACCAAATTTATTTCATGTTGACTAGTTATATCTTTATAATATGGAAACTTCCACTACTTTAATCATTTTTCCAATTTGATGTTTAAATTTTCCTTAATTTATTATTATCCTTATATATTTCTCTCTCCTTTATTCTCTAACCAATAGTAGCTTAACTTTTCTTTATGCAATAGAGTAAGAAATAAAACATATAATCTTTGGAGGTCATCTATAAGGAGAAATCCCACACTAAGTATATATATAATGATTTGTTTGGTATTAGGGTTCAGTAAAATACGTATTTTCTAATCATCAATACTTTTTTAGCATGCCTAATGGGATGCATTTTACAAACATTTATTATATTTCAAGTAATAAAATATTATTTATCTATATATTAGTTTAGGTTTCTCTAAAAATGTAATCTCTAACAATTGATTAAAAACTCAATTATTTATAACACCCCCTATTTTTTAAGTTTTTATGACATGCTCTCATTTAAATTCTTTAAATATTCTTCAGAACAATCAATCTATCATGCCTTATCTAAAGGAGAAATAAATCATAAATTATTTTTTGGTTTCTTTTGGGATTAAAGAAGATAACCTAAAGAATAAAAGTGGGATGGATTTTATGTTATCTCCTTTGTGATGGGGTTGAACCTATGTCACTCTTTAATTAGGATCATGTTTAACAATTAGTTAGTGGTCTTATTTTTAGTTTGTTTGGTAGCAGTCAAGAATAGAAGTAGCACATAATTCTTTCCTTAAAGAAGGTATGCCTTATCAGGTTTATATACTTATTTTAACCTAGTGTAGAGAAGCCACCATCGATCTTCAAATTAGGGGATGTGGGAACCAAAATATGTAGAAACTTGACACAAAAAACCCACTACAAGTAGATAAATCATTAAATAATATGAAATGGATGCAAGTGGGTGAATTTACAGAAAGGGGGGACCCCAAAAGGCTAAAAAAAAAATCATTCTCATCTACCACTTCCTAGCTCTCTCCACAGTTATCTCATGGCATCATATTATTTGAAAATACAACACTTTTTTTGGAAATCTATGTATTTATTTATTTGGATATGTACACATTAATTGAAGTGGAATTATATTAGTGTCTATTTTAGGAAATTAATATGCTTTGCACCATAGTTTTACTTGAAATTGTACACTTAAATTTGGAAATTTATCACTTAACAATAACAATGTTAAATATATCCCTAAATCATGACTTACATGCGCATTCCCTACTTAATTACACATCCTCATATCTATTGTATGATTCACATGGTCATTATAAATAATTAACTACCCACATAATTTCTTGTATTAGTCCACAGCAATCTATCACATCTGAGTTTCATGCCCATAAACTTCCAACACCTCACACCCTATTTATACGAAACTATCAAACAATGATTAAACTACCAAACTGTTTGGTATAAAACTAGTGGTTTTCCTAGAAACCCAAAGTCAATTTCTAAGTTTTATATATTTTATGGGTCACTTATTTCCTCATGTTTCAACATTAATGTGGAATTAAACCTTTAAAACCCTATGTAAATACGTCAAATGCTCTCATTTTTACTCACCTAGAAATATCAAGAGAACTGTCATGACCAATATTTTCAGAAGATAATATCGTTTAACGGTAATCTAAAATCATGATGTCAAGAAATCTCAAATAAATATTATAATCAATTATGTGTAGGATTATTATTATAAAAACAATTTATGAACATAATTGTAAAGAAAATATTAATATAAACATTAAACTCTTTATTATATTAATATCAAGAGGGTTCAAATACATATATGCATGGTCCCTTGTGGATGGTTATACAACCTTATTAAGTAGAAGCGCTCTAACATGGTTACACTTTCATAAATTATTAGTTTCTATCATGAAAATTGTGCACATACAATTAGTTAAGCCCATCCAGGTACATCTAAGGTGTACTTTATACCTGCAGTTAGATGCACCATGTGCACCCCATCTCACTTGCATGGTATTTTCTCTAGGCTCTCTACTCTTAAGGTTTTCCAAATAATACAATTTTTATTTTCTTTCTATTTTATTTCCCTCATTCTTTGGATGATCATTCCTTTTATAATATCAAGGGGTAGTTACAACTAACACACCCTTTCATTATTTAGTTAACTCATTATTTTAAATGTTAAATCTCATTCATTTCCATTCCCTCTTTACCATATCTTTTCACAAGATAATAGCATTAATTATTACTTTTGTGTAATATTTATTAACCACTCCTTATTTTGTCCCTTTACACATTTATTAATATGTAAGGATTTAGTCACATAACATTCTTCCCTTGTAAATTTATATGTTTCCCTCAGTAGCATGGGGTTCATCTGAAACACAATCCACAAACAACAAATGATTATCTAAATAAATGTGGATATTTATCATGAATATAATTAAAATTTTCCCAAGTTTCACTATTATCATCAATATAAGTCCATTTAACTTCTTTTATTTATTTATTTCACAATTTTCTAGTTATTTCCTCAAGAATTTTTTTCTCTTTTAATTTTGAATTCAAAACCAAGTTCAACGCTTATATTTTTCTAATTAATTAGATTTTCAAGGTTATGCACATACATTTTAAGTAAACTAACATGGAAAACATTTAGAATTCAAGATATTGAGGATTTAAAGTAATTTTGTAATATAATTCTCCTATATTTTCCAAATTTTCAAAAAAAACCACAAAAATGAGGAGAAAAATTAGCATATTTTCCTAACTTTAATAATCCATGTTTGGGTTTCAATCTAAGGAAAAATTGATCATTAATTTTAAAGATTTGAATAGATATTTTAGAATCAGCCCATCTTTTATATCAATCTTAGGCATCTTTCATGTTTTTTTCCTTTTAATTATATCTTCCATCTCCTTTAATGCTTCCATTTCAAACCAGATTCTTTGAATGGGTAAGGCCTAGTGATCTGAAAACATGTGTTTTCTTTTTTTCACTTTTAAAAGTTTCCAAAGATCATGATTTTCTTAATCAATTTCAAGTATTCTAAGCTCCACAAATTGATTAAATTCTGATTATTATGCATCCATAGAAGTGCGAAAAACTTGTGTAGCAAATAAATAATCAGAAAACTAAAAACACTCAGATAACAAACAAGATTGTTTACGGGGTTCGAAAATTCCTACGTCCCCGGGTTCAGATTGAACCGATCCATTAATAATATTGAAATGTAAGTACAATAACTCTTACAAAAAACCAATAATGAATCACAACCTGCAAATGAGCTGATCAATTTCCCAAGAACTTTGAAAAATAGCAGAAACTGTCCCAAGAACGATCCGTGGCTCCTACAGTGTTTTCACAATGTGATCTCCCTGCAACTGTGTTAGAAAAACACCTACAAATAGAGATTTAAAAACATTTTAAGAAAAAAAATCATATATCTGAGATAATCTCTGAAGTCTGAACACTTTTCATGTTTACACCAAGTCACAATTCGAACCAAAAGTGCATTGAAATTTGTGTTTTCCAACTAGCTGTCTTGTAGATCTCTGTTAAAAACTTCATTCAAAGCTTCCAAAAATAGGTTATAACTCAACAAAAAACATCAAATCTTACATCGATGGAATTTTCTCAG
Organism: Taxus chinensis; assembly: GCA_019776745.2. Lineage (NCBI taxonomy): Eukaryota > Viridiplantae > Streptophyta > Pinopsida > Cupressales > Taxaceae > Taxus > Taxus chinensis. The sequence goes on from CM034150.1 coordinate 710,675,504, forward strand.
AATTTCCTTCATTTCATATTTTTACTCTGAGTTCTCAATCTGAGTGCAAGGCCTTCAAAACTGGCATTTTCAGAGATCTGGTCCTTATCCTCCTTGACCCCCTCCTACAACACAGAGATAAGAGCTCTTTATATACCTGCAAACTCATTTCTATCCCATCCGAGATTGGTGGAGAGTTGGCTGGCAGGATGTGATTGGGAAGCGGAGGTCTTGGGTTCAAAACCCAGCGGTATCCTTTTTGGCGGAGGTGGTTTGTGTGGACCATTTTGTGCATTGTAGTGGGAAATCCCACATTCTACGTGGTCTAATGTGTTGGCCATTTAAATTAGAACAGCCCGAACATTTATCTCGTGAAACTTAGGTACATATGGAATTTTCTCCCAACATTTTAGTCGATTGGCATTAATTCCAAGCTCCTCGCCATTCATAAACCGAGATATGTGAAATACTCCCCGCTGAGGTTAATGGGATAAGATGGATCCCAAACCATATAAACCTAAGCCCAAATAATAAGGCATTGAAATTTCCAAGTTACCAAGCTCACCCAAACATAAAAAATAATGTGGCTTGGTAATTATCATGGACGTTAATATCAAATAATTACAAAGGTAATAAAAATGGAATTCGACCCAAGTGATATAATGACATTCCAAATGAAATATGGCAATAAATACCACTTGTCAACCCTCGAAAGGCAAATCAAACCAACCATTTCATGATTGTCAAAGACCGGTGGATAAAACTCCTTCAATTTTTGCCAAAGCCTTTTGCCACGTGTCATAGTGCGATTGGTCCAATATTGACCAATTGATCAGAGTTGACTTTCCCGTTGACCGAACTTTGACCGGACATAACTAGAGCTCCTGATGTCCGTTTGCCGTGTTCTCATAGTCATTGGAAAGCTCTCGAGATAATCTTCGGCACTGACACCATTTAGGGATGTTTAGGTAACTTTCAAAAATCATCCCCTGATCACCTAGATATAGAGGTGTTATATTTTCTACCATAAACTGTTTCAAAAGGTGACATTTTAATAGTATAATTATAACCATTGTTATAAGAAAATTCAATTAAATGCAGATATTCAGAAGTATATATTCTCAACATTCCTTCAATTATCCTACTGATTCTCTTAGTTTTCTCATATGATTTGAGATGATAGGTAGTACTAAAACTTATACTTATTCCTACTTCACCAAAAATATATTTCCAAAATGAAGAAGTGAATTGAGGGTCATGATCAAATACTAAATTGTTTGGAACACCATATAAACAAAATATCTCTTTCACAAAAATGTGATCTATATAAGCTATAAAGAATTTTATTTTCACATGTAATAAATGTGTCATTTTGGTTAATATATCAATTATAACTAAGCTAGTTTCATGGTGTCTACAGTACGGGGTAACCCTATGATAAAATTCACATTTCCAATTGGGTATAGATAGTAGATGAATTTAACCAAGTTTTTTGCATTTCTCTACCTTACCCTTTTGACAATTAAGACATTTTTGTACATATCTATGAATATTTGGTTTCATCTTGGGCCAATAATAAAGTTTTTTGATAGAAATATAAGGCTTTTAAAAACTTGGGTGACAAGTTATCGGTATATCGTGAGAATCTCTCAATATTTTTCATTTGATTTAGGTAAATTAGGGATACATACTCGTACCTTTTAGTGCAAAAGACCATTTTATATAATGATATAAGAATTGAGACAATCATTCAAGTGCGCATAATGGGTATGATTAAGTAATCCTTCATATAGATTATGAAATAAATCATCCACATCTAAATATGTTTTAATAGACTATTCAAACTAACATCATTCCAAATATATAGAAATTGCATAAATACATCTCATATTTATAGCATCAACTACCACATTTTCTTTTCCTGGAACGTAATTTTCAAATCATATTTTGTTAATAATTATACCCATATTCTTGTCTCATATTAAGTAGGAGTTGAGTAAATATGTGTTGGAGGCTTATGTGATCTGTTTTTGGTGTAAATTTATTTCCTAATAAATAATGTTTTCATATCTTAAGGGCGTGAACAATTCCAAGTAACTCTAGATCATGGGTTGGATAATTATTTTCAACTAGGAGTAACTTTCTAGATTCGTAGCATATCACTTTGTATTTTAACATAAGTGTTCCTTATATACCTAGTCAACAAGCATTAGTAATCACAACAAAAGGATCTATAAAATTGGGAATATTTAGAATAAGAGAACTTATAAGAAATTATTTCAATTTGTTAAAAGCTCAGCTATCTCATACTTATTCCTCAAGGTTGTTCAACATCTGAGGACTTACCCATTGCGTGTTCTTCTAGGATCTCATTCAAGTGATTTAAACTTGCTTCTCAAAGACCTTCTTTGATACCAATTGTTGGAAGCACAATATGCTGAGAGGGGGTGAATCAATCCTGCAAATTTCTTACTTCATTTACCATTATTTGTAGCATCCACTAACATCCATTCAATCATATACATTCAATAAGAGCTTATTAAGTGTACACTATACATTCAAATGAACATAACACATGAGGGAGAACACATAGACACAAGACGTGAGTGGGAAACCCTAATGGGGAATAAACCCCACTAAAATCCATTAATTATATTACATAAATCAAGTACTCAATTAAATATTACACATCATAAGAGATTTCTTTAGTGAGACACCAACCCCTAAACCCTTGTTGATATTACTCACAACAAGAGACTCCTATGAATGTGAATCATCATAAGATATTTTGAAAAAGTATGATCACTAAAAATATTCTAATACCACAGCTGATTTTTATCCCAAACTTTAGCTCCAAATTCCTTCAAACCCTCATCAAATGCTCTCTCCTTCAACTCATTCTATCTTGATCTTTCAATCTGACCTGATTTGGATTTAAAATATTACACACATTCTATCTAAGATATTTCATAATTTTTCACACATTATTATCTTCCTTTTGATTCCCTTGATCCAATTTTTATTCCTCACCTGGGTCACATTTTCCCTCTAAGAGCACTAGTTCAAAAATGAACTAAAACATCACTTATATATGCATTCCATCTCATAAAAATAAGGGAGGTCAATCCTATATAATTATCTAGACCATTACAACTCAAAAATACAAACATTCATAAAAACATTCTCAATGGACCCATGTAGGTCAGTCATGCCCAAATGCACCAAACTAGCACAAAACAAACTCAAAACCCCATCACCTAGATGAGCAAAAACCACAAACCTCATAACCATGAATATTCAAGCTCCATAATTCGTCACACATGTCAAATATTACATAAAAACATCATCCATGGTCTTTAATTATATTTCACCAATCAAATTATTCATAACTCTATCAAGAAGAATTATATCCTTCTCAAAACAATTGTTTCCAGAAACCAATCTTCACCTATGGGCATCAAGAATACCCAGGAACATCTAAACTATAGTATGTATACACTCATTGAAATCCCCCTAACCTTTAAATCACATCAATTCTTTCTATAACTCATGAAACATTCATATGTGAAAATCACACCAACTTTCATTTTCACCAAACTAAACTACCCAAACAATAGTTTTAGGAACTCAACTGATTTGCACCATTTCTACCACTTTAAATACCTCCAAATGGATTTAATACTAAAAAAATTCATCCCTCTTCACTATTAAACTATTATAAATCATTAACCAATCCAAAACATGCATCATCTACTTCAATCTTCTAGCCTAAGCAATCCTTTCCTAAAAAACAAGAAACGTTTTTCTCTACAATTTTAGTCGGTTCACCTATCAAACCTCATCATAAAGAGACAAATAATATAAAATTATAAATCCTTCTAGATACTCTTTCCATAATATATTACATTTCCTTACAGATCTAATTATAAGTCCTTCAACCAAGTCCATCTCTAAAAACTGCTTGAAAATGCCCCAAAACTGCCTGAAAACCAGTCTTCATAAATAGGGCACACTTTACCATTTAGAAGCACCACCATGATTTAAAACCATCATGGAAATCAATTGAAGCTTCCATACTAAAAAAATTCAATTTGTTTTGTAAATCCTTCGAACAACCTTGCCTCAAACTGAACTTCTTTAGAAACTAACATTTTAGGTGGGGCCCACATACTTTCACAAGCACTATCTTACCTTTCTGGAAATATGGAGGAGTCCTCTACAACCGTCAATAATAAAATTTTCAAAATTAAGTGTAACATGCTCATTATACCTGTTTTTCATTAAGTCACTTTAATCTAGGGTTTAGTTAGGGTTTCAAAGAAACTTATCTTCTTAATGATCATTCATAAAAATGTGACGATCAAACCACATCATTATTTTTTATAAACCTTATTATTTTGATGTAAAAATTTCCCCTAAAGTATTTGGGTACCATGAAATACATACAATCCATAGTGAGCATTAGAAGTTAAACTTTTAGCACCAAAACACACTCAAGAAAACTTGGTTTTACCAAAAATGATGTATCTTGCAAAATATTCTTCACTCTAACCTGAAACTTGTCATGAAACATCATGACAATGTCTTATAACTTTCCATACTCACCATATATCTCAATTATGTCTGAAATTCTCTATCCATTAAAATTTACCTATGTTAGCATGCCTTGTCTTCACCTACTTGCTTCCAAAGGACCATGAAACACCACCAAACCTTTGAGAACTGACCTGAAACACATCATACATGCCATGTACCTCATCACCATGCTCTAAAAACACTAATCATCTCCAAATATTAAGTCACCATACCATACTACATGCTCTAGGACTATGAATGGGCCTAGAATGATTGCTTCACACCATGAAATCACATGAACTAACCACATTGACCTCATATAAACTCTTAGACACTCTTGACACATCATATGGACCATATTTTACTTCATTACAACCTTCTACAACTTAGGAGAGCTCAAACTATGACTATGCCTACCAAAACATGCTCCATGACTTCATAGAACATCACCAAACATGACACTATCAATCAACCTTCATGTTTGACCATTGACTAACACCTCATAGAGACTCATATGACACCATGACACCCTTTTCCATTAATGAACTTGACATAAATGACAACACTAACACACAATGGCCAAAATAATGCACTCTTTTTGTTTTTGTCACAAAGCTCAAGCCATATGGACTTATATTCATAATTTTTTTCTACAATTTTATCATAAATCATTTCTCTAGCAACATATTATGTTAGTGTATTGGTCAGGCATACCCATGGTCTTCACTCAAGTATGGAATAATTTTTAAGTGGAAATATTTTTTTATTTGGAAAGAGAAAAATTCAAATATTTTTACTCATTTTTTTGTTGAATGCAATTTTTTGAATTTTAATAAAGTGATGATTGTGACTAATGTTTTTCTACAAATTCAAGTATAAGTGTATAAGTTGGAACTAGAAGTGGCCCATCTACATAACTTTTTGGACCACTATGGTGAAGCCCCTTACATTTTATCTCATGTTACTCTACTCATTACCACTTGAGATACCTCACCAATGGGGTAGAGGTCGTTCACACAATCACTCTTACAGTCATTCTAGATGGGTCTCACCACCTTTCTTCCACTATCCTTCATATCCTCAACATGGGGGTGGATATTTCTGCAATTTCACCTAATGTAGAGGAGGAGTGGTGGACCCAATCAAACCACAAAAATAAATATTATTTCTAAAATTAAATCATCCAAACATATCAAATATGCTTAAATCTCAAGAATCCTAATATGGCTTACCAATACCAAAATTCCTTAGACAACTATGTAAATATGTTAAAATTCCTTAAACCTTCTCACTTGCATCAACAACCATGATTATACACTCAAAAAATTTACAAACCATCATCTTAGCTCATTTACCTTTTAGACTTCTAAAACAACTAGTAGCCCTTCAAAGAGACAAATTTTGATGAAAATAACAATCTACTAAGAGTTAACCCTCACTGTTAAGATAATTAAGCACCCATTTTTCTCCTTAAAGTGATTCCAAAGTTTCAAGGTTCAACTCTAATCCCATTCATTTTTATTCCCTTTTTACCATTTCTAATTAGGCATATTTTCGAGCCCTTCAAACATACAAAGTTTTGTGTCTGGAACATTCTACAAAATTTCAAGAAAAATTAGTCATCTTTCTGATACCCTTTATGGTATTCTTGCTTCATGGTAAATTTAAACCTTCAGCTCATAATGTAACTTCTCCAACTCCACTTCTCCTTTTTAGGTTAGTCTCAATTAGGTCTCTTCTAGAGTTTTAAACAAGTTCCTAGGGTTTCAATACTTCACTATGGTTTCTACATTTGATACACCTTATATCATATAAATACAACTTATTCATAGACTTCTCAATGCTCAAACATCCTTTTATCACCATTCATGTTATTTTCCTAGTTTTGTCCTTCTCAAGGCTTCTTGTTCCTAAACACACAACTATCTTCTTTTTTCTCTGTTTCTAACCTTTCATATGAATTGGTCTAAGTTTCTTCTCACTCAACTCCTTCTCCTTATTCTCAACATTACTAACACCCAAATTCAATCATTCATCCACTCATGTTCATGACACTTTCTACCAATGCTCCCACAAGCTTCTCATTATGCTTCTTAATAATATTGTACAAGACAGTCAAGGACATATCACTAAAGGAGGGATTCCCAAATATTTTACACATTTCTCAAGGATTTTTAACACACTACCACTCACCCAACATGTTTATGTATTCACTCTTTGTATTCTTATTCCCAATTCAATTGTTTCGCACAAAATTTTATGATTGTCGCAGTTTTGCTTTGATGAGGATTGTGCATGTAATTTCTTATCTCCATAAACATGTGAAAAATCTAATTAAATGGTTCATATACCTCTTTTACACCCTTAAATATCCCTCAACTTATCACGGGCTTCACATATTTCAAGATCCTGAATTGAGACTATTGTACTAGAAGTGTTTTCTAAACCCTTAAGAACTAGCTTCATGACAGTCAAGACTGCCCCTTACAAGTTTAGCTTAGACACAATCTTCCCACTATCTTGACACTTTATATTAATATATAATACACTAAAAACCCCCCTATATTAAACTTCTAACAAGATAGTGGCTTTCTTTTTGTATTACACATACTTCTTATTCTTAAACCCTGAAATAGGGTATCTCAAACCTAGAAGAGGTTGTTTTTAGTTGTTACCCTTATATTTGACTATATAGCTTTCCTTGATGACTCATATCCTTTCTACAAACTTTATTGGCACTCTACCATAGTTCTCACTCTATGAAATAGGTTACACTTCATCAATCTAATATTCAAAATACTGTCAAACTAAATTCATAGTATAGATATTTTTCAATCATTCATACAAATATATAGCCATGTTACCACCCTTTATCATTCCATGAACTTAGAATTTATTTATTTAACACCTTCACATAGGTTATCATTCATCTATCAACCCAACTCTTCTCTTTCATTCAATAGCATACACACTCTTACCTCATATATATAGTTTTATCTCTTCCATATGATTTTCTACATTGTTATTATAACCTTCTCAGTTATCATGTATGTCCTTCTTATAATTGTATAGTCTCTTTACACCTGTAGTGACATTCACACACATAATATACCAATAAGATTCATCCAAAAGACACATAGTCATTTACACATTAGTTCATAAACTTTCATCACATTTTTTACACACTAAGAAAATGTTTATTGATAACACAATGAATTGTTACATAGTTTCTTGAGCCAATAGGCTTTGATACAGAGTTTCTCCTTCACTCCTAACTTTCTACCACACACACACTTCCTCTAACTCTAATGCCTATGATGTAAATGTAGTGGATGAAGGTAGTTGTGGTTCTAACCACTAAATCACTTAGGAATAGGCAAACCAAAGTGAGTTACATCCTAACTAGGGTCAAGTAAGTCTTATCTTGGTAATGTATATGTCTCATTACTCCATTTTACATCTTTGTCCAACCTAGCCTAGCTTTTAAACCTATATCACATCTATAAGAAAATTCAAATATGATGCAGGAGAATCATCAATAACCACTCCAATATAAGAATTTCCTAGCTACATGGTCAAAGGAAGCCTTCTAGGGTACCTGGAATGTGATAAAGAGTTTGAAGTTTCAAAATCTATTTTCCCTCCAAAAAATAATTCAAATATCAAACTTGTAATGGTGAAATTTAAGCTTTTCAAGTGGATATTTGAGCCTACAATAGGTGTTACTATATGTGTGTTAAGAAAATTAAGAGTTTGTTAAGGGTTGTAAGTTCTTATAGGGATCTAGTTTAGTCATTGTGTGTGTGTGTGTGTGTGTGTGTGTGTGTGTATGTGCGTGTGTGTGTGTGTGTGTGTGTGTGTGTGTGTGTGTGTGTGTGTGTGTGTGTGTGTGTGTGTGTAGGTGTCCTCAAATGAGAGTAGGAGTTATGAAATATTCAAAATGATGTAAAATGCCAAAAATGTGGAAAAGGAAACATAATGAGTGATCATGAGTTATGATAGGGTAGTTACACCTCAGTTAGGAGTTACATGCATGAGTGTGAGTCGAGTTTAGGAGGGTGTTGTGGTTTTAAATCCCTTTCCTCATGAAAAGAAACAAAGAGGGGGAGATTTTACAATGGACATATGAATATTTTCATATGATACTCTATTTTGTGTGAGAGACGACTCTCAATACTGTATCACAGTTTAATGAAAATGGAGCAAGAAGACATTATCTCTATGTGGTGCAAATTTATCCCCTAATTTTTTGATCTTTTGCTTGTGTTCTTGATGTTGTGAATATAATAAGTTGTGCATGTTGAAGACTTAGTGCTTGAAGATTCCTTAATACCTGGAACCATAATCACATGAGTAATTTCTTATATTGGTTTTTAGACGATTGACAGGTGATAAGTATGTTAGCTCGGAGAGTTGTGTTTGAATTTATTATTCCTTGTGCATGATTTGACTTGAGAACCCTCTTCCTTACCTTGTCTCAATCCTCATTTGGTTGTATCTCAAGGTTTTTATAACTACTGATCCTCCACTATTAACTTAGACTTATTTCCAAGGTGCAATCAGAGCTATAAATGAAATCTCAGAGTTTGAGGTTAAGTTTCTTACATATGGTAGGATTTGGTAGCTCACATATAGAGTTAGGAGGGTTTGAAATAAATCAACCCTAAGTGAATTATTAACTTTAAAAGGATACCCATAGAACTTTTAGAAATCATCGTTATGATGTTCCTATTCATTTTGGATAATGTGAGTTGTTTGAAAGGAGAGTATGTATTGATTACTCTTGACAGCAGGTTCAGGAAGTGATTTTACAATGCATAAGTGCAACTTGAAGGCTTAAGGTGATGAAAAAGTAAAGTTTGGGGTCGATTCTTGGCTTAACACTTGATGGATGACCTAGCAATAGAACCTATAGGAGGAAATTTAAATTAGGATGCATTGAATACTGAACCACATTTGTACATCTACAGGCTAAGGTGGAGAAATTAAATCTCTATTTATCATTGATGGACTCCACAAGCTTGACTGGTAATATTTTCATGTACCTAAGGTAAGAACAAAACTCTACTAAAAATTTTGTGGCTTCAATCAAGGATTATAATAATTTATGATTGAATAACCCCTTACCAGGTTCACATAAGGGTTCCATCATAACCAAGCTAGGATTTGATTTTCGAGACACTTAACCAACTTCTTTTCCTTTGAAATTCACAAGATATTTAAAAGGTTCACAAGATATAATATCCATGGGAAAAAAATTGTATTTTGAAAGAATATTATAAATCCAAGTGTCCAAGATTCCTATTTCCATGATAGTCTGGGTCTAGGTTGGTGAATACAATCATAGGGCTGGTCTAGAGGGAGCATTAATAAAGAAAGTAGATCTTGTAAGTGGAATAAGGATTTGTAACTTGGAACAACTATAAAAAATCTCAAATGGATGCCTATAAATACTATGTTTATGTCTTGAAACTCCCTTCCAAGAAATTTATGGGCTAAATAAGACTATCCCAGGCCTAAATTGGTCTAGTAAGTCTAAAGTGGACAAAAGAGGTTGAGGAAGCTAATGAAGGACCTAGGTTCTAATATTTTAAGGAACCTTAGGTAGTGTCTAAGGTAACTAATGGAGGTAATAGTTTTTTATGAGTATGATTAGATCACTCTAAGAATTATTATTCTAGGTTACTTGTCTTAAGGGAATTAGGATGGAAGTTTGAACTTGTGTGGTGGAAATAGGTGGTGAGACTTATTTTTGTTCATATTATGATGATCCAAGCATGGTTAAAGTGTGAAAACAAGCGAGGTGATCGAAATAACTTAGAAGGAACCTTAAAACTAATTTTTTTTAATTTGGCTAGGAGTTTAGTAAAGCAAAAAGAACAGTCTTGAAAACCAAAGGGAGTCTTGTGCTTTGAGTGGTTCAAATCCAGTTTTGGTTAGTCTAATATTTAGTTGAGATGTGTTTGAGCAAGGAATAAACCTAGAGATAACCTAAGAACTAAAAGAAGAAGGTTGCATCCTTCATCAAAAGAGCCAGTAAGAACAAGGATTTGGCCTATTTGGTAAGTTTAGTTAATTCATTATGATGGATGGCATTGGTAAAGTGAACCTAAGCTAGGGTATTTTCTTTCAGTCCATATTGTTTCTATTGAATTAATTAATGATTACATGAAATTTGCAGCTATGTGTGTTGTTACAAAACATAACAGATCACATAGTCTACAATTTCATGACTATCTTCAACAAAATAACACAAAGCCCGAAGGATAGATGTGTTATCTTGATGAAGACATCGAATTGCAGAATAGATGAAGTGTTAAGTTTTGGAACAACAATCATAATTGCATATTGTAATAGTCAGAATTCATTGCTAAATGTTACAGGTATCTTTAAGGTTCTTTCCTTCATGATTAAGACATTAAATTATATTATTGAGTTGTTTAATTCATCATACAATCCATATAGAAATCTTAAATGTAGAAATAAATACACAACTCAGTTTAAGAATTCAATGTTTTATTCATAAGGAATTTCAAATGTTCCCACACAAGCCATGGGATGTAACTGAAGAGTAAATTATAGCTACTGAAGTAAGAGGTACATATGCATGAAAAATAAAATAGAGTATGAATGAACCCATCATTTCCTTGAGGTTTCTTTTGTTTCGGTTGATGTATCTCCAACCCCAGCTTTGTTCCATCTCCATCTTGGCAAAAGGCACTGTACCTAAAAAAAGAAAAGAGAAAACTGTCAATTTACAAGCTCAGGGTTAATCCATATTCCTATATTATCCAAATTTTTGCAGATGAATCTCTTAACAACAGGAGATATAAATTACATGAGGATCAAAGGAACAACTGATAAAATTACTTTTCTGTAACAACATACATGATTATCTACTCAAAAATAAGGAGAGAGAGAAGAAAAGAAAACTATGGAACATAAGAGAGGCCAAAAAGCCTAAATATTTTCTACTATTTTCTTAAGTGTGTAGGTGTAGGTTACAGTGAAGAAGAAAATAAAATCATGTCTTACAATCCTCACTGTTAGATAAAGATTCTAGAGTTCAATGACTTCTATCCTATGGTACATCAAGATTGGAATAAATCACAAGTACATACTGGTATGAAGGAATAATGCAACTCAAAGTTTAGTAGTTATTCTATAAATAGAAGAAGTTACAATGCATATTAGAGGAGAGACTTGCATGCTTACTTCCACTCAAAGATAATAGTACATGTTTCAAATTTTCAAATAAGTGAAGTAGAAGAATTAGAATGTAGAGGCTGAAGTTAACTAGAAAGATAAGATTATAGTTAAAACAGAATGAGAAAAAAATCTAAGAAAATTTTGACAGGGCTTCGCCATGTAAAATTGACCTTTTATATTTTCCAGCATGCATACTAAACCTGTAATAAAGATCAAATACAGTATTTAAGTAGAAAATAAATGGAACTACACTTTTAGTCATCAAGATGAAGGACTTTGGAGCACTCATTATAGCTTAACAGCTGAAGAAAAATGAATTTTCAAGGTAATCTTACAAAGTGCAGCCATTCTAGAAGTGCAGTTTTCAAATGAAGCAAGTATCAAGTGCACAGAATGCTACAGTATAGCTTCAGAGCTAAAGATAATGCATGATTCATAGTTTTATAAGTACAGTAAAATATTACAACACTTCAATAGAATAAGATACATTGGATTCATGGACTTATAGTTTATTAACTGAAAGGGAAACTTTTGTACAAAAGGTATATCATATTCAGGACTTGAAGTACAATCATGGTTAGATGAGTAATATGCAAGGCAAGTTACAACAACTTAAGGAGACCCATTTTTCTATCGATCGTGCTTTAAGAAGTGGAATCAAACAGATACAGTTTGAAGAACAAAAGCATTGTTTTAGTATGTTTAAAACTTAATGATCGGGATCAAGATTGAGAAACATTTTGTTATGGAAACAAAAGAATGTAAATAAACATGTTCAGAAGATAGCATTTTTCTAATGACTCTGATGCACTCATCCAAAACAACAAAGAGCCAAGATAAATCAACCAGGGAAGCTTAATAGGTGAAACAAAGCACAAATATGGAGAGCTTTCAGAAGCAGTAAGAGCTAGCAAGGAAAAACCCTTATGTGCAAACTCAGTATGATACTAATAAAATATGACCATCAACTTTGAAGCCAGAGTTCACCTTTTTAGAGTATTAAAAGATCAACTCATTTTCCAAGTCTCAAGCTCAAGACGGAGCTTTATGTAGGAAGTCATAAACTTACCAGATTAACAGACCTAGGCTCACATAAAATTGACAACTGAGAAAAGAAAATTTCAGATACAATCACATATTTTAGAATATTTGGTATGCTAAGAACAAGGAAGACTGAAGTAACCCAGATTTAAATTATAGTTGTAATTTTAGGAAGATTCCATCAATTCGAGCTCAGAGTAGGGGAGGCAATAATAACTCAAGGCCCATAATCAAAGAATGTAACAGTAATAGTTTAACTTAAAACCCTACTGTAAAGAATGGGTATTATTATCATAAAAACTCAGCTCAAAATGATGAAGCACAAAAATCATATAGAGAAGAATGTAAAATAATCCATCTCAAAACTTGAAAATTCAGGAAAACTCAGAGCTTATAGAGACAAAAAATTTAGAGTTTAGACCTCAAATAGATCATTATGGTGTGTATAAAAAATTTCTAGGGCTTCACTCTCCATATCGACATTACGAAATGAAAATGATAAGTTATGGTTCAATTTACTCAACTAAAACTTAACCACCTTTAACCCACTAGTGAAATTCAACAATTTATATCAAAAAATACGGACATCATATTACAGTCTGCAAAGCTCAAGAGTGGATCAAAATGAAAAGCACAACTTCAAATAATAACTCAAGAAGAAGAAAAGCCAATAGAGAAGGCATATACAATTCCAGAACACAGACAAGCTACAGACTTGTAAATAGAAATAACCATCAAGGAGTTATAGAACGTTTTGAAATGCTTATGCATAATGAAAAATCAAAAGATCATCAAGAAAGAGAACTTTCTATAACATAAAAGTATAAAAATCCTAGATTCAAGGAAGAATTTTAGAAGGAATGAATACCTTGTTACAGAGTTTCGAACACAAAATACCCATATCAAAGGAGGAATGCCCAGATCTGGGTTGTTTAAAAGGAAAGATTTGAGCCAAAAAATAAAAATATATGTAGATACAGATCTAGGAAAATGGGTCATTCATCCATGACTGTTACATGTTCATCTCAAGCTCTCCACATGTCTCAGGTTGGGCAGTTTTACAAAGAACTCACAGAAATGGAGTAGAACTTACTATGTTGGAATTAAAACTTCAAACCCTCAAAATGCAGAGTTAACGATGAAGACCCAAAATTGTTTTCAAGCTCAAAAGACCCCTTAGAGGAAAGAAATTACAAAAGCTTTAGCAACAGACTAAGATACGGTGAAGAAGCTTGAGAAAATGATTCAATTTTTGAGGTTACAGATAGATGTCTTACCTTTTTCTAAAAAATGGTGGCCATTATATTCAGAACTAAGTGCACAGATGTCAAGTAATGAAACTTCAAGTTCCCAACAATGGCAGTCAAAATATCACATAGAGAGTGTAGACTAGAAGATCCAGAATCTCAAAGAAATTGACCTTAGAACTCCAAAACAGTGGCCAAAAATGAAGCACAATGCCTCCAAACTTCACCAAAACCTTCTATAGTAAAGCCCAAAGTCTCCATTAATGGAGGAGAAGCATATATTTATACTCAAAACTCTGAAACAAAGGCCAAATACAAAACCTAAAAATGACACAAGAAGAGACAAGTGCTCAAGCCCTTATGGCTGCAAGACCTCACAAGACCCCCATAGAGCTTGAATAATCAGAAAATGGTGGCCGTAAGACCCTGCAAAGATCTTAAGAGAAGAAAAGAATGACAGAGAACCATTTTTGTAGGAGAGCCAAGCTCAAAAGGCTTCAACAATGGCATCGGGTAGAAGATTTTCTAGGACTTCACCCGCAAGCCAAAAAACCAAATGAAGTGATCATTAAGTTTGAGTGACCTTTACCACAAGAGCTTGAGAGGTGATTTAGTAGAAATCAACCATGATTAAAAGTATCGACAAACAATGTTCAGCCAAGTACCGAAATAAATGATCATGGATCAATACAAAATTTAATGCAAATCACCATAGTTACGATGCAAGTGCCATATTCAATACAAGATCAGAAACCCTAACCGAGAGTCAAGAATCAATGACTCATATCATTTTAGCACCCAAATCAATGGTGAAGTGTTAACCATAGTTCACCTACAGACAACCAGACCTAGAGGATCGATGGTTCACATAAATTCAAAAATAGAAGATCAATGAATGAGAGGGCCTGAGCCCTAATACAAGTGTTAATACACTTTAAACAGATCACATGCCATCACATGCTCCCACATAAGATCAAGGGAAAGGGAGGATCCAAGTATCAAAATCAACGGTCATGGCTAAATCACAGTGACCAATGTATTAAATGCAAAGTACCAGCGTAGAGGGTGAAGGGGTGAGTCATCGTCAAGAGGGGGTTTGCCCCATGTTTTTTAAATTATTCACATTTGACATATTAAAAAGGGATCCCAAAATATAGTCCAAACACCATGATGAAAAAGGCCTTCAACAATGATCACCCAAAAGTTAAATTCTAAACCTTAGTCCATTCAAATACAAAAGATTGACAAGAAAATTATTCAAGGCAGTGAAAATTGAAAAGGTGGCAGACTATATAGTATGGCCATATATTATGCAAAGGTGGTCAAATTTCCAATCGAACCAAATACAACCCATAATCATGGTGACATACTAAATTCTATGTCACAAATAATCAAAGGTGGCTGAAGTGTAGGATGCATAGCTAGAAGAGTACAAATTGCCCCCTATTTTTAGTGATCACAAGGAGATAGAGGGATCAGAATAATTATGATTACCTTATTTTTCACAAATGTTATATATTGTGTGCCTTGGAAAAAAAAGTCACAAATTTTCATAAAGGGCAAGACTTTTAGACACAGGAGTGCAAATTATTCATCCATACTTTTCTTAAAAATAGAAGTCAACTACAGTTTGAGTAGATTTTAATCTTTGTAAACTTTCTTTATTTTTTCCCTCGAGTATAATTTTGCATATTTTTAATGATGATTGTATTTGGAAAAACACAAGGAGGATTTTTGACTTTCCAATTATTTGAATGAGAAGTCTTGTGTATGTTTTATTAATCCTTGTGAATGATGAATTCCCTGATTAATCATCTTACCCTATTACAAATTCAGTAATTTCTGCATGATATTAATGTGCATGTGTAACTTAACAGTATTGTTGTGATACTTTCCCTCAATACATCAAAGTGTTTGCCTTTAATATTTGTACAAAAAATTGTTGGCTTGTGCATCAAGAATTCATTCTCATATCAATTGTGCATGTACTCAGTCAAAGACCTCATATAAGTTTGGTGTATCACCTCAGTTTTGAATCCATTTACAGTCATCTTTTACCCTCAAACCCTAGAAAATTAGTTTAGGATACATCAATAAGGAACCGGCCTTGATACCGGAGACTCACCTCAAAATAGGTATACCCACAGACCTGAGGTGTTTCCATTGTATCTACGAAAGAGAGAGATCAATTTTGCAAACTTAGAACACTTGCAACCATCTCTCTACAGGGTGCACTTTCGAGAGATAACAGTTTTTGGCATGCCCGGTGGGACAACGAATCAGATCTGTGAGTAAATTACATAGTAATTTACAGCAGATTTACAGCAAGAAAAAGTTACTTTTGGATCAACAAGCTACAACAATTTATTCTAAAGATTTAAAGATTTATTTGGCAACTCCATAAAGCTGATTTCAGACCAGTATTGCAGCATGTTCCATGCCTAAAGTGACTACAAGATCATCGGTAAGAGGAATTCCTTTTGATTTTATTTCTTTACCTTTGAATTCTACAAGAAGGAGAAGAGTTGGTAATACTTTACCTTATAATAGGCCTAGTTTTGATAACCCTCCTCCTAATATTCCTTCACCATGTATCAATTTCTCTATTCAGATCCCAGTTTTTCAAATGGCTATTCAACCACCTAGGAATTTTGTGACCTTTACTAATGGCAGCCCATTAGTAATCCTCAGTTTATCATGATATCCCTAATGCTGCCATGAAAATCTTGCCTACATTCACTGGTGAAAATCAAGTTACACCAACAGAGCATATCAAAGATGTTGCAGCCCTATGTGTAGTTCATAACATAACCCATGAAGATGTGGCCTTAAGACTTTTAGCTGCATCCTTTAAAGGGAAAGCCTTGTAATGGTATAGAAATTTAGAGATTGGAAGCATAAGAACTTGGGATGAGTTAGGTGGTAAATTGCTGAAACAATTTCAAGATAATTCAGATCATTTATCTCTCATAGAACAGTTGTCTACCATTAGAAGAGCTCCTCATGAATTTATGTCTAGTTTCAACATTCATTTTTCTAGAACTTGGGAAAGAATCCCAGCAAGTGTTAAGCCTCAAGTTGACCATGCTTTCCTTTATTATCTTAGAGCATTAAACAGTGATATTTCAACTATGATTCAGTCTATGGGAGGTGAAACTCTTCCGGTTAGCCTATGATATTGTTATAAAAGCTGAAAATAGTCTTATTCAAGCCGAAAAGTTAGCACCAAGGCCTTCAATGCCTTTTTTGGCAGATCTAGCACCTATCCCACAACCTATCATGATTATAGAACCTATTGTTGCAGCCCCATCAGATGATGTGTTTAAATATTTGCAGACTATGGGAAACAAGCTGACTTCAATTGAAAATAGACTTGCATTACCTAGCAGACCTTATCAGGCCCCTTATCAGCAAAACCATCAAAATAGGAAGCCTTACCAATAGAATCAAAATTATAGGCAAGCCTTATCAGCAAAGTCAGTTTGATCCAAAGGCTCCTAGTTCATCTAATGCTTTAGTCCCAATTAATATGGCTATAGAAGAATGGTGTCAACCTTGTAATCAGCCTCATTCAGCTGCAAGTTGCCCAAATGCTTTTCTGAACATAAGTCTTGTTGCACAACCTCAACCTGAGACATTATTCATGCCTCAAATGGAGGGTGGGTAGCAAGAAAATCATGTTCAGAAGGCACCTGAATAGAACTTAGTCAGTTTTAGTGAGGATGATTTCATTGCAGTTACTACTAGGGCTCAAGAAAAAGTTGGAGAAAGTCAAAAATAGAAAAATAGGCCTGTTCTACCCACGGTCACTGATAAAACAACTACAGGCCAAAAATTAGCTAATAGTTATGTTGTTCCGTAAAAAACAACAAGTGTTTCAGCTAGTAAAGAGTAGTAAAAACAACTACAACCTAATCCAAGAAGGTTATTTATACCTCAGATATCAAAAGCAGCTAAAGCAGAATCAATTTTTGCTAAAGCCTATGCTAAAATAGTAGAATCTGTTTCTAAAATTTTTGCTTCTTTTAACATTGTTGATGTAATGAAAAATCATAATGTTAACATCTCAATGTGGGACACTCTAAGTATTCTAGGATAGCAAGAGTTACTTTCTCACAAACTTGCTAAGCTGCAGATTTCTTCAAAAACAGAAGAAAAGGAAGTTCAGAAAAAAGATATGGTCCTTGGAACAATGGAACAGGACTGCATTAAAGAAGTTAAATGGATGGTTCAAAAGGTTTTAAATGCTCAAGACATCAAGAAACCACCACCATTTTATTTATCACTGATTATTGGAGAACATCTTGTTCATAACTGTATGGTTGACAGCGGTGCAAGTAGCACAGTTATGCCAAAAGTAATTGCAGAAAAATTAGGTTTGCATTATGAACCTACAGAGAAGAGTGTTCTACAGCTTGATGGGACTGTAACGAATACAGTTGGTGTCATCAAAAATTTAGAGGTAACATTACATGCTTGCCCAAATGTTTCCATTTTGCAAGATATTACTATTGTGGATTTACCTCCTTATTTTGCTATATGCTTATCTAGAGATTTCACAGCAAAAATAGGAGGTTATCTCTCTTCAGATTGGTCCTTCTTGTTTTTCACTACACGTTATGGAACCAAAGTTACTATCAATTTAGAACCATTGGCCAGATTTCACATTGAGCCTCATGCTTCTAATGCATTAGCTAATTATGCATCCTTAGACCAGTCTGATTTCGATAATACAGCTCATGTTTCAGCATTAGATGGTGTTTCTAACTTGTTTATGGATGAAAAGACACATGAAGAACATGCTCATGATCCTTTCAAAGAAGTTTAAGAACATCTGTTTGGTGTGTATTGCCTTCATGAGGAAAACACACCAATTCCCTTGTATCCAAAACAAAAAATGCAACAGAAGGGATTTGGAAGCTTCATTTTGATGGAGCTAAGAACAAGAAAGGACAAGGAGCAGGTTTGATGCTCACTTCCCCCACAAATGAAAGGTATTTTTCAGCTTTGAGTCTCCAATTTTCATGCACTTGTAATGTAGCATGAATACGAAGCATTAATTCATGGCTTACTTTGGGCCAGAAAGAGAGGTATTAGCATGCTACATATTTTTGGTGATTCTGAGTTGGTTATCAATCAAGTAAGAAATTTCAATGTTTGTAAGAATCCATTAATGAAGTCTTATAGACATAGAGTTTCAAACTTAATGGAAGATTTCAACGCTATTAATATCCAGTCCATTCCTAGAACAGAAAATAAGCATACAGATAGACTTGCAGTGATTGGTGTCAGTTTTGAAGTGCTGGAATAGATTAAAAACAACGAGATTCAGCCTCACATAAACTTGATTATCAGGCCTTCTATACCTGATAATGATTTGAATTGGTAGGTTTTTCAAAATGATGAACATATTTGTAGGTTTTTATAGCAAGAAACTGAATTTTCTTCAGTAAATCAAGATAAATTACAACACTTATATGGTGACCAGATTGTTCAATTAAAGACAAATAAACTACCTTGAGGCTTGGTCACATTGGAAGACATCTTCAGCACTGATGATCAGTTAAGGAAAGACAAAACTAAGATGTCAACACATGTTGATAACTATGAAGAGATCTCAGTTGATGAAGGGAAAAATTTGTTTCTCGGAAAGGTATGTTCTCTAGCTGAAAAACATTCCTTTATTAATCTTTGCAAGGAATTTAAAGATGTTTTCACTTGGAAATACCAAGACTGAAAGGGTTTGATCCAGTTTGGCACAACATACTATTGAATTACAGCCAAATTCCAAGCCAGTTAGGCAAAAACAGAGGCCTGTAAATCCCAAAATAGAGCCTCTAATGAGGAAAGAATTATCTAAGTTGATCAAATCAGGTATTATCTTTCTAGTTAAGCATTCAAGTTGGGTAGCCAATCTTGTTACGGTTCGGAAAAAGAATGAAGAAATCAGATTATGTGTGGATTTTGAGATCTTAATAAAGCTTCATTAAAATATCATTACCCATTACCTAATATGGATCAGATTTTAAGAATAGTTTTTGGTTTTGATAGACTATCTCTTCTGGATGGTTATAGTGGATACAACAGATTCTAGTCTGAGAAGAAGATAGGTACAAAACAGCTTTTACCACCAAGTGGGGTACTTATGCTTACAAAAGAATGCCTTTTGGCCTTTCAAATGTGGTGCAAATTTCAATGTGTAATGGACATGGCTTTTTGTAGCTTGTTAAATAAATGCATCCTTGTTTATTTAGATGATGTTACTGTATCCTCAAAAAAATTAGATGAGCATCTAATACATCTAAGGGAGACTTTTCAGTTATGCAGACAGTTTGGAATATCTTTGAATCCACTAAAGTCTATCTTTTCAGTACATCAAGGTAAATTACTTGGTCATATTGTTTCTAAACAAGGTTTAGCAATTGACCCTTTCAGAATTGAAGCCATATCACAACTATCATTGCCTCATCACAAGAAGGCATTATACAGTTTTCTGGGAAAAATCAACTTTGTTAGAAGATTTGTTCCAGATTTTACAGCATTGGTTAAACCATTGACAACTATGTTAAAGAAAGAGAAGACTTTCTCTTGGACCATCGAAGGGAGAGAAGGGTTTGAAGTAATTAAAACATCCATCTCTCAAGCTCCTACTCTTGCAAATCCAAATTTTGATAAAGATTTTACAATGTATGCACTTGCAGGAGCTGAAACAATCTCAGCCATATTAACTCAGGTTAATGATGAAAATATTGAACAGCCAATTACTTTCTTTGGACAGAGTTTGCATGATTACGAAACAAGGTACACATTTCTTGAAAAATAAGTACTTTCAGTAGTCAGAGGACTAAATAATTTTAAGTACATGCTTTCAAACAACAAAATTCATGTTCTTGTTTCTCATCCAAGTGTAAAAGATTTCTTGTTAAATAAAGAATTGAATGAGAAAAGAGCAGGCTGGATAACGAAGGTCATGGAATATGATGTTGATATCTGTGTTGCAAAGACAGTTCAAGGTAAAGGTTTGTGTGAACACCTAATTGTTGATATGGAAAAATAACAGGCTATAGAATATGATGATCCAAAACAACATGCTAAAGTTACGTATCAGCAATCAGATGTCATGGTGCAGCCAGAAAATCAGCAACCTGAACTTGCTCAAGAAGTTCAGGAATCAAGATGGATGACTGATTTAGTTAACTATCTATAGCATGGCATTTATCCGGAAGGTATGGACAAGAATAAATGAAGGTATTTCAGGTTACAAGTTGTACCTTATGTTTTTATTGATGGTGTGTTATTCAAAAAAGATATAAACAGAATCTTGCTGTGATGTGTTGATTATGATAGAATTCAGCAATTATTATCTGAATTCCATGAAGGACCTACAGGAGGTCATTTTTCAGCATGTACCATAGCCTTAAAAATTATGAAATTTGGTTACTATTGGCCCACCATATTCAAATACTATTTCGAATGGATCAAAAAGTGTAAGAAATGTGCTTTCTTTGTTGGAAAAGAATGTTTAGCTTCACTGCCCTTGCAACCTATTTCAGTTGATCAACCTTTTATGCAGTGGGGTCTTGACTTTATTGGCATGATAAACCCACCTTCGTCACAAGGACACAAGTGGATTTTGACTGCTACAGATTACTTTACACGTTGGACTAAAGCAATAGCCTTGAAAGATGCTAATGAAACTTTGATACTATCCTTTTATGAAGGTATAGTTTACAGATTTTGTGTTTCAGCAACTATCATTTTAGATAATGCTTTAGCATTTCTTGGTGTAAAGGTAATAGATTGGGTTATTAACCAAAAATTTATTTAAGTTTTTCATCTAATTATTACCCACAAGGTAATGGGTTAGCTGAAAGTACTAACAAGAATATTTTAAGGATCATCATAAGAACACTCAAAGATAACCAGAGAGCTTGGCATCTAATGTTGAATTCAACACTTTGGGCTGATAGAGTGACTCCTAAAAGATCAGTTGACAATTCACCATATAAACTTGTTTACGGAAGAGAAGCAAGAATGCCTATTTCAGTTGAGTTACCTACACTAGATTTGCTACATCAAATGGAGTTGCTTGAGAATGAACCATTACAGGTTCGTTATGCAGAATTAATGGAGTTACAAGAGCTGAGAGATCAAGCTCATGTGAACATGGAAAATAATCAGAAATAGATGAAGAAAAGTTTTGATAAGAAGGCTAAGTTCAGAATCTTCAATGAAGGAGATATTGTGTTGAAGTGGGATACTGATCATGCAAATCCAGGAAAACACACAAAGTTTGATACAATCTGGAGTGGTCCTTACATGATTTCAGCTTGTACAAAGAACACAATGATTTTCAGCTCTCAAGGCTGAATGGAGAGGAACTTCCCATTCCTATGAATGGTATGTTTCTCAAACACTGTTATTGAAAATCCTACAGTGTCTTGTTTAGAGTAGGATTTCCCTTCAATAAGTGCAGTTCCTACACATCACAATGTTTTTCAATTCAATAAAGTGCATTTGTGCACGTGATCTGGTTTACTAGATCCTTTCCAGTTTTAGTTTGTTTTTGAAGGGTTGGACCTTTAAAGGATAGATTTTGGTTACATGCTTTGGAATCCATGCCCAATGGACAAGAGCAAGGCACTGGTTTACAAGCTAGCAGGAAGCTTTCCCTACAAGGATCACCAGAAATGTTGAAAATTTTTGCACTTGTGCAAAAATGGGAAACTTGAAACTTCATTACGATGGATGGAATTGGTGAAGTGAACCTAAGCTAGGGGAGTTTCTTTCATCCATATTGTTTCTGTTGAATTAATTAATGATTACATGAAATCTGCAGCTATGTGTGTTGTTACAAAACGTAACAGATCACATAGTCTGCAATTTCATGACTATCTTTAGCAAAAGAACACAAATCCCCGAAAGGACAGATGTGTTATCTTGATGAAGACATCGAATTGTAGAATAGATGAAGTGTTAAGTTTTGGAACAACAATCATAATTACAGATTGCAGTAGTCAGAATTCATTGCTAAATGTTACAGGTATCTTTAAGGTTCTTTCCTTCATGATTAAGACATTCAATTATATTATTGATTTGTTTAATTCATCATACAATCCATATAGAAAGCTGAAATTTAGAAAGAAATACACAACTTAGTTTCAGAATTCAATGTTTTATTCATAAGGAATTTCAAATGTTCCCACACAAGCCATGGGATGTAACTGAAGAGTAAATTACAACTACTGAAGTAAGAGGTACATATGCATGAAAAATAAAATAGAGGAGTATGAATGAACCCATCATTTCCTTGAGGTTTCTTTTGTTTCAGTTGATGTATCTCCAGCCCCAGCTTTGTTCCATCTCCATCTTGGCAGAAGGCACTGTACCTAAAAATAGAAAAGAGAAAATTGTCAGTTTATGAGCTCAAGGTTAATCCATATTCCTATACTATCCAAATTTGTACAGATGAATCTCTTAACAACATGAGATATAAATTACATGAGGATCAATGCACAACTGATAAAATTACTTTTCTGTAACAACATACATGATTTATCTACTCAGAAATAAGGAGAGAGAGAAGAAAAGAAAACTATGGAACATAAGAGAGGCCAAAAAGCCTAAATATTTTCTAACTATTTTCTTAAGTGTGCAGGTACAGGTTGCAGTGAAGAAGAAAATAAAATCATGCCTTACAGTCCTCACTGTTAGATAAAGATTCTATAGTTCAATGACTTCTATCCTATGGTACATCAAGATTGGAATAAATCACAAGTACATACTAGTATGAAGGAATAATGCAACTCAAAGTTCAGTAGCTATTCTAGAAATAGAAGAAGTTACAGTGCAGATCAAAGGAGAGACTTGCATGCTTACTTCCACTCAAAGATAATAGTACATGTTTCAAATTTTCAAATAAGTGAAGCAGAAGAATCAGAATGTAAAGGCTGAAGTTAACTGGAAAGATAAGATTACAGTTGAAACAGAATGAGAAAAGAAATCTGAGAAAATTTTGGCAGGGCTTCACCATGTAAAATTGACCTTTTATATTTTCCAGCATGCATACTAAAGTTGTAATAAAGATCAAATACAATATTTAAGCAGAAAATAAATGGAACTATACTTTCAGTCATCAAGATGAAGGACTTTGGAGCACTCATTATAGCTTAACATCTGAAGAAAAATGAAGTTTCAAGGTAATCTTACAAAGTGCGTCCATTCTAGAAGTAAAATTTTCAAATGAAGCAAGTATCAAGTGCATAGAATGCTACAGTATAGCTTCAGAGCTAAAGATAATGCATGATTCATAGTTTTACAGGTACTATAAAATATTTCAACACTTCAATAGAATAAGATATATTGGATTCGTGGAGTTATAGTTTCTTAAATGAAAGGGAAACTTTTGTACAAAAGGTATATCATATTCAGGACTTGAAGGAAAATCATGGTTAGATGAGTAATATGCAAGGCAAGTTATAACAACTGAAGGAGACCTAATTTTCAAAAAGTCATGCTTTAAGAAGTGGAATCAAACAGATACAATTTGAAGACCAAAAGCATTGTTTTAGTGTGTTTAAAACTTAATGATCAAGGTCAAGATTGGAAACATTTTGTTATGGAAACAAAAGAAAGTAAATGAACATGTTCAGAAGATAGCATTTTTCTAATGACTTTGATGTACTCATCTAAAACAACAAAGAGCCAAGATAAATCAACCAGGGAAGCTTAATAGGTGAAACAGAGCACAAATATGGAGAGCTTTCAGAAGCAGTAAGAGCTAGCAAGGATAAACCCTTATGTGCAAACTCAATATGATACTAATAAAATATGACCATCAACTTTGAAGCCAGAGTTCACCTTTTCAGAGTATTAAAATATCAAGTCATTTTCCAGGTCCTGAGCTCAAGATAGAGATTTATGCAGGAAGTCATAAACTTACTAGTTGAATAGACCTGGGCTCACATAATATTGACAACTGAGAAAAGCAAAATTTCAGAGACAATCACATATGGCAGAATATCTGGTATGCTAAGAACAAGGAAGACTGAAGTAACCCATATTTTCAAGTATATTTGTAATTTTAGGAAGAGTGCATCAATTTGAGCTCAGAGTAAGGGAGGCAATAATAACTCAAGGCCCATAATCAAAGAATGCAGTAGTAGTTGTTTAACTGAAGACCCTACTGTAAAGACTAGGCATTATTATCATAAAACCTCAGCTCAAAATGAAGAAGCACAAAACTTATATAGAGAAGAATGTAAAAGAATCCATTTCAGAACTTGAAAATTTAGGAAAAATTAGAGCTTATAGAGACAAAAATTTTAGAGTTTAGAGCTCAAAGATATCATTATGTTTTCTATAAAAAAAATTCTAGGGGTTCGCCCTCCATATCGACATTGCAAAATAAAAATGACAACTTATGGTTTGGTATACTCAACTAACTTAAGCACATTTCACACACTAGTGAAATTCAACAATGTATATCAAAAAATACAGACACCATATTACAGTCTACAAAGCTTAAGAGTGGATCAAAATTAAAAGCACAACTTCAAAGAATAGCTTAAGAAGAAGAAAATCTAGTAGAGAAGGCATCTACAGTTTTAGAACATAGACAAGCTACATATTTTTAAATAGAAATAAGCATCAAGGATTTATAGAACATTTTAAAATGCTTATGCATAATGCAGAATCAAAAGATCATCAAGAAAGAGAAATTTATGCAACATAAAAGTATAACAATCTAGATTTAAGGACAAATTTTAGAAGGAATGAATACCAAGTTGCGGAGTTTCGAACACAAAATAACCATATCAAAGGAGGAATACCAGATCTGGGTTGTTTAAAAGCAACGATTCAAGCCACAAAAGAAAAATATATACGCAGATACAGATGTAGGAAAATGGGTCATTCATACATGACCATTACATGTTCATCTAATTTTTGCAAAGAACTCAGAGAAATGGAGCAAGACTTACCAGGTTGGAATTAAAACTTCAAACCCTCAAAATGCAGAGTAAACGACAAAGACCCAAAATTGTTTTTGAGCTTAGAAGACCCCTTAGAGGAAATAAATTACAAAAGCTTTAGCAACAGACCAAGATATGGTGAAGAAGCTCAAGAAAATCAATTTTGAGGTTATAGATAGATGTCTTGCCTTTTTTCTTTAAAATGGTGGCCATTATATTCAAAACTAACTAAGTGCAAAGATGTCAAGTAGTGAAGCTTCAAGTTCTCAACAATGGCAGAGCCAAAATATCACACAGAGAGTACAGACCAGAATATCACAGAAACTCAAATAAATCAAACTTAAAAATCCATAACGTCAGCCATAAATGAAGCACAATGCCTCCAGACTTCACCAAAACCTTCTACAATAAAGCCCAAAATTTCCATTAATGGAGGAGAAGCATAGATTTATACTCAGAACTCTAAAACAGAGGCCAAATAGTAAACCCAAAATGACAAGAAGATACAATTGCTCAAGCCCTTATGGCTGCAAGACTTCACAGGACCCCCATAGAGCCCGAATAATTAGAAAATGGTGGTGTAAGACCCTACAGAGAGATCAAGAGAAGCAAAAAACGACAGAGAACCATTTTTGTAGGAGATATGAGCTCAAAAGGCTTCAACAATGGCGTCGGGAAGAAAATTTTCTAGGGCTTTTCCTGCAAGCCAAAAAACCAAATGAAGTTATCATTAAGTTTGAGTGACCTTTACCACAAGATCTCAAGAGGTGAGTTAGAGGAACTCAACCATGATTAAAAGTATCGACAATCAACATTAAACTAAGTACCGAAATCAACTGATCAGGGATCAATACAAAATTTAATGCAAATCACCATAGTTACGATGTCAGTGTCATATTCAATACAAGATCAGAAACCTAACCGAGGGTCAAGAATCAACAACTCATATCAGTTTAGTACCCAAATCAATGGTGGAGTGTTAACCATAGTTCACCTACTGGCAACAAGACCTAGAGGATTGATGGTTCGCATAAATTCAAAAATAGAAGATCAATGGATGAGAAGGCCCGAGCCTTAATACAAGTGTTAATAACTTTAAATAGATCACAAGCCATCACATGCTCCCACGTAAGATCAATGGAAAGGGAGGATCAAAGTACCAAAATCAATGGTCATGGCCAAATCATTGTGGCCAATGTATTAAATGCAAAGTACCAGTGTAGAGGGTGAAGGGGTGAGTCATCGTCATAGAGGGGGTTTGGCCCCATGTTTTTAAATCATTCACATTTGACATATTAAAAAGGGATCCCAAACTATAGTCCAAACACCATGATGAAAAAGGCCTTCAATAATGATCACCCAAAAGGTAAAGTCTAAACCTTAGTCCATTCAAATACAAAAGCCGACAAGAAAATTACAAGGTAATGAAAATTAAAAAGGTGGCAGACTATATAGTATGGCCATATATTATGCAAAGGTGGTCAAATTTCCAATCGAACCAAATGCAACCCATAATCATGGTGACATACTAAATTCTATGTCACAAATAATCAAAGGTGGCTGAAGTGTAGTGTGATAGCTTTTCACAAAGTGCCCCCTTATTTTATTTCAAAACATAATTATGTGTTAAGTCTAGAAGAGTGGTCAAAATTCATGAGGAAGACTAGTGCAAATAATCAAAGGTGGTCCCCATTGATGTGATGTTTTGAAAATGACTTGGAATGTAATTTTTCATGTGATCAAAAGGAGATAGAGCAAAGGTCAACATCAGAATGCAAACTACCTTTTGAAGACATGATTACCTTATTTTTCACAAATAAGAGTTGATTATGATTGCACATGTGCTCACAGTGGTCCCCATAGTGGATTGGAGTTATTTTTGCTAAAGTATTGGAGAATAAAAGTATTATTTTCACTTGCACAGGGAATTAATTTTGCATCCAAAGGGCAAGTTAATGTCACATCAGCACAAGAAGACAGAAATTGCATGCACAAGGAAGGAGACTTGGTCATCAAGCAAGATTTATTATTAGCAAATTATTCACCCATACTTTTGTTTAAAATAGAACAGTCAACTGCAGTTTGACTGAGATGTAATAAAGGCTATTAATGCCTCTTTGTATATTATTTTTAATTAATAAATAAAGGGTAAAAATAGGATGCATGGGCGAGTATAATTTTAGCCTATTTTTAGGAGGGGTGGGATGAATTAAATTGCTATATATTGTGTGTCTTGGCAAAGCATAGAGGAGGATTTTTTAGACATAGGAGTGTTGAAGAAGATTTTGTCAGTTTTTCCCTCTGAATGAGAAGCAGGTTTTATTTTAAGAAGACCCCTCAGAAAAATTACTTTCAAATCATTGGTGAATCTCATAAAATGAATTTCGAATCGTTGGTGAATTTCTAAAAAAATGTTTCATGGTGATGGCGATTTTATAGAGCATTGGTCCCTCATTTTTTTTCTTTTTTGGTCGAGTAGGTTAGACGGGGGTTGGATGGGTGTGTTGGACGAATGAGTTAGATGGGTGGGTTAGACATGTGGGTTGGACAAAAGGGGTTGGGTGGGTGGGTTGGGCATGTGGGTTGGACAGGTGGGTTGGATAGGTGGGTTGGATAGGTGGGTTGAACCTGTGGGTTGCCCAGGTTGGTTGGACAAGTAGGGGTTGGACAGTGGGTTGGACGGGTGGGTTGGATGGGGGGCAGTTGGACGGGTAGGTTAGACGGGTAGAGGTTAGATGGTGGGTTAGACGGCTAGGTTGGATAGGGGGAGGTTGGACAGTGGGTTGGATGGGTGGGTAGGACAAGTGGGGGTCAGACGAGAAGGGGATTGGATGGGTGTGTTGGATGAATGGGGGTTGGATGGGTGGATTGGACATGTGAAGGTTAGACGGTGTGGGGGTTGGACGGAAGGGATAGACGAGCAATGGTTGCTCGGGTGGGTTGGACAAGTGAGACTTAGGTGGCTAAGGTTTTCAGATAGTGGGTTGGACATTGTTACCAATGTATTTAATTCTTATTAATGATACCCCTGGAATCTATAAATAACGTTTCAAGGCTCATTTTTACACTTTTATCCGTAAAGTTTCCAGTGCTCTGAGATCTCTAATTTTACACCCAAATTTCACTTATCCCTAATTTCAAAAATGGCCAGTACTGCATCTATTCCTACACCCAAATTTTAATACAAAAACCTCATGTGCCCACAGATTTCATCTTTACTAAAACTAAAAGACACTCCAAAGGATTGGCTAGAAAAATCAAAATTTTCTGGGCTTGTGAACATGCCCCAATTCGACACTGATACATCCATCCTTGATTACTTACATGAAAAAATTTCTATTCTTGTCATGCATCTAAAATGTCATCAAATTTATTTTTCTGTTGAACCCAATGATGTGCATCAGCTAACAGGTTTACCTTTTGAAAATAAGTTGTCAGTTATTACAAAGGCAATCCTTACAGACAAAGACAAAAAAAAGTTGGAGTCTCATTACAATGTATAGCTTAATGGTAAGTTTATTATTTGCAAATTCTTTTTTTAACATTACTCGACCACGCAAAGGATCTAACGTTTCCTTTCTGTAATTACAGATCCTCTTAATCAATCATCAAGAGGCATTCTTCTACAAGGTATTACAAACAATTTCTTTCTTGCAGTTGCTTCACTTTTTCAGGCCAGGATTGTATTACAGGGCAGATGTGTAGATATTCCCTATTGGTTATTTATTACGGACATTAGCAGGTAAACAATTTGATTGGTGCACTTGTTTTTCCAACTGAATAAAATCAAATATCACCCATGCCCACAAAGGCAATCAAACTGATAAATCAAGGATTGTATTTTCTTGTTGCAATTTTATTCTTGCTTTCTATAATGAAGCGTACTACAAATTAACATAGCATACGATTCCTACTGCAATCAATGATAAGATGATTGGTCTTAGTCTCGAAGATCAACAGGTAAAAAAAAAATTTTAATTAAGGGCAAATAGTTTTGAAGGGACTATACCATGTATACAGAAGGGCTCAAAAGCCAAATAGCAAAGGTGAGAGAAACAGCCTAGAAAAGGGCAAAATGGCCAACCAAAGAGGGCTCAACAGCCAAATATGCCAATACAAGTGAAGAAAGGATCCAAACGTACAATGATCCAAAAAGTAACCAAAAGAGAAACAACATATAGAACTCAGCCAAAAAGCAGCGCCGGAACCGCCAGATAATAGCAAATTCACAGCCAAAAAAACAGCATCACAGCAACCCGTTACTTGATAGCCCTATCAATCTTGGTCTTGATAGCCTGCAGTGACATGAAGAAGGCAATGGCAGTGACCTGAGAGGAGTCTATCATATCAACAGGTAAAATTTACATTTACTGTTTACTTGTTATAAAGATTTCAATTTGAATATTTAAAATAAAATACTAATTGTATGATTATATTTTGTAGAGAAAAATTATAGCTGCAGCATCTCATAAGGAGGTAATTGCTAGAGGTAAAGCCCCTCTAGAGGTATCTTCTGATTCTGACATGGATTTAGCAAAATCAACACCAGTAAGACCTCGTCAAAAGTGACCTAGGGGGTAGATATGCACAACACGTTTACCATCACATTTAACTACAGGTATGAATAATGAAGTTATCTTTATATATATATATATATATATATATATATATATATATATATATATATATATTACAAATTCAAACAATTACTATAGATTATGTATTCTAATATTTCTACTGATCTTTTCTCCATGTATTGTATTCAGAAACTATTGAGATGGATGATGAAGATCAAACTCACTCTGTCTCTGGAGATCAAAATATCATGATTGTGTCTCCGTCTATGTGAGGTATATTGTACGGTAGTTTGATTCGCATGTTTTGTTTCCTTACAATTTTTTAGCATTTACAAACACCAACCATTATATTCTAACAATTTGTTGTTTGCTCCATGTAAGTAATATGGCTTCAGGTCATATTCCACTTGCAAGGAGGCCACCAATTCCTCCAACACGTCAAGTACAAACACAAAGGAGGAATTCAGGAAAGAATATTAGGTTTCCTGCAGAGTCAACAAGAATAGTTCATCCTACTATAACTGAATTTCCTGGGTTGTCACTGGGTGGGGTTTTAAGTGTAACAGCCACACAACTTTTCAACAACATCGCCCTTGATGAGGAGTATTTAGGCTTCGATAGTGGGGTTTCAGCCAAGAGTAACTATTTTGACACCCATGACATGATTCAATCTACTCCGCCTCCACAACCAAATGTGCATGGAATACAGGGTAGTGACTCCCCTCCTCCCCAAAGTGTTGCTCCACAAACAGATGATGAAAAAACACACTTTATATTAGAAAATATGATATCATATAGCATGCAGGTAATAATTCAAGAGGTTGTAATGTCTAATGTGGATTTGGTGCGGTCTTGGGAAAGGCAAGCAAAAATTTTGATAAAAGAAATAAATACTAGATACCATAATCATGCTCAAAGGCATTCATTGTTCACTGTCGTAGAGAGCCAACCAACATTACAGGATGTTTTTCTAAACAAAGCTCAATCAGGGACAATTTCATATAGTAATGATTACATTGATGAAATTATAGACATAATGCTAAATAGATTAGAAAATCTCAATGCTGAAGCACAGGCTTACTATAACAAATGGTCTAAAAACAAGACTAATGTTTTAATAGCAAATGCAGATAAAGAGAAAGTTATTTTAAGTGGGCATTTACTTTTACATGAAAAACTAAATATTATCTGATATAATAACCACTGCAATATTTTTTTTTCATATTATTTGATAGACTAAAAATTTAATAATTCTATTTTACAAGAAAAATATGAAAATTTAAAGAAAGAGGCATTTGTTTTTGAAGAACATTTGAAGAATGCCCACAAAATTCTGAATTATTTTATACAGTTGAAGGAAAAACTCATTGTTATTAATAAACAAAATAATACATTGAGAAGGATAATAAAAGAGCATAATATGGATCCAGAAATCTTATTGAAGGAAAAGACAGATGCAGATGCAACACTTTTGTCTGTAGGAGATGTAGCGAGGGAGGAGCTAAATATACTTTAAAATATCAACACTACAGTAAGAGATCTTTAGGCGTCAGGAGTTATTCCTCCGTCTGTTATGTAAGAAAAAGAAAAACCTTCACCCGCATCAAAAAATTTGATAAGTTAGTTAAGTTCACCATGTGGCAGGTGTGTTGTCACAATTCCGACACTGGTATAGGAATTAAAAGATAGTGGCCAACCCTTTTTTATTTTTTATTCCATGTGGCAGATGTAAAGACAACTATGATTTTGAATCATAGGCAGAAAAGAGCATGACCTCGTAATGTGTCCTTATATGACAGAACTTATCCGAAATCTTTGAGATGTTATAACAACCTATTTTTTGAATTGTATTGGCCAACAATACTTTATGAATTTGTACTTTTTCATAAAGTAATCTGCCACATGAGAAATCAATTTCATATGAACTTTAGAAGTTAAAATTGTATAATTTAACTATATATAAATACAAACTATGTTTCTTTTCTATTGTTTACGTAATGTTGCTTAAATTTACACTATTTTGTTTCATTACATTTCTAAATTCTTGTAGATGTAAAATAAATAAATTAACAGATATAAAAATGAATGTGTTCTTATTGCAATCTGAATTTGAAATACAAACATAAAAAACAAATGGCATAATTGAAACAAATAATGACATTGTTGCAATGACAAAGGATCAAATAAGGACAATATAATCTTGCATTTATTGAAATTTGTAATCACTGAATGAAGTAAATTTAAGTAGTCTCAATAATGTATAGAAGAAATAAAATCTATGTGAATTCGATCAGTCCTAGAGTAACACTTTCATTTGTGTCTTGGAAATCAACTGCAGCATGATTTGTGGATGTGTCTCGGTCCAATGGTTCAGGTAGAATATTACTTACTCCTCTTCTGTCTACTAATAAATTCCACAATGTTAGTGCTCTATCATAAGGAAAAGACTCCACTGAGTAACTCAATACATACAATCTGAGCCAACTTTCTAGATTCCTTTCCAATATGTTTCAAAAAATTTACTTTAAAAAGGATAGTGCACTGAAAACCCTCTCATCTTCCACAAAACCTAGAATCATTGTTTGATAGAGCTCATACAGCTTAATATATTTTCTCAAATCTTCACTTAGAATACTACTAGAACAGATATCCTTCCAAATCCGTTTCATGACACTGTAATCCTGTGGGTTTTTTAGAAGTTGAACTTGTTGTATCATTGTATTAGCGAAATCCATTGACTGTGAACTAAGTAGTTTTCTTTCCAAAATTCCTTCTACTGAAACTCCATTTACCTCTACAGTCTTACAGAAATGATAGGTAAGATCACCCATGTTTTGGAAAAATAAAGGACTCATAGATGTATAATGTTTGCCACCAGACAAATTCCAGAACTGTGGATTTACAAATCCCATTGCTTCAAGTATTTTATCATTTTTTAATCTTTCCTGGATTTCTTTAGCTAACGATTTAGATATCTTTCTCAACTTATTCCTAAATTCGATTAATACTGAATCATATAAATTTTGTGTCACTTTTACTTCTTCTATTTCTGAGTTAGCCAAATCAATTTTTTTTGGTATGTATGAAGTGGAATCTCTTTTCCATGTGCTATTATACACAAATGATCATTTATATTGTACTTTAAGAAGTACCTAGAATTTTTCAAATCTATCAATGCATTCCACTTTTCAATAGTAGCACCCTGAAAACTCCCATCATAATTATATAAACTTTCTATACTCCAACAAACATGTCTTCTGAGTCTTATAAATTCTGTAATGTAGAAAGACCGATCTTGAGCATGCTTCATTAAAATATTAAGCTCCTTCAACATGGGTAAAATACCACAAAGTGTGAGTAAATTTTCTATGTCAGTTAGACAGCACAATAGATCTTTAGCTTTATCTAAATCCCTACGGTATTTAAACATAAATCATGTAAGTGAAGGATATTCTACAGGCAGGTTCGTACATAGATATCCATCTCATATCTACATATTTGAGAAGTTTTTTCCCCTCTGTCATTCTAATAGAAAATTTTTGAAATTCCAAAAATCTCTTAGGACTACAAGAATAATAGGCATGGAGATCACATATCAATTCCTCCACTTTAGCTACATTTTAAAATGTGCTCACAATTTTGTATGCGAGATTCATTATGTGAGCTATGGAGTGGATAGCAACCATATACGGAGCAATAGTTGTCTGAATTCTAACACACAGACTATTTCTGGTTCCCTGCATTACAGTTGCACCATCGGTTCTGACACAAACTAATTTTTTTGTAGTGGCAAAGTCATCCATTCTGGCGATATCCTTCAAATTTGATACCACCAATTTATAAATATTCTCTGAATTACAATTCTCTATCATTTTATAAATTTCCAAGAGGTGTGGAGTCCTTGTTTCATTAGTAAATGTGTAAACATGAATACATATCCAAGAATTATTATCAACTGCGGTAACCTCATCTAAAGAAATGGAAATATACTTTGTCTTTTGAACACACAATTTCAAATCCTCCTTCTCTACCAGAGATAAACATTTTTCAATCTCCTAGCCACTGGTATCTGACCAATGAGATTTTGGAACGTTCTTTAAACCAATAACTTGATACATCATTCTATTTTCTCCAAAATCTAACATCGGTCTTCCCCTTTTCATTATATGAAATACAGTTGCAAATTGAATACCCTTTGCTTACATTTCTACCTCCATAGCTTTGCTCAATTTTCCTACTATGGTCCCACCTATTTCATTTACATATTTGATACGTTTTTATTCCTTTTCGTACTCTTCTACGTATTTGACATGTAGACAATCTTTTGCATCTTTCCATTTATGTGTTCTGACTATGTTGCCATCCTTCAGCTTTTGGGAAATGTATATTTTCCCACAGTGTTTTTCAATTGTGTCTAGTTTGAGCTACATTGTGTGATCCTTCCCCTGTTTCCAACCACATATTTTGCATCGACATTGTGTTAGAACATCATTACAATTTTCAATGTGCATAGGTTCAATAAAAGGATATTTTACAGCCCATTCGAACTGGAATTTCCTTCCAATTGTCCAGTTTTCCATATTTCTTCTAACATATTTTCTTTTTTTTCCTTGGGATTCAACTTCTACATCTAGGCTATTAGTAGAAATATTTTGAATCTCAAGTCTCCTCTTTTTGTAAATAGACCTTGGAGTAGAAGCTTCCTCTATTGGTGTATCCTGGGATTTCAATGAATTTTCATGTACTTTTATTTCATCAAGGAACGGTATGTTTGCCTCAACATATATCATATCATCAATATCTATGAATTGATTATTCTGTGAAGGAGTTTCTAAAAAATTTATAAATAATTTTATAAAATTGTTACTTATATAGTATTAATCTTATCTATAGTTAAATTTTTACAGAGTACAAATGTTAAAGAGTTCCAAGAATAGTATTATAAACATAATTATTAAATTCTGTTAGATAAAGTAACCAATAAATAACACTTGGCACATACCGATATTTTTAGCTGAAGCAGACGCTGACTTTGTCTTTCGTGATTTTCCAAAATAGCCAAGTAAAGTATTGGCACCCTTTTTTGAACTGACTGAATTTGTAATCTTTTTACCCTAATTTCTAGTATTCATGGCTGCTTACTACTTAGGGCCTTACAAGCGGCTTTTATGTTCCAAGGCTCTAAGAATGGATGGTAAAGGGTTTGATGGCTAAGGGTTGGATGGCTATAGGTTGGATGGCTAGGGGTTGGATGGATAGCGGTTGAACGGCTAGGGGTTGGATGGATAGGGGTTAGATGGCTAGGGTTTGGATGGATAGGTGTTGGATGGCTAGGTGGTTGGATGGCTCAGGTTGGATGTAATATAGTTAGACATTTCAGATTGCATATTATGTCATATCAAGGCTAGACGGCTCAAACTCTTAGATTTGGACACCTTATGGTTGGATGGCTCAGATTTCATACTTCAGCGTTGGCGGTTGAAATGCTTACTTTGGTGAATATGCATAGTGGCACACGATATGATTCGAAATGGTTGTGAATTACATTCATCACCTCTTATCTATGTGTGTAAAATATAGGAGAAAGGAATAGTATAAGGGACATGTCGGCCAAATTTTTCAGCGAATAAGTCAGCTCTGAACAACAAAATATTCGCCATTACGAATTTCCTTAATCCTCGATTTTTACGAGTTTATGAAAATTTGCCACTAAAATTTTCCCTGTTGAGAAGTATATTCTGCATTTCCAATTATTTGTAGTTTTGTGTATGTTTTATTAATCCTTGTGAATGATGAATTCCTTGATTACTCATCTTACCCTATTGCAAATTCAGTAATTTCTGCATGATATTAATGTGCATGTGTAACTTAACAGTATTGTTGTGATACATTCGCTCAATACATCAAAGTTTTTGCACTAATATTCTGTAGAAAATTGTCGGCTTATGCATTCAATAATTAATCCTCATATAAATTGTGCATGTGCTCAATCAAATAACTCATACAAGTTTGGTGTATCACCCTAGTTTTGAATCCATTTACAGTCATCTTTTACCCTCACACCCCAGAAAATCAGTTGAGGATACATCAGTAAGGAACTGTCCTTGATACCAGAGACTCACCTTGAAATAGGTATACCCACATACCTGATGTGTTTCCATTGTATCTACAAAAGAGAGATCAATTTTGCAAACGTAGAACACTTGCAGCCATCTCTCTACAGGGTGCACTTTCGAGAGATAACAATATTTAAATTGTGGTTTTGGAGGGAAACTCACAAAGACCACTTATTATGTGCAACAATAGTCCAAATGGACCCCACGTAACCTAAAACAACTAGGAAAACCCAAGTTTGGATATTTATAAGTGATGCTCCTACATCATCACACCCTTGTGAGTAGAAACAATAATATGAATAAAATAATCAAGGCACCGAAACCATTGCCACTAGTTGGGAGCCCATTATTGAGCATACATGACCATCCAGATGGTGGGTGGGGCAAGCCTAATGACAAAGACCCTCCTCCTTCATATCTCTTTTCATTTGCTACTTCTTTCATTTTTATTTTTTAATGTTACCTTTTAATTGGTTGGTTTCCTGAGGGCTCGTTGATTTTTGTATCCCGTGTCTTCGGGATTGTTTAAACTTGAGGTATGTTTCCATGCCACCTATTTTTAATCTTGAGTAATTACAGGAAAAAGTGATGTGTGAAAATCTTTGATAATTGTTCCCATATAGCAATTAGATAGATGAGTAATAAGTAGATTTTATATATTAGAACGAAAGTTTTATATTAAGACTTTGTATGATTTATTAAATTATTAGGAGAAATTTTCTCTCTAATTTTCAAGGATGAATTTTTTAATAACAAAATCATAAAAGTGTACCTTTCGATGTACAGGTTTGATTTCTAAAATATATTCCTTATTTTATTAATTTAACATATGATGTACTTACCCTATGTTAAATTAGTTGATTTCTTTCCAATTCTAGCCATGGAATTCATGAAGAAAATAATCAATAGGCATTTATAAATGGAAAATTTGTGAACTTCAACTATGTTGGATCTAAAAGCAGTTCTGGAGAGATAACATAGAGAAAATGGTGTCCAAGAAAAATATAGGAAACAATGATAGTAGAAAGTAGAGGTGGAAACACAACTCTGAAATATTATTTCTAATGAAATTACACAGCCATGTCGATGGCTCATTTTAACTACATGACATTCATATTTCATTGTAAAATTCAACCACAACCATCAATCTCCCTACACATGTCATAGCATTACACCCTTCATAATCGTCAATCTCCCTACACATATTAGAGCTAGACAACCTTCACCCTTTAGAATACATGTCTATTTACCTAATTAGAATCCTTACAATAACTTTCCAAAGCATTGCATTCCATATTTTTCTTCACTTTAAGTTCTATTTTTCCTCATTGATTTTTCCTCCTTTATTAAGGATTGAGTCCCAAAGGGATCATTTGTGTTGGAAATGAGTCATTTTTTTCATTAATGTCAAGTAGCACTGATGTCAAAGGGATTCTTTATGTGCATAAGTGAGAGCATGATGTTGTCATAAGGTGCATTGTAAGGTTTAGGGCATGGTTCAAATTAATTGTACTTGTGTGTGTGCTCCAGAGGTTGTATGAAGGTATTATATGGTTTAAAATATGTAAATCGAGGTGGTAAAGGTCTTAAAGATCTTGAATTGTGGTGACAAGAACAGTTTCAGTATGGCATGGGTTGAAGCAAACCAAACTAGGCCTAGTCCTAGACCTAGTGCAAGCATGGAACGAGGTATGAAGAAAATAAGGACAACACAAGTTATTTTAAGCATAAGAGGTGTATTTTGACATTACAAAGCATGTGTGGAAGGTGAATAATGCCATGGTTTAGGTGCATAGTGCATATTCAAGGTCCTTGGAGGAAAGTGCAAGAAGACAATGCAAGAAGGCATGGGTAAACCAGGTATCATGATGAGTTTTAGAGGTAGCTGAAAATGGATGAGCATTGGAAATAATGAAAGAGTTCATTCCATAGGTATGGTCCAAATTTGATGTTGGGAGGTTGATGAAAAATCATGAAAAGTTCTTTTTATCTCTACTGAATTCTCAAAACTATCATTCCCATCTTGATGGTCAACTTCAAGTACTCACACACATGTGTGTACTTTGCATGGGGACATAGGATTTTGTTAGATGTTGGGTAATGTAACTAAGAATATTTTCCAATTGTAATGGGATATTTTGATCATTATAGTTTTATGAGCCATTGTTAACACCAAAACTACTATGTTATGACTTCAAAACCATAGTTTGAGAGTGATAGATAAAATATTGCTTCAGGTGGCACAAAATGAAGTATGTGATTAAGTATTATGATGGTAGGTTGTATATTACTCTTTCATCTTTCTGATGGTGGTGATTTAGTGTCTTGACTGTGTGTGGACCCCACTCAAATTTTTAATTTTCTGGAGATTTTCAGTTTGTGATACAGTTGTCCATTGAACCTAATGTGTAATTTAGAATGTATTGAAGCATGGTATTTTTTCTTCATTTCAATGATATTTTCAAATCATTTTTTATTCTTTAGGATGTCAATCGTGCCCTATTTTGCAAGCCTAGTCTTTGGAGGTGAAATGGTAACTTCAGTGTAGTCTGCTTGTAGATGTGTTTTGAGGCATCTAATGTCTGATTTTTGGCAGTATGAGAACTTGGTGATGTATCTAAGATCCATATATTTTTATTGATATATAAAACTTTCATATTTTATTTCATTTTATGTGGTTTTCAACCTCATCTTTGAGGTTTAGTGTTTGGCACACAAAAACAAGCATGTTCTTGAGATGGTTTCATGGCATGAGATCATGATGTAGATATTTCCAGGTATGGTGGAAGAATGATTAATTATTTAATGATGTTATTGAAGTGATTAAAGGGTTTGGTGATGTCCATGTAAGAAAAAAGTGGTTTTGTTTTGGTGAGAAGGATTTTTGGTGCAATTAGGCCTTTTGGAGACCTACTGGGGAAAATTGGGTATGAAGGTGATATGGCCAACCTATATGGTCTTGTGTATGATTTCCCCATGATGTTATTATGATTTGTTTTGATATGTTCCCTATAAATTCTGAGCTACATGATGTGGGTGCATGTGACTTTTATATAATCAAGTTGATAAGGCTCGTTTGTGTATGCTTGAAGGATTGGAATATAGAGAATTTTGGAAGAGGGTATGAGTAAGTAATGAGGGAAGAGTTGAAGAGTATGAGGACTTGAAAATTATGTATAGTGCTTCTATGTTGTTGAACTGAAAAATGGTGAGCTTGAAGAAGGTCATCCATACATGACCTAGTTGGAGAAAAATACCTAATTAGTGTGTATGAGGATGAGCGAGATAGAGGGCTGATTGAGGATGTGTTGTAGGTCTTAGTGACCATTATGGGAGGTCAGAGATGATGTTCATAATGTTCTGAGTGTGTTTTATAGTTGGAGAAATAGGTTACTTGACCTAATAGTGCTTAGTGAAGAAGCCATAGAGTGATAAGACAATAAGGTTGTTGTGTGAGAAGTATGGAGGTGTGAGCAAGCAAGAGGAAGTATGTGAAGAGGTCAGAGGGCTATAGAGCATAGTAGAGAGGAGGAATGAAAATTTTAGAAAAGAATAGGAGAAGAAACAAATTTTCATATGACCTAATCAGCAGACTTTGGTGCATTCATGAGTGAATAATGAGAGAGAGTTTTTTTAGATGGTTTTGAGTGAAGAGGTCTAAAAATGTTATCATAATCAGTTGGTTGAGCAACAAGGACTTTAAGTAGTCTTCATATCAAGTTTTTAAGTGGGATCTTGGTTATCTTGGGGGGGGTTTACCCTCCTTGTATTTTTAGTGCTCTACTAAATAGGGTTTGGTGCTTCTTGTGGGGTTAGTGTCTCACTAAAGTTATAGGTCTTGGTGCTCCTTATGAAGTGGATGTAGACACCCTAAAATCACATAAATTTTTCCATCTTATCCCAGTTTTCTTTCTAGTTCATTCCCTTTATGATTAATTGATTAAATTGATTAATCATGTGTGTTGTACCCCTTTGTATTAATTAAATTAATCCCTAGTACCCCTTTGTGCTAATTTAATTATCACTTATTAATTAATTATGTGTGCACATCCTATTCAACTTCCACTCAAGTTCTCATTCAACAGGCACTTGCACTCCACATCCTCATTTTAGTCCATTGCACTTCTAGAATCCTATAAATGTGGGGGAAATTTAATTACATGTACAACCACCTTTCCAGATGTAACTTCTGCTAATAAGTTCCATTACCGTCCCTAAATTCCCCGCAACTACTGCAACCTCCTCAAATGTTATTTTTAGCATGTGCATTCACCCACTTGTAACCAATTTCCAACCACTTATGACTCTATAAAATTAATGCTAACTTTCTATCATCCCCTCTTGGATTCATAGTATAATAAATCCACTAAATTTCTGAGCCAAATCTCTATCTTCATAGAAATTGCATCCACGTCTGGCGGTCATTCAAGAGAACCCACAATTCCACAAGATTACACAGCTTCTAAGATCTTACAACCTACTTGAGGTTTACTCTAGAAAGATGCAAGAAGGTTTACAAGTTTTTTTATTTACTTTCCATTTACTGTCATTTTCCATAGTTCACATTTTGGCACACCTGGTGGGACCGCACCCATCTTTGTTTGTTTTTTGTTGTTCATTGTTGTTGGTTGTTTCATTTGTGTTATTGCATTTGTTTCATGGTTTTTTTATATTTGTGCAGCCTTTCTGAGGGATTTTGGGAGCATAATTGATCTTGAAATACACAAATAAAAATATAGTACCATTGATAGCTTTCATATTTTTAGTGGAAAAATTAACCATTATGTTGTTTTGTACTTGTGTTATTTTCTAGTTTTTACAAGCATAATCTATGTTGTTTTCTACACAACTCTCTCTAGTTTTCACTAAATACTTTGGTTTTCTCTCTGCTATTTTCTTAAATCAAATCAATCCCTCCATTAGTTCTTTTATTTTCCTTCTAAACACATAGTATATATTTTTATAAAAATAAATAAAAAAAATCCTTGTTTTTCTTTTCTTTTTGCAGTTCTTGGATATAATACACAACATAGAGAAAATCATTAATTTTTAATAGCAAAAAAAATCTTTTTTTATCTCTATGAAAATAAATCAAATTTTATTTTTAACAAAAAAAAATCTAAAAAAATTATCCTGTAATACCTATAAACTATCCCCTACCCCCCCTACCTAGCCATCTCGACCAAGTTGGCTCCCTCTCCCCAACTCCTTTGAAATCTCCCTTCCCCGACTCAAACTGCCACCCAAACTAGACCTGAGCCACTACCCTAACAAACACCCCAGAAGTCCCTACGTAGACTTGCCCTTCCCCGGACACCCCCTTCTCTAGATCTACCTCCCCCATGAATATCCCACCTAATCCCTTCATGTCCAAGTGGATCCCACCTAAGCCATATCCATCACTCCACCCCCTGACTCCCAGTGACCCCAGCCATTGCACACAGCCCACTCCCTGCGAGCCCGCTCCCTGGAATCCCTAGATGAATCAGACTCCGCAGACTACCCTATAACATAGACCATCCCCATCCCCTCCAAGTCTTGCCCCCTCCACATAGACCCTGCACTATTTCACCTCAAACACCCTTGCTCTCACGCATTCTTTGCCACCTTGAGCTATCCTGTATAAACACAACAAGACCATAATGCCCTACACATAATCATGTTTAGGTTTAGGTTTTTCATAACTTATCTAAACTTTATTTTAACTTAGGTTTATTTTTAATAGCTTTCAGCTTTAGGTCGACTTAGGTTTTACATTTTAAAATCTTAGTTTTCAATTTAGATTTCTTTTTGTTATTTGGTTAGCACTTTAGTTATTTCTCATTCCTGTTTAATTACAACTTTAATTAATTAGTTAGTTTTATTCATTTTTAATTAGATCTTTAATTAATTCATTAGTTTCATTCCTTTTAACTTAGATCTTTTAATATTAGGCTTTTTAAAACTAAATGTGCCCATCTTTCTTTTCAATTCTCATATTTTTCATCAACATAGACTAATCGTACACCTTGATTTTGTGGGGCTAATTGGGTGTTTTACATTCACTTTATTTTCAATTTGGTGACCTTTTATCCCCATTTATTTACATTTGACTCCTTTTGCTCATGATTTTCACTTTGGACTACTTGTGAAACTTGCCAATATAAAGTTATTGGGCATTTCGGACCAAATGTTATCACTTTTCTAGCATTTTTGCACACGATTATTTTTTCTTGTATATTTGAATAATACTTTATAACATGTTTTTTTTGTGTTTCCTTTATCATTTTTTATTTTTGATAAGACTATTCACTATGCGATCACGTGTATGCTCTTCCCTCACATTTTTTAAGTGATATTTGGAATCAAAAACGTGATCCTTTCTCATTTTTATTTATTAGGGAAATAACGCTTTTCACTTAATTAAATCTAACTCACATGTATTCTCTTTCCTCACACTTTTTAAGTGACCTTGGAAATCAGAAACGTGGGTTCACTTATGTTGTTTTTTCCTCTACCTACCTCTGGTGAACATTCTAATCCTTGTTTACAGGACTCACTCTCACAAAGGTTGGTAAAACAATTCAAACTACTAACTGCGTGTTTTCTTTTCTCGTACGCTTCAAACTACTAATTCTTGTGTGCAGGAAATTGTTGATAAATAAGATATAATTAATATTTCTACATACTA
Source organism: Taxus chinensis (assembly GCA_019776745.2). Classification (NCBI taxonomy): domain Eukaryota; kingdom Viridiplantae; phylum Streptophyta; class Pinopsida; order Cupressales; family Taxaceae; genus Taxus; species Taxus chinensis. The sequence goes on from CM034150.1 coordinate 710,718,890, forward strand.
TCTTTACATGTTCAGATAAGGATAAAAACCCTTCTGCATAAATATTGGAAGTACCTTAGCATACGCCATTAAATTATTTTGAGGATTATCATAGGAACCCCAAAGTAGTCAGCACCTTGAGGGAACTGACCAACGAAATGGGACACCTTTTATCCCAACTGACTAGTAAAGCCTTGTGAGTTAGAGTCGCAAATATCCTTAGTGGTGAACCCAGTGTGATTCCTTCTGAGCAAGATCTTTTCTCAGGGTTTCAAAGGGGGTAAATTAAATTATTTAGCTAGCAATAGCATTGTGCTCGCTCGGGTATACTGTTGACACCTAGTTGAGTAAACCACCTAGGAAGACACACCTTGTCCAAGCCAATCTAAGGTAGAGGCCACAACTTCCACTACATTTTTCATTTTCTCGTGTGTTAAACACTTGTGTTTCACATTTATTATTCATTTTTTCTCTCTCATCCACCTTGTCACTTTGTAAATGTGTCTAAGTCTTGGGTTGTGGACATCCATATTCGCACTTGATTACTTTCTTCCTTTTCATCTAAGTCTTGCAATCGTAATACTCACTTTATCACAGTCAAGTACCCTCTTGATTATCTTGATCTTTCATTACTGTAATTATTAAGTTTAACACTTACACTTGTTGAAACTCTAAGCATTCCATCACTCTTACATGTCATCACATTTCACATTTAATTTGATGTGCTTGATCGACATTTCCACTTTATCTCTCTCCCATCATCTTACGTCGTCACATTTCACATTCACATTGTTGAATTGACAACATTCTTTCATATCTATTTCTCCCATCATCTTACATTGCCATAATTGCACATTCACTTTGTTGACATCCTGACGATCACCTTTAATCATCTCTCTCCCATCACTCTTACAGCATGTCACATTTCACATTCACTTTGAGATCGAATTAATCAATCACTATCCCCTATATCTCCATTTTTGTGAGCATTCCACACTCTTAATTCATCATGGCATTGCACATTCACTTCTTGTGATGATATTGACGATATTCATTCTATCTCGCTTACTATCACTTCCTTGTCGTGTCATCACACTTTGCAATCACTGCTTGTTGTCATTGTACGACATTCCTCATCATCTTCATCACTTCTCTCTTTTAAAGCATCCATTTTTTTCTTAAAACGTTGAGCTCACTAATCCATCACATTATCCCCTAAGTATCTTCCCTTATCTCCATTTAGTTATGAGATTCAGATCATTTTCCATCATGTTTTAAGCCTCACTTCTTGTGACACTCATTTACTGTTGTCATTATTTTGGCACTCACACTTCCTTGTCTGTGTCACCTCTTACTTTTTAAGTCTCCCCCTTTACATTCACCTTGTAAACAATCGCAACATCTTTCAAACTCCTTCATCTTTCTTAGCTCTTATTTTTATAAAATTCGAACAAAATCTATCATTTTAATCCTAAGTCTCTCCACCTTGACATCACTCATTTTGTAAAGAGTTGTGACATTGCCCATCGTGTTTTAAAGTCTCCTCTTGTCGCATTCACTTTATGCTACAAGTTGGGCACACTCAACTTGGTAAGTCGTGTCTTCCCTTTTTACATTCATATTTGTAAAGTGTCGAACACGTTTAAATTTTCACCCCTTCTTCATTTCTCTTAACACTCATCTTGTTGATATTCCACCTTCTTTTTTACTCTTATCACTCATTTTGATTAAATTTGATCACATCCTCTTTGTTACACCTCTTCCACCTTAACAGCATTCATGTTGTTAAGTGTTGATAAGTCTACCCTCTTTTTCACTCTTATCACTCATTTTGATTAAGATTTGACCATGTTCACCTTGTCACATCTCTTCTTTCTTAATACTCATTCTTATTACTGAGTAGAAAACATCTAACATCATTTAATCCCTTTCCTCTTAACTCTTGTTTTGTTAGGAGTCAGTAATCAACTAACCATTGTCACTTCTTCCCTCTTAGCATTCACTTTGTTAAGGGTTGAGCTTTCAATATTTTTGCCTCTTCCATCTTAGCATTCTCTTTTCTAAGGGTCAAGCATTGCTAACCTTCTCATCTCTTCCATCTCAGCATTCACTTTTTCTAATGGTTGAGTTCTTCATCGTACCTTTCTTTACCCTCCCTCTCTTTTTCCATACAATGGTGGATTCATATAATTCATCCTTTTCCCAAGAATGGAAAATGATGAAAGCCACCATTGCAGGTATGTAAAAACAACAAAAAAATTTCAATTTTTATTAAGTTTTTCCTTACCCTTTCAACATGGAAATCTTACACATACCCTTCTCACGCTCTTTCGAGATGCCCAATTTTGAAAAATACAAGGGCAAAACTAATCTGAGACAACATATCAACGAATTTTCCATAGCATGCCACGAAGTGGCATACAATGATAGCTTTCTCTTGTGCCTTTTTACTATAATTCTAGGAGGAAAAGATTTGGATTGGTTTTGATGCCTTCCAAAGGGATATATCACCACCTTCACAGACCTATCAGAGAGTTTTGTCAAATATTTTTATTTTAACCTCACTCGCAATAAATCACAATACTAGAACTTCTCATGATGAATCTTTGTATGTCAACCGTAAGTGCAATTTCATCACTACCATTGTCATTGATAATTGCAATGTGCCCAACATACATGACCAATCAATTAAAAATCCAATGATATAACCTAGCAAAGACACTACTTCACGCCAAGTTAAATGTAAGTTTACACCCCTCGGTGAAAGTCTCTCTAGTGTCTTTCATGAACTCAAAGAGACTAGGATGATAAAATATCCACTTACAAGACCTTGGGTTGAAGGAAAACGTAAGTCATACTAGTATAAGCCTCATGCATATTGTGACTTTCATCACATTCATGGCCACTCAACAGATAAATGTGTGTTTTAATAATTACATCCAAGACTTAATCGACGATGGAGATATCTTTGTAGATCTTGACGAAAAAGCTCTCACAACCGATGAAATGTCAATTTCAACTTCAAATGAAGATTTAACTCTTTTCCCCACTGCTGTACATATTGACATTCAATAAGATCACAACGAAGGTCAAATATCTCTATCTCTAAATCAATCCATTTCTTCTACATATTTTCCTCCTTTAGTCCAAACAAACATCGAACTTGTTTCAAACAAACTTCCAACACTTAATGAGGGCTTGAAGTCTCCAAGAGTCTCTTCCAAACCTTGACATAAAAAAATATGGTCCATCATCAAGTAAAATTGAGCTTGATTCCATTCTTCCCACTTTAGATCCTACGCCTAATATCTCTAGTCTTATTGTCGAAATACAACCACAACAATCTTGGACACTTGTAATAACCTAACCTTCCATGTCCAATATACCTCACATGATTAGTCTTGCAGCCATCTCATCAACAATGACCCTTACTTTTCAATACATCTATATGTGTACATTCTATGAGGTATGTAAACCCAGGAATATCCTTATACAACCTTTTCACACTTTAATTTCCAATTTATCATTGAATCAACTAATTTACATCCTAGACGGAGAAACATTTAATATTTCCTCTCTATGGATTACAAGGAACCTGGGTTATACATCTAAAGATACATCTTTCTCTCTTCACACTCTTTTACTCACAAGTGAATATGAATCTCAACATATTCCTTGCATCGAAAATCTTCTTCTAATATCACATATATCTCTCGATCTCATCAAAGACTTATCTAATCATACATCCCTTGACTAGGAACTTGTCCACCCAATTCTTACACTTAAAGACCCATTGAATCGTTTGATTCACTCCTTTAACTTGGAACCTTTCCACTCAAGTCCCGTATTGAAGGAATTATCAAATCTTTAGATTTCCTCCTTTGACTTAGACCTTGTCCACTCAAGTCTCGTATTTTCAAACTTATCGAATGTTTTGATTCCACCTCTTGACTTAGATTTTGTCTGCATAAGTCTCATATTTTAGGAGCATTCCACTTTAATAACTATGGACCTCTTTCTTGTTGAGTTCATTTCAAATCCTCATTCTCCAACATTCAAAAAACTTAAAAAGCATAAAAAGAGAACAAAACTTTGTATTAACGCATTGTTTACAAGTTGGAAATGGAAAAGTGTGTATAAATAATGTTAAGAATTCCATCTATTAAAATATACCTTAATCATACCATTATCATACATTCACTTTCTTCACCTATTATGATACAAGTTAACCTTGTTCCTCTTGGGCATTGTGTGTCTCACTTTTGTCATGGTTTCTACCATTTCAACTCTTTTCACCTATGGTTTTGTCTCGAAGCTTACTAATGGAAACTCCTCCTTTCAAATAATCTTTCTCTTTAACAAAAATCACTAAAAAATTTTACCCGGTCCTTTTTGACCACCCATCTCAATCTACAGTGTTAAACCCTTGTGTCTTACTATTTGCAAGAGGTTGAGACTTGGGGGAAGAATGTTCTTTCCCAACAAGCACACTAGCAACATACAAGGAAAATTAAATCAATTTAAAAATACAAAAAAACTATAAAATCACTACACCTTTTGTCCTTTATAGTCTTTGGTGATAAACCCATACTTCTTATTGGCAGCATGAGACTGGGAATGGAGAAATCCCTTACTCACCTACATTTTGTCTTCAATTTTGATCCCTTGTTTTACTAATGGCATGGGGCAACATGTATGGGGTCATTCACAAAAATCAAAAACTAATCAACAAATAAAGCCTTTATTAAATCTTAATCAAAGTGCTTAATCAAAAATCTCCAAAAGTAATTTAGCTTCTCATGTTAAAAAAGAGAAAACAATTCTTCAGCCAGATTTTTGCTAATCAGTCGGCCATCTATGGATCTAAGTTGATTCTAAACCTATAAAGTGGAATCATCCTAGAATCGGTCAGATAATCTTAACTAGAGATGAGATACATTTTGCTCATATGGATCATTGTTACACCTTGTGTCATCACATCCATTATCTTCACTTTCATATCACTATTCACCTCATTGTCATGTCTTTCTTGGCTCTCGGTGATGAGCCCTTGCATCTTCCTAGTTTCGTGGAATCATGAGCAAAGTGAAACACCCTATCATTTTATCATCTACATTTATGCCAATGGAATGGAATGCTTTTAATTATTTTCACCTCCTTTCAAGTAATGCACCCTTTCTACTAAGTTGTAAAATACCAAAAACATTTAATAAATGTTTCAAAAATACAAAAACATTCAAAAATGTTTCACAAAACTTCAAAAACAATATAAAATTTCCAAAATCCCAAAAATAGTATAAAATTGTCACAATCAAAACATTCATATAATGTTTGACCAACTTTCAACAACTAAATAACACATTTCAACTAATTTCACCATTAGATGGAACTCCTCATGATCATTCCAGATCATACTCATTTATATTTCCCGTGGTGTATATCTATGCTCGAGGCAACCAATTTTTTAACCCTATCACAATATAACTTTACTTGGGGCACATTTGGATTTTACATTTTAATCCAATTATAGATCAACCTTCAATGGGATCCGATAAGAGTATCTTTTAGAGTATCTAATTACTACTCTGCTCTTCATCGCTGATAAAAATCCTCTCATGTTCTAAGATATCACTTGGGGGACATTCAAATATGTCTATTTCTTAAATGTGGAACACATTCGAAGTGTCATTAGATGTCTTTTTTACACGATTGTGTTGTAATGTTGCAATTTTGTCAACATTGTGATGATGCTTTTACTTCTTTCAGTTTGTTATTTTGTTGTACTTTGTTTAAATTTATTGTAGACCAATTGCAGGAAATTTATTCACATCTTAGTTCACATATAAATTTGGTGTGGTTCCTTCCTGTTCATATTGGCTTTGTTTGTAATGTTTGTTTCTTGTTTTCTTGTCTCTTACACGTGTTTTGTTTTCCTCCTAGTTTATTTAAGCCATGGAATGTTTTCCTTTTTTATTTGTGTTTATTTTTATTTGCTTTACATTTGATTTTCAAAACTTTCTAAAATTCCAAAAAAAATCAAATATTTCAAAAATTCAAACAAAATCATATATTTCAACAATCCAAAAAATCAAAAAATTACAAAATTTTTGAACAAACATTCACTTATCATAGAAATCCTACAATTGGAGAACTCTTGAAGTGAATATTTCAACATCTCAATACAATCTTGATAAACATCATACCATTTATCTATTACCCTAGTGATCATTTTGATCTTACAACTATCACTTTCTTCCCTTTGTATGATATGTTAACTCTGTTTGGGGCAAGTCACAAAATTATTTTTCCTTCATGATATAACTTCGTCTAGGGAAATTTCAACTTCGATCATTTGCACAACGAATATGACAAGAGTATCATAAGGATTCACTTTTTCTCCACTCTTCCAGTCTGATCATATTCTAACTTGGGAGCATTTTCATCCACTTAATCATCATTGTGGTACATGCATTAGGGGCATAGCTGATTGTCTTCTTTTTCGACTTTGTATTGTATTGTTGATGTTTACTTTTTGGACCACTTGCAATTAGTGTGATTACATCTTGTTTCCTTTATGACCCTGATGCCTATCACCTACTTTGTATATTGGGTTTGTTTTCCTTTTTATCTTTTCTTTTCTGTGTGTTTTTGTTTATGCACAGCTAGGTTAACCATCTTGATTCCTTCATAATCATGGTGACAATTCTATTGTGTAATAGCAAAAATAAGGTTACTCTAAATTTATTACTCTAAAATGACACTCATGTTATGAGCACATTCCTTTCCCATCCTTGTCCAATCCCTTGTCTTCCTTCCTATCAAGCGGTTATCAATTGCCTTGCTACATCATCCACCCCACTTGAGGGGGATTTCCTCTACTATCTTATTTGTTGGGGCATCCTAATGCTGTCATTGCTTGATGGGACATCCTAATGCTTCATCACTTTTTGCTTGCTACTCTGCATATGTCTACTATATTTAAAGCACTATTACTTCACAATATCACTTTAAAGAGGGGAAAAATTTAAACACCCTAAAATCACACACCTGTTCCCATCTTATCCCAATACATTCTTCCTAGTTCATTCTCTTTGTGATTAATTGATTAAATTGATTAATCATGTGTTTTGTACACCCTTTGGATTAATTAAATTAATCCCTAGTACCCCCTTGTGCTAAGTTAATTATCATTTATTAATTAAATGATTAATTAATTATATGTGCACATCCTAGTCAACTTCCACTTCAGGTTATCAGCTAACATGCACTTGGACTCTATTTAGACTCTACATCCTCATATTAGTCAACTACACTTCTAGAATCCTAGAAAGGTGGGGGCAATTGAATTGCATGTATAACCACCTTTCCAAATGTAACTTTTGCTAATAAATTCCATTAGTGCCTCTAAATTCCCTGCAACTATTGTGACCTCCTCAAATGTTATTTTTAACTGTGCATTCACCCACTTGTAACCAATTTCTAACCACTTTTGCCTCTATAAAATGCAATGCTTACTCTCTATCAAACCCTTTTTTATTCATAGTACAATAACTCTACTAAATATCCAATCCAAATCTTTGTGTTCGTAGCAATTACATCCACGTTTGGGAGGTCATTAAAGAGCACCCACAATTCCACAAGGTTATACATCTTCTAAGCTCTTATAACCTACTTGAGGTTTACTCTGGAAAGCTGTAGCAAGGTTTACAAGTTTGTTTATTTACTTTCCATTTACTATCATTTTCCATAGTTCACAGTGGGTGCTTAACTAAAGAAATATCTTGTGTTGTGTAATATACACAGGATTCCTTTGTTTTGAGTAATATATGCAAAGGTTTAGTGGGTTTTCTTCACCTTGATGGTTCTCCCACTTAAATATGGTGTTAATGTGTTCTCTCTTGTTTCATGCTTATGTGGATGGTTGATATGTTGCTTGATGGTTCTCTAAGATACTTAATATTTCTCATATAATGGATAATGAATGTTGAATGGTTAAACATAATTGAGGTAAACGTTGTAAATGACTAGTTCACCCCCTCTCGGTCCTTGTGCTTTTAACAATTTGAAGGAAGTAGAAAGGGCTAAAAGAGGAATCCTTACAGGGCCCAAAACAAGCATACCATTCCTCACGTGATGGATCCCCAAAGTTGTTTCTTCTACGGAAAGTGCATTGTCTACTATCAAATCCAAAGAGGGGAAGGAAATGTAAAAACATTATGTGTTTGCATCATATTATACGCTACAAACTATGAATAAATATCACCTTAAATTGTTCACCTCTACGCCCCAATAATCTCCACATCGTGGTGTACGCATAGAATATTAGGATGAAATTTTGCTCCATATTGCCATGTCATAACTTGGGTGAGGATATTATAAAAAAAATCATTTATCTCTTACATGAAATCCAAGTAGGGATTGAATTTGAAGTCTTCAATTCCCTTCAAACATCTTTCATCTTTTCATAGAAGGGTGATTAAAAATTTACACTTCAAAAGAAAATTAATTTAAAATCACACATCAAGACTAAAAGGTAGTCAAATATGTTCAATTTTTATTAGAATGAAAAAAATTAAAAATCACCCATCATACAAATTTTATGCTAAGCTAAATTTTAAAAATATTAAACTTATTTTAATAAATAAAATATTATATAATTATTAGAGATAAAATTTTGATTCTTTCTAACTTTATATTTTCTATATTAAAAAAATCATCCACTTCACACAAAATCACTAAGAAAAAGGATAAACCATTACCAAATAAGAAATTAGTTCACTCTTTCTATTTTAAAAATAGTAATATTCTTAATTACCTTTTGGTAGCCTATAAATCATGGTTGAAATTTATGGATTTAATTCTCAATGTCCTTATTTTGTTTTTGCAAATTAAGCTCTTAAATATTACTTGTTTATATGAATGTTTAAATACCAAATCTACAACCTTATGCATGACCAAGCAAGAAGTAGAGATAAATGATTTATCTACAATATTTACCTGAAATCAAGTGTTAGTGGGTTTTGTTGCTCAAAATATTATCAATGTAAATGTGGTGGAAAAGGCATTGGAAGATTAAAAACTAAGGTAATTTTCTCTATGGCATTTTTTAAATTTTGGAATAACTTGCTATGTAATGTATCATTTGTTTAATTGCATGTTTATTTTGTAGATTAGCACCACGTTTATGCCCTTTTTATTTCTCGTTATTTTCTAAATGGTAAATTGTAATTACTTATTTTATCTACAATACTTCAAGAATGATAATATATTACTAGTATGTTTTTGAAGAAGGTATTGGTGTTTTAGTGTATGGTATTATATTATCTTTAATTTTTTCTTTTGAATAATCGTGTACTTTTTGTATCATGGCTTTTAACAAATATATGAGAGGCTATTATGAAATTAGTGTTCATAGTGTGAATACATATGGTTTGAATATTAGTAATTATTTAATATTTAAATAATATGTGAGTGTGCACAATTAGTTGTCATGCACAACTCATAGAGATAGGAATGTGTGAGAATATCTTGGGATTAGGAGTAAGACTAGGGAATAAAGGAGAGATATGGGGATACAATGATAAGACTTGAATCCATGATTTTAGGAGAAATAAATTTTATAAAATTCCCTCTCATATTCAATAGAAATTTCTCCATTCTACTTACATTTCATCTCTATCTTCTATACTTTCCCTTTCATGAGTTAATTTGATTTATTGTTAAATTTATTTATGCAAATCTAGATATTTAGCATCATCTGGTATCAGATCAAGAAAGTACAAGCTATGAGAGTCATTTTAGGACAAAACCACAGCCTCTTGAATGCAGATCTGAGAGTTTTGAAGCTTCCGTCGCTATTTTCTGGATTCTGATCTTAAAAAATAACTTGTAATTCTTATTTTTCTCAAAAACCCAGGTTCATAATTTTCTTAATTTTTTTGGGTTTATTTATTCATATTATGGAAAAAAATTACATAAACCCATTTCTTATTTTAAAAGAAATTGTGGAAACAATTCTGACGTTTCTAATTATTCTATAAAAAATAGTGACTGATTTCCAGCTGTAAAAATTTGATATGATTTATTATTTTGGTTAAATACAAAGTTGATTATTATTGTAAGGGTGCATTATCGGTTGAAACTGACACCTAATAGAATTGTAAAATGAGCCTCAAAGACAAACTCAGATGAGTTAAAATCATCACAATGGAGGCATGAGGCAATGGAGGAATGAGGGTGATCAACACCTCTCATCAGTCACCAACGATGGGACCCACATTTTTCTATGGTGACTTCATTTTCAGTTGTGTGTTTTCTTTCAGCATGTGTGGTAGTAAATAAGAACAAATGGATAATTTTTGTTCATAGTCAGGAACATATTTTCCTATATTTTGTTCTCTTTTGTAAAATATGGGTGGGGAAATGTGTACGTTGCTATGGAGTGGTTGGTGGTCCACTAGAAAACCATTTGAGAGTTTGTGAATCTCTTAGAAAATCAATACAGAGTGGTTAATAGTTCCACTAGAAAACTTGTTGGAGTTGATGGTACTCTTTGAAAACCATCATATTGTAGAACATGAGTAGGTACTAGACAGAACTCACCCATGTTCACATTAAGGGGGTGAATGTTAGGAAAATAGAGTTCATAGTGTGAATATATGGTTTGAATATTAGTATTAGTTAATATTTAAATAATCTATGAGTGTGAATAATTAGTTTTCATGCACAACTCATAGAGATAGGAATGTGTGAGAATACCTTGGGATTGGGAGTAAGACTAGGGAATAAAGGAGAGATATGGGGATACAATGATAAGACTTGACTCCATGATTTTAGGAGAAAGAAATTGTATAAAATGCCCTCTCATATTTGATAGAAATTTCTCCATTCTACTTACATTTCGTCTCTATCTTCTATACTTTCCATTTCGTGAGTTAATTTGATTTATTGTTGTTAAATTTATTTATGTAAATCTAGATATTTAGCATCAGAGGCATGCCTTGAATTCTACATAAATTATATATTTATTGTCTTGGGAAGGTACATTCTAGTTTGAGAATAATAATATCTAAATTGGAGATGTCTTAGTGTCTCCTCTATACCCATTTTTCTATTGGTTGAAACAAATTTACCATGCATGAAATGATATGAAAGATGTGGCACTAGAATTACCTAAGTCATTGACCTTGAGGTTTATGTCTCATGTTGAAATGTTGTTTTTCTAAGGTCCATCTATAAATTTTTCAGCTTATAAATTTTTTAATTACTTTTTTGAACCTTGATTTGTTAATTTCAATACCTCTCAAGCTTTTGTTAAATATTATATAGTTAATAATTTTGAATTTTTTCATGTTTATTTTATAAAGATTAATCAAATATATTGAAAGGTAATTAACATTTTCTTTTTTATTCAAATATAATGTGTTGTTTAATCTTTCCTTTATGAAGGGACCAACTTAACCTATCCCGTTAAATTAAAATATGGGGATCCCTTCAAATTCGATCACTGAGTCCAAGTGTTCAACTAATACTTTTTATTGTGTATTGTGTATCCTAAATGCATAATATACCTACTTTTGAGATAGTTTTTCATTTTTGTATATAAACATTTTAAATTCACAATAGGCATAAGCACATGAAAATGCAAAAATAATTTGTATAATTCTTTTGAAATTGGGTATTTTCGAAATAAATAAATTATTTTCCAATCTCATCTTGGTTTGTATGAGCTTTCAAGATGGAAACATTTCAAGACAAGATCAAAAGAGAGAAAATTTTATATGATTTTAAATTTTTTTTGCTATAATATTTTTGTGTTAATTAAAATTACCTCATATTTTCATGTAAAATATCTGACCCAAAAATGCAAAATTCAAAACATGACAGCTTAGCCACAATACAACTTTTTCCTTCCAATCCTCCTGAGTATTCCTCCTAGCCAATATTCCTCTTGTGAGATTATCGTGCTAGCCTTGGAAACATCTTAGTGTGAAAATAAGGGTAACAAATTTCACGATTTGATTCAGTTAAGTGCAATAAAAGAATAGTTTTCTTAGAAGCCTAAAAAGGCTGATTTTGGCCATTTCGGATCCTATGTACAACCCCAGAGAGAATTTTGAAAAGGTGTTAAGAATCCAGAGATGATATTTTGGAGCCTTAAAGGTGTTTGAATTATTTTATGAATATTTAGGAAAGGTTTTATCACTCAGGGACAATTTGCTCAAAAGCAGGTTTTCTAGGTGCAGGGAACCAACAGTTCAATAGTAAATCTTAACTTATCCAGATGATCCTGGGATATCCATAAGGAGTCAAGAGGTAAAAAAAGTAGGAACCAAAAATATTTAATAATTCTATACATGGTTGTAACATTCATTTTCATCTTAGGTTTAACGATTTCTTTAAACATTCCAAATAGTGCAATTGTCCCTCGTTGTTCCAAACAAAAAGGGGCCAATTTTTTTAGTTTTAGGAATATTAAATGTCTGAAAATAGTTCCATATAATGTGTTTTTGAGTCAAATTAATATAACATTTGACTCCAAAACATCATCCTAATCCTTTGGGGTGAAAGACGTAAGTTTTCAAGCTATTTTTGGTCAACTAGTGTAAAATCAATAATGGAAACGTGAAATTTTGACCTCATATTATACCTATTATCCCATTGGAGATAAGGGGTACATTAGGGACACAAAATTGTGCCCTCATCCTCCTCCCATAGGTGCACTTTGGAGCACTTGGTGTCCCATGTGTCTCGTTTGTCCTGTGGGACAAGGGGAACATGAAAGACACAAAAATGTACCCTCACTCCCTCACAATGGGTGAAATTTTATTTACCTGATGTTCCCCATGTCCTCAATGGTACATAGGGGACAAGAAATTTTTCCCCTATGCTCAAACTCAAGCCCTCGGACTCCCATTTATGTGCTCCACAAAGCCTATTTTTCAGTCCAATTTACTCATACCACACTACCCCCCCTTGCTTCCAATTACATCCATCCTTTACCATGGGTTTGATTTTATTTCCCCATTCTCCAAGGGGACAAAAACAGACAACAAAATGTGCTCATTCCCAAGCTGAAGCCCATGGACTTCTATATGACCTCCTCTCGGCTTCGCAAGTGCTTTTCCCCAGCCCCTCCATCTCATCCTCACTTTCCTCCCGTGCTGCCACTTGTCTCCATAATTTATACAAGGAACACTTTGGATCCCTTATTGTCCCTTTTTTTCCTCATTTCACCATTAAAGTCTGATTTTTAACCTCGCATTAACTCTCATTTTAACCCAGGTTTGATCCAGAGTTAGTAGGGTGAAACAGAACATTGTTTTGGCTTATTTTTTCTACAAGGTCAACCCTCCCTCCGTTTTTTCTACTTTCACACCTTTAAAAACATCATTTTATACTATATATTATGCAATTTTTTTCATAACATCTATAGCCATCAAAAAACAAGTTTTTTCTATATCTCTCAAATCAGAAACCCAATTGCAATAAAACTTGGCCAGATTTTTCTTCTCCAAAACATATTTGGAGAGATTCCAGCTTCTTATCTAATGATTCCCTATATTTTTTTATACATTAATCTAAAAACTAAACCCTAAAAAAATCTTTTTTTAATTTTCAAGAGATCGGCAAACAAAAAATGATGAAAATTGAAGCACAAGATCCCAGTATAAAACAGAACATAGTGACGGTGGTTTCATTACAATCCAACACTAGTAATTCCACTTTATAAAAATAAAATGTTCTCTAAATATTAAGACTCTAAAAATATAACTTTTCCCAAAGTGGTAAAATTTCAACATTTGGAAAACCCCGAAACAATAAGAAACACTAAAAAAGGGTCAATTAGGAAACTTTCTAGAAATAACAGGTTGGAAAAAAATAGATGTCTAAAAATAGAAAATAATCATCAGCGGAAATATCCTAAGTATATTATAATATTCATAGAACAAGTATTGTGCAAATTTTCCAAAAAATACAAAAATAGCAATTTCTGACCCCACCTGCTAAAAATATAAACTTCCAAATTTTGGTGTAGAAAGTTGTTGATAGTTCTATTTTCACCCATCTTGTTGATTTTTGAAGAAATTAAGTTTAAATACTTGCGTATGGAGCCTATTTTTACCTTGGATACTAAGTATCTAGGTGGGGGTGACAGTGATGTCACTCATGTAGATCTAGAAGACCTAAAAAAATAGGATGCTCGAAGGACCAAGAGAACCTATGGAAGAGAAAAATCTTCACGAGAAGAATGTTTTGCAGTAGGAGGATATACACTATCAGTAAAAAATTAAATAATTGGTCCCTTAACATGTGTTTATAATTATGAACTTGCTTACACCCAAGGGCATCTCGCAGTGTTATATAGATCCCAACTAGCATTAGTATGGTCATAATCTCCAAATAATTTACATATCATGAATGGGAAAAGACCAAATCATACCTCCATGGCCTTCCACTAGGTTCATGTCTAAGAAAAGTTGGGAAACCATATCTTATGCTAAAAAAAATTTCAAGAAGTGAGTTCCATGAGGGTTACTTAGATGTTATCATCTTGTTAAACAAGGTAATGAGTGAAGAGATGACGAAGGATTTCTAAGACAGGATTTCCCAATTCATCCTCATTTCCACTAAGGGAAACCAGGTGGTATACTAGGGATATATCATAAGTAAAAAATATCTACCGTTATTTATTCCATCTTCCTGCTACAATAAATCTCATGATGGCCTCATATTTGGTGTATGCTCTTACAAGCACAAGACAATTCAAAGGCCTAACTGTCACTCCCCAGATGTTTCTCAAAAATCACAGGCCTTTGAAATGTATCCTCAACTCACTCTAAAGGAAATTAATCACCACTTTTCTGAGGTTAATAATGTATTCACCATGTTTATGATTTGAATTCTGGAAGGAAAACCCAAAGCTAAGGTTATCCTCTCAAGCTGTAACATTGATCAAGAGATATGGATGTTTATTCACTCAGTTTTTTAACTTTCTCCTACATCGGGGTTGTGGGATTTGATCTATCTCCTCGTAAAATCCCTAGGTATCTTAGTGACAAGATACTAATGTTTGATTTGTGTTGGAAAACTTTCTCATGTCCATAATAGATGTAAGAACCAGAAGGAAAAAGGTGTGTCCTTCCCCATTTATCTTTGAATCTTTTAGTGCAAAAATTTTGTAGATGCCTCAAATCTCGAAGCTTCTTTTTCTTCCCTTAGCCTCAAAGTTCATATATCTCCAGGTATGATTTTGACATCTGAAACAATCCTAAAACATTAAATCTCCCTGTATTGTACCATAGTCCCCATATTAAAAGATTATTGGGTCAATTGCCTAGATGATTTTGAGGTAAGGAAAAGAGATCATATGAGAATGACTATTAATCAAAATGAGGAGATTTGATTTTGATTGGTTCATTGAAGGTGTGGAAGATGATGGATCTGATTTTTTTGATCCAGAATATCAAAATATTCACTTCTTCTACCTATCTCATAGAATATTTGAGAATCAAGTGATATCATCAAGAGAATTGTAGTAGTGATTCAGAGGTATAAGGAATGGTTCAGAATAAATAGGATTACTTTCATAGAATCTAGTAGTCTTATAACCCTCTTGAGGAAATCCTCTCATATCTCATACTTGAAGGCATCTGAGTAAGGAGAGATTTATCCTTTGTAACCTCCAACTCCACACCAATATCCAAGTAATCTCTTCTAATGTTTTTGAGTCATTCTCATCAAGTGCATGAGATGGTCCTTCACCATGAACCTGAGAGTGAAATTATGCTTAGTTTAGAACCTATAACAAAAAATATCTTCCCATGGATCCAATAATTTATGGAAGTGAGCTGAGAATAGTGTAATAGGTATTGGTACTAGAATTTGAATCCATATTAAATATTATGAATGAAAAAACAAGGTAATAAATCATAGGTAACTTCTCATTTTTTTCAGCGGTGTTTCTGGTAATCAATATGTATAAGTTGACCAGCCAAAAGTGGTAAATCCCATTAAGGAGATAACTCATGCAGACTATGAAATGACAATAAGTTAGTTGGGGAAAGAAACACATGAAGAGGATGCATGTTTGTTCAAAGAGTTTGAAGCTCGTTTGCTTTCAAGGAATGGATAGTATAAATAGAAAAATGAGCAGTTAAAGGAGCATGTAAGAATCCTCACTTATTATTTGCATTCATTCATGGATCCTATTATGACCCCCTATCTCTCCCTACCAAATATGTTTACTCCTATCAATATATTTGACCCTGCAATAATCAAAAAGGCTCAAGGTCATTTCATGAAAGGAATATCTAATGATCGATGGGTTGACAAGATCCTTGAAAAGGGAAGAATATTGTTTCCTGAAATCCTTTCATTATTTGATTTTATTCTTACCACTGCTACAAAGGTAAAAGTGACCAAGATGAAATTGAGAAAGAAAAGGCTCATTGGGACTAAGTGCTTCCATTGGTGATGGAAATGGGTAACCTTGACTATGTTGCATTATTGGGCAGAAACGTATTCAATTCCATAGTTGATAATTTTTTCCTCATTTGGTCTCAAACATTGGTTTCCCAATATGAAATGTTGAATAATGCTCTTGAGGATCTTGATACTTGTGAAGAGATCACTTCAAAAAAAATGAGAAAAAACATAAGCAATGGAGTGCAAAAATATTGGAGCACCTCCAGTGAGTGATAATTTATCAACAGAAGACATTCTAAGGCCATTTGAGGAATTGGTCAAGAAAGATGTAGGAGACCCCTTCTCATTCAATGAGGACACCTTGGAGTCCCTCGCAAAAATCGGGTATGTAGTTTCAAATACTAATAAGGATCACCAAAATTGGTTCAATAAATGAAAAAAACATTAGTATCACTTCTAAAACTTGGATCAAGGCTCTAAGCTTCATTCATTTCCCTCAAGCAGAGAAAGTGGCACCTACAAGTAGCACACTTCAGCAAGGAATTAAAAAATGAAGAAATTTTCCCATGTACATTTCCACAAATTTTATTAATAGGTGGCTCTTCATTGGTGGATGTTTTATCTCCATAATCATGATCCTCTCCCCATCTTATTCTATCATCCTTCCTTTCTCTCGCATGTTATAATTCTCTTTTGGGAAGGTATTTTTCAATTTTTCTCTTATTCACTTAAATGTGACCTATGGTTTAACATTGTAATGATTTCTCTTTAATTAATGAAAAGGGACTCACTTTTCTTTTCCTAGGAATATGAAAGGTCACAGGTGAAGAAGGTAAGTGAAAATTCATGTGGGGAGGTAAGATGGAATGTCTTTTTGTAAAGCTATATATTTGGAAGACTTCTCCATTCTAAAGGCGTTATCAATTGTGAGTCTCTAAGTAGATAGATATTGCACTACTAAGATACAAGTAAGAGATTGCATTCTTCTATTTCCTTTTTCTATGTTTCCTCCATTTCTTTGCATTATCAGCACTTTGTAGACATGATAATCTTGTAAAACCAGGGAAGATATTAGTGCCTTTGATCAATGAGTCAATAGAAATATTTGTCAATGATTTGTTTGTCTTATCTTGTTCTTGAATTTGAGATATTCTAATTGAGTATAGAATTATTATGGTTAATGTTTTGTAAAATATAGTAAGTTCTTATCCACAAACTTAACCCTCCTTCCCCACATTCTTATTCCCCTTTACCTTCTCTCTCTCTAAGGAAATTCCTCCCTTGCACTAGGTGCAAGAAACTTTTCATAGGTCTAGTGGAGTATTCCTGTGTGATCCTTGGCTTCACAGGCACCTGATATTTTGTTTCTTACATTCAATAAATGGGATCCACCCCCATTACCAAGAGGAGGAAGTTAGTCTAATAGTGTTGGTGAAAATACACTAATTTTTCCTTGTGATAAATTACAGCGCCAACAGTTTTTGTTGCCCACACATGGGGCATATTTTTTTGTATCTGCACCACTCCTAGAACTAAAAAAATCCTTAAAAAAACAAAAAATAATAGAAATTGGAAAATCCTAAGAACCTTGATATCTACTTTACACTTATTCCCCCAATGATTGTTTCCTATAAATGCTCCTATTTTTGCAGCTTAATATTTTTTTCTTTCAGGAAACTCAAGAAGATCTCACAAATGATTTGAGGAATTACATCTAGAATAATAGAGAAAGTTTCAATTCAATCACATATCACATAGTTGAAATAGTTTTGGATTCAGTAAGAAGAATGTAAATAAGCTTTGCAAAGAGTTAAAACAAGATCCAAATCAGAAAATGAGGGCATAAATTAAACTTTTTTTTAGCTTCAACACAAATCCTACAAACTAGCAAAAAGAATATAAATAAGGGCTACACCAAGCTATTGGTGTAACTGATCCCAATATTTAAAGAGTAACAGTTATTTTGTTTCATACTTCTCATCACCCAACTAGTAAGGAAAAAACACTCGAGAATACTTTACTAAGTTCGATCCTAATTTCCCTCTTGAAGAACCAAATAGTTCAACCACTAAATCTCATTCCTCCGAAGGAAGAAGAAGAAGAAGAAGACAAATCAGAGGAAGTAGAAAAGATAATGGTTTTGCACCATGGTCCTTGAGGGATAGAAAACACATGCCCATTGGCCCTTAAAACCCTCTATTGCATGACCTACCAAAGGGATATAGGAATAGAGAATCTCCAAAGTTTTTTAGGAGATGGAAAATGACATCTTGGATATCATATCACATCATTCGAATAATAGCTTGTGGGGGTGCTTGGAGTGGAGTATAAATATGTTTTAGTTTGCCCTATTTTTGGAACCCCCTATAAGATATTTTTGTGGATTGTTTTTTATCATAAATTGGGTAGGGTGTGAAATCTAAATTTGAAGTTAGATTTAAAACCAGTTGAAGATTCTCATGCTCTCCATCACCTAGTGGTATCAATTAAATAAATGATCCCTATGAACATATGAGAGATATTTTTAGGTCAATAGGATGTTGTACAAGATTACCAAAAGATTCTAGACCCACTGAGCATAATCAACTAAGGTTCTTCACCAATGCACAACTATATGAAGTTGGTTTCATGCTAAAAATAAGTCGGCCTGATACTTTGATTGAGGCACAAGTACTTGTAGTTGAAGTGGAGGATGACTTGTTAATGTCTAGAAAAATCAAAAAAGGTCCAAGTAAGGAGAAATCTCAGAGTTCACGTTCCAGGCTACGGACTCATTAGTACAAAAATTGGTTGATGATGTTCTTTCCCTCAAAAAAAACTTGCTCAAACTTCCATGTACAAAGATATTCCTAGAAATAATTTCTCAAAAAAATAGATATTTGGTCCTCTTTCTCAAAAAAATAGATATTTGGTCCTCCACTTCAAAGGCTTTCTCTTGAAGCCCCTCTTGTGAACATAGCATGTGGGACCCAGTAAAATGAAGAAAGTGAAGAAGAAGAAGGTGAGCTATTGATAAAGGAAGTTGGATATGTAGAAGTAGGTTTTTGTGAGTATGCATCCTCTTCAGATGATGAATACGAGGACTTTGTGGCTGATATGAACAATCACTCTTGTGTTGTTTTCACCATATCAAAAACTCTCGAGATGGAGAAGGCATCCAAAAATAAAGATAAGGAGAGACAATATCCTCAACTAACAACTCTACTTCTAGAAAAATGATAACGAAGAGATGGTATCCTCTTCCTCCATCTTTGGATTTAGCCAAAAAGAATCCTCAAGTTATGCCTCCTTGAAAGACATCCTCCAATAAATGTAAGTAAAACACCGACTCAAATGATGTTTCTACTTCTGCATGACATAAGAATGATGAAAAATCAGCAATTACTTCATATAATTCAAAGCCAATGTTTCAAGTGCTTTTTAAAATCCTTCTTCAAAATTTCATATCATCAACCATGTGAAAAAAGATAAGGTCCATATCTTAGAGTCTGAGTACTTTCAAACCCACCCTGAACAATTTGAGAAACTTGTTGAATTCATCAAGAGTGAAAGCTACAAATCTAAGGTGTCATCCTCTTCAAAAGTACCATCCACTTCCAAAGTTATACTTCTTACTCTTGAGCATAGACCAAGTCAAAATATCCTATCCTCTACCCCTTCTTCCACCAACAAGATTGATCCTTTCTATGTTTCCTTACTTATCAACAGGTACCATCTGAATAATTGTATCACTGATTCTGGTGCCTCTAAAAATGTCATGTTTGCTAAGATTACCTAATCCCTTAGTTTGATTCTCTCTCAGACATTTAGTCATTTTTATTCAATGGAGATCAATGAGGTTCCACTCTTTGTAAGGATCGTAAATGCGGTGATGGAACTTGTGGCCTATCCATAAAAATAGGTGAAGGAAACAATTCTAGTGGTATATATGTCAACTACATATGGAATGCTACTCGGTATAAGCTAAGAAATGGGAGGAGAAATTTAAATCAATTGGTATTCATCCTTAATATCAGTCAAGAGTAAAATGAAGAGACTCCTTCCAGAGCCCAAGATGAAGTACACTATGCAAAATTAAGATGGTCCTAGAGCCAACATCCTCTTTCAAAGTAGATAGCTGGGAAAAGTTTCATTTGAAAAATTAGGGAAAGTTTCATATGAAGAAAGAGGAAATGGAAATTACTTCATGAGTTCCGAAAGGATTGAAGAATGTCCTATTCTGGAGGAAAATCCAACAAATGTCATTGATGAAGTTTGGAACATGGATTTTGATGGGAGTTTTTCTACAACTAGTTCAGGGGTAGGCATTGTCTTATCCTCTTTGTAAGGAAATTTGTTCCTGTTAGCATATAAGTTATAGCTCTCTAAAAAAAACATCATTATCGAATATGAATCTTTTTTTCTCAGATTGAGAGATGTCAAAGAGATGGGAATTAAAAATCTCATTGTACAGGGTGATGTTGAGTTGATCGTGAAATAGGTGAGACATATTTTTCAAGTGAAAAATTCTTGTCTTTACCAGTATAGGAATAGGGTTTGGGATTGTTTTGAATCTTTTGATGTATTTGATATCAAATCATTCCCTAGAGATCAGAATGCCATATTTGACTTACTAGTCTTATCTACATCACTAATGATTCCACACCCTGATTTCAAAGGAGAAAATTTCTCAGTGGAAATGGTCTTTCATCCAAGTATGCCAAAAAATTCAGAGAGCTGGCAAGTGTTTGATAATGATAACAAAATTCTATCCTTCTTATAGTAGAGCAGAGATTTTAGGTCTATGTATTTTAAATCAAGTGACTCACTCCCATGGGAGTTTACTACTAATAACTTTGATGATAATTTAGTTGATTAGCTGGATGAAGACATAGTAATTCAGTTAAAAGGAAACATGATACTAATCAAGAGTGAGATGAAGAGACTCCTTCCAGAGCCCAAGATGAAGTGCATCATGTAGAAGTTAGATCATTCTAAAGCCAACATCCTCTTTCAAAGTAGATAGCTAGGAAAATTTTCATTTGAAAAATTAGGGAAAGTTCCATATGAAGAAAGAGGAAATGGGAATTACTTCTTCAGTTCCAAAAGGATTGAAGAACTATCTATTCTTGAGGAAAGTCTGACAAACATCGTTGATAAATTTTAGAACATGGAGTTTGATGGGAGTTGTTTTGTAGCTAGTTCAAGGGTAGGCATTGTCTTATCCTCTATGTAAGGATATTTGTTCCCATTGGCATATAAGTTACATTTCTCCAACAAAAACAACACTACCAAATATGAAGCTTTGTTTCTTGGATTGAGAGATGATGAAGAGATGGGAATCAAGATGATCATTGTACAGGGTGATGCTAAATTGATTTTGAAATAGGTGGGAGACATTTTTAGGTGAAATATTATTGTCTCCACCATTATAGGAATAGGGTTTGGGATTTTACTGAAGCTTATGATGCATTTGATATCAAATCATTCCTTATATATCATAAGGTTATATCTAACTCATTAGTCGTATTTGCATCACTGATGATTCCACACCTTGATTTCAAAGGAGAAAACTTCTCAGTGGAAATGGTCTTTCGGCTAAGTTTTCCAGAAAATTCAGAGGACTGGAAATTTTTTGATGATGATAAACAAATTATATCCTTCTTACAGTAGACCATATATTTCAGGTCTATGTATTTTGAAGTAAGTGACTCACTCCCACTGGAGTTTAATACTAATGATAGTGACAATAATTCAGTTGATCGGATGGATGAAGATGGAGTAATTCAATTAAAAGGAAAGATGATTCCTAAGGGGCTAGTATCTTTGAAGGAACTATTTGATAAGCATGACAAGTTCATCCATGGAAAAGAAAAGAATCAACCTAGGTCTTCTTTAGAATACATAAAAATCAACATTAAACAAGAGAGAATCTAAGGATGGTGAACATATGCAAATGATGTTCACCTAAGGAACAGAGGAACTTCTTAGCTTTGTTGAAAAGGTACTTCGATGTGCTTTCATACTCTTACAATGATTTAAAGTCCTTCCAACCACATTCAATGCAACAATCCATTATGTAAAAGCCTTCTGGAATAAGCAAAGGCAATATAATCCTAATATTATCTAAACCATCAAAGTGGATTTTGAGATGCTACTTAATTTCTGCATCATCTTTCCTATCCACCACTCAATATGAATAGCCAACATTGTACCAATGAAGAAGAAGAGTGGTGAAATCTACATTTACGTGTATTTTTTAAACTTGAATCAAGATTCTCTAAAAGACAACTATCCACTTCCATTTATGGACCATATCTTGCAAGTAATGAATGGTTCGAAGATGATGTCTATGCTCAATGGGTTTTTAAGGTAAAATATATTAAAGTTGCTATAAAATTAGTTTCAAGACTACCTTCACCAACCCATAGGACACCGTTTCCTACCATCATATGTCATTTAGTTTGACCAATGCATGTGCCACATTTTAGCAGTATATGGACACAACTTTTAAGGACTTTAAGGGAAAGTGTAAAGTGGTGTAGTTTGATGACCTGATAGTATAATCCAAGATAATAGAAGATTATTTGCAATAACTCGAATAGGTTTTGATCCATTGTAGGAGGCATCACATATCCCTAAATCCAAAGAAGTCAATATTTTTGGTTATCAAAGGAAAACTCCTTGGTCACATTGTGAGTAAAGAAGGCACCAAGATTGATCCAAAAGAGAGTGGAGGCTATTCAAAGACTATCTTTTTCCACTAACAAACTAGGTGTACATTCTTTCTTTGGTAAGGTCAATTTCTTGAGAAGGTTTGTCCCAAAAAATTTTGAGCTCGTGAAATATATTATCAACATGATGAAACCTAAAGAATCCTTCAAATGGAACAAGTAGGGGAAGGAAGCCTTTGAGTCCATTAAAGGTGTTATTGCAAAAGCACCCACTCTGGTATGCCCTAATTTTGGTAAGGAATTTGTCATCTATTGTTATGCCTCTAAGCATACTATCTTTGTCATTCTCCTGCAAGAAAATGAAGACAAAGTATAGTCACCCATTATGTTCATGAGTGCCCCTCTGAAGGCACATGAGATCAAAAGAAACATGCTTATGCAGTGGTAAGAGCATTGAAATTTTTCATATTCTATCTTCTAAATTATCTTGTTTATTATGGTCCCAAGCCTGACAGTCAAATATATTCTATTGAAAAAAGACCCATGCACAAGGAGATGAAATTGGGTTTCAAAGGTATAGGAATATGACCTTGAAATCAAACCCTCCAAGTTGGTATGAGGAAATGAAATGTGTGAACTTCTTACCCGAGAAGAATTGGAAGACTTCTCAAATTGTTATGCATGCTCTGATCCAATATCTTCCTCTTGTGTTTTTTGTAAGTACAATCAATCCTTGGTATGCTGAACATAGCCTATTTCTTGAACCTATGGATATTTCCCTCCTATAGCCTTGATCAAAAGAAAAGAAGATAACTCTACACATCAGAGAAACAAAATATGTCATCTAGGAGAATGTTCTATACAAGAAATGATTGGATGGAACATTCTTGAGGTGCGTAGAAGAAGAATAACAGATTGAATATTTTTAAGGAATACCACGATCAAGCATGTTGAGGTCACTTCTTTGTGATGGTTACATCCCACAAGATCTTGAGGGGTCGCTATTACTGACCTACTTTTTTCCATGATGCATATAAATAGGTCAAGAAATGTGATCCATGCCAACATTTCATGGGAAGGCCAAGGTTTTCAGCTCTACCCCCTCCGAGTTGTGATCATCAAAGAACCTTTTCAACATTGGGGTCTAGATTTCATAGGTGTATTAAACCTACACTCCAACACGGGCTACATGTATTTCCTTGCTACCACTAACTACTTCACAAAATAGGTAGATGTCATTCCAAAAAAGCATGAAAATTCTAAGACTATGTGTAACTTTTTGAAAGATAACATCATTGTTAGATTCAGAGTGATGAGCAAGATACTAGCAGATGAATCCACCTACTTCTCTTTAGGTGGGTTGATGGACTGTCGACACTAAAATTTTCCTCCATAATTTCTATTTTATTAATGTATGTATTAGGAATAGGATGTTGTTAAGTATAATTAGTAGTAGCGTCTGATAGAAGATAATGGCGCCGTCAGTACGGTGCCGCCAATAATGTGGAGTACGGTAATAGTCAAAGTACAATAGGAATGTTGTAAAAAGTAAATATTTGTCGTAAGTGGTCCGGTAATGTTAAAATGTCAAAGTTTTGGTAATTAGAGAAGTAGGATCTACATGATTAGAAATATTATATTGGTAATAAGGACAAGGAGTGAGGTCATAAATATTTTGTGTATTTTATTTGTAAAAAGTCTAAAAATGTGGAAACCATGTAAAATGATAAGGTTTATCTTATCTTAAAAGATAAGCTTACATGTACAGATAAGAGTTAAGGTATGGAATATGATTCGTCAGAGTGGATTTCTTATCCTATCTTAGAGATAAGATGGATAAGCCTGGAAGTTCTATAAATAGAGAGGCTACCCCCCTCATTTAGCATAGAAAGAAGTAGTGATAAATATTGTATGAAGTGTGTAAAGGAAGCCATCAATTTAAAGGTGTGTTGAAGAAGTCATTAAGAGGTGTAATTGTAAAGTTTCTCCCATAGTATTGGTGGAAGGCAAGGAATTCAATAGCACTTGAAGTACCTCATGGGTGAGATTGTAACAATTTCATGTTAATATTATAATTTACTTTGATATTTCAGATTTGTCATCATTCCGTCTTATCATAGTCGATGGTATTCTTGTGTTATGTTGTTGTTTTGTTTCCATATTACATCCACCAAACTAAAGGCTATGCATTAGTAAATAATCATAGCACGAGGAGTTCCTGGTGAAGAATTATCATAGTGCCGGATTGGTGATGACATTTTGGTTCCGTTGCCGGGACCATTCCTTGTTGGTGGATTTTCTGGAGAGATATTCCCACTTAGTCAAAAATCAATTGGAGGGTAACCTTATTTTTACTGCGCATAGTAGTTATCATGGTAAATTCATTTTCACTGTGAATAGTATTTATCACAGTAAAGTCACTTTTTACCGTGAATAGTATTTACCGCAGTAACTTCACTTTTTACTGTGAATAGTGTTTACCATAGTAAAGTCAGTTTTTACCGCAGTAAGTCAAGTTTTACCATAGTTTACCGTGGTCATTTCTATTTTACTGTAGAAAAGTGTAGAGTCACTTTCTAGTATAGTGATTCCAATTATTTGTGCACATAAGTCTTGTTGATTGTACTTGTGGGTTGGTATTTTACAGTGGTTACTTTTGAAAATGGGAAAGATTCCTGTTTTTTTAGCTCAATCTAATGAAGATGCTTCTTCTTTCATTCAAGAGTTTAAACGATCTTGTATTTGTAATGGCCTCATAAGAAGGGAAAAATGGACTGAATTTTTTCCTACCTTTTTGGATGGTTCAGCACTTAGGTGGTTTGAAACACTAGGTGATAATGTGAAAAATTCATGGGATTTATTAACTGAAAGTTTTCTTGAAGAATTTGGTGAACAACAGAAATATGCAGATCTCATGATCGATATCACAAAGCTATCCCAAGGAGAGAAGGAGAAGATAAGGGATTATAATGCTCGTGTTCTAGAGCTAAGGAGGAAGCTCGATGCCCAGATCCGGAAGGAAGGATTAGCGGATGGGTTGATGAATGGTGTGGATAATCTCCTATGTAAGCACTTCATTCTTGGGATGAATCTAGAGATCAGAAAACGAGTGAAGTATGACCGCCCAGCTACCATTGAACAAGCAAAAGAGATTGCAAGAAGGCAAGAAGAAAGCATAGAAGAGGAGCCCAAAGAAATTGTTGCTAAAGTAGAGCCTACACCAGCACCTTTGGTCCAGAATCCACAACCACTCCCAATGAGCACAAATATTTCTCCTAGTACATCTACTGAGTATGAAGATCTGCTCAAAAAGATGGGTCAATTAACTATTAATTTTCTTCAAGGAAAAGAATTTAGTTCTCAGGGAGGAGATAGAGGTCCAAAAAGAAATATTTCTGAAGGTGTATGTTATGGTTGTTATAAAAAGGGTCATTATAAGTATAATTGTCCAGATAGAGCTTCTACATCTGGTAAAGGAGATAATGATAAAGGAAAAGCAATTGTGAATTCTTTTGATGTAGTAGATAAGAGCAGAAATAATGAAGTAGATGTGTTTGTCACAAAAAGAAAGAAAGAAAAATATAATCAAGATGGAAATGATCCTAAGAAGATGAAAGGAGAAACTAGTAAGAAACATAGGAGAAGAAAGTTAGGTGTGCAGGATTTTCTGATTTCACAGGGGCAAGGACCATACTCCATCCTGGAAGATCTGTCCAAAAGGCATGCAAATATTACATATGGTCAACTCTTGGCTATGTCTTCTGAGAAGAGGCGGGAGCTGCGAAGTGGACTCAATGCTCGACGAAGGAAGGAGGTTGAGGCCCCTGTTTTGGAGGCAGAGGTGGATCCCTATGCTCCACAATCTGAGGTATTATGTAATGGTATTTCAATTCATGATGTCTTAGTTAATGGAGGTGCTGCAGTTAATGTAATGACCAAGTCTGTAATGAATATGTTGGGGTTAAAAATTGATCGCCCTTCAACACTTATGTTAAGGTCATTAAATAAGGGAAAAACTAAACCAGAAGGTGTAGTTTCAAATGTGGCAATATCTGTTATGGGTGTTGTATGTGTGGTAGACTTTTAGGTGATGAAAAATGGTACTCTTGTGTACCCAATGTTGCTGGGAAGACCATGGATAAGGAGAGTTCATGCAAGAAACTACTGGAATGAAGGCTTCATGACACTTGGACGTGGTAGAGAGAGGGTGAAAATAAACGTGATCCCTCGGCATCCTAAGGCAGAACCTATCAATTCAAGTGATGAAACTGATGATTGGACATCCTCTAATTACTCTAGTACCAGTGAAGTGGACACTGAAGATGAAGAAAGTGAGGTTGATGTTTCAGTCATGGATATCCTTCCAGTCACACCAACTCATGACCCCATAAAATTATCTGAAGAAGAAGTTGATGATCGTCTCCAACAAATAAAGATTGGTGATGCTGTGATGGAGAGTGAGAAGGAATCCTACCTCCAGCTCTTTTGAAGGTACATACACCTATTCACTTTTTATTAGAAGGAACTCCATCAAGTAAGTTGGGTAGAACATTCTATTGAGCTGGTAGATGGTGCTAAGCCCATAAAGCAAATGCAATATACAATGAATCCTAATTTTTCCAAGACTGTAAAAGAAGAAATAGATAATTTGCTTGATGCAGGATTCATATTTGCTATGGAGAATTCAGAATGGGTTTCTCCCATTGTGATCTCAATAAAAAATAATGGGAAGCTACACATTTGTGTTGATTACAGGAAGCTCAATAAGGCAACAAAGAAGGATCATTACCCTCTTCCATTTTCAGATCAGATCTTGGACGAAGTAGCTGGCCAGGAGTGTTATAGTTTTGCTGATGGATATAGTGGCTACAACCAAGTTCGTATAGCAGAGAAAGATCAGCTGAAGACCATGTTCACCACTCCTTGGGGAACGTTTGCTTATAGAGTTATGCCTTTTGGGTTGTGTAATGCTCCAGCAACATTCCAGCATTTGATGAATAGGGTGTTTGAACCCTACATTGGGACCTTCATCAGAGTATTTCTGGATGATTTTTCCATCTATGGGAGCAAGTTGGACCACCTGCACCAGATGGAGACAGCATTTCAAAGGTTAGATGAAGCACAAGCCTCACTAAACCCTACAAAGTGTGTCTTTGGATGTTTAAAAGGCATTTTGTTAGGGCATGTTGTATCTAGAGATGGTATTGATACTAATCCTGATAAAGTTTCAAAAATCAAAGATTTACCATTTCCTATGAATAGAAGTAAGTTGAGATCATTTTTAGGCCATGTGGGTTACTATAGAAGGTTCATCAAGAATTTCTCAAAGATTGCACAGCCACTAACCCAGTTCTTGAAGAAGGATGTTACTTATGAACCAGGAAATAAGGCGTATGAAGCTTTTGGACAACTGAAGGAAGCCCTGGTGTCTTCACCTGTTTTGAAGAATCCAAATTGGAGCAAGCCATTCATTGTGTACACTGATGCCTCAGATGCAGCACTAGGAAGTACTTTGAGCCAAAAGGATGAAAATGGGAATGAACATCCAATTTACTTTGGGAGCAGACAAATGAGCAGTGCTGAGGTAAATTATACTGTAACTGAAAAAGAGGCTCTGGCTATCATTTTTGTTGTAAAGAAGTTTAGAAATTACTTGCTAGGGAAAAAATTTCTAGTTGTAACAGATCATCAGGCTCTAAAATATATTGTAAATAAGCCTAACCCATCAGGGAGGATAGCAATATGGATAATTTTGCTACAAGAATCTGAATTTGATATTATAGATAGGCCAGGAAAGAAGCATGTCAATGTAGATGCACTCTCTCGAGCCTATGATGGTTTAGGATCATCTTGTGATGATGATGATTTCCCCGATGCAGCCTTGTTATTCCTTGACACAATCCCTAGTGAATACATAGATATTTGGAATTATCTGAATGAATTCAAGTTTCCTGATGGTGCCAATGCAAAGACTAAGAGAAAGATTACTCAATTCAGTCGTCCATATTCTATTCTGCATGGAGTATTATTTCGAATAGGACCTGATGGACAGTACAAGAGGGCAGTTGGACATGATCAAGGGAAGGAACTGCTAGAAGAATTCCACAATGGTACATGTGGAGGGCACTTCTCTGGACAACTTACAGCAAGAAGGATCTTGGATGCAGGTTATCACTGGCCCACTCTTTTTAAAGATTGTTATAATTATTGTAAGTCATGTGATATTTGTCAAACACATGGTAACCATAAGACTTCATCAGCTCCATTATGCCCTATTCTTCCACTTGGTCCCTTTGAAAAGTGGGGAATAGACATTGTAGGTCCACTTCCAACTACCTCACGCCAAAATAAGTATATTGTAGTTGCCACAGATTATTTAACCAAGTGGGTTGAAGCTAGGCCATTGAAAACAGCTTCCATGGATGAAGTGGCAACGTTCATATATGAACGCATTGTCACCAGATTTGGTTGTGCATTATAAATTGTAACAGATCAAGGAAGCCACTTCATTAATGAGGTGGTAGAATCCCTAGTCAATAAGTTTTCTATTAAGCACAGGAAGGCAACAACATACAAGCCAAGCACAAATGGACAGGTGGAACGAACAAATTTTGTGTTGTGTCAAATTCTAGCAAAAGATGCAGCCTTGCAGGTACATAAGTGGGATAAAAGGATTCATGCAGCATTGTGGGCATATAGGGCAACATCAAAGTCAGCAACAGGATACTCCCCATTTCAGTTGGCCTATGGCATTGATCCAGTTCTTCATATTGAGTTTGATATTCCCACTGTGAGAGTTATGAAAAATGAAAGGATGGATGAAAGTGATTCAGTAAAAGAAAGGTTGGTACATATTCATTTGCTAGAGGAAATGAGGGAAATAGCAAAGGATACAAGCCATAAGAAGAAAATGAAGCAGAAGGAATACTTTGATCAAAAGATCCGGTGGTCTCCATTTCATGTGAATGACTTGGTTCTAGTATATGATTCTAGATACAAAAAAAGAAGACAGAGAAAATTTCTTCCAAAATGGATGGGGCCCTACAAAATAACAGTTGTGCATGAAAATGGTACGTACTGACTAGAGGAATTGGATGGTACTCCCATTATGAAATGGGTCAACCACGACAAGTTGAAGATTTTCCAAGCACCAGAATAGTCTACTCCGAGGACAGAGTAGAAGCTAGGAAGGGGGAAGATGTCGACACTAAAATTTTCCTCCATAATTTTTATTTCATTAATGTATGTATTAGGAATAGGATGTTGTTAAGTATAATTAGTAGTAGTGGCTGATAGAAGATAACGGTGCCATCAGTACGGTGACGCCAATAATGTGGAGTACAGTAACAGTCAAAGTACAATAGGAATGTTGTAAAAAGTAAATATTTGTCGTAAGTGGTCCGGTAATGTTAAAATGTCAAAGTTTGGGTAATTAGAGAAGTAGGGTCTACATGATTAGGAATTAGAAATATTATATTGGTAATAAGGACAAGGAGTGAGGTCATAAATATTTTGTGTATTTTATTTATAAAAAGTCTAAAAATGTGGAACCCATGTAAAATGATAAGGTTTATCTTATCTTAAAAGATAAGCTTACATGTACAGATAAGAGTTAAGGTATGGAATATGATTCGTCAGAGTGGATTTCTTATCCTATCTTAGAGATAAGATGGATAAGCCTGGAAGTTCTATAAATAGAGAGGCCACCCCCCTCATTTAGCATAGAAAGAAGTAGTGATAAATATTGTATGAAGTGTGTAAAGGAAGCCATCAGTTTAAAGGTGTGTTGAAGAAGTCATTAAGAGGTGTAATTGTAAAGTTTCTCCCATAGTATTGGTGGAAGGCAAGTGAAATCAATAGCACTTGAAGTACCTCATGGGTGAGATTGTAACAATTTCATGTTAATATTATAATTTACTTTGATATTTCAGATTTGTCATCATTCTGTCTTATCATAGTCGATGGTCTTCTTGTGTTATATTGTTGTTTTGTTTGCAGATTACATCCACCAAACTAAAGGTTGTGCATTAGTAAATAATCATAGCACGAGGAGTTCCCGGTGAAGAATTATCATAGTGCTCGATTGGTGATGACAGGACTTTTTCTACAACCATGGTATTTATCTATTTTATTTTGTCAATTACTATCTACAAGAAAATGGCCAAGTGGAATATAAAAATAAAAAAATTGTCACTATTTTTCACAAGTTATTGGATGTCAATCAAAGGGATTGGCATAAGAAGCTATATTACTCTCTATGGTCTGACCGAATCCTACCTAAAAAATGCATCGTTACCTCTCCCTTCTAACAGATATACGTTATTAAGGCACAAATCCCCATTTCTCAAGATTTACCTACCTTGCAACTTGTGAAGGTAGTGAAAAATGGATAATATTCAAATGTTCTTGATAAGTTGATTTTATACTTGGAAAAATTGAATGAAGATAGGTTGGTAGCATTTAACACATTGAAAATACATAAATCCAAGGTTAAAAGGATATTTGACCAAAATACACATGATAGAAGCTTCTAAGTTGGAGATCTTATCGTGTTATGGAAAAAATGGAGAGATCCCAAGGGAATTCGTGGGAAATTTGATTCTCTCTGGCTCATACCATTCAAAATCAAACCTTTATGTGAAAAGAATACATATTACCTGGCTTACCTTGATGGAACCCCATTGGAGTTACCTCACAGTGGGAAACACTGGAAAATATATAGGTAGTGAGGTAGTTCATCCCAACCCTTTGTACTATAATTTCCCTTTTAGTTGTGTGTGTCTTTCCTTTCCATTTTGGTGTGTTTCCTTCCCGTTGTGTGTGTATTTTGTTTGTTTATGTCTGTTTCTTATAATAAGGAATCTATTGCCCATTGTGAAAAAGTATTTTTCTACTCATCCATGAGAAAATTTTGTTTATATATTTCCCCTTACTACCCAATTTCCTCAAGTCACATCCAGTTGTCATGTAAAATAGCTAACCCCAAAATGTAAAATTCAAAACATGACAACTTAGCCACAATGCAAATTTTGCCTTCCAATCCTCCTGAGTCTTCCTCCTAGCTAGTCTTCCTCTTGTGATATCATCACCCTAGCCTATAAATGTTCCTAATGCATGTGCTGAATATTTATCACTGTAAAAATAATTATGTCAGAGTTCATGAGTTGATTTAGTGAAGTACAGTAAAATATTAGTTTTCTTGAAAGCCTAGAAAGGCTGAATTTTGGCCATTTAGGAGTATGTGTGAAACCTGTGAGATATTTTTGAAAAGGTATTAAGTATTTATATATTTTACTATGTCTCTTTGAATTTTTTGGAATCATTTTAGGAATATTTAGGAAATTTTTTATCATTTGGGGACATTTCGCTCAAAAGCAGGTTGTCTAGGTGCAGGGAACAAGAAGTTCAATAGTAAACCTTAAATTCTCTGGATGATTCTAGGATCTCCTTAGGATTTAAGAGGAAAACAAGTATGAATTGTAAATCTTGAATAAATATCTACATGGTGGGAACATTCATTTTTTATCTAAGGTTTAATGGTTTCTTGAAACATTCCAAATAATGCGGCTGCCCCTCACAGTTCTAAATAAAAATGGGCTACTTTTTTATTTTGAGGAAGATTAAAGGGATATAACTAGTTCCATTGGCTTTATATAATTTGTTTTGGATTCAAATTAATATAATATT
This sequence comes from Taxus chinensis, assembly GCA_019776745.2. NCBI lineage: Eukaryota > Viridiplantae > Streptophyta > Pinopsida > Cupressales > Taxaceae > Taxus > Taxus chinensis. Next base: position 710,751,637 of record CM034150.1, read on the forward strand.
TGACTCCAAAACATCATCCTAAGCCTCTGGGGTGAAAGAAGTAAGTTTTCAGGCTATTTTTGGTCAGCTAGTGTAAAATCAGGGTTTCTAATAATGTTAAGGTGCACTTTTGACCTCTTCTTGTCTCTATTTTCCCCTTGTGTACATGTTTTATATGAGGGACACAAAATTTCACCCTCATCCTCCTTCCATATGCACACTTTACAACACTTGTTGTCCAAGGTGTCTCGTGTGTCCGATTTGTCACCTAGGACAAGGGGGACATGAGGGACAAAAAATTGCACCCTCACTCCCTCACCATGGGTGAAAATTTTCTTCCTTTATGTCCCACATGTCCCCAAGGTGATGTATGGATAATAAATTGTGTCCCATGATCAAACTCGGCCCTCAAACTTCCATGTGACATCTTTGTGCTCTACAAGTTTGTTTCTCAATCGCCTTCGCTCATCCACACTAGCTCCCTTACTTCCACTTGCATCCATCCTTCACCATGGGTGCACTTTTGTTTACCCATTTTCCCCATTTTCCATAGGGTTAAGAGGGACAAGAAAATTTTCCCATGCCCAAGATCGAGCCCTTAGAATACCATATGACCTCTCCTAACTCCGCAAGTGTTTTTTCAAACCCCTCCATCTCATCCTCACTTGCTTATGTGCTTCCAATTATCTCCATCCTAATCCAAGGTGCAATTTGGAGCCACCAATATCTGTATTTTCCCCATTTCACCATTAAAACCTAATTTTTAACCTCACATTAATTCCTATTTAAACCGAGTTTGATCCAGAGGCAGCAGGGTGAAATAAAAGTGAAATAAAACATTGTTTTGTCTTATTTTCTCTACACATGTAGACAACCCTCCATTTTTACTGTTATAACACCTTGAAAAACATCATTTTTTATAATATATGTTGATAAATTATTCTTACAACAGCCATAGCCATCAAATAACATGTTTTGTTCATATGTCTCAAACTGGAAACCCGATTGCAATGAAACTTGGCTAGAGTTTTCTTCTCTAAAATTCCTTTGAGAATATTTTTTCTTCATATCCAATGATTCCCTATATTTTTTGATACATAAATCTGAAAAAATAAACCCTAAAACTTAGTTTTTTTATTTCCAAGAGATTTTGTGGACAAAAAATGGTGAAAATTGGAGCATGATATCCCTGTGTAAAACAAAACATAGTGATGTTGGTTTCATTACAATCTGAAAATGGTAAGTATACTTTATAAAAATACCATGTGCTATAAATATAAAGACTCTAAAAATATCAATTTTCCCAAATTATAAAAATTTCAACATTTAGAAAACCTTGGAATAATAAGAAAGACCAAAAAAGGTTCAATTGGGTAACTTTCTAAAAATAGCAAGTTGGGAAAAAATAGCTATCTAAAAATTGAAACTTTATAAAAAATAGAAAATATTCATAATTGGAAATATCCTAAGTTAATTTGAATATTCAAAGAATAAGGATTGTGTAAACTTTTCAAAAATTCGAAAAATAACTGTTTCTGATGCAACTTGTTAAAAAATAGTAAGTTTCATATTTTGTTGCAGAAAATTATTTGTAGCTCTAATTTTAACCATCTTGTTTATTTTTGAAGAAGTTAAATTCAAATAATTTTTTATGGAGCCTATTTTAACATCGTTTACTAAGTAGCTAGATGTGAGTGACAATGATGTCATGCGCATGGATCTAGAAGACCTAAAAATGGGATGCTAAAAGGACCAAGAGAGCTTGTGGAAGAGAAAATCTTCACAATTAGATTATTTGTAGTAGGATTTCATATAATATTAGTGAAAAGTACAAAAATTATCCTAGCATGTTCTTAGCATTATAAACTTGATTCCATAATAGTGAGGGTAGATGACAACTCCATTCTTGTAGTGCTTACACCTAAGGACATCTCATAGTGTATGCAGATCCCAACCAGCAATAGTATAGTCATAATATCCAAAGTGTTTTCATCTCTAGTCATGGCTAAGAGAAGGCATAAAACCCTCTCGTATTCCAAAAACCTTTTTAAGTGAGTTCCACGAGGGTTACTCAGATATTATCATCTTGTTAAGCATGGTAATGGGTAAAGAGACGACGAAGGATTTCTAAGACTGAATGGCTCAATTCATCCTTGTTTCCACTGAGGTAAATCAGGTCATATATAGGGGACAAATCATAGGTGACAACATCCACCACTAGTTGCTTTAGCTCCCTACTACAAGAAATTTCACGATGACCTCATATTTGGTGTATGCTATTGCAAACACAAGGTAATTCAAAGACCAAATTATAAGTCCAAATGTTTCTCAGAAAGGATTGACCTTTGACAGGTATCCTCAACTCACTCTCAAGTAAATTAATCACGAATTTTCCAAGGTGAATGATGCATTCACCATGTTCTTGATCTGACTTCTAGAAGGTAACCCAAAGCTAAGGTTATCCTTTCAATATGCAACACTGATCGAGGGATATGTATGTTTCTTCACTCAATTTTTAAATTTCTCCTACATTAGGTTAGCAAGCTTCGATCTCACTCCTTGCAAAATCCTCAGGTATCTTAATGACAATATAGTAATGTTTGATTTGCGTAGGTAAATTTCTCAAGTCTAAAATAGATGCAAGAACCGCAAGAAAAAAAGGTGTGTCTTTCCCTATTTCTATTGGAATATTTTTGTGCAAAAATGTTGCAAATGCCTCAAATATTAAATCTTCCTTTGTTTCCCTTATCCTCTACTCATGTACCTCCAGGTCTTATTTTGACATCTGAAACAGTATTGAAACATTCAATCTCCCTGAATTGCACTATAGTCCCCAGATTAAAGATTATTGGGTCAATTGTCTGGATGATTTTGAGGTAAGGAAATGATATCATATGAGAATGATTATTGGTCAAATGAAGAGATTCACTTTTTATTGGTTCATTGAAGGTGTGGAAAATGACGGATCTGATTTTTTTGATCTAGAATATCAAGTGGTAAAATAGTCACCTCTTCCACTTATCTCATGGAGCATTCGAGAATCAGGTGATATCAGCAAGAGAACTGTAGTAGTGATTCAAAGGTCTAAGGAATGGTTCAAAATAAAGATGATTAATTTCATAAAATTTGGTGGTCTTATAACCCTCTTGATGCAAGAATCTCATATTTCATCCTTGAAGGCATTTGAGAGAACTATGAGCTCCACTCATTCAGGGAAATCCGTAAAGAGGAAAACAATGGACATGAAAGGATATCACTACATGAGACATAACAAAACCACTAAGGCCCTCATCGAGGATCTCAATAAAATATATATTTATCCTTCACAACCTCCAGTTCCACACCAATCTCCAATTATCTCTTCTTCTGATGTTGAGTCAACTCATCAAGTGTAGGTGGTGGTCCTTCGCTATGAACCTGAGAGTACAATCATGCCTAGTGTTGAGCCTACAACAAAAAAGATCTTCCCCTGGATCTAATAATTGGTTAGAAGTGAGCCAAGAATAGTGCAACAGGAAGTGGTACCAAACTTTGAAGGCATCTCAAAGATCTTAAATTCCAAATGAGGTAAGAAATCATAGGTAGCTTCTCACTTTTTCATCAGTGTTTCTGGGTAATCAATATATATAAGTTTATTGGCCAAAAGTGGTAAATCCCATTGAGGAGATAACACAGGAGGAATATGAAATGAAAAAAAATCCTTTGGGAAAAGAAACACATGAAGGGGATGCACATTTGTTCAAAATATTTTTCTGCCCATTTTCTTTCAAGGAACAAATATTATAAAAAGAAAATTTAGCAGTTGGAGGAGCATGTAAGAACCCTCACTTCTTGTGTGCATTCATTCATGGATCCTAGTGTGACCGTATCTCTCCTAGCTGAATATGTTACTCCTATTAGAAGCTTTGACCCTGCATTAATAAAAAAGGTTCAAGTTCATTCTATATAAGGAAGAGCTAATGATTGATGGGTTGATAATATCCTTAAAAAGGGAAGAAAATTGTTTCCTAAAATCCTTTCACTGTTTGAGTTTTTTGTTTTCACCGTTGCGAAGGTAAAAGTGAACAAGGATGAAATTGAGAAGGAAAAGTCTCATTTGGACCAAGTTCTTCCATGACTGATGGAAATGGGTAACCTTCACTCTATTGAATTAGTGGGTAGAAGTGTATTCAATTCCATAGCTGTGAATTTATCCTCCATTTGGTCTCAAACATTGGTTGCCCAATATGAAATGATGAATAATGCTCTCGAGGAGCCTGATTCTTGTGAAGAACTCACTTCAAAAATTTAGTAGAACATAATTGATCGAGTGTAGAAGCTTGGATCACCTCCATTGATTTATATTTCATCAACGGAATACCTTCTGAGGCCATTTGAGGAATTGGTCAAGAAAGAGGCATGAGACCCCTTTTTTTTCAACGAGGACACCATGGAATCTCTTACAGAAATCAAGTGTGCAATTTCTAATACTGCTAAGGATCAAAAAACTTGGTTCAATCAATCAAAAAACATCAGTATCACTTTCAAAACTTGGATCAAGTCCCTAAGCTTCATTCATATCCCTCAAACAAAGAAATTGGCACTTGCAGCAACATGCTTCAACAAGGAATTCAAATATGACTAACTTTTCCCAGTTACATTCCCATAAATTTCATCATGAAGTGGCTCTTCATTGGCAGATGTTTCATCTCCATCAGCATGATCCTCTTCCCCTCTTCTTCTTTCATCCTTCCTTTCCCTCTCATTTTCTAATTCTCTGTTGGAAAGGTACTTTTCACTTTTTGTCTTATTCACTTAAATGTGACCTATAGTTTAACATTATAATGATTTATCTTTAATTAATGAAAAGGGACTCTTTTTTCCTTCCTAGGAATATGAAAGGTCACAAGTGAATAAGGTGAGTGAAAATTCATGTGGAGGATAGATGGAATGTCTCTTTGTAAATCTATATATTTGGAAGAGTTCACCATTCTAAAGGGTTATCAATTGTGAGTCTCTACGTAGATAGCTATTACACTACTAAGTTACAAGAAATATATTGCATTCTTATATTTCCTTTGTCTATGTTTCCTCCATTTATTTACATGATCAAATTTGTAGGCATGATAATCTTGTAAACCAATGAAGGTTTTTAGTGTCTTTTATCAATAAATCAATAAAAGTGTTTGTTTGTTATTTGTTTTTTCTTATCATTTTCTTGAAGTTGAGTTATTTTAATTGAGTGTAGAACTATTTAGATTAATGTTGTGGAAATCTATAAGTTCCTATCCACAAGCTTAACCCTCCTTCCCCACATTATTATTCTCCTTCACTTTCTTTCTCTTTAAGAAAATTCCTCCCTTGCACTAGGTGCAAGCAATTTTCCATAGGTATAGTGGAGTATTCTTGTGTGATCCCTGGCTTCACTATTTTTTTTTCTACTTTCAAGAAATGGGAGCCTCCCCATTACCAAGAGGAGGAACTTAGTCCCATAGCATTGGTCAAAATCCACTAATTTTTCCTTGCAATAAATTATGTTTCCAATACCTCATCTATATTTATATTTAGAATATTTTTATTCATAAGTTGTTTTACACTTCATTAATTGATCCACACCTGTGAAATCAAACACATTTAAACTTACAAATACAAATTTATGGTGTTAAATGAGTGTGATATGTTATCCTTTCGCAAGTGAGTGAGTTATCAATGTTACCAAATGGTAAATATGAAAGAGTGAAAATAAACATGAGCTTGAATAAATTATGGATTTTCAAAAGGAACATATTACATTAAAAACAGTAAATTTGTGGTTAGAATTATAAACAAACATTATATAAATCACCTTTTCACTATTATAAACACAATACTATCACACAAACAACTTGCCACCAGCATCCATAGCATATAATTGGTTTACATAGGATAAAGAATAGTATACCCACATATATATATTTTAGTTCACCACATTACAAAATAGTTGCATAATAGGAGAAAGGTGCCAGGTTGTGAACATGCACCAATAGATGAGAAATTTTTTTATGAGGATGGGGGTCCATTAAGTGGAAAAATCTTCTTACATTAATACAGCTAAGGGGACCCAAATAAATGTACAAACTTGCACAAATTTGATATCTTGAAAAAATTTAATAAAACTTGCATAATTGGTACATTATCTCACTCAAAACATGGCTACCGTAACACATTGGGAACATAAACCTATAATTAATAGCGTTTGAGGCTTCAATTTAAGAGCCATCTTACAACAATAAAATGTCAACATCAATATCATAAGTACAAAAGTGTACATAATCACAAGTGTCAAAATTCATGTATAGGTACAAAATTGTTCACATTTAGAATATTTTTACATTAGTCAAGCACCATAAGTTCACATTTATGCACATAAATGCACAACTTATCAAGTTGTCTAGTTCAAGTTAAAATTAATTTTTAATTAAAAACAAACAGTCTTCTCCATCTTGGTTGTAACTGCACTTTTTCTTCCACCTTCACCTCTGTTATCCCAAAGTTGAGTTTCATGGTAATTTTAGGATAACCTATCAAAAGTTTACCTTTGAAAAGTTTGGAGTTATTCATTTTTCCAAGAAAATTAGGAAGTGTAATAAAATTTTCAAGTTTCCTTTGTTTTTCAGGTTTTCGGGCTTTGCTAACACTTAACCATGTTCATGGTATCCTGATTATTGAACCCCAAAATACACTTGATAGTGTGTGTCTATATTTTAGGGGTTCAAGACATCAGGACATCAAATCATAAATACATATTCAATGTATCTTGATTCTCAAACCCCAAACCCCAAACCCCAAAATACACTGGATGGTGTATGTTAGGATTTCAGGGGTTTAGTACATCCTTACACCAAAACATGTCAATCGCAATCAAACCCATAATTCCCAAAATATAAAGAAAACCATTACTTTTTGGACTTGTAGGACTTACATGCATGAAAACATGGAATGCAATGTGCAGACAAACCCTTGATCCCTAGGTCAACGTATAAAATTCCAAGTGTATATGACCCACACATCTGTCACCAATGTGTAATTAATGTGATTTTTATAAAATTTTGATTTTTTCTGTGTCATTTTCACCTTGTGTTTATTTGGATTTTCACTTTGACTTGCATATGGCACCCAGGACCTCGGTCGATCATTTCTCTCACTTTCAAGCACATTTTTTAGAAATACCTCCAACCCATTTCACAAATAGGTGAGATCTCCATCCTAGCTAGTTTTTATTCATTTTTGGGTTCATTTGATGAATGATTTTTTCCCTTAAAGTTCTTTGGATTTTAAAACCCTGTTTTTCCTCTCTCCCAAGTTTTTCTCTTATTGTCTTAGGGTTACTTAGTGATTTTCCATTGTGTTAATTATTTTTCATGGAATATTTTGAAATTAAAATAAATCTAAATATTTTGTGTAAATCGGGATTATTGAGTTGATGAGATGCGTAAAAAAACCCAACATGTTCTACATCAGATTTTTTGAGTTTTTAAGCAGCTTAAAAACCTAGATAGGTTCTACGTCAGGTTTTTAGAGATTTAAATCAAGTGTGAATCCCCACCCCGATGTATTTCAAAAAAATTGAGTTGTTAAGAAAGTGGAAAACCCCTAAGAGTGTATGTTGGGATTTTTAATATGTTAAATAATACTAAAACTCTACCTAAGTGCTTTTTGGGTTTTTAGAGTTGTAAAGAAAGCACATAATTCTAACTTGATCTCTAAGGATTCCAGGAGATATTTTTGGTGAAAATTTTAGTTCTATTTCTTTAAAAATGACATAATATTCAAAAATAAATGAAATATAGTTATCAAGGGGTGGTTCCCCCTTCTAATATTGATTCCAATGTTGATCAAATAAAAGACCCTAACTTGGGGCACATTGTTCTTTCAGATTTCTGGAGTCAGGTAAATATTACATCTAAGTCAAGTTGGATTCAGGTCATTTACAAAAATGGTTTGGCACTTGTAAAAATAATCCCACTATCAGCTCAATGTCCTGATTTTTTTTTCTTGCTACTATGATTCATTATGAAGCAGACACTAGAACCATGAAGAACCAAGATGGAGAGGTCATAATCAAATTAAATGTTGAATATTTTGAGGAGTTATTCAATCTCCCTAACCTCAATGAATATGTTGATTCTATTCATGAACAAGTTCAAAAATATTGGAATGAAAATTATATAGCATGCATTAAGCATCTCAACAAGAATTATATAAATAAGTCAAAACCTTCAATCATTCATTTCCCATAAACTCTCCCTTGAATTGATTTCATATAAGAGGTAAATGACATTATCGCACTGTTAAGTAGAGTTATAGGTATTCATGTTGCTAATGATTTCAAATAATGGATGTATCAATACATTTATATTATAAGAAAAATAACAATGCATCAGGTGGAGAGAGAAGATAATTAATTCCCTACACAAGCAACTTAAGGAGGTACACAAGACAGGAAGATTTTACATGACCTCATATGTTTTCTATGTTGTAATTGGGATGAAATTATACCCTAGTTTGATAACCAATAGGTCAAGGAATCAAACTAGGGTATAATATTTATGCCCAAAAAGAGTTATTTACAATTTTGAAGGGTGAATGACACGTTTTTCTATAGCATCATGTACAATTTTGATAAAGAGATTCACCAAATGCATGTGTGCAGATGTTGTTTAGGGTACAGTTTCAAAATGGGGATGCATCTTTCTTCATTTACTTACCTTCACTTATATCTAAGTTGGAGGGTTATAAGGATCTCCATATATGCTCCATAGGTACCCAAGTGATAAATAGATTCTAATGGAATTTGTGAGATAGTCGATGGATTTGCATAAATGTCAACAAGGGAAGCATAAGGTGGGAATTCACTTCCCTATTTCTATTGGTCGCTACTTATGTTTGTCAGCCATAAAATCCAAGAATGTTGTGGCTGAAATGTAGAGGGTGAAATTGAAATATTTCCACTGAAGGATCAATTTTGATTATAGGGGGTGTTGAAGGTTCTTGAAACCACACATATACATGTGACCGAACCTGAGGACATATGGATTGATTGCAAAGATAAAATTGTTGTAAGAAAGAAGGATTGTTATAAGCTAACTCTTTAGGAGGTCCAAAGGTATTAAATTTTTTATGTTCTTAAAGACACATACGATGATAAATCTATTTTAGATAGTATATGTGAACAAATGAAGGTGGAAATGATATTTTTTCCCAAATCAACTATTCTATCAAAGATTGAACCTCCATTAAAGAATTTGCGCCAATATTCTTAATTATACCATTGATTGGTTCATATAGTTAGGAATATAGTACAATCATGTGGATATTATCCCATTAATTCAATCAAGTATAATGAACTCGTTAGAAGAGGGGACTTCTCAAAGTCCTTGGGAGAAAGAAAAGGTCTCCATAAGGCCAATAAAATTTAAATTTACTAGCAAGGGTGAAAATACTCCCACTTATTTTATTCCAAAAATGGTGGTGAATTTGGATTATGCTCCACATCAAGAAAGTCCATGGTTGTCAACCAGCTCTCCAGTCACGCAACTCTCTTCCAGCCATCCACCTAATTTCATTCCTTCAATTTATATTTTGACTTAGAGCCCTCATGTTTCATCTTTATCAACATTTTTAGTAACTATTATTATTGTTCTCAAATCTTTTACACCACTCATTTCCTATTGTTCCCTACTCATTTCAACTTCTTCTCCCATTTCTTCTACACCTATTCTCTTATGGATCATGTTTTCTCCTCTCTTCCACCCCTTTTAATTGGAATCATTCTTTCCATGGGTTATCCTCTAAAGACTTCTTCCTCCACCAACCATTTTCATTCCTACTCAAAGTATTCCTCCTAGCTCCTCCATCATTTCCTCCACCACCATTCCCATGGTTTTTTTTGTCAACTCCTCCCACATTGATCTCATTATTTATATTCTCTATTGGTAAAAAAATTATCAACGCATCCACATATTATTCATAGTAATAGTTATTTCCCTCTTCTACTCCATCCTAGTTAGCAAGTAAAACCCCAAAGAAGAGAGAGAAGGCGGTCCTCTAATGTACGACCATCATCTTGTGCATATCCAATTTTGGTTTTCATTCTCATTTTTGGTTTGAGTGAGGTATTTATAGGCATGTTTTTGTTTTTATAGATTTTTTATATCCTTCATGTGTGTTTTTAGCTTCTTATAATATTTTCTCACAAAAATGGAGTGTTTTAAAATTTGAATTTCCAAGGTTACATGGAAGAGTTTATTGTAAAATGTAAAAGATAATATCATTGTAAAAGGTCATTTAAGACCTTATGGCGGGGGGGGGGGGGGGGGGGAGCGGGGGGGGGGAACTTAAGTGTTGAACCTTTTTTATATTTCATGACCCATGGTCATTTTGAACTAGGGTTTGATCAACTTGAGTTTAGATGTAACCATCTTTTACTCTTAATAAGAGAAGGGAATTTGAATGATGGAGTTAGTTATAACTGAAAAAGGAAGCCTTGGAAGTGGAGGGTACATTGTATATTGATCCAAGAGGCTTGGAAAGTCTGTGTATTATATGAAAAATCTAATAATAATACAGATTTCCATTCAATAATGTGTATTTTTGGTTTTAAATGTTATCAAGGATGAATGTTAAAAATGTTTGTGAATGATTCTTAGTTTGAATGAAGTTTCTATAGTTTACAAGGTTTTGTATGTTTATAAGGATATGAAAAATAATTGAGAAATTGTGATGTAACAATGAGGACCATCAAGGAGTTTCAATGAATGGTAAACTGTGTTTAGAAGGTAAGAAAATTGTAACTCTACATTTTGTACTATGAAATTATATTTATTTATTAAGTAGACCTTATTATGGAGAGATTATATGATCTAACAATTGTGGATTGATCATAAATACATCGCGAGAACTTTGAGGGGCTAAAATAGAGAGTAAACTAGATAAGAATCATGGATTTTCAGTCTTGAATACCTTGTTCCATGGTTTTGTGACAATTCTCTTTGATTAATTACTAGAAGAATTTTTAATGGCATGTTTCAAGTTGATTCATCAAAGGTTCAATTGTATTTAGATCTGTTATTAATGTTCTAGGATAGGGGAATAGAAATCTCTTACCTAAAATTTTCTAAGTTCTTGTACAATTGTGTTGTGCCCAGTTTTGGGCTTATAAGGAAGATAATTTTCTTGTAAGATGGTATTTTCCATTCTTGTTGGATTTTGTAGTATTTTGGTAAGTTGAAGAAGCATATAAGGTTTATTCATGGAGTGTATAGAGTCCTAAGATAGTAGTAATGAACATTTGATAGTCTAAAACTGGGAAGCACAATCCCACTGTATTTTGTCAATATAGAAGACCTTGATGAAACTTTCTTAGTGAAAACATATATGTCCACGACTGGGAGAGTTGTGAAACCAATTAGTTGGATGGATATCCAAGGGAAGTGGTTGTTCTATAAAAATAAGGTTTTAATCATGAGTACGATAGTCTAAATATAGTCTTTACATTAATTTGTGACAGTCAAGCATCCTAGTTGAAGAAGTATATATCTCAGGAAGTTTTCTCCAAGAAGATAAATATCCATGTATTTATAAGATTGGTTTGATCAAGAGTAATGACTTGAAGAATGTGATAAGTTTCATAGAAACTGTAACTAAGCCAAATTGTCCTTGAATGTCATGCACAGTACAGTCCTTTGAGAAGCAATAAGAGCTAGTTAGTCCAAGGACAAAATGTATTATAGAGGATTATGTGGAGTTGTTAAAAGGAAGAGGTAAATTGAAGTGTGAAAGGAAATTTAGAAAGTATGAAGTGAAAGGAGCCCAAAATAGAGTATAAGTACAGAGTTGTATGGAAATGAGACAAGAACCTTGAGAAGCTCAACCTTGAAAAACATAACAAATTGTTAAAGTTAGGGTGCAAAAGTCTTGTGTGGAGCATGAGCAAGATGGAATAAGGAAAATAAAGTTGTTCTGTAGGTTTAAATTATCCCAAAGTAACAAAACCCTAATAAATGGTTCAAAACCCTAGGTTAGGCCTAAATGATACCTAGAACAAGGAAGAGAGTGGAGTTGGGAATGATAGAAAGAGAACTAGGCCATAAAAATTTTCACAAATCACAAGGAGTATAATGGGTATCTGAAACATATTTCAATTTTTCATGAATTTTTGTGGTTTCTTCTAAACACTAAGCTTTGTATGCATTCGGGGCTAGAAATTAGGTCTATCTTAGAATAGTCAATTGAGAATAACTTTGCGAGGGAGAGGAATTAAGTTGAGAAACTTGGTGAATAGTTGAAAGGGGAAAATTGGTCCTATAGAAGCTTACCAATGAACTTTGAATCTCAGTTTTATTTCATTTTTTCTAAAATTGCATTTTTGCATGACTACGAGCTAGTTTGAGGTCTAGAGTGAGTTTGGTAGAAAATGAAGTGTTGAAACTTTTCCAATCATTTTAACATGATGGTATGATGAGTTCAAGCTATTGTAAATTATTTTTAAGCTTTAAATCAATTGTATAAAACATTTTGAGTAAAAAAGCAAGGTTGTCTTATTAAGACAAGGTGGAACAATTGCATGGTTAGATTGATGATTGCAAGTTTTGTCCTAACTCATTGATTGGTTGTTATTGGGTAATTTTTATCTACATCATTTTTTATCACAGTGGGTATATACTCTTGATATTGAAATAAGATATAAGTTGAAAAGAGGAAGAAGTGAAAAGTGAAGGTGTAGTGAGCAAGAAACCTAGCCTAGAAGACTTAATGAAGAAAAAGGAAGAAAGATATAGTAAATCCAAGGTGAAAAAAACTTGGAGAGATATAATAATAGCAAGGAAGCACCAAAAATACTAGGTAATATTCCTAGGTGAGGTGTTGAGAAGAAGCAAGGTGCAAAAGACTTGCTTTAGGAAAGAAGAAAAGAGTGAGAACAAGAGAGAAAAATGAGAGGTTTCTTGATATATGACTACTAAAAAGGGATGAAAGAGAGTAAGAGGAAGATAATAATGACTGATGAAGAGATGATGACAAAGATTATAGAGCTAAAATCAGACTTGTAGTGGCTAATAAAAAGAAGACATGAGGCAAATCAAGTTTTGGGGTGGAATATGAAGAAGAGAATGAAATGGCCTATACAATGGTTTGTAAGAAGAAGAGTGAGGAAAATGAAGTCATGGAAAAGAGAGGAAATAAGGAGGAAAATATTAAAGAAATTCATCTTATGTTATTCAAAAATGGGAATGGTTCTTAGTGAAGATGAAGAAGGAACTAGTAGAGAAGATGAGAAGTTGAAAGAAGAACGAAAAGAGATCTTGCAAAGAGCTTCTCAAGAGGCTAAATGGCCTCAAATTTTTCAACTTGATAGTATTATTTCATGTGTGAATGTAGGTACACAAGGTGAAGAAGATAAGGCAATAAATAATTCCTTGAATGAAGACATAGAGAACAAAAATGAATAAAAACAAGAGGAAGAAACTTTTGAACAAGCTAAAGTGAATTTTGGATCAATCAAAGGTGAAAGTGAAGTTGTTAATATGATAAAAGGGTCATGGAAAGCTCTTACAAACATGTGGAGTTTGATAAGTGGGTAAGATGAAGTCAAAACTAAATAAAATCCTAGAGAACCCTTGGCAAGTGAAGTAAATAAGGAAGAGGAAAGTAAGATGAAGATCCAAGAATAATAAACAAGGAAAGAAACTAATAATCTACAGTAAGATGTAGTGTTCCTAGTAGGGGTTGAGAAGAAAATGGATGAAGACATTAAGTTTTTGAAAAGATAATAAAAGAAGGAGATTAGTTTTCCTCTATTTTTCAATATAAGGTGGATTTTAGCTATGTATGTACATCTATTGACCAAGATATGAAGGTGAAAGATGAAGAGAAGAAAGAAATTGATGAGAAAATGCAATTGAAACATGAAAAATAAAACAAAGATGAAGAAAGAGTAATAATGAAGCAAGAAGACGACATGGAAAGAAAGTTAAATATAAGACAAGTAAAAATAAGAGAAGATAGAACTAATAATAAGAAAGGAGAATTCAAAAAAAACAGAGGAAGAGTAATTTCAAAGGAGAAAATGAATTGGAAAATGAGGAAGAAGACAAACATCTACATAGGAGAAAATCTTCCCACTTAGGGAGTATGATGTAGGAGCATCATCTTGTGCATAGAAAATTTTGGTTTTCATTTCATTTTCTATTTGAGTGAGGTATTTATAGGAATTTTTTTGGTGTTTCTAGATTATTCATATCCTCCATGTGTGTTTTGAGCTTCTTTTATAGTTTCCCTCCAAAATGGAGTGTTTTAAAATTTGGATTTCCAAGGTTACATGGAAGATTTTATTGTAAAATGTAAAATATAATATCATTGTAAAAGGTCATTTAAGACCTTATGGGGAGCAACTTAAGTGTTAAACCTTTTTTATGTTTTCATGACCCATGGTCATCTTGAGCTAGGGTTGATCAACTTGAGTTTAGATTTAACCACCTTTTACTCTCGGTAAAAGAAGTTAATTTGAATGATGGAGTTAGAACTAAAAAAGGAAGCCTTGGAAGTCGATGGTACATTGGAGAAGGAGCCAAGAGGATCGAGAAGTTTGTGCATTGTATGAAGAACATAATAATAATACATATTTCCGTTCAATATTATGTCTTTTTGGTTTAAAGTGTTATCAAGGATGAATGTTCATTTGTTTGTGAATTATTCTTAGTTTCATTTAAGTTTCTATAGTTACAAGGTTTTTCAGGTTTATAAGGATATGAAAAATCATTGAGAAATGGTGATGTAACAATGAGGACCATCAAGGAGCAATGTATGGTAAACTATGTAAAAAAGGTAAGAAAACTGTAACTCTGTATTTTATACTATGAAATGATATTTATTGATGAGGTATACTTTGTTATGGAGAGGTTATATGATCTAACATTTGTGGATTGATCATAAAGATATTAGGAGATCCTTTAGATACTAAAACATAGAGTAAAGTAGATAAGAATCATGGATTTCCAGTCTTGAATACCCTATTTTAGGGTTTTTGTGATAGTGTTCTTTAATTAATGACTAGAAGAATTTTTAATAGCATGTTTCATGTTCATTCATTAAAGTTTCAATTATTTTTAGATGTTATTAAGGAGAAAATATAGGTGAATAGAAATATCTTACCTAAAATTTTCTAAGCTCTTGTACAACTATGTTGTGCCCAGTTTTGGGCTTATAAGGAAAATAATTTTGTTGAAAGATGATATTTTCCGTTATTATTGGAATCTATAGTATATTGGGAAGTTGAAGAGGCATATAAGGTGTATGCAAGGAGTGTAAGGAGTCATAAGTCAGTAGTAATTAAGATTTGATAGTCTAAAACTAGGAAAAAACACTCCCATTGTATTATGTCATTATAGAAGACCTTGATAAAACTTTCTTAGTGAAAACTGATTTAATAAAATATGTATATTTTATTAAAATTTGAATGTAAATATCTTCTATAACTAATAAACAATGAAATATAAATGCTAAACATTTTTTTAATTTTAACTATGAAAGAAAATGAGAGGGATAAGGTATTTATCTAAATCTTGCTTATCCCAAAGCAAGTATGAATTGGAAAATGTGATGGAACAGGAGCATATAATTTCATAATTAGGCTCAGAAAAATGCAGAGATGATCTTGATGCCTAGACACAGGTGCCTGGGCAAGGATAGGGGCATCCGCGATTTCCCAAGACCTCTCTATGGGCAACATAGTCTGTAGATATAGTCAGAACCTAGTTCCGACAATGTTGTTAGGGCTTTGCACTTATTCGCTTTTGGTTACAATTAGGTCATACTTGGATCACCGAGTTACCTAAGAATTTACACACAAATATTTTCCTGGAAAACCCTCAAAAAGACATCAAATCCTAAAAAATAAAGATACAAAATGAGGGGGTCAGACTATCCTCGGCCTTGTATGTGTTCAATAGTGCTCCTAGGTCGCCCTCGTGCTAATGACGCCAAGATAGCAGATGGTAGCTAGATAAAATGCAAATATGTGAATGGAATAGAATGAAATCCCCTTCCTATGTAGTGTGTATATAGACTAATTCACCCAAATGTAGTCCCTTGAGATAGTTATATCAATATCCCTTGATAAGAATTTCCTGCCATTATAATGGTATGTATGTTATGTTTATATAGGGATCTCTTGTGGTAATTTCAACACTAATGACCCGACATGTCGACTAGTACCTCGGGATATGAGAGGGAAAAACTGAAAAGACCGACCTCAAATGTCAAAAATAAGATAAAACATAAAGAGGACATGGGTACCCATGATGGACAGGATTACCTAGCGCTAGTGTCCAGAGACAAGTGATGAAAAATGAGTGGGGACTGATAGACAAGGATCCATGTGACCTGACCAAAACTAGGTGTATGAGCAAAAAGTGTGAAAGATAAAAACAATTTATTCTAATAAGACAAGTGAATGGACTATGGAATGGGGTCACCAGTGAATACTCTTCTTATGTGAGATCCATATATAAAACAACATACATGGCGGCATAGTAAATAGTAGTAAATGTGTGCTTTTGTGTCTACATTTTCCCCTCGCTTTATGTTGGTGAGCAAAATCTTGGTAACATAAAGTAGATAGAGATGCATACTTGAGAGAAGTTTTGAGAATCCCATGTTGCAAAAGTACGTGCAGATGTGGTAGAATTATGTGTCAAATAAGAACACATAGCGTGGTGAACCATGGATCGGTGTGTTGATCCATGTGGTGGAAAGAAAGACGTCAGACCGCTATGAGGAGCACTAAGAAAGATTGATTATTATGATGTTGAATGTTTGGAGGTTTCAATTTTTTTGTTTTGATGAAGATGTGATGGGGTAGGGAGTGATCAGTTTCTTAACCCAATTACATGTGTGTGAAAAAACTAAGTATTTGGGTGTCCTTCGACTAGAGGAAGAGTGTAGGGAGAGAAGTCTAGTTTTACTCTCCAACTTTAACTACATCCTCAAAAGGTCTAGCCGCTGCAGACAAAAAAAAAGATTAGATTTTGGATCCAATTTTGATCAAATGTGAATAAACCATATAGGAACATTATAGGAAAGGTAATGACGTCTCATTTCCCCCACTCTAGGGGGTGGTCGATGTAATGTGAATGTGTTTTTCTTCCATAGTAGGTCATCTGGAAGCAGTCGTACAATGTAGAATAACTTCCCATGTTAGGTCATCTATGAAAGTGGTGATATAACTCCTAGGTTTGGTCATCTATGAGGATAAATACATTGTGTTCATGTTGATTGATTTATGTGATTTCAAATAGTAAGAATATTTATGTTGACTAGATTTTTAATGTGTGTGACTGATTGATTGGTTACTCATAGAGAGATTTTAATCTTGTTGCCCCGAAATTAGGTCATTAGGGGGGAATCACTAGAAAGTGGTGCAAAATTCCATGTAATGTATGAGGAAATTTCAAAATGAGGATTTATAAATGTAGAATGATAGCTTAACGAGATGTAAGGGGAATTATAGGATGACGCCCGATTGTATGCCCATTTTCAGTGAAAGGGGGAGTGATGATGAGAATGAATGTTGATCCAAAAGTAAGTGTGTAATGATGTTATGGAGGATGTATGATAGATATCATAAAAGAGTTTTTAGAAATTATGTTAAGGATGAATATAGTGTGTGTGAAATGTGTACAGTATAGTAGTAGGCATAATTTTGAAAAGAATTATGTAAACAAGATATAAATCAGAGTAAGGGACGCTCAAGATATGATTGAAATCGTGCAAATGTGTATTAGTTCAAAGGATAGGCGTGAAGAATGAATTTAGCATGGTAAGTAATGGAAAGTTACTATAAATAGTAATGTGAAAAATTGAATAGGCAATTCATTTGATTATTGTACAAGTGTGATTTTGGGCTTCTGGGTGTATGAAGATGCCTTAAGTGAGAGCACCATGATTGAGTCGATTCGAGATGGCGGCGACAGTTGTGTCGTAACATACAATAGTTGAGCTAGTAAGTGTCCATTTTTTTCAAAAAAAATTGTTGTTGTTAGTACCCCCTGGGCTAGACAAGGTATCTGTGGGCGATAAAAACCGATAGATATGGATGACGCAGGGTGTACAGAGGCCTACCGTGCATGGTGGGCATTACATCGGTGGGTATTTTTGTTTCCATTTTTTACAGATGTAGCCAGATCACCACTGAGAGGAGGAGTAAAGGGCAAAGCACATGCCCATAATAGCGTAGCGGCAGCATTAGCAGAGCATGAGTATTTGTATATTGATTGTTTTTTAGTTTTTAGTTATTTGTTTAATTGTCATGGCTTTTTAACGTTTCGATCTATGGATGCAAGTGATGCATATTGGTTACTAATTATGGACACATTAATTTTTACATTGATGTGGAATGTGCACATCAATGTACTCATAGGTGGTGTTATGATAAAGTGCATAGATGGTATCACGGAGATGAGCATGCACACTTATTTGATCCACTAGCATTAGCGGTGGCTATGTGTACTATATTACTAAGCGGAGAGGGATGAGACGTGAGAGGGAGAACACAGTGAGCTAGGGAGGCTAGGGTAGAGGTTCCTTGGTATAGGATGTATTCACATGGTTCATGGAGCTACAGTGTCATTTGGTGGAGCAGTCAACTAAGGTAACATTATTACACATGCAGGTAGAGATATATAGGGGCCACGATCAACGGCGCGCCGATTGATTGGTGAAGCTTCTAGCTTTTAGAGCTCCCCGCACTGATAGATAGTGATAGTGATGCATGAGATATGATCTATATGTACTGATGTAGTGATGCATGGGGGCTTTCCCCCAGTGATGGGATGTTTTGTAAATATGATTTTTTATCAATATCTATATGGACTATTGGCATATGTTTGATGTACTTGATTTTTTATTGATTATACGATGTGATGATTTGGTACGCGTATGTTGATGTATGATGTGTTGATTATTGTCGTTATATTTGATGTACGACCCTTGTGATGATTTTTGTGTTGATATGATTTTTGATGATGACTGATGATGAGATAGTATAAATGATTATAGATTATGTATGTTGTTTGATTGTGATGTGAAATAGACAAATGTTGAAAAAGTGTTATTGTATGAATGATGAAGTAAAAATTGAATAATGCGAGAAGGGTATCGTGAATAAGATGTTCGTAATAGTGTAGTGAAGAGTGTGTTAGTATGATGAAGAGGGGGAAGATATTAGCGATGCCCCCCAATGTATAGATTGTAAGGGTTCATTTATATAAGACCCCTTAGTAGTCAAGAATGAACCGCAAAGCAAGAGTGCATCATCAGGAAGTGATATGATAGTGTGTGCTAGATAAATATATTGATAAAGCGTGTAGCGTAAAAGTGAAGAGAGGTTCTTATTGTAACATATCCCTCAACAGTCATGTAAGAACTGTAAGAACATGAGTGCATCATCTGGAGGTAAGGTGATATAAATTACCTGTTGTTAGGAAAATAAGGGATAAAATATGTGGAACAATCCCTCACATAATTGCAATAGTAGACCAAACTAATATGTAGAAAAAATATTATAAATCTCAAATAAAATTGTAGAATAAAATAACACAACACAAAGAGGACAGTATTTAATGTGGTTCACCCAATTTGGGCTATGTCCACCAAGAATCACTTGCTCAGATTTTAATACAAGCCACCGCTCTCTCAATACAATACCCAGATCTGTTTGGAGCTATGCTCAACAAAAATCTACAGAATTCACACCCGAATTCAAAACACATATGTAATGTTATATTATACCTACCATATGCATAAAAACCATATAAGTAGACAATACTTAAGTAGTTTTATAAAACCATGGGTATCAAAAACCATGGGCCAAAATTGTCCCATAAACCTATGGGTCAAAAATCCTGCCCATGTGATAAAAAGCACATTTCTCGGTATATCGGGCACATTTTAAGGCCAAAAACAAATAGGTTCCACAACTGTGGAAAGTGTACATTACTCTTAGTGTACAGTCTTCAACACTTTCTCACATGAAAAATAGGCTCCACAACCTAACAATCTCCCACTTGGAGACTAGTTTTTCCTCTGAGCAAGCTTCTCAGGGACCCTTCACTAGTTTCCGTGAAGACCAACCAAAGCTGAACATAGCTTTGGTTTTTCCCTTGTGACCACCTTGATCATCATGTTTGTAGGATCCTAACTAGTATGAATCTTCTCCAGCTTCAAACTTCCTCTTCCTCCAAAGTTTAGGAGGATCCTCATGAAATGGTACCTTAATTGTATATGCTTCATCCTAGAGTGGAAATCAGAGTTCTTAGCTAGGTGTATAGCACTCTGATTATCACTATGCAGCTTTCCTTCCTCCTTTCTTATGCCCCAACTCCTCAAGAAATTGTTGTAACCAAATAATTTCTTTGTTTTGCCTCTGTAGGGCAGCAACATACTCAACCTCTGTGGTTGACAAAGCCACCAGCTTCTGTAGTCGTGAAATCTAGCTCACTGTTGTCCCACCTAGCAATGTAAACATAACCTGTCGTGCTCCTCCTACTGTCTACATCTCCAACCATATCTAAATCTACATAACCACACAAAGTGGTGTCCTGATCCACTATAGCACAACAATTTTCCCCATGGTCCCTCTTAAATATCAAAGGATCCACTTTACTGCCTATCAGTGATCTCTTCCTAGATCACTCATAAATCTACTCACAACTCTAACTACATGGGAAATATCAGGCATGGTGCACACCATGGCATAAATCAAACTGCCAACTATTGATGAGTAAGGTACCTTGGACATTCTGGTTTCTCTCCTACTTTTGTCTTGAGACACTGCTCCTTTGATAACTTGAAATGGGCCTGCCAAAGGAGTCCTAACTAGTTTTAGCATCCTGCATATTAAACCTCTTCAAGACCTTCTTAATGTGCTCTTCCTAAGATAAATTGAGCTTCTGTTCCTTCCTATTCTGAGATATCCTCATACCAAGGATTTGTTTGGCTGCCCCCCAAATCCTTCATAGCAAAGGATTCACTTAGTTGCTTCGAAGAAGTACTTTTATTTCCTGCATGTTTTTTACCTACAACCAACATGTCCATCCACATACAGAGAAAGGATAATATAACTGCCATCCTCAAATTTCTTGTTATACACACAAATGAATCAGAATGACATCTAATATAACCTTGCTCCATCATGAAGCTATAAATTTTCTTATATCATTGGCATGGAGCTTGTTTCAAGCCATACAAGCTCTTATTTAGTTTTCACACCAATCTACTCTTTACCTTTGACCCTCATAGCCCTCTAGTTGCTACATATATAGTTTCCTCAATATCCAAAATCACCATGGAGAAATGTAGTCTTTACATCAAGTTGTTCTAAGTGTAAGTCTTCTGTTGCAACTATTCCTAGAACAGTTCTAATAGAAGTCATTTTTACTACAGGAGAAGAAAAAATCATCATCATCAAGTACATTTTCATTTTGTGCCAACCCCTTGACCACCAACCGGTCCTTGTATATTTTCTTACCTCCTTCTTCCTCTTTGACTCTGAACACCCACTTGTTTTTGTAATGCTCTTTTTCCCTTCAGGTAGCAAGGAGTTCACCAAATCCCATGTCTGGTTCTCCATGAGAGCCTAATGCTCCTCATCCATGGCTTGCTCCCACTTCTTCCCTAGAAATTTACTTGCATTGCTTCATCAAAACTCTCTAGATCTCCACTATCAAATGAGTAATAAATAATAAAGAGAAGGAGAAAAAACATTCAGGTTCTCTTCTTACCATATAATATACTCCTCAATATAGGACTTTTAGGAGGGTTCCTATTGAGGAGGTTCCTAAATTGATTCATGTGTCACTTTCCCATCTAGAAGATCCTCTAGTGTTGCATATTCAATCTTGAATTCTGAAATATTTTCCTAAAAATGTTGCTTAGTACATGACTTGCTACAATGAAATACCAGATCCCTAGGTCGAATTATTATCTTGATCCTTATTTACTCCCAAACATTAAAATCCAAATTGATGAGTAACATTACCAATGAAATTTCATTCTTATCTCGAAGTGTTAGCCTCTAGACTTGGTCTTATCATCCTAATGTCTATATAGACAAATCACCTCACTGTCGTAATCTCTCTCAGAAATGAATAATCAGAGGTGCTTAGAGATACCAAGCCTGGACATGGGTGTCTTGATCCAAAGGACTAGAGGGATCGTATAGGTTCCCTAGTACCTCTAGTTGTGAATTACCGCTAATCTTCCCAAAAAGAATTAGGCAATCCTTTTTCTAACATAATGCACTTAGCAAGTTTCACACTTATTGTTCCATTTGATCGCTTTCATATATCGCACTTCTAACTTGCTGGAGTACCTAGTAACCATCTTTTACAATACAAAAAATCCATTCCTGTAAAACCCTCAAAAAGACATCAAATTCATTTCTAAAAATGAAATCCCCTGCATTAAATGAGGATTCGTACTATCCTTAGTTGTGAAGATAAGTGAAATTACGACTGATCAAGGTACACTACATATTAGACCCCAAGTGTCAAGTACATCATATTGTGATTATGTAATACAATAGTTTTCCTAGGTTACCCTTGCATTGATGATCACCAAGATAGCGGGAAGTAGCATAGATAGACTTGAACACCCAATGTGTCTATGGAAAAATGAACTTCGGCCCTTCCTATGTCATGTGTATGTAGAGTACACCAAGCCCAAAATTCAATCTCTTTGATATGTAGATAGATCCAGCCCTTGATAGAAACCTTTCCCTCAATTATAATGGTATGTATGTTATGTTTATATAGGGATCTCTTTCTTGACATTTTGAGCACTAATGACCCGACATTGGGATAAAAAATAAAAATACCAACCTCAAATGATCAAAAAATAAGCCCTAAAAAATTAAGAGGACACGAGCGCTAGGGATGCCATAATGTTGTAACTACTTCTGAAGGAACTAGATGTCCAGAATACAACTTGATAAAAAATGTGCAAATACTGAGAGATCCAACCTGGATACCTCTATGACCTACCATAAGATCACCCTAGGTGTATGAGCTTCCAAGAGTGAACTATAAATATCACAATAGAAAACAATAACTTAATTGAATAGACTAGGAAGTGTGCCGATTAGTCAAATATTTCATCTTAATGTAGGCACATATCTGACATCCTTCAATAGCCAAGTAATACCATTTTTGGTCTTAACCTAAAATTGTAGTAACCTGTGTCCAATTTTGCTGTCTAGGCACAATCATCACCAAGACAATTAGGACCAAAGTGGCCATGAAGATAAGCTACAAAGTGATGCATGTGAAGTAGCATAGGGCAGAAAGCCCCTGAAAACTAATACCCATATATTTGGAAACCAATGTGCAAATAAAGAGTATCAGAAAACCATGGTGGCATACATAGTCCTGCAAGTTTCCAAATGTTTCCACATGAAGCATTCGTTAGCATGTTGGTTCTTCTTATCCCGAAGTATGTAAAATCATGTCCTGCTATAAATGCCCAAAATGGTTTTCTAGTAAGAATAGGAAGTAGTACTATGATGCTTTTTGGATTTAGCACCTTGCCCGATCCTGTGAGATAGTAGACGGCTTCCCCTAGGATCCTCAGTGGTAATCCCTCCAGACGTACAATGTCAAAGAATAATCCCCTGCAGCATAGAAAGGACTTCCCCAGAGATTTTGCATTCACAACTAGAGACTCAACTTAGAATCACGCATATGTATATGATCAAAGGTAATGACATATTGAGTTTATGACTAGAAACCGATAAGCTTACCACCACTACCAATCTATGTCCAAATAGTGTAAGTAAAGAAATAGTACAGTGAAACAAAGAAAGCCCTAACTATGTTGTGAGTTTGAATGGGAAAGTATCCAATATGCTGAAGCATGGATTTAGGAACACGTATGCCCCCCAATGGATGTGTATGAAATGAGACTCATTTACTAAAATACCCTCACAAAATAAAGACATGAACATATTAGAACAACTATTGTTCATTAGGAATATGTTATTGATAATGTGCACTAGAAAGATATTTTCATACAAATTACATAGATGCGTGGATCAGGTATCTTTTGTAGTGATGAACTATGGAACATTAGAATCCATCATAGGGGTAATGATGCAATACACATTCAAATTGTATCAAAGTGCCTTCCTATCCAAAAAAATCCCATTCCGAATATGTAAACATGAAACACATAGTGGGAAATATGGTAGTCAGATACTAGAGACAACGGAATAATGTGAGATCCTGGGGAGAAAGCGTGGTGCCACCCAAGTGCATGTTCCAATGACTAGAGAATTATGAGACGATGAATTTATCAGACCTTGTGATGGTCCATCAGGGGGTTGAAATGCTAGCATCAAGATAAGAATTTCCCTATAATTTAACACTTCAGCAAAACCAAACCAGGCTCTAGGTACCAAGTGTTAGGAAATAAGGGATAAAATATATAGAACGATCTCTCACAGAATCGCAATAGTAGAAACTAATATGCAAAAAAATATTACAGATCTCAAATAAAAGTGTAGAATAAAAATAGCACAGCACAAAGAGACAGTATTTAATGTGGTTCACCAAATTTGGGCTATGTCCACTGACGAATCATCTTGCATCAGATTTTATTACAAGCCACCACTCTCTCAATCACAATACCTAGATCTGTTTGGAGCTATGCTCAACAAAACTCTATAGAATTCGCACCCTGAATTCAGGACACATCTGCAAATGTTACATTATACCTACCATATGCATAAAACCATATAAGTAGAAAACTACTTAATCAGTTTTATAAAACCATGGGCCAAAAACCGTTCCATAAACCTATGGGTCAAAAAATCCCACCCATATGATAAAAAACACGTTTCTCGGTATATTGGGCACATTTTAAGGCCAAAAAAAATAGGATCCACAACTATGGAAAGTGTACAGTACTCTTAGTGCATAGTCCTCCAACACTTTCTCACATGAAAATAGGCTCCCACAACCTAACACCTACCAGAGACCAAGCCAGTGTGGAGTGGTGGAATTATGTGGAATGAAAGCAACATGTGTGTATGAGCCAAATTGAATGCCATGTGAAGTGGTGCCAATAATGGGTGATGTGGCAGTGGGAAGTGAAGATGTCAATCACCTACCAGAGACCAAGCCAGCATAGAGTGGTAGAAGTATGTTGAATGAAAGCAGCATGAGTGTATGAGCCAAATTTAATGCCATGTGGAGTGGTGCTAATAATGGGTGATGTGGCAGTGGGAAGTGGAGATTATGAGGGTTTTGGAAGCCAATGTGTAGTAGTAGCATGACACAGCATATGAGATGGTGCATTGGTGGATGGATGAGATGGAGAGCATGTATGATAAATAACTTATGGTGGTGGATGAATAATAACCTTAGAACTAGACAGAGGAGATGTATCAATTAGAGTAACAGGACATTTACATGGAAGTAGAGACATAGACCACTCACGAGAGCGAGAGCCAAAGTAAATGACACCCTTATCTTCTACTTGTTGTAAGAGATCATGAAGGGGAAACTTTCATTTTTGTGATGGCCATTGATATGATGATAGTTTCAGTAAGGTCAATCACGTTGATGTTGATTAGAAGGTAATCAAATCAAATGGTTGTCAAGAAAGGTACACAGCACATCATGAGGTCTAGCGTGATGAGAAAAATGTAATGGCTCTCATGAATGAGATTTAGAGGCCTTAGGTGGATCTTGATGTAGTGGAGGAGAGAAAGAATGTTTATTTAATGGAGAAGACTGAACTTGTTTACAAGGTGGAGAAGATGGAGACCTAAGAGGATGCTTAACAAATGGAGTTGGAGAAGAACTAGATGGTATGGTAGTAGGAGCACTAGAAGGAGGATCTATGACATGTGTAGTAGTGAGATCTTGTTCTAAATCAATTACGTTATAGTAAAATGTTGTGAATGATTCACATGTATTATATTGCAAGTGTTACTTTAAAGTGGGAACTAAGTCACGACAGAAGACTAATTGCTTCTCTATGTCAATGGGATAGAAGACTAACTGATGCATGAAAGTATTGAAGAACAAAATGTAATCAGTACTAGGTTTTGTTTTTCCTTGATGTAACCTAGGTAGATGATCATATGTGACTGTAGGGACATTTTTTAGCATAAAGCATTGAAGAAAGGCTTCTTCCATCTCTCAATAGGTACTAATAGATCTGAAGGGTATATGTGTGTACCATTAGAGAGCGTCATCACTAAGACTATTATGAAAGGATTTTAGTAATAATTGATCATTAAAATAAGAAACCATAGCTAGATGATAATGCTTAAGATGCAAATATGGACTTCCAGTGCCATCAAAGCATGTAAATGTAGGCATAATGAAATCCCTAGGAAATTTTGAGTTGTGAATCTTTTTCGGAATAGGGTTACCATGCAAAAAATTGTTATTGATAAAAGCATAATCGGTGATGAACCCCTATTTTGTCATGTGTAAACCCATGTGAAACCCTGTATTATTTTGGTATCATAATGCACAATGTATAATATTGGTGGTTTATAATTAATACTTTAATATGTTTTGGAAGAAAATGTTGTTCATATTCTTGTTATTGTTTCTTCAAATATGGCTAAATGAAATCTTTCATGAATGTTAACAAGTTATTTGGAAAAGCATGTGTTGAGTCATCCTAGTACTTAATTGCAGACTAGTGCAGGACTCATTTTTTCACTGGCGTAGGACTCGCCTTATAGCGCACGACTCACCTTTACATTGGCATAGGACTTGTTGTGGAGCACAGGACTCAACCAAATCACTAACTCAGATTTCCTTGAAAGAAGGAACTTGTGCAGAGGAGATGAGTTAGATCAAATGGTTGAACTATAAGTTGATACAAATAGCAGCACAATGACATGATCATGAAACGTGTTTCACTATCTCAACCTACCTTCATGCAGATTATGAGGTCCAGTCACCCCTTGTTTAACTCCAGTTTCTTGGAAACATGATGAGGACAGACACTTATGGATTTATGATCACCATGATTCTCTAGGATCAATCTAAGTTCTACAATATCTTCCAGTGCCAATTGACTCCCTCAAAGGAGTCAATTTATGGCCTCCTCTGCAATTACAAGCATTGCATGGAAGACTCCTTCCCACTATTGTAATTCTTAAAATAGGTAGTCATTTTTTTAGTCAACGTCCAGTTAAGTAAATGATATTAATTACAGATAAATTAGTTCTCTCCTAGAGTAAATAGGACTACTCTGGTATAAAAGAGATAATGTATTGAGATTCAGAGTACAGTTCAATTTTTTTATCATTGTAAAAGGTAGTTCTTTCAATTCAATAAAATTACATATTCAGGGGGGAACTTTGTTGCATAAATTCATATGCTAAACCTGATTGAAGGGAAGGAGCAAGGGTCACTCTTCCCCAATGAGAAGGGATAATTTATTATTGTTTCCTTTCTGTTATTATGCATTTATTTAAGATTCCAATATTGAATTGTTTTGTGTAGCTTTTAAATTTTGTGTTTTAATACTCTTTTGCTTCTAATACATTTCATTTCATAATTATAGTTAGTAATATTATTTAGTTAATTATATTATAAAGTACATGCTGAGAATAATTCCTATTGTTCCCTTTATTGCAAACAGCCATGGGCACCACCCTAGACTAATAAATATAATATAATTAAAGTACGAGTATCAATGACGCTCATCACTTTTTGGCACCATTTCCAAGGACATCAATGTGTTATTAAAGGTCAAGGTGCTAGCTAGAAGTGTTTCCTGGTTGTCTGGTAAGTTTACATTCAAAAAAATTATTTCCATAACTCTTTCTTTGGAAGTAAGAATACTTTGTAGTGATAGCAAGAATCCTTTATGCTTTAGAGTATGTGGAACACGAACAATTAGGTTGAGTGTTGATTGTTAGGGATCTATCCTCAATATGACAGGATTTTATGTTTAGAACCTAGAGACCATAGAGGTAGATTCATTAGGATAAATTTTCAAAACCCCCCTCAAAACCAACTTGTGGAACAACTTGCTGACCAAGGAAGGATGGTTGATGAAGTATATAACCCCAATGGTGAAGAAAATAGAAACCCCTCTAGTTGGCATAATGTTTACCTATCCGATGCAACTACATCCTAACGATCAGGATCCTATGAAAAATATATCCCCCTCAATTTTACCAACCTTTTGAGGATTAGTCTCTGAAGATCCTGACCAATCCCTTTTTGAATTTAAGGTCATGTGCCAAACTTATGATTATACTTCCAATTCCCATAAGCTCAAGTTATTTCCCTCCACTTTAAAAGTTACAGTTATGAGATGGGTCCATGGGCTTAACTCCTAACTCCATCCATAGTTGGGAGGAGATGGAAAAAAACAAATTTAGAAAAGTATCAAGACTACTACAGAGTCTAGGATAGGAAGGAGGAACTTTAGAATTCAACAAAAGGAAGATGAGAGTGTGGAAGATTATCTTGATTGGTTCCTCTTCCTTCACAGAAGGTGTGGGACTGGCCTAGATATTAATCTACTTAAAATTTTATTCCTCAAAGGGTTAGATGAAGACACACATGAAGCCTTCAATATTTTGGGAAAGGGAGACATAAACAAACTAGAATTTATGGAAATCATTGACCTCTGTAGGAACTACTCCTGAAATTGTCCCTAACTTTCATAGACAGAAAGGTAAAATGGCTAGTGGAAATATATCCAAACTAAGGGAAGAAATTACAAATTTGAGAAGATACCTTTTGGTTCAACTCAATACCACTATGGATAGGGATAAATCACAAAATATAGATACTTTGTTCATCTAATGCCCCAAGATGTAGAGACAAACATGGACTTAAGGACTGCCCCTTGGATAAGACAAAAAATTTAATACGTTGTGAACTCAAGAATGCCAAAGACCAATTTGGGTTGCATCCCTTGCTGAAGAACCATTTAAAATAGAACACACAACATGAATCTGAGTTAAACTATATGGCTCAGAGGAAAGGAGGAAATCTCCAATCCAACCAAAATCAATCCTACATGCCAAAATCACAATGGGTCCCAAATCATTGGAATGCACCATGTTCATATCCCAAACCTTGGGCTCAACAAGCCCCACAGGATTGGAGCCCATAGTGGAATGCACCACCAATTTATTATCAATAACCCTAGGCTCCACATCCAAACATTCCACCATTTCAATAGTTTAAATCCTCAGTACCAACAACAGTGGAATATACCTCAAGGATCTAGGCAATAGTATTATAATCAAATAAGATCCCAAGGCCAACAAACCTTGCTGACTTGACCTAAAAATGTTTCCCCATCCAATAAATGTGTACAACCATAGATACCAACAGAAACTGTAGAAAACCCAAAAAAATGTGAGGCAGGGTAACACAGCATACACTGTGGAATCAGATAAAAATCCCATAGTAATTTTTGTGGATTGTAAGAATATCTTGTTGCGCTTAGGGAAGGTTGCCCTCAAAAAACTTCATCTCCCATGATAGAAGAAATCCTTGAAGATTCAGAAAATCCAGAAGAAACACAGGCCTAGTCCTGTTATTAAGGAAACTTCTCAACTAAATGTTGACATTCCTTTTCCATCCAGACTCTCTGAAAAACACAATACTGAAGTTCCTAAACAACCAAATTCAAAGTTAATTCAGGGAATGGGGAAATTGAGTATTAGCATTCCCATGTTGTAAGATCTTAAGGAAATTCCTGAATTAAACAAAACAATCAAAGATCTTTATTTTAAGGACTCCAGGAAGAAGAAATAACTAACCTAAAACCATCCATGTTAATGGGAGACTTTCTAGTATTTTGGAAGGGAATATAAAACCACCTAGATATGGAGACCCTGGAAGTCCTATTGGTACAGTTTGTATAGGATATGTCCAGATTCCTAATGTCCTAGTTAACCTAGGAGTTGTTATCAATGTTATGACCATAGATACTCTATCCACACTATCACTTCCTGAACCACATTCAACATCCTTAGTTTTACAAATGGAATATCAATCTGTAAACAAGCCAAAGTGAAT
Source organism: Taxus chinensis (assembly GCA_019776745.2). Classification (NCBI taxonomy): domain Eukaryota; kingdom Viridiplantae; phylum Streptophyta; class Pinopsida; order Cupressales; family Taxaceae; genus Taxus; species Taxus chinensis. The sequence goes on from CM034150.1 coordinate 710,781,699, forward strand.
TATAGAGGACGCCACTATTACTATTGAATCCTTACACTATTCAATAAACTTCATGATCATAAAAATGAAGAATAGAAAAATTGGATACCCTATAATATTAGGACGTCCTTGGTTAGCCACAGTTGCTGCCCTCATCAATTGCAGGATAGGGAATACGGTGATTACAAATGGAAAAAGATTCAAAAAAAATATCAATATACCCAGCTGCAAAACGTTTTTCTACATGTAATAAAAAATGGTGTAAGGACAATCCAGATGATTCAAATGACATCATCTCTTCTCTATCCATGGTCATAGTTCAAGAACACTTAAATCAAATTCAATATGATGACCATGAGCCCTATGCTGGACATAGTATAATTCTTGCACTAAATTCCTGCACTAGGTTTATTTCAAGTCCTACACTAAAAACTGATGGAAACAAGAGATGATTTTACAGATGAAAAAAAATCAGCCCATCATCTATCCTTTTACACAAAATATAGATCTAACCAAGTCCATCTTTAAAAACATCAATGTTGTTCACATATTACTCCCCCATAGATTTCCACTAAATGCATTATTTGAGATATTATTTTTTTTATAGATTCCTTGCATCCAGGTACCAAACAACTACCTATTTTCCCAAGGAAGACACTGACAGTTAATAGTTTTTTTAACTAGTCAAGAGGAGAATACCTTGTTCAAAATTTTATGCTCTCATCCTTAAGCTTTTTTCTTGGGAATATAGTGACATGAAGGGTATTCATCCTAGTATTTTTATATACCATATCTACACTACTGATTCCAAACCAGTCGGGCAACCTCAAAGAAGGATAAACCCTTATTTAAGAGACATTGTGAAAATTGAGATCGAAAAACTTCTGAAGTAGGATTCATTTATCCAATATCAGATAGCCATTGGATTTATCCATTAGTCATAGTTCCTAAAAAGAAAAGGAAATGGAGATTTTGTGTGGATTATAAGGAACTAAATAAGGCAAATCATATGGATTATATAATCTATTACCTTTTATTTGATCAAGTCTTAGACAATTTATCTAGAAAAAGGTACTTTTCATTCCATAATGGGTGCAATGGTTATAATCAAATAACAATGGAACCTGAGGATCAAGACAAAGCAACTTTCACCAACCCATGGGGAATATGTTTCTTATAGGGTGAAAAATTTCATTAGGGGGCCTCCTACCTAAAATTCCAAGGCCTAATTCAATTTTGTTTACAAACATCGATTTGTTAGGAAGAGGCATGTCCCATAAGAAATGGTTGAAATTCTAGAAGTGTGCCCTAGAGTTTGGTTTGGTCCTAGAGAAAAAATCCCTCTACTTCAAAAATAACTAAGAAATGTCCTGGGACCTCTAGGCAATGTGCAATCCCTTAGTGAAACACCAACTGAAATTGTTCCTTCTCAAGAAGAACAGGAATCAGTGGCTATTATATAGACCCTACTCAAAAAACCATGTGTGTCTCCTCATCAATCTATGTCACCCTCTACCCCTGTTACTGAGAAAGAAGTTGAGCACATTCTAACCACTGTTGTAGATAAAGGTAAGGCACTTATGGTGATAGGAGAACCTAGTTCTCCCTTGAATCTTGACACTTTTTTCCCCAAGTATTTTCCCTCTCTAAAATTCATTTTGAACTACAAATAGCTCAAGAAATAATTACACATCTCCAACTTCTTCTTGAAGCCAAGGAGACCAATTTCTCCCATTTGGAGGTAGATTAAAATTAAAAGATCCAACAGTTACAACAGAATGTAGAGTAGCAAGAAGAGGAAAATCTTCAACTCCAGCATGCCCTAGAAGAAAAAGAACAAAAAATCAACTCCTTTCAGGCCAAAATAGATGATATGAATGCACCTCTTACAATTTTGCAAAAAAATATGTAGGAAATAGATCATGTGGTCATTGAAGAGAAAACCACTCAGACAAAATTTGTTTTCCCCCAAATTATTATCTTTAAGGGAATGGTTAAATGGATGGAAGAATGTTATAGGCTCAGAGTAGTTGTTGATGAGAATAAGGATTTAAAGGAAGAAAATAAACTACTCAAAGAGAATGTTGTTACATTTTATCATTTATATGATCAGGTTATTTCATGCAGGCTCCCTTCCAATTTTTATGTATTAGTTTTGAAAGAACAATTTCTAAAATGGCATATCTCTAGAGCCCGTGTTAAGTAGGATATTGAGTTTGAAGATGGCAGGAAACTTTTTGGTGTTTATGCATTAGGAAGTGATATTGAAAAAAACCTCCTCTGTGAATTTTATGTTCACAAATTTCTTCTTCCTGAGAAGATTGAGAACCCCATAAATTTCAGTGGATAAACTACAGCTAAGAACATTTATCTCTACTCTAAAGCACCAGTCCAAATGGAAGGAACAGAGGGAAACATTTATTCAAGCAGAATATAATATAGGCCTCTTAATGAGGCATGATCTTCCTACCCCCATTCAGTTCTTTAAAACAATTTGGTCTCAGGTATATTGTTTACGATTAGTGGACCAGTACAAAGATATCCTAAGAACTTGTGTGAGAAATTTCAGGGAGCAAGTACTCCCAATGTTCAATGTAAATTTCCTTGCTTGTCAAGTAAGGTATCAACTTATTAAAGAACATTACAAGAAAAAGGAGGTGATTTCACCCACTAACCTCTGTTGGTTGCTAAAAAGGGCCAAGGACCTCTACAAAATCATTCTATAGATGCAGGAGAAGTGGATTGGGATGCATTATAGGCCTCCATTAGTCATTTCACTAGTACCATGGTGGAATTTCACAGATGATCAACCATAGAGTAGTTATAACACTTGGATGAAGTCAATTACTTATTTCTTTGGGTTCTGCAATACTAAATTGGATTAAATCTAGAAACCATTTTCCAATGATTATGATTGTTCAAGGATGGTGGAACAATTGAATAGGTATCAGGGGGACCTGTTAAATCCTAATTCTAGGGGAGTGATGAACCCCTATTTTTTCATATGTAAACCCATGTGAAACCCTATATTATTTGGGTATCATGATGTATGATGTATAATATTGATGGTTTATAATTAATACTTTAATATGTTTTGGAAGGAAATGTTGTGCATGTGCTTGTTATTTTTATCTTGTTATTGTTTCTTCAAATATGGCTAAATGAACTCTTTATGAATGTTAACAGCCTATTTATAAAAGCATGTGTTGAGTCATCCCAGGATTTAATTGTATACTAGCACAGGACTCATTGATGCATTGGCATAGGACTCACCTTTGTATTGGTGTAGGACTCGCCGTGGAACCCAGGACTCAATTAGATCATTAATTCAAATTTCCTTGAAAGAAGGAACTTGTGCAGAGGAGATGAGTAGCTCAGATGGTTGAACTATAAGTTGATACAGTTGGCAGCACAATGACATGAGCATGAAATGTGTGCCACTATCTCAACCTACCTTCATGCAAATTATGAGGCCCTGTCAACATAAATCCGGCACTCTGATAATATTTCACCGAGGAACTCCTCGTGTTATGATTATTTCAGTAATGCACAACTTTTGGTTTGGTGGTAGTAATCTAAAAACACAATAGCAGACATAACAAAAGAATACCGTAGACTATGACATAAAATAATGATGATGAATCTGAAATACAACTATAAAATATATTATTAATATAAAATTATTACAATCTCACCCATGAATTACTCCAAGTGTTTTCAACTCCACTTGTTTTCCAGTAATAGTTATGGGAGAAACTTCACAATTAATCATCTTGATGGCTTCCTTAACACATCTTCACAATGAATCTTTTATTCATAAAATAATTATCACAACTTTATTCCATGATAAATGAGAGGGGGTGGCCTCTCTATTTATGGAAATTCAAGCTTATCCACCCTATCTCTAATATAGGATAGGAAATCTATTCCAACCAATCATATTCCATGCCTAAACACTTACCTTTACATGTAGGCTTATCTTTTAAGATAAGATGTACCTTATCATCTCACATGGGTTCCACCTTTTTAGAATTTTTACAAATAAAATACACAAAATATTTATGACACCACTCCTTGTCCTTATTACAAATATAATATTTCTAATTCCTAATCATGTAGACCCTACTTCTCTACTTACCCTAACTTTGACATTTTAACATTAGCGAACCACTTATGATAAATATTTATTTTTTACCACAACATTCCTATTGTATTTTGATTATTACCGTATTGTACATTATTGGCGGCGTCGTACTGGCAATGCCATTATCTTCTATCAAATGTGAATACTAATTATACTTAACAACATCCTATTCCTAATACATACATTAATGAAATAGAAATTACGGAGGAAAATTTTAGTGTTGACACTCCAGTCACCCCTATTTTAAATATATTTTCTTAGAAATGTGATGAGGATAGACACTTATGTATTTATGATCACCATGATTCTCTAGAATCAATTCAAGATCTACAATATCTTCCAGTGTTGATTGACTCCCTCAAAGGAGTCAATTTTGGGCCTCCTCTACAATTACAAGCATTTCATAGAAGACTCCTTCCACTACTTTAATTCTTAAAATAGTTAGTCATTGTTTTAGTTAGCATCTAATTAAGTACATGATATTAATTGCAAATAAACTAGTTCTCTTCTAGAGGAACTAGGACAGCTCTGTTATAAAAGAGATAATGTATTGAGAATCAGAGTTTAGTTCAATTAGTTTATCATTGTAAAAGACAGTTTTTTCAATTCAATAAAAGTACAAATTCAGGGGGAAACTTTGTTGTGTAACTTTGTACACTAAACCTGATCGAAGGGAAGGAGTAAGGCCCGCTCCTCCCCAACAAGAAGGGATATTTTATTGTTGTTTCCTTTGTGTTATTAAGCATTTATTTAAGATTCCAGCATTGAATTATTTCTCATACCTTTAAATTTTATCTTTAATATTATTTTGCCTCCAATACATTTCATTTCATAATTGCAGTTAGTATATTATTTAGTTAATTATGTTATTAAGTACATGTTGAGAATAATTCCTACCATTCCCTTTGTTGGAAACATCCATGGACACCACCCTAGACAAAAAAATATAATATAATTGAATCATGAGTATCAATGACACTCGTCAATAGTATTTTCTTTCAAGTGTGATAGATTGAATCTGAGATTGCAATTGGCCAATAGCATGCATGAGTGAGAAAATTTCATCTGAAGGAATGGAAAAAGATGTGAGTAGTGTATTGAGTGTTTGAAGCTTTCCATTATGAGTTATCATAGGGTTATCAAGAGGATTAATTGAAGATGTCGATGCTAAGGGCACACTAGGTGTAGGTGCCGAAGAACTAACAGGTGGTGAAGCACATGGAGTGTTGATAAAAAGAGTAGGACTAGCATCGGAAAAATTATTAGGAGATGAAGTGATAGAATAAGATGAATGAAGCATGCTACTAGAGACAATCTCAGAAGAATATGAAAGTAGAGTGGGGGATTCACATTCACTAGTATACAAAGAAGTAGAATCATTACTAGTATGTGTATCACCAATATCAGATAAAGATTTAGATGCAAGGATTTCATGAAGTTTGTCATCAACATATAATTTAGGAGGAAAAGAACTAATATGTGATGCACTATTAGAAACATTTTTAGAAATGTGAGTATGAGATGCGACTATAGAACCATCTTGACTAGTATGAGAAACAACATCATGCACATGTGTATTTTCATCTTATGTTGTAGCTAAAGCATTATCATCAACATTAACCATAAAACTAATAATATTATCATCTAAGTTCTCATTAGAAATAACATAAGGTGTAGTGTGGCTGACTGAATAACAAGGTCTACAACCAGAAAAGCTTGTGGGATCAGAAACATTGCTAATAGTGGAATGGTCAAAGCTAGTAGGCACATTGCATTCATTACCTAAGAGTTGTCTTTGAGTATCATCTGGAAGAATAATTTTATGATGTAGAGTGCTAAGTTCAATTATGGTTTTCTTATCATAGATAGGAATAACACCCACATGAGGCATGACTAACCTAGGAGGAGAAAACCTATATTTAGCCATTAGGGTTTAAGTGGATCCTAGGGAAAATAATTCTAAGCTATGGGTTCACCAAAATGATTTAATAAAATATGTATATTTTATTAAAATGTGAATGTAAATATCTATTATAACTAATAAACAATGAAATATAAATTCTAAACAATTTATCAATTTTAACTATAAAAGGAAATGAGAGGGGTAAGGTATTTATCTTAATTTCACTTATCCCAAAGCAATTCTGAATTGGAAAATGTGATGGAACAGGAGCATAGACCATCACAATCAGGCTCAGAAAAATGTAGATATGTTTGTTGATGCCTGGACATGGGCATCTGGGCAAGGATAGGGGTGCCCTCGGGTGCCTAATACCTCTATGGTCGGTGCCAGAGTCTACAAAAATAGTCAAAACCAAGTTCCAACAGTGTCCCTAGGGCTTTGCACTTGTTCATTTTTGGTCACCTTTATGTCACACTTGGATCGCCGATGTACTTATAAATTTACACACAAATATTCTCCTACAAAACCCTCAAAAAGACATCAAATCCTAAAAAATAAAGATGTAAAATGAGGGGTCAAAATGTCCTCAGTCATCACAATGGCGAGCTTACGATTGAGCATTGCACTAAATCTCAGACCCAATGTAGTTCTATGTGCTTGTGTGTATAATAGTGCTCCTAGGTCGCCCTTGCACCAATGATGCCAAGATAGCATGTGGTAGCTAGATAAAATGCAAATGTGTGGATGGAATAGAATGAAATCCCCTTCCTGTGCATTGTGTATGTAGATAAATGAGCCCAAATGTAGTCCCTTGAGATATGTAGATAGATAGCCCTTGATAAGAATTTTCCGCCATTATAATGGTATGTATGTCATATTTATATAGGGATCTCTCACTTGAATTTCAACACTGATGACCTGACATGCCAACTAGTACCTCAAGATATGAGAGGGAAAAACCATAAAATCCAACCTCAAATGTCAAAATAAGATCAAACATAAAGAGGACACGGGCACCCATGATGGACAGGAGCGTCTAACACTAGTGTCCAGTACTGGGCTCTAGTGTCTAGAGACAAGTGACGAAAAATGAGTGGGGACTGGAAGACGGGGATCCATGTGACCTAATAAAAACTAGGTGTATGAACAAATGTGAAAGATAAAAACAATAAAAACCAACAAGACAATTTAATGGACTATGGAATGGGTCACTAGTGAATACTCTTCTTATGCAAGATCTATGTATAAAAAAACATACTTGGCAGTATAGTAAATAGTAGTAAGTGTGTGATTTTCTGTCTACAAAAACACGTCCATGACTTGGAGAGTTGTGAAACCAATGAGGATTTGGAAGGATATCCAAGGGAATTGGTAGTCCTATAAAAAGGAGTAAGCTTTTAATCCTAAGTATAAGAGTCAAAATACAGTCTTTACATAAATCTGTGACAATCAGGAATCCTAGTTGAAGAAGTAGTTATCTCAGGAAGTTGTCTCTAAGAAGATAGATATCTATGTATTTATAAGATTGGTTTGATCCAGATTAATTCCTTGAATAATTTTATAATTTTCATAGAAACCATAATTAAGCCAAATTTTCCTTAATTGTTTTGTACAATACAGTCCTTTGAGAAGCGATAAGAGCTAGTTAGCCCAAGGAAAAAGCGTCTTGCAAAGGAGTAAGTGGAGTTGTTAAGAGGTATAGGTAAAGTGAAGTGTGAAAGACATTTAGAAAGTATAAAGTGAAAGGATCCCAAAACAGAGTATAAGTACAGAGTTGTCTAGAAATGAGATAAGAAGCTTGAGAAGTTCAACCTTTAAAAACATAGCAAATTGTTAAAGTAAGGGTCAAAAAGTCTTATGTAGAGCATGAGTAAGATGGAATAAGGAAAATAAAGGTGTTTTATAGGTTAAAATTATCCCAAAGTGACAAAGCCCTAAGAAATGGTTCAAAACCCTAGGTTAGGCCTAAAGGAGAACTAAAACAAGGAAAAGAGTGGAGTTGGAAATGACAGAAAGAGAACTAGGCCATAAAATTTTGCACAAATCACAAGGAGGATAATGGGTATTTGAAACATATTTCACTTTTGCATGAATGTGTGTGACTTCTAGACACTAAGCTTTGTATGCATTCAAGGCTAGAAAATGGGTCTATCTTAGAACATTAAATTGAGAATAACTTTTTATGGGAGTGGAATTGAGTTGAGAAATTTGGTGAGTAGTTTAAAGGGGGAAATGGGTCCTAGAAAATATTACCAGTGAACTTTGACTCTTAGTTTTAACATTTTTACTAAAAATTGGATTTTTGGAGGGCTACAACTTAGTTTGAGGTCTAGAGAGAGTTTGGGTGAAAATTAAGTGTTGAACCTTTTCCAAGCATTTGAACATGATGTTATAGTGAATTAAAGCTATTGTAAATTTTTCTTAAGCTTTGAATCAATTTTATAAAGCATTTTGAGTAAAAGAGCAAGTTTGGCTTATTGAGACAAGGTAGAAAAATTACATGGTTAGATTGATGATTGCAAGTTTGTCCTATCTCATTGATTGGTTGTTGGTAATTTTGTCTCTGTTTCATCCTCCTAGAAGAATTTGATTTTATCATGTTAGATCTGACCCCTTCTACAAAAACAAAGAATACAAAGACACTTTCCCATATTACCATTGATCGATCTAGGGAATTATTTTCTGAAATTGTTGTACCATCTATAGATAAAAACAAGGAGGATATAATTATTGCAGATTATCATATTTAAAGGGTTTTTATGGGAAAGGCTACCACGGAAGGTATCAAGTAAGATTTTCAAGTTTCCCTTGGCAATCTATTTGGCAAGCTTGACAAGGTTAAGGCAAAAAATGATGAACTAAGGGAGAAGGTAGATCATTTAACAACCATTTTGTACAAGATCACTCAACCTACCCAAACCACTACTCTCTTAAAGACAAATGTGGATGAATCATATATCACGATAGCTAAGAATATAGGACAATAGGGAAGGGTTGTTAATGCTTGGATCGAAAGAATTCTTAAAGATGGAAAAGAATTGATTGAAGAATTTGTCAAGGTTCATGATGACATTGAAGCTAAAAAGTTATCAGTTGGAAGGATGAGCAATGAGTTTGAAGAGGAATGTAAAAATTAGGATCTCACTCTGGTAGCTATGAGTGAACTAAAGAAGTTAGATGTAGATACTCTTGTCAAGGAGAAATTATTTTAATAATGGGGTAGGCACTACGAATATTATGAGGCCATTGATTTTTATGTCTAGATATTGGGTGAAGTAATGGATAAATTACAAGAGGAAAGAAGAGGAGGGATAGATGCCACCTTTGATATCGGTGATGAAATTGCTAAAATTCCTTGTCAATTTCATGATGAAAATCGAAATGCACTACCAGCTAGCACCATTTTTTCCAAGTTCAAAAGCTTGATCAATTTGGATTCGAGATCTGAGCAAATTTTTTATTTACAATCAATTGACAAGTTGATGTTGCATCAAAATATTTTAGATAGTTTGAGAAATATTGTGAAAAGGGTTCAAAATATTCCATGAAAATTAATCATTGTGGTCGATACCTATGAAGTACTCAATCAATATTCATGTGATCCAAATGAAAATTTTGTCCAAATAATTATAGAGAGATATCATGAATATCGATAAAGGTAAAAAGCTACAAAATTTGAAGTCGTCAACGTCTCGACTGATCAATATGCACATAAGGAAAAGCATGATAAGGAAGCAAGTTGAAGTTTTCTATGTATTTTCTGAAATTTCTCAAACATGTAAATTTTTTAGATGTTTTTACACCATGTCATGCAACATGTAAATTGACTCGGTCATTTTGTACGAGAATTTGGTCAATATGTATTTAGCATGATCAAATTTTCAAGGTGGATTAAGTCTAGAAGTGTAAATCAAGTTGATATATTACTTTCTATTTTTAGTATTGGGAATTAGTCAAAGGGTGCAGTTGTCCCTATTTTATCTCTTTATTATTGTCTACAAATATAAGAATTCTCAAAGCATTTAGGGACTTTTAACAAAAGTAAAAAGGATTTTTTAGAGTTTGAGTAAAATGATTTTTCTGGAATCATTGTGAGAAGAAAATAAGCTTTGTATTCTATATTTTTGGCAAAAAGGAATAAAGAGATCAGAACTTACAAAAAAATTATTGAATTTAATCTTATTATTATGATGTTGTTCTTATGTTCAATTCATTGTGTTTTCTTGTTATTCCATAATTGTGTTATTAAGTATTAGTCAAATTTATTGTTATTCTTCCAACTTATGTGAGTAGATTAGGATCTGCATTTTCCATTCTAAAGCACAAGTTTCTCTCTCTCCATGTCTCTTTTTCTCTTTGCCATTCTCTTTCCAATATTCTCAAAAAACTACCTCCCTCTATCTCTTGATTCCTTTCTTCCCAAAATGAAATCTACCAGGATGATATCCCACCACCATCATTATATTAGTGAATATATTGTAAATATTCCTTCATTGTTCTTAGATTAGAAATAAACAGGATGCCTCCCCTTTTTGAGGAGGAACTTCATCCTATGTGTTGTGGTTGAACACTATATTTTTTATTTGAAAAAATATCCAACCAAAAACCTCATTAAATCAAACAACTATAACATATTTGTATTAGAATTGCCAGTTTTCCAAAAAATGCAGATTCAATGTTATAAATTAAAGCAAAGTATTAAATATCCCTCCAAAATTTGAATAATCCCTCTAAAATATCTTAATTTGAATTCAAATGGGATGTAATATTATATATTTTATGAATCAGGTTATCAAGTTAATTGTCTCAACAATTGACAGAGCACATAACTGGCAGATAATAGAGTTGACAGAACAAATTCAGATTTTCAGGGAGCCCACATATTTAGGAGATAAATGGTAGTTACCTTTTTAATATTCAAAGAATGTCTGAATATTTGAATGATGTCAAAAAATATAGGATGTTAAATATGTGAAGAATGTTTACATATGCAATGAATATGGGAATCACTTACCTTAATATCTAAGGAATATTTGAATATAAATGATTTTTGTCTTTTCTCTTGTAATTAATAGTTGAATATCCATGGTTAAATGTATCTTGACTAGCCGAATATACACTAGAGTTATTGAATATATGACTGTAACTTTTTCATTTTTTACTACGCATTCAAACTTTTACTTACACTGAAATTACTTATTATACATTGAATATATTTGAGTTAGTTCAATGTATGTTCTTATATTCAATATCTATTCAATTGTTTTAGTGCATGTTATGAGATTACAAGTGTTATTATTGAACATAAACTTATATTAGTGAATATAATTTTGAGTTCAGTTACCATAACAATGAGCAAACTTGTCATGTTCTAAACTAATGTTGTTCAAGCATGCACGTTGAGCTACTTTTATTTCAAGCATGCACGTTGAATTAATGTTTTTTAGTGTATATTCAATTATTTCAGCACATTTTTAATCCTTCATTCACCACAAACTCTGCTAATACGATGTAGTAAATTTCCAAAAATAGGTTTTTCAAACATGCATCTTACAGTTTCAAAATATAGTTTTATTAGTGAACACATAGTGTTATTATTAAATATACACTTACATTTCTAGATATACTTTTCAATTTGGTTACCATATCAACTGAAAAACATGTGTTTTTCTGAAGAACATTAGGATACACATTAAATATGTGAAAATACATTAAGTCTTAGTCAACATAGCAGCTGGAGAATATTTGAATATACATAAGTGTTGTGCTTTTCCAGGCTATTAAAATATGAATATTCCCTGATAGTAACTGAATGCATAAAATGAAGACACCCCAGCCTAACATAAATTAGCTCAAAAACTACTCCATGCTCACTAATTGTTATATCTACTATAAGCACCTAAATGAATGAATATACGCCTGTTATTATGAAATGGAAAGAAATGTGTTCAAAGGTAAATTTCACATACATTTATATAGTGCATATTCAGTAGTTTCAGTGTATACCGATGGTTTATAGCTCAACCTAAGTACATTCAAACTTTACATATGCACTAAAATAACTGAATATGCACTTTATATGTCAATTGAATACACCCCACCATAACTGAATCTAATCTAAAAACACCTCCACCTGTGTACACTAAAATGACTAGAAATATAATGAACATACTTACATTCCTATGTATATGAGCACATTTGTAAGCAATATCAAGAATACAAATCTATATTCAATTTATATTTAGTTATTTATGTGCATATTCTTATTTAACATTTGAATCACCATGAACTCTAGTATTTCTAGTCCAAATTGAATTCCTTCTATGCATGTTCTTATTTAACCTTCCATTCACCATGAATTCAGCTAGAATAGTGTAGAAAATGTCATAAAATAGGGTTTTTCCATGCATGCACGTTGAACTATTACATACTGATATACACTAGAGTTATTGAAGTTACATAACATATAATGCTCTAATTTTTTCATCTTCTACTATGCATTCACACATTGAATATACACCTTTTAATATATTGTTGTATGTTTTGAATCACTAAGTTAGTTGTCATAGGAGCTATAATTTTAGAGCCTTCTTAAACAAATTTATATGGTTTTCATGTAATGAGTACATATGCAAGTAATACAAAGATTGCAAGTTAGTACTATTTTTATTGTGTGTGTGTGTGTGTGTGTGTGTGTGTGTGTGTGTGTGTGTGTGTGTGTGTGTGTGTGTGTGTGTGTGTGTGTGTGTGTGTGTGTGTGTACAGGAATTAATGAATATATATTGACTATACGGTGGCAATTTTGTAATTTCAAACAATTCATTAATTGAAAAAATTACAAGTCTATAGTCAATGTATATTCAATATTGGTTTGTGTATGTGTGTTCAATGTTTAAATCGCCACAAAATCTATCAATTCAATTCATTTACCGTTAACCTTCAAAATGTATATTTAGTAATTTCATGGTATATGTAATATGTGAATGCATTATGAGTTTTTGGTGATGTGAACATTGAATACCGCATCAAAACTCCCCTTTAAAAACTCATAATTTGATAGCAATCCAAAAAATAACCTCTTCTATGTAAAAAATGCATGCAACCACACGGCGCACAAACAAAATACCCTCCACATAAATCAAAATGCATTTAATTCACTTCACATCACCCATTATCACTTTCTAAACCTCCACCATCATTTCGTATTATGCACCAATACCACATTCAATGTTTTCATTAACTACTAGTGTTTGCATTTGGTAGTGCACACTATGGGATGGGAAGATGAATATTCTCATCCCTTTCCACCCTGAAATGGTGCCAAAGACATGTAAAAACCAGCCCATCAAAAGGAATCATAGTAGATTCCTGATCTATCTCACACTTCGTTTTGAATCACTAAGTGGGTCATGAGGTGAGATCAACCCCTCGCTTTAAACATAGAACCTTATCAATATTTAGCCCTGCAGAAGCCACCATCTCAAAACAATACGTTTCAGGTCAAAATGGGAATAGATCCTCCCTAATTCAAATATCGGTCAATCAGTATCATAGATTCTATACTAGTTCTTAATATTGCTAATCTGGTTAGCCCATTTCCATAGTTTTTTGGATCCTTTCTATGCATGTTTCATACAATGAGTGCATTAGAAAACAATACCATGATTACAAATGTGTATTGATTCTATATAGAGTTGTTTCAGTGCATGTTCTTGTTTAATCTTTTATTCAACACAAACTCTACTTATTCATGTTAATTTGTTCATTTGTATTCATTTTACTTAGTCTGAAATAATTACAAGCCAACATGGTATTCAAGAGGAGAGCGAGAAGGAGGAAGTCATGGATGGAACCTAAAAATGGGTATCAAACTTGCTTATATACCTGAATCAGAGGAATATTTAGGTGAACCAAATCAAAAACAACAATTTCAAACCAATCCAAATCACGAAACAAATCTACAACTAACACCACAAATGGAATTAACAGATAATGTTAGCAGAAAGCACACAACAGCATCTAAAATCAAATTCTTCATAACCGAGTGGATGACTGAATACATTGTTGGAGAAATAATATATGTTGAAGATAATGGGTATACCATTAGGGTTATTGCAGAAAAATAGGGTGTCTCAGTGAGTTCATTATCAAACTGGATGAATGGTATCACAACTATGAAACAAAAAGGTCCACGAACCATTTTAATAGATCAAAAAGAATCTAAAATTGTACAGTATTGTAAACATATGGGTAATATGGGTCATGGTATACAAATAAACTCATTAAAGGCTCATGTGGCACATATATGTGAGACAAGGACTACTCCATTCACTGATGGTATTCCTAATATATCTTGGTGGGAAGGGTTCAGAAAGATGCATAGAGATTTGTTTTTAAGGTCATAGAAGGCCTTAATTGTGACAAAGAAGTCATGTTTAGGCCTAACATAGATTTTTCATTTTATGACAACTTGGATTAGTTATATAAAATGAAACAATTTGGTCCACAAAGGATATGGAACTATGATGAAATTAGTGTGCAAGATACTAGGAATTGTGGGATGAGGGCGATTACAAATATGGGAAGTAGAAGTATACCCCACATACTCCCAAACAATAGAGAGTGACTAATAATAATTTTTGTGTTAATGCAGTAGGGAAAATTGACAGGAATGATAACCAGATAGTACCAAGCCAAGAACACAGATGCTAATCAAACACCACGATCAATGAAATGAAAGCAATTCGCCAAAATAACTTTACATAAAACCTTTGCAAACAAATGAGCAGCAATATCATATATTATTATGGAACTCAATGCAATACAATGAGAATGGGCCTTGCTTAAATAGGCAAGGAATAACAATCTAAGAACTAGTCAAGGTCATAGATCAAGCCATAAATCAAGGAAAGAACTAGTCAAGGACCATAGATTTAGGAGAGAACTAGACATCAAGGATCTAGTCAATACCATAGATCAAGGAAAGAAATATACCTAACAACTAGATAATATCTCCTAATATCTAAATAAGATAAAAGAAATAGCCACACACATAAGTGGGTGAGGATAAATACAATAAAGGTAAATAAAGTACCTAGGTGAACATGAGCTAAGGTAAATACCTACTCTAACAAAAATTATACCATAATTTTACCTATTTAAAGTGCAATGGAAATATGCCAACTACATTTCTAATTGTGAGCCTAGTGCACCTATGGAATCCCAACCACATGTATGGATGATAAAGAATTATTTTTGAATTTGTTGCATCACTTTGGTAGATCAGTATCGAGTGGTTGTTTTACCATCGAATATACATCTACTCATATTTTATGGCCATGGAATCCATGTGGCGTATGGGACAATCCAAGAGGCAAGAGCATTATGCATAGATTTGATCAAGTTGTCTGCATACACCAACCACAAGTTGCAACCTCTAGATGTCAGTGTGGTTGTTCACCATTTAAAACCTACTTCAAGGATGAGAGATCTAAATGGATGCTCAAACATCATAAATATGTGAGAAGATCTAAATTGGCACCTCTTAGCAACAAGGATTTCAAGAGAGTGTTAACTCCATCGAATATAAAATTTGGTTTTAAAGAGGAATCAAATATGGCCTCTCAATATAGATGCATTATTCAATGACATACACCCCATTGATGCATTCAATTTTGAGCTCACATAGGAGGAAACATCAATGGAGAGCATGATGGAAATGGTTGGTTATAACATAGATAAAATTGAACAATTTATCAAAGATACTGTAGAAGAAATTGAAAAGCGAGCTGATCAAATTTAGAAAAAAAAGGATGAAGCAAGCCAACAACAAGCTAATAAAATTCAGGAGTCAAGGGTACAATTGACAAAGCTAAATCAATAAGATATGAGTAAAGTTTTAAGTCAAATTGAGCAAGGAAATCAATTTGGAATTCATGTTCAAGTTGAAGAGAACAACACACCAACTCATGTGATTCATACACGAGAAACCATCACCATGTATGACAAGATGGGGTATACCAACACTAGTTATTCACCCTGAATGGTTGAAAGAAGCCTACTAGAAACTTAGGGATTCCAATCAACCTCTCCAATGAGGACATTTCACTTTTCATGGCATCCCTTCCTCCTAACATGCCAAGTGGAATATTTCACTACTATGCAGAATGTAACAAATGGAAAAATGAAGATGATAGACAGTTTGATGATGTAGATTTTGGGGGTTCTCACAAACATTTGTAAAAGACATGGCAGAACAGCAATGTAATGTAAAATCAAGAAACCAGGTCAACCAGTCACTGCAAAACTTTCTAAATCTTCCAATTGAAAGGGTTAAGGATATAATTGGAATGTGCAAACAAAGGGGATTCTAAGGTTGAGCGGGGAAATCACAAATTCTCACATCAAATGACTACTTGAAATTTTTTTATGAACAAGAAGCACGGAGGAAGAAACCAAAGGAGTTGAAAGTGAGGAAGAAAGAGCGACTGGAGGAGAGAAATGAAAATAGAATCATTGCACAAGAAAAAGGGGAAGTAAACAAATTTAAAAGACAACTTAAAAATGCAAAGGAGGGAAATGGAGAATATAAAAAAATAGTAGAAGGAGAAAAAAGGAACATGAGAAGCTATAATGCCAGAAAGGATAGAAAAGGAAATGCAAAGGCAAAGATGATTAAGCAGTCCAAAAAATCTCATTCCTTTACAGCATTCAATTATGATATATTTCTATAAAATTTACACTCCGGTTTTTCCAAATGTGGTCAGTAAAAAATTTATCAACACATCTACTTCTATAAATCAAATGGTAGTTTCCTTCAAAAAAGCAATGTAATTTCCGACAACACAAATGTAGTTTTCTCATATAGGTAATATGCAATTTTATTCAACAAGTGCAAAAAATATACAGTTTCCTACTTCCAATCCTATGCATGTCAATACTTATATCCAAATGCAATCAAGTCATACAATCAATCCAAAAATTCCATCACCAAACTCAACCAACATGCCAATGACACCCCATATGGAGAATGGAACAATAGAAAACAATAGAAGAAGTGAAATTTTTAATGAAAATGAAGATTAATTTAGCTTTGGTACATTTTAGATGCATGTGGTGTGCATAATTGAATTATACTACCTTATTAGGTGAGTGGTATCTATATATAACCTCTTTGGAATGTAATAAGTTATAACCTTCATATAGAAGCTCTAAAACTTATTTATGTAGTTTTTTGGGGAAAACATGCAATCTTTTTTAAGTTTATTCCATCCTATCATTAGACATAAATATTTGTAGATTATTGTATCCTATCAATATAAAATCAGAAGTGTTTGTAATGTGTACAAACATGCATTATTTTCTTATAGGTGTTTTTTTGTACATTTTTTCTAGAATAATAACAAAGGAAAACAATTCACTGCCTAAGAAAGCTCATAAATGACCTTACCTATAGAAATAAGAATTAATATTTCTTATAGATTAATGGTTTCAAAAACCACTCTTGTGACATTCTCCTTTATCCTCCCAATAGGAAAATCCTTCGTAAACCTTTGTATATTAGGTAACTACAAAAAATAGAACCTAGGAGTAATGAGCACATTTGTAGGCAACACCAATATAAACATTTGTAGTTGAAAAATGAAAGTTTACACCCGTATATTCAATCTATGTTCATTAAATCCAATGTATATTCAATGTAAATATGTACATTCTTTACATATATACAATGTATAGACAAACATTATTTACATGTTCAGAACGTTTTTACCATTGCATATTAACAACCTAAAATTAGTGAATACACTTTGAAAATACAGATAGAATCCTAGTGGTTCCTATAAATGTGTTCAATGCATGAATAACATAAATAAAAAACCAAAGAACCATTTAAAATTGGGCCAGCCTTGTGATTTTCAAAATAGAGAGCAAAATAGAACAAGAAACAATGATAAAACCCTTCTATACATGTTGCTTTTACTCCCCAATGGTGTCATTGCAAGTTAGAAGGGTTAAATGAGTGTTATGAATGTGTGGTAGCAATTTAGTGGAAGCATGGAATGGAGCAGTGGTGCACATTTAGAAATGATAGAGGAGGAATGCAGAGTGACAAGAGAAAAAATGATTGCAAATTTTGAATGCATTTAGGTGTAGCTACAAACTACATCATACATTAAAACTAAGAAATTTACACTGAATAAACATGTGTAAATTTTACCTTTGAAAACATACATTTTTATGACATAATTACAAGTGTATATTTAGTCATTAAAGTACTTTTGGAAGAGGAAATAGTTGGTGAGAATGGAGAAGTTAATGAATGATTAAGCTAAATATGAGATAAGAGCCTAATTTAATTTCTATCACAACAATAAATGAATAATTAATTAAGTACATAAATTAATCCCAAGTGAAATAAGCCAAAAATATGTAAAACCCTTAGTGCAAAGAAGAGGTAAGATGACTTAGTTGATTCCTAGAAATCCCGAAGGTGTACAGAGCTAGAAAACTAGAAAATATGAAGCACTGACTGTCGCACCGAAGCTCAGAAAATATCAGGAAACCTCTTCTGAGTGGTCACAATTTGTTCTCTTTTGTTCCCCTTTTATCATTTTGAGGTCGCACAATGATCGTTGAAGATGTTGGAAACCTGCAATGAATTATGAACCTACAAAACCCTCAAATATACATTAAATCCTTAAAAAGAAAGATACAGAATGAGGGCTCAAATTGTCCTCAACTATCACAATGGTGAAACTTATGACTGAGTGTTGCACTACATCTCAGAACCAATTTAGTTCTATGTGTGTGTGTGCGGAATCATGCCCTAGGTGGCTCTTGTGCGTGTCACACTTGATAGCAAGCAAGTAAGCTAGATGTAAAGAAATGTAATAAATGTGTGTATGGAATATAGTGAACTTCCCTCCTATGAAGTGTATGCATAATAACCAGCCCTTGTGCCCCTTGTGATGGTCCTAGATGGATGCAATGGAGCTCTTAGATGCTTGATGGATACAACCTTAGGTGGTGATAGCTAATGCTTAGTGTTTGTTCCTTTATTATGATCACATAACTTTATATTTATATGATTCTTTTACTTGAATTTCATAATTAACCCTGAAATTGCTTGAATACCAAAAATATAAGATGTTAAAAGTGTGAGTAAATTACACAGGGGTCAAGGGCACCCAGAGAGGATGAGAGCACCTGGTGCTGGCGTCATGGTTGGGCACCTGTGTCCCAAGATGATAAAATCCATAGTATAAAAAGGTAGACTGAACAAGTTTAAGGGTGTAAGACCAAAAGTGGCAGTAGAAAGCAAAGAAAGGTGGCTAAAGACATGGGTTAATTAGTACTTATTTTACTTAGGAATCATATGAAATAGTAGTATGTAATCAGGACTAGATAATTACCCAAAGTGCATGATTTTTTGTCTACAATGAACTAATTTACGTCGAGGTGGGTTGTATTCATTTGTTGCATAAATAGATATAAAAATTATTTAAATATTTAGATATTCCTTAGATGTTAAGGTAAGTGATTCACATATTTATTTCATATGCATACATTCTTCACATATTTAACATTCTATTTATTTTTCTGACATTCTTCACATATTCAAACATTTTTTAATACTTTGACTATTAAAAAGGTAATTTTCATTTACCTCCTGAATATGTGGGGCTCCCCTCGTAATATAAGTGTTTATTCAATAATAGTTGTGTAATAAGAACATGCACTGAACTAACTCAAATATATCCAATGTATATTCAATAATTTCAGTGCACGGCAAAATTTGGAATGCGTAGTAGAAAATGAAAAAGTTACAATTGTATATTCAATGTATGTTCAGTAATATTGATGTACATTCAATCATTTAATATAAAGTTAATCATTGATATTCAAACATTAACTACAAAAAAAAACACAACACTTATTTATATTCAGGTTTTAACTGCATGGAAAAAATTCACAGCCACTTCTTTATATTAAGATATTATTAATTTGTTAGTATGACTAACATTCAATTTATTTTCACATATGCATGTGTATCCACAAATTATTCAAAGCAGCGCATTGTTTTTTTAGTTGTGGTAATTTAATTCAAAAATATATCTACTAATATAAGTGTATATTAAATAATAGAACTGTATATTAATAAAAACATTGTATATTCAATAACAGCATTGTATTTTCATAACATGCACTGAAACAGATCAATATATACCAAACATAAGAACATGCACTGAAAAAACTCGGTGTGTAATGAAACTGTAATATGCATGCAATGAAAAAACTTTTTTCTTACATTTTTATTAGCAAGTTTCGTGGTGAAGAGGTGATTTTTTAAAAATGCATTGAAATAAGTGAATATACACTCCAAAACAATAGTTCACAGTTCATGCTTAAAAAAACATTAGTTTAGAACAATAACCCATTTATCAGTAGTTATTGTAATTGCACTCAAAAATATATCTATTAATGTGACTACATATTCAATAATAGCATTGTATATTTAATAATAGCATTGTATATTTAATAATAACAATGTATATTAAATAACAACATTGTGATTTAAAACTATAAAATGCATGCGTGAAAAATCTCTATTTTTTATAGATGGTGACTACACCAAATTAACAGAGTTCATGGCGAACAGAGAATTTTTCAAAATTCACTGAAAAAAGTGAATATTCACTTAACACAATAGTTCAACGTGTATGCTTGAAAAAACATTAGGTCAAAACATATCCCATTTATCAGTTGATGCGATAACTTAATAGAAAATTATATCAAAAAAATGTTTATATTCAATAATAGCGTTTCTATATTCAAATAAGAGCACTATACTTTGAAACTATAAGACGTATGTATGAAAAAACTCTATTTTTTGGACATTTACTACATCGTATTAGCAGAGTTCATGACGAGGGGGAATTAAAAAAACACTAAAATAAGAAAATATAAACCGAAAAACATTAGTTATGCATGCAAGCTTGAAAAAAACCATATATTATACATTTACAACACAGTATCAAAATATTTCATGTCAAATGGGAATATTAAAAAAGAACATGCACTTAAACAACTCAATATAGAATGAATGTACATTTGTAATCCTTGTATTACTTACCAATGCGCCTCATTGCATGAAACCCATAAAGAAAAGACCTAAACAACTATGGAAATGGCCTCCCTTTATGAACCACTTGACGATTCAAAACAAAGTGCGTGATAGATCAAGAATCTGCCATAATTCCTTTTGTCGAGGCTAATTTTCATAGGTGTTCGACATCGTTGCAAGGTGGAAAGAGATGGGAATATTCATCTTCTCATCTCATAGTGTGAACTACCAAATGCAAACACTAGCAACATTGAATGCGGCATTGGCACACAATGCAAAATGACAGTGGACATTGGCGGAGTGATAAGGAGTTGTAGACACCTAATTCCGAATGTGCAACTTTTATACTAAAATTTGATTGATTTTAGTCTTCCCATCATTAGGCTATACTTATTGATTTTCACTAATTAGCTAATATTCATCATCCTCTTGATTAATTAACAGTATCTCATTAGTTAATTATTCCTTTCCCCCATCTTGGGTGCCAATTAACGTCACCTCATGAGTTAAAATATTCTTTTAATTAATTAATTACCCTTTAAAAATATTTTATTTGATTAATAACCCATCTTATTAATTAAATCCCCCCTCAAACCCCTCTAATTCCACTGATTTCCCTCTAAATCATCTCCAAATGGCTTCTACAAGCTAAACATGGCCTATTAATTAATCCCAATGGATTAATTAGACCTTCCCTAGCTCCCATGGGTCATTAATCTCTAATTAATATCTTATAATCATGATTATCCACTCCTAATTCTACATCTCCTTTATCCCATATTCACTAGGATGTATGTTTATCCCAAAGAGGAAAGTTATATAAGAAGCCTAGTACCTTCCTACCAATCTACACCATGTCCTTATAATGCACCTTTTTAATATTACTCAAGAAGAGCATTTCTATTATAGGAAAGCTTTCCAAATTGAGTAACCTCCCTCTTTACTTGCTAAGAGTAGTAGGAGAAGAATCAAACATGGCTTTAATGCCATTTTGAAGAGATCTCTTCCTCTTTGCTTGAAGAATCCTTTGATCGTATGTAGCTTGCATCTGGCTCATATAAGGAAGTATCTACATATCAGAGCACATCCAAACATCAAAAGGGAGGTTTGTATTTAATGTTAGATTTATAATTTGTGCAATTTAGTTAAGTTTTCCCTTTTTAAGCTTCAATCTTGATCGTATTTGATTAGAGAACTAAGCTAGGATTTACTTGGTGTTAAATCCTTATTTTATTAGCTTAGCATTTCTTTGAAGCATGCATATATATGGCATGCTTGGTGGGACACCCCTTTGTCTCATGTGCATTTATTATTTTTAGTTTAGCTTCATTTACCACTTTCATGCAAGTTCTTTCAATTTGTTGAAAATTTCTATGTTTTTGTGGATGTATGTTGGTATTTGGTAGTGTTGAGTCTTACTTGCAGGTATAAAGAGGTGAAGTGCTGTCAAAATTGGATCTTGACAAGAAAAATTCAACTTTTTTGACGTTTTTCCTTGCTTTTCATGATTTTCTCACTTTAAGCGGCCTTGAGTCTGGCTTTCAATGGCCTTGACTTACAATTTTTCCTTCAACTTATTTTGTAGATTTGGCAACCTTAACAACATTTTCAATAGTTTTCTGAAATTCAGTGACCTAGTTGACTATAATAGTGTTATCACTATTTGTAGTCTTACCTTTGTTTTCTAGTGGCCTCGACATGTTTTGGAAACCTCCTTGTGCTATCTGTCACAACCTCACCTAGTTATAAAGAAAAATCCATCATTTTTATAGCATTTTTATCTGTTTTAGCTTTTTTTTTTATGAGTGTTGTTCCAACTTGGATCCTCATTGTCTTAGCTTATTTCTAAGGATTAAGCAACCTTAAATGCCCTTATTTACATGTTTTCATCAAGATATGAGTGCTTATTGTGTGTTTTTGGTTTTGTGCCTATTATGATTATTTGGTAGGATGGAAAGTAACCTAGATGAACAAGAAAAGGTAAAAACTTCATCAGAAAAGACATCGGGAGCATAAAAAATTGGCTAAGTATACTAAATTTCAAGACCATTATTTTTGTACAGTAATCTTGTCAAGTCTTTTAGCTTCCTTTCTTAAATTTTAGTGGTCTTGTAGTGTTTAGTGGTGACCTCGTGTACTATTGGAAATCCTTTCACCTTATACTGCAATGACCTCTTTTTTTAGCATCCTTGTGAACTTTTTAGCAGTTTTGTTGTTTGGCAGCCTCACCCTGCTAAACAATGGCCTCACTTTCTGTATCAACGACTTTCTGATAGGGAGTTAAGTTTTATACTTTATCTCACTTTTTCATCATGTAGGGTTCATTTTTTAGTCAATTGTAATCTTTAAAAACTACTAATTCTTGTGTGCATAGGTTTCCATATTCGCTTTCCAAAGACAAATTTCTCAAAAAAACAAACTAATTAAACTAAAAATACCAAGTTGTGTGAACATTCCTTTTTCGTTATTTTACTTCACACTTTGTTTCTTTTTGCTTACAAAATACATTTTCCCTTCGTGATTGGCATACCATTATTGGATAAATCTTGTTGCTAAACAAATAGGTTTCTTAATGTTAAATATTGGATTGATTTTTCACCTTAAACATTTAGGTTTCTTGTAAAAACATCACATATTGGATTAACCATTATCTTAACCACTTTCAAAAGGTGTTTGTTTCCCTTCGGCATCATTTTTTCATGATTTTACCTCATCCTAACTATGTATTCTCTTTCCACATGTCAAAAAGGTGATCTTGGAAATCAGAAACAATTTCGACACTTTTTCTATTTTAGTAGGGTTTGGTGGTTAGGAGGTTATTACCTAATCATTTAGAAAAATCCCATGTACCTAGTGGGCTATATAAATTCGTGGGAAGATCAGTCATTTTTGGATAAGTAGGGGTTTCACTTTTATGTGGCTCCTATGAAGTGAGGGGTGCATTTTCCTCCAATACCCAGGCCCTAGACTGGATCCCATAGGAAACAGTTGTCATTTTCAACCAAGCTCCACTGAAATGGCTAGAGTGAAGGGGAGGGGGGATTTGACCCTTCAAACCATGTCTTAGACAACATTTCCTAATTTCACAGACTTGTGCCTCACGTACTGAAAGGTATATCAAGGACACCTTAGTAACTTGTTCATCCTATCTAGATGGCCAAATCTTAGGGAATATGTTGTGATTGTTTGATTTCACCCAAAAATTGTGTTTGTAAACAAATTAAACCAAAGAGTGGTACTTAGTTTAAAATCCTTGATTCGGAAAAACTCATGAGGTGAGACTTTGATCTAGGCTAGGGACCTCATTTTGAAAATAAAATGAGGTGATGCTTCGTCCGAGTTAGACCAAAGGTGCTTTTTCTAAATCAAACTTTGACTCATCAAAAAGCTTGTGAGGTGAGACTTTGACCAAGCTAGGGACCTAATTTTGACAAGAGAAGAAGGTGATGTTTTATTCAAGATAATACAAGTGTTTTCTTACTATAATCATGGATTTAGTCCATATTTTTTACTACATATATCAAAATAGAAAATTGTGTTACTCTACCAATTTCAAAACTTATCTACACACACCAAAACACTTCACAAGTAATACTTTGTCTGAGTTAAAACCTTTTTTATGTGATAAAACAAGATGAAGCTATGTCTGATTTGTGCCATGTGTTTTTCATCACAAACTATCTCACCATTTTGGCTTTTTACCAAAATTAGAATAACATAAAACTCTACCAAATTTTTACCAACCATTTTTAAACTCACATTTAAATTAGTTTTCAAAACTTGGTTGATTGATTAGAATTGTGTTGTTATGTTGTGTCAAATTTTTCCTAGTTTCCTTAAAAAAATTACAACATCCAAAATCTAGGAAAATCAACCATTTGTAGTTGTTACGCTACCGAAATTTTTTAGTTTTCCTTAAAAAACATTTACAACACCTAAATCTTGGAAAACAATCATTTGTCAGTTGTTACACTACCTAAAAATTTCTTAGATTTCCTTTGTAATCCTCATCAAACATCTTAAACTTTGGGAAATCCCCATTATTCAGAGTGTTATGTTGCCCTTTTCTTGCTTATAGTACTTTCAAACATTCACACAAACATCCTAAATATTTACATAACATTATTTTATAGCCATTACATTACCACCTAAATCAACTCAGGAAGCCTCTATACAACACACATTTCAATCCATAAACATCATTCTATACATCTAGTTATGGCACCTATAACACGGTTAGAACACAGAAGGCACATGTATAATCCTTTCCTCTGGAATCCTCTAGAACCATCCTCTGATGAGGAGTAGGAACTTGTTGATCACATTGGAGGTGAAGAAGAAATACCACATAACATTTTTGAACATGATCTTGCACCCATGTAGAAAAATTCTTATTTCAAAACAAAGATCGAGTATTTTTACTGCCTATTCAAATTAGGGGATAAATTACCCTCTAATTTTGATCCATCCTTTCTCACTAGTATGATTCATAGGAAAACATGAATAGAGCCTCCTCCCTTTAGGATTGTTGAAGATATATTAAACCTCAAATGTGCCTCTACTGTCGGCACAACCCGAGGGTTATAACAATGAAGAAGTGGCATATAAAAATAAAATGGGAAACCATATACCCTTTGTTATAATAAATCTAGAAACTAGAATAGAGGGTGAAGAACCCAAACCTACACCATGATAATGAAGATGTAACAGTAAAGCAACGGCTTCAAGCACTTACTCTCCGATTGGAAACTTTAGTCTTCTCATGTCAATAAAGACATGCATAGAGTCACACACACAGATAAACCTAAGGTGACATATGTTACACAATATATTGAAAACTATGGTGGAAAAGCCTCCAAACCCACCCATACTCATATACCCACCATGCCATCATGCATCCAAATATTTGACCATGAATGGAAATCTATGAAAGACACACTTTTTGGCTTACAAGAAAATGGCACCAGACACAATAAGAAGTATTAGTTTGAAGAATTATGTCCCTACCCCTTTGATTGGGAGATGTGTACTTCCTTTCCATATAGCTTTGATTTCCCAAAATTTGATAAACAACTTGGAAAATGTGACCCTCACAATCACGTACAGGTTTTTTTCATTGCAGCTCAAGAAGTTCCTTATAGTGATAATTATCTTATTCTCTTATTTCCACAAATTCTTGGTGACAAACACTCGAATGGTTTCTTCATCTCCCAAAAGGGTCTATCTCCACATTTGTAGACTTATTTGGAAAAAAAATCACCATTTTTTGTTAAATACGAAAAACAATATCACAATGTTAGACATATACAATGCCAAACAATGTAATAATGATAACTTTGTTACTTTCCTACAGTGATGGCGAGGGTTTGTTATTCACTTCCCTTGTTCCATCCCTAAAAAATAACTCGTGAGTATCTTTGTAACAAACTTACATCCTGAAATTTCCTTCTATTTGCAAATGCATTATGTAGGCACCTTTGAAGAAGTTATCGAAAAAGGCAGTCAAATTGAAAAGGCCTTGTTAGCCAAAGGGGTCCTAAAACCCTTTCAAAGATATTACAACACAAACCCTATGGACAAACCTAAATTTTTCAATAAAAACAAAATTTTCAGAGGTGATGGGATCACTGATTCCAAACATGTGCAAGTGGTCCAGAACATTCCAAATCTAAAACTCACATGTGGACCACTTAAACCAAAAATTAAATGTAGAGAATACACTCCACTCATTAAGTCCTTGTCATCGATCCTTAAACAACTTTGATTCATCCAATATGGTCAAAATTTCAAACACTAAACCTTTCAAGAATGATGCACCTAAACCATTGTGGTATAAAGACCTTGAATATTGTCAGTATCATTGTGTCAAAGGTCATAGTGCAGATACGTGTATGAAATTAAAGAGCTGCATTCAATATCTCCTAGATCGCGGAGATATTTAATTTGACACACAAGAATATACACAAATTTTCCAATAACCAGTTAGAAATCTATAAGGAACATTTCCCAAAACATAAACAAGCAAAAACGAAGTCGAATCAAGGTCAATCCTCACAAGGTAAAAGTATCAACCAAGTTGTTACTCAAGCATCCCATCCATTTGATTCTCTTATTGGATATATTCATTCTATCACTAACCATGTTACTACAATCTGAATCAAACCTCAAGAATTATTTCATTACAACATGATGGACTCACCTTATTTGTCCCAATACCCCCTCTATCTACTCCTTCGGATAGTCATTACAATCTCCTTAGAACAGCTTGAGAAGACAATCACCAAGATTTATATCTTGGATCTTCTTAAGATATCTATTGTTCATAAGGAAATCCTCTATAAGACCATCCAGGAATCAATATTTCCCACAGAAATTGACACTTCACACTTCCAAGCATTGGCTACGTAGATCACCCCATCCAACTAAATCATTTTTAGCTAAAACGAGATTTCAATTGATAGTTATACGCACAATATCCCCTTATATTTAGAAGTGATCATTACCCATAAACATGTTAAAAGGGTGTCTTGTGGATAATGGATCCGACCTAAACATATGTACTCTAAAGCTTGTTAAATAAGTGGGATATACAGATGCATAGTTGGAGCCTAATGTGATCACCATTAAGGCTTACGATAATGTGGAACGACATTCAGCAAGAATGATCACCTTACCTATGGAAGTTGGACCTTTCACACACGAAACAAGATTCTATGTCATTGACTTGGAACTTTGCTATAATATTCTCCTTGGTCATCCATAGATCCATGTCATACAGGTCGTTCCCTCCACATTTCACTAATGTATCAAATTATACTACCAATGACAAGAGCTCACAATTTTCGGTGACCCACAACCCTTTTCCCATTGCAGAGCATTGTCTAGCCATAGTTACCAAATAGTTAATGAGTGTCCTTCTATGGAATTGATTGTAGAAATAGATTCATAGGCCATTTCCTCTTGTATCAATCATGATACACTTCATCCTCGTGGAAGTGGTGTTTTTACCTCCACATCCCCTTTTGTTGCATGGGAATCCAAATTAAAAATCCTTATTACCAGTTGTGGATAGTATGATCCAGATAGGCCCTCCTTGTGTCCAACCTTCCCTTATCACCAAAAACACGTGGCAAGCCCAAATTTTGGTGGCACAAAGAACTTCGGATCCTTACAGTCTTGAAAATTTTATCCCTGGTGGTCTCTTGGCAGATGAACATTTAGATAGTACCTATACATTGCAATCACCTGATGAGAAGATGGACTCCTACTATCAATCCCCAAAATATGTTATCCCTAATAAGATGATGTATGTCATGGGGTACTAAGGTTATGGATGTGGATTACATGAACAGGGTGTGTAGGAACCTATTCTAGTACATGAAAAAATGGATAGATACGGCATTGGTATTGACCCTTATGGGGCACCACCTATAGAATTTGACGCCACCTCTTCTAAACGTGAAGATAGCTCTTACTGATTGTGTCACTGACCCAGGGTCCCCTTATAGTCTCTATGAGGACCTTTCCTCCATAAACCTATCATTTGATACCACTATTTTAACCCTATTCCCCTCCACTACTGAACTAGATCTTGTACACCCATCCCTTATTGATTGGGACCAACAACGACACATACCGATAGATTTATTTCAAAATGAGGAGGTTATTGTCAAAATTCATGGGGCTACATGATAATATTCCCATTGGGGATCATAAGAAAGGTTTCTCCATTAACCTTGACACATATGTGTATTTTGGGGAGGAGGCTGATTTTTATGGTTAGAAAAAAGAAAAGGAGGCCAAAATATCTTCCAAAAATCCTTAAAATAGAAAATCCAAGTCCCACAGTGAAAACATCTTTGGGTACTTGCTGAGAAACAATGTGAAACAACAAAAATGGATAATATAAGTGATCATTCTATTGGTGAAAATCTCATTGAGACACCACTAGATGAAGAGCTCAACCTCCCTCCCGATCCTACGCATATGGAGGATGGTTCCAAGTTATTAGTTGAAGAGACTATTGATGTTAACATTGGCACAGAGGAACCGCCTAAAATGTTCAAGTTGGGAGCTTCTCTTATGCCACATGAACAGAAAACATTTACTATGCTTCTTAGAGAGTTTTTTGATGTGTTTGATTGGTCCTATGCAGACATGTTAGGCTTAGATCCTTCTTTGGTTGTGCACAACCTAGTTGTGCATGACTCAGCTAAGCCCATAAAACAAAAATTGTGTAAGATGCATCCGCATGTAGCTCTCTTGGTCAAAGAAGAGCTTGAGAAATTATTAGAAGTAGGATTTATTAAACCTATTGATTATTTAGAGTGGATCTCCAATATCGTGCTTGTTCACAAGAAATCAGTTGGAATCATGATCTGCATAGACTTCAGGGATTAAATAAGGCATGCCCTAAAGATGATTTTCCTCTTCCTAATATCGACATGATTGTCAATTCTATTGTAGGCCATGAATTGTTATCCCTCATGGATGGATTTTTTTGGCTACAATCAAATAAAAATAGTTGAAGAGGACCAACATAAGACTACATTTACTACTCCTTAGGGTACTTTTTGTTATCAGGTCATACCTTTTGGCCTTAATAATGTAAGCACTACATATCAGTGTGTTATGACTATTATATTTCACGATATGTTGCATGATATCGTAGAGGATTACGTGGATGATATCCTCATAAAGTCTAAAACTAGAGCAGAACACCTAACAATCATTTGTCATATTTATGAGCAACTACAGGGTTATAAGATCAGACTGAACCCAAAGAAGTGTGTGTTCGATGTTATTTCAGGAAAATTATTGGGCTTCATTGTTTCTAGAAGAGGACTTCAAGTGGATCTAGAAAAATTGACTGCCATTATTGAGATGCCTTCTCTCAAAACCCTTAAACAGCTTCATAGCTTGTAAGGTAAAATCCAAGCCATTTGCATATTCATTTCCTAACTTACAGATAAGTGTCATTCTTCACTCATCTCCTCAAAAAGGACGTTGATTTCCAATGGGGTCCTGACTGCCAACAAGCATTTTTTCAATTGAAACGGTACTTGCCCAATCCACTTATTTGAATGCCACCTACCCTAAATGAACCCTTGATGTTGTATATTTTTAGTACTCAATTTACTATAGGTGGACTATTAGCACAGTATGATGACCAACATAAAGAAATAGCTCTTTATTATCTTAGGTGCACCTTAATACCTTATGAGCTTAATTTCCCATAGATTGAGAAGGCATGTTTAGCAGTCATTTTTTCTTTCTAAAAACTTCGCCATTATTTTCTTAATAACAAAACCAAGCTTATCTCCAAAGTTGACCCACTTAAATATCTCTTCTCTAAACCCACTCTTTCTAGGAGGATGGATAACTGGATCATATTGCTTAATGAGTTTGACATCAAGTATGTCAATTAGAAAGCAATGAAAGGACAAGTGTTTGTCGATAAACTTGCGAAAGCACCTTTACCAGGTACTGAACCGCTAAGTCTATATTTCCAGATGGATCTGTGTTATATATCAAAGAATATTCTACTTGGAAAATCAACTTCGATGGGCCCTTCACATTTCATGGCTCGGGGACATGATTCCTCCTTGTTACCCCTACTGGTGATTTTATCCAGCAAGTTTTCAAAATCGGGTTTCTTGCACAAAAGTATGAAGCCCTCATTGTTGGTTTCAAAAGTCGTTATTAAATGTAATTAAACAAGTTGAGGTTATAGGAGACTTGCAACTAATCATCAAACAAGTTAATGATGATTACAACTTCAAATATGAGAAGCTTATTTTATATAAATTCATGGTAGATAGCTTGAAAGAGTACTTTGTTCAAATAACCTTTCAACATGTCCCACAAACATGGAACAGATTAGCAAATGCTATGGCTACTATTGAATATTTACTCTAGCTCTCTCCAGACACCTTGACATGTCAGAATCATGTTTGGTATGTGAAGTTGTTGGTTCCTTTTCCCCGTCATACCTAGATATTTATAATTACTTACAAGATGGTACCTTCCCACCTAAAATTTCCCACTCACAAAAATGAACCCTTATCCAACAAATAGTGTGTTACACCCTCCTTTGGGGCACTCTCTATCGTCGAGGCTGCAATGGGACTTTTCTATGGTGTCTTAATTCATAAGAGGCTATCTAAGAAACTAAAGATGTCCACGAAGGCATTTTTGGTGCTCATACTAGTGGTATGGTTTTACCAAAGAAACTGTTATCCAAAATTCACCCCCCAGGGTAATTTTGATAACATGCATCAGATTATTCAGTCCCAAGCAAATAGATTGATTTAAGGCCTGAAATCATGTTTTTTGAGGTCCCCTCGGCCCTTTTCTAACTCTCCCATTCAAGAAGAAATCCCAACGAGTTAGAAAGAATGGAAAAAATGCAAAAATATGGCTGCAAGACTGTTTTGAGGCATTTCGGGTCTAAAGGGCTCGGGTCGTACCAGTTCGGGTTGAATTGAGGTTTTTCGTACCAAACTTGAGGCCAAAAAAATGAAGAAAATCGGCTAAGTCCTAGTCCAGGCGGTCTGCGGGACAGTTGGGACATCAGGACACGTGGGACGCGAAAAGCCGAATCGGCCGAAAGAGGGAACAAATTGCCTAAGTCTTGTTTCGTGCGGTCTGGGACATCCGGGCAAAAGGTACACGTGGGACGCGGATCGGCCGGTTTGGCGCAAGTCAGTCCACTTCGGGCGGTTCGGAGATATTTGTCCCAGGCAGTCCGGGACAGTTGGGCCAAAAGTACGCGGAAGACGCGAACCGGCCGATTCGGCCAAAGGAGGAGACTTTCGTCCGAGACAGTTTGGGACAGCCGGGCCAAAAGTACACGAGGGACGCGAAAAGCCAAAAAAGCTGCCAACGAATGGAATCTCGCCACGTGTCTTCACCTCAGACAGGAACAAGGAAGCCCGAATCGGGCTGTTCGGAGATATTTGTCCCAGACAGTTTGGGACAGCCGGGCCAAAAGTATGCGAGGGACGCGTGGGACGCAAAAAGGTGAAATGGCCGAAAAGAGACAAGGAGGCCCGCGGACGAATCAGAACGTGCCACATGTCAGAAGGTTAAAAAGTTGCTAAGTGTTTGGCTCAAGGTAAAAATGCGCCCCTCAGGCCCGAACCAATAAAATAGTGCCATGTGTCCAAGTTTAAAGGCACGAAAGGAATTTTCAGAGGATGAACCCGTGAATGAATCAGAGCCTGACACGTGTCATCCAAGTGGCAGAGTGTGGGAAAAATTCAAATATTTTCCCGCCGATCCGTTTTGGCCTGTTTTTTCCCTAAATCTTCAGATCGCCATAACTTTTGATCCAGAGATCGGATTTTCACGTTCTTTATATCAATGGAAAGTTGGTGATATTCTCTACACGATTCCGGGGTCAATATTGCATTTTGGTTCAGTTTGGAGAGATAAAATTAAAAAACGCCTCTGGTACGTGATAATGGCCAGAAATGACTTTTCAACAACCAGCTTAAATGTAAAATACAGTTCGCCGCTTTTGCTAGGGTTCTCACCTACCGCCATAATGAGATGAATTAAATACAACCTAGAAGTGGTTGGGGTAGATCTGGATTTCCTCTCTCTTCCCTCTCTCATTCTTCCTATAAATTGTAAGGAGGGGTTTCTTTCTAAAGGGGGAACATTCTTGTTTTGCCCCTCCCTTCTTCTCTTTGGCAGGTGAATTTGTGGAGTTCAAACCTCCCATTTAAAACTGTAATGCAACCTTGCTTCTTGGCATTTTGTAGTGTATTGTATCGATCTTTGGAGCAAGTAATGCATGTCTGTGGATGATTCTCAACCCTCTCTGTGTTCATTTGCATCCTCCTGATCTTTCACTGCAAATTTTGTTATCTGTGCATGATCTTGCATCACATTTGAATGGTTTGTGTTTATTGGCAAGATAGGTGTTCTTCATTCCTCGGTGTATCACCTCTGTTAGCTTAGGTTTATTTTTATGCATCTTCTTACCCTGTCTCCTTGGCAAGTTAGATTAGGTTTTGAGTAAACCCTCTGCATTTTTCGTGTGCATCTGAACAGAGGAATAGGAACCAGCCTTCTCTGGAGATTCCTTTCTCACTTTTGCAAGTCCCACACTTGGAAAAAGGATTCAATGTTGTGCAATCACACTAGATGCCAGTATGATCAACCTAGAAATCTGATCAACATCCAGGGGTGCTATGATTTTGCACTAATAGTTTTGGCACGCCCGGTGGGACATTAGAGGTCTTCACCTTCATTACAACAAGATCGATGTGCACTTGTTCCATGTTCCAGCTTTGAAGGAGCTTTGAAATTGCACATCTGGCGACTCCAA
Source organism: Taxus chinensis (assembly GCA_019776745.2). Lineage (NCBI taxonomy): Eukaryota > Viridiplantae > Streptophyta > Pinopsida > Cupressales > Taxaceae > Taxus > Taxus chinensis. Next base: position 710,815,186 of record CM034150.1, read on the forward strand.
AAGAGGCATAATCCACTGGTTTCAGCAGTCCAAGCCTGGAAAATTTATGAGAAGAATACGGACCAGGTCAAGAACTAGGGAGGAAGGATTGTTTGTTTATCTGCACCTATCTCCAGGCAGAGAAAGAAGGGGAAGAAGAGCTCAAAGATCACCATCTCCACCAAACAGAACTCTCTCTACACCTCCACCTGGTAGACCTTTCGTCTAATCAACAAGGGTTCTCAGGCCAATCAGAATGGCACAACCACCGAATCCCTTTGTCAATTTCACTGGCAGTAGCCCACTTGCCCTCAATGCATAGAATCCAGTTCCAATTGCAGCGTTGAAGAACATTCCATTTTTCACTGGAGAAAATCATACCACTCCTGGTGATCATGTCAAGGACATTGCTAACGTCTGTGCAATCCATGAGATAAATGAAATGGATGTGGCCGTCAAATTGTTGGCATCTTCATTCAAAGGGAAGGCATTGCAATGGTTTAGGAGCCTTGGAGCTGGTTCTATCACAAATTGGAATCAGTTATGCATAGTTCTCCATGAGCAGTTTGGGGAAAAGGGAGACAATTTGTCTCTACTAGAACAATTGACAACTATCAAGAGAGCTCCCAACGAGCAGCTGACTGACTTCAACTTCAGATTTCAAAGGTCTTGGGAGAGGATTCCAGTGGCAGTAAGGCCAGCAGCAGAAGGTGCTTTTCTATACTATCTTAAGGCTTTGAATTTTGATATTTCTATGTTAATTCAATCTATGGGAGGCACAACCTTACCTGTTGCTTATAGCATTGCCATTAGAGCCGAAAACTGTCTTATTCAAGCTGGTAAACTGGCTCCTAGGCCTCCCATGCCCTTGTATCCAAACTTAGAAAATCCAAGCACTAGTCAAGCACCCACTTTGGCTCCTATTCCCACTCCTAGAAATCAAAGTTCAAATGAGACTTCTACTTCATCCTCTAGTACTTCAAATGAACTCCAAGAGGTCATGAAACAATTGCAAAATTTGGGAAATGAGCTGGTTACTATCAAAAGACAGCAAGCTCAAAGTGCTAGACCGTATCAGCCTCAAGCACAGTACCAGGCTAGGCCCCCATACCAACAAAATAGGTCACCAACTCAGGCTGCAAATCAAAATCAAAGCCAAGTAAGGACTCCCGCTAATAGACCATTTCAGCCCTATAACCCCAATGTCATATCTGCTTCTAAAGCATTAGTGCCAGTCCAAAATAACATGGCCCAAGAATATGATTGGTGTTTCCCATGCAGTCAGCCACATAACCAATCAATGTGCTTTAACGGTGCATTAAATCAGGCTCTTATGGTGCAAACCATTGGTGGGTCGCAAGAGTCCAGCCACGAAGAGGATCAGCAGCAAGAAGCACCTCAGCAAGGAACATCTCCGAACGAAGCTACTTTTGTCAATTGGCAGGCTGAAGATTTCTGTGGTATGAATCAAATACCCTCTCAAAGTGTTGCAGCTAACACAAGGTCAAAGAGGAGAAATTTGGGTGAAGAACAGCCATTAGCCCCAAGTAATCCACAACCTTCTGCCACTCCACAAGCCGCTGGCAAACAAAATGTAGTTCCAAACACGCAAGGGGCACCCAAACCAGCTCCTAAACCAACTCAAATGCCAGTTTTTGCTGCCCATGTGTAAAGAATGAATGTGCAGGCCAAGGGACAGCAGAGGGATACTTCATCTCCATTCAGTATCATTGATCAGATGAGGAAGACAAATGTAAACATATCAATGTGGGAATCACTATCTATCCCAGGACAAAGAGATTTGCTACAAGCTTCCATGAAGGACTGGTCAACTTCAAATCAACAGGTCCAAATGCAAGAGAAGGTACTCACAAATGCTGCCCAACCTGAAGGAAATCATGAAGGACAGCAAGGTAAAACGTTGAAGCCCCCTCCTTTTTATGTCTCATTAATCATTGGAAACCAATTGGTGCACAATTGCATGATTGATTCCGGGGCAAGTAGCTCAGTGATGCCCAAGCAAATAGCTGATCAGCTAGGGCTTCACTATGAAGTCATCTCCAAGGTTGTAGTGCAATTAGATGGGACAGCAGTGACAATGGTTGGAGTAATCAAAGGTTTGAGCCTCACACTGCACGCATGTCCCAACGTAATAGTGTTACAAGATGTGTCAGTTATAGACCTGCCACCACTCTTTGCATTGTGCTTGTCAAGAGACTTCACTGCTAAAATTGGAGGCTATCTTTCGGCGGATTGGTCACACATGTTGTTTAGAACAAGGTATGGAACTAAGGCCACAATCAGATCTGAACCTATCGCAAACTTTCACATTGATCCTTACACTCCAAGCCAAATCAATACCAACTGTTCAGCGTTTGATCAAGAAGATTATCCAAGCACTGATGAAGCTAACACTAAGGTTGGAAGCATCCCAGATTTGACTCTTGATGAATGGGCAAGCAAGGTGCATGCTTTTGATCCTTATCAAGAAATAGAAGAATCTGAGCTAGGAGTTTATTGTTTACATGAAGAGAATCAACCTCTCCCCAGCATCACCAAGCCAGATCATAAAGACAAGAATGAAGTATGGCAATTGTTCTTTGATGGGTCAAGGAGTAGACAAGGTGCAGGAGGAGGAGCTATGCTCATTTCTCCGCAAGGTACAAAGTATTACTCAGCCTTCCGTTTTCAGTTTTCTTGCTCAAACAATACAGCTGAGTATGAAGCCTTAATTCATGGACTGCACTGGGCAAAGAAGAAAGGCATCAAGAATTTGCAAGTATTTGGTGATAGTGAGCTGATCGTAAACCAAGTTAAGGGACAGCATGCTGTCAAGAATAATCTGCTCAAGTGCTACAAAAATTGGGTATGGGATCTTATGGAAGATTTTGAAGCTTTTAGCATCAATTCCATCCCAAGAAAAAGGAATGAAGCAGCGTACAGACTGGCAGCAATTGGGGCTGCGTTTGATGTTGTAGAAAATATCAAAAGTGAGAAATCTCAGCCTTATATCAAATTTGTTGTGAGACCAGCTGTTCCGGATAACAATACAAGTTGGCAAGTCTTCGAGAATGATCAGCAAATTGTTAATTTCCTACAAGATGAAGCTGAGTTCTCCGCCAGAAATCAAGACAAGCTAGAGCAGCACTATGGTGACCAAGTGGTGCAACTGAGAACTAACAAATTACCAAAAGGACTCATAACCTTGGAGTCAATCTTCAACCCGAATGATCAGTTCCGGAAGGAGAAAGCGAACATTCAAGTAAAGGGTGAAGATTCAGAGCCTATTTTAGTGGAAGAAGGCAAGACATTGCAAATTGGCAAAGCAAGTACTCCACGAGAGAAATCTGATTTTGTTCAGCTTTGTCAAGAGTTCCCAGATGTCTTCGCTTAGACTTACAAAGATTTAAGAGGTTTCAACCCAAAGTTGGCACGACATACTATTGAGTTGGATCAAGAATCCAAGCCTGTCAGGCAAAAGCAAAGGCCAGTAAATCCTCATATCGAACCTCTCATGAGAAAAGAGTTAAGCAAGCTCATTGAGGCCAGTATCATCTTCCCCATCAAACACTCAAGTTGGGTTGCAAACTTGGTGCCGGTAAGGAAAAGAAATGGAGAAATAAGATTGTGTGTGGACTTTCACGATCTAAATAGAGCATCACTCAAGGATCATTATCCGCTTCCATCAATGGAACAAATATTACAGGTTGTAGCTGGTTCAGAAAGGTTTTCATTGCTAGATGGATATTCAGGCTATAATCAGATAATGGTGAAAGAAGAAGATCAATTCAAGACGGCCTTCACTACAAAATGGGGCACGTATGCTTACAAGAAGATGCCATTTGGACTGTCAAATGCCGGAGCAACATTCCAGCGAGCTATGGATATGGCGTTCAAAGGCTTGATCAACAATATAGTGCTGGTATACCTAGATGATATCACTGTCTTCTCAAAGAATGCAGCAGACCATCTCTTTCACCTCAGGCAAGTGTTTCAGAGGTGTAGAAGGTTCGGAGTGTCATTGAATCCAAAGAAGTGTATATTCTTGGCACACGAAGGCAAATTTTTGGGTCACATTGTCTCTAGGGAAGGGCTAACAATTGATCCTGAAAGGGTTGAAGCCATCCGAACACTCCCATTGCCACACCACAAGAAATCTCTTCAAAGCTTCTTAGGAAGGATAAACTTTGTCCGCATATTTGTGCCTAATTTTGCCACTCTTGTGAAGCCTTTAACAATGATGTTGAAGAAGAGTCTGGCATTCAAATGGACAGCAGAAGGCAAAGAGAGTTTTGAAAACATCAAGCATGCAATATCACAAGCTCCAACTCTTATCAACCCAGACTTTTCAAAGGACTTCATGTTGTATGCGTCTGGAGGATCAGATACAATCTCGGCTATCTTGACACAGCTGAATAGAGAAGGTTCAGAACAGCCCATAGCATTCTTCAGTCAAACCTTGGAAGATTACAAAATAAAGTATTCTTTCATCGAAAAGCATGTCCTTGCCGTCATCAGGAGCTTGAAGAAGTTCAGACACTTGGTCTCGAACAATAAGATTCAACTGCTGGTGTCTCATGCTGGTGTCAAGGACTTCCTCCTAAACAAGGATTTAAATGAGAAGAGAGCAGGTTGGATCACTCAAGTGATGGAATATGATATTGAAATCAAAGTGACCAAGCTAGTTCGTGGCAAAGGTTTGTGTGAGCAGCTTGCTTCCAAACAACCAGACGGCTCAAAAGGTGAAGAAGATGTTGTCCTACTACTACAGAATAATCAAGAACAACCAGCTGATGATGCACTCATCCCATGTTGGACTCAAGACTTGGTGCATTACCTCCAAACATGCTTGTGCCCTCCAGAAGTGAGCAAGGCGAAGAGGAGATACTTTAGATTACAAGCTATCCCGTATGTACTCATTAATGGTATTTTGTTCAAGAAAGACATCCATAGTGTTCTATTAAGATGCATTGGAACAGGTCAAGTTGAGAAGATCTTACACGAGTTCCATGACGGGGAAGAAGGAGGCCACTTTGCTCCACGAGTGACAGCTCTCAAAATCATGAGAGCTGGTTACTATTGGCCTACTGTGTTCAATGATTGCTACTCATGGGTCAAAAAATGCAAGAGATGTGCATTCTTCACAGGAAAAAGAGAGGTTAGCAGCGCTGCCCCTTCGTCCAATTTCAGTAAATCAGCCATTCATTGCAATGGGGATTGGACTTCATTGGGGTTATCTATCCCAATTCAAGTCAAGGTCACAAGTGGATACTTACGGTAATAGACTATTTCACCAAGTGGACCGAAGCAGTGGCACTCAAGGAGGCAAATGAATCTAATATCTTAGATTTCTATGAAGGGATAGTCACGAGGTTTGGTGCCCCTACCACTATCATATCAGACAATGCATTGGCATTCCTTGGCACAAATATCACTGAATGGGTGGTCAAGAATTGTGTGTATCTCAGCACTTCGTCGAATTATTACCCTCAGGGTAATGGCCAAGCCGAGTCTACAAACAAGAATCTACTAAGAATCATCAGAAGGAATCTTGATGAGAATCAAAGGACTTGGCACGCAAAGCTCAAATCAGCCCTATGGGCTGATAGGATCACACCCAAGAGGTCTACAGGAAGCTCTCCATACAAGCTTGTGTATGGGAAAGAGGCAGTTCTACCTATATCACTCGAGTTGCCAGCATTGGAACTCATGAAACGATTGGAACTTGCTGAGTTTGAACCCATGGAGGTTAGATATGCATAATTAATGGAGCTCCAAGAAATTAGAGAGCATGCAACCCATGCGATAGAGAAGGATCAAGCCTTGATCAAGAAGACTTTTGATAGGAAAGCCAAGGCTAGAACCTTCCAAATTGGAGATCTAGTGTTGAAATGGGATGCAGATCGTGCAAAGCTGGGAAAGCATTCCAAGTTTGATGCCATCTGGAGTGGCCCATACATGATCATTGAATGCAAAACTAGCAATGCCTTCCGACTGGCTAAATTGGATGGTGAAGAATTGAAGATTCAGGTCAATGGGATCTATCTCAAACGTTACTACTAGAAAGATAGCTTTTCACCCTTGTAAATATTAATTTAGAATTTCCATTCCTCTAAGTGCTTATGCACATTGTACTGTTGTTAGAATAGTTTTTATTTCCCTAAGTGCTTGTGCACATGTCCTATTGCTTCTAGTATGTGCATGTTTATAGTTCATCAAGCTCCTGGAAAAGAATTTGCAGCCGCAAGAGAACCAGATCAACAAATGTTTCAATAGCTCAAGGACATAGGTTTTCAAATTTCAGATCAGCTGAGAGGTTATCAAACAGACTCCATGCCCAATGGATTGCTACAAGCAGCTGGCCATTCTTCATCTGGCAGGAAGATGACCCCGCTGAGTCGCCAAATTGTTATCCAAAATTCACCCCCCAGGGTAATTTTGATAACATGCATCAGATTATTCAGTCCCGAGAAAATAGATTGATTTAAGGCCTGAAATCATGTTTTTCGAGGTCCCCTCGGCCCTTTTCTAACTCTCCCATCCAAGAAGAAATCCCAACGAGTTAGAAAGATTGGAAAAAATGCAAAAAATATGGCTGCAGAACTATTTTGAGGCATTTCAGGTCTGAAGGGCTCGGGTCGTACCAGTTCGGGTTGAACTGAGGTTCGTCGTACCAAACTTGAGGCCGAAAAAATGAAGAAAATTGGCTAAGTCCTAGTCCAGGCGGTCTACGGGACAGTTGGGGACATTAGGACGCGTGGGACGTGAAAAGCCGAATCGGCCGAAAGAGGGAACAAAGTACCTAAGTCTTGTTTCGCGCGGTCTGGGACATCCGAGCCAAAGGTACGCGTGGGACGCGGATCAGTCGGTTTGGCGCAAGTCAGTCCATTTCGGGTGGTTCGGAGATAGTTGTCCCAGGCAATCTGGACATTGGGCCCAAAAAGTACGCGGAAGACGTACAATTTTGCCAAGGATTCTGAATAGATCGTGAAAGTGAGATTCCCTAAAACTGTCGAAATAACGAGAGAGTCTCCTCACAGTCGTCGACAAATTCAGAATAAATAGTTTATTGGGATAGCTGGGCCAACACGTTACGCGCAGGGAATTTATGTGGGTAAAAGCTAACAACCAAATTCCACCTCAACTAAACCAATATGACAATAGGAATTCCAGCAAGAGAATATAATATATGATATAACTAAGAGAAGCCCACCATGAAAACCGAACCGCGGAGTGCGCCAAGTTGGCATAGAAATCTAGACGAACTTATTTTGTGTTTCACAACCATGGACAAAGTTTGCAGGCACAGATTCGCAGGCATATCTTGACAAAGCAAGGGACACCAAGACAGAGAAGACACAGAAGTATCAGAACAATAAAACCACAAGAATCGAGGACGCGATGAAAATAAAAGGAGCGAGAAATAGGGCCATAAAAAGAACAATAAGAAGCGCCGACTATATATAATATAATAAAATAACTTCAGTCAGACGCAGGCCGAATCTCCACAGTAAGGAGATTATCCAACCAACCAGCTTAGGTCCTCAAAGTAACTTAGGCGTCTACAATGACGATCAATAAAATGCGCACCGCCCTCAAGGTCCTATGTCCGAAACCAATTAATCAATACGTGAGATGTACGAAGTTAAAAAGCACACTCCTTCGAGATAGAGAGACCTATTATCAAAGAGGCGAGAGTACGAAATAACACCACCTCACATACCCTCCTCTGATGAACTCGAGGCAGACCTGACACGTTCGTCATCCATCAAGTGGACAGGCCAGAATGCCCGACAGTAACACATCCAAACACAATATGTTATTAATCAAATACACCCGCTCCACACGCATCGCGTGTTTGAACCTCTTCGTTTTTGCCCTTAAATCTCTTATCGTTAGATCAGCCTCATAACTTCGATCCAGAGCTCGGATTTTCTGACGTCTCTTTGATATATCCGAATGTGAAAGCTGAGAGCTATGAAAATACAATCTAATGATAAGTGCGAATATCACTACACAGCACCAGCCTCAAAATCATTATAATATATATGGATATAACTCCCCCCATACTCTTAGAGACGAAAAGTGTACGACAAAAATGATTTAAAAAAAATATGACCTATCTCGTATAGTAAGATAATGTCCCCTAGACAATTCCAATAGTATTATTATAACACTCCACCAACCATACCCAGAGCCTTAAATGCACAAATAGCAGTTCTCGTCCACACTACTTACGCGTGAGCCCTGGTTGCATTTCAAACAACTAAACACTGATCACGCACATAAATGAGATAAGATGAAGAAATATAAATAAACACCCATAGACTGTGTGGAATCTGGAGGATACCGAACTCCTCAAGAGTTATCTCACAATAACATAAACTACGTACTACACACACACACACCCTACCTCATCATAATACTCTTACTCCGGCAACCAATAAAATAAAAAAAATTAGTACAAGGATGGGGTTCACCGCTCATATCTAAAGAAGAGCAAACATTTCGTCTAGTTTGCCGCACAAAACACAACATCCCATCACCTATCATACTTACACTTATGCAATGGACGAAATATGCATAGAAGCTCTTATATACAACACCTACCACATTATAAAAAACTGTAACTCGCAAGTAATACCTTGGACCTCATCCATCCGAAAACCAATAAAATCGAAAATTATTACCAAAAACATTGCCATCCAAACCCAGATTGGAATTTTGATTAGTTATATGTATCGAATATTTCATGGAGCAAGTAATTCGCCATATTTGCTATACAGTGGTAGACTACATATCTCAAATCACAACATACCTCTGTGCTATCATTAATGAAAACCCTACTCCCTGATCACCTATACCACTGATACAATTTAGATATGACTGTGCCATGAATCTCATTAGCATACATTTAGAAATGGCTCTATAGATGCTTTATTAGGCAACTTCGTTGATTTCTTCATTTCACCAGGACTGTAACTCCAACCTCTAACTATAAGACACTTTAGCGATCTCCATTCATTATGTCCATACTCTAACTATAACCCTGTCACTCAACAATATAAAGCAGCCAAAACCTACGACCTAGGTCTATCCGACAGTCCAAACCCACTATACCATTTTATCACACCTTCTCGCAATAACATGCAAGGAATGGCCAACATAGAAAACCATAGAACCTTCTTCTGGAAGATTACTCCTTATACCTCACTGACCTTTTGACAATACCAACACAACTTGGAGAAAAAGAATATTACAATGAGTGACTTTGCTATAAGTCACACTGGGATAACGCTAAAGATGTAATGATCACTAGAAATCTTGATCTAATAACATTTCCAGAGGGTGCATAATGATATATTGAACTACCAGATACTATAGCACATGCATAGAGTTAAAATAATATTGATGACCTGACCATTGGAAAATAATAATTTTGTAGTTCCAAAAACACCGATCCACTATGATAAGAAATGCTATCTTGGTTGTATAGAAAAAGCAAATGTGCAGATATTATCTCCACATGCCTTGTCCAACATCACCTACCACAATATTTTTGACATTACTCCCATCACTTTTAGCATACGTGTGATAATTTTCACTAAATCATGTTGCGAGTCTTCAAAATCATATGGAGCTTACAGCCTACTTCAAAATGATGCCATAGAATTATATCATCTGCAACTGAATACTTTTACCAAAATGGGTGGAGGTTTTACCTTTTACCTATGTTACAGGTGCTCAAATATCCAACGTCTTATCATGAACACATCATTTTTCGCTATAGAATCCCTGTCTACTATTTTTTTTGCACAATGGTAAATAACCTTTAAGAAAAACAATTGAAGACCCTATTAATAAACGCTTTGAGATCCGTCAAAAGTGATCTACACCTTTTACCGTAACAGGTAATGCGGGAAATAAGGTTTTTGAGGCCACTAACAAAAACCCTGGTTCGCATTATGGAAACACTCTTGGTCAGTAAAATGAGTTGTATTTGGAACCTCCATATTCTCTTGCCTTATGGTTTATCGTAATTCTCTCAACACGCCTCCAGGCTTGTTAACCCCATACTCCCTAGTTCCTGCACATAAAATCCATAGTTCCAATTACTGTTAACACAAAATCATGCAACTTGGGCATACATTTCTAGGTCCATAAACACATACTAACTTCATGTGATTCCTAAGTGAGGAACTATTAATTGACGAATTTCTCTTGGCCTCTTGTCGTGTTTCTTATTTTCTACTCTCCGGTTCCTACACACCCTACATCCCAGTCGATATTTTAATTATTTATATTTTATATGGCTCCAGGACACCTGGCCCAGCCAGGACATGAGCGCCCAAGACCCCTGTCCCCTTCCAGGCACCCCTGCGCCCTTTTCCCACTCACTCCTTTCTTTGGGTCTCTTTTATCTTTTGGCACCTTTTTTCACTTATGGGTCGTTCCTTTCTTGTAATTTAAAAATATATAACGAAATTCAAACAAGGGGTCATATAAAATACCATCAGTTATGTGATTTTAAAAATAAAAGACCAAGCTCAAATACATACTTTACTAGCACCTAAGTTTTGCCAATCCAAAGCATCCAAATTCAAGGGATGAGTACTAATTTTATGATACACTGCATAGGAAAGGGAAGATCCAATCTATTCCATACACACCATTTGCATCTTTTATCAAATCTAGCCACACTATCTAGTTGCATCTTGCCACAAAAGAATCCTGGGAACCTTCTCTCTCACTCACAAGAACTACATGGAGTCTGAGATGTGAGGCAACACTTCAGCTCGGAAGTTCATTAATATCATTGGTGACCGTCGAGGTTAGTCCTGATTCACCATATTGTAGATATATTTATTTTTTGGTTTGATGCAGTTTTGTGGGTTTTCATGTGAACTTATATTTGCTAGGATCTTATAGTTAATTCACTCGGCAATCAAGGTGTGACATACAGACGATCAAAGCAAATCCATCAATGACATCTTGATGTGACACCGTAATAAAAATCAAGTTTTGACATTCACTAGTCATGCGACACTCCTCAATAGCCAAAACTCTGGCACTCAAGCACCCTAACATGTCTTAGCCCATGTCTAGCCCTGTTTCATGCCCTAAAAAAACTTATTCTCTGACATCGACGTACACACAATTGCCTTCGTTAGTTCAGTGGCAGCGTTTTTTCCCATTCAGAAACATATACAGAGCATTAAGGTGAAATACAGCGTGATAAGTCGTCTCTCTCTCTGTCCACTTAGAGTTTCATTATTTTTATTAGCTTATTGCTTGTGTCATATTGTATCATAGCATTAAACTCATTGTTTCTATCGATTACTCTATAATTATGGTTTTTACAAAAAATTATATTTTTGTTAAAATCATTCCTGGTGAGCCCACATTCAAACTATCACTTCGATCCTCATTTTTCTTTCTCTCATGGCTCCCAAAATTCCTTTCAAATTTCTTGCCGATTTTACATTTCAAAGCATCCCAATTTGCAAGTTGCCTCTCCAAAAATGCACTAAGATTTACTATCGTATCTCCCTCGCCATTAGATTGCTAGAAACAAAAAAATATGGGTTTTTGCACCTAATTTGGCCAAGATTGCAGCTCTGATACCACTTTGTAATGAGAATTACTAGTATAATCTCAGATTATGAGCAGCAAATAGAGCACCAAATAACACAATTAATTTCAATAATAATGATCTCAATTATTGTAATTACAATAGCTTCGCCCCACTTCGGACGGGGCAACCTCCAAACCATATAAATAAGACTCAAAATGCTCAAATTGATAATGAACTACTACTACAATCCCCTTATATACTATTCATATGCTATGGTCCATCACCCAAGGCCCAACTATTAAGCATGAGAAAGTATAAATGAATATAATAAACTGATATGGTAAGACACAAGTCGGCCTCACATAAACAAAATGGGGGGCACGTATGCTTACAATAAGATGCATTTGAAGGACTGGCAAATGCCGGAGTCAACATTCCAGCGAGCTATGATATGGCGTGTCAAAGCTTGATCAATCAATATAGTGCTGGTATACCTAGATGATATCACTGTCCTTCTCAAAGAATCAGGCAGACCATCTCTTTCACCGCATGCAATGTCAGAGGTGTAGAAGTTCGGTTGTCATTGAATCCAAAGAAGGTGTATATTCTTGGCACCCGAAGGCAAATTGTTGGGTCACATTGTCTCTAGGGAAGGTCTAACAAAAAAAAAAAACTTGATCCTGACAGGGTTAAGCCTTGAACACCTCCCCTTGCCACACCACAAGAAATCTTCAAAGCTTCTTAGAAGAACACTTGTCCGCAATATTTTGTGCCTATTTTTGCCACTCTTGTGAAGCCTTAACAATGATGTTGAAGAAGAGTCTGGCATTTCAAATGGACAGCAGAAGGCAAAGAGAGTTTTGAAAACATCAAGCATGCATATCACAAGCTCCAACTCTTATCAACCCAGACTTTCAAAGGACTTCAGTGTATGTCGTCTGGAGGAATCAGATACAATCCGGATATCTTGACACAGCTGAATAGAGAAGGTTCAGAACACCCATAGCATTCTTCAGTCAACCCTTCGGAAGATAACAAAATAAAGTATTCTCTTCATCGAAAAGCATGTCCTTTGCCGTCCTCAGGAGCTTGAAGAAGTTTAGACACTTGGTCTTGAACAATAAGATTTCAACTGCTGGTTGTCTCATGCTGGTGTCAAGGACTTCCTCCTAAACAAGGATTTTAAATGAGAAGAGAGCAGGTTGGGATCACTCAAGTGCTGGAATATGATATTGAAATCCAAAGTGACCAAGCTAGTTCGTGGCAACGGTTGTGTGAGCAGCTTGCTTCCAAACAACCAGACGGCTCAAAAGGTGAAGAAGATGTTGTCCTCCTACCTACAGAATTAATCAAGAACAACCAGCTGATGATGCACTCATCCCATGTTGGACTCAAGACTTGGTTGGCATTACCTCCAAACATGCTTGTGCCCTCCAGAAGTGAGCAAGGCGAAGAGGAGATACTTTAGATTACAAGCTATCCCGTATGTACTCATTAATGGTATTTTGTTCAAGAAAGACATCCATAGTGTTCTATTAAGATGCATTGGAATAGGTCAAGTTGAGAAGATCTTACACGAGTTCCATGACGGGGAAGAAGGATGCCAACTTTGCTCCACGAGTGACAGCTCTCAAAATCATGAGAGCTGGTTACTATTGGCCTACTGTGTCAATGTTGCTACTCATGGGTCAAAAAATGCAAGAGATGTGCATTCTCACAGGAAAAGAGAGGTAAGCAGCGCTGCCCCTCGTCTAATTTCAGTAAATCAGCCATTCATGCAATGGGGATTGGACTTCATTGGGGTTATCTATCCCAATTCAAGTCAAGGTCACAAGTGGATACTTACGGTAATAGACTCCTATTTCACCAAGTGGACCGAAGCAAGTGGCACTCAAGGATGGCAAATGAATCTAATATCTTAGATTTCTATGAAGGGATAGTCACGAGGTTTGGTGCCCCCTACCACTATCAATATCACGGACAATTGACATTGGCATTCCTTGGCACCAAAGATCACTGAATGGGCGGTCAAGAATTGTGTGTATCTCAGCACTTCGTCGAATTATTACCCTCAGAGGGTAATGGCCAAGCCGAGTATACAAACAAGAATCTACTAAGAATCATCGAAGGACTCTTGAAGAGAATCAAAGGACTTGGCACGCAAAGCTCAAATCAGCCCTATGGGCTGATAGGATCACACCCAAGAGGTCTACAGGAATCTCTCCATACAAGCTTGTGTACGGGAAAGAGGCAGTTCTACCTATATCACTCGAGTTGCCAGCATTGGAACTCATGAAACGATTGGAACTCGCTGAGTTTGAACCCATGGAGGTTAGATATGCAGAATTAATGGAGCTCCAAGAAATTAGAGAGCATGCATCCCAGGCGATAGAGAAGGATCAAGCCTTGATCAAGAAGACTTTTGATAGGAAAGCCAAGGCTAGAACCTTCCAAATTGGAGATCTAGTGTTGAAATGGGATGCAGATCGTGCAAAGCTGGGAAAGCATTCCAAGTTTGATGCCATCTGGAGTGACCCATACATGATCATTGAATGCAAAAGTAGCAATGCCTTCCGACTGGCTAAATTGGATGGTGAAGAATTGAAGATTCCGGTCAATGGGATCTATCTCAAACGTTGCTACTAGAAAGATAGCTTTTCACCCTTATAAATATTAATTTAGAATTTCCATTCCTCTAAGTGCTTATGCACATTGTACTGCTGTTAGAATAGTTTTTATTTCCCTAAGTTCTTGTGCACATGTCCTATTGCTTCTAGTATGTGCATGTTTGCAGTTCATCAAGCTCCTGGAAAAGAATTTGCAGCCGCAAGAGAACCAGATCAACAAATGTTTCAATAGCTCAAGGACACAGGTTTTTAAATTTCAGATCAGCTGAGAGGTTATCAAACAGACTCCATGCCCAATGGATTGCTACAAGCAGCTGGCCATTCTTCATCTGGCAGGCAGATGACCCCGCTGAGTCGCCAAATTGTTATCCAAAATTCACCCCAGGGTAATTTTGATAACATGCATCAAATTATTCAGTCCTGAGAAAATAGATTGATTTAAGGCTTGAAATCATGTTTTCGAGGTCCCCTCGGCCCTTTTCTAACTCTCCCATCCAAGAAGAAATCCCAACGAGTTAGAAAGAATGGAGAAAATGCAAAAATATGGCTGCAGAACTATTTTGAGGCATTTCGGGTCTGAAGGGCTCGGGTCGTACCAGTTCGGGTTGAACTGAGGTTCGTCGTACCAAACTTGAGGCTGAAAAAATGAAGAAAATTGGCTAAGTCCTAGTCCAGGCGGTCTGCGGGAAAGTTGGGACATCAGGACGCGTGGGACGCGAAAAGCCGAATCGGCCGAAAGAGGGAACAAATTACCTAAGTCTTGTTTCGCGTGGTCTAGGACATCTGGGCCAAAGGTACGCGTGGGACGCGGATCAGTCGGTTTGGCGCAAGTCAGTCCATTTCGGGTGGTTCGGAGATAGTTGTCCCAGGCAATCTGGGACAGTTGGGCCAAAAGTACGCGGAAGACGCGAACCGGCCGATTCGGCCGAAGGAGGAGACTTTCGTTCGAAATAGTTTGGGATAGCTGGGCCAAAAGTACGCGAGGGATGTGAAAAGCTAAAAAATCCACCAATGAATGGAATCTCGCCACGTGTCTTCACCTCAAACAGGAACAAGGAAGCCCGAACCGGGCGGTTCGGAGATATTTGTCCCAGACAGTTTGGGACAGCCGAGCCAAAAGTACGTGAGGGACGAATGGGACGTGAAAAGGCAAAATGGCCAAAAAGAGACAAGGAGGCCCGCAGACGAATCAGAACGTGCCACGTGTCAGAAGGTTAAAAAGTTGCTAAGTGTTTGGCTCAAGGTAAAAATGCGCCCCTCAGGCCCGAACCAATAAAATAGTGCCACGTGTCCAAGTTTAAAGGCACGAAAGGAATTTTCAGAGGATGAACCCGCGAATGAATCAGAGCCTGACACGTGTCATCCAAGTGGCGGAGCATGGGAAAAATTCAAATATTTTCCCGCCGATCCGTTTTGGCCTGTTTTTGCCTTAAATCTTTAGATCGCCATAACTTTCGATCCAGAGCTCGGATTTTCACGTTCTTTATATCAATGGAAAGCTGGTGAAATTATCTGCATGATTCCGGAGTCAATATTGAATTTTGGTTCAGTTTGGAGAGAGAAAATTAAAAAATGCCTCTGGTATGTGATAATGGCCAGAAATGACGTTTCAACAACCAGCTTAAATGCAAAATACAGTTCGCCGCTTTTGCTAGGGTTCTCACCTACCGCCATAATGAGATGAATTAAATACAACCTAGAAGTGGTTGGGGTAGATCTGGATTTCCTCTCTCTTCCCTCTCTCATTCTTCCTATAAATTGTAAGGAGGGGTTTCTTTCTAAAGGGGGAACATTCTTGTTTTGCCCCTCCCTTCTTCTCTTTGGCAGGCGAATTTGTGGAGTTCAAACCTCCCATTTAAAACTGTAATGCAACCTTGCTTCTTGGAATTTTGTAGTGTATTGTATCGATCTTTGGAGCAAGTAATGCATGTCTATGAATGATTCTCAACCCTCTCTGTGTTCATTTGCATCCTCCTGATCTTTCACTGCAAATTTTGTTATCTGTGCATGATCTTGCATCCCATTTTTTATGGTTTGTGTTTATTGGCAAGACAGGTGTTCTTCATTCCTCGGTGCGTCGCCTTTGTTAGTTTAGGTTTTATTTTTATGCATCTTCTTACCCTGCCTCCTTGGAAAGTTAGTTTAGGTTTTGAGTAAACCCTCTGCATTTTTTATGTGTGCATCTGAACAGAGGAATAGGAACCGGCCTTCATCCGGAGATTCTTTTCTCGACTTTCGCAAGGTCCCACACTTGGGAAAAGGATTCCATGTTATGCAATCACACTGGATGCTAGTATGATCAACCCATCGAAGTCTGATCAGACATTCAGGGGTGCTGTGATTTCGCCATCTAACAGGAACTATTGTGCATAGGTTATTATCTGCCTGCCATGGTAATATAATGTTGTTCGTATGCAAAGAAATGTGTCTTGTGTCAAAACAATGGAGATATATCTCCATGCCTCATCTCAATATCGACATCCCAACACTAAAGCATGGACATTGTTGCTAAATGGGTTATGCTCAAAATCATATGGAAGCTTACACCTGACTTCGAATGATGGCCATAAGACCTATTATCACTGCCACTGTTGAAGATCAAAACCAAATGGGTGGAGGTTGTTCCTGTGCACCTATGTTACAGGTGCACAAATATCCACGTTTATCATGAACCACTTCATTTTTTGCTATAGGATCCCTTCTAAGAGTGCTTTTCTGACAATGGTAAATCCTAAAAGAAGAAGTCTACATTAAAGACCCTTTACCTGAAGGGTTTGTAGATCCGTCAAAAGTGATCTACACCTTATTACCCACAAGGTAATGTCGTCTGATAAAGTCACTTTATGGACTCACTAACAAACACCCTAGGTTCGCATGGTATATAAAAATTGATGATTAAACCCAGTTGTAGCATTGGATTCACTCCGTATTCCTCTTGCCTCATGGGTTTATCGTACTTCTATCCATCAAGCCTACAGGTAGGAACAGAGATTATTATTCTAAGGTTTTGCACTAAATCCATAGATCCATCTACTATAGATCACAAGAAGTTCATGACAATCTTGTGGATACATGTAAAGAGTGATCTGAAGACACATCCTAACGATTCATGACTGATTCCTAAGTGAGGCTACTTCATTACTGTCTTAGCTTAGACGATATGGCAAAGGAAGAATCATATCTTCGTCTCCCAGATGAAATATGGTCCAACACACTCCTGGAGAAGTCCCAGTGGATATGTCAGATTATGTATAACCAATGGCTCCAGACACCTATGCCCAAAAAGGTTTGCAATTATCTTGATTGCAAGCACCCCTGTCACCTCCAGGTACCCCTGGCACTTTTCCACCTACAGGCAGCTTTCTTGGGCAGTCTCATTTATCTTTTTGGCACCTTTATCACTTATGGGTCATCACTTCTAGATTTCCAATTGCGAGGTGCAAACGAAGAAATGCCATTGGATAGCATACAAAGTTATGTGTTTGAGATAAATGTCTAAGTTACAAGTCATGACTTACTAGCACCTAGAGTTTGCATCCAGAAGAACACTCCAGTTCTTCTTACAAGGATATACAGAACTACGGATTTTATGCAATATCACGTTGCATAGGACAGGGAAGTTCAATCCATTCCATTCACAGATATGCATCTTTTCATCTTGGATCTAGGACACTGTCTAATGGATCTAGCGCAGAAGCAATCCTAGTTGTTGCATCTCTTACATCACATTGAGGCAAGAACTACCGTGCCGTCATGAGGAGCTGTAGTGCGAAGCAATTTGGTTACGTCGCAGTTCATTGCAGATATTAGGTGATTCCGTCGAAGAGAAACGTCCCATCATTCACTGCCACAATGTATATTTTGTGTTGAAGGTGTGATCGACAGTTTTGAAAACTTGGAATTGTGAACTTATAAGTTGTAGGTTATTGTTACACTCGTCAATTCAAGATGTGACATACAGACGATCAACATTTATGAATAAAAATTGACATTTTGAAAAAGTCGACACATTTTAAAAACGTCAGTAGTTTTGAAAAAGTCAAAAATAAAGCCCTGACACCTAATAGGAAACTCTGGCACTCAAGCATCTGCTAACATTTTTTCTACAGCACCCATGTCTAGCCCTGTCGTTTATGCCCCAAAAAAATTACTCCAAAGCATCGAAGTACACAGTTTCCACCTCCTTTTGAAAAAGTCATGTTTTTCCCATTCAAAACATTTCGAGATCTAGGTGAAAAGTCTGGATTCTAAGAAAGCCTTGATATATCTGAGAAAGTTTTGCACTCTGAGAAAGTCTCAGATTTTGAGAAAATCGACATATTGAAAATGTTGAAATTTTGAAAAATTTGAGCATTTCGAAGAAGTCATCATTGTTGAAAAATCAATATACTCATAAAAGTTATGGATTTTAGAAAATTTGACATTATAGAATAGTTGTAATCATTTGAAGAAGTCGGCATTTCGAATACACTTGGATCGGCATTTTGAAAACCTTGTCTCATGGCTCCTAAAATTGCCTCAAATTTCTTAAAAAGGCACCATTTACTTGAAATGCATAACATTTTGAAAAGTTGTTATTTTGAAAAATGTCTGGATTTATTTTGAAATTTCAAATTCGGGATAGATTGCAAAAAGTCAATATTTTGAAATAATCGGGATTTTTAAAAGGTCAACATTTTGGCCCAGATTGCAGCTCTGATACCATTTTGTAATAAAGTTAGCGTTTTAAAAACTTCGACATCTATGAGCAGCAAGTTGAGTTTTTGAAATAGTCAACAATATTTCATAATAAAAATCTGGCATTTTGCAATTTAGCAATAGCTTTGAAAAAGTTGAAAGATTTATTTTTAAACCATATAAGGTATTTAGACTCAAATGCTCAATTTGGATAATGAATTCAGCATTTCATAAAAGTCAACATTTTTAAATTTTGGGATTTTTCAAAAATGCTATGAATTTTTAAAAAGTTTAGACCTTTTAAAAAGTCAAGACTTTGAAAGACTGATTATTTTGATATAATTCAATTGATATGGTAAGACACAAGTCAGGCTACTCATATCCTAATATAAGCAATAGGATTAAGGAAAAAGTCAAAATTTTGAAACACTTGAGATTTTAAAATAGTGAGGATTGTTTTAAAAGTAGGGTTTTTGAAAAAGTCGCTGGATGTTGCTGTAGAAAATGCAATGATTTTGAAAAAGTCGTCATTTTGTTAAGTTTTGAAATGTCTGTCCATTTTGGAAAAGTTCGCAATTTTCATAATGTCTCTAGATTTTGAGAAACTCTTAATACGTGTTTGCAAAAGTCCTGGAATCTGGCTACAGAATTGGGATTCTTGAAAAGGTTGTCGAGTTCTAGAAAAAGTAAGGATCTCTATCTAAAAAGGCGGCATTATAAAAAGGTCGAGATTATGTCAAATAACATTCTTCAGGGATTTTAGAAACAGTCGACATACTGAAAAGTTGGGATGTGTGAAAAAGTTGGCTTTTGTAAAATTCGAGATTTATCAAGCAACACTACCAATTTTCTATAGAACCTGATAAAATCGATAATATTTAGGAAAAAGTTAGTATTTCCTGAAAAAGTCAACATTTTAGGGACAGCCGGTATTTTGAAAAAGCTCCAGATTTATTTTGAAAACCCAGTAAAGATTTATTTTGAAAAAGAAAGGATCAATTTTCGAAAATACGAGATTTTGAAAATGACCACATGTTTGATAATGTTTTGTGTTAATGCTGAAAAAGCATCATTTCGAAACTAGTCAAGATTTAGGAAAAAGTTGTTGATTTTTAAAAAGTTCCTCAACATTTTAAAAAATTCTGCATTTTGAGAAAGTCAGGGATTTAAAGAGGAAGTGATAGAAGGTGGATGGTAACCATATAATGCTAAAAATGGGGTCATTTGAGAAGAGGTATGAAAATATGTGTTTTACCACCATTCTGCCAAGTGGTAGCCATTTAATCCACCTTTCTTGCTTATCTGATACAAGACAACGTAAATACCCCTCAAAGCATTTGTTGACCACTTCTGTTTGCCCATCAGTTTGAGGATGATAAGATGAACTCTGAGCAAGTTGAGTAATCAAACATGAAAATAATTCTCGTCCAGAAATTTACTTGTGAAAATAGGATCACGATCACTTACAATTATCTTTCGGGTTCCATGTAGCCTTTGTACTGTCTCCAAAAAAATAGCTGCAATTGTATTGGCTGTAAATGGATGTGATAGGGCACAAAAATGGGCATATTTTGTGAGCCCATCCACAATCACGAAAATAAAATTCTTACCCTCTGAACAAGGCAATCCAATGATGAAATCCATGGAGACCTTATCCCATCTCTGTCTAGGAATTGGTAAGGGTTGCAATAGACCTGGTGTCTTAATTGCTTCCTCTTTGTTCTGTTGGCACAATAAACACTTTGATACACACTTTTGTACATCCCCCTTGAGTCCTTCCCAAAAGAATTTTCTTTTTATTCTATGATATGTCTTCAAAAACCCAGAGTGTCCTCCAACAGGTGAGGCATGTAGCTCTACAAGAATCTTACGCTTCAACACAGAATATTTACTCGAGTATAACCTATCCTTGTACCATAGGGCATTACCTTTCCACTCAAATTTGTTAGATGTCATACATCCTTTCTTGATATTCTGTATTAGAGATTGTGTATCCTTATCTTAATTCCATTCCAATGTGCCTTCATCCACCCAATCGGCCATCAACATGGACATTCCACATAGTAAGGCATCTGCGGATGTATCCCTTCTAAACAATGCATCAGCTACTACATCTTCTTTACCCTTTTTGTATATGATTTCAAAATCATAACCCAACATTTTTGTTAACCACTTTTGTTGTTCCTCAGATGATAACCTTTGCTCCAAAAAGTATTTGTGACTATCGTGATCAGTTTTTACCTTAAAGTGTCTACCCATGAGATAGGGCCTCCATTGCTTGACCGCATGAAGAATAGTCGTCATTTCATTTCTCATAGACAGGTTTGAGCAGGTCTTTTCCTTTGAATTGGCGACTCTCAAATGCAATTGGTCTTCCTTCTTGCATTAGAAATTGATCCCAATCCTGATCCTGAAGCGTCACATTCAACAATGAAGGCTTTTCAGAAGTTGGGAGTAGCCAAAACTGGGGTGCTGCACATGGCTTCCTTCAACTGCTCAAAGGATTTAATGGCTATGTCTATCCAATGGAAGGCATCTTTCTTTAGCAATGCAGTGAGTGGGGTTGCTAATCTACCATATCCCCGCACAAATCTTCTGTAGTACCCTGTTAGTCCTAGGAACCCACGAAGATTTTTGAGATTTTTGGGCCTTGGCCATTCCACCATAGCTTTGATCTTCTGATGATCAACTTTGATGCCTTCATTGGCATACAATGCGACCCAAGTATTCTACCTCTTGTACACCAAAAGAACATTCGGATGGCTTTGCATACAGAGTATGTTTTTCCAAAACTTCCAACACGTTATTTACATGTTGTAAGTGTTCTTCCCATGTCACATTGGAAATCAATATGTGATCAAAGAAAACTAATACAAATTTCCTGTTAAAATGGCCTAAAAATAGTGTTCATCAAGCTTTGAAAGGTTGAGGGCACATTTCTAAGACCAAAAGGCATTACTAAAAACTCATAATGGCCCTCATGAGTCCTAAAAGCCGTTTTATGAACATTTTCCTCTTTTATTCTAATTTGATGGTACCCCGAATGAAGATCTAATTTTGTGAAATAAACAGCACCATGTAATTCATCAAGTAAATCGTCAATTACTGGAATAGGAAACTTATCTTTGATGGTGTTCTTGTTGAGTTCTCAGTAATCTGGACATATCCTCCATGTTTCATCCTTCTTACGTACCATGACCACTGGTGAAGAATATGCACTTTGGCTAGGCCTGATGATACCTTCCTTCAACATTTCCTGAATCATTTTCTTGATCTCACTTTTCTGGGAATATGGGTATCTGTATGGTCTGATGTTAGGTGTTTGGCCCCTGGAATCAACTGAATGGCGTGATCATGATCCCTAACTAGTGGTAGTCCCTTTGGAATTGCATCAAAAACAGATGAGTGGGCATCAACAATCTTCTGAAGATCGGGTGGCATTGAAGACTCTGTATTTTGTACTTCTATGGAAAATAACTTTGCTATAAATTCATCTACTCCTTTCTGAGAACCCTCTGCATCTAATGAGAGATAATAATCTGTGGAGACTTAGCTACCATCCCATTCAATTGTATTTTCCTTCCATCTGAATGAAATCGCATGAACAATTCTTGGAAATTCATCTCTATAGTACCTAAGGTTGTGAGCCATTGGACACCCAAAACAATATATGCCCCTCCCATAGAAATAGCAAACATTGGTGAGTCTAACATGTAGTCTCCCATGGAAAGCTTGATACTGTGGCACTTTTCTATGCACTTGACTGTCCCACCATCTGCAATCATAACTTGCATTTCGGGATCTGGGTAAATAAAACAATTGAGGTGGGCAACTAACTTACTATTTATGAAGTTATGAGTACTCCCCGAGTAAATCAACACTGTCACCTTCTATTTTTTGAGATAGCTAATAACCTTGAGTGTTTGAGGAGTACTAATACCTGACAATGCATGGCAAGAAATTGTAGGTTGATGATCCTCTACTTCATCTTCTACTGGTTCCTCAACCTCTCCTATAATTTCAGCGTCCTCATCATCCTCATTACCTCCGTCAATATAGAACAACTTCTTCTCCACACATTTGTCCCAGTCCATATTTTCTATCACAGTTAAAACATAATCCTTTTGCTCTCTTTTCTTCCATTTGTTGAGTCAATCTAATTGGCCTAGAAAATGAAGGGGAAGAGATACTACGGTCTCTGGTGTTAATGAAAGGCGGCCTCCTACTACAAAGAAATTTTTCCTCTGCTCAACATGCCATGATAATAGAATCAGAAAGCTTGAGTGGATTAAACATGCGTACCTCATGCTCGATGTGGTCCTTAAAACCCCCAAGAAATAGGTCATTCAGATTCTCTTCTGGTATATTCTCCACCCTTAACGATAGGTTCTGGAATTGATGCACATAATCTTTGACTAATCATGTTTTTTGTAACTTTGTTAATTGACTAAAGTAGTTCTCTGAAACACTGGAACTATAGTGCAATTGCAACTCCTTGGTAAAAACTGTCCAAGTGACACCGAGACCATTCTTCTACCTCTAAGCATATAACCATCGATACCAAACGAATTGGTCTGGTTCAAGATATAGGGATGCCAATGTCATTTTTTGTCCTGATGGTGTTTGATGCAGCTCAAAGAAGTTCTCCATTTTATTTATCCAATTCAAGGGATCTTTACCATCAAATTTGCGCATATCCACTTTCGGCATCATGTTCCATGGTTGCGAATAAGTTGGATTCTAATTAGGCTGGAAAAGTGATCCAACATGGTTATTTTTTCCATGATTCTGAATTGAAGTTCCTCCTTGGTTGATATGGGTTGGATTTGGGCCATATTGTTTACCCTTTACATGTTGCATGATATCATCCAACCGATGATTGATTTGGGCTATGTCTCCTTTAGAGGCCATCTCAGATTGTACATTTCGCAGCTCATACTCAAGTTGGCTCACCTTATGATCAATTGAGGTAAACCCTAGTGCTAAGGAATCTGTATTTACCCCTTCTAACTCCATCTCTTCAATCACTATCCCATCTTTATCTGGGGTTTTACCCGGACTAACCGGATTCTTTTTTGCTCTTGTGGAAGGCACCGTCATGATATCAAACCTTAGGATTTATGATTTCTATACAAATTCGGCCGAACAGAAAAAAACATAGAGAAGAGACTAATACTATTTTTTTGAGAGCTTTCCAAAAATGTAAAGAAGTTAAAAATATTCTACAATTTTCACCCTAGGGAGTGATTTTATGAAAACCCCTAAATTTGTAACAACTTGTGCAAAATAAATCAAAAAAGTTTGAAATTTTTAGGGAACCTTACTTGAAATGTTTCGCAACTGTGGTAAAAATATCTCTCACCAATTTTCTATGGTTCAAAATAGATTACGGAAACAAAAAATTAGGGTTTTTGCCCTAATTTTGGCCCAGATTGCAGCTTTGATACCACTTGTAATGAAATTACTAGTATAATTCAGATTATGAGCAGCAATAGAGCACCAAATAACACAATATTCTAGAATAATGATCTCAATATGCAATTACAATAGCTTCGCCACTTCGAGGGGGCAACCTCCAAACCATATAATAAGACTCAAATGCTCAAATGATAATGAACTACTACCGACAATCCCCTATATATACTATTCATATGCTATGGCCATCACCAAGGCCGACCTATTAAGCATGAGAAAGTATAAATGATATAATAAAATGATATGGTAAGCCACAAATCAGCTACTCATATCCTAATACAAGCAATAGGTTAAGGGTGTAGCATAATATAATTAGTGATTTTTTTATGATTAGCTAATATTCACCATCCTCTTGATTAATTAACAGTATCTCATTAGTTTATTAGTCTTTTCCCCCATCCTGGGTGCCAATCAATGTCACCTTGTGAGTTAAAACCATCTTTTAATTAATTAATTAACCATTATTGATCAATTGCCCTTTCACAATTTTGTATTTGATTAATAACCCCTCTTATTAATTAAATCTCATTCTCAAACCCCTCTAATTCCACTCATTTCCCTCCAAATCATCTCCAAATGGATTCTACAAGCTAAACATGGCATGTTAATTAATCTCAATTGATTAATTAAACTTTCCCCAACTCCCATTGGTCATTAATCGCTAATTAATCTTTTCTAATCATATTTATCGACTCCTAATTTTACTTCTTCTTGATCTCACATTCACTAGGATGTATGTCTCTACCAAAGTGGAAAGTTATATAAGAAGCCTACTACCTTCCTACCAATCTACACCATGTCCTTATAATGCCCCTTTTTAATCTTACTCAAGAAGAGCATTTCTATTATAGGAAAGCTTTCCCAATTGAGTAACCATTTCCCCAACTGCCCAACCCCTCCCCTCCCCTTCCTTTTACTTGCTAAGAGTAGTAAGAGAAGAATCAAACATGGCTTTAATGCCATTTTGAAAAGATCTCTTCCTTTTTGCTCGAAGAATCCTTGATCATAGTCGTTTGCATTCGGCTCATATAAGTAAGTATTTACATATTGGAGCACATCCAAACATCAAAAGGGAGGTTTGCATTTAATATTATTTTTATATTTTGTGCAATTTAGTTAGCTTTCCATACTCAATTTTGATATATTTGATTAGAGAGTTGAGTTAGAATTTACTTGGTGTTAGGTCTTTCATATCAACTTACGATTTATGTAAAGTATGCATACATGAGTGATGTTGGGTGAATTGAATGCATTTTTGTTAAAATCACAAGGAATTTTGCCTATGCGCCACATGGTTGCATGCACCTTTTTCACACGAAAAGGGTTATTTGTTAGTTTGCTATCAAATTTTGACCTTTTTAAGTGGTCTTGGCTTCTGAGCCTACCATATGGCAGCGTGACATGGCAGGCCAAGGTCGCAACTAAACCTTTCAAAATTTTCCACAAAAATTGTGAAGTTAGTAATCAAAATCAAGACCAGTCCAACCTGCTCCCTAACTTTATCGGGACATTGTTAAAAACAGGGTGCTCAACAAATGGCACTTTTCCCCTAGAATAGTTGCACTACAAAACTACTTGTTGCTTCAATCAGATCCCCTATGTCACCCAATCGTCTTTAGTAAATGGCATTTCCTTAGCATACTTGACAAGAGGGCCAACGACAATGTTGAGAGATACTTCATAGATACAAGGTAGTGACTGGGTATTCTGAAGGTGGACATTAGAGGAGGTATCAGCCTGCTCTTTCAAACATGAGTAAAGGCCCTGAATTATACAACAACATATGTAGGTGTTGGTTTCATAAAATCACCATGACATCCTAGCACATCATTGGGCCTTCCATAGTTTAACAAACCCTACAAACAAAACAACGATGATAGCCATAGTGTTCACACCCACAATTGTATATCATTCGATCACATACAAAAAACATGGATGGGGAGGATGGATTGAATAGAATTTAGGTGTATTGGCACATTAACTGATTTATTAGATTTGTGAAAAGCAATGCAACTATGCAGAAATGAACAGGTGTAGAAAATCTGCAGTCTTATACAGCAAACAGCATAAAAGAAATAAACAGAACAATTAAATAACTAGCATAAACAGAAGAATATTCGAACCAGCACTGTTGTGCGTAATCTCCATAAATAAAAGCTTCATCATACTCATAGCTTCAGCTCTTTACAATCAAGTTGTGCATGCAACTGTGTGCTTTCAATGCACATCCTTACTTGCTTGTAAAATAATAACAAACTGCTACTAATAAATAAGCTTCTATAGCTCTAAAAATAGAGCATTCTAAAATTAAACTCTTTCTCTTTAAAACAGTTGCATGTTGTGCATGAATTAAAACATATTTATTTAAATTAAATTTAATCCTAAAATAGGATAAAGCTGGGATAACTAAAGCAAACTAAATATATTTTATTCTCCTAAAAAGCTATGGTTGGAATTCACTATGCATGGGCATGCATATTTCCAACACTCCCCCTTAATTTCAAACTGTAGCTTTCATTCTTCTAAAGATGTGTTTGCTTTTTCAGATCTGCCATGTGCAGGATCGCAAACTCCTAAACAATCTCTCAAATATTTGAAAACTTCTTTTGCTAAAGCCTTTGTAAAAATGTCTGCAAACTGATCTTCGAATCTATAAAATTCAAGATGAATTTCCTTCTTGTTCACCAACTCCCTGATGAAATGATACCTCGTATCAATATGTTTGTTCCTCTTATGAAAAACATGATTTTTGGACAACGCTATGGCTGGGTTATCAAAAAAAATTGTGTAGTTTCCTCTTGTTTCTATTGTAAATTTGTCAACACTCTTCTCATCCAAACAGCTTGACATGCTACTCATGTTGCTGCTACATACTTTGCTTCTGCTGAAGATAACGTGACAATGGGTTGCTTCTTTGATGCCCATGAAACCACTCCAGTTCCAAAGTGAAAAGTATAACCAGATGTACTTTTTTGATCATCTATACTTCCAACACTGTCACTATCCGTATAACCAATAAGTTTAAACTCATCTGAACTTGAATAAAGAATTCCATGATTCCTTGTTCCACATACATACCTCAAAATTCTTTTTCCATCTTGTCAATGTGAATCTTTTGGAGATTCCATGAACCTTGATATGAGGCTCACACCATACATGATATTAGGCCTTGTGGCCGTCAAATACATAAGACTTCCAACCAACTTTTTAAACAATGTTGGATCCACAAACAATCCTTCATCCTCTTTGCTCAACTTCAAACCTATTGCAACTGGTGTTGGCGCTGGCTTACAATTCAACATGTTAAACCTTTTCAAAACATCATTTGCATACTTTTCTTGTGAGATAAAAACGTCACCCTCTGATTGTTGAATTTGAATGCCCAAAAAAATGCATAAAACCAAGATTTGTCATCTCAAACTCCTTTTTCATGGCTAATTTGAAAGACTCTGTAGATATATTTTCAGTAATGGTCAAATCATCTACATATAAACAAACAATTAAAATTTTACCTTGCTCATTTATCTTGGTGTATAAGGTAGGCTCACCTGCTGCTTCTACTGAAACCATTCTCAATCAAATAAGAATCTATTCTGTTATACCAAGCTCTAGGTGCTTGCTTGAGACCATAAAGCGCTTTCTTCAATCTGTATATTTTTCCTTCATGACCTTCTATCTCATAACCTTCTGGCTGATTTACATAAACTTCCTCTTCAAGGAATCCATTCAAGAATGTTGATTTAACATTCATCTGATAAATAGGCCATTTGTTTTGAGTTGCAATTGCTAAAACCATTCTTACCGTGTCTAAACGTGCTACTAGGGCAAACGTTTCATTGTAGTCAACTCCATATTGCTGCGTAAAACCTCTTGCAACCAGCCTTGCTTTGTGTTTCTATAATTTTCCATCAGCATTGTATTTTGTCTTGTAGACCCACTTGACTCCTATCACGTCCTTTCCTTTTGGAAGATCCATCAGCTCCCATGTCTGATTCTTCTTTATAGCATCGATCTCATCATCCATGGCTTTTTCCCAAACTTCATTCTTTATAGCCTCTTCGTAATATACTGGATCTACAGCCTGAGAAAATAATGCAAAAACTGAAAAATGAATTAGTTGTATCAAAATTATAAATCTCACTTAGACTTTTTATTTTCCGTTGCGCATGACTATTCGATGCAGGACTGCTTTGTGGTGATGGAGTAGCTTCTGGTGTTCTCTGTAGTGTCTCTTGCATGGCTGAAGATGGCTGAAATCTTGGTGACCTCCTGATTGTAGATGGAGGTGTAGCTTGTGCTACAACTTGTGGTGCATGTCTAAGAAATGTAGATACAGTACCTTGGTCCTCTAAAATTTCATTTGCCATATTATCATGCGGAATAGATGTTGTTATACTCACTGATTTCTCTATACTTCCATCTCATGCTTCATTCTCAATAAATTGTACATCCATGTTAATCACAACCTTTCCAGTGACTAGATTGTACAACTTGTACGCTTTTGTATTCTCTAAATACCCAACAAAAATATACTTTTCTCCTTTGTTGTCTAACTTCTTCCTTAGCTCATCATGTACATGTGCATACGCTACACAACCAAAAACTCTGAAATGTGGAACACTGTGTTTCCTATTAGTCCATGCTTGTTGAGGAACCATATTCTTAACAAGTTTCGTTGGACACCTGTTCAAAATATAAATAGAAGTTGCTACTGCTTCTACCCAATAATCATTTGGAAGATATTTTGCCTTCAACATGCTTCTCACCATCTCCACGATGGTTCTATTTTTCCTCTCTACCACACCGTTCTGTTGTGGTGTATTCCTGGTGGTAAATTGTTTGTGTCTACCATGATATCTACAAAAATTTATAAACTCATTAGAAATATAATCACCTCCTCTGTCTGTTCTAAGAACTTTGATGTAATGTCCACTTTAC
This sequence comes from Taxus chinensis, assembly GCA_019776745.2. Taxonomy (NCBI): domain Eukaryota; kingdom Viridiplantae; phylum Streptophyta; class Pinopsida; order Cupressales; family Taxaceae; genus Taxus; species Taxus chinensis. The sequence goes on from CM034150.1 coordinate 710,844,457, forward strand.
TTCTCCACTAATGCCTTGAACTACTGAAATGTATCAGAGGCATTTGATTTATTTCTCAAAAAATAAACTCATGTCTTCCTTATGTAATCATCAATGAATGTCATAAAATAAATACAACCTCCAATAGAAGTTCTCTGCATAGGTCAACATAAATCTGAGTGTACAATCTCAAGTGGTGCACTTGCTCTTGTTGTTTTGCCAACTGGGAATGAATCTTTGTGTTGCTTCCCCAAAATACAACCTTCACATACCCTTTCCGGTTTCTAAATCAATGGCAAACCTTTAACCATATTCTTTCTATGTAATAAATTCAAACCTCGAAAATTCAAATGTCCATACCTTAGATGTCAAAGCCATGATTCATCCGTCATAACTGAATGAAACGCTGATTGCATTCCTTCAACGCAGGACTCAACTATATTTACGCAAGAATCAGCGCAGGACTCGCTTGTTGTAGCGCAGACCTAATTTGCATTGGCAGGACCCATCTGTTTGAGCGCAAGACTCAGGAAAAGACTGATTTGGCTTAGCGCAGGACTTTGCTACAAACTGAGCAACTGATTTTGCTGCAAACAAATATGATTTCTTCTTTTTTCCAGGTTTTCAAATCAATGGAAACATCCTATTGTTGCTCATCTTCACTTTTGGAATCAACTGAGTGCTAGGAACTTTGTCCACAATCACGCACTCATTGTCTTCCATATAGACTCGGTATCCTTTATGTACCAGTTGTCCAATACTCATAAAGTTATGTTTCAAACCTGCAACATAGTAAACATCTTGCATACTTGTTTGCTCCCCCTATCTTGTTAGAATACTAACCACGCATTTTCCTTTTACAGACACAATGTTGTTATTTCCAAGAGTTACATCACTCTTAACTGAATCATCCAAACTAGAAAACAAATCTAGATTACCTATCATGTGATTACGACAACCTGAATCCAAATACCATACATCACATGGACTCTCTTTTAACAAATTACATTCAATAGGGGATAAAGAAGGTATTGCTTCGGCAATCCTTGTGCATGAAATAAACATAGGTTTAGAAATAGAACTTCCAACCTGATTTTGATTTGCCTCTCCTAATCATATTGTTTTTTCTTGCAATCATAAGCATAGTGCCCATACTTTTTGCAATAATGACACTGAAGATGAGACTTATCTTATCTCTGACCATAACTCTGTTCTTGATACTATCCTCTTCCACCTAAGCTTGATGAGCCACTGACACGTCCTCTAGATGGACTTCTTCCTCTGCCTCTTGGGCTGAAACTACCTCTTCTTTTGCCACGACTACCTGATGTTTGAGATGCAAAACCTGATCTACACTTGCATGTGATCTATTTATCCTTTGTTCATGATTGATTAGTGATGCATGCAACTCATCAATAGAAAAATTGACTCAGATCCTTAATTTCTTCAATAACAACAACTAAATGATCAAATTTCATAAGCAAACTCCTAAGCAATTTTTCAATAATCCTTCTGTATTCAAGAGTCTCACCATGGGACTTGATTTGATTGACTAAGTCAATTACATAAGTAAAAAATGATTCTACAGAATCTGAATCTTTCATTACTAAATTCTCAAAATCTCTACGAAGTAACTGTAGCTTGGCGGTTTTTACTTTCTCCTTACCTTGATATGCAACTTGTAAAGTATCCCATGCGGTCTTTGCTTGACTGGCTGCTGCCACTCTTGGAAGAATGTTTTCATGCATTGCCTGATGAATATAGAAAAGAGCTTTGTCGTCCTTCTTTCGTAACTCCTTCAAAGTATCTTCTTCTGAAGTGCAGTATACGCTGCTGCATTTGCGGGCTCTGTGTACCCATTCTCAACGATCTCCCACACGTCTTGAGATCTGAATAGCGCTTTCATGGTCAACGACCAGTATTCATAATTTTTTCCATTAAATTGTGGTGTTTGCATTCCAGATGTAGAAGCCATAACTTGCTACCAATTTAATAATTTGTTAGAATAACCTCGCTCTAATACCAATTTGTAGAAAATTTGCGGTCTTATACAACAAACAGCATAGAAGAAATAAACAGAACAATTAAATAATTTGCATAAACAGAAGAATATTCGAACCAGCACTTGTGTGTAATCTCCATTAATAAAAGCTTCATCATACTCAGAGTTTTAGCTCTTTACAATCAAGTTGTGCGTGCCACTGTGTGTTTTCAATGCACATCCTTACTTGCTTGTAAAACAATAACAAACTGCTGCTAATAAATAAACTTCTATGTCTCTAAAAATAGAACATTCTAAAATTAAACTCTTGCTTTAAAACAGTTGTATGTTGTGAATGAATTAAAACAAATTTATTTAAATTAAATTTAATCTTCAAAATAGGATAAAGCTCGGATAATTATATCAAACTAAATATATTTTATTCTCCTAAAAAGCTACAGTTGGAATTCACTATGCATGGGCATTCATATTTCCAACAACAAGGACCATGCTTATTGCCAAATTCAAGCAAAGAAGATTGGTGATCTTTTTCTGGCAGTTATAAAATATAGGCAAGAATATACATAGATATCTATTATAAGTTATGGTTGCAACTGTAGTGCTCTGCTTTCCCCTAAAACATGGCCACCAAACAAGTGAATTATCTTTTCCAGTCTACAAAAGATGGGATGTAATCTTGCACAATGAATTTAACATGAAGCTGCACGTTATCAGAAGAGCCATGTTGATGTGGACAAGCAATCCATCGAATAGGAGAGGAGAGGGCAACTACCCAGACAGTCTAGATAAGACCATATTCAAGACATGTACCCACAAAAGAATCTCTGCACTTCTTTACCGTAACAAAATGTCAACACGCTCATCCTTACTCAGATGAAGGGCACACTTCAAATAAAATATATATTGATAAATGTCGAGCTTTCTTTTGTGTTCTGTAAAAAAATAAATGGACCTACTACAGATTTTCTGAACGTGTAAATCGCCCGTCTTTTTTGCAGGAAAAAAGAGACTTATTACATCCTTTCTGAATATGCAAATCGGCAAGCACTGTTTGGCTTAGATGTGCAACATAATTTAATTGTATTGTTTTCCTTCAAACTTTCTTGAAAACATGTTCTTTTGAATGAGAGTATCCAAGAATGTCATCTCTGAAATGATCAGCCAAATATTCCTTCAGCGCATTTGCAAAAATAAATGCTAGGGTAGTTTTTAATTCACGGACTTTACTCCAAGATCATATTACAGTGCGTTTTTATATTAGGCCATGAGATACGAGTTGCTTAACAAGACTTGAACAAATAGTTGAGGAAGGACTATCATAAAAAGTTAAAGGGCTTATGAAATACATGTAGATCACTGTATTTAATTCTTGCCGCTAAGGGGTTGTAGTTATTCTACTTTTTGCTTTTGGTGGGATCGGCGTGCATTTATACACTGCTAGTTGTAGTTATTATACTTTTTGCTTTTGGTGGGATCAGCGTGCATTTATACACTGCTAGTTGTAGTTATTATACTTTTTGCTTTTGGTGGGATCAGCATGCATCTATACACTGCTAGCCTTGTTTATGTATCTCTGAGACTACTATCTGTTATTATTTTGCATGTTCCGATTTAAAAAAATACCCATTATACTATACATTATTAAAAACTGTTACTTCATCATACAAACATAGCCGCTTCCGGGTTTAACATAAACATTACCATACTCACAGAAAACAAAATGTATTTCTAGCAAAGTATATATAATGGAAGTAACTGGGATTCTTTTACTTTGTCAATTAATCTGTTTGATTTAAAATCTCAGATATGCGGTGCAGTATCCTATGATTGCTTCTACCCACCATATCATTGTACAGAAGCCCCTCCTAAACTGAAGAAGACGGACAATGTTCAATAGAAAAACAGGCATCAAAGCAATAGAAAAACAGGTATCAAAGCAAGTGTGTAGCCCAAGCCAAAAGCTAAAGATAAATTCAGTGAAAGTGTGTAGCCCACAGCCAAAAGCTTAAGCTAAATTATTATTGATTGTGAGAACAAAAAGACACATGAACCTGTCAAACAAAAATTTCTACGTCCTCCATAACCATGGCACCTTAATAACTGCTGTAGAACACTCCAAAAGGAATGAGTTAAAAAGAAAAACTCTCAACATACTAATGGGAACGTCATAGAGAACTAACAGTATATCTCCACAAAATTTGGTGTAGAACATTCCATAAGGAATAAGTTGCGAGGAAAACCTTTCACATACTAATGGGAACATCATAGAGGCCTTACAGTATATCTCCATATAATTAACATGACCCAAAATTGATCCACCATAATGCCCAGAAAATGAATGGTCAGATTTTTACTTTACTAAAAAAGAAGGTTATACCCATCAAAATTTGTGCAGATCAAAATTTATCCGACATAATGCCCCAGAAAATGGTGACCAGTACGAATGGTCAAAATTTTACTATGGTCAAACAAGAAATGTATAACCATCAAAATGTGTGCAGATCAAAATTGATCCCCACCATAATGCCAAAAAAATGGTAAGCAGTATGAATTGTTGGATTTTTACTGAAATTAAAACAGGGTATACCTGTCAAAATTTGTGCAGACAGACTCAACACGATGATTTTAACTGTGCAATTTTTGAAAGAAACAAAGACTACATATGATGTTTCCATCCAACAGGTTGTCACATGTCACTAACAAACAGATCAATAAACAATAAAAGACATTTAATCATTGTGCATAGAAGACTCTGCATGCAGCTCAAACAAGATTGTTCAGAAAAGGCTCGTGAAGCATCACTCTTTTGGAAGTACCAGGTTAGTAGAGTTTTCCTTGGTAGACATCAATGGCTGTAAACAGAGGGTTATATGTTCTCATAAAACATAACATAGAGAATGAATCAATAATACAGAAAACGCTGGACAGACAGAATCCTAGTAAGTAATTGCAATTGTAATGTTGCCTAACAAACAAGAAATCAAATTTATATGTAAAAGTCAAAAGTGTTAAAAGCAATTGATATAATACTACAACTATCTGTCAAAATAAGTGTCATTACACTTCAAAATATAGCTCAAAACTCCAAAAGGCAACTTGTCATAAAAAATTGCCGGTAATAGTTTTCCCTGATTAAACCATGTCTGAAATAAAGACAAAAATATAAATATCTAAACAGCCGCCCAAACCTTTGAAACCAGCATCAAAGGCAATTAATCACTTAAAACATTTGGCATCTAACAGAGGCTCACCCTCGAAAGGGCTCTTGATCTTCAATCATGGCATTAACTCTTTCTTTCTGGGCCTCATCATTGATGTCCACCTTAGTCCAGTTATACAACTCCATATCATAACACTCATCCATAACAAATTTTGGGATCTCCTGCCCACGAAAGAGCCATAATCCCTTGACTTTGAAAGGAGGTTCTTTTTCCAATGATGAGCATCTTCCCAAACGCATACTTGCGTGCCAGATCCATCCGCTGCAAGTAGCCTGTAACTTTGTTCAACGTAACAAATGAAACAGTGTTCTCATCATTGTATTTGTATTCGCAGAACCACAAGGAATATCCTTCTGGATCATACATATCCCAAAAACCTGCACAAGCATACCAAGAATAAGTGAACATTTTTGCTTTGTACAAATATTCAATTAAAAAAAAATCTTATTCCTAGGTTATACAAAACACTCCCTCTCCTGTGACTATGGCATTAACCCACCTTTGATAGCAACCTCACGAAAGTTGGTCTTCGTGTTGGAGTAAAGCCTCTTCCATTCATCAAGAATCATTTTACTGGGTGGCAAAAGATCAAGAGAGTTTTTAGGCTTCGGCTTCGGTGCCTCTTCCTCCTCCCCTGCCCGGAGGATCTTCAACCTTTGGCTTTGCAGGTTCTTTTTTGGGCTCTTCCTTAGGCTTTTGCTTCTGCTCTTTAGATTGAATGGCCCGTTTATTAACTTGTGCAACTGGAGGAACAGCATCTGCCTGTTTAACCTCACCCAAGATCTTCTTAACATTTTGGCTGATTAACCATAGTCCAGAAATACCTTTCAACATGAGGAAACTCTTTGGTGAAATCTTTGGTCATACAATGACTGAAACCGAAATACAAGTTGCACGTCATAACAATGTCTGCCAGGGTTATGGAATGTCCAACAAGGTAGGTGTTTGTAGCAAGGTGAGTATTCAGTGCACCTAAACCTCTCTTGAGTCCAGCAATTGTGGCTTCCTCTGCCTGTAATGGCAAACAGTTAAATTTTTAAAAAAGACCCCTAAGCTATCTGCCAACTATAAATTTGGAACACAATAGATTACAGCAATAGTACCTCTCTGTTTCAAAAAAAATATTTTTTATATTTTTGTTTTTGTTTTTGTTTTTTGCATAAAAGATAATCTCGGAGTGAAATTTAAAAAGAAAGAGTTGTTATTATGTGACTCCTCCCTTTCATATTCATCTTCCTGTCAAGTTTATCTCCCTTGCCAAGGATTTTAACTTTAAGAGAAAACCAATTTTACTTGTTTATTGTATACACTGGGGAAAAATGAGTTGCAATAGAATCCGCCATGTGTCCAGACATTTTTTTTACTATACCCTGATGCTTCCTATTGTATATTGAGAAAATTTACTTTTTATTGTATAGAGTGGCAAAAAATGAATTGGAATGGTATCCGGCATGTGTCACAAACATTTTTTAACCACACCCTTATACTTCTTACGTTCTTATTGTAAAACAGTGGCCAAAAATGAATTGGAAGGGTATCCGGCATGTGTCACAAACATTTTTTAACCACACCCTTATACTTCTTAATACTTATTGTAAAACAGTGGCCAAAAATGAATTGAAAGGGTATCTGCCATGTGTTGCAAACATTTATCAACCACCGCCCTTATCGTTTCTTTTGTACAGTGAGAAGACTTCGTGCCTATTGGCCTAATTAAAAAGCAAAACAGAATAGATATAGGCAAAGGAACTTACTGGAGGAAGATAAACCCCAGATCCAATTCGAGGAAAATACCATCGAATGATATTTATATCAATCTCCGAAGACGAAAAATCAATCCACTGCTCAACATGACCCTGAAACAATCCAATACATTAAACAATAATACTTCTCAGCATCACAAATAATAAATTATTAATATAATTTATATTCATGCACAAGTATGTGAGAATGACTATTCTGGATTTAAAAAAACACTGCACGAGGCACTTACATAATCGATTAATGAAGACCCAAAAAGGGAATTACTGCCTTTCAAATCGTGCAACTGGAAAAATATCAAAAGAAGCGGGCAAACATTCATATAAATAATTAATTCATTTGGCAGAATACAACAGACAGTAAATTGAAGGTGAGTTGCTCTCACCATAACGGTGCAATGGCATTACTCTCGAAGATTGGGACCATCAGGTGTCTCCAAAACGGGAACCTGTAATACCAGATTAAACAAAATATTTGTCTGGACTCTGAACAAATATTACTAGAAAAAAAAACAAACAAAGTAGACAAATACTTAAGATGGCCATAAAGCTTGCTAATAACAACATAAATATTGTGGAATGTCATACCTTGCCAATAGGATTCATTTTGAGAAATTCTGGAGATTTATTTGTTACACCCATCTCAAATTTTGGTGCTTCGGTCAATTTTTACACCAGCATACTCTGCAACAATGAGTGCCTTAGCTGCATTTTTATTGGTTTCTCCTGCATGTAAAATCTGCATGACAAGAATGAGAAAGGATTTAGAACAGAAAAAACTTAAAAGCCTAAAATGATTTTCAATGATACAGCACAAAGAAGATAGAGCACAAGTATTAGTTAAAAGTAAATATTACAAGCCAGAACAGCAAAATTATCACACACAAATATAATCTACATTCACAGCATTCGAATTCATGTTCATAAAATAATTGTTGCTAAAAAAAATCAACCATAAAATTTGTGATTAAATTCGGACGACCCACATTTCTAAAAAAATAACACTTCATATAAATCATTTGTAAACATATTAAAACCACATTAAAATAAAAACATTAAATTAAATTTACGTTATAAAAACTATTTTAAAAACTTTACAAATAAATTATAAAAAAACTATTATATATACAGTTACAAATCCCACAAAAATTAATATTAAATTAAATTTAAAATCTATTAAAAATGTTTATAAAAAATGTTTTCCTAAAGATAAAAAACAAAACAATATCATAATAGATAAATAAATAATAATAAAATATCTATTTAGTCTGTCACAAATGGTCGCAGTAGGGTTATCATCTGTAATCTGATTCCCGTACAGGTTTTCCATCACCATTTTCAACTGCAAACAGGGATTGAATAATGTATCTCCTAACAACTTACAGCCTGTACAGGCTTTATCGATGACCAATGACCAGGCAGTTCAATACAGCATCGCAGAGTCGCAGGGCCCAGTCAAGTTCAACACCTTTTAGCTTCCAACCTCGTCCAGCCTCCATAGGCATGAATCCATGCAGTCAGCCCAGAAAATACAAACAAGCAGGTTGCAAGAAATACACCATGCACGAAAATAGGGCACGATTCAGTTCACAAATCTAAACAAATTTCATCTGTAATTTTCACATTCGATGATTTTCGATTTTTCTCAATAAAATCGATCAAATGCGGTGACTGAGAATATAAATAATGGGCACAGAAACAGCCTTTAGTTTCACCAGCTGCTGGTTTTACAGCTGAATATGTCACGATTATGTCACAAACATGGAACTTTTAAGATTTGTGATATATACTTCAGGTGCAGGTGGATTGGCATGTCCAAGTCTATTCCTGAGCTTGGTCATGAGCCCAAAACCCAGGAGTAGAAAAAATGAGCAATATATAATGTAAACGGAAAAAACAACCCCTTTGAGAGTTTCCATAATTGGTAGCGTGGTTAGCAATGACCCAAAAATCTACCTTTATAATGGAATAATGTCACAAATGCAGGTCTTAAAATTTTTTGAAATGTACTCCAGGTGTAGGTGTGTAGGTGGATGAGTAAGTTCATGTTTCTTTCCTCAAAAAATAAGGGTTAGGACTGGTCTTCTACAGACAGATCATGGTTCTAACTTCTCACATTAAGTTTCTCAAAATCCATTTTCCTATAAGCTGCAATCACTATGGATGATGGTGTTTTTGCTAATCTTACCAGAAAATGGTTCCCTCCCAAGTTCCAACCACTGGTTTACTACTGAAGTATTCTGTATGAATATAAGATAATGAATGAATGACATTTTTTCTTTTTTTGCACCAGAAACTTTGTTTGGTTATGGGGAACAATTTGTTTGGGAGGGGACTATTGATTGAGATTCTTGTTATAGTTGATTTTGTTTGTAAAAAATAATAAATATAAACCAAGATCTATGGTCCTAAACAATCAGTAAATTCTCCCACTCATAGACTTTTCCAACCCTTTCCAAGTAATTTGGCTAGAAAATTGTGATAAATTAGAGAAAGTAGATAGCATCAGGATTATTCTTTTAAATCTTGACTGGTAAATTTTATCATTTGATATCTTATGCCTTGTATATTTTACTGAATTTTTATTAAATATATAATTGATTGTTACTTGTAGGTGTACATTGGGATGCAGTTACGATAATAGGGTGCACCTAATCTTCAAAACAAATTGTTACTCAGAGTTTGAGTCCAATGAAACACTCATAGGTTTTAAGACGTGGTGGGAACAACATAATAGATGGAAATTCACCTCTGAAATTAGGACAGCTTTCCTGTAAAATCAAAACTTATTAGTTTCATTTGCAATCACATCATTTTATTACATTAAATATTTACTAGGAATGTTGGCATGTATTTGATTATATTTACATGCAACAACAGTTAAATTTTGTGGGGTAGCCAAAAAAAACCAATTTTTGGCATATCCCATTTTTTCATGGGTTCGAATTGTCAAGCTTATTACGAGAATTAAACTCGATTATGTCATTCTTGTTGATTTTAAGCCTAGTGAAAGTCTCATGACTATGGTCTAAAGCCAACTATGTGTGCCAAGCAAGAAGCAACCTTCATGTCCACTCCAAAATAAAAGCATTGGAAATCAAGAGAAAAAATACGTATTGCAAGAAACCTAACTAGTATGCAATGACCTAGAGGACAAAATTGAATATGACAAATACAATACCAAAATTCCAAATGCTTGCCCTACATTGTTATAAAGTCATTTGCCATAATGAACCTCGTACCAAAAATTATGAATATTGTTAATACAAAATTGAAAATATTGAATATAGCTAACATTTTTTTATTGTAATTTGTTTATAAGATACACATTATGTAACCCATGGTATCATTACTTTGCAAAAGAACGCAAGTATTTGTGGTTCAGCAATTATCCCCCGTCAGACTGAAGCTGTGTGATAATCACCCCAAGCAAAACCCTTTTTCATTATAAATCCCAAATAAATCAAAAAACTGTGTTTTAAAATGGGTGCACATTGCAAACAAAAAACACCAATTCCTTAGAAAAAAAAAATGAAGCAAACAAACCAGGTAAACATGGTATTACTAGAAAATGGGACTGGTTTGATTGTTTGTTTGCCAGAAATTTTTAAGATTGACATTTGAAACTTTGATGGAATTCAAATTCAAATTTTAATATTTCGAATCTTTTAACCTGTCTGCAAAACATTTTTTTCATAGTTTCAAATTTTAACGTTTTGAATCTTTAGACCTGTCTACCAACATTTTATCATAGTTGCTATCATTTTCATATTTAATACAAGTTAAAATCATATATGTTCATTAAAATGTCCAAGTGCTATATTTGGCATGAAATAGCTTTATGCAATTTTAATTAATATTAATATATTATTAAAAAAATTATATCATTGTTAGTGCAAAATCACAGCACCCCCAAATGAGTTGTCAAATCTGCTTTTCTAAGGCAAAGTCATTTTGGTGTGTGATCCACATAACATTGAGTTTTCCCCAAAGTGTGGGGACTTTGCAGATGGAAAAACTCTCCAGAGAAGGCTAATTCCTCTTCCTAAACTACCCTGCCACAAGCTATTCTAGTGCAGGCAAGCTAATATAATCCTAATCTAACTATCCAAGGAGACAAGGAGAAAGAAGACAAGAAAAAACAAAGCCTACACTAAAATGGTGATACACTAGAGAAAGAAAAACTGATGATCATCTAACCAAACTGCCATGAAGCGAAGGGAGGTGAGCAATGGAGAGGACGAACAACTACATCACAGGCCAAAGATTCAGATTCACACAGAAAACATTTAAAACCCAACAAACACAACTCCCAAATCTGCAAACAAACATCCAAAACATGCACAGGTACCCTACAATGAAGAGAAGCAAGAAGAAACAACCAAAAAGAGCAAAGGATGGACAAATGCATCACAAAACACATTTTTTATTGCTTCAGAAGTTTGCACAGAACATCATTCACGAGCAAAAGGCAAAAAAAACGCCATTTACAGAGCAGGAGAGGAGGTTCAAACTCCATTTTCGACCCTGACTAAAAAAAAGAAGGGGAGGCAGGAGAGGAAAAAACGAACCTTACAATATGCCCCGACCTTTCTTTTATAGATTCAATCAGAGGGGAGAAAGAGAGAGAGAAGCGGAAAAAAACAGTCTGAAGCTCAACCACCACTATTAATGCCTTCCACAAAATCTGCCCCCAAATATGTCTTGATTGCATCAATTTCTTATTCGGCGCCTCAAAGGAAGAGGAAACGGCAGATCACATCGAATCTAATCTGGTTGTTGGGGTAAAATAGATCCTGCATTAATGGCCCGAAGACGTTTCTCCATTTTTCTCCCACCTAACCTTTCCAAACTTAAAGTCTTAGATCTTCATGGCGTAGACGAGGCCGAGATCTTTCCAACGGTGTCAGATTTGCTATATTTCGAGCCCCGAGTTGAAAAATATGCCCCTTCAAAATTTGTATCGGGTCCCTACAAAAAGGCGGGGGAAAACAAGTTCAAAAGCGGGCCCCCTTTTGATATGGGACACATGGAGGGTTGGCACATGTTCTGAGGGCGGCCTTCTATATTTTGCTCCTTAGAGTGGCACGGGGCTAACATGTGGCTTCTTCCATGACTTGCTCAATTTCCTTATGTTTTTTTGCCTAAGTCCCTTTTGCTCAGCATGGTCATATATCTTGACCGAGGACACGCGGCAACCTGGTACTTGTCTGAAAACCTTCCCTTTATTCTTCTCTTGAGTTGGCGCCGTGTTGACACTTGGCACCCTCCGCTGGTCTGTCTCAATGTTTGAACTATTCAACCCGACCCTGTCCCCTTTTAAAACAAGACGCGTGGAGGCTCTGTGCTCACTTAAAAACCGCTTAGGATTTTACCTCTGAAGAAGTGTCGGATCGACACATGGAAACCTCCGTAGACTCTTAGACTTTTCAACAACCTCTCTTACCTTTTCGGTCCTTGAGCTATGTGGCGAGCTGGCGATCATTTGGGTCTCCGCCTTTGGACTAACTTTTTGGAGATGCGCCAAGCTGACACGTGGCGGCTTTCGCTAACATTTCTATACTTAGCCTTTTTTGAGGCCCACTTTGTCCGCCTTTTTGACTTTGATGCTTTGACTCTGCCTCCACTTCGGACCTGGGACACGCGGCGGCCTGGCACTTGCTCGAAGCATTCCTTTTCGGATTTCGACTTTAAAGATGCGCCACTTGGACACATGGCAGCGTCCACTAAGTTGAAGACTTTTCAACGGTCGATGCAACTTTTGGGGTTATGAACACATGGAAGCTTGGGCACCTGTTTGGGTCTGTCCCTTTGGATTTAATCTTTGGAGGTGCGCCGTTTGGACACTTGGTAGCAGTCCGATGTCTCCTCCATAGTCGATTTTTGGACTCGTTCTGAACCATTTCAAAGCTCGAAGACCTCGAACCTTCGTCGTTCCTTCTCTTTTGAGCTTCTGGCTTCTTTGACACTGTCTCCTTCTCCGACTCTACTACTTCATTTTTGAGCCTGCCTATAATCTGTTTGATGAATTTAAGGCATGGATTCGCTCGACAGAGTCATTTTCTTCTCTTTCTTCTTGCATCAGGTCATTTAATCTTTCGCAAGCTCTACCACTCCATCGCAGAGTCTCCCTGCAACCTGTTTGCAAGATTGGAATCGTGATTTCTCTGGTTCTTTATGTGCGGGGTCGTGGCTGATCCAATATTTTACCGAGGGGGTAAAATATGGATAACAATCATGATTTACCATATTTTTCTTGTTTCAAAACTATTTAATTGTGCATCCTGTTTTAAAAACATGTAATTGAAAAACATTTACACTTTTGCAATTGAGAAATACTCATACTTTCACAATGCTTTGTTGTAGTCATGTATCCGGAATGCTATGACATAACTGTTCACCTAAGAACACTAATAACTGACTTGTGGCATTCTTGACTACTTGAAACCACTAAATGATGTTCAAGTGAAAACCTATTTAGTGTCATCCCTCTCAAGTATGTTAGATGTGCACTGAAAACAAGCATCCAGGGATACTTATACATATATCTGTCATTCAATAAAACTGCCCTGACCAAAACTACGCAAGAACTAATTCTATAAAATCATCAAGAAGCCTGTTAAATATGCTACAAAATCAGCCAAATTCAAATAAATATTGTTAACTCTAATAATACTCCTAAGTTCTATACAAATCTGTAATAAACAGAGGGAATAGTCTGTGAATTCGCCCTGCACTAAAATACGGTGAGAACAGTCTGTGAATTGACTCTACAATAAAAAGAGACTTGAATTTGACAACTGAAAAGACAATAAAAATAGACTTGAACTTGACAATTGAAAATACACAATCTTGCAAAAGGCTAAGAAATTCCTAGCAAAACCATCCAAGCTCATCATGCCACTAACAATTTTTAATTTAAAATGCATTTGTACCCTATTGTATTTGGTACAAGGGGCAACAATAGCTGAAATCGGCAGAAACCCATACAGCCATAAATTAGTAGGCAATATGACCCTCCTCTCTAGTTTAAGACATTCTTTTGGGCAGAACACCGAAAAACACTGTACATCTACTACAACACATTGTCAGGGTCATAACTTCTTTACTATTAACTCCAAATTCAAAACTGAAAAATGCACCAGAAATCTTAAGAGCAAGTACATGCATGGAAAAATGGTGTCATGTATTATCTTCCTTATATTTTGTACATTGAAGATTTAGGAAAAAAAAACTACTGAAGTCTGAAGATGACCAGGCCATTATTGGGGAGTCAGACCATGACTCAAACCCTCGCAGCTTTGGTGTAAGTGCGAAGCCCTTACCCCTGCACCGGCCTGCAGGATCATCTACCTGAGATTAAACCAACAAATACAACACTAAAGGGCCTCAAAAATGTAAAATATATAAACTTAAAATTAGAAAAAATGCATTTTGTAATTCTAAAAATTTCCAATCATGACAAAACCTATCAACTTCTTGGGGAAACACTTCTCACGTGACTTTTCACATTCCAAGTCAAATGGCTTCATTTTCCATTTTTGAAATTGCTCATTTCTGGCTAAAATAGATAATAAACCTTTAGCATCCAAATGTAAAAATCAAACTTCACATTTTAGAGTTGGAAAGGACACTAATGAATCTAAACAAAGAGGGCAGAACTTCCCTGGACGTTGGGTAGGCCATCTGAAACATAATTTAAGTCCTCTAATGAAATTACCTAGCTTCTAGTATGGTTATTAAGTAAGCTCCTAATAAAGAGGTTTGGTTATAGCCTAAGTCACAAATATCAAGTTCAAGTTCATGATCTACAAGGATAAGATTGGGTTCAAGTCTAAGTTCGAACAAAAGAATTTTTTAGCATTTTTTTTTTAAATCATAAATGTCAAAGGAATAGAGTTGAAAGAACTTCCCATTCTCTGCTTTCACTTGGTCTATGTGTATATACCATAAATAGATATTTATAAACTAGTGCAAAATCATGTCCAAAACTTTGAGAGTAAATGTTGAGGGATAAAGTTTGGCAAAGTTCAAACATTTTCCATAAAATTCCGCACGCTTTGTGACATAAGTTATAGTTTATCTAAAGAAAGGATAGGGGAATAATAGTTGAGATCCCATCAACAGATTACTTAACTTCAACTACAGTTCTTAAGCTCCTAGTAAAGTGGTTTGGTTGGCTTAGGAAGTAGTCCCATGGGAGGGGGGTGGCTCCAAAATTTTCTTAGTTGGTGCTAGAGAGTAAATTTAGGAGCATTAATAATAAAAGTAGTCCCATGGTATAAAAGTTTTTGAGAGTATGCTGGAATTTTATAGAAGAGATGTTTTAAAATATTATATTTTAGAAACATCTAGCCCTTCCTTTTACCATCAGCTTAAACTCGCCTCCTAAAAACTTGGTGCTCCTTGTTTTTAGGAAAAGATTCAGTTCTCAATTTTCCTAAATTTTCTTTTTAAAGGGACCACCGGCTTAAAAAAGTAGGAGTAGCAGCCCCCTCCATGGTACCCCTGCCTTCGTTAGATAGAGAAAAGGGATGTGTGTTGTAAAAAATAGTCTATGCTGCAATTTTGATGTATCATTTTGCAAGTTACCATGCAGAAAGCTAGATAGTTTAGTATCTTCATCCATGAAAGGATTTTCAAAACAAAAATAGATGAAATCTCATGTTGACCACATAGTTAGATAGAGAAAAGAGATGTAGATCATAAAAAATCTCGATCCTACAATTTTTAAGTACCTTTTTGCATGTCACCATGCAGAAAGCTAGAGAGTTTAGCACCTTCAGCAATAGAAGGCTTTTCAAAAATAGATAAAATTGTTATGTTGGCCACAAATCCCTTAAAATTCAAATAAAAACGAGTATAACAAGGATTGAACAGTAAAAGCCCAAGCCCGTGAACCAGAAGACTAACTGAAAAATTAACTTGAAGAAGTTCACCAGTTCACTAACAAATATCTTCAGAAAAACCAGTGGGGTTTACCAGTGGGGTTTACCAGTTCACTAACAAACACTATTACCAATCAGCATAACTTGAAGAAATTGAAAGCAAGACAAGCTGTCAATCGCAATGAACCTAAATCCCAATCAATTCGTTAAAATCACTAAGAACAGCCGCAAAACATGAACTGGAAGATATCAACCTAGATTTTACCCTCCTCGAAAACCTTAGCTCCACAACACACAAGTGAAATTCCGTAAGCAATATCCACAATGAATCCCCCAGCCTTCAAAATCCTAGCACCACAACACTGTTTATCTTCCGTGAAGAACATCCGCACCGAAGCCCCCGATAATATCTGATCTCGTAAAATTGCAACGGAAAACCCTGTCTAAATATAATCACGAGAATATTAACGACTCGGAAACCCTGATAACAGAGCATTTGATTATTTTATGTAACCAAACGATCCGAAAACCTGTTTAAAGGGTTAGTGTAATGGTATCACGGAAAACGCGTAAGCATACGACCCAGGTTCGAATCCCGTAAAACATCAAACAAAGATCCGATGACGGAATCCAACAGTTCAAGGCACCCAAAATTTACAGGTAAACAGATTAAACCGAATTTAACGCTAAAATATTAAGTAAAGTTGTAGACCGTAATATTTAGTAATTCTTTTTATGAACAAAATCACCTAAGCCATTATATACTCAGAAAAAACTATTTACATATCACGGATTCGGGAAACCCTGAATATCAAGCATAGAACAGCAGAGCAAAATCTCGCAGTTTGATAAGGAGAGTTAAATCAAACGGAAAATGGAACAAACATGTACCAGCATTTTTGCTATTGCTGCAACGCTAACACCGTGAAGAAGATGACCCGATCTTTGGCTCCGATGCACGATCGACGACAGAGATGATCAAACAAAATGAAGAGAACCGGAGGCTTATATCAAATGTTCTTCATTCGTATGCGCTTTTAGGGTTTTGAGAAATCTATTTTCCATTTTAACGAAATTAAAAAATTATTATATGCTTTAAAAAAACCACCTCGCGAACGCGATACCCGGGTTTTACGCTCCCTCGGTACCGCAATCAACCAACTTGGGAATATAAGTGCGCACAAAGAAATAGATTTTGGTTTTTGGAAAATTGGATACTAGCCATCGTATGTAAATGTGGAAACGCTGAAGGGGATCTATTGAAGAAGTCAAATTGGAGGGAGAGAAACAATAGGCGAGGAAGAGGGACGGAGATGAAGGGTTCGGGAGAAGTACAAGGGAGAGGAAAGTGGCTTCGTAGATAAATGGGAAAGTATACCCTCGAATAGTCACGTGACAGTAACAGCTATAAAAAGAAGGAGAATTTTTGTGTTCTGTAAGACATTAGGGCAATTGTTTCCCGGGATGTATCATAATGTAAGGAGTGGTGTACAAGTGTTGTTGAAGAAAACGATTGTTTGCTATTATAGCTTCTCGTAGAACTATGCAGACCCTCTTTTAAATTGTAAGATGGAGCAATTACAAAGAGGAAGGCAATGCAAGAACAATCATCGACAATTGAGCGTACCCAACAAATGGACAGAAGAGAGAAATTATCTACTAAACGTACTTTGTATTTTTTTGAATTTATTATTTTCCAGCTTCAAGGTCGTCAATTGGATGATGTTTAGTTTGGTTAATAAGACAAAGACATGAATGGAAAGTTATAAATTAAATACTTGCATGTCTGGTACCTATTCCACTGGTCAGATAATTCCAACTCAATGAATATGTACAATATGCACTCCAATTTATAGTTTTGAGCTCGATTTCACTATTGACGTGGTGTAATTTATGCTTAAATGGGCTAGAACGAATAAAGGGGGAATCTAGAAGTTTCCAAGTTGGAGATGCAACCACGATGCCTACTTATAGTAGAACGTTGCAGTACTTGTTTCCTGTTATAAGCTTGAGTAAATGTAGGAAACAGTTGATGGAGCGACATGCATCAATAATAGAGCCCTTCTTATGATCAGCCATATGATTGAAATGTAGATTAAGGAATTTGATTGGACAACGTTAAATTTGTTATATAAGGTGGATACATGGATGGAAATCTGGAAATTAAAATGTTGGAACTAAATACCTGCATGTCCTACATCACCTGATCTCTAAGTTTATTTTATTGTCATTTGCGTCATCGTTCGATCCTCTAGCTCATCAAAGGTTATAAAAAGGGAGCGTTTGAAATTGAAGAATATAATTTGGTTGATTGTTTTGAAGATTATAATCCTTTTAATTAGTTTGAAGATTATGATCGAGTAATTGTATAAAAGCATGTGATGCAAGGAAGATCATTGAACATCGGTCCCCTCCAATGGATGGATATATGAGCGAAAGGAAGATTTTATCCAACATTTACACGTTTGTACGTACCTCAATGACCAACTAAGCCAGAGCCCTCTGATGTCTACGCTGTGTCAAAATTAACTACCCTTAGCCACCTTATTCTGATTTGGAATACAACTTCAATGTCATAAATCAAGGCTCTAACATTATTAAAAAAAAATGGCCCCTCATTAAATCCACGAGACGGTCACATGTGCAGGCCAATTTTTCATATGACAAAATGTATTCATGACTCCCCAATGACATATAGATACATGTATATCCATCATGCATCCATGAGAATCTGTTATAGAAACCAAACACACATCATCATTCAAGTCAACCAGGATGGGTTGACTGCACGATAATGCTTGTGAGTCGTAGGGGTTAAATTTGAAGTCCACCTGTGCCAATCAAATAAGTTTTAGGGTTTTGGTAATATTTTGATACTGTCTTTCAAAAATATAAAATTATGTTATTAATATTAACTATTTTATATTTATTTAATTAGTTCTAATATATATTTATATATGTAAATATAATTTATAGATAAATTTATATAAAAAATGACAGTTGCATTTTAAATATACAAGTCATATGTGATGATTATTTCAAATGTGTACAAGTATTTTACGATTAAAATCACAAAAACATCTAAACGAATGTCAAAATCAACCCTTACTTATGATTGTGGGTTATCTCAATCTAAAAATATGAAACATTTGTTAGTATTGAATGTATCCTTGCCCTTTATTGTGATGACGTGTGTTAGAGTTAAAAACATCAACCTTGAGTATAGTTTGGAAATGCATTCACCATAAATACATGTATTCATACAAACGAATTCACATGCCTAAAATATAGGCTATAAATCTTAACATGTTGGAAAAGGCACACAGAAACGTAATGAGATGAGAGTTTATATAAAGCTACATTTTACATTTCTCACGCATCTGAAAAATGTTTCACATGATTTCGATAAAGTCGGCATTGTAAGGCATGAAAAGAGCAGTTTCACAGGGCAGGATGCCACACTAGAAATTTACGGTATGCTAATCTATAGAAAATTGTAATTTAGATTTCTCGTGTCGTATGAACATTGTTTCACCCGATAAGGTCGCCATTGTAGGGTTCGACAACGTTGACACAATAGTAATGGGCATAGCAATTTTCTCAAACCTCCATAAATATTCTGAGCCTGACGGAGTTTGATCAAGCAAAATTGTCTTTATTACTGTGATTGAATCTTGATATTTTACTTATAATATCAACACTCTAGTGTTAAAAACCTTGGGAACTGGTCAATCAAATATGGCACCAAATAACAATGACGATGAGGTTAAGAGGATAGCTAAGGATAAGCCTCATGTGGTGGGTGCTCTCTTCGTCCAATAAGACCACCTTGTCCCATTCCTTGAGCTTTCAAAGCTTCTAGCCTCCCAAGGCTTAATGAATTCTTATTCCACTACTACCTCGAATGTTGCACGCATTCACCCTCAACCGGATAAGAATTTCAAAATTAAGGTCAAACTAGTGTTCGTCCTCATGCCTTCCATTCATGGAATTGAAAACAAATGCACGTTCCACTCCATGTTTTGCATATGTTGTTGGCTGGGCCATTAGAGGAATGGTTGTCTACAGATCAATACTATAGAAAATGCTCTGGTTCATTTTTATAATTAAAGTCTAATTTCCTTGTAACTGTGATTTTGTAACAATTGCATTATAATGTTGTTCCAATTTGAATGAGATGTCATTTGTCTTGCTAATGTCACTAACAATTACCAGCCATCGTGAAATCGAGCACAGAGTTACATTTACACCAAACGTCACCTTGAGTGAAGCACATCATATTTGATATTCATAAGAAGCATAAATAAGTCATGGGCAACACTCTTAATTGCAAATCAACTCATATATAATATAGTTATGCTAGATTGATAGCTCATAATATTGTCGTGATCATTCATGCAACCTAGAACCATCTTGTCATCCATTGATCTATACTTGGCTAAGTTTTCTATCAGTGGAAATATGGTTTGCAGCATAAAGTGAGTTATTAATAATTAAAGCTAATTGTTTTCAACTATTTTCAAATTGGTGTATAGATTTAATATGTCTAATTTTTAAATTTCTTTAATTTTCTTCAAGCAATGAATGCCATATAATAAAATTTGTGAGTTTATTTTCATTTTTCTTTGTTAATACTCTCAAAATCATTTTTATACATACAAAAGAGAGTCGGCTTTTTTTTAGACCAAACATGACACAAGACCGTAGGCAAAGATGTTTATTTTCTCTTATGTTGATGAAATACAAATATGCAGGTAGGCTAAAGTTGTAGATGACCCATACGCTTCAGGATACTGCTTCCTCTAAGAGAAAGGTGGCAGAGATTACTGTAACTCACATCAAGCTCCCTGTGTTTCTCGAAAGCAATACTACGACCGAGGCCCCATCCAACTCTCCTGGTACGTATACTCATTCAATATAATTTTGCAGATTATATAGCATTTAGACGTAGCTGATTTCTTGCAAATTCTAGCCATGGAAATAGGTGAAACACAGCTAGGGAAGACTCTATGTTTGTGGCATCCACTATACTCTTGCAAGAGAAGACATCAAGTGAGATGGGGGATGAGGCTCCTTTCATTCTTAAATTATTGCACTTGGTATGCACCTAGGAGAGTTGTTTGTAGAGCTCTACCACAATGATCTTGTCACTAGAGTACTTAGGTAGCCTGTGCTTAGCAAGGTCAAAACTACTTGCCCTAATGTAGGTGAAGGTGTGAAACTACGTGAAGTGGCACCCGTACTTCTCGATCATCTCAGCTTCTTGAGGAGAGATTCTTCTTTCAGGGTTTCCTTCTAGGAGCTAGATGATGCACATGGTGAATGCATCATTCACCTATGTGAAATGGACATTTCTCTTCTTGGAGGTGATATGTTTGTACTTCTCAAATGCAGGAGATTTATGAGGAACATTCTAAGCAACGAACAATACTTTGTGTGGTCTAGTGAGGACAAAGTGGAAATAGGCTCATATCTGACATATTTGATCTTCATGGTTTCCTGGAACAATGATGGAATGCTGAGATGAGGGTGTAAGAATAATTTGAAGTTGGTCCAAGTACTTACTATTTTTAGTAAGTGAAACCTCACCTTGACCTACTAAATTTAGCCATTTTTTCATCGTTTCCCAATTTCCAATTTTGGGGCCCCAAACTTGAGGTTTGTACAAAGGGTTTTGGATGTTTGATTCTTTGATATCAGATTTAGTATTTTTAGTAAGGCCCAAAGGCCAACTTACTAATAATATAAGTATGTGCTCAGGTTGTCGGATAGGAGCAAAAATTGTCTTGTTATATTAGGAATTTCATCGTGAGTTCTTGCTCTAATTTTAAGGTGATTTTTCCCTTTTGATCTCTCAGAATATGAAAAGGCAATTTTTTGGGCAGAGACGAATAGGCGGGTGCTGTAAAAAATTTAGAGGATCAATGGGGATGCTTCTTGGATCTTCTTAAAGGCGTTCACAAGATAAGTGCTCAAGAAACATTTCATGAAAAATGGAGTAGAAATAAGGGAGTTATCAGCAAATTTTTCCTTTTTGGAGGAGGGTTTATTTGTAAAATCTAAGCATGCACAGGTACAACAACATTGGAGAATGAGGAGTTAATGAAGAATGGCTCCAAAATTCTCAAGTCAAGTTTAAATATTCAAACACCAATTGTGGTTAAGTCAAACCCACCTCTTGGTTTCCATGCACTTCTTCTCCTTAACCTGGGTCATAATCACCTTGGTTCCCTATCGCAGCCCTATAATCACTTCCTCATCCTCAACACCTTATCACCTACCTCCTGCACCCCACACATTTTAATTTAATTACTTTAATTAAATTAATGCCATTTACCTCCATACATATTAATTTAATTATTTTAATTAAGTTAATGACCTTTTATCCACACACACATTAATTTAATTATTCACATTAAATTAATTCACTACCCTCACACACCTATTTAATATAATTTCCTTTATTAAATACACCTCACCTAACCACCCCCATCATTTGACCCATTAACCTAAACCCTAAACCAATGCCTAAATAAAACCTAACATTAGACCCATCCCCTCACCTCACATTAAAAGCCTCCTAAGGTCGGTTTTCACCTCGAGAAAAGAAGAGACCCTTATCAAATGGCGGAACAACTTCCTAGGCAAATTTTTGAACAACCCGAGATATCTCACCCAAACTGATGTCAGTTTACCCTAAACCGATGTCGGTTCACCCTAAACTGACGCCGGTTATACCTAGGATGGACCAAATGGCCTATTTAGACCCATCTAAAACTTTTTAATAGGTTGAACCTTTGGCATTGGATTTCCTTATCGCGAATTCAATCTTTTCAGACGCAGCAGCAAAGCAAGGATTGATTTGTGATCAGCCAAGATAACCAAGTTCACTGGGACAATAGTGAAGCCTCTTCCCAACACCTCTCCAACACAGCCACTCTTCCACTGGGCTTTAGATCCTGTACCTCACAGAAGAGTAAGTATCTTCCTCTCATCTATTTCATTTTTTATCAACATCTGTATTACTCCTGGTAAAGGAACTTATCCTTTTACCCTTTCCATTCCTCCTCTCTAGTTTCAGCCACCTTCTATACCCAATCATCTTAATACCTTGCCCAACCACCTACTGACCTCCTCAGTAATCTCAGACCTTCGCAACATACCTATACCCCCTCTGTGATCAATCCCAACACCTTCTACTAACTCCACTTCTTGCCTAAAAACTTTAAAACCCAGACTGTGTGATTTTCCACCAGCCCCCGACCTAACCGTCGTCGGTTCTCTCTAACCGTCGCCGGTTACATTCCAACCATCATCGGTTTTATAAAACCATGGTCGGTCTCTATTGTCACCTGATCTCTACCAAAATAACAACTTGTTTTACTCACATTCAACCTGACCTCATTGTTCCTGACCTATACCTACCTGAACACCTATTTGACCTTCAGATCTGTATCTAACCTAGCCTGTTAGCTCAGATTCACCTATAACCAACCTACTTGACCTCTGGATCTCCTTCTAGCCTAGCCTGTTAGATTAGATCTAGCCTATTGCATTTGTATGAGATGCCTAAATCATATTAAACTACAGTAGGACAATATTTACTTTATTTCAGCATTGAATTGTTTTAAACAGTGGACTGACAGCCATCTAGGAAGTATCACACTTCCAGGATCTAGCACATGCTAGGCAGTCCACTGCATATATTGTTTAACTCTCTTTGGTGGTCTTGTTTTGGTTCTTATATAGGTAGTTCCTCCTAGCCAAAAGGAAGGTCTCACAATCACTTCGATTCAGGATTCAGATACGCGCGCATACAACCTTCAACCATCCCAAACCAGGTATTCCTCTTACCACCTTTACCTTATCTGTTTTGTCAAGTACTTCTCAGAAAACTAAGAAATTAGGTGAAACATTTTGGCACACCCGATGGGACCCATTCGGGGTTCCTTGCATCTTTCTTCATTCCTAGGTGAAAAATTGTGTGTGTTTGTTTCCCTTCTAATAGCATTCACATTAATACTTTCTCCTTGGTAACATTCTCTTCTTTCTACTTGCTCCGAAAGACACATTTCTTTTGGTGTATTTAAAAAGAACCTTCTTATTCTTGTTTTCTGCATTTTAGTGAAAGAGCATCCCTCTTCCTGTTCATCTATTGTTGTCATCGAATATCATACTTTCGATTTGGGTTTAAAACAAGTGCACTGCATTCTGATTTAACTCATTAGCTCACATTAATTGAGGGCAACCTATACGCTGGAAGTCATGACCAGCTGATGGTTGAAAAATGAATCATAGAAAAGCACTTCTATCCTTTTCTCTTTCTTTGAGTCTTACCAAACCACACAAAAATTCAAAATACATACATTCTTAAACAACATCCTACCTGGAAGAAGCTGTAGGTGATCACACGATCACGGTACAGTGGGCACCCAACTCGCTGCTCTATCGAGTCATACTTCAGAGTGAAGCCCGCCCCCGCCATAACATTCCTGAAACCTCACCCTTTAGAATTCTTTCTTCGTAGGAAGCCTTCCTCACCAAGAAATTATATTGTTCTGTTCATAACAGTCAGTCCATACAAATAGCATAAGTTGAACAAATGTAATAGAATAGGCACTCTAGGAACGTTCTTTCTTAGTGTTCTGCTTGATTTGTGTTTTGAGGTGAGAGCTTTCGATCATCATTTTTGTCTTTCCTTGCACACTCCCAATCATAGTCGGTGTATTTTGACTTTGTCTGAGTGTGCCTGGACCACATCTACATCATTCTCAGACTTCTGGGTTTGATTCAACACCAGAATTTTTAAATCACAACCATTTTCTTATTCTCTGTTTCAATTTCACAGTAACCAGCTACGGTTATCTTTAACCGGCATCGGTTTAACCCAACCGGCGTCGGTCTAAAGTCTTCTTGGATACCTATCCAAAAGACACCTATTTCACTTTCTGAGCTGTAAAAGGCTCCTATCACCTTTCATATTGTTGTTACTTCAATCACAGTCACCTTACGTCTCATCCTGTGTGAAAATTGTCAGTCTGGGACCATCATTTAACAGACTGTTGGTTTTTCACAGTAACTGGCACTGGTTAAGCCTAACCGGCATTGGTTTACCTGAACCGGCGTCGGTCACCCTGTGCTATTTTACAGCTCACCAGCCGACCTAATTCACTCACCGTTGACTATTTTCCTAGTTCTATTGTGTTTTGTGCCATTCAGACATAATACAGTCTTGCCAAATCAGTTCCTATCCACATGGTGCTAACCCGTAGTCAGGCAAGTGCCCTTGTATTTCACACTAGTCGACTACCACTCACCACCTCACCACCTAGCTCTTCATCACCTAGTCCTTCACCACCTTCCATCTCATCATCCATGGATCCCAATCAACCTATCACCATTCCTACAGGTGACACAGAGTTTGCATGACTCCTGGATCA
The DNA here is from genome assembly GCA_019776745.2 of Taxus chinensis. Lineage (NCBI taxonomy): Eukaryota > Viridiplantae > Streptophyta > Pinopsida > Cupressales > Taxaceae > Taxus > Taxus chinensis. The sequence continues at coordinate 710,869,747 of CM034150.1, forward strand.
GAATCCCACTACTTTGAGCCACTACCTCACCCATGCCTCCACTCGAGATGCCTCAGGTCAATTGATCTATGGCATGCCCATATCCTTATCTCCATCCCTAATGATCACTTCCACCTGGCTCCACCTCCTACCACAGTGACCTCACCTGTTTTATCCCTAGTTGTGTCGCAGCTAGGTCCCATGCCAGCTTTGACCGCCACATCCACCACCTCTATTGCACCTGCAGTCTCCACCATACCTTCATCCACCACCCAAAACATAGCATCATCTGCACCTGTTGTCTCATATATACCAGTCGCAATGCTACCACCCTTTGTGTCGGTAACCTCTACCCCATTTCAAAATGTTGTCCTTTCTATTCCCCAATCTCTACCTCCCATCTCTACCAGGGTCACTACAAGTGTCCCACCCTCACATACCTACTACCAGCACCTCCTATTTCATCAGTCATTCAGTCTGGGTATATACCCTCTATGTCTGTCTCTCAATTCCCACCTCCTTATTCGACACCACCATATTCTGGAATGTCCTATTCTTCATATGTCCACAACAACCTCCTTTCACTCCGGGGGGTACCCAATCTTCACAACCTAACAATGACTTTATCAAGTTAATGATGGACAAGATGCAAACATTAGAAGCATCTGTTTCTGGCTCCCGTAATTCTCTCACCTATGACGAGATTTGTAATGAGCCTATTCACCCATCCATTCCCATTCGCCCATATCCCGTACACTGGGAGATGCCTAAGTTTAACCACTTTAACAGTAAGGAAGACCCGCAGCAGCATTTGCGATCTTTCAAACATGGGTGTTACTTAATTTCCCATGATGATGCTCTGCTTTTGTGAACCTTTCCCATGTCCCTAATTGGTCCAACATTGGACTGGTATAGTGGATTACCTAGACATTCCATCTTCTCATTCAACCAAATAGCCCAAGCCTTCTTGGATCATTTTTGATTAACATTCGTCAAGAAGGTTACCATGACCGATCTTTATTCCACGCGTGTCAATATGACGATGAATCTATCACAGATTTTGTCACTCGTTGGCGTAGCCTAATCAACCAACTCACTTTCCAATTACCACAAACTGAACTCATAGAGCTCTTCACATGAGCCTGTGCTAGACATATCTCACCTACCTTACAGGTGTAAACCTTCTACACATTCGATGAGGCTTTCACATGGCACATAAACTTGAAATTCGTTGCCATCAAAGAGAAGAAGATACAATTACGAAACAAGAACTCCTCGTTTAAATCACACGATACTTCCTCTTCCTCGAAACCTCAGATGAGTTATTCCAAAGCCAAGGGAACTACCAATGCAGTGGTACTTAAGGCTTGTCCCTGCCCATCCATCCAATCATGCTAAACCTTCATCCAATCTGTCACCAGTCCAAGCCTTCCAATTCAAACGAGAACAAAAGAAATACACCTCAATTGGGGAACCATATTCATCTGTTTTAGAAAATATTATTAAAGCTAATGCCATCACCCTTCCTCCTATCAAACCACATACTAGTTTTGACCCCTCTCGCCCCATACCAGGTTGGTACAAGGAAAATGACTACTGTAACTATCACTGTGTAAATGGTCACAGTGATAGCAATTGTATCACCTTTAAAAACATTGTTCAGGGAATGCTCGAGAGTGGCGAGTTAGTCCTGGATAACCCTAATGCACCTGCCAATCAAGACCTTCATATTTTCAAGAAACCATTCCCTAACCATTCCCCATCTAATGATCAAACTGGTAATGCCTCACACAATGAAAGTAATACATGTGAGGTACATGTTATCTTTACCGACTTACCACTTGATTCCCAAATATCTCCTATCCCCTCCATCGAGGAAATCCTAGCCCGAAATCCTCTACCCACACAGGAACCTACTTTATCCATTCCTCTACCCATAGAGGAAATCCCTTCACCTCCCCGTACACCTGTGGAGGAGTCTCTCGTTAGCACCGATATCATTTCCCCTTCAGCTTCCCTACCCAGTGAACCGCTACCAATTGTACCTCCTCCACCCACAGAGGAGTACCCATCGTCTTCTCCACCTATTCAGGATCCAATAGATTTGTCGTTACCACTCGGTGACCATTCTCCATCAGCTACCCAAGATCATACGGACCTACTTTTGGCTCTCTTACCTACAGAGGCCAAAGCCAGTGAATTCCCTATTTCTCAGACACATTTTACGGGAATCCCCACTCACTCCACATCTACCTCATCTACCACAGTGTCGTTCTCATGTTTGGCCGACCACCTGGACTATGTTGATAGGTCTTTACTTTGGGGGCATCTCTTACTCCCGGTCTCAACCCAAATGCAATCATCTTCCACTGACACTTCTACCATTTATCCGAAGAGTTTCAACAACCCAAACCACACATGAACATAACTCTTGATACATCTTCTACTACATCATCCTCATCTATACCCGCCCCTCTACCTGCTAGCCGACATGTTCCAACATCATCTCTTGTATCTAAACCCACTAGTGTTCTAGGGGTCACACCCACATCAAACCTTGCACATCCTCCTATCAGGATACACTTGACCACATCTTCCCATATACCTATTGAACCAATCCCTCAACCTAAATGAAAAACCCAACCTTCTAATCTGCATGCACCGACCTCACCAACTACACCTTTATCACCTTCACCCTACCATCCATCTTGGGACCTCACCCCTCTACCTTAACAAAATCTACTCTCTCCAGGGGTAAACCTAAAATTCCCTTGACCCCTTTACCACAACCTGCAGCTCTACCTAGGCGAACCTTGCGTCCTTCATCACCATCTATAACTTCTTTGCCTCCTATACCACCATTACCTTCTATACCTCCTTCACTACCTATGACATTTTCTTCCACCTCACCTGTACCTCCCTCTCGACCTCGACCAACACCTACCACTGCACCTCAGTTGTCCCCTTGGGTCACTCATCCTCTCCCACCATCTACCTTGCCATCTACATCACGTGCTCCCCCTACACCTCTACCTAAGAAAAAACACCAAAAATAAAAAAAAATCTGTTAATTTCCAAAGAGGTGGTTAAACCTACCCCTCTTTCTATTGTTGCACCTACACCAAAGAAAGTACAACCCAAATCCAAGACTGCATCACCTCAACTACCACCACAACTACCCAATCTTCCAACCAAACCTACTTTCACTTCACATTGTGATCCACTGGTGGGATCATATGCCACCATCTTGGCTAACCTCCTGGAAAGCTCTGCTATCACCCTCCCTCCTCTTAGACCTTACGACCCTCTTAAACCTAAACTGGAAGGGTTTGATGATACTAAAATTTGTGCTTACCATCGTGTGCCAGGACATGATGTTGAGAACTGTAAGGGTCTAAAGGCTGCCCTCATTCAATTATGTCCTTCTGACCCCAATTTTGATGATGATGACCTCCTGGATGATGAACCTATTTCACCCTCACCACCTTCTTCACATCTTCCTCCTACACCTATACCACAACCTCCACCCTCACAAGCTCATAGAGCCACCCCCAAAATTTGAAATTAACATGGTTCGCATCAGAGAACTTGCCATGCCTCCACCTAAATGTCATTGCACCCAACTAACCTCACAAGGTTTTTCTCCTCCAGTAGGTTTTTTCCCTTCATGTCGTTATACCACTTACCCTACACCTTCTCCATTTGCCAACTTCCCTCAAATCAACATGGTACACGTCACTACACGTGCTCAGAAGCAGAAGGGCAAAGAAAAGGTAACTGACCCACCAACCAATCCTATACCCAACATACCATCTACACCCATACCTAAAATAACTATCCATGGCCCCACATACCCCATTTCTAATGGCATCACACATCGCACCATGCTCAAACAACTACACCAATCTCCCCTCAAAATGTCCTTATACGACCTCATCCAAACCTCGGAGTCACATCGTCAAGCCCTCATGGAGGTCCTTCAATCTATTGAGGTTTTACCTAATGACCCCACACCTGTAGCATCTATTATCACACCTCATCATGTCACTTCTCTCACCAAATTTCCATCTACCTCATCACCTCCACCTGTTCACCAAGTTGTTATCCTTAGTTTCTCGGATGACGAAATTGTCCCCCACCAAACCGATGACCCAGATCCTACACTTTTCATCTCCATCCATATCGATAATATACGCGTCTGATGTGTTATGATCGATGGGGGTGCTAGCATTAACATCATCTCCTCTCACGCATTCGAACAAATGTGCATACCCAACAACTGCATGCATAAACATCCAGTCATGTTGCGTTCATTCAATGACACTATCACCTCTACACTCGAGCACTATCATCCTCCACATTCATGTGGGTCCCCGTACTATTCCCGAGTTGTTCTACATGTTGGAAGGGGAGTTTCAATACAATTTGTTTCTCGGCAGACCCTGGATTCGTGTCATGGGTTGTGTTCCTTCTACTTTACACCGATGTGTAAAGTTTCGAACATGAAGGATGTTCCTATACCATTCCAGCTGACCCATCACCTTTCAAAACCTGCAACATGCTTTACCAGCCCAATGATGTCCTTGTACCTGTTAAGGCATCTACCTCCCTGCCTACATCTTCTTCACACACGACCCCATCCACCAGTGCCATTACAACCTCACCTTCACCCAAATCTTCTATTCCCACCACTGCTGTCACTTCTACCAGTCACACATCAGCTTCCCAACTAACTGAAACCTCCGCCGATCTAACTTCTAATGCTTCCTCCATTCCAGCCACCAATATATCAACCACTGATCCCTTGGAAGGTGTTTTTCAACGCCTCACTATGGGGGAGTATCGCCTGTACAATGTCAATACATTCCTTACTCCACAAGAGTATGGAAACCTTCACCAACATCCTCACTATGATCACCACATAGGCGAGCGTCTCCTTTATGGTCCTCCCCACCTCCGTACCCATCTTACCTATGGGGGACTTGACATTTCCACTTACACACCCGAACCACCATCACAAACCTGACCTTTTTCGGCTGACCTTCAGTCGCTTACCAACCACCGCTTTACTCACACTTTCCTACACCGCTGTGCCTAGAAGGGTTTTGGCTTTGGCCTTTATGAACAAGGTCGTCACACTGTTATTTCATGTACCACACGTAAACACAATGATCGTAGTGGAATCGGTTTTACCAAACTACCTGCCAAAAAGCCCCGTATTGAACTCATTGAAGACATTGACCCCTCTCCACCTTCTTCACCTACCCCACCTTCACCACCTTCACCAACGGAGTCGATGGATCCTGAATCTATCCCTCCTACCTTTTTTTTCCATAAATACCATTTCCTTGGGGCCTCTGACCTATCACCACGATGGCGAGGCTCCTTCCTCTCTTCCTTTCTTGTATCCTGACATGATAGGGGACGATACTCCTTCTATTAATGTTGTTCAATGTCAGGATGATGAATCCATACTCACCTACCTTGGTGCTGAAGACTCTTATATTCACCGGTCGTTACCTTCTGAGACACAAACAATGTTGAATGAATCGACTATCGAAGTCAACATCCACACTCAGGATGACCCCCACATTCTCAAGATTGGCCAATCTCTGGATACTGCTGAATAGGAAGCCCTAACTTCTTTTCTTAAAAATCATAGCCATGCTTTCACTTGGTCCTATGCTGACATGCCTGGCATTGATCCCACTATCGTGGTCCACAATATTGTAACCATTCCTGATGCCAAACCCGTAAAACAAAAGTTGAGGAAAATGCACCCTCGCATTGCTCTTCTTGTCAAAGAAGAACTTCAACGCCTTCTCTCAGTTTCCTTCATCTTACCCATCGATTACCCCCAATGGATTTCTAACATCGTCCCTGTCACTAAGGCAACAGGGGGACTTCACATTTGCACCGATTTCCATGATCTCAACCTTGCTTACCCAAAAGATGATTTTCCTCTACCTGGTATTGACCAGTTGGTTGACCTTACCGCTGGCCATGAGATGCTATCACTTATGGATGGTTTCTCAGGTTATAACCAAATCTTGCTCGCTCTAGAGGATCAACACAAAACCACATTCATTACCCCTTGGGGGACCTTCTGCTATCGAGTCATGCCTTTTGGCCTTAAAAATGCTGGTGCCACCTATCAGCATGCTATGACCTACATCTTCCATGATATCATGCATCACATATTGGAAGATTACATGGATGATCTCTTGGCCAAATCTAAACATCATGCTGAGCACCTCACCATCCTTGAAACCATCTTTGACTGCCTCATTAAATATTGTGTCCGCCTTCAGCCTAAAAAGTGTGTCTTCGCGGTTCTCTCAGGAAAGCTCCTGGGATTTATTATTTCCCTACGTGGTATAGAAGTTGACCCTGCTAAAGTCAAGGCCATTCTAGAAATGCCTCCACCCACTAACCTTAAACAACTCCGTAGCCTGCAAGGTAAATTACAGTCCATTCATCGTTTCATTTCACAATTATCTAACCATTGTCAACCATTTCATCACCTTCTCAAAAAGGATGTCTCTTTCAAATGGGATGACAACTGCCACAAAGCTTTTCGAGGCCTTAAAACAATACCTTCTCCAACCACCCATACTCATTCCACCTAAAGACGACCAACCCTTCTACCTATACATCTCTGCTACCGATCACTCCTTAGGGGCTATGCTCACTCATCATGATGAACAACATAGGGAGCAGGTAGTTTATTACATAAGTCGTACCCTTCTGGACTATGAAACCTAATACACTCACCCTGAAAAACTTTGCTTAGCCTTAGTTTTTGTCACCACCAAACTTCGCCATTACCTACTCAACCACAAAACCTATGTTGTGACCAACACTGACCCCTTACACTTCATGTATGCTAAACCTTACCAAAATCAACGTGTCACACGTTGGCTCATGCTTCTTGCTGACCTAGACCTCGAATTCATCCACCAAAAATCTATCAAGGGCCAGGCCATTGCTGACCAGCTCGCTGATGCACCTCTTTCTGGGAATCAATCTTCAAATTTTGATTTCCCTGACGAATCCATTGCTAACCTCTCTTTGGATGATGACCCTTACCAAATGACCTTATTCTTCGACGGTTCCAAATGTCAGCATGGGGGTGGTGTAGGTATTATCCTCATTCCTCTTGATGGTGAACCCATGCCTTTATCATTCAAACTTGACTTCAAATGCACCAACAATATCACCGAATACGAAGCACTCGTATTGGGTCTCATGACTGCCTATGCCTTAGATGTCAGAGTCCATTAATATCTTTGGTGATTCTCAACTGGTAGTAAACCAAGTCAATGGTGTTTATCAGTGTCATAATGAAATACTTCAAGAGTACAAATGTTACATGTCGGCATCATGTTGACTACCTTTGACCGCTATAAAATTCAAACCGTTCCGATCCACCAATAAATTCACGGATACCATGGCCTGCCTCACTTCCCAAATACCCGCTTCACCTACCGATTCAGACATCTTTGTTACCATAAAACACATACCAAGACCTTCTTATAAATCTTGTTGTGTTAACCTCATCCAAACTGCCTCACTAAACACACAAGACCTTTGGTATAAGCAGCTTGCGGACTACCTTTCCCTTTCTATATTACCTCCTGATCTCACACGTAATGGACAATGCACGCCTTTCTCAAAAAGGCCTCTCGTTATGTCATCATGGGTGGCCTTCTCTATAAATGAGGCTTTGACGGTATTCTCTTACGATGCCTCACCAGCTCTGAAATCCCCTATACCATTAAAGAAGTTCACGATGGCATATGCGGAGGTCACTTCAGTGGCCTTGCTGTTGCTAAATGCATTCTTCGCCTAGGCTATTATTGGTCCGACCCTCAATCATGATTGTTGTGACTACGTTAAGCATTGTGTAAAATTCCAACAACATGCCAATCTTCATCACACACCTAGTCATGCCTTACAGGTTGCTCGTGACCTTTGGCCCTTCTCTCAATGGGGTTTGGATCTTGTCGGAGAGATCAATCCTCACTCTTCCCTAAGACATCAATGGATCATCACCGCTACCAAATATTACACCAAATGGGTTGAAGCTGTACCCCTCATCTCCACTAAAGCTGAGAAAATATGTGAGTTCATCAATCATCACATTATTTGTCGCTTCGGTGTTCCACATCGCCTTATCACTGATAATGGAAAACAATTCAAAAACAAAACTCTACAGAAACTTTGTGACACCTTCGGTATCTAGCTTAGCTTCTCCTCACCATATTACCCACAAACCAATGGCCAAGCCTGAATCCACCAACAAAACCCTAAACAAAATTCTCATGAAAGTGGTTAACGATACTGGGAAGGATTGGCATATGCACATTCCTTTTGCTCTTTGGGCATACCATACTAGTATTCACACCTCCACTACTGCTACTCCCTTTTCTCTGGTCTACGGTACCAAGGCTGTTTTGCCTCTCGAAGTCTAGATCCCATCTCTCTGTATCTCCCTTCAAGATATGCTCACTGATGATGACTTTTGCCAAGACCGTTTAGCACAACTTGAGTTATTAGATGAACATCATCTTCATGCCCTCGACCATCTCCAAGTCTACCAAAAACGCATCAAGCGTGCCTATGACAAATGTGTCCATGAACACACCTTCAAGGTCAGTGATCTCATCCTCAAGGAAAATCAACATGTAACCAAAGCAGAAAAAAGAAAACGGGGCAAATTTGCTCCTAATTGGCTTGGACCATACATCGTGACCCATGACTATGGATCAGGTGCTTATCACTTGTCTTCACTTGATGGTAAGCCCGAACCTGAGCCCCTCAATGCCTTGCATCTTCGACCATTCTACTATTGACTTCTAGTCCTACATCACTATTTATCTAGTTCATGCTCGTCCCTTGAGTGCCATTTACCTTTTTCTTTTCCACACCTCATCTCCAACGACTAAACAAGAATCATGTGATTACCCGTCACCCTTTTGCCTTATCTTAAATATGTGCACCACAGCTCTGCACATGGCATGATTCTCATGGATACTTTTCGTCTTCTTTTAGATGAGATCCCATGGTCATTCACCCTTGCCTTCTCAACAAGAACCAAATGCTTCGTTATAGTCTCGTCCATGACTTAAAAGCCAAAAAAAAAGATGAATCCATCAAAAGGACTTCTTCCAAAATAAGGGATTAACTCCTTGAGTCAAACTTCCAATATAAAAGATGAATCCCTTAAAAGGACATCTTCCACCTTCAATTGTCACTATAAGTAGACTGCTCCCTCGAAGGACAGCTATAAAAATCTCACAACTCTCTACATAGTCTTTCCAAAAAGAGGACTATTTTCTCAAAAATCAAAATTCAGAAGCTTCCCGCATCGATCAGCTTCACGAAGACCTCAAGGAGACATATATTCATCCCGTATAGACTTCCTGCATCGATCAGTCTATCTAAAAAGTCAAAAAGAAAAAGAAAAAGAAAAGTAACCTTTTTCATCATGGACTTGCCTATTGTGATCTTGGCTCTATTGCCCAAGGCATTTTACTTCCCATTTTATGACCCAATTACCTTCACCTCCTTACCCATTGTCTTTTCACCTCATACTACCTCAAGGGACCTACTGAACCTACGACATTTGGTGATTCTGTGACTATTCTTCACCTTTAGAGTAATCAATCATGCAATGTCTTTAGGGTCTTATGTTCACTAGCCTATCTGTAGATGTGTTTCATACGTTTTGATCCTTGCCAATCGGGTGGCTTTCTTGCCCCCTCTTATCTTTTCTCTTCTTCATTACCTTTTGATCTTCCTATATAGGACTAGACCCTCGACACCTGCCTTTTGGGATTTTCTTTCTCAATCAACCTAAAATCACCCTACCTATACCTATATTCCACCTAAAATCGACCCATACCTATCTACACTATATCTCCACCTCACCTTAATCGACCTTGACCTAATCATACCTATGACCTTGAATCCAACCTAACTATCAACCTCACTACCTATTCTTCTATCTTCTCATATTCTTCCCTAGCTTATGGGAGAACTACATTCAGTCTGAGGTCCCTTTTTGTTGGGACTATGTAGGCAGCACTTCTAGGGCATGGGGCCCTGGAAGGTTAGCTCGGCAACTCTTTACCCTAACCATTTTCCCCACCTTTACCTGATTTCCCGTTCATATCAAAAACCTCGACATCTAAACCATATACCACATAACTTTTACCACTTATATTATTTCACATTTTCATACATAACCAACATTTTCCACATTTTACACCATCTCATGCATTTATATTGCCATTTGTTATCAAAATACTGAAATGAACATCCATGCCTAAACCAACCTGACTCCACCATGCCTAAACCAACCTGAATCAATCCATGCCTATAACCTGACTCAACCATGCCTATAACCTGACTCAATCCATGCCTAAATTAACCTGACTCGATCCATGCCTAAACTCACCTAATTTCCATCCATATCAAACCAACAAACCCATATCTCATCTAATACAAAGTAACTCATCCATATCTCATCTAACACAAGCCATACGCCGATATCTCATAAACACATTAACACATCACCAAATACCATGAATCTCATCATATAAATCAATGACTGTGTATCTCAAAATACATGCCTGTCTCATCATGGCCATCATCTCAAAAATGTCGGCACGTAGGCCGATATACAATAAAAAATGTCATCGGCACACATGCTGGTCTCATATATACAAAAAGAATGAATGATCCAATACAAAAAATCTTTGGCACGTAGGTCGGTATCATGTACAACATAATAATGAATACAAAATCTCTTCAGCACATAGGCCGGTCTCATATATGATACATACAAAAATGAATCGGCACGCAGGCCGGTCCACAGCAGGTCAATCATCTCCCCATCTGATGTCGTGGAATGCTCCCTGTGCCTGTGTCTCTCCCGACCCCTCTGCCACACCTGTCTGGGGCCCGACACCTGCCTCACCTCCTGCTGATGGCCCCTCACCTGGGGCTAGCCTTTGCACACTAGTGGCCTCACCACAACCCTGTCCCTGGGCTCACCGACCCCCTGTAATCTCCACATTGTGAGTGTGGGATCTGGTCCTCTCACTAGAGGCCTGTTGTGCTCTGTACTCGGCATAGGAGGGCACATCTAGCCCGGCAGCTAACAAATGATCCTGGTAATACCGTGCCTCTCCTAGGGCATCTCTGAACCTGGCCATGGGCACTATCTGTGGAGGTGTTATGGGTCCCGCTACCTGCGTGGGTACCTGTACAATGGGACCCTATCCCTGAACCTACACTGAGCCCTGTGCTAGTACTAGAGCTTGAGTTGGCCCTGGAGTCTGTGCCTGTGCCTGTATCTGGGCCTACATGGTAGTAATTTGTGCCTGTGCTACTGTCAGCTAGCCCTGCAGACCCGTAACCTGCCCCTGCGCTGTGGCCAACTGGCCCTGTAAAGTCTTCACCTGCGCCTGTAGAGTGGCCATCTCCCCTCCATCTCCACCTACCTCCTCTCCATCTCCATCTCCATCTCCCCTACCTCCGCCTGTGTAGGTACCTATCCCTGCCCTGCCTGAGCCTGTAACGTCACTATCTGGGCCTATAATGTCGCAACCTATGCCTCTGAACCTATGAGCTACCCCTACATGATCCCAAGCTACATCACCAAAGTAGCCACCTGCCCCTGTAGGGCGTCTCTCTGAACTATGATGGTGGCTAAGTCTGGCTGCCCTGGCCTCGGTGGTACGGCTCTCAGCTGTGCTGCCCACCACTGCCTATACCCATTTGCAACCCCAACATCATCAATCTGTACATCTACTGGCTGCTCCTCCTGCCCAGTCGACACTGTGGGTCGTGGTGGAGACATAGGTCTCTCCACATCATCTCTCCGGTACTGAGGGAACGAAGGTGGTACACCCTGGACCAATCTAAATTGGCGTCTAACCCACTCTACAGGTATTCACTCATGCTCTCCCGCTCTCCTCCCCTCTATCCACAGATGTATCTATAGCCCAGCTAGCTCCATGGCCATCTTTCTATATGAGGGGAAGCCCACATATGGCCTCCAAATGATGTCCACCTCGGACAGCCCCTCCAACAGCCTCCTGTAGTAAGCTACATCATGTGTAGCTCTGGCACCCCGGGCCTCTACCATGGCCGGTACCCACCGCCTGTACCCCACCCTCAAAACTCTTCGTGGGAATGCATCTGCCCGGGGCATCCCCACTGGTCAAACACAAACAATGTGCTTGTACGCCTAGCAATGTAGTAGTATGACGTAGTAGATACTAAATCTTCACAGTCGCCCATAGGCCCATAGCTCTCTATACACCTACATCAGCAATGCAGGTGCCCATGTGAACCGTGTTTGATGTATCATCATGTCATGGAGGACTCCCATCAGTGACCTCGGGAATCTCCCCCTCTGCATCCGACAGTGCGAAGCAGCACACTACCTCCATCATGAGTACCACTAACCTCATCTCCTCTGGATGAGCTCTATACATCACTCCATAGCTCAGGCTAGCGCTATGGAACGTCAGATCTGCTACACCCTCACCAAAAACGGGTGCTATTAACTCCTCAGACGCCTCTGAAGAGATGGAATAAACTTGGGCCCCCAATATGGGCAACCACAAGATCCTGTAGACGTCCTCTAGGGTGATTGTCATCTCACCAGTCGGCAAATGGAAGGTGTTGGTCACCGAGTCCCATCTATCGATGAGGGCAACCATAAGACTCACCTCCTGGACTACATGCCGGTAGCGCCGCACGCCTATCAATCCCACCTCTGCCACATGCTGCCACTATGCTTGCATCGTGATTGCTCGTACTTTCAATAACAAGGGCGGTACCTGGGCCCTCATCCGTAGCTTGTCTTGGGCCTGCATCCCAACCAAAGCAATGTATTAGTCCACCTTCCCAACTTACCTTATTTTTACCCCACATCTTGATCTAATATTTTTTGCCACCCCCATCCCGTTGGCCTTGCCTACTCACCCAAACTTACCCAAACCCATCCACCCAAACCTATCTAACCTAAACCCACCTACCCAAACCCATCTACCCGAACTTATCTACCCCAACCCTCACACAAACCTACCCAAACCCACCTACCCAAACCCATCCACCTGAACTTATCTACCCTAACCTTCACCCACACCTACCCTACCTCATCTACCCTAACCTACCCAAACCCATCCACCCGAACCTACCTACCCAAACCCATCTACCTGAACCTATCTACCCTTACCCTCCACACCTACCCAAACCCATTCACTCGAAACTATCTACCCTACCCTCACCCAAAACCACCCTTAACCCTTACCCACCTACCCTACTTTCTCACCCTAAACCCTTCCCCTCTCACCTAACTTCTTTCCCACCCTACCCTTACTCTCTTCTCTTTTTTATCCCACTTCATCTTAGGATTGACCGACCACGGTCATCCCTTTGATTGGCACTGGTCACTGTTCTTGTGACCGGTACCGATCACTATCCATCGACGTCGGCCACAAGTCGACCGACTTCGGTCACTATCCTGCCGCCCGTCCCGACTTCCCAACCCTATTTTTTCCCCCTTCCTACTCCTTCTACCCACCCAAATCCCTCTTATCACCTTTAATTATTCCTATCTTACTCTCTTTTAACCTACCCCCTACCCTTCCCCATGCCCATTGCCCTCCATTTTTCCCATTTTGAAACTCTTTCCCCCCAAACCCCCATTTTTTTCATATTTCCTATATTCTAGCACCAATTTAACTCAAAAATCAATACCAAAGGTTCAAATCCTACCTGATCCCACTGCCACCGTCGTGGCTGGAACCTCTGGCCTCCGCGTCGCTCCTCCCGATCCCTCTCAGGCCTTCGCCATCTTCAAATGACCTCCAACTCTCTCCACCAATCACCTCGCTCGATCCAATCTCGCAACCCCACTTCTCGCCTGATCAATCTCACCTATGTGGCTTACCAACCAATCTCTCTTTCGTACTCTTTCGACCTCTTCCTCTTTTCTCTCGTTTTGTCCTTTTCTTCTCCTTAATAATGCACAAATGAATTTTTAAAACGCGGGTTTTCCACTTTTTATACCCTACCCAACTTAACCGATGTTGGTTAACCCTTGACCGATGCCGGTTTGATGCCCTAGACTACCGATGTCGATTCCTCTCCACCGTCATCGGTTCATATTGACTGTTTTCGGTTACCCTGCCTACTCATTGCCCTCACATTGACCTCATTTTTCCTTACCTCCTTTTTCTTTTGCCTCCCCTTCACCTACTTGGACCACTTTACCTTCTTCTCTGGCCCTCCACCTTCTTTAACCTCACCTCGTTCACCGATTGGCGTCTCCTTATTTTACCCCTACCTCAGCCTTACCCGTGCTATGACCTATCTACCTAGACCCGAAAACCTGTTTGTGACCTTTGAACCACTATGCTCGCTATACCTTTGCGACGATGTTACCTGTGTTGTGATTGACCTAATGACCTTACCCAACCTATTGCCGTGACCGTTTATCCTGACCCTACCTTTGGTGTATAGGAACATACCTAAACATTCCTACACCTAACCTCCATTGTGCTTCCTGACCTTATCCTATACCTTGGATACTGAAATCACTTCAACCTTGTTTGGATAAACCTATCGACCTTAGACGATGTAAGTTTGCAAGCTCTTCAACCTGGTATCGTGTCGCAGTTTATATGTGTGTGTGCGTTCAACTGCCACTACCTTTGAACTTGGCCCGTTTACCCGTTTACCTATATGCCCGATTTTCCCTTTACCCCATTCCTCATTTCTCATCATTCTGCTTCACATCCACTTTTATCAAACCACTCGCCGTTTCGCCCCGTCACCTCATCAGTTCCTAGTTTGAGGGGGATCACCCTCATTCCCACTTGGGGCAACCACACTCTATTCTTGTTCACGTTGCTTACCAATACAAGCTACCCAACAAGAAGGGGCAAAATGTAGACACCGAAACCGTGTCGTAATCACCTTGGTCCCCTAGCACAGCCCTATAATCACTTCCTCATCCTCAACACCTTATCACCTACCTCCTGCACCCCACACATGTTAATTTAATTACTTTAATTAAATTAATGCCATTTATCTCCATACATATTAATTTAATTATTTTAATTAAGTTAATGACCTTTTACCCACACACATATTAATTTAATTATTTACATTAAATTAATTCAGCACCTTCACACACCTATTTAATAAAATTACCTTTATTAAATACACCTCACCTAACCACCCCTATCATTTGACCCATTAACCTAAACCCTAAACCAATGTCTGAAATAAAACCTAACATTACACCCATACCCTCACCTCACATTAAAAGCCTCCTAAGGTCGGTTTTCACCCCAAGAAAAGAAGAGACCCTTATCAAATGGCGGAACAACTTCCCATGCAACTTTTGAACAAACCGAGATATCTCACCCAAACCGACGTCGGTTTACCCCGGTTCACCCTAAACTGATGTCGGTTATACCGGGATGGACCAAATGGCCTATTTAGACCCATCTATAGCTTTGTAATAGGTTGTTGATTGTTGGTTGGTTGTTCATTGTTGATTTGAAACTTCTTATTGTGAATTCGATCTCTATAGATGTAACAACAGAACGAAGACTGATGGGAGATCAACAAAGGCAACCAAATACACTGGCACAACAGTGAAACTTTCTACCTAGAATTCTCCAACACAACAACCTCTTCATCATTCTTCAGACCCGTACCTCACAGAAGAGTAAGTATCCTCCTCCAACCTATTTCATCTACTTATCAACATCTGCAATACTTTTGGTAAAGGAACTTAATCCTTCACCCTTCGCCCATTCCCTCTCTCCAGTTTCAGCCACCTTCTATACCCAAATCATCTTAATACCTTGCCCAATTATTTATCTGACCTCTTCAGTAATCTCAGACCTTCGCAACATATTTACACCCCCTCTGTGATCAATCCCTACCTTCCACCAACTCCACTTTTGCCCCAAAACTCCCAAAACTCAGACTGTGTGATTTTACCAGTTCCTGACCTGACCGTCATCGGTTCTCTCTAACCGTCACCGGTTACGGTAAGACCATCATCGGTTTTGTAGAACTGTGGTCGGTCTCTATTTTCCCTGATCTCTACCAAAACAACAACCTGTTTGTGACTCACATTCAACCTGACCTCATTGTTCCTGGCCTATACCTACCTGAACACCTATTTGAGCTTCAGATCTATATCTAACCTAGCCTGTTAGCTCAAATTCACCTATAATCAACCTACTTGATCTCTGGATCTCCTTCTAGCCTAGCCTGTTAGATTAGATCTAGCCTATTGCGTTTGTATGAGATGCCTAAATCATATTAAACTACATTAGGAAAACATTTACTTTGTTTCAGCATTGAATTGTTTTAAACAGTGGACTGACAGCCATCTAGGAAGTATCGTACTTCCAGGATCTAGCATATGCTAGGCAGTCCACTACATATATCGTTTAACTCTCTTTGGTGGTCTTGTTTTGATTCTTATACAAGTAGTTCCTCCTAGCCAAAAGGAAGGCCTCACAATCACTTTGATTCAGATATCAAATACACGTGCATACAACCTTCAACCATCTCAAACCAGGTATTCCTCTTACCACCTTTACCTTATCTGTTTCGTCAAGTACTTCTTAGAAAACTAAGAAATCAGGAGAAACATGCACCACAACACTGCAAAATGTGCCAAGGGTCAGGTTTGTCATGGGGAGGGGACTAGTTTACATGTGAGGTGGTTAACACTTACCTAGTGTACACCATGGTCAATTAAGTGACAAAATGAATCTTCCTCCAAGGGGTTGAAATTTGTAGAACTTGATGCAATTTTCACCACAATACTGCAAAATGTGCCAAGGGTTACGTTTGTCATGGGAAGGGGACTAGTTTGCAACCTAACCACCAAAGATATCACTTAAGTGAGGAAAGAGTCTTTCCTCCAGGGAGTTGCACTTTGCAGTTCCCATTGCACATTTTTGCAAGGTGCAAAAGTGATTGCAGCATTGTGAAGTACAACCTAAACACTTATAGTAAGCTTGTCTTCACCAACAGCTTCCAGAAATAGACCTCAGAGAATGAGTCTTTGCCCCCAGAGCTTCCCTGAGATTTTCATGGACAAAACTTATATGATTTTGAATGAAAAATTCCTAATGAGATCAATGGTCCCTCTTTTAGGAGCCAATTTTTCCTAAAATTCAAAATTTACCCCACTTTTTAATTCTTGTCAAGCCTGTGCGCCAGAAGGTCAAACTGTCACAAGAGAGAAACTTACATTATTGTATAACTTGTCATATGTGCCATGTATAGGGTTGAATTACATTCACATTGATTTTTAAATCAGGTCTTAACTCCCTTTGGAACTCCCAAAATGCTCATTTGAACCTCCAACAGGATCAAAGATCTTCACTTGCATTGTCGGGCCAATATCTCAAAATTATGACGACACACTCTCCTTTTTTTTTAAAAAATTTGAAGTAGGCATATTTATATTTCCAATGAGTGTTTGGTCACTTCAAAAAAAATACCCGAGGCACCTAGACCGTCTGGAACAAGATCACTAACTTTTTCACTCCTTTCATGTCCCTGCCTGTGCTATAAGTAGCCCAGTGTTGTACAACTTGTTCCCAAACCAGATTCACCTTGTAGAACTTCCCTAAATTACCTCCAATGATGTCATAGATCAGTCAAAATATACTCAAATACATTATCCCTTATTTATTCATCTCCATAGGATGTTCATTAGGTGTCAAAGTCCTGAAAATAGGCCATTTTAGGCCTCCGGGGGCAATTCCTTCAAAGTGGATGAAAATGAAACCATGAATTTCTTCCCACAAAATTACCTACACATGAAACACACTCTAAAAATCTAGTTAGAACACCCCTCTCGGACATGATGAAGTTTACATAGTTAGAGATTAGTCAGAGGACATGTTTACATTACCTAGTTTAGGGATATTTGTAGTGTAGGCTTCGTCGTCATGGCAAAAAAATTCAATTTTTCATGGTAGACATTTAGCATGACAACAAATGGATCTAGCTTGGGGACTTGTTTTAGATTGAACAAGTGAAGATGGAGTAAGTATTAATCCTAGAATCTCAAGACACTAAGAGGACCAATGCCTTATCCATTGGGCTACAGGAGTCATTGCAAAACAAGGATGAATACAACAAAACCTTCATGTATTGAACACAACACATGACAAAAACAAACACATGATAGAAAGGGAAACACACAATGGAAAGGGAAACACACAAGCCTATATTCAACTATGGTACATGTGGGGGATAACTCAGTTTCAATGAAGTACTTTTCTCTTCGAAAGTTACCTATTAATGGGTAACATTGAGTGTTGATGTTCTGCGAAGCCATTGATAAGTTAGGGGAAGTAGCCTATTTTTCTCATCTGCTTATGAAATCCAAGTGCTTTTATAAGCTCTTGTATGTTTGGGGAGAGTTAGCCTACATGATCATTTTTATGCTTAGAGCTTTGCTCGCAAAATCTATCCATTTTAGACTGTAAATCATCTTCTGTGTTCATCCACGTTGTTAATTTATTACTTTAAGCTCCACCATTGCCCCAAGGCTAATTTTTTATTGGGTTGTTTGATTGTTCTAAGTTCTCTTCTTTCCCATATTTTTTCTTATTGACCACTTTTTCATAAGGGGCTTTGAATTCATCTTTTTGTTCTATTTCATTATGAGATGTTTGGACATTAAACGAAGAATCAAACATAGTCTCATACCTATCGTATATGGCCATAACATGTGTCAAGAGGTCAAGACTTAACTTGGGACCTTTCGTACCTTCCACAACTTTCAAGATATCTTGCAAGGATTTCTTCTTCAAAACTGTCGAGAGCTCACCATCCCATTCATTTGAGGAATCTTTGTTTTAAAACTCGATGAAATAGTTTGGAGAAATTGATCCATCATCCTAAGACTCATTGAACTTAACTACCTCTTCAATATGGGAGGCTTCATCATTAAAGGAATCAAGGACCTTTGTTTTAATCTTTTCCTTATAGAAAGAATCTTCTTCTTCAAATAGAAAAGAGAAAACTTCACTTTCATCAACACATCCATCAATCATTAGCTAAGGAGGGACATCGTATTTTTTTACCTTGATAGAATTCATCATGACCAAATTTTTAATTGGTTGAGAAGCCAACATTAGAATCATACATGTCTTGTAATTCCATGGCCCACATTAGGAATTCAAGGTTGAGTTGAGGGTATTTTGTTTCTTCTGCAGCTCTCAACATTTCTTGTATAGATTCTTCTTTCAAACCTTTCAAAGGTTCATCACAAGTTAGCATTTCTTCTTCCTAGATAACATGATTAAGAGAATCTTCATCTTCAAATGGGAATGAGAATGCCTCCTTATCATGGATAAAATGCATTGGCTAATTTTTTAGCTTAGAACTCATCAATAATCGCTTTGTCTTCTTCATGGCTCAGATCATTTGGTAATTCGGGGTTGCCCTCTTGTAGCTTAAGATTTCTCCACTCTTCTTCATACTCAATACTCCATCGAAAATGAATGCTTGGTCCTATCAGGATAGGAATTTCACCCTCCTCTTTGGATGTTATGAAGTAGTTCCTATGTCCACTATCTTGATAAAGAATATCAACTCTAGGATCTTCTGGTTTTTGTACTATATACTTCATCTTTCTCACCAGAAACAAATTTTTCATTTGGCTTTTGAATGGAGTATTTGTTGAAGACCAGTCCATCTGAATTTCTCCTCCAAAATCTCTACAGAAGTGTTTACTCAATAACATCCCATATGAGGCCAAAATGTCTACCACTAAGATAGTCAATAAGACTTTCTTCTCATGAAAATTAGCTAAAGTAACTTGGGCATATTTTATTCTTCCCACAAGTGGGACTTCTTTAGTTTCCATGGAATAAAATTGACCTTTATCTTGTGTAAGAGTGAGACCAAGGGAATTAATTACTTTAATTGGTATCACATTGTCAGAGGCATCAAATTCTATGATACAATTGTTTAATTGGCAACCTTTGATAAGAAGAGAAAGATAGAATGGTTCAATATTGTCGGTCTTAGATGTACTTAATGCTAACATGTTCTGAGATGACGGGGAAGAAAGAGTTGGTAATAACTCTTTGGAAGAGGGTGTGAAAACATTGGGATTTGGGTTACTACCTTTGATAAACCAAAGTAGTTTATCAAACTATTCAGGATGAGTTTGTAAATATTCGAACTCAGAATTTCAGACCTTATACCGTTTGACATGGTCTATGATATTAAAAGAGGAAGAAGTAGATATCTTTGAGGTGATGGGAGATTTTAGAGGTAGATGAGACACTACTTTAGGAGTGGGGGCTACTTTGATAATAGAGGTAGGCTTGGAAGCTATTGTTAGCTTACTATGTACCTCAAAAGTTTTGTTAGAAACATTCACTGGATTAAGAGTAACATTAGAAGGTTTAGAAGAAGTTTTAACAGGAGTATACTTAGGGGACTTACTTGTTTCAGCCGAGGTCTTCATGGTTGCTATGAGGTCTGGCTTTTCTTTAATAGAGTCCATAGAAAGTGAAAGTGCAGGTTCTTGGTTGATTATTTTGTTAGGTAGAGTTGTTGTGGGAGGGTTTGCATCTTTCTTCTTCTTCAGAGTAGTGGTGGGAGAACTTTGTTTTTGGGATTGAGAACGAGTGAAAATAACACAAGAGATACTTGGTGCATTGTCCTCTTCACTTTCATCTCTAGAAGAGTAATTGAAGTATTCAATCTCAGCATCATCAACTTCTTCAATTTCAAGCCCATTTTCTTCTTCTTCATCATCGTCTTGTTCAACAATCTCTTCTTCATCATCTTCTTGTGTATCGTAGGTTGCATTGACTAGGGGAGCCTCTAGAGAAAGTCTTTGGGGAGGTGCTGCAATTATTATCTTATTCAGAAAATTATTCTTCCTTGGAGCATCTCTCAAATTTCTTTATGCAAGTTGTTTTTTGAGCACAATCACATCATTTTCCAATTTTTGGACCAAAGGATCCATAGAGGAGGAATTAGAAGTTTGACCTTTTTGTTTGCCACTTGGATTTTTTACTTTTCTAAACAGAATTAGATCATCTTCTACTTCAACAACATAATCTTGAGCTTCTCTGAGATTTATAGGTAAATATATTCTGAGAATGAAACCTACCTCAGGTAATTAGGCGTTAATGAATAATCTCTTCACGTTGTCATCAGAGGGAATAACTTCAAAAGGTATCCACTTGAGAAACCTGTTATAATGAGCTACGAAGTCCCTCATAGTCTCATTAAACTCCTTTTCCATTTGCACTCGTTGCACTAAGATATCTTGACAATATTCAATGGATTTGAACCTTTCTTCAAAACTAGTATTGATGTCATCCTAACTAGTGATGGATCTAGCCGGTAGGAGATAGAACCACTTTGTTGCCTTATCTTATAGGATTCTATGAACAACTTGACCGACACATCTTCATGTTCTACTCCTAATACACCACATGCTATGATGAATGCTTACACATGTTCTCTTGGGAGTTGCATGTTGTCGCCTCTGAATTTAGGAAAACTCTTACTAGAACCATTTGATAATTCATGGATTGGTGCAGCGAGGGTGAGTGGACTTGTGTTTCTTCCCCATGGTACAATTTGTAGAGGCCTCTCTCGCTCATCCCTCATTCTTATTTATTATTATGCTTCCACTTATTCATTTGCTTATGCTTCTATAAAGTATTCAAAGTCTTCTTTAAGATCTACAAATTCTATAGCCAATCGATTTGGAGAAATTTGAGAAAATGGGGATGAGACAATAAGATTTTGATTAGGATTTTCAACACCACTTGAGATGCCAATGTGATAAGTCACAAGAGGAAGGGAATAATGAGAATTGTTGATTTTTTATTGTCATCTTTGGATTTATTCAAAGACAGGGTCAAAGTTTCATCTTTTCCTCTCAAACCTGGTGTATCTAAGATCAACTAATTTACAGAGTTTAAATCAGCTCAAATCAGAATTTTATCAAGCTTTATTTTTTGAAATTTTAACTTGTCTTTCTCTTTACAAAGCTTCTGCATGTTCTTCTTCAGAATCTAGAACTCTTGTAGTTGTGTGGTAATGGAATAAATTCACTCTATTATGTCAAATAGCCTCTCTCAAGTCTGATGCAATGTCCTTTTGTGTATGGAAAATAAGTTCAGGTCTTAGGACTGGGGGAGGACCAGGAATATCCATGAATGGAAGGCATAAGAATCAATGGATTTTCATATTTCAAAATTCCTTTTTGAGCTTTTCAAATATTTGATTTTTTTTTGGATTTTGGGATACATATATTTTTATGTATTTTTGTGGTATTTGATGTGGTGCAAAGACAACAAAATCTTCCTCGATGTGGGCACCAAAAACTATTGGTGAAATAATTTTTTCCTAAGGACAAATTATGAGATTTCACCAATGTTCTGGGACTAGGTCCCTCGGCTTGAATGGGTCAGCTCCATTTATTGAAAGTGAGGAAATGAAAACAATATAAACTAATTTTGGGGGTGGCCTGAAGACTAGGGATCACACAGAAATACTTCCCTAAACCTATGGCAATTGTTTGTATGGAATACAAGGGAGGAAAATTGTTTAGAGAGCGAGATAGGAGAGGGAAAAAGGAAAGGGATTTAAATAAATGAAAATCATAGCAGAGTTCATTACTTTAAAATTAGAGTATTTCACTTACATCAATGAGAAAAAACCATTCACAAAGAAAGATGAACAATCAACAAGAAAACCAAAGTTTTATTGCATGATGTTACACAATTTACAATGCTCATGGAGTACAAGTTGAGATGGAGATAAAATAGTAATAGATAAGAAATAGAGGAAATTAAGGCACTTGTTTATAGAAAGACAATGAGATCCAGTAAACAAGCATTAACCATCCTTTACAATGAGGAGATAATATCCTTTTATAACTTTACAATCCATTTCTTCATCTACCCCCACATGACTTTTCATATTCCCATTACAAGTGAATTTTCAAATGCCATTAGGAAACACAAAATCAATCCCCTTTTTATAATTGCAAAAGGGAATTTTACATTACACAAATATTACAGTCACTTTAATGAATAAGACAAAAAGTCATTATTACACACAATGAAGAATTAGAAGGAAGGGAGTAAAAGAAGAGTGATTATAGAAGAAGGATGAATTAGCTTTGCCACTTGATGAAGATTGCTCCTATGACGAATATTTTTCCTCTTATGCCTCTAGTGGAAATTCAATTGGCTTAAACTCAAGTCCTTTCAACTCTTTGACAAAATGAACAAATGTTGGTGTGATCTTCTCCAACTTCAAGATCATCCGTACAATTGGCCCCAATAGTATTCCAATTGCAAAATGTGATGTAATCCGGGAAGATTGAAAGAATTAGGATCTTTTATCTTGTCAAATTTGGTCCTAGGAACATATGAAAATAAGTGAAATGCATCTAGGGAGGACTCAATATTTATAACATCCACTATACTCTTGAAAAAGAAGACACCGATTGAGATGGGGAATGAGTCTCCTTTCTTTCTTAAATTCTTGCACTTGGTATGCACCTGGGAGAGTTGCCTGCAAATCTCTGCCATGATGATCTTGTCACTGGGGTACTTAGGTAGCCTGAGTGTAGCAAGGTCAAAACCACTCACCTTGATATAGGTGAAGGTGTGAAACTGCGTGAAGTGACACCTCTACTTCTTGATCGACTCAGCTTCTCGAGGAGAGATTCTTCTTTCAGGTTTTCCTTCTAGCATCTAGATGAATTACATGGTGAATGCATCATTCACCCATGTGAAATGGACATTGCTCTCCTTGAAGGTGATCTGTTTGTACTTCTTGAAGGTAAGATCTTTCTGAGGAACATTTTGAGCAACAAACAATCCTTTGTATGTTCTAGTGTATGCGAGGGCATACACCAAATAGGATGTCATGGTGAACCTCTTGGTGGTGAATAGTGACATCAACTGCCGATGGAGATTGTCACTGATGATATGGCCTCAGTTTATCATTTGGTTTCCCTCCATAAGTGTGAGTATGAACTGGGCCATCTAGTCCTGGAAGTCCTCATTATGTTCCTTTCCCATCACTCTACTTAACAATATAATTCCATTTGAGTAAGTTTTGTGAAACTCACTCCTTGACAGTTATTTTGGAATCCTTGACGGGTTTTCTCCTTGGTTTCAACCAAGAGCCAACCGCAATCCCTTATAAATAGGAGTCTGTTATGAGCCATTGTTGAGTTATGAATTCCTTTGTGATTATCACCATGCTTCTCTGAGTTGGAATTTGTAAACAACTTGAGATTCCCTTCAGATTCAAGACCTCCAGGAGTGAGTTGTCATTTGTAGTGATTATTTGGGAGGCAAGGTCATGGTGTTTCGTACATGCCAAGACCAATTCGGTGCTTTGGAATGAGATTGGGTGACCTCTTTCTCTAAAGAGTCCACTAGAAATAATATTTTCTTTTGTAGGTTCTTTGACTTTGTGTATCATCCAATTTCTCATTTCTTCTAGATCTAGGTGGAAAACATCATTGTCTCCTACCAGTGGATATTCAGTGGAAATAGGCTCGTATCTGACATATTTGTTTTTCATGGTTTCTTGGAACAGTGATGGAATGATGAGATGAGGGTGTATGTAAAATTTGAATTTGATCCAAGCACATACTTATATTTTTAGTAAGTGACACCTCACCTTGACCTGCTAAATTTAGCTAATTTTTCACTGTTTCCCCAATTTCTAGTTTTGGGGTCCCAAACTTGAGGTTTGTATAAAGGGTTTTGGATGTTTTCTTCTTTGATATCATATTTGCTATTTTTGTTAAGACACAGAGGCCAACTTACTAAAAATATAAGTATGTGCTCATATTGTCAGATTGGAGTGAAAATTGTCTTGTTAGATCAGGAATTTCATCGTGAGTTCTTGTTCTAATTTTCAGGTGATTTCTCCCTTCGAATCTCTTAGAATATGAAAAGGTGAATTTTTTGGGTAGATATGAATAGGTGGGTGCTGTAAAAAATCCATAGGATCAATGGGGATACTTCTTAGATCTTCTTAAAGGCATTCACAAGAGGAGTGTGTTTACCGAATTTTCTCGCTCCTGTCTCAAGTTAATGGAAAGGAATACAAGAAGATAAACAACTCTAAATGATGTGAGGGTTTAAAGTTATCTCTTGATAAGATGATGATGGTGAAGATACAGGTGCAAAATATCCTCTCCGTTATGATCTTGGTGACCTACACAGTAAAGAGAAACTAAACACAAAAAATGGATTAGTAGATAGGATGGTGGGTTTCCCAACAATGTCGATCCTGAGAAGTGATAACTTCCTAGGGATGGGTGTCAACCCACTTTGATAAAAAATTAAATAAAATGATAGTGGATAAATGATAGGATGCATCAGATAATTGGATAGAAACACATATACGAAATATGCTAAATAATATAAGATGTAGATCTGATAAAAATAAATGATATTAAACCAAAACTGATCGGGTCAATGGCGACCCAAGATTGATAGGTATAGTCAACGTCAATTGTAGCAAAGTGGATCAGAAAATACAAAGAATAGTTCTGCAAGAGGCTTTAAAATACTGAGAAGGTCTTGGATTTGATTTGGGAAAGTAGTGGAAAGATAAAGGATGCAAGAAAATTGATAGATTTGATAACTGTAGATAGGGTTGACAGTGATTAGGCCAGAGTGATGGTGACTGGTGATACTGAAGATGAAATATGGGCTCCTGAATAGATGGATAACATAAAAAAAGAGGCTTGATTGTAGAAGGAAACTTTAGGACAAGGGATAGAAATAAAGTTTATGTGGATCAGGTCGATGGCGACTAGGCTGGGTAGATGATGTTTGGGTTGGGTCGATGGTGACTAGGTTGGGTCGATAGTGACCCAGGTAGGAGATGAGAAAAAAACATAATAAATCTGCAAGAAGACCTTAGCTCTCAAAAATTGCATCCTCAAGAGATGGATATGGGCATACTTATAGGGTCGACAACAACCCTCATGGTTCACCGATGACTGCTGCAGACCAGTTATTTGGGAGGTGGGATGATGCCCAACTCGATAAAAAGGGGATTAAAGAGGGGCATATTAGGGATTTAAGGTGGTTAAGAGGGTTAGGGTTGTATAGGGAGGATAAAAGGTGGTTGGGGGATAGTAAAACATTAAATGAGGGTAGGCGGGAACTGAAGGATGGATAAAAGGTGGTTGGAGGGTGGAAAAGCATTAAATAAGGATCTAAAGATAATAAATGGTATGTGATTAGGATAATAAATATGATTAGGGATTAATTAAATGGGATTAAGGGTGAATTAGGGGAAATAAAATAGATAGATAGGGATAAAAATGGGATAGAATGGGAAATTAATAAATAAATGGGATGTAAGGAGGGAAAATAGAAATTTGAATAATAAGAGAGGTATGTATGTGCAAGATGATGACGAAGATGAGCAAATACGAGTTGGGGGACAAGCATATCGAAAATTTGTGTCTACATTTTCCCCTTTTTGTTGAGTGGTTTATTTTAAGCAAATAGTGCAAGACAAAAACAAGAAGCGATAGAAGAAAATGATTAATGTGCTCCCCCTCAAACTAGGGATCGATGATAGGAAGAAGAATTGATCACTAGGTTGAAAGAGATAGATGAATGGATAAAGAGTGGAAAGGATGAGAAAAAAATAAGATGAAAGAAGATGCCCCAATTGGAGAGGGATACAAACAAAAAATTAAAAAGAAATATGGCAGTGATTTTGGAATCACTTTGGTAAAGATCATAGCTACGACTTGTGATGGAGGCGACATTAATGTCCTACGAGACCTGTGAGTCGGAAAAAACCAGCCGCAAAATGGAGGGAGTCAAACAGGAATCTACTCAAATGGATGTGCAAGCCATGAGACCAGTGGGTCAAAGGTAGACATTAAAAACATGTGCAAATAAATGTGAGGATGGTCAAGACAATGGCCTTGACATAATGTCTGGGGAAAAAATGGATGTGATATACTACATACATGAGGAATCAAACAAATATGCATCCTGGTGGGATGAAACATGGAAAGATGGCCACAAAAATGGGAGAGATGGCCACGACGGTGGGGTTAAGATGATGTATGGTGCCCCGAGAGGGAACAAAATTATAGCCACAAAGTGGGATTAATGATGAGATATGGTGTTCGAAAGGGAACACAAAGATGGCCACAAAGTGTGGGCTTGAGATGTGATCAAGAATACACTGCTAGATAAGATGATAGGCAAGGATAGCAAGATGAGCCACGTAAGGAAAATATCAGTGTGTTATGGGTGACACACAAGCCTAACGTGGAAGAGATAAAAATACTGGATGGAGAGATTAGATGAGATGAGATAAAAGATAAGATGAGATGAATTGGATGGGATGAGATATATTGGATGAGAGATTGCTGAGATAATTGATTGGATGAGATAAAATAAAAGATTGGTGAGCTAAGACCAAATTATTGGATAAGATGAGATAATAGATTGGGTGAGATGAGATAAAAATATCGGATAAGATAGATTGTATGAGATGAGATTAAAAGATCAGATAAGATATATTGGACGAGATGAGATAAGAGATTAATGAGATAATAAATAAATGAGACAAGATTAGATGGTGTGAATAGATTGGATCAGATGTGATAGATAAAAGACGACCTTATGAGGACGACCGAAATATAAGAAGTAACAATTCATCATAGGAAGGACCGCACATAGGATAAATGCTTTTAGACTAGATTTGAGGTAAATCATGAAAGGGAACAGAAACACAAATAACACATCTTACAACCAATAGCATGTGTTAACACATAACTAACAATAGTTAGACATATTTAAGATCACGAAGGGAGAAGATGGGAAGGTGTGCTTATAGACCTACTATCGATGTGACTATGAGGGGTTTAGATGTAGCTCGTATGGGGGAAATAGGTTCTTCTTAGGTGGTATGTCCTATCGTTAATTCCCCATACTCTGAGCAATACTGGTCACAAAATTATCAATACGGGAAGTTTTCTGCAGATGAGAACGTTGATTCATATGTGGAAAGATTTCTTAAGATGCTTGCTTTTGAATTTTTTGCTTTTACTTTTGAGATTTGGAAGGTTTATCAATGTGAGAAGCCTATTACATTTCCATGATATAAGATAGTAGTCATCCTTCAAGGGGAGTGGTCTAGATTTAGGGTTTTTTACTTTTGGATTTTTGGACCTTTTGCTTTTTTAGATTGACAAGATAAGATATGAGATAGTTGTCCTTCGAAGGTTCCAGTTTATACCTTTTGAAAATTTGCTTTATATGAACAACTGTCCTTCAAGGGACCAAGTCTGTTTTATTGGATATGATAGCTTTTGATATGAGCATCAGCAATTGATTTTTTTTTTGACTATAGGATAGAGTTTGAGGATATCCAAGTAGACCACTTTTGGAGGGGAAGGTAAGATGTACAATCAACACCTATGGACCCTTATCATGGTTCCAATAAGTAGATAAGAGGGTGACATAAAGTAATGATTGTGGGGTTCTCACTTAGAAGGAGGAACTTGTCCATAAGGAATATGCTATGAGCAGAGCCGTGGTGCCCATATTCAAGGTCGTAGATAGGATAGTGATGATAGACCAGATAATTCCAAATCATTACAATGGAGATGGAAAGGCTAGTGATGGAAGTAAGATCATTGATATGACTAAGAGCACATTGGTAAGTATGTTAACAATAGAAAGGCCATAAGTGATAAGGTGTTGAGAGGTTCCATTTCCAGTTTACCATCGAGGGAAGCTAGATGATATGCTCTATACCCATACTTATGAGTGATAATATATGGTCTAATCCAATAGGGAGAAAACTTTTCCATCCTTTCTAATGTAGTGACATTCTGATTTTCTTTCAAGACTAAGTCACCAATATTAAAGTCATGTTATTTTAATATGTTTGTTATAGGCATGTTTGATGCACTCTTGATAGACATGATGATGTTGAAGAGAAATTAAGCGACACTCATCTAATAATTCAAGTTGTGCTAGACGCTCTTGATGATAGTCCTCGTTAAAGAAGAAGTTGCACGAAGATAAACACACAAGGATGGGATTTGGAATTTAAGAGGAAGAATGAATTCAAATCCATAGAAAAGAGAGAAAGGAGTAGCACCTTTAGAGGTACAGATGCTAGTCCAATAAGCCCAAAGAGCAAAGGGGATGTGAAGATGGTCAATTTCAACCTTCCTTATCGATAATTTTGACAAGGATGTTATGAAGAGTCTTGTTAGTGGCTTCGGCCTGGCCATTATCTTAAGGATAGTAAGGAGATGAGAAGCTAACATAATATTGAAAGAGTCACAAAGCTTCTTGAGGTCTTTTTTTAAAGGAGTTTCCGTTATCCATGATAATTTTATGAGGAACACTGAAATGGTAGATGATATGATGATAGACAAAATCTGAAAATTTTGTTAGCTTTAGTAGAGGCGAGTGGAATGGCTTCCACCCATTTGGTGAAGTATTCAGTTGTGGTGATGATAGAATGATGGCTTGGGAAGAATTTGGATTGATGAGGCCAATGAGGTCGAGTCCCCATTGTGAGAAAGGCCATAGATCTTGAGTCGGCTATAAGTCTTGGCTAGGGATGCAGATGAGATTAGAATGTTGCTGGAATTTAACACACTTTTTAAACATATTCACAATAGCCTTGGTTGAGGGTGGGCCAGTAATAACCCATGTGAAGAATGCACTTTGTGAATAGCCAAACCACTAAAGTGACCACCACAGATGCCATCGGTGGACTTGTTCGATAACACAGGTAGATTCATGAGATTTTAGGCATCATAGAAGAATGCCATCAAACCCACGTTTGTAGAGGATGCCACCAAGGATAACATAGTAGTTAACGCATTGAAGAAATGACATCCTACCATTTTTGGACAGGTCGGAGGGAATTTTGGATTGAGTCAAAGATATGAGAGTACCAGATATCAGATTGATTAGTATAAACATGATTGGAGCATGAGGAAGCTCATGGACATGAGATAATTGATCAAGGTGATGAAAAATGATGGAGATTTTAGATTCATTCAATTGCCCACGAGATGAGATATGTGAGGGATGCTATAGTTTCTACAAAATGATTAAATGAAAGAGGGAAAAATTGGATGGTATATAAATCAAAGTACCTCAAGAAGAAAGTTGACTGATGTTGTTATATTTTTGAAGGAATTCCTTTTTGCATTGATAAGTTCTGTTGAATTGATTACTGATAAGCTGAGAATCACCATAGATGTCAAGGATTTGGACACCAAACATGAAATTAGTTTTGAGACCTAGGATAAGGGCTTCATACTCAACCATGTTGTTAGTACATTAAAATTTAAGCTTATAAGCGAAGAGGATATGAGTATCCAAGGATGTGATTATAACAAACTCCTCCCCTTGCTGAAACTTATATTTGTTAAAGAACCCTGATTGTGAAAGTAACAAACTTGTGATAAATAAGTGGATAGAAACTTTAGGATCTGTTCATAAGTAATAAGCTAGATAATCATGAAAGGGGCTTCAAGGCTGATCCAAGCCTGGGCCCTTAATATATTTTTTGAGAGATGATCGAGGTCAGAACTTGGTCATAAGCATGAGCCATTGAGTAATGATGGTCAAGATTAATTCGAATGTATGGTTTTGCTGAGGTTGGAAAACTATGACTGTTATCCAATTTTTCCCCTAGAGGAAAAAATTTCACAACAAAGAACTTGCACACAACAAAAATTGATTAGTCATGGATAAAATAGAGTTGGAGTTAAAACACCAAGGAAATGGGTCAGAGGTTTTGGGCACCAAAGTCTGCTCGAGCACCCAACTATGAAAATGGTCTGAAATTTCAAATTTTAGGTATGTTACATGGTTTCAGAGACCTTCGTTGCGCGAACTTGGAAAAATGAAGCCCTCACAATTTTTCTGTAACCTGTAAACTCCAAAACCTCTGCAAAACCTCAAACTTTTGGGTTTCAGGGGTTTCGGGGATCAAATCTGTGAGAGGGAACAAAAAAGATTGTAAATGATGAAATTTCAGAATGACGGGTTTCAGTCACCCAAGAGTGAACTTAAGACTGAAAGCTACACTTACAAAATCCATAATCCCAAAATTTGAAAGTCCAAAGTTCTGGACTGTTAGGTGTCGGGTGTGTCAGAACTCTCAACCCCCATGAACACTCACAACTCAACCTGCGAAGATTCTGCATTCCGAAAGTCTGAGAAATTTCAGAGTATTCAGAATTTCAGATGTCAAAGTGTCAGAATCTATGTAGGATTGGCAAAATGAACAGTAACCCAATATCCAAAAT
This sequence comes from Taxus chinensis, assembly GCA_019776745.2. Taxonomy (NCBI): domain Eukaryota; kingdom Viridiplantae; phylum Streptophyta; class Pinopsida; order Cupressales; family Taxaceae; genus Taxus; species Taxus chinensis. The sequence goes on from CM034150.1 coordinate 710,901,131, forward strand.
GAAAGTGTCTGTAGAAGTCTGAAATGTAGGGTCCCTTGTGCATGCATTTCGAACTCCGAAAAGCTAGATCAAGGACTGCTTTGATGCTCTTAGCAAATGACACCTTTCAACCTTCAGGTGGATATAATTATGACTTAGCTCAGATTTGCACAAGGGACTTTATTATGGTCACATACAGTCTTTGTATTTATATGATTTAAATTATTTGAACTAAGTAATTCAAAATCTAGAAATAATGTCCACCAAGTGTGTCGGGGATCTCACCTACCAAGATAATGAAGGACGGGCCTTTCCCAACAAGGAAGCAAGTAACATGGGAGGTATGGGTTTTGTCATGGCACCCATTATTTTTTGTAGGGGATTCTAGGAACCTAGGCGCTGGTTTCTAGAGCTAAGAAATAATTAATCTCCAGTGATTCTTCCTATACTGATTGCAGTGAGGTGTGCATTTTTCACAAAGGTTGGACAAGCTTTAAGAAAGAAAGTGAATTTGTGGATTCCAAACCTCCCATTCAAGCTTTCAATGTACTAGTTTTGCGCTCACTTAGGAATCATATGAATAATGCACTGTATCAAAGCTGTGGAGCAATAATAAAAGCTTGTGGATGATTTTCAACTCTCTCTTATGTTCATTGCATCTCCCTGATCTCTCATTGCAATCTTGGTTATTTTTGCCTGGTGGTTGTATTACATTTTTATGGTTTGTGTTTAATGGAAAAGTAGGTGTTCAACATTCATTCGGTGAATCAAATCTGTTAGTTTAGGTTTATTTTCTTGCATTTTCTTAACCCTGTCTCCTTGGCAAGTTAGAGTAGATTTTAGGTGGATCCTCTACAATTTGTATGTGTGCATCAGAACAAAGAAATATGAACCGACCTTCATCTGGAGAGCTTTCCTAATCAGAAAGTCCCACACTTTGGGAAAATCTCCATGTTATGCAATCACACTGAGATTTTCAACCCATCGAGTTGCAAACATTCAGGGGTGTCGTGATTACGCTTCAACAATGCCGACATAGGTTTTGTGATTAAGAAGATAGTGCCATGGAGATTGGAGGTGTTGAAGATAAGAGTGCAAAACACAACTTTATCATCTTAAGTGTAACGATGTTTCATAATCACGAAGGGTGCGACTGATATAATAGAAGTCTTTCTCCCTACCTTGCTCATTGTGATGTGCCAACATGGCACCTAGAGCATGATCAGAGGTAGAAATGTAAAGATAGAAAGGATTTCCCTCACGTAGGAGGTGTGAGGATAGGTGGAGATAGAAGATATTTCTTGAGATCATCAAAGGCTTTTGGAAATTTTCATCCCAATTAAAGTCGATGTCTTTATGGAGAAGGTGGTGAAAAGGTTGACAATGATTAGAGAGTTGTGAGATGAAGTGCAACAGACTGATTGAAGTCATCCTTGAAGACTGCAAAGTTCTTAAGATTAGGAGGAAGGCATCTCAAGGATGGCCTTGATTTTGGTGGGGTTCAATCTCAATACCCCTAATAGAAATGATGAAGCCAAGGAGTTTACTAATTAAAACTCTAAACACACACTTAACGGGATTAAGACGAAGGAAAAAGTGGATAAGACATGCGAATAGGATTTCAAGGATGGAAAAATGGTCATCGATGCTTGGATTTACCAAGAGGTCATCAACATAGTCCTCTACAGTTTTATGGATAAGGTCATGGAAGATGTAGGTCATAGCACACTAATAGGTGGCCCCCACATTTTTTAACCGAAGGGCATGACGCGATAACGGAAGTTCCCCCAAGGAGTGATGAAATAAGTCTTATGCTAGTATTCTAGTGTGATAAGGATTTGATTATAACCAAAAAAACCATCCATAAGAGAAAACATCTCATGGCTGGTCAGTGAGGTTGATAAGTTGATCGATGTTAGGAAGGGGAAAGTCATCCTTAGGGAAAAACAAGATTTAAATCCTAAAAATTAGTACAGATATGAAACTTTCTAGAGGCTTTGGAAATGAGTACAATGTTGGAAAACCCATTACGGATAGTCGATAGGTATGATGAATTTAGTTAAGAGGAGGCATTCAATTCCTCTTTGAACAAGGAGGGCAACACGAGGATGCATGCCGCAAAGCTTCTACTTAACCACCTTAGCATTGGGGATGGTAACGATGTTATGGATGATATAGAAGGATTAAGGTTTGACATGTCAGTGTAGGACCATGTAAAGGCTTGAATATACTTAGAAAGGAAGGTGATGAAAGACTCAAGTTCTTGAGGATCAAGGGATTGACCCTTTTTGAGGATGCAAGGTTCTTGTGGAGTCCCTATGTTGATGTCGATGGTGGATTCATTGAGAAGAGTCAATGTGTCAGGAGGTAAGGACTTATGAAGATAGGAATATTCTTCCCCCATATAGGAAAGAATGGAATCATCATCGGTGCATTGAAGAATGTCAATGGTAGGGGAATCTTCCTCTACCATGTCATAAAATTAAAGAGGAAGGGACTTAGTTTCACCTTCAAACTGATAAGTGACCGGTCCCAAAGTGATCATGGAGATTTAAAAAAAGCTAGAAGAGATGGACACAATATCATCCATATCCATGGGCTCATTGGATGGAGAAGAAGTGGATGAGGGATCAATGTTCATAGGATATGAAGATGAAGAAAAATGTAAGAGAATCGGTGGGTTGCTCCTTGAAACCATAAACTAAACTTCTCATGGGGTTTACGAGATTGGTCGATGATAAGATCATGCATGCCTTGTTCATAAATGCCCCATACCAAATCCTTTCCATATGACAATGATGGAAGTAGGTATAGGCAAAGGATTTATTATAGAGGAAATTAAAGCCATTGTTGTATGGCTTGGTGTGTAGGTTGAGCGTCGATGTGAGAGGAAGGGTGATTGATGCCTCCATAGATGAGATTGGTTTGCAGATGGGGTGGACCAAAATAAATGATGTCCCCACATAATTGATTGATACATAGGTGCTTTATTAGGTCTACCAAGTTGATTAAGTGTGGGAAGAACATTAAGAGTGAGGAGTCAATACTATCCCAGTGAAAGATGCAACATCACATTGTCAATAGAATCATCATTAGGTAGCTTAGATGCAGGGAAAAATGAGCTAGTGGATGCTTTAGATGAATCTTTTTTAGGGATAAACATGTCATTTGGTTGATAAGTCATGTGACATGCTTTAAATGGAGGAAGGTCTACAGGGATTGTTAGGATTTTCCCCTCATGCTCATATTTGATGCAGCGATGGAGAGTGGAAGGGAAAAAATGCATGGCATAGATCCATGGTCAACCAAGTAAGATATTATACTAAAAATCCCCTTCAATAATGTAAAAGAGCTCATGGAGGAGTCTTTCACCAACCCAAATGGGAAGGATAACCATGCCCAAATAAGGGGAAACAATGTCAGTTGAAAGGTGCGAAGGACCAACAGGTGATTGAGCAACAACAAAGTTGGGAATATTGAGTTGATCAAAGGTATGGGATGATATGATGTTGGCTCCATTGTCTATCATTAAACGTCAGATGAATGTATTGTTGATGTGAATAGTGATGAAAAGAGGGTGATCATGATCTTCGAGGTGAGATATTAGGAATTTTGGAGTCATCAAAAGAGATGGTGTAGAAGCTATGAGTGCTCCAACAAGGGCCGTAAAAGGTTGAGTCTCATCACTGGTGATAGGGATATGTTACAGAGCTTCATGAGAGCTTGTCTATAATTGGGGGAGCTTTGGATGAGCTCATAGAGTGACATATTAACAAGAGCATGATGGAACTGTTTCACAATAATTTTTGGGATGGTAGTAGGTTGTTGGGTACGCGGGGCAAATAAAATGGATATCTTGGCTTTTGAAGAAGAAGAAGGAGTGGGATCGCTAGACGGAGTGGTGATGAAAACTTTTGGCTTAGGTTGAGTAGGTGGTTAAGAATCATGAGGGTGAGAATGCATGGAGATACAAATGACATAAATAAATAGAGGGGACCTTCTTTAGAATAATTAGTGCTTAGAGGGGGGATCGTGATGAAGGTTTTAGATGAAGAAGAGGATTTAGAAGTCTTGGGGGATGAGGATTTGATTGAAGTATTATGATTAGATATGGGTGAACTAGTAGATGGAATAGGATGCTCTTCTTCGATGAGAAGATCACCCTATTCTATAAGATTTTGGATGAGGGTTTGAAGATCCCTACAATGTTCATTATCATGTCCAGGGGTGTGATGATAAACACACATGACATTAGGGTTAAATCATGTGGGTTTTTGTTCTCGTGAATCAAAGGATTTGATAGGAGGAAGAGTGATGGTAGATGCTTGGACGAGACGTTGAAATATTTTAGTGTATGACCCGAAGGGGGTTCTTGATGAGGAGGTTATGTAGATTGTAGATGAATTGTATTTGGGAGTAGTGGATGAAGGTAAGAGAGGTGTTTTTCTTTTATGAGGCCTTGTATGCACCTTTGATTCTGATTTAGGTTTGGAAGAAGGGGCGCATGGTTGTGATATTAGTGTAGGTTATTATTTATCCTTTTATTTGTTTATTAGGATAATTCTTACAATTTTGTTACCCCTACACTTGTCGGGTTAACTTACTTAGGTGTACTATTTATGTGGAGTTAGATTTCCAATTATGTGGAGTTACCTTGCTAGTCTTTCGGAGTTAACTTAATTACTGGTATCAGTTAGTGGGAGTTCTTCACCACTAATTTAGGTAGTAGTTGCACTTCTCTCCTCCTATATGTACATCCTTCTTATTGAGAAAGACAATGTAGTTCAATTCTAATGTATTGAGAATAATGGATTATGATGGATTTCCACATATGATATTTTAACTCTTTTGTTTTGCAAATCTAATATGGTGTGCTATTATCATATGAGATCTTCGTAGTATGGAACAATCTTATTATCATTCCTTTCATGGTATCAGAGTGGTAGATGATGTAGACATCCATCTGTAATATTTTTGCAAGCAAGGGTTTACTTATTTTCATATATTTTGGAAATTGGTTGCACTTTCTTGCATCATCCATTTTTACGCAAAACGAATGGCTCTATTGGATTCAGAAGGTGGAAAACACCTAGAAACAATTGTAAACTTGATTATTGAAGAAGACAATTTGTTTTGGTTTTGCAGAGGTGGACACAAACACGTACATATCTACTTGGAAATCCGTGCCAAGGGAAGAAATATTTGCATGGGAAGTAAAAAATCTAGAAAAATAGTTTATGAGTTTTTCTAGTTTTTTGCGTTCAGTACTGGGTTTTTTTCTTCCACTCCTATTTGGTGAGCATCTGGAAATTTTATAAATCTGTGCTAGGGAAGAAATTTGTGTTGGGGAAGTCAAAAGTCCAGAAAAATGGTTTCTGGGTTTTTCTTATTTTTTTACATTCGGTGATGGGTTTTTTTCTTCCACTTTGCAGAGTACCTATGTGGAGAGGATTTGAATATTTGTGGATCCCTTTAGAAATCTGTGCCCAGGGAGACAAAATGTCTAGAAAAACGCTTTCTGGGTTTTTCTAGGGTTTTTGCATTTAGTAATGGGTTTTTTCTTTGGCTTTGCAACTTTACTTTGTGCTGAGGATTTAAGGATTTTGTAAATCCATGTTACCTATAGGGATCTTGAAAATCAATGCCAGCGAGACAGAAATTCCAAAAAAACAATTTATGGGTTTTTCATGTTCGGCAATGGGTTTTTTTCTTCTTCTTCTATTTTGCAGATTTTAAGTTGGAAAGTTTTTATCCAACAAAAGTAATTGATGAAATTGAAGGAAAAAAACATTTTATGTTTTTTTAAATAAATATTAAAGCACAAAGTAAAAATCTTGTAACTTTTGATACACAACTTGGATTTGAGTGTCATTTTTTTCAAAAGTGCTTGTTCCACTGGAACTATTTATTTTGAGAAATAAACTAAAAATTTAAAATGCCATGAATGTAACATGCACTCAATTATAAATTGGCAACATTTATCTCTCTTGTTTGTTGAGATATTTTAGATTTTTATTTTCAACACTTTTTGGCATATTGACAGTCTCTCTTGTGGGGAACTATTTTGGTGAAGCCCATTGTTATTATGTCAGTGTTCGAGTAGTTGTTTTGACAACTCATATAGTTTTTTAGCATTACTATACCCATTCAACAGTATGGGAGGTTATAATGTTGATACTACTTTGGGTTTCGTGTCCTTACCTTGTTACATGTTGATACTACTTCTTAAGGGTTCATGTACTTGCCTTGTTACCTTGGCTTTTATTGGATCGTGACACTCTTATTTATTTGGATCTCATGTCCTTGCCTTGTTGCCTTGGTTATTGTTCTTGGATCACGACACACCTATTTGTAGCAGTTGATCTTGTTTCTTTGGGTTTTGTGTCCTTGCCTTGTTACCCTGGCTTTTCTTGGATCGTGACACTCCAATTTCTTTGGATCTCATATCCTTTTCTTGTTGCCTTGGTTATTATTCTTGGATCATGACACACCTATTTGTAGTAGTTGATTGATTATGTTTGGTGTTTTTGGCACTTTCAACATCGCTCCATTGATAGTCTCCTTACATGGATATATTTTGGTGAAGCTGAATCCTAATTATTTTTGAGTTTTGTGATCAAGCAGTGGTTTCAGACCACAGTGCACACCAAACCTCTTCAGCATTGTATGATTTTTTGGAGTGGAGCTTCTTGGAATATCTTGTAGCGGGATTTTTCTCTCTCTACTTTGTTATTACTAGTTTTAGGTACCTTGCGGTGTCCTTTTTTACCAGTTATTGTATGTGGGTACCTCATCAGGCCTTATTGCCGGAACCCACCTTCTTTTTCACCCACTTAAGCTATGCTTATGGGGGGTGTTAATGCAGGTTATTATTTATCTTTTTATTTGTTTATTAGGATAATTCTTACACTTGTGTTAGCCCTACACTTGTTGGTTTAGTTTTCTTAGGTGTACTAATTATGTGGAGTTCGCTTACTAGTTGTGTTGAGTTATCTTTCTAGTTATGTGGAGTTAGCTTGCTAGTCATATGGAGTTAACTTAACTATCAATATCAGTTAGTGAGAGTTATTCACCACTAATCTAGGTAGTAGTTTCACTTCCCTCCTTATATATGTACATTTTTCTTATTGAGCAAGATAATTTAATTCAATTCTAATGTATCGAGAATAATGGATTATGACAGATTTCCATATATCATATTTTAACTCTTCTGTTTTGCAAATGTAATGTGGTGTGTTATTATCATATGAGATATTCGTAGCATGCAACAATCTTCTTATCATTCCTTTCATGTGATTTAGATTTAGATTTAGGAGGAAGAATAGGTGGCTTTGATTTTGATTTATTGATGATAGGGGATTTTGATGAAGGGCCCAACCCCAAAATAGATGGAGGTACTCCTAGGATTGATGATGAGACATTATATTGCTTAGAGTGATAGGGTTTAGGAGGAGGTAGCTCTAAATTTTTATGTGGGTGGGTGAGATATTTCTGAGTAGGAAAGCCAAGGTTTTTAGATTTTTGCTGCGAGGGTTTGCCTTTGGTAGGATTGAAGATGATTTCTACAGGGGATGGTCCTTAGAGGTATAATTGGATGATTTAGATGTCGCTTTTGTTATAGAGGTGGGGGTTAAAGATAAATGTGGTGTTTAGATAAGAGGCTTGATAAGATTGGAAGATTCGTAGATTGTGTGGATTTTGGAGGTGTTGATATAGGAGTTGTTGAAGGCACATATGAGATGTGGGGATCATTTGTGATTATATGAGGGGGAGATGTTTGTTTGGTGGGTTCAGATGTTGATGTGGGAGTGGCTATAACTATAGGTGTGGTTGTAGGTATGGATATGGAAGTGGATATATATGTAGGGATATGTGAGGAGGATGTTGTGATAAATTTTGGGATAAATATGGGTAGGGAACTAGATGTAATTGGTGTAGTAGGTGTAGATACAGATGAGGAAGTAGATGTGATAGAAATGGGTGCGGGTGGAATAACAGATGTAGATATAATGGATTTTGAAGTAGACGTGGATGAAAATAAGACTATAAATGGGGGAGGAGAGATAACAATAGACATGGGTGTTGTAGATGAAGGAATGGTGGGTGTAAGTGATGGTGTTAATTCTTGGCTTAGAGTGTTGATCATATGGGCATTGGGAGCTGAGATGTAGAAGGAGTAGTTTGATTATTTGGATGATGGTTGGGGAAGGATTGTTTGAAGACATCTAGGGTTTGATTAAGAGGTGTGTTAAGGTTATCCAATTGAATGTCACCATGATCTATGAGTCGTTGTACAAGCTCTTTGATGGTGAGACACTTTTCAATGTCGTGACCACAGACTTGGTTGTACTTACAATAGTGATCCTCATGATATTTTTGGCCATTGTGGGTTAGTGTTATCATTTATGTTAACCCCCATTTATGGTAAATGGTGTCATTGTGTTGTATGAGTCTCTATGTGATGTTATTCAGTGATCAAGCACAAAGTTCATATGGTTTGGTGAAGTACAATGTTGTCCTGGCGCCTAGTTTGCTATGTAGAATCATGTTTTGAGTCATCATGAGTTGGTTGAAGTGTGTCATGATGTCATTCATAGTCCTTGAGGTGTGAGAAAGGTGTGTATGAGTTTTCACAAGGTCATTATGGTCAGGTCATGTGGTTACAATGTTGAGTTAGGTCATTCCAGGCTTGTTTCTAGCCTTGTAACATCCAGGCTGAAGTAGAGATGTGAGATTTGGAGCTAATGAGTCTTGTTGGAGCAAGGGAGAAGCATTGTGACAATTTACCTGAGGTTTATAGTGATTTTTAGGTTCGCATTTAATGGTTTGATGCATATTTGAGGTCCTTGGGATGTTACATGTGAGAAACAAACATGTTTGCATATGTAAGTCACTGTGGTTGGAGGGTTTGAGGAATATATGAGCTAGATGGTGACTATGGTAATTTAGAGAAATTTTTCATGGTGCTTCATGCCAAATTTCATGTCATTTTGAAGAAGAATTTTTAAGATATGCAAGTTTTGGCAAAATCGGGTAAGTTGTAGTGTGTTTTTATAGTAAAAGTGAACCTTTTGATGCTCGTTGTGGACTATGTGATTTGGATGGGGCCATAATATCTTCGGGTTAGCTTCTTAGGTTAGTTATGTAAATTTTAAAAAAAGGATGAGGTGGTTTGATTCTCACGTTTTTATGAACGATCATTAAGAAGCTAAGTCCTAGTTAAACCTTAGCTAAGAGATTCTTGCAGAGAAGTGAGTATACTGAGTCTGTTTTGATTCCTTTCACAAAAGTGATAATTGGATGTTGTAGAGGACTCTTCCAGCTTTCCAGAAAGATATTTTTGAGTATGTGGCCATATGTGGGACCCACCTGAAAATGTAAGTTTTTGAAGTAGAGTATTTTGAGGCAAGGTTGTCCAAAAGAGTTGCATGCTAAATTGATGTTATGGAATGTATGTGAGATGATCTTGATTTACATGGAGGTTTTAGGACATGTTCATGTAGGTACATGGTCAAATGAGATCCACTTAGGTTGACTGGTCAAAGGGTAGTTTTGAGGCCTTAAAACGTAGTGTTCAACAAAATGGTCATAACTAGAGCTACAGGTGGAATTTTGAGATGATTCAAAATATTTTAGAAAAAGGATTCAGAGATACTTCTATTGATGGGATATTTGTCTCATGATTATGTATTTTTTTATGGTATATAGGTCATTATTTGAACAATAAGGTTTTTACCAGTGCAAGACAAGATATGATTTTATGAAACTTTTGAGTTATTTGAAGCATGATATGGATTAGATGATCCTAGAATGTAAATAGGGATGAATTTTTCATCCAATTAATCCATTTAGAAGTCATGAATTTTTCTATAAATATTTTTATGAGCTAATCGTTGAAAACAACTTTTTGGGCAGGTTGATTTGAAGAAGACAAAAGTGGTTGTGGTTTGAGCAGGTGAGTGTTTCAAGGCTTCTAACTTGCTTAAAAGTGTTATAAAGGTTCTATAAATTCCATAAAGTGGTCACATGGCATGATTTGGTGGCATAAAAAAGTTTCTAGGGTGTTGAAGGGCATAGGAAACAACATGTTTGAGATGAACAAAGAGCATTGGGCCCATTAAACAAAATAATTTGATTGGTTGAGTTAAATTACGACCATTTATGATGTTTAAATGTTAATGTAAACATGTGTGGTTATTTATGGGTGATGAATAATCATGGTTTTGGAATGGGGAGAATTTCGGCATCCCAATGCATGTGTTTTAGTGATTTTTGGTGCATGAAAGAAGGGATTTTGCTAGGACGACCTACTTGGGTCACTTGTGACTATTGTGATAAAGTTATGGGATGTTTTTAATGATGAATTGATATAACCAAATCTGTAGGAGCAACCTCCTTTGGGTTAGATGAAATAAAAAGGTATTAAAGTGATGTTTTAGGTGCATTTTTGAACTAGTGCTCATGGAGGGAAGAAGTGCGACCTAGAGGAGAGTGTTTTGTAGGTATGAGAGAATGATTTGAAGGATGAGGAAGACCATGACATGTTTAGGAATATTCTAGAGCATGTGTGCATGTGTTTAGAGCTTTGAAAAGTGAAGAAAGAGCAAGATTATGATAAATTGAAGATGTAGAGTATGAGATAGGGTTTGTAAGTTGAATATGCGATCTCCATCAGTTGTGGCAACACCAATATCAGAGATCAAACATCTAAAGATGGCTGATTTGGTTCTTGGTCATCCTAGGGGGTTGTAGCTTCCTTGTGGAGTTAGTGCTTCACTAAATTAGGGGTTGGTGTTTCTTGTAGGGTTGGTGCTCCTTGTGGGGTTAGTGCCTCACTAAATTAGGGGTTGGTACTCGTTATGAAGTTTGTGCTTCACTAAAATTATTTGATTTGTGTAATATAAATAGAGTTTTAGTGATTTTTATTCCCCATGAGGGTTTTCCACTTACATATGGTGTTCTTATGTTGTGTATTTTGTTTCATGCTCTTGTGATTAATGTTACATATATAATACACACATATGGTTATGGATGGTTAATGGATGAATGAATCAATGCATGTATGTGATGGTAAACAAATTGAAAAGTAATTTGTAGGATTGAATCACACCCCCAGTTAGTCTATTGTGATTCCAACAATTGGTATCAGAGCAAGTCCTTGTGAAGCAAGTTTAACAACTTGAAGGACATCCTTTGAAGCACAAGTTATGGGTATGTCTGCAAATATCATAACAACGCTAAGAATGAGGAATGAGGCAGCTCAATCATGTATTGAATTCTACCAAAATTAGGTTAAGAATATGGAGTTAGAGCATGTCCACGCCATTAAGGGTTTTGAAATACAAGTTGAAAACATGTCAAAAGCCCTAAAGGAGAAAGAGGAAGCTTGTTCCAAGTATGAAGAGAAACTGATTAACTAAAATTGAACTAAACTATGGGAAGAATAACAACTAGTTAATATTATATAAGAGGACTAAAACATTGTAAACTACATTAAGACAATATAGAACATTTGTAAATAATTATACTAAATGAATTAAAACCCTAAATGTGCAACGATGTAAAAGAAAAGGATTTAGTTGATTGTTAGAGACTATTGCAGGTTGTCGTGGGTTTGACTGTAGATCATAGAAGTAGAAATGATAACTTAGGGGTCCCACAAAGGTCTGATCTATGAGATATAAGGGGATTGCGGTGCCCAGGAAGGTACTGGGGTGCCCCGAGGTGCCCTAGTCTGCAAAATAGCTGCCCTAGTCTTTGCAACTGCTCAGAACCTAACTTTTGCAGGGTTGTAAGATGATCTAGAATATTTACTATTTGTCGCACTAAATCTGTCAAGCTACGTCGAATGTGCCGAGTGATGGAAGATGAAGTAATGACCTGGAAGAGAGAAAGAAGTATCAAAACCCTAAAAATAAAATATGTAAAATGAATGGGTAAGACTCACCTCAACTGCCACAATAGTGGGCACTACATTTTGAACCCAAATGTAATTCTGGTGTGTGTGTGTGTGTGTGTCGTGCCCTAGGTTCTCTTGTGCCAATCACACTTTGCAAAGTAGTGAGCAATAATAACTATAGAAAATGTAATATCATGTTTGCATAAAATAGAATATAATCCCTACCCCTATGTTGTGTGTGTTGATGTAGATCTCCTAGCCTTGATGCATGACACTATGTGGATGCAAGTGATGTAATGGATGCAAATATAGATGGAGTGATAGTAGTATATGACGCTAGGACCCTCATTATGGTCTCATAACTTTATATTTATAGGGTTCTCTTGCTCTAATTTCATAATTAACCCTGACATGGCCGAATAGGAAAAAGATAAGGATGAAAAATGGCTAGAAGAGGCCCAAAAAGAGGTGAGAAAGTAGAACATGGACTGGGGCACCCCGGGGTGCCCTAGTACAGGCCTAGGTGCCCCAATTTAGGCTAAAATGATGGGAAAAATTACGAAATAGGTGGACATACATAGTAAAATACATGGGAATAATGAAATACAAGGTAAAATAAGATGGAAAAAAGGTGGGATTAATAGTACTTTCTTCACTTGAGAACCCTCTAAATAGTAGTATAAGACCGGGCTAAATTAATGCCTAATGTGCATGATTTTGTGTCTATAGAAACTAAAATCCCTAGAATCAGATTTGGAAAATGCATCAAATAGTTGAAGATGTATTTGAAACTTGAGAAGATCTCCAAGGCCCTTGATAGGGTTTTAGAAGGACAAAAAACGACAGATGAAAAAATAGGTCTGGGGTTTGAAAGAAATCATATGAAGAGTGATGATGAAGATGGTCGAAGTTCAAAATCATATGTGAAGGTGACTAAGAAGGCCGATCCAAGAATGTCCTAATTCATTAGACAACCTAATGCTATGAAGGTATGGTTCATCATTTCATGGATATTGCTTTGTATGTCATGATTTTGGTCATAGAGCTAGAAATTGTCAAAGGAGGTATCCAAGGGATGATATGGGTCTCTTCAAAGGTGAGTGATTTTCATGTTGTGAGTATGGGAATAAATCAAAGGATTGTGGATGGAACATAAGTGTGTTTGATCCTAGAAGGAAGAAGAGTATTGTTTGCTATTCAATTGTCAAAGACCCGGTCATATAGAAAATTTTTGCCAAAGTAAAAGGAGGTTCATTGCAAGGTCTGATCTAAAGGACAAGAAGAAGGTTGTTTAAGTCAAGAAGGTCATAAACACTAATTATCAGCCCAATCATGCAGCATATGAAGGTTGTTTATAAGGATTCTAGTGCCATCAAGGTTGGAAACATGGTCAACAAGCCCAAATCAAGTCAAGGAAGCATATTTACCACTTGTGATTAACTAAAATTTGTGGAATAATAGTAGTTAGTCTAATCTAGAATGACATGTAAATACATTAAAATGAATGTAGTAAACAAGTATGGAAAAATGACCCAAGAAACTAATGTAATAAAAGTAGAAAATCTAATGTGCAAGAAGAGTGAGGAAGTGACTCAGCTAATTAGAGAAGCTTGTTGGACTGTGTCACAGAATAAATAGAAAAAACTGGAAGCAGGAACGGTTGTGCAAAGGTCATCAAAAAGGATGGATCTGAGCTATTTATTTGGACTGGAGTGCTTGGAGAGGGGCTGGGGTCGCTTGTGGGCACTCTAGTTAGAAAAATGGGTGCCCTGGTATGTGTAAAAGGTCTAGAATTAAGTTTCATAGGTTCTGTAAGTGATCTAAAACCTTTGTTGTGTGTTGCATCAGATTCATTGAAATGCGCTAGGTGTCGCTAATAATCCCAGATGCAATAAATACCCGCAAGAGACCACAAGAAGTATCAAAACACTAAAAAAAAGAATGCAAATGAATGGGTCAGAACTGACACTCAGCTGCCACAATAGTGAGCTTATTGAGTAAGCCCTGCACTACATTTCATACCCAAATGTAGTTTTGGTGTGTGTGTGTGTGCACGCATCATGTTCCCTAGGTGCTCTTGTGATTGTTAGGACTTTATGACCAGTTAGTCCAGATATAACAAGCATGCAATGAATAGTGTAGAAAACATAAAACATAAAATGGATGGAATAAAATAGAGATCACATATTTAACGCTGGTGTCACCCAAAAATGGGCTACGATCAACCAGAAACAGTTAATCCTTTGTGATTCAGCTCCATGCATGCAAACTAATCTCCAAATTCCTTAGATTAATACAACCCTGAGCCTGGATGACAGTAATGACCCTTTAAAGATGCTTAGGGTCCCTCATTATCATTTCAGGGAAATTTTATATTTAAAACGTTCACTCGATCTAGATATGTGGCCTAATAAGGAACGGTCCAATATGGCCGACAACCAAAAAATAAGAATCTAAAACGGCTTACGGGGGAACTGCCCTGAAGAATTTTTGCACGAGAAAGTGCAAAATAGCTGGAGGGGCCCAAAGGACCCCGACAAGGGTGGGATAAAAATGCGACCCCATTGTAAATCACTATCAAGAACTAATGAAGATGAATATAATCACACTGGGTGTGTGGGGTAACAAGACAATAACGAGGAATGTATAAAATGAAAATAGGAATGTGTGCATGGAGTTTGAATAGAATCCCTCCCCATGGACTTGTGTGATGGAGATGAACAAGTATTCACTCAAAAACCTTGACTAATATAGTAGTATGAGCCTTGGGACTAGTTAGGGTCTCCAAGCTATGAATTTTGTGACTTTGGAATTCCTGCACTAAATCTTCCAGTGGAGAAGCTTAAGTCACACATAGCAACTAGCATAAAGTATGTTAACCCTAATTTGCAAGACAAGATAAGAGGAAAAGCTCAAAGGACTAGACAAATTGTGGAATGACATAGGGTTGATGGAGCATCAGTGAAACTACTTAGATCACGGAATTGTGTCACAGAGTGCTAAAAAAACAAAAGTGATGAGAGTTGAACACTAGGATGGAAACATATGACTGTAGCTGCACCTAGGAAATGACCTACATGGTTAGTATGGTGTGCTCCTACCCTATAAATAGATTGTGGCTCATGTTGGTCTGTTGTTGCCCCCAAGCTCTTGGTTCTCATACGACTTGATCTTGCATGGTGGAGTAGATCAATCCAAAACCCTAGGCTAAGTATCACATCTATTCATTGTGCATAAAATGCACAAAAGACACAGATGATATATAACTTGTAAAGGACCAATCATAAGTATCAAAATCCTACAAAAAAGGAAAATGCAAATGGAAATGTAGCATCTGGTCCAGTGTCAAGTGCATAAGTGTGCCCTAAAAGGTCTATCTTGTATTACTGGGTTTCTTTTGGGTGATTGGTATGCCATAGCAATGAATAAATGTAGACGAAATATAACTGTATACTGTCTAACCTTGAAAGAAAAGTCCTTGAATGTGTGTGAAGATATCTTTGTAATTTCTACTTGCAAAGGCGATTTGATGCACAACTGATACGAAGGAATGTATAAGGAGAATGGTATAAGAGTATGTGTGCATCCTTTGATAATGACTGGAATGTGTTAAGGATAATTACCAAGTCCTATTGGGATAGCCACTGTATAAAGTTCTTCATTTATGCAACCCACTTTCGCCTTATGTAATTTCATAATGTACAAAGGTAGAAATGGGGTTGTCATTGCAAACATTTTCAATCACCGTCAAGTAATATGAATGTGTAGTAAATAGGATTAAATATCCCAAAATGATGCCCCCCTCTTTGAAATGCTCCATAATGTCTACTCAAATGTGGCACCCTAGTGAGACAAGGCACCCACTGGATGACACTTCCAATACTACATGCCCTGTAGAGGGGAAGGGAATGATCTTGGTAAACCAATGCACATGATAAACAGTTGGAAGGCATAATGATGCAAGACAGTGTTATCATGAAGTTGAAGAATGCAGATAGGAAAAGATGTATAAGCTTGTACTTTCTTCAATAATAAGCTACCAAGAAAAGTAGTACATGTCAAACATGTAAGAGGATACAAAGTAGACTCAACAAAAGCAGGAAGTTGCATGAAGAGGGGACGTTACACTGCCGATGTTCCATATAGTGAGCGAAAAGGCTGATAACATGAAGTAGGAAAGAAAGGGTGTACCTGATGTCCAACCATAGTATGGTAGAAACAATGACAAGGACTAACAAACATATGACAAAAAGTATGGTCTCAAAGCGTTCGAACATAACTAATGAAAATGCACATGAAATAAGTGAGCATGTTAGAAAGATAACTATTATGTCAAACGTGTCATGTATGATGAGTGTGTAACTAGTCACATATAATAAAGCATGAAAGGATATAGCAGTGAAGTGTGACGAAAGTGGATGCCCATATGAGATGAAGAAGGGGAGTACATGTGAGCATATGTTGTTGCATGCAAGAGATTGTGTATCCTACAATCAAAATAAAAGAGAAGGTGAACATGCCATGTGTGGATGGAGATAAATGACATACAAGTAGTCAACATAGTACGTATGTAATAAAATGCATACCAAGAATAAAAAGTACGTAAGAGGAAAAAGAAACCACAATATACAATATATGAAAATGGAACATGTGATGATCCAATGTCAAAGGTGTGTAGGAGGCCGCGTGCCCCCAAGTGAAGGGAATATTTATGTGAGATGAGGTTCATTTGGCCAAATCAAGTCAAGAATGAACTATAAATGAGAGTCTATGTCATCGGGAAACTGGCCGAAGTGTGTGTTGAGTCTAAAACATTGTGATGAATTTGTAGATCATCTTGTGTATTGATGAGATGTAATCTAGGAAAAGATGTTGGATATCGATCCGACCCCACCTAAGTTGAATATGACACAATGCCTAAGGTGCACTCATAAGATTTAGTTAAGCTGTCACTACATGAACTAGAATAAGGTGATGTGCACCATGTCCTAGTAAAATCCATGATGTGGATGTAGACTAAATTGTATACTCATGTTATGCGAGATCCAACAAACAGAGGAGTGTGAAAGTAGAGAAAGTGCACTATCACTGTATGACAGGATAGGAAAATGGTTGTGTCAGTATTACAAGTGCATGCCCCACTATTAGTTAAATGCATAATGAACGTTATTGATATGGAGTAATAATGTGGTCCAAAAGATTTGCAACCACTTGATATCTAAAAGAAAACATGAGTGCCATCATAGGGAATGAGCTTGGTAGAAACCAAAAGGGTAAAGATGTATAAGGTACAAAATATTGAATAGCCAACTCACCAACATGTTAGTATAAACAAATGACCATTATACCCCCACAAATATTGTTTAATCTATTTATAATGCCAAGTGATAAGATATCCTCATAAAGCAACACATGTAAACACCCTAAGGAAAAGCTAAGGAAACCTCACCAGAACCTCAACACAAACATGGGATTCTTAGCAAGAAATTCGTGGCAAGACATTAAAACTCATCATAATTCAAACACCATAACAAGTGTGCACAATTGTGGATTTAGTGGCAACCTGCAAACAAGAGAACAAATAGACTTAGTAAAATAACCTAAAACGACATGTGGAGTTGTAATATCCATACTAACCAAATTAATTAAAATGTGAAGCATCTGTTATTGATTGAGAATAGATATTGTTGAGGCTGGTATCCAAAAAGATGTATATGCAAGATCTGTAAGAGTTTTAGTAAACCAAGGATTTCCCTGTTAAGACGTTGGATGCCCTAAAGGTGAGCCAATGTCAACCCTAAGTAGATGTCGAAACCCTATTCTTTAATTATGAATTAGATATATGTCATTATTCTGCGATACACCTTCTTTGAAGGTATTAGATTCATTCACAGTCTTTGGATGAAGGTAGTGCATGCATGACAGATTTCTCACAAACAGTCGTAAATGACCATTAGTGTCGAAGGTATTTGCAATGGTAGAAGATGGCTAAGCACTAGCCATATCACGTGTACCATTTTAGATCCCTTCAAAATTCAAATCTTCAAGGGTTAACCACTCCACCATGCACGGAAAATTGAGAACCAAAGTGTTTTGAATGAGCATATGTGATTAGTGTATATAGGTCATGTGTCCTTATTTGAATATTCTGTTTTTGCCTTGGGTATATTCATTGTTCCTGAGAGCTATCCTTTAACTAAGCATATGATCACAATAAAATGATATCTTGATTGATGTGTTGATTTATCCTAAAGCATTATAAAAAGAATCAGAGGTTTAAAGAAGGGAGTGGCAATGTTTTACCATGGAATCTTGTGCCCAATATACCACTAGTGATATGACCCTAGAGTACCATCCACGGAGTGGTGATTATAGGGATCTAAATAGTGTTACCCATCACGTAATGATGAAGAGATAATTACATCAGTATCCTTTAAAGATGTCACTCTAATAATGCCGTATGATGGAAGGTAAAAAAACTTGATGAATCCCACAAATGGTCCATGTTGATGCTTGTGGTACTTGATAATCGCATTGAAATCTTGCTAAAGATGAACATAACAGAGGGTGAGGTTATGCACCCTTCAGTGGAGCTTCCAAATCTTGTATATTTCTACCCCCATGCCCACTCCTGTGTCATCAACCATCATCTTGAGGATAATGATGAGATTGTAATCTCTCCAGTAAGAAAAACCTAGTAATGTAGTGTGTAAGAGAATTCATTTATGCTAAATCGTAACATATAGGAATTTGATCCAACATGTATAATCCTAATATGATGTGTAAACTATGTGAAAATGATCATTTAAATGCGCAATGTAGAGTCAAATGATGTAGCATCCAATTGGAGAATTTTGATGTATAAGATGTATAATATTATGAGGTACTGGTATTACTTTTTCAAAAAGTTGTCCTAAATATCTATCTATTGAGTTGTGGAGCTCAATTACTTCAAGTTTAGCATGCAATATGAAACTTGCTAGGAAAATACAGTAACCGTCATCGGTTAGGGGGGAGGTATCGGTCACCTAGGACCAACATCGGTCAAGCAAGGAGGAACTGACATCGGTTAGGGATAACTGACATCGGTTACCTGTGCGAGAGATGTTTTAATTAACTCTAGAATTAGATCTATTTTTAGCATTAAAGTATATCTATTGATTTTAATTGCATGGCTAAGTTCCCTAAGTTTATAAACAACTATATAAGCATGAAAGCTAGGGTTTAGAAGTAAGTATTAACAAGAATTAAGAAGTTGAATTATTGTGAGAAAAGTTGGAGAGAGAGAATTCTTGGTGAAGAAGAAAAATCTTGAGAGAAAGAAAGTACTGTACATCTGAGAGGTGTGGAAGATTGTAAATCTTCAATTGTATATCTTGTCAAAGCTTTGGATAATAGATTGGCTTGTTTCTTGGTGGATGTAGCCCACACTGGGTGAACCATGTTAAATCTGGTGTTGATTTATATCTCTTGTTTTGTATATTTCTTCTGGTAGAATATCCACTTTTATTTACATGTATGCTTAGATATGATATATTATCTGTACAACTGGTGTGTTAACCCCAACAACTGGTATCAGAGCTTTGTTTGAGGGTTTTGTGTGTTGACAGATTTACTCACAGAGGGTTTTCTGATTGAGTGGGAGCTACAACAATGGTAAGAAGAAAACAAATACAAGGTAGAGAAATTTGATGGCCGAAATTATCAATTATGGAAGATGCAGATTGAGGATTATCTGTATCAAAGAGATTTGTATTTACCGTTGGATGAGAAGTCTAGACCTATAAAGATGACTGATGAAGAATGGAATATTCTTGACAGAAAGGCTTTGGGATCTATAAGATTGAGCCTGGAAGCATCTGTGGCTTCCAATATTACAGAAGCAACTTCTACGGTAGAGTTAATGAAATCTCTTGCTAATTTATATGAAAAACCTAGTGCTTCAAATAAAGTTTATTTGATGAAGAAACTATTTAGTTCTAAGATGCATGAAGGTGGATCTGCATCTAGTCATTTGAATGATTTCTGATCTATTGTAAATCAGTTAAAATCGGTTGATATACCATTTGATGATGAAGTAAAAGCACTTTTATTCTTATGTTCTTTTCCTGATAGTTGGGATAACTTGGTAATGGTTGTTAGTAATACAACATCTGCTAATAATATTTTGAAGTTTGATGATGTGGTTAGTATAATCTTGAATGAAGAAATTCGTAGGAAGAGTACAGAGGAATCATCATCTGGGAATGCTTTGAATGTAGAAAGCAGGGGTAGGCAGAAGGAGAGATCCAAGAGTAAGAGTAATGGGAAATCAAAGTCAAGGGATAACAGATCTAAATCCAGAAGTAAGGGAATTACTTGTTGGAAATGTGGAAAGAAAGGACATGCAAAGAAATATTGTTGGTCAAAGGATAAAGAGAACCAACACTCTAGACAAAGGTAAAGAGTCAAATAAGGAAGCAAATATTACACATCAGAGGTAATGCAAGATGCTCTTATTCTTTCTTTGGATAATAGAATAGAATCATGGGTTTTAGATTCATGAGCTTCTTTCCATGCAACCCCTAATAAGGGTTATTTCAGAAATTATGTCCAGGGTAATTTTGGGCATGTTTATTTGGGTGATGATGAACCTTGCAGTATTACTGGTAAATGGGAAGTTCATCTAAAATTATAGAATGAAAATACATGGGTATTGAAAGATGTGAGGCATGTGCCAAGCCTCAAGAGGAATCTTATTTCTACATGGCAATTAGGTGAAGCTGGTTGCATGGTTACATTCACAGGAGACTCTTGGAAAGTCACCAAGGGTGCTTTTGTTGTGGCAAAATGTAAGAAGGTAGGAACATTATATTTATCTACCTGTGTTACTGATTCATTTTCTGCATTATCTACTTCAGATTCAGATGCATGCATGTGGCATAATCGGTTGGGCCATATGAGTCAAAAAAGAATGTAGATCTTAAAGGCTAAGGGTAAGTTATCATATTTGAAAGATTTAGATCTTGATTTCTGTGAGCATTGTGTCTTTGGAAAGTAAAAGAGAGTGAGATTTCTCAAAGTTGGGGCAACTAAGAAGGAGCAGAAATTGGAGCTTGTACACTCAGATGTGTGGGGACTAGCTCAGGTAGCTTCTCATGGAGGATCCCAGTATTATGTTACTTTCATTGATGATGCTACAAGAAAGGTATGGGTTTATTGTATTAAACATAAATATGATGTTTTTGAGACTTTTAAAAGATGGAAATCCCTTGTTGAGAATGAATCAAATTCAAAGTTAAAGTGCCTTAGATCTGACAATGGTGGTGAATATTGTAGCAAGGCTTTCAATGATTATTGTTCAGTGAATGGGATACGTAGAGAAATAATGGTTCCAAGAACACCACAAGAGAATGGTGTTACAGAAAGAATGAACAGAAAATCATGGAATGTGCTAGAAGTATGAGGATACATTCTGGATTTCTCTTGCAGTTTTAGGTAGAATCAGTTGATACAATGATTTATTTGATTAAATGTGGGCCTTCAAGTTCACTAGATGGAGGAATACCAGAGGAAGCTTGGACCGGAAAAGAGGTAGATCTTTCTTTTCTTAAAGTTTTTGGTTCAGAAGCTTTTGTGCATGTTGATAAGGAAAATAGGAAAAAGTTGGATGCAAAATCCAAGAGATGCACTTTCATTGGTTATGGATCTGGTGATTTCAGATTTCCGTTTTTGGGATTTAGAGTATTCTAAAATTATTAGGAGTCATGATATTGAATGGAATGAAAAAAGAATGTACAGGGATCAAATTTTGGTACCCAAGGATGAACCAGTTGAGAAGTTTGTGAATGAAAATGAACTCTCGGATTTAAAAGTAATACCGACAAGGGTTACACAGTAACCAGTGTTGGTTGACCCCTGACCGACATCGGTCAGCAGAATGGGTATCGGTTATAGAAGATCCAAACCGACATCGGTTAGAAGAACTGACGTTGGTTATAGGTGACCGGCGTTCACTCACTGTCAAATTTGGATACAAATGTCTAGGAGGTCCAGAATGAGCCTCCGGTACCCCAAACTCCTGTGAGAAGGTCACAAAGGGTAAGTAAACCTCCATAAATATTTACACCTTCTCTATTTTATTTATTATTGACTGATAATGGTGAACCAAAGAGTTTTGAAGAAGTAATGTAGGATAAGACCCACGTCTAGTGGGAGCATGGCATGGATGAGGAGATGGACTCCTTGGAACAGAATCAGACTTGGGATTTGGTTAAGTTGTCAGTAGGTAAGAGGACATTACAGAACAAGTGGGTTTATAGGATTAAGGAAGAAGAGGGTGGACATAAAAGGTACAAGGCAAGGCTTGTAGTAAAGGGATTTGCACAGAAAGTCAGGTATTGACTTTGATGAAATATTTTATCCTGTTGTTAAGATGACTTCTATTCGTACTGTATTGAGTTTAGTTGCAGTAGAGGATTTGCATTTAGAGAAACTAGATGTGAAGATGGATTTCCTTCATGGTGATTTGGATGAAGAGATTTATATGCAGCAATCGCTTGGGTATGAAGTCAAGGGTAAGGAGAAATTAGTGTGCAGGTTGAAAAAGAGCCTATATGGGCTCAAGTAAAGCTCCAAGGCAATGGTACATGAGGTTTGATAGTTTTATGCATGAGCATGGTTACTTGAGATGTGGATCTGACCATTGTGTTTATTTCAAGAAGCTTGAAAATGGGAGCTATATTATTTTGTTATTGTATGTGGATGATATGCTTATTGTAGGATCTAGTATGTAGGACATTGGTGAGCTTAAGGGAAAGCTAGCTCACACATTTTCTATGAAGGATTTAGGAGCTGCAAAAAGAATCCTTGGCATGTAAAATACACAAAGACAGGAAAAACAATAAATTGTATTTGTCTCAAGAGGATTATATCAATAAGGTGTTGGAAAGGTTTAATATGCAAGAATTCAAAACCTATAAGTACACCTATGACATGGACACTTAAAATTGAGCAAAGATCAGTGTCCATCATCACAAGAGGAGGTCAAATACATGACACAAGTGCCATATGCTTCAGCAGTTGGGAGTCTCATGTATGTTATGGTTTGTACCAGACCAGACATTGCATAGGAAGTGGGAGTTGTGAGTAGATTTATGGCCAATCTAGGTAAAGAGCATTGGAAAGCAGTCCAATGGATACTCAGGTATTTGAGAGGGACATCTAGCATGCATTTATGCTATGGAGGTTCAGATATTTCATTATGTGGCTATGTTGATTTGGATATGTCTGGAGATCTGGATGGTAGGAGGAGCACTACTGGATATATTTTCATAGTAGGTGGGACGACAGTTAGTTGGATTTCAAGATTGCAGAAGGTTGTGGCTTTGTCTACTATAAAGGAAGAGTATGTTGCAGCTACAGAGGCTAGCAAGGAGATGATATGGATGAGTAGGTTCATGGAAGAGTTGGGAAAGGAGTAAGATGATTGCAAATTGTTCAGTGACAGCTCAGAGTGTAATTCATTTGGCAAAGAACTCAACATTTCATTCAAGAATGAAACACATTCAGTTGAGGTATCACTTCATATGACAGGTATTGGAGGATGGGCAGTTGAAACTGGAAAATATTCATATGAGTGAGAACCCAGCGGATATGCTAACAAAACCATTAACAAAGGAGAAGTTGGAGCTACACTCCACTTCTGTTGGTCTTCAATTTTGAGACTTGAAGAGGAAGAAACAAAGCTAAGGAAGGATCCAAGAATGATGTTGTATAGGTATGGTGCAGTAATTAATCTCCAAGTGGGAGATTGTTGAGTTGTGGAGATCAATTACTTCAGATTAGCATGCAATGTAAAACTTGCTGGAAAACACAGTAACCGTCATTGGTTAGGAGGGACCGGCATTGGTCACCTAGGATTGACATCGGCCAGGAAAGGAGGAACCAACATCGGTTAGGGAGAACCGACATCGGTTACCTGTGCGTGAGTGTTTTAATTAACTCTCGGGAATTAGATCTATTTTTAGCATTAACGTATATCTATTGATTGTAATTGCATGGATAAGTGCCCTAAGTTTATAAACACCTATATAAGCATGAAAGCTAGGGTTTAGAAGTAAGAATTAACAAGAATTAAGAATAACTTGAGAAAATTTGGCGAGAGAGAGAATTCTTGGAGAGAAGCAAAATCTTGAGAGAAAGAAAGTACTATACATCTGAGAGGTGTGGAAGATTGTAAATCTTCAATTGTATATCTTGTCAAAGCTTTGGATAATAGATTGGCTTGTTTCTTAGTGGATGTAGCCCACACTGGGTGAACCATGTTAAATTTGGTATTGATTTATGTCTCTTGTTTTTTATATCTCTTTTGGTAGAATATCCATTTTTATTTCCATGTATGCTTAGATTTGTTATATTGTCTGTACAATTGATGTGCTAACCCCAAAAAATGGTATTAGAGCTTTATTTGAGGGTTTTGAGTGTTGAAATATTTACTCACAGAGGGTTTTCTGATTTATTCAACACCTCACTTTGGGAGAGTACCTCCTGTACAATATCGACACATTCCTCACTCCGCAAGAGTATGGAAACCTACGTCAACACCCTCGTCATGACTATCGCATAGGTGAGGTTTTCCCTTATGGTCCTCCCCACCTTCACACTAACCTAATGTATGGGGGATTTGATACTGCCACTTATTCACCCAAGCCTCCATCCCAAATACGACCATTTTCATCCAACCTCCAATCCCTTACTAACCACTGCTTTGCCCACACTTTCCTTCACCGTTGCACATGGAAAGGCTTTAGCTTTGATTTTTATGAACAATGCCGTCATACTGTCATTTCATGTACCACCCATAAACAAAATGATCGTAATTGCATTGGCTTTACTGTATCACCTTCCAAGAAGGCCCGCATCAACCTCATTGAGGAAGAAAAACATTCTCCACCCCATTCACCAACGTCACCATCTTCACCCACGGAATCTATAGATCCCGAATCTATTCCTCCTAAATTTTTTTTCATAAAAATGATTTCCCTAGGACCTCTAACCTATTAATTTGATGTCGAGGTTCCTTCTTCTCTTCCCTTCTTATATCTTGACACGATCGATGATGATACACCTTCTATTAACGTCATTCAATGTAAGGATGACGAGTCTATCCTCACCTATACGGGTGCGGAAGATTCTTATATTCACCTGTCATTACCCTCTGAGATGTAAACCATGTTCAATGAATCAACTATTGAAATCAACATTAATACTCAAGATGACCTACACATTCTAAAGATAGGCCAGTCTTTAGATTTTGCTGAATAGGAAGCTTTTACCTCTTTCCTCCGGGACCATAACAATTTTTTTTCTTGGTCCTATGCCGATATGCTCGGTATTGACCTAAAAATCATGGTCCACAATATCATACCATTCCTAATTCCAAACCCATAAAACAAAAGTTACAAAAAATGCATCCTCACATTGCTCTTCTGGTCATAGAATAACTTCATCACCTTCTCTTGTCTTCCTTCATCCTACCCATTGACTATCCCCAATGGATTTCTAACATTGTTCCTGTCAAAAAAGCAACAGGGGGACTCTGCATTTGCACAAAATTTCGTAACCTCAACCTAGCTTTTCCCAAAAATGATTTTCCCCTACTAGGAATTGACCAACTAGTTGATCTTACCACCGACCATGAAATGCTATCGCTCATGGACGGTTTCTCGGGTTATGATCAAATATTAATTGCTTCAAAAGATCAACACAAAACTATCTTCATCACTCCTTGGGGACCTTATGCTATCGAGTCATGCCTTTTGGCCTTAAAAACGTTGGTGTTACATATCAGCGAGCCATGACTTATATCTTCCATGACATCATGCATCACATATTGGAAGATTACGTAGATGACATTCTTGCCAAATCCAAACATCGGGCTGAACACCTAATAGTCCACAAGGTCATCTTTGACTGCCTCATCCAGTATTGTGTTCATCTTCAACCTAAGAAGTTCATCTTTGTGGTACTTTTAGGAAAACTCCTTGGTTTCATCATTTCTTTGTGTGGCATAGAAGTCAGTCATGCTAAAGTGAAATCTATTCTTGAAATGCCTCCACCTATTAATCTCCATCAACTTCAAAGCTTGCAAGGTAAGTTGCAATCTATTCGTCATTTTATCTCGCAACTTTCCTACTTATGTCAACCATTTCATCATCTCCTCAAGAAGGAAGTCTCATTGAAATGGGATGATGAATTCCATAAAGCCTTTGATGCCTTACAACAATACCTTCTTCAACCACTAGTGTTCATTCCTCCTAAGGATGACCAGCCCTTTAACCTATACATTTATGCCACTGACCATTCCTTAGTTGCCATGCTTGCTCACCATAGCGAGTAGCACAGAGAGAAATCGGTTTATTACATTTTCTGTACCATTTTAGACTATGAAACTAGATACACCCACGCTGAAAAACTCTACTTAGCCTTATTTTTTGTCACCACCAAGCTTCGTCATTACCTACTCAACCACAAAACCTTTGTCGTCACCAATACTGACCCTCTACATTACATGTACGCCAAACCCTACCAACATCAACGTGTTGCATGCTGACTCATGCTTCTTTCTGACCTTGACTTCGAATTCATCCATCAAAAGTCTATCAAAGGCCAAGCCATCGTTGACCAACTAGCAGACGCACCTCTTTCTGGAATTCAACCCTCTAACTTTGATTTCCCGAACAAATCTATTGCTACCCTCTCTTTAGATGATACCACTTACCAAATGACCCTCTTCTTTGATGGCTCTAAATGTCAGCATGGGGGTGGTGCTTGTGTTATCCTCATTCCTCTTGGCGGTGAACTTATGCCTTTATCTTTCAAACTGGATTATTACCACTACTGAATATTACACTAAATGGGTAGAAGCCATTCCCCTCATTTCTACAAAATCTAAGAAAATATGTGAATTCATCAACCATCACATCATTTGTCGCTTTGGCATCCCTCATTGATAACATAAAGCAATTCAAAAACAAAACCCTACGTAAGTTGTGTCGGGATTTTGGCATTCAACTAAGTTTCTCATCACCTTATTACCCAAAAACCAATGGCCAAGTAGAATCAACCAATAAAACCTTGAATAAAATTCTTATGAAAGTAGTTGACGATATTGGGAAGGATTGGAATATGCACATGCCCTTCACCTTGTGGGCCTACCACACTAGTATTCACTCTTCAAATGTTGCCACACCTTTCTCTCTAGTCTACAATACTGAGGCTGTCTTGCCTCTCGAAGTCCAAATTCCATCTTTCCACATCTCTCTACAAGATATGCTCAATGACGATGACTTTCACCAGGATAGTTTGGCACAACTTGAGTTATTAGATGATCGTCTCAATGCTCTTAACAATCTTCAAATCTACCAAAAATGTATCAAGCACGCCTATGAAAAACGTGTCCGCGAACAAACCTTTCAGGTTGGTGACCTCATCTTGAAGGAAAATCAACATGTAACCAAAGAAGAGAAAAGTAAATGGGGAAATTTTTCTCCTAATTAGCTTGGACCATATATCATTACCCATGCCTATGGATCATGTGCTTATTGTTTTTCTTCACTCGAAGGTAAACCCGAACCTGAGCCCCTCAATGCCTTACATATTCGACCATTTTATTGTTGATATCAAGTCCTATATCCTTTTCTGTCAATTGACCGCTCGTCGCTTGAGTGCTATTCACCTTCCATATTACCCATTTTTAAGGATCAAAGACTAAATAAGAATCATGTGATTACTCGTCACCTTTTAGCCTTATCTTCAATATGAGTACCATGGCTCTACTCTTAGCATGATTCTCATGGATACTTTTCATCTTTTTAAAGATGGAATTCCATGGTTGTTCATCACTTGAAACCACCTCTTTCATAGTTAACCTCTGTGTGCTATGGTTTTGTCTTCTAAACAAGAACCTAATCTTCCTTTATAGTCTTGTCCATGACTTAAACATAAAAAAAAATGGGATTCAACTCCTTGAGTCAAAATTCCAGAAAAAGATGACTCCCTCAAAAAGGGACATCTCTTCTCTCTATCTCGCTGCCATAAATAGATTGCTCCCTTGAAGGACATCTATATAAATTCATTGCAAAAAATACAATAAAATATTCAGAAGCTTCCCACATTGACAATTTTCATGAAGACCTCAAGGAGATAATATACTCATCCCATATAGACTTCCCACATCGATCAGTCTATTAAAAATAAACAAATGAAGAAAATGATAATTTTTTTCATCATGGACTTGCCTATTTTTTGATCCTGGGTTTCTTGCTAGGTAAACATGCTATCATACACTACGTTATGCTAAGCCACCCATTTTTACCTCATTGCCTTTTCACCCTAATTTCCTCTTTGCTTAAGGGACTTGCCACAACTGTGACATTTTGTGATCACGTGACTTTCTTCACCCTTAGAATAGTCCATTATGCAACACCTTTAGGGTCTTATGTTCATAAGCCCATCTGGGGTATGGTAGACTCATTAGGGTTCTTATCAATTAAGCGACTCTTTTACCACCTCTTACCAATTGCCTTCCTCATTACTTATTGATTATCCTATACAGGACCAGACCATCGACAACTACATTTTCACCTCTCAACCATGCCTTTCACCTAAGACTCAATCATGCCTATGACCTACACTCAATCATACCTAAAGCCTACTAACCCATTCCTCTACCTCATCACATTCTTCCTAGCTTATGGGAGAATTACATTGGCTTGAGGGCCCTTTTCACCGGGGCTATGTAGGCATCATTCCTAGGGCATGGGGCCCTTGGAGGTTAGCTCGTCCACTCTTTACCCTAACTATTTTCCCCACATATTTTCTATTAACATTCTACCGTAATTAGTTTCCATTTATCATAAAACTTGGGAATTTACCACACATACATATTTATCATGTTATCACATCATAAAAACATCCACTCAATCATTTCACATTTCCATGATATCAAAGATTTCAGAAAGCTACACCATAACATACATATAAATCATCATTTATTTCCCATGTTACCAATAACTTGGACATTAAACCAAAATCATAAACTGTGACTCAACCATGTCTATGACCTGACTACATCATGCATATACCTGACTTCACCATGCTTAACCAACCTAACTCAACCATGCCTAGGACCTAACTCAACCATGCCTAGGACCTAACTCCACCATGCCTAACCAAACTAACTCAACCATGCCTAGGACATGAATCCGCCATGCCTATGACCTAACTTAACCATGCCTATGACCTGACTCCACCATGCCTAAAACACCTAGTTTCCATCCATATACAACTAACAATAAATTTTTTTCAACACAAGTACATCATTCACAATCATCGATCTCATCATAAAAGTCTGTGTATCCATCCAATATACACTAATACAAAATAATATCAATATCTCAAAACTCTCATATATAGCCTCACCATCTTTAGTACGTAGGCCAGTATATGATCAAAAATATCAAAACTCTCATATACAACCTCAGTATCTTTGGCATGCAGGTTGGTATCTATCAAAAATCATAATCAAAATGCTGACATCAATTATCGGCCCCTTTGATCTCCAGGTCTGTCTCACTTATCTCCTCTACTCATCATATCTGGCGACCTACCAACATATCTCCCCCTACCATAGGTATAGGTCTCACCTCCACTGGACTTGTAGCTGGGTCAAGCCTTCACGAACTAGTGGCCTCAACTGACCCTGTCTATGGGCTTGCCGACCCCCTCTTGCTCGAGGCCTATTGTACCTTGTTCTCTGTATAGGAGGGGACATCTATCATGATTGTCATCAAATGATCTTAATAATAACGTGCCTCGTTCAGGGCATCCTTGAACCGTGCCATCGATACTATATATGGAGGCACCATGGGCCTCACTGCCACCTGTGTACTAGGACCTGCTACTGTTGGCCTCAGCCCCTATGCCTATAAATCCTATCCCTGACCCTATGCGAGTACATGTACCACTAGCTATCCCTAGGTAGCAGTTAACTGCCCCTATAATGTAGTCACCTGGATTTGTAAGGTGGCTACTTGTGCCTGTGATGCCACTAACTAGATCTGTAAACCTATGACATGTGCCTACAGATTGGCAATCTGCACCCCATCCTGTCCTAGCCCCTATGCCTATACCTGTGCTAACTGTCCTTATAAAATAGTCACCTATCATGTCAAGGTAACTACCTGTGCCTATGCAACGGCCAACTGCACTCCCAATCCTGTCACCTATACTTGTAGTGCATCTCTTTGAACTATCACTATCACCAAATCCAGCCACCCTGGCCGTGGAGCTGCCACCTATAAGTCTGCCACCCACCACTGTCTGTACCCATCAGTCACCCCTACATCATCAATTTGGCCATCCACTAGCATCTCCTCCTGACCTACTAGATTTGTGGGGTGTGGTAGAGCCAAAGGCCTTTCCACATCCTCTCGACGATACCGTACAATAGGAGGGGGCACATCCTGGACTAGTCCAAACTCTCACCGAGCTCTATCCACTGGAATCATGTCATGCTCACCGAAATGTCTACCCTATATCCACTACAATAGATGTAACCCCCACAGCTCCCACCTCATACCTCTAAATGTTGGATAACCCACATATAGCTGCCATACTATATCCATTACATAAATCCCCTCCAACCTCTGTCTATAGTGCACGACATCATAGGTCACCTCTTCATCTCATCGGTGATCCCCAGCTACCACCCACCTCTTGTAGCATGCTCTCTATCCACCTCTATGCCAATATGATATTGGCAATCCTCATGGCTGCACTATCACAATGTGCTCATACACCCAACAATGCAACATGAAGGTACAACATAGGCCATAGTGGCACCTCCTCTGATAACCCCAGAGCTTTCTGTACAACTGCACCAAATAGGTAGGTGCCCAAGAAAAATGGACCTGATCCTCCACCATCTCCCACAAAACACCCATCAAACATCGAGGAAACCGTCCACCCTCTGAATTAGGTAGAGAATAGCACCCCACTGCAACCATCATCGGTAACACCAATCACGTCTCCTCCAGGTGTGTTGTGTACATCACCTCGTATACAAGGCTAGCAGTGTGCTTAGTCAACTAAGTCTCCATCTCCTCGAATACTATAATCATCTCCTTGAAAGCCACATCTACCGACACTGTATACACTGAATTACCATCAATGAAAAGTCATAATATCCAATAGACATCCTCTAGTGTGATCATCATCTTGCCAATGGATAAGTGGAAAGTGTTCGTCGTGGCGTCTTATCTAACGATGAGCGCGACCATGAGGCTATGATCCCATCGGATCCACCTATACCACTTGATGCCAACTAGGGAAACCACTTGAATATGCCCCCACTCCTCCGTGGTGATGCAAGGTCATATCTGCCCCAACATCGGTGGGAATCTATCCCGTATCGTCAGCTGATGTTGTGCCTACACCCATACAACTCAACCATGTCAAAAATGACACACACCTATCTATTCCATACCTACTTCCTCGACCTATCATCTACCCTGTGATCGTTTACCTCAACCCTATATTACCTTACCTGGAGCATCACTTACCTAACCCCCTTCCTCCTACCTCGCTTCCCGTCCATCTTCTACCCAATTTCTACCCATCTCTATTTCCACCCAATCTAGCCTCACCCCATTTATTCTAACTGATATCGGTCATTACAGACCAATATCAGTCACACATGATCGACATCGGTCACCTAACCATGACCGATG
This sequence comes from Taxus chinensis, assembly GCA_019776745.2. Taxonomy (NCBI): domain Eukaryota; kingdom Viridiplantae; phylum Streptophyta; class Pinopsida; order Cupressales; family Taxaceae; genus Taxus; species Taxus chinensis. The sequence continues at coordinate 710,932,781 of CM034150.1, forward strand.
CCAGCTTAATCCAACCGACGCTTGTCACCCTTGACTAATGTTGGTCTCTATTTCGGCTCCATAATCGAAACCTCACTCCCCCAATTTTTCCAAATTAAAAAAAAACCTAAAACCTACCCTAACACCCCACCCAAACTAACCAAAATTAATTTTATTACCTAAATCACCTTGATGGCCTCTCCCCATACCCAAATCCATTCAATTTACCCACATTTTCAGATTTTTGAACCCCCCCATTCTTTTCATTTTGCCCTAAAAATTTTAATCCAAAACTACCAATGGATCGAATTCTACCTCTATATGCAGGCACCCTCCTTGCCAGGATGTCTGCTCTCCCTGTTGCTGGATCTCCCACACCTCTACCCACTGCTGCCATGCCTCCAATCGTACTCTCGGTCCTTCGACCAATCCAATCACTCTGAATGATCTTATGGCCCCGTCCACCTACCTTCTCCAACAACTCAAAAACCTCCAACTCAGTGTTGTACAACACCTCATCCTTTTCTTCACGGAAAATGCTAAAAACAATTAACTATGTCATTTTTTATAAAGTGGACAAGTTGAAATGAATCCGTAGCATACAAATTTTTAGTTTCTTACCCTACCCCTGACCTGACCGAAGTCAGTTTAACTTGACCGACATTGGTCATGTGCCCTAATCTACCGCATTCAGTTTCTCTAGACCGACATCGATTTGTCATAACCGGTGTCGGTTATCCTTTTTTGAGCCCCTTGCTCCACATTGCACCACATCTACTTGCCCAAAACCTTATCCCACCTAACCCAAAGTTTACCCTAACCTTATACCTCACCCCCATGACTTATTACTTATCACCCAACCTCACCATCAGTTGGGGCATGTTTATGCCCCTCACGTGGCCTTACCTACAACCTACCCTACCCATACCTACTACCAAACTGTTAATCATGTGGACACTCCAATTCAGTTACTCGTTACATCTTGTGATGATGATACTTGTGTTGTTCAGCCTAGTGACCTTACCTTGCCTCAATGTTGTGATGCTTATCCAAACCAACCTTGACCCTTTGACCTTTTGGGGTGTATCGGAACGTACCTACACATTCCTCCTGCATCTTACCTAGTTGTGTGTCCAGACTGTATCCTCTACCTTGGATACTAGACCTCAACAACCCTTGTTTGGATGAACCTAGTGACCTCGGACAATGTAAATTTGTTACGCTGAACAAAACCTGTATCTCATTGCATCCCGATAATGCCTATGACCTTGACTTAATCATGCCTAATCCACTTAGCCTCCATCACATAAACAATAACACTGGAAATTACACACATAACTATAACCTCATACCTATATCTATTTGGCCTTGCTAAGCTTTCTTTTTCCTATAACCATTAGTGCTAATGCACCTTTTATCATTCTGGCCACCCATTGAACCATACCTACAAGCTCAACCTACCCCTACATCTCCTTTGTTGCATCTTAGGAGTTGTTATTTTACCTATATCTTGGCCTTACCTGTGCTAAGACCTATTTACTTGAACCTGACCAACTTGGTATGACCATTGACCTTATGTAATCACTATACCTTGAGATGCTATTACCTATTTTGTTTTAGCCTAACAACCATACGTGCGTATTGTCGTGCCGTTTATCCCAACCAAACCTTTGGTGTTCGGAACATACCTAAACATTCTTGCACCTGACCTACGTTGTGTTTCTGATCGATATCCTATACCTTGGATACCTGAATCACCTCACCCGTGTTTGGATAATCCTATCGACCTTAGACGATGTAGAGTTTGCAAGTTCTTCCACTTGGTACCGTGTTGCAATCTATACACGTGCGTGTGTTTTATTGCCATTACCCATGACACGATTTTGACCCTAGCTTATTACCTATTACCTGAGTTGACCATCACCCTTTCCCATAGTACTCACACACTTCCTCACCTATTTTCACCACCTACACATTTATCAAACCACTCACCGATTCCATATTACACCTCATCCATGCCTGGTTTGAGGGGACCCACCTTTACCCACACATGGGGCAATCACTTCCTATTTTTGTCAGCGTCGCTTACCAATACAAGATACGCAACAAAAAAGGGAAAAATGTAGACACCAAAATTGGGTCACACTCCCCTTGGTCCCTTTTCAAATAACCAACTCAAACATATTCACCTAACCATGACCCTTTTACCCCACATTAATTATTTCACCTGATTCTTAGAGCGTTTTCTCGGAATGCAACGAAACAGATAAAGGTAAAGGTCAGGAGGATTACCTATTGAAGATGGTTGAAGGTCGTTATGTGCATTGAAGTCTTGATCCACTGCTGACCATGAGAGCTTCCTTTTGGCTGGGAGGAACTACCTATAGTGGACAATAAGACCATAAAGAGGAAGTTAAACAGTATATGACAGTGGACTGCCTAGCGTATGCTAGTTCCGGGAAGTGTGATACTCCTAGAACACTGTCAATCCACTGTTTAAAACAATTCAATATTAATAATAAATGAAATCCTACTATAATTAAAATGATTTAGGTATTTCATTCAATTACAATAAGCAAATTCGTTCACAACAAGCTAAGCTATGGTTGAATTTGAAGGGCGAGGTCTCTGTTGGAGTACTGGTACTAGTTAGGGTCTGGGTTTGGGGCGGTTTTGGGTATTTGGTTGGGAATTTAGGCTCTATTCTTGGTTTGAGGCTAAAACACAAAGACCGACGTCGGTCGGGTATGACCGATGTCAGTTTAAGTGAAACAGGTGACGGTCATGGGTAACTGGCATTGATATGGTCAAGGTAAAGGAAACTCAGAAGAAAATGATTAGAGGGATTGATTGAGGATTTGGTGTAGGTGGTGGGGTAGGTTTGAGGGTTATAGAGGTCTCAACTGTGGTCAGGGATGAACATCAAGTAAGAATGGTAATTTAATGATGTAAATAATGGAAAGGGCCTAATTACAAACTGATAAGAAATGAAGAAATGGAGATGCAACAACTTAATCTGATAACAAAGATAATAAAAGCTATTATAGTGTATTAGACCAAGGTGGTGGAGGTATACTTACTATTATATGAGCTTGATGGCTGGATGGCAATGGTAGTTGATCAGATGGATGGAGCTTGGTGTGGTGTTGGTGCTTCCCAGGATGATCCCGTGAATGCAATGACTCTATAATTGATGTTGGTGATGGCCCTAGATGTCTGGATGTGCAAAAGGATGCTTGTTTCATTTGCATGCAGATATGGTCTCCTTCATTTCTCTTAGAAATGTGCCAACCTCGAAATAAGGTTACCAATGGGAATAAAAAGGTATCCGATGACGGTTCCGGGTTGACTAGCATCGGTTTAGGGGGTGACAGGCGTTGGTTAGGGCAGGATTCCTAGGTTTACTAAAATGGGCAGATCTGCTTGATTTCCTGAATCATGTTAGTTTCTTTTCACGGATTATAAACAAAAGCTTCTTTTCTAACGGGTGGGAATGTGGTTAGAGGGAATGTAGGCTATGATTTTTAGGGTTTAGTTAGGTCTTAGTTAGTTATGACAACATACCAAGAATAGATTTAGGGTGAGGTGTCTAGGTGAGGTGGCGGGGTTGGAATTATCTTAATTAGGATAATAAAATAATAAATATGGTGAGAAGAAGGATTAATTTAATTTAATTAATTAAATTAATATTAGTGTGGGGTGAAAGGGGCCATGGTTAGGTTAGTGTGTTAAAGTTGGTTATTTGATGAGGGGTCAAGGGGAATGTGACCCAATTTTGGTGTCTACATTTTGCCCCTTTTTGTTGCATAGCTTTTATTGGTAAGTGATGCTAACAAAAATAATATGTGGTTGCCCCATGTGTGGGTAAAGGTGACTGTACGTACCCAAAATTGTAAGGTACTGTACTGCCGGAACAGTGTAACAAGTGCCCCAATGATGATACAGGTCTCCTCGCAAGGTGTTCGGGATCCGGAAAAGCCCTCGGAGTATGCGTTAACATCCCGCATGCCCCGCCTAGCCCCCGCGTCCTTTGTTTTCCCCTTTTTCCCTCTTTTCTTGGCCTTTTTCCCTTCAGTTACGAAACCGCCGCCCTGTCTGTGACCGCAGAGGCGGCGGTCTGGCGGTCCTGCACAGAGCGGTGGTCCTGCACGCATTTTCCAGAAAGTGCTTTGACGCGACTCACGTAAAATATCAACGTTTCACCAGCTTTTCCTTGCCGACTTGGGCATGCATTTATGTTTTTGGTCCCCTGGAATAGTGTTTGGCCATTGTTTATGGTTTTTAGAGTTTAGTTTGGTTTTGATCTTTGGGTGAATGAAAGCTATAAATAAATGGTTTGTGCACAAGCAAATGGTCTGCCTTTTCACTCTCATCCTCTCATTTTCATAGTTCAGTTTATCATTTTGATTAGAGGCCATAGTTTCAGTTCTTGCAGGCTTAGTTAGTATTGTCCAGCTGTTGGTAAGCCACATATCCATCTTGTAGTACTGTTATTTCACCCAAGTTGGCCCCTCAGCATTTCTCTGATTTGCATTAGTTTAGTCTGTTCATTTTGCTTCAGGTTTAATTCACTTGCATGCTTAGTTAGCATTGTTCAAGCTGTTGGTAAGCCACATATCCAGCTTGTGCAAACGCAGTGTTGTTGTTTTATCCATTCCATTGGAGTAGAATAGCTTAGGAAGCCATTAAAGTTGCAGGTTTTGCTCTTCAAACAGGATAGTTTCAGGTTCTGGTCGCTTTATGTTGCATGACTCGCAGTAAAATCCCGCTAGGAATTACATAAGCCAAGCTCTGTACTCTTGCGCTATCCCTCTCCTACTCGCATTTTCAGTCTGCATTCTGAGCTGTCCTTGTCCCAATATCTATTTCTGTCGATGCTAGCATTACACGCTTTTCTAGATCCACGTGAACATGAAAGAACGAGGAGATCACACTGAGGGGACAAGATCACACACACCATCAGATTCGCCACTGTTCTGCGGAATCCAGGTTTTAACTTTCAAAGTTTTAGTTAGAATCATATCAAATAAAGTAGTTAAAATTGCTTCATTTCAGTAAATTCTATTCTCGATATTGCCAGGGAAGCTGTGAGGATTGATAGTTTCTGAGAAACTATGATTCACTCCTCACTTCTGAGGTAGGATCGAGAATCTTGCAGATAGATTAGGAAAGTTATTTCATTATTTAGAATAAATCTACAAATCGCACAGGCAAATAACTACACTCGGTTATCTTGTTTGTTTTAAATTGTTATTTAGTTGTTATTCCTAGATACGTTTAAATAGCTACTTTCCTTAAATTCTTAAAAGGTTTCTTAGAAAAATAGAAGTTATATATGTTTTAGATTTATTCCACGTAGTTAGAATTTCACTTTATTACAGTTAGATTTACATTTTATTTTGTATGACAATCACGGGACCCTCGAGAGCCCAGGGAATACATATTTGAGCCAATCGTGCCTCAACCAAACCTCATCACAGCAATAGTTGACATAGACCAAAATCTCAGAATACAAGTCTTCCAAACAACAACAGATTTACAACTGATCAGTTCTCAGTTGAGAGGGTTAAACATAGAAGACGACCAAGCACACACGTTTTGGTCAAATCAACCAAACTACAGATTACCCTAGGCAAACATTCACATGACTGTAGAAGGGTTCGAAAGAGAACAAACCTTTGGTTGTGATCCTTTGGTCCCACAGCCAGGTGCAGGAGACACTCTCACAGACATAGATACTAGTTTAAGGATCCAGGTTGCACGAACGCCTGTGAGATATTCTGAGAAAATCACACAGTTGTTGGTCCTAAACATAGAAGCTGAGAAAGCATACGATTACTGGATACTAGGGATTAGGACTTGATTTCACGTATATGACCATAACAGGACCGCAACAACCAAGAGTCTACGGTTGTGATCCACAGATCCCACAGCCCAACGAATCCATAAGTCAATCAGATATAGACACTGGCCTATGCACACTAGTATTCCAATCCACTCCACTTCCACCCATCATCATCGAACAATTGTCCTTACTAGATATAGCGGCTAACGAAGCTAGAGAATTCTGGACTAGGCCAGAGAATCGTCCGTAGAAGTCAATTGTTTCACCATCCACCATATGACCTTATCTGGAGACATACACGAAACTATCCCAGGTCATTTTCCACGTATTCCACAACCCATAGATCGAATCACGCCAGAGCTCGATATTGATTGGAGCCTTCGAGCAGTCATCCTTGCCGATCGATCTATCACACCAGTCCAAGTTAGAAGGGCCTTCTTTGCCTTAGATTCACAAATTCCATTAGTGCGTATCGAAGACATTAGATTGCCTAACTAGTTTTCTGTATCCCACGCATATTCCATCCCCACCGGCTGTCTCGGCACGACCTCGGGAGGTCGGGTACGCGGAAGAGTTACTTGTAGATTCCCACGCTCGCTTGTCACTTTTCTGGCGTACAAAATTGGTGAACCCGACGTGAAACAAACAACTGTAAACTTCACCTTCTCTTCGGAGAAGTTTCATCTTCTTTCATCAAATCACCTTCGCTCCTTCCCATTATTCTGCGGGTATTCATATACCCCCCGAATATGTCGGGATTCGATGCATATGGCAGACCCCTCTTGGGTCTTGAGGCATACTACGCCCAACAGAATAGACAATCATCACCCTCACTCTCAGTATGGGGCGACAACTATTCAACTAATCAGTTGTCAACACAAACTCCAAGGATCAGATATAGCTCGTCCTTTCAAACTGGGGAGTTAGATCAACCCCCTCGAATGCAACAAACAGAGCCTTCAGGCTCGAACAATATGACATTTACCGGAGAATCTGGTTCGTCTCCTCAGATGCTACTTAGACCACAAATTAGTAGACAATCTGACCCATACCTGGTCTTAGATGATGAACAGTCAATACGTTATCCTAGGAGTGAACAACGCTCTCGGGGTATGTACCCACCTATAGGAGGTTTACAAATACAACCCGAGGTCTCTTTTCAAGAAAATACCTCTATGCCACTGCATATAGGAAATACTCTCAGAGAAACTTGGCAAGATAGCGATCAGTTTATAGCAGGATATCACATGCCTATACAACACCAGGGTATACAACAAACGCCGCTAAGGCAAAGCACCGTGACTTCACCAAATGAAGTCATTTCAACGTTAGTAGAAAAAGTGAGAGGGTTAGAACTTGCTCAAGCAAGTCAAAATTCTCAGTTCATGCAAGCAGGAAGTTCCAATCCTCCATACCACCCTGGCCAAGTAGATCTCCTCACAGGAGTAGGCACGTTAGGCATGCCTCCTCACTATCCACAACAAACGCCAACAAGGCCCATCATCTCTAACACTATTCCTCCCGGTCTAGTATCAAACAATCCATTACTAGACAATACCCCGTCATACTTAAACATGTACTCCAAATCACCACAAGGAGATATGTTCTCCTCTCCCGGCATGTTTGCTCAAACACAGGGACTTCCCTATGCCCCTGCCAATGCATACGCTGCCGTATCAACAACCCATCCCACCACCACTCCCTCAGCAACCACCATCAATGGTCGAAAACCTATGCGATAGGGACTTATTCAGAATATCTGAAAGAGCCCTTAGACTTCACCATACGAAGCGTCATGCTTCCAAGACCTCTTCCCGATTTACCCAAGTACAAAGGCGAGGGAGATCCAAACGCGCATATCAAAGCTTACGCTACAGCCATACGTGAACTACTCCCTTGGGATGGGGTTGTTGCTAAAATATTCCCCAAAACCTTGGAAGGCATCGCTCTTGATTGGTATTATAGAATACCTGAAGCCTCCATCCATTCATTTAAACAACTCGTATCAGAATTCATTAAGGCATTCGACATGAACAAACTGTTGAGAACAGGAATCAGGGAATTCTTGCACATCAAACAAGAACACAACGAATCTGTCGCCCATTTCATCCAGAGGTGGCGTACAGTTCTTTATTCTTCAGCAAGTGCTCCAAACATGGATCAGATGGAACTATGCGATTTATTCCTTCATTCTCTCAGCAAGAGAGGTGAAGGAAGAAGTCCAAAAGTTCCCACTAAGAACTTACGATGAAGTACTTGAGAGTGCTCTTCGAATAGATCAAGCAGCGATAGATAGTGGCCGTAAAACATATGGAGCAAACGGGAGGTTAATCACCCCCAATCAGAACACTACAAATTATCCCACTACCACAAACGTCAATCAAGGACCTAAAATCCTTAACAAAAATCGGGGGTGTAACAACGGATGGAGTAACTGACCAGCCCAAGAAGGTAAATGTTGTCAATACTCCATCACAAACAAACAACCAACGAAACAACAACTTTACCCCGACAATCAATACAGTGGATTTTAACCATCACAACAACAACAACAACAACGGTGAAATCCCATACAAGGGCCAAGCCAAAACTCATTTGGTTATCAAAACCAAAGTCAAAACCAGAAACAACAAATGCAAAACTTTAATCCTAATAGGCAACAGTTTGATCAGAATTTTAGGCCACAATACACACCAAACCAACAAAACAGGAATTACAATCCCAATTCTTATTGTGGTTTCCACAAAATTCGGGGTCATGATACTAGAACGTGTCGTGACTACAATAAATTCATGCAACGTTTGCCAGAAGAACAAAGACAGTTCTTCACAGATTTGTTTTTGGCAGATCCCGTCTCATCACCACCAAACACGCTCGCAGGGGCAGTTTCCCCTCAGAATGCTCCCCTCAAGATCTTTAGCGATCCACTCCCAAATCATGATAATAATAGGACTGAATCCAACTGGAACGAACAAAAGTGCAATGACGGGAAACAATGATCACGAAGCCTCGACTTCACTAAATCCATCAGTTGCGCCACAGTTAGGAAGTCAACCGAGACCCAAGATAGTCAGTTTGGTAGAATTAGACGCTGAGCTACCTATCGAAGCTATAACAAGAACACGAGAATATTTCTCTCAACCGAGCCCAAGTCATCTTCCAGAAACAGATAAGAGTCAACAAATAGTAGAAAAACCCGTAGGTGCCTATGATTTAATTAGCGACCTAACAAAGACCTTCTCGCACATTTCATTTTTGGACTTACTAAAGAACTCTCCTCCTCACAGAGCTGCTCTTTTAGAAGCATTAGGTCTAGGTCATCTAATTAACATCACTCCACCTCCTGAAACACAAGTAAATCACGTAGATTTTGATATCCACCCTCCGGGGCAGCCAGACAAGGATGTCGAATTCATATTCGAAATAAGTAAAATGCCTACAGATGCTGAGATCGCACGCCGAGGTGATCCAGCCTTACACTTACAAGTATGGGTTTATAATAACTATGTAAAACAGGCAATGGTTGACGATGGGGCCGCAGTTAACATAGTTCCCTTTCTCTTTCCTCCAAAAACTAGGATATGGGGAAACAAACTGTTCCACCACTCGAAATACGTTGAGAGGCTATGATAGCCTTAAAGCCACTTCGATAGGAACTATAATACTGCCAGTCACCTTAGGGCCCAAAACAATCCTGACTGAGTTTTATATTATAGATCGGGAAACTAATTATAATATGATACTCGGCCGACCATGGATACACCGAATGAAGGCAATCCCTTCTACGTTATTTCAAGAAGTAAGATTCTTGCATCTAGGAAAGGTATTTGTAGCCAAAGGTGATCCAAAACCTTTCGATTTGCACCTAGCTGATTTAAAGAAAAGACCAGGTGTGCATTCAGAATTTGAACTTCCAACAAACCAACTTAATAAACCCACTGACCCAAAACCAGAGGAAAAGTTGGTACCTACGACGGATCTTGAAACTATCAGCATAGCCAAAACAACCCCAACCCCCAAAGATAAGGCTAAAGAAATGGTATCATTAGGGACTACTGCAAAAATCGTTGAGTTAATAGAACAAGATTTACCAATGTTCTTACCATTTGATTCAGTAGGCATAGGATATTCCCTAGGTGTTGGTTCCCTTCCAGCAGAGGACCTCTGCATGGTAGAAGTAGAGTGCGCAAACACAGCAGATGCCCCAACATCTATACTCCCAACTAAATATTGGACTCTCCATTTCGATGGAGCTAAATGCCGTTATGGAGCGGGGGCAGGTATAATTCTTACTTCGCCCGAAGAGAAAGTCCTCCCATTCACCTTTAAGTTAAACTTTGAATGCACAAACAACGGCGCTGAGTACGAAGCCCTCCTCCTTGGCCTCACCTTAGCCAAAAGAATTGGTATTGATAACATCAGAGTCTTAGGAGACTCACAATTAGTGGCAAATCAAGTTTCTGAAGTATATGAAACCAAAGCCGAACACTTGCAACTTTACAAAGAATGCTGTATTAAGATTTAAGCAAGGCATTTAACTTCATATCCATTGAAACAATCTCGTGAGAGAAAAATCTTCTCGCCGATTCAATAGCAACTTCAGCATCACGTTTTACTCCAAGCAATGAGTTAGAAGATACCCAGTTACACGGTGTCCATTCGTGATGAACCATTGATAAAAAAAATGACAACCCCTCTTCCAAGCGGAAGTGAATCTACCGTCCTAAACCATGTTGATAGTGATATGACCACTTTGGATTATTTAAACACCTACGCAACACTACATCTCTCCTATCACATGCTAGATTTATCCTTAATTCCATATTCGTCTTCCTACTTCAGAAATCTCGTAACGGATCCTCCGTCACAAATGGAACCTAGCATATACGCAGTAGAAAATAGGGATGATTTGGATTTACCTCCAGCTGCCACCTGAGTTCGAAGAGGGTAACGCTTCTTTGATCGAAGAAACAATCGATGTCAACATCGGGACAGAAGATGAACCGAGAATATTGAAACTAGGTTCTTCGTTAACCCCAGAAGAAGTGGAAATACATGCTCAGATCCTCAAAGAACATCAGAAGGCATTTGCATTTAATTATAAGGAGATGACAGGAGTCACACCCCACATTACGGTGCACAACCTCGTCACTAAATCAGATGCAAAGCCAATTAAACAAAAATCAAGACCCATGAAGCCCAAGGTAGCTCTCATGGTAAAAGAGGAGGTAATAAAACTCCTCCAGGTAGGATTCATCAAGCCAGTCGACTACTCCCAATGGGTATCTAACATCATTCCCATTCTCAAGAAGAATGGAAAGATACGCATCTGCATAGATTTCCAAGATATCAATAAAGCATGTCCTAAGGACGACTTCCCGTTACCATCCATAGATGTTATTGTTGATGTAACAGCTAGATTTGAGCTTTTGTCTCTCATTGATGGATTCTCAGGATACAATCAAATAAAAATATCTGAGCAAGATCAAGCTCAAACCACATTTATAACTCCTTGGGGAACCTATTGCTACGTTGTTATGCCATTCGGTCTCAAGAACACTGGTGCTACATACTAACGAGCCATGACATACATATTTCATGATCTAATCCATAAAATCATGGAATCTTACGTTGATGACTTGTTGGCTAAATCCAAGAAGCGTTGTGACCATCCAGAAGTACTCTGTGTCATTCTTTCACGCTCTAATAGAATACGGAGTCACGCTAAATCCAGAGAAATGCGTCTTTGGTGTAACGGGAGGGAAGCTCCTAGGTTATATCATATCGTCACGAGGGATAGATGTTGACCCAACCAAAATTCGGGCTGTCCTCGAAATGGTTCCACCTTCGATGAATCTGGAATCAGTCATTTCTCGGAAAGCTGGGTGCAATCCGAAGATTCATCCCAGACTTAAGCTTCGCCGTTCATCCAATCAACAATTTACTCAAGAAAGACTATAGCATTGATTGGACCAAAGACTGTAATGAAGCCTTTGATGCAGTTAAGCGTTTCCTATTATCACCACCTACGCTAATGCCACCTAAGCTAGATCACCCGTTAATTCTATATTCACGAGCTACCAATGTCTCGCTGGCCTGTATGTTGGCCCAAGAAGACGATAACAAGAGAGAACGCGTGATTTATTTCATCAGCCGAACGCTGCTCGACTATGAAACACGCTATACACACAGGCAGAACGAGAATGCCTTGCCATAGTCTTTGCTACTAAACGCCTAAGACATTATATGCTGAATCAAGAAAAAAGGGTCATGGTAAAAACGGACCATTTACGGACTTTCCTCACACAAGGGTCATTGTCTAAAAAGGCTGGACGTTTTATAACCTTAATGGGAGAATTCGAAATTAACATTTGTAAATCAGAAGTCAGTTAAGGGACAAATCATCGCGGATTGGTTAGCTGACAACCCATTAGATGGAGGTGATTTAGTAGATTTAGACTTTCCAGATGAGTGCGTATACTACATCGAAACCCGACCCTCTATCTCTGAGTGTCCTTTGGTACACTGATATCATTAATTATATCATGGACCATACGTACCAGAAGGAGTTACACCGCAAAAAAGAAGGTGGTTACGCATAATCGTAGCTAAATACGTCATTATAGAGCAGGTGCTCTATCGAAAAGCATTCGATGGAATGCTCCTAAGATGTGTCGACACGGAAGAATCCAAGAAGATTCTCCATGAATCTCACAGTGGAATATGTGGAGGCCACTTCGGTGGCCATGCCACCTGCTCGAAAAATACATCGAATGGGCTATTTCTGGCCCACTCTAGAACATGACGCGATAGAGTTTGTACGCAGGTGTCATAAGTGCCAAGAATTCTCCCATGAGATCCACATGCCAGCACAAGCTCTACAACCAATCGCTACTCCATGGCCCTTTTCTACCAATAGATGTAACCACCCCCCACACAGCTCCCCCGCACATACCTCTAAATGTTGGATAAACCCACATAGAGCTGCCATACTATATCCATTACATAAATCCCCTCCAACCTCTGTCTATAGTGCACGACATCATAGGTCACCTCTTCATCTCATCGGTGATCCCCAGCTACCACCCACCTCTTGTAGCATGCTCTCTATCCACCTCTATGCCAATATGATATTGGCAATCCTCATGGCTGCACTATCAACAATGTGCTCATACACCCAACAATGCAACATGAAGGTACAACATAGGCCATAGTGGCACCGTCCTCTGATAACCCCAGAGCTTTTCTGTACAACTGCACCAAATAGGTAGGTGCCCAAGAAAAAATGGACCTGATCCTCCACCATCTCCCACAAAACACCCATCAAACATCGAGGAAACCGTCCACCCTCTGAATTAGGTAGAGAATAGCACCCCACTGCAACCATCATCGGTAACACCAATCACGTCTCCTCCAGGTGTGTTGTGTACATCACCTCGTATACAAGGCTAGCAGTGTGCTTAGTCAACTAAGTCTCCATCTCCTCGAATACTATAATCATCTCCTTGAAAAGCCACATCTACCGACACTGTATACACTGAATTACCATCAATGAAAAGTCATAATATCCAATAGACATCCTCCTAGTGTGATCATCATCTTGCCAATGGATAAGTGGAAAGTGTTCGTCGTGGCGTCTTATCTAACGATGAGCGCGACCATGAGGCTATGATCCCATCGGATCCACCTATACCACTTGATGCCAACTAGGGAAACCACTTGAATATGCCCCCACTCCTCCGTGGTGATGCAAGGTCATATCTGCCCCAAACATCGGTGGGAATCTATCCCGTATCGTCAGCTGATGTTGTGCCTACACCCATACAACTCAACCATGTCAAAAATGACACACACCTATCTATTCCATACCTACTTCCTCGACCTATCATCTACCCTGTGATCGTTTACCTCAACCCTATATTACCTTACCTGGAGCATCACTTACCTAACCCCCTTCCTCCTACCTCGCTTCCCGTCCATCTTCTACCCAATTTCTACCCATCTCTATTTCCACCCAATCTAGCCTCACCCCATTTATTCTAACTGATATCGGTCATTACAGACCAATATCAGTCACACATGATCGACATCGGTCACCTAACCATGACCGATGCCAGCTTAATCCAACCGACGCTTGTCACCCTTGACTAATGTTGGTCTCTATTTCGGCTCATAATCGAAACCTCACTCCCCCAATTTTTCCAAATTAAAAAAAAACCTAAAACCTACCCTAACACCCACCCAAACTAACCAAAATTAATTTTATTACCTAAATCACCTTGATGGCCTCTCCCCATACCCAAATCCATTCAATTTACCCACATTTTCAGATTTTTGAACCCCCCCATTCTTTTCATTTTGCCCTAAAAATTTTAATCCAAAACTACCAATGGATCGAATTCTACCTCTATATGCAGGCACCTCCTTGCCAGGATGTCTGCTCTCCCTGTTGCTGGATCTCCCACACCTCTACCCACTGCTGCCATGCCTCCAATCGTACTCTCGGTCCTTCGACCAATCCAATCACTCTGAATGATCTTATGGCCCCGTCCACCTACCTTCTCCAACAACTCAAAACCTCCAACTCAGTGTTGTACAACACCTCATCCTTTTCTTCACGGAAAATGCTAAAACAATTAACTATGTCATTTTTTATAAAGTGGACAAGTTGAAATGAATCCGTAGCATACAAATTTTAGTTTCTTACCCTAACCCCTGACCTGACCGAAGTCAGTTTAACTTGACCGACCATTGGTCATGTGCCCTAATCTACCGCATTCAGTTTCTCTAGACCGACATCGATTTGTCATAACCGGTGTCGGTTATCCTTTTTTGAGCCCCTTGCTCCACATTGCACCACATCTACTTGCCCAAAACCTTATCCCACCTAACCCAAAGTTTACCCTAACCTTATACCTCACCCCCATGACTTATTACTTATCACCCAACCTCACCATCAGTTGGGGCATGTTTATGCCCCTCACGTGGCCTTACCTACAACCTACCCTACCCATACCCTACTACCAAACTGTTAATCATGTGGACACTCCAATTCAGTTACTCGTTACATCTTGTGATGATGATACTTGTGTTGTTCAGCCTAGTGACCTTACCTTGCCTCAATGTTGTGATGCTTATCCAAACCAACCTTGACCCTTTGACCTTTTGGGGTGTATCGGAACGTACCTACACATTCCTGCATCTTACCTAGTTGTGTGTCCAGACTGTATCCTCTACCTTGGATACTAGACCTCAACAACCCTTGTTTGGATGAACCTAGTGACCTCGGACAATGTAAATTTGTTACGCTGAACAAAACCTGTATCTCATTGCATCCCGATAATGCCTATGACCTTGACTTAATCATGCCTAATCCACTTAGCCTCCATCACATAAACAATAACACTGGAAATTACACACATAACTATAACCTCATACCTATATCTATTTGGCCTTGCTAAGCTTTCTTTTTCCTATAACCATTAGTGCTAATGCACCTTTTATCATTCTGGCCACCCATTGAACCATACCTACAAGCTCAACCTACCCCTACATCTCCTTTGTTGCATCTTAGGAGTTGTTATTTTACCTATATCTTGGCCTTACCTGTGCTAAGACCTATTTACTTGAACCTGACCAACTTGGTATGACCATTGACCTTATGTAATCACTATACCTTGAGATGCTATTACCTATTTTGTTTTAGCCTAACAACCATACTTGCGTATTGTCGTGCCGTTTATCCCAACCAAACCTTTGGTGTTCGGAACATACCTAAACATTCTTGCACCTGACCTACGTTGTGTTTCTGATCGATATCCTATACCTTGGATACCTGAATCACCTCACCCTTGTTTGGATAATCCTATCGACCTTAGACGATTGTAGAGTTTGCAAGTTCTTCCACTTTGGTACCGTGTTGCAATCTATACACGTGCGTGTGTTTTATTGCCATTACCCATGACACGATTTTGACCCTAGCTTATTACCTATTACCTGAGTTGACCATCACCCTTTCCCATAGTACTCACACACTTCCTCACCTATTTTCACCACCTACACATTTATCAACCACTCACCGATTCCATATTACACCTCATCCATGCCTGGTTTGAGGGGACCCACCTTTACCCACACATGGGGCAATCACTTCCTATTTTGTCAGCGTCGCTTACCAATACAAGATACGCAACAAAAAAGGGAAAAATGTAGACACCAAAATGGGTCACACTCCCCTTGGTCCCTTTTCAAATAACCAACTCAAACATATTCACCTAACCATGACCCTTTTACCCCACATTAATTATTTCACCTGATTCTTAGAGCGTTTCTCGGAATGCAACGAAACAGATAAAGGTAAAGGTCAAGGAGGATTACCTATTGAAGATGGTTGAAGGTCGTTATGTGCATTGAATTCTTGATCCACTGCTGACCATGAGAGCTTCCTTTTGGCTGGGAGGAACTACCTATAGTGGACAATAAGACCATAAAAGAGAAGTTAAACAGTATATGACAGTGGACTGCCTAGCGTATGCTAGTTCCGGGAAGTGTGATACTCCCTAGAACACTGTCAATCCACTGTTTAAAACAATTCAATATTAATAATAAATGAAATCCTACTATAATTAAAATGATTTAGGTATTTCATTCAATTACAATAAGCAAATTCGTTCACAACAGGCTAAACTATGATTGAATTTGAAGGATAAGGTCTCTGTCAGAGTATTGGTACTGGTCAGGGTCTGGTTTTGGGATGTTTTTGGTATTTGGTGGGGATTTTAGGCTCTGTTCTTGGTTTGAGGGTAAAACACAGAGATCAACGTTGGTCTAGTGTAACCGATGACGGTTCAGGATAGACCGACGATGGTCATGGGTAACCGGCGTCGGTACTGTCGGGTGATAGAAACTTATTAGGATCTATTTGGGAAGGTTGATATGAGGCTAGAAGAGAATGGAGAAGGCAATGAAGAGGTATGTGTAGGTCTTAGTTATACTAAGGGGTAGTTATCAGTAGGGTATGGGTAGTTTTAATAGTGTGGGTGAAGGAATGGTCAAACTTGCATGGAGGTAAATGGTGGGAGAAAGGGAGTGCAAGTAGAAATTGATAATAGATGTAACAGAGCATACTAAAATGAAAGTAGATGAATGCTGGTTAACAAAATACTTATTGTTGTATGGGCTTGATGGTTGGATGGAAATGGCAGTTGATCAGATGGATGGAGTTTGGTGTGGTGTAAGGCACTTCTCGAGATGCTCCTGTGAATGTAAATGGCTCTGTGGTCACTTCTAATGTTGGACGTGGATGCAAATGCTGGTTCTTCTTACATGCAGCTTTGGTCTCGTCTCTTGCTCTAAAAAATGTGACAAGCTCAAAATAAGGTTGTTTCGGGGGATAAATGGTAACCGACGATGGTTCCGGGCTGACCGAAGGTGGTTTAGGGTGATCGACGTCAATTAGGGTGGGATTTCCTAGGTTTACTAAACTGCGTAGATCTCTTTGATTTCTTGGATCTTATTAGTTTCCCTTCGTGGATTAGAATGGAATCTTCTTTTCTAATGGGCGGGAATGTGGTTAGAGGGAATGTAGGCTTTTGATTTTTAGGGTTTAGGTAGGTCTTAGTTAGTTATGACAACATACTAAGGATAAATTTGGGGTGAGGTGGCTAGGTGAGGTGTATAGGTAAGGTGGTGGTGTAAGAATTATTTTAATTAGGATAATTGAATAATAAATATTGTGAGGATATGGATTAATTTAATTAAATTAATATTCGAGTGGGGTGAAAGGGGCCATGGTTAGGTGAGTGTGTTTGAGTTGGTTATTTGTTGAGGGACCAAGGGGAGTGTGACCCAATTTTGGTGTCTACAGCACAAAGGGAACAACATGCACACACAGACCAGAACTACATTTGGGTCCGAAATGTAGTGCAAACGCTAAGAGTAGTAAGCCCACTATTGTGGCAACTGAGGTCACTGTACGTACCCAAAATTGTAAGCTACTGTACTGCCGGAACAGTGTAACAAGTGCCCCAATGATGATACAGGTCTCCTCGCAAGGTGTTCGGGATCCGGAAAAGCCCTCGGAGTATGTGTTAACATCCCGCATGCCCCGCTTAGCCCCCGCGTCCTTTGTTTTCCCCTTTTTCCTTCTTTTCTTGGCCTTTGGCTCTTCAGTTACGAAACCGCCACCCTTCCTGGGTGGCAGTCTCGTGACCGCCGCCCTGAATAGGGTGGCAGTCCTGTAACCGCCGCCCTGCTCAGAGCGGCGGTCCTTTACACATTTTCCAGAAAGCGTTTTGACATGACTCACGTAAAAGATCAACGTTTCACCAGCTTTCCTTGCCGACTTGGGCTTGCATTTATGTTTTCGGTCCCTTGGAATAGTGTTTTGCCTTTGTTTATTGTTTGAGAGTTCCGTTTGGTTTTGATCTTGGGGTGAATGGAGAGCTATAAATAGATTTCTTGTGCTCAAGAAATAGGCCCTGAAGTTTGTCTCTGAATTTCTCTTTGCATTAGGCTTAGCTTTCATTTTTCTTAGAGTGCTTGGTTTAGTTCAGTCTGTTATCATGTTTATGGTTTAATTCTATGTTAGCATTGTTCAACTGTTGGTAAGCCGCATATCCAGCTTGTGCAAATGCAGTGTTATTGTTTTATCCAATCCATTGGAGTAGAATAGCTTAGGAAGACATTAAAGTTGCAGGTTTTTGCTCTTCAAACAGGATAGTTTCAGGTTCTGGTCACTTTATGTTGCATGACTCGCAGTAAAATCCCGCTAGGAATTACATAAGCCAAGCTTTGTACTCTTGCGCTATCCCTCTCCTACTCGCATTTTCAGTCTGCATTCTGAGCTGTCCTTGTCCCAATATCTACTTCTGTCGATGCTAGCATTACACACTTTTCTGGATCCACGTGAACATGAAAGAACGAGGAAATCACACTGAGGGGACAAGATCACACACACCATCGGATTCGCCACTGTTCTGCGGAATCCAGGTTTTAACTTTCAAAGTTCTAGTTAGAATCATATCAAATAAAATAGTTAATTGCTTCATTTCAGTAAATTCTATTCTCGATATTGCCAGGGAAGCTGTGAGGATTGATAGTTTCTGAGAAACTATGATTCACTCTTCACTTCTGAGGTAGGATCGAGAATCTTGCAGATAGATGAGCTATTTCATTTGTTTAGAATAAATCTACAAATCGCACAGACAAATAACTACACTCGGTTATTTTGTTTGTTTTAAATTGTTATTTAGTTATTACTTCTAGATACGTTTAAATAGCTTCTTTCCTTAAATTCTTAAAAGTTTTCTCAGAAAAATAGAAGTATATATGTTTTAGATTTATTCCACGTAGTTAGAATTTTCTTTGTTACAGTTAGATTTACATTTTGTTTTGTATGAAAATCATGGGACCTCGGGATCCCAGGGAATAAATATTTGAGCCAATCGTGCCTCAACCAAACCTCGTCACAGCAATAGTTTACATAGACCAAAATATCAAAATACAAGTATTCCAAACAACAACAGATTTACAACTGATCAGTTCTCAGTTGAGAGGGTTAAACATAGAAGACGACCAAGCACACATGTTTTGGTCAAACCAACCAAACTACATATTACCCTAGGAAAACATTCACATGACTGTAGAATGGTTTTAAAGAGAACAAATCTTTGGTTGTGATCCTTTGGTCCCGCAGCCAGGTGTAGGAGACACTCTCACAGACATAGATACCAGTTTAAGGATCCATGTTGCACGAACGCCTGTGAGATATTCTGAGAAGATCACACAGTTATTGGTCCTAAACATAGAAGCTGAGAAAGCATACGATTACTGGATACTAGGGATTAGGACTTGATTTCGTACATGACCATAGTAGGACTGCAACAACTAAGAGTCTATGGTTATGATCCACAGATCTCACAGCCCAACGAATCCACAAGTCAATCAGATATAGATGCTGGCCTACGCACACTAGTATTCCAATCCACTCCACTTCCACCCATCATCATCAAACAATTGTCCTTACTGGATATAGCGGCTAACGAAGCTAGAGAATTTTGGACTAGGCCAGAAAATCGTCCGTAGAGTCAATTGTATTTCACCATCCACCATATGACCTTATCTGGAGACGTACACGAAACTATCCCAGGTCATTTCCACATGCATTCCACAACCCATAGATCGAATCACGCCAGAGCTCGATATTGATTGGAGCCTTCGAGCAGTCATCCTTGCCGATCGATCTATCACACCAGTCCAAGTCAGAAGGGCCTTCTTTGCCTTAGATTCGCAAATTCCATTAGTGCGTATCGAAGACATTAGATTGCCTAACTAGTTTTTCTACATCCCACGCATATTCCATCCCTACCGGCTGTCTCAGCACGACCTCGGGAGGTCGGGTACGTGGAAGATTTACTTGTAGATTCCCACGCTCGCTTGTCGCTTTTCCGGCGTACAAAATTGGTGAACCCAACGTGAACAAACAAAATTAGTGAAGCTAACATAAACTTCCTACTTTCTCTTCCAGAGTCATAGTATCACGTGTTCTTCCAAGTTTAGTATACCTTTTCATCTTCTTCGCCTCATTTGGCCTTTCACAAATCACCTTCGCTCCTTCCCATTATTCTGCGGGTATTCATATATCCCCCGAATATGTCGGGATTCGACGCATATGGCAGATCCCTCTTGGGTCTTGAGGCATACTACGCCCAACAGAATAGACAATCATCACCCTCACTCTCAGTATGGGGCAACAACTATTCAACTAATCAATTATCAACACAAACTCCAAGGATCAGATATAGCTCGTCCTTTCAAACGGAGGAGTTAGATCAACACCCTCAAATGCAACAAACAGAGCCTTCAGGCTCGAACAATATGACGTTTACCGGAGAATCTGGTTCATCTCCTCATGCTACTTAGACCACAAATTAGTCAGACCCATACCTGGTCTTAGATGATGAACGGTCAATACGTTATCCTAGAAGTGAACAACGCTCTCGGGGTATGTACCCATCTATAGGAGGTTTACAAATACAACCCGAGGTCTCTTTTCAAGGAAATACCTCTATGCCACTGCCTATAGGAAATACTCTCGGAGAAACTTGGCAAGATAGCGATCAGTTTATAGTAGGATATCACATGCCTATACAACACCAGGGTATACAACAAACACCGCTAAGGCAAAGCACCGTGACTTCACCAAATGAAGTCATTTCAATGTTAGTAGAAAAAGTGAGAGGGTTAGAACTTGCTCAAGCAAGTCAAAATTCTCAGTTCATGCAAGCAGGAAGTTCCAATCCTCCATACCACCCTGGCCAAGTAGATCTCCTCACAGGAGTAGGCATGTTAGGCATGCCTCCTCAATATCCACAACAAACGCCAACAAGGCCCACCATCTCTAACACCATTCCTCCCGGTCTAGTACCAAACAATCCATTACTAGACAATACCCCGTCATACTTAAACATGTACTCCAAATCACCACAAGGAGATATGTTCTCCTCTCCCGGCATGTTTTCTCAAACGCAGGGACTTCCCTATGCCCCTGCCAATGCATACGCTGCACCGTATCAACAACCCATCCCACCACCACTCCCTCAGCAACCACCATCAATGGTCGAAACCTATGCGATAGGGACTTATTCAGAATACTTGAAAGAGCCCTTAGACTTCACCATACGAAGCGTCATGCTTCCAAGACCCCTTCCCGATTTACCCAAGTACAAAGGTGAGGGAGATCCAAATGCGCATATCAAGGCTTACGCTACAGCCATACGAGAATTACTCCCTTGGGATGGGGTTGTTGCTAAAATATTCCCCAAAACTTTGGAAGGCATCGCTCTTGATTGGTATTATAGAATACCTGAGGCTTCCATCCATTCATTTAAACAACTCGTGTCAGAATTCATTAAGGCATTTGACATGAACAAACTGTTGAGAACAGGAATCAGGGAATTCTTACACATCAAACAAGAACACAACGAATCTATCGCCCATTTCATCCAGAGGTGGCGTACAGTTCTTTATTCTTCAGCAAGTGCTCCAAATATGGATCAGATGGAACTATGTGATTTATTCCTTCATTCTCTCAGCAGAGAGGTGAAGGAAGAAGTCCAGAAGTTCCCACTAAGAACTTACGATGAAGTACTTGAGAGTGCTCTTCGAATAGATCAAGCAGCGATAGATAGTGGTCGTAAGACATATGGAGCAAATGGGAGGTTAATCACCCCCAATCAGAACACTACAAATTATCCCACTACCACAAATGTCAATCAAGGACCTAAAGTCCTTAACAAAAATCGGGGTGTAACAACAGATGGAGTAACTGATCAGCCTAAGAAGGTAAATGTTGTCAATACTCCATTACAAACAAACAACCAACGAAACAACAACTTTACCCCGACAATCAATACAGTGGATTTTAACCATCCACAACAACAACAACAATGGTGAAATCCCATACAAGGGCCAAGCCAAAACTCATTTGGTTATCAAAACCAAAGTCAAAGCCAGAAACAACAAATGCAAAACTTTAATCCTAATAGGCAACAGTTTGATCAGAATTTTAGGCCACAATATACACCAAACCAACAAAACAGGAATTACAATCCCAATTCTTATTGTGGTTTCCACAAAATTCGGGGTCATGATACTAGAACGTGTCGTGACTACAATAAATTCATGCAACGTTTGCCAGAAGAACAAAGACAGTTCTTCACAGATTTGTTTTTGGCAGATCCCGTCGTCACCACCACCAAACACGCTCGCAGGGGCAGTTTCCCCTCAAAATGCTCCCCTCAAGATCTTTAACGATCCACTCCCAAATCATGATAATAATAGACTAAATCCAACTGGGACGAACAAGGGTGCAATGCCGGGAAACAATGATCATGAAGCCTCGACTTCACTAAATCCATCAGTTGCGCCACAATTTAGGAAGTCAACCGAGACCTAAGATAGTCAGTTTGGTAGAACTAGACGCTGAGCTACCTATCGAAGCTATAACAAGAACACGAGAGTATTTCTCTCAACCAAGCCCAAGTCATCTGCCAGAAACAGATAAGAGTCAACAAATAGTAGAAAAACCCGTGGGTGCCTACGATTTAATTAGCGACCTAACAAAGACCTTCTCACACATTTCATTTTTGGACTTACTAAAGAACTCTCCTCCTCACAGAGCTGCTCTTTTAGAAGCATTAGGTTTAGGTCATCTAATTAACATCACTCCACCTCCTGAAACACAAGTAAATCACGTAGATTTTGATATCCACCCTCCGGGGCAGCCGGACAAGGATGTCGAATTTATATTCGAAATAAGTAAGATGCCTACAGATGCTGAGATTGCATGCCGAGGTGATCCATCCTTACACTTACAAGTATGGGTTTATAATAACTACGTAAAATGGGTAATGGTTGACGATGGGGCCGCAGTTAACATAGTTCCCTTCTCTTTCCTCCAAAAACTAGGATATGGGGAAACAAACTGTTCCACCACTCGAAATACGTTGAGAGGCTATGATAGCCTTAAAGCCACTTCGATAGGAACCATAATACTGCCGGTCACCTTAGGGCCCAAAACAATCCTGACTGAGTTTTATATTATAGATCGGGAAACTAATTATAATATGATCCTCGGCCGACCATGGATACACCGAATGAAGGCAATCCCTTCTACGTTATTCCAAGAAGTAAGATTCCTGCATCTAGGAAAGGTATTTGTAGCCAAAGGCGATCCAAAACCTTTCGATTTGCACCTAGCTGATTTAAAGAAAAGACCAGGTGTGCACTCAGAATTTGAACTTCCAACAAACCAACTTAATAAACCCACTGACCCAAAACCAGAGGAGAAGTTGGTACCTACAACGGATCTTGAAACTATCAGCATAGCCAAAACAACCCCAACCCCCAACGATAAAGCTAAAGAAACGGTATCATTAGGGACTACTGCAAAAATCGTTGAGTTAATAGAACAAGATTCACCAATGTTCTTACCATTTGATTCAGTAGGCATAGGATATTCCCTAGGTGTTGGTTCCCTTCCAGCAGAGGACCTCTGCATGGTAGAAGTAGAGTGCGCAAACACAGCAGATACCCCAACATCTATACTCCCATCTAAATATTGGACTCTCCATTTCGATGGAGCTAAATGCCGTTATGGAGCAGGGGCAGGTATAATTCTTACTTCACCCGAAGAGAAAGTCCTACCATTTGCCTTTAAGCTAAACTTTGAATGCACAAATAATGGCGCTGAGTACGAAGCCCTCCTCCTTGGCCTCACCTTAGCCAAAAGAATTGGTATTGATAATATCAGAGTCTTAGGAGACTCGCAATTAGTGACAAACCAGGTTTCTGAAGTATATGAAACCAAAGCCGAACACTTGCAGCTTTACAAAGAAGTTGTACTAGATTTAAGTAAGGCGTTTAACTTCATATCCATTGAAGCAATCCCGCGAGAGAAAAATCTTCTCGCCGATTCAATAGCAACTTCAGCATCACGTTTTACTCCAAGCAATGAGTTAGAAGATACCCATTACACGGTGTCCATTCGTGATGAACCATTGATAAAAACAATGACAACTCCCCTTCCAAGCGGAAGTGAATCTACCATCCTAAACCATGTTGATAGTGATATGGCCACTTTGGATTACTTAAACGCCTATGCAACACTACATCTCTCCTATCACATGCTAGATTTATCCTTAATTCCACATTCGTCTTCCTACTTCGGAAATCCCGTGATGGATCTTCCCTCACAAATGGAACCTAGCATATACGCAGTAGAAAATGGGGATGATTTGGATTTACCTCCAGCACCACCTGAGTTCGAAGAGGGTAATGCCTCTTTGATCGAAGAAACAATCGATGTCAACATCGGGACGGATGACGAACCAAAAATCTTGAAATTAGGATCATCCTTAACCCCAGAAGAAGTGGAAATACATACAGATCCTCAAAGAACATCAGAAGGCATTTGCATTTAATTATAAGGAAATGACAGGAGTTGCACCCCACATTGCGGTGCACAACCTCGTCACTAAATCAGATGCAAAGCCAGTTAAACAAAAATCAAGACCCATGAAGCCCAAGGTAGCTCTCATGGTAAAAGAGGAGGTAATAAAACTCCTCCAGGTAGGATTCATCAAACCAGTTGACTACTCCCAATGGGTATCTAACATCGTTCCCGTTCTCAAGAAGAATGGAAAGATACGCATCTGCATAGATTTCCGAGACATCAACAAAGCATGTCCTAAGGACGACTTCCCGTTACCATCTATAGATGTCATTGTTGATGCAACAGCTGGATTTGAACTTTTGTCTCTCATGGATGGATTCTCGGGATACAATCAAATCAAAATATCTAAGCAAGATCAAGCTAAAACTACGTTTATAACTCCTTGGGGAACCTATTGCTACGCTGTTATGCCATTCGGTCTCAAGAACGCCGGTGCTACGTACCAGCGAGCTATGACATATATATTCCATGATTTAATTCATAAAATCGTGGAATCCTACGTAGATGACTTATTGGCTAAGGCCAAGAAGCGTTGTGACCATCCGGAAGTACTCCATGTCATTCTTTCACGCCTAATAGAATACGAAGTCACGCTAAACCCAGAGAAATGCGTCTTTGGTGTAACAGGAGGAAAGCTCCTAGGTTACATCATATCATCACGAGGGATAGATGTTGACCCAACCAAAATTCAGGCTGTCCTCGAAATGGTCCCACCTTCGAGTGAATCTGGAATCAGATCATTTCTAGGAAAGCTGGGTGCAATCCGGAGATTTATCCCAGACTTAAGCTTCGTTGTTCATCCAATCAACAATTTACTCAAGAAATACTATAGCATTGATTGGACCAAAGATTGCAATGAAGCCTTTGATGCAGTTAAGCGTTTCCTTTTGTCACCACCTACGCTAATGCCGCCTAAGCTAGATCACCCGTTAATTCTATATTCACGAGCTACCGATGTCTCGCTGGCCTGTATGTTGGCCCAAGAAGACGATGACAAGAGAGAACATGTGATTTATTTCATCAGCCGAACACTGCTCGACTATGAAACACGCTATACACAAGCAGAACGAGAATGTCTCGCCATAGTCTTTGCAACCAAACGCCTAAGACACTATATGCTAAACCAGGAAACAAGGGTCATGGTAAAAACAGACCACTTACGAACTTTCCTCACACAAGGATCCTTATCTAAAAAGGCTGGATGTTTTATAACTTTAATGGGAGAATTTGAATTAACGTTTATAAATCAGAAGTCGGTTAAAGGACAAATCATCGCAGATTGGTTAGCCGATAACCCATTAGATGGAGGTGATCTAGTAGATTTAGACTTTCCAGATGAGTGCGTATACTACATCGAAACCCGACCCTCTATCTCTGAGTGTCTTTGGTACACTGATATCATTAATTATATCATGGACCATACGTACCCAGAAGGAGTTACACCGCAACAAAGAAGGCGGTTACGCATTATCGTAGCTAAATACGTCATTATAGAGTAGGTGCTCTATCGAAAAGCATTCGATGGAATGCTCCTAAGATGTGTCGACACAGAGGAATCCAAGAAGATTCTCCATGAATCTCACAGTGGAATATGTGGAGGCCACTTCGGTGGCCATGCCACCGCTCGAAAAATACATCGAATGGGCTATTTCTGGCCCACTCTAGAACATGACGCAATAGAGTTTGTACGCAGGTGTCATAAGTGCCAAGAATTCTCCCATGAGATCCACATGCCGGCACAAGCTCTGCAACCAATCGCTACTCCATGGCCCTTTTCTACATGGGGCCTAGATTTGATAGGGAAATTCTCTCCCTCATCCACAGACGGCCATAATTTCATAATCACGGCCACTGAATATTTTACCAAATGGGTAGAGGCTATGCCTCTTACTACTGTACCTGGTTCTGTAATCACCAAGTTCATTTTGAACCAAATCATTTGCAGGTACGGTATCCCACAAATCATTATCTCCGATAATGGAACTTCTTTTAAGAATGAAGAAGTTCGCGAACTATGCAACAAGTTTAAGATAAGCCATCATACGGCTTCCTTATATTACCCTCAAGCCAACGGACAGGCTGAAGCGACAAACAAGACACTGAAAGCCATTCTCCTTAAAATGGTAAAAGAAAACAAACGAGATTGGCATTTGAAGTTATATCCGGCCTTGTGGGCCCACCGAACCTCAATAAGAACACCAACGGGAGAAACTCCTTTCTCGCTAGTATTTGGGGCAGAAGCAGTTCTCCCACTTGAGGTCGAAATACCCAGTCTCCGCATTTCACTACAAGGGATTCTGGATGAAGACGCTTACAGAGAAGCACGTCTTTCCCAACTAGAAAGCCTAGATGAAACTAGGTTAGATGTTGAACAGCGGCATAGAGCTTATGCTGACCGAATGTGCCGGCAGTATAACAAGAAGGTCTATGAACGCGACATATACGAAGGTGATCTAGTTCTAAGACTAGACAGCCGTATCGACAAGAAGACCGGCGAAGGAAGGAAATTCCGGCCCAAATGGTTGGGCCCATACCGAGTCATGAAGGACTATGGAAATGGTGCTTACCTCTTATGTACGCTAGAAGGTGAGGAATTTGGTGAAACAGTCAATTCCCTGCACCTCAAGCGATTCTATGCATAAGCGGCTAGCACTACTTATATAACTACTTACATTGCATCTTCATATAGATTAAGATCATTTTGTCCACTTGTTTCTTACATAAATTGTGATCAAGGAATCTATTCTCAAAGCAATTCACTACAAACTCATGATGTTGTTGGCATAAAGCTCTTTAATCATACCTCTCCATTTTCATGATATCATCAAATCATCTCGGAATCTTTTATCAAATAAAGTCAGACATGACGAAGTCTTAACGGTAACCATACCAAGATCTGCAAGTTTATTCTCACTTTGATTTCTTCTTAGGATAGGTGTCTTGCCTATGGTCTGTTCTAGAAGCTTCATGGTGTCACATCTATCCCATATGTACATCTCTTTGGAAATAAGCACATACTGACATTTTACTCAAATAAGCAAGTCAAAAAGTGATTAAACAGAAAATTTTAATTTTACACATTTCCTTGCCCCACCAACCTTCGGTGATGAGCTTGCGTCTCTTACTAGTGACGTAGGGTTGGGAAAGGATGGAAATGCCCTTACTCGCCTATGCCTTGCCCACGGTGATAAACCCACGCTTCTTACTAGTAGCATGGGGCAAAGTGTAGGGGGTCCTCTTGACAAATAAATGTAAAAGGTCATATACAAACAATTCAAACTTTGAAACTTTGAGTCAAAAACGAATGAATCAGATGTTCAAAATTCCAAGAGAGTTAAAATCCTAAAAACCCAGATTTTGTCTACTATGTGGCCATCTACGGATCCAAGTCTAGATAAACCGCAAAGTAAGTTGCATTCTAAACTATGAAGTCACTCGGGTAGAGTAAGCTTGTAGCTTCCAATTTGGTTCCACCAAAGCTTTGTCTGTCTTTCATCACTATCATTTCAGCTACACCTCATAACTTGTGCCCTTTCTAGCTCTCGGTGATGAGCCCTCGCATCTTACTAGTTGCGTGGAGTTAGGAGTGGGGCAAGTTAATCTGTTCATCATACTGG
Source organism: Taxus chinensis (assembly GCA_019776745.2). NCBI lineage: Eukaryota > Viridiplantae > Streptophyta > Pinopsida > Cupressales > Taxaceae > Taxus > Taxus chinensis. Next base: position 710,961,237 of record CM034150.1, read on the forward strand.
TTATATTCATCACTCTGCAAAACAAACATGAGGTATCCAAAATTGCTTACGGAAGCTAAGATTCAAAATCACATTACATCTACATATATCAGCATCGTGAAATGCACAAAAAGAAATAAACATTTGCATCATCTGTTCTCCATTGCATACATTCTAAAAAGCATACAAACATACATCGTAGTATACATAGAAAAGATGGAAATAGAAGGGAAACCATGAGTGCCAAGATTTTGATCCAAAATGAATACGTATATATAAATGATCAAATGTTTATATACAATGCCATCATGCACTAAGCATGGTCAAAACGCTCAAAGAGCCCGTGATATACAAAGAATACATAATGCAAAATACACGAGAGCCAAGAGGCCTCTCAATCCCTACGCGACCCCTCCGAAGGTGCACGCCCATGCCTAGGACTCCGGCTACGCCGGCGCTCTGAATGTACGGAGGGCTCAGGGTCTCGAGGAGCAGCTGCAGTCTCACCATGAGAATGGCTCCTCATAAGACGCTCAGCCGTCCTATAGCCCGCTAACTCAGTGCGGAGGGTCGACACCATCCTGGCCACGTGCCAGATAGGAGCAAAAATGTCGGTATGCCTACCGGCTGCTGAAGGCTCCCCAGCGTCCACGGACAGCTCTGCGCGGGTCCTATCCATGGGGATCATCAGGGAATCAGTACATACCCTGCGGATCAGATCCCGCCACTCATCAACAGTCTCTGCAAACAAAGGAGAAAACGAATTAGAAACTAAGCAAGAGGCTAAAAGATATAAAATAACAACTAAGGAGAGCCTACAAATAAACATTAAAAGGGAGAAAGGGTAACTTACTCGGATCCCCAGGCCTCCAAGATGGGTCGCTGGGACCGGCACCTGCCGCGGATGCCACTGCCGACTGAGGGGCTGCTCCTGTAGCAGGAGCAACATGTCATCCCACAACGGACTCATCCTCTCCAACACGGCCCTGGGAGAGTGGCTCCTCTGAAACTAGAGTATCCCTCTCTGCGCTCTGCTCAGCCCTCTCTGCCTGCATAATATCCTGAGTATCATGCCACTCAGGGTCACTGTCGTCGGTCTCCCCCTCTGACCCTCCCTCTGTGAACTCCTCGGACTCGGAGTCAATATCAATAGGGTCATCGCTGCTATGAGCAGGACCCGCAGCTATCTGAAGTAAAGGTGCCCGAGGTGCACCAGCTCTCCCTCTAGCACGAACTATCCTCCTGGCTGCAATGGGAATGCCAGGAGTAATCACTGTCCAACCTCGGCCTCTAGGCCCCCCTCTGGCCTCGCGAACTGATCTGTAAACTGGTGCCACTGGGGGAAGCATACCCGTGTATGGAAGGCCAAACTGCTGAGGAACTCGGCCAAAGGGGTGCACCTCCACTCGTCCCACTCGATCGATAAGCTGCCCTGTGGTGGAGCAGGAGATCAAGGTAAGGGTCTCCTCGCCCCATATGCCGGCCATGAGCTGGTATGGTGTCACCTCCATATCAGCAGTAGTCAGGGAGGCAACTGGCTGATGAGGTGCTCTAAGCACCGACATGTCTGCCCATCTGGCTGCCCTAACAGCTCCAGGATCTGCCACCTCCACACCCCTGCCATAAGGGATGAAGCGCTCATAAACCCAACTCATGACTAGAGTCGGGTGGCTCAGTGACTGCCCCTGTAAACGGACCACCCTATATAGATCATGGTAGGTGGTCCCAAGAATATCTATGCCCCAGGCGTATATCCGGCCATGCCCCTCTATCTGTGCAATAATGGGGCCCCAGCAGTATAATAACGTGTCACCTCCCTTGTCCCCGATCAATCTCGAGGCAAGGATCCCCATGATGGCCTGGCGAAGTAAGGGGATAGGCAAAGAAGGAATGGATCGAACTCTCACCCCCTTCTTCGACCCCATGGAGATGACTGCATCTCCCATATATGCTGCCCACTGTGCAATCTGTGCCCGGGAGCCTGCTGTCTCTAATGTAAGTCGCCTCCCGATGATTGGGACCCCCAGAATGCGGTAGACGTCCTCTAATGTAATGGTCCACTCACCACGGACCCCTGGCAATCGGAAGGTGTTCCGATCTGCATCCCAGTAAGAAAATAAGTCACAAAGGATGTGACTAGATGGTGCAACATGGGGCACGCGTGCGATATGCGCAGTATACCAGCCCTCTGAAGTATGTCCTCCTCGTCCTGTGAGAGGGCATCTAGTACCCCTGAGAGCCAATCACACTCTCTCTCTCTGCTCCATCTGATGTACTCCTCTCTCGCCTGCATACACCCAAAAACACACAAAACAGAGCAAGTTAGCATCCAGGCAATGTTGAGAAAGTCATAAAAACACGTAGAAATGCTAAAAATATAAGTGCAACCTCAAATATCAGTTCCTTTTGCATTCTGTGCAAAACCGCCGCCCTGAGCAGGGAGGCGGTTTTGTAACCACCACCTTAAAGGCGGCGGTCGTGTAACCGCCACCCTGAACAGGGCGGCAGTCATGTAACCACCGCCCTGGCCAGGGCGGCGGTCGTGGTCCGAAAACCCACGCGGGTTTTTAATCTAAAAAAGCCTAAAACATGCAAAAAATGACCATTTAACCTAAAAACGGAGCCTACCCAGTAGGCGCCCCCCCCTAGATGGACCTTTTAACACTAGCATTTTCAAAAATGACCCCCCCATTACAACAAATTTAGCATTTCAAATTTAAGGGGGGAAAAACACAAAATTGAAGAAAACCAACCTGTGATCTAGCGGGGCGGTGTTCCGCACGTGGAGGCATGATCACGATCTCGCTGCGAACGTTTCGACTCTACTCACGCAAGAAACCGTCACCGTGGGTCCCAGAGCTCAAAATCAATCAAATCAACTCGCGCAAATGAATAGGAAAATGGGCCCACTTTCATATATATAGGCACTCTGATTTCATTTTAAAAGACTTTTTCACAGGTTTGGAGCGCTGATGGAGGTAAGTTCCTATCCCCGCACGAATGGTACGTTCTCATTCCCTATTATTTTAGCGTTTATTTTCCAAACTATTGTATCTATCTGCACTTGAGTTCTCTTTTCATTTTGCAGGTAGCGGGAATTTTGGATGGCGTCATTTCAACACACGGACGTGTCAGGTATAACTTCTAACTTCCCATTTCGGGACTGCCATACTCGGACCCACCGTTTTACACCTCTTCATGGCTAAAACGCTTCTCCGAGGGGGCAATATGTACGTACCCAAAATTGTAAGGTACTGTACTGCCGAAACAGTGTAACAAGTGCCCCAATGATGATACAGGTCTCCTCGCAAGGTGTTCGGGATCCAGAAAATCCCTCGGAGTATGCGTTAACATCCCGCATGCCCTGCCTAGCCCCCGCGTCCTTTGTTTTTCCCTTTTTCCCTCTTTTCTTGGCCTTTTTCTCTTCAGTGACGAAACCGCCGCCCTGTCATGGGCGGCGGTCTCGTGACCCGCCGCCTTGATTAGGGCGGCGGTCCTGTAACCGCCGCCCTACTCAGAGCGGTGGTCCTTTACATGTTTTCCAGAAAGCGTTTTGACGCGACTCACGTAAAATATCAACGTTTCACCAGCTTTTCCTTGCCGACTTGGGCTTGCATTTATGTTTTTGGTCCCCAAGAATAGTGTTTGGCCATTGTTTATGGTTTTTAGAGTTCAGTTTGGTTTTGATCTTTGGGGGAATGGAGAGCTATAAATAAGTGGCTTGTGCTCAAGCAAATGGTCTGAAGCTTTGCCTCTGAATCTCTCTTTGCAATAGTTAGTTTAGCTTTTATCTTTTGCTTAGAGTTCTTAGTTTGGTTCATTATATGCCTAGTTAGCATTATTCAGCTGTTGGTAAGCCACATATCCAGCTTGTGCAAGTAGTGTTGTTGTTTTATCCAATCCATTGGAGTAGAATAGCTTAGGAAGCCATTAAAGTTGCAGGTTTTTCTCCTCAAACAGGATAGTTTCAGGTTCTGGTCGCTTTATGTTGCATGACTTACAGTAAAATCCCGCTAGGAATTGCATAAGCCAAGCTCTGTACTCTTGCGCTATCCCTCTCCTACTCGCATTTTCAGTCTGCATTCTGAGCTGTCCTTGTCCCAATATCTACTTCTGTCGATGCTAGCATTACATGCTTTTCTGGATCCATGTGAACACGAAAGAACGAGGAGATCACACTGAGGGGACAAGATCACACACACCATCGGATTCGCCACTATTCTGCGGAATCCAGGTTCTAGCTTTCAAAGTTCTAGTTAGAATCATATCAAATAAAGTAGTTAATTGCTTCATTTCAGTAAATTCTATTCTCGATATTGCCAGGGAAGCTGTGAGGATTGATAGTTTCTGAGAAACTATGATTCACTCCTCACTTCTGAGGTAGGATCGAGAATCTTACAGATAGATGAGCTATTTCATTTGTTTAGAATAAATCTACAAATCGCACAGGCAAATAACTACACTCAGTTATCTTGTTTGTTTTAAATTGTTATTTAGTTGTTATTTCTAGATATGTTTAAATAGCTACTTTCGTTAAATTCTTAAAAGGTTTCTTACAAAAAATAGAGGAATCACATATGCTATAGATATATTTAATATAGTTAAATTTCACTTTATTACAGTTTGTTTTACATCATTGCTTTTGTATGACAATTACGGGACCTAGGGAGCCCAGAGAATACATTTTTGAGCCAATCGTGCCTCAGCCCAATCTCATCACGGAAATAACTGACATAGACCAAAATCTTAGGATTTAAGTCTTCCGAACAACGGTAAGCTTGCAACAAATCGATTCTCAGTTGAACGGGTTAAACAGAGAAGACGACCAAAGCACACACGTTTTGGTCAAATCAGCCAAACTACAGATTACCCTAGGTATATATCCATATGACTGTAGGAGGATTAGAAAGAGAACAAACCTTTGGCTGTGATCCTTGGTCCCACAGCTAGGTGCAGGAGATATCCTCACAGACATAGATACCAGTTTAAGGATCCAGGTTGCACGAACGCCTGTGAGATATTATGAGAAAATCACACAATTATTGGCCTTGAATATAGAAGCTGAGAAAGCATATGATTTTTGGATACTCGGGAATAGGACTTGATTCCACGCATGACCATAGCAGGTCCACAACAACCGCGAGTCTACGGTTGTGATCCACAAATCCCGCAGCCCCAATGAATCCATAGGAGAATTAGACATAGACACTAGCCTACGCACACTAGTATTCCGATCTACTCCACCTCCACCTATCATCGTTGAACAATTATCTTCGCTAGACATAGCAGCTAACAAAGCTAGAGAGTTTTGGACTAGGCCAAAGAACCATCCATAGAATTGACTACTTTTACCATCCACCATATGACCCAATTTGGGGACGTACATGAAACTATCCCAGGTCATTTTCCACGTATTCCACAACCCATAGATCGAATCACACTAGAGCTCGATATTGATTGAAGCCTTCGAGCAGTCATCCTTGCTGACTGATCTATCACACCAGCCCAAGTTAGGAGGGGTTTCTTTGCTTTAGATTCACAAATCCCATTAGTGCGTATTGAAGACATTAGAACTGCCTAACTAGTTTGCCTATATTCCATACATATTCCATCCCCAAGGGCTGTCTTGGCACGACCTCGGGAGGTTGGGTACGTGGAAGAGTTACTTGTAGATTCCCACGCTCGCTTGTCTCTTTTCTAGCGTACAGTGACCCCCCTCAAACTAGGAACTGATGAGGCAGAAGGCAGAATCAGTGAGTGGTTTGATAAAATGTGAATGTGATGAAGATGAAGGTGGACAATGGGGGTAAAGGGGTAAAGGTCCAATTGGGTAATCCAGGTAATGGGTTAGGGTCAAAGGTAGTCCACACTCAAAATGCACACACACGCATAAACCACAACACAGTATCAGGTTGAAGAGCATGCAAAATCTACATTGCCTTAGGTCTATAGGTTTATCCAAACAAGGTTGAAGTGATTCCGGTATCCAAGGTATAGGATATGGTCAGGAAACATGACATAGGCTAGGTACAAGAAACGTTTAGGTATGTTTCGGTACACTAAGGTTGGGTCAGGATAAACGGTCATGACAAGAGGTAAGGTAAGGTCATTAGGTCAAACAACATGGGTAACAGTGTCACAGGATATAGCGAGCATGTGAGTTCACATGTCACCCAAGCAATGTTTCCAGGTCCAAGTAGCTAGGTCACGGTACGTGTAGGGCCGAGGTATTGGTAAAATAACAAGTCCTAAAACATAATTAAGGACAAGTATAGGTAAGGTAGGCGTGGAGGTTGGTTGCAATAAGAGGTGGGTAAGATCAAACTGTGGTTGGGTTGGTGAAGTGGTGCCAGTAATGGGGAATGGGCAAGAATATGACAAGTAACCGATGCCGGTCATATATGATTGGGGATGGTAAAAGTAAACCGATCATGGTGTATTGGGGCAGAAGATCAATGTCGGTCTTAGTATAACCGACCATGGTGAGCTAGGGTAGAGAACTAATGTTGGTCTTGGTATAACATACCATGGTGAGCTAGGGTAGAGGAACGATGTCAGTTGAGGTGAAACCGTCACTGGTCAAGTCGGGAGGGTTATAAAAAAAAGGAAAAGTTATGCGTTTTGAAAATCATTTGTCCCTTTGCCACATAGGAAAAAATCACAAGAGAGAGAGAAAGAGGTGGAAAGTGACCAAAACGACACGGAGAGCTGAGTTGGCGAGCCGTAGAGTGAGTGATTGTTGGGCAATAGGTGGATCTATGAGCTCGGTGTGATCGATTTGATTGGGTGGAGAGCAGGAGGCTAGCTGGTGATGGCAGAGGCAGGTGAGGGATTAGGTGGACTAGTGCAGTGACATGAGGTGCCACCACGCAAATGAAAGCATGATGAGGTAAGATTCCAATCTCTTGTATTGTTTGCGGAGGTAGATTAGGTAGATAGGTTTAGGAGGAAAAATGGAGTTTTTTTGTTTTTTGTGGGGGGAAAGGGAATTTAAATTAGGGAAGGCAAATTGGGTAAAATAGGAATGGGTAGAGGTGTGGGTAGGTGTACGATGGGTGGGGAGGAGATGAGGGTAGAGGTAGTGAGGAGTGGAGGGAAAAAGGTAGTATTTGTAGGAAAATGGGGGTTTGGGAATCACAGATTTTGCGCTACAGTGACCCGCGTTGGTCATGGCGTGGCCGACGTCGATGGTGTTGAACCGGTATCGGTCACAAATAAGGTGACCGATGCTGGTGTGAGAGAGACTGTGGTCAGTTATAAGTAACCGGTGTTAGTCAACATGTGGGAAAAAGAGGCCAACAGAGCTTTGTGAGGGTTGGGTGAGATAGATAGTGGACAAGGAAGATGTTGTTGACGAAAAACAAAGCAATGGGTAAGAGGTTGAAAGAGGTATGGTACGATCAATAACAGTTGAGGGTTTGGGTGGGAGATAGAATATGTGATAAGAGGGTAATTTGTGAGGGGAAAAAGAGGGCGGGTAATAAGTGTAGGTGAAGTGTTAAGAGTGATTGTGGGTATTATCAAGTTGTATTAATGTGATGCTTTGTTGGATGCCATGCTAGAGACCAGCTTCGGATGCGAGATAGGGGTACCCTCCCTTGCTCGTGGAGGTACAGGGGGGATGACAGCTGAGGAGTGGAGCCATGTTGTAGATGTGGGTTTGATTGGGGTTAGATGCTACTTAGAACACGTAGTCTAGGAGGCGGGTTTGATGGTTGCTCTCATCGAAATATGGGATTCAACGACCAACACATTCCATCTGCTGACAGGTGAGATCACGATCACCTTGGAGGATGTCTATAGGATCCTGCGACTACCCATAGTAGGTACAACAAGTTTAATCGATCTCCTCAGAGTCATCTCCTCAGAGTCATCTGAGGAGTTTACTATTACAAGTGTTTGGAGAGGGGATGGCATTGTTAGGATTCCACAGTGCCAGCATGAGCTATGGAGTGATGTATCGAGCCTACCCTGAGGAGATGAGGATGGTAGTGCTTTTGATGGGAGGTAGTCTACTGTTTTACACTACCAGATGTAGAGGGTGGGGAGATTCCCACGGTCACTCATGGGGGGTGCTACATGACATGATGGAGAGAAGGACTCGGTTTACATCGGCACCTGCGTTCCTGGTGTAGCTATACAGAGAGCTGTGGACTTATGGGTGACAACGGTGATTCAGCTTGTGCTACACATTCCTATTACATTTTTGGGAATTATGAGCACATTGTGTGTGTGCACCCATGTGGGTATGCCCTGGGATGATGCTTTTGAGGTAGGGTTGTTACAGGTGGGCTACAGGTGATGGGTACCGACTATTAGGGAGCACCGAGCTGTGAGAGCTACACATGATGTAGCCTATTATAGGTAGTTACTTGAGGGGTTGTCTGGTGTGGACATCATTTGGAGGCCATATGTGGGCTTCTCCTCATATAGGTAGATGAAGGATGAGCTGGATGGGTTACAGATTCACAGGTGGATAGAGGGGCGACGGGTAGGGGAGAATGAGATGATACCCGTAGACTAGGTCAGACGGCAGTTCGGGTTTCCGTAGGATATACCTCCACCCTTCCCTCAGTATAGGAGAGATGATGTGGAGAGGCCTATGTCTCCACCATGACCTACAGTGCCGATCAGGTAGGAGGAGCAATCGATGTATTGACATATAGATGATGCCGGGGTGACAGACATGTATAGACAATGGTGGGCTGCACAACTATGAGTAGTACCGCTGAGGCTAGGGCAATAGGATTTAGCTTCCATCACAGTTCAGAGAGACGCCCTACAGGGGCAGGTGGTTACCCTGGTGACCTAGTTGGGCATAGTATAGGGACATTTGATAGGGGCTGAGGCACAGGTTACAGCTCTACAGGCACAAGTAGCTGATTTACAGGCCCAAGTAGCACAGGGACAAGTACCCACACAGGGTGGAGAGGGATAGGATGGAGATAGAGATGGGGTGTAGATAGCCACCCTACAGGCACATGTGATAGGTGCCAGCTGGCCGCAGAACATGCATAGATAGTGGCTCTTCAGGCCCAGGTACAGGTGCAGGGACAGGGTCCCATTGGTTAGGCAGGAGCAGGGCAGGGTCAGAGGCCGATGACACCACCACAGACAGTACCTATAGTTAGGTTGAGATATTCCCTGGGTGAGGTGAGGTACTATTAGGATCATTTGATGGTGGTAGGGATATATGTCTGATCATATGCTGAGTACAGAGCACAGCAGGCCTCGAGTGAGAGGAGTAGATCCCACACACATAGTGTGGAGAGTATAGGGGGCCGACAAGCCTAGGGACCAGGTCAAGGTGAGGCCACTAGTGCATGGAGGCTAGCTCCAGGGGCAGGACCATCAGAGGTCAGACTAGGGTGAGGCGGAGATAGGCCCGCTAGATGCTGGGCTAGGGGAATGGAGGAGGAGACACATGAGGCAAGTTTGGATATCAGATGGGTAGATGATTGATCTCTATGTATGATTAGTGTACTTTGACATCATATTTTTGACATATATACCGTCATGCATGCCGAAGATAGTGAGGATGTACATGAGAGTTTTTGAGATTTTGTTATATATATCGGCCTGCGTGCCAAAGATATTTTGAGAGACATGTATATGGACACATATGTTTAGATGATTTATTTATAGAGATGATGGTGGTTTATGACATGATGTATATATGGTTGTGTAACTTTCTATTATGATTTGTATATGTGATGGAAACTAAGTAGTGTAGGCATGAGAGAGCTAAGTCATAGGCATGGATCGAGTTAGGTTGATGTAGGTCTAAATTGAGTTAGGTTAGTTTAGGCATGGATGGAGCTAGGTCATAGGCATGGATTGAGTCAGGTTGATGGTTTAGGCATGGATGGAGTCAGGTTGTTAGTTTAGGCATGGATGGAGTTAGGTTAGACCTGGATTGAGTCAGGTTGACTTAGGTATGATGATGTTTAGGTTGGTTCAGGTATGGTTGAGTTGAGATTGCTTGAGTTTGTAATTCATTAATTTGTATAATTAATGATGATATGGGTCACGTTAAGATGTTTTTTAGTAAAATGTATGATAATGATAAAGAAATCGTAGATATAATGAATGTATGAGTGATGATGGTAAAGATGTGAAGCAATTGTTGTTTTTTTAGGTTAATTTCCAATTATTGAGATAAAAAGGAAACTAACTAGGGTAAAATGTGATTAGGAAAGGGGAAAAGGGAATTGGTTAGGGTAGAGAGTGGCCAAGCTAACCTCCAAGGGGCCCCATGCCCTTGGAGTGCTGCCTACATAGTCTCAGTGAATAGGGACCTTAGGCCGATGTAGTTCTCCCATAAGCTAGGGAAAATGCGAGGGGGCACTAAAATGGGTCGGTAGGTTATAGGCATGATTGAGTCTAGGTCGTTTAGGTATGGTTGAATTGTGGGAAAATAGGTATGGGTGATTTTAAATTGATTATGGTGATAAAGGAAGATTTCCCAGAGATAAGATTCGAGGGTCTAGTCCTGTATAGGACAATTAATATGTAATTGAAGAATTTAAAAGATAAGAGGAGGCAAGAGAGCCACCTGATTGGTGAGGATCATAATAGGTTAACCATACCTTAGGTAGGCAGGGGAACGTAAGACCCTAAAGACATTACATGATTGATTATTCTAAAGGCGAAGAATAGTCACATGATCAACAAATGTCACAGTTTCAGCAGGTCCCTTAAGGTGGTAGGAAACGAAGGTACAAAGGGTGAGGGGGTGAAAAATGGTTAGGTTATATGGTATGAGGTAGCATGCCTTTTGGTAAGAGATCCAAGGTCACAATGAGCAAGTCTATGATGAATTTTTTTTTCCTTTTAACTTGTATTTGAGATAGACTGATCAATGTAGGGAGTCTATATGGGATGAGGAGATTAGCTCCTTGAGGTCTTCACGAAGCTGATCGATGTGGGAAGCTTTGGTTTTTGTTTTTTTTTGAAGCAAGATTTACATAGTTGTCCTTCGAGGGAGAAGTCAACTTATAACAATGATGTAGAGAGAAAGATGTCTTTTTTGAGGGAGTCATCTTTTTATTGGAAGTTTGACTCAAGGAGTTGGATCCCATGTGAGGGCTTTTAAGTCATAGACAAGACTAAGGTAAAGAATTAGATTCTTATTCAGAAAACAAGGTGAAACGACCATGGGATCTCATCTGAAAGTAGATGAAAAGAATCCATGAGAATCATACCATTTGTAGAGCCATGGTACACATATTTAAGAGAAGGTAAAAGAGTGATGGGTATGCACATGATTCTTGTTTAGCTGTTGGGGAAGGTGTAGTGAAAGGAAGGAAGTGAATAACACTCAAGGGACAAGCATGAAAAGAGGCAGAATGTGAGATAGGACTAAAAGTCAACAGTAGAATGGTCGAGGATGTAAGGCATTAAGGGGCTTAGGTTCAAGTTTACCATCTAGTGAAGATAAACGATAAGCACCTGATCCATAAGCATGAGTCACGATGTATGGTCCAAGCCAATTAGGAACAAATTTGCCCCGTTTTATTTTTTCTGCTTTGGTTATATGTTGATTTACCTTCAGGATGAGATCACCAACTTGGAAGGTTTGTTCATGAACATGTTTGTCATAGGCACGTTTGATACATTTTTGGTAGATTTGGAGATGGTGAAGAGCATTGAGATGTCATTCATCTAATAACTACAGTTGCACCAAACGATCTTGACAAAATTCATCGTCATTCAACATGTCTTATAGTGAGATGCAGAGAGACAGAATTTGGACTTCAAGAGGCAGAACAACCTCTGTACCGTAGACCAGAGAAAAGGGAGTGGCAATAGTCGAAGTACGAATACTAGTATGATATGCCCACAGGGTGAAAGGAATGTGCGTATGTCAGTCCTTCCCAGTATCATTAACCACTTTCATGAGAATTTTGTTTAGGGTTTTATTAGTGGATTTAGATTGGCCATTGGTTTGTGGGTAATATGGTGACGAGAAAATTCAATACCAAAGGCATCGCAAAGTTTTTGCAAGGTTTTATTTTTTAATTATTTTCCGTTATCAATGATGAGGTGATGTGGAATGCCAAAGTGATAGATAATGTGATGATTGATGAACTCACATATTTTCTTGGCTTTTGTGGAGATGAGAGGTATGGCCTCAACCCATTTGGTGTAATATTTGGTAGCGGTGATGATCCATTGATGACGCTGGGAAGAATGGGGTTTGATCTCTCCGACAAGATCCAAACTCCATTGAGAGAAGGGCCAAAGGTCATGGGCATCCTGTAAGACATGACTAGGTGTATGATGAAGATTGGCTTGTTGTTGGCATTTTACACAACGCTTAACATAGTCACAACAATCATGGTTAAGGGTCGGCCAGTAGTAGCCTAGGTGAAGAATATGCTTTGCAACCATGAGACCAATGAAGTGACCTCCACATATGCCATCATGAAATTCCTTAATGGTATAGGGAATTTCAAAACTTGTCAGGCAACATAAGACAATACTGTCAAAGTTGTGCTTATAGAGGAGGCCACCCATGATGACGTATCCAAGCACGACAACTATACCCCTATGGTGAAATTTTTTCATGTTTTATCATTCCTAGGCACCCCAAGTCAAATCTGTTAGTATGATCACCCCCTATTTGATGTCAATTTGGTCCCCTAGGTGATTTAGGAAATTCTATTCATCCCACCTAGGTGATTTTAGGGAGTTCTAAAAAGACACTATCTTCTGGCAGTATAGGGAAGGGCTATTGCTGGCCTTCCCAGGACTGGATCAACCCCTGGAGTGGAATAGAAGGAAAAAATTCAACATGGAGGTGAATGGAAGACCTTGGAACATCATGGAAATGATTTTTGAAGGTTTGGGGAAGTTTTGCAAGACTTGGAGCAGTCTGAGTAAAAAACAGGGTTCACAAGCCTAGGCGGTACACAGGCCTAAAACAACTGTTGGGCTTTAGAAGAAGATTCCAGGAGCTCCGGATGGAATTAGGAGAAAAAAAAAATATCTCAAAAATAGGATTCCAATACCTACATTATGGTGAAATAATATTTTTCACAACACTTTGGTGCATCAGGTCTGCAGGTAGTTTTTCTCAGGCACAGTGGAGTACAAAATAAAAATCTGATTTTTTAGGATCAAATGGAATAATAAAGAAATTGATACCCCCACCATTAGATTTAGAAGGCCATTTCTAGTCAATAACATATAACTTTTTTCCAAAAAATCCATCAAGAGCTCAAGTTATCACTGTTACAAGTTCAGGACTTAGCCAAATTTTTGGGAGGACACGTGTCAGCACCAGGAGCCTGGCGGGATTTTGTGTCCCTCACATCCCCCAAGGTTAGGGACATCAAGGTTGGAAAATTTCTCCCAGCCCCCTTGAATCCCTCTCAGCCCTCATATGACCTCTTGGACCCTCATGTGACCTCCAGACTTGATAGTTCAGCCCCCAGGTACATTTTTGGAGCATCCATTCCCTACCATTGGATCGGGCGCCACGTGTCAGCTCCAAGACCACCGTGGAAACTGATGTCCCTTATGCACTTGAGGTGGGGGACATCATACCTTGAAAAATGCACCCATCCCCTATGGGGAGTCATTTGGACACCACATGACCGAGTTTCAGCCCCCAGGTGCATTTTTGGAGCATCCATTCCCTGCTGTTGGATCGGGCACCACGTGTCACCTCCAGGACCACTGTGGAAATTGATACCTTGAAAAATCCCTCAGTCATCCCATGAGGTGCAGGGACATGGGTGCCACGTGGACATAAAAATTCATTGTGCCCATCCCCTCTATGTGCATGTTTTTAAAGTTTAAATCCAACACTTAGTCATTTTCTTCCTCTCATTTCTCCTCCACAACTTCATACCTTGTCATGGCTCCTTGCATGATTGTCCAGACAGCCGGTCCACCATTGTTGCTCCAAACCAGCTCCACCATGGCCACATAAACTCTCCACACCATGAATACATAGCAATATGTAGGTCTCAGAGAAAAATGGAGTGAAATGATGAAGAACGGGGAGAAAATGAAGGTTTTTTTGCCAGATAACCATGAAGTCACTCGATCAAAAAATCTTCATATCTCACAAGATACAAGTCGGATCATGATGCCATCTTTTGTATATTTCCTCATTTTTCAAGGTGATAAAGATGCAACAAACAAGAGGTAAAATGGTGCTTAGAATCATTTTCTCCAACAAAACCCTCTCTTCATGCACCACTCACATTCGTTGATTTCCCATCATTCTGAGCAATGGAAACAAGCTAAAAACTTGCGCACGAGATCCAAATGAAAAAACTATCACAATGTATTTGTTTTCATTGCAAATGGAGACAAAAAACTAGACCTGAAAATTTTGAGCTCCATTAATGGCCGCCATGGCAGCTTCGTGCCCGAAGCCACTGCCAGGTCAAAATTTCAAAATTTATTTCCAGGCTTTCTAGTTGGAAAAACTATGTGAAATTCAGAGGGTGTGATCGTAATGACAAGGAGAGTCCAAAAAAGTATGTTCCATCACAAATCGGGCAATGGAAACACCCTTTCTAAAAATAGTAAGTTTTCCTATACAAACTTGCTATGTTTGGAAAGTCATCATCAAAAGTAGCTGAGACAAAGGCAACAGGCATTGAAGATTATGAGAGAGCCCGAATGAGTGTTCAGAGCAGAAAATAGTGGAAATGACCACTTACTAAAAATAGTAAGTTCCCTATATGGGTGTTTACCAAAAATAGTAAGTTACCCCAAGAAGTGGTCGAAGCAAAGGCAATGTGTGTAGGATTGGATGAATATTTTCATCACATCAAGATGATCAAGAAGAAGCAAGGATCACCTCTTACTAAAAATAGTAAATCTCCCTATATGGGTGCTTACCAAAAATAGTAAGCCACACTCAAAGAACAATTTTGGCACAATGGGACATTCAGAACTTTCCGCATCAAGAGATTTCCATGAACGGGGACCAACGGGCTTCATCGGGTGACATCTCCTCTTCTTCTTCTCTCTCTCTTTCTCTCTCCTCTTCCCCCCAACTTTCTCTCACTTTCAAATGTTCTAATTCTTTGTTGGGGTTTGCACTTTTTGATATGCCTTTAAGTCACTTAAAAGTGACTTTAGAAACATAATGTAAATTAAGTCGCCTTGCTATTATAAAAGGGACTTAAATATTTAAAGTGGAATATGAACAATCTTAAGTCATATTAAGGCATATGGAAGGTCATGAGGAAGACGATAAGTCACCTCTCATTCTATAAATTGTAACGCCATTCCCATTACAAAGGGTTGACGATTGATCTTGTAAACTCAAGAGTGCATTGTACCTAGAGAAAGCAAAGGAGATAGCCATTTTCTTCCATTCCCCTCATTCTAAATTTCCTACATTTCTCCATTATGTACAAATTTTATTTGAGCAATCAATACAAGAAGAAGGAGTTTCTAGCTTTCTTTGACTAAGGGGTTTCTTGATACTTGGTGATCAATAAATTCTATTTGGTCTTGTTGCTATTCACAGAGTTGTTTCTTCTCATAAATGCATGTGTTGAAGTTTCTAACTAGTGTGTGTCAGGAATCTAATTTTCTACCTGCAACATTAGTTCTCCTACCTCTTTTCTCACTCCCCTTTTTCTGCTCTTCAGACAAAATTTTCCCTTGCAAGGTATTGTTAGCTTTTCCATAGGGTCAGTGGAGTGCCCCTGTTGGATCCCCGGTCGAAAGGTTACCACCACATAAATCCACCTTTTCTTGCGCATGCACATATGACAGCTGCACTAGTTAAGTAGAGGGACTTAGATTCCTAGAGCGTTGGCAAGAAATCCACAAGTTTTTCCACCTGACGAAATTTTTTCTCTCCAACAATTTTTGGCACCCACCGTGGGGCAGATTTAGCAGCATCTGCACCCAATATACGACTGCAAGGTCTTAAAATAAAATTAAAAAATCAGATTTCAAAGGAAAATCATTCTTTGAAGGTGACTCCATTAAGGAATGAACCCCTATCACGTTCATTTCCCACATCATGAAGATATTTCTAGATTGGAGTGAAGTACCAATGAGTGATAGTGAAGAAGAAGAAGAAGATGTCTTCCCAGAAAAGAAGATTGTAGATCAGCCATGGTTCCGGACTAGTGTTGAAAAAGGAAAGAAGAAAGAACATGTCATCGATGAAGAAGAATGGATTCAAAGGAGACATAAGATAAGGTGTGAAGTTTGAGAATATGCCAAATTCTTGCAAGAGATGAATGAGAAACTTGAAGTAGCCCATAGCAAGGAAGAAGAAGAGGAGAGTTATCCTATAGAAGGAAATCCTAAAGATCATTCATACCATAGGGTTTTCATACCCGAAAGGTTCTTGAATGCCGCTGAAGAAAATCCTATCCTTGAGCCTTCCAATGAAGATAAAATCAGCATTCAAGAAGATGATGAAAGACAAGATGGTGCAAGATCCACTGAAGAAGATTTTTGCAATCTCACACAACTCACTACAAAATTGAGAACTTTTTCCTTCTTCCACTGTTCTCTAGATGAATTCATTGCATATGGTGATGAAGAAATGAACATGTTGAAAAGAGAATATGTGGAAATACTTGAGAGCATAATAAAAGGAAATTCTAACCCTGAAGTATTTGATGAAATTTGGAGGTATGCTTTAGCTCTACAGAGAAGATATGAACATCTTAAAGCTCCACATCAAATGGAGGAAGAAGACGAGACACCCTATGGAAGAAGACTCAGATTGCTGCCCATACTATGAGGTTTTCATTCCTGAAAGATTCTTAGATGCTTCTGAAGAAGATCTTGTCATGGAATCTCCCAATGAAAGCCAAAGCAACATCATGGAGAAAGAAGTTGAAGAGACAAATATAGGATCACCATTCAGCAATTCCATTTGGCTCAAGTCACAGCCCATAGGGGGAATAATATATTCAGTAAAGGAAGATCCTTGCTACATAATGGATGATCCAATGCTCTCTGAAGACTCCACCAATGATGAAGAAGATGGTCAATTCAAAGTAAGCATGGATGATCTCTTTTCAAGTTTTTATCTTTTAATTGATGATGAAATGGAGAGATGTGAAGAAGTGCAAGAAACTCAACTGACATCATGGCCAAAAAATGATGAATTCAAGATGGTCATAGATAATCCTCCTTCCTGATTCCTCAAGTGACGTAAAAATGTTGCATGAAGAAATGAAGGAAGTCAAAGAATCAAACTCTCTCCCCGATGCAATCATGGATGATCAAATGGAAGAAGCCCACTCTATTTTCAAACTTGAGGAGAATGAAAATTTAAACACAACCTCTACTCACTTAGGAGAAGAATCATCATCTGGTGAAAACATAGCCTTTCATCTTTCACCTAAGCAAGAGGATTTAATAATGGATGATCAAGATGTAGCTGAAAATTCTTCTCATATTGTTGCCCCAACATAGTTCTCTACTTCTTACCAAGGAGAAGATGATATGGATTTTGAGCTTGAAGGAGCACCATTCCCTCGAAGCTTGGATATCTTCTCCTTGTCAATAGGTGTCATGAATCAAGTATGCCCGTGTATGCAAGAAAGTGAATCTTTGGCAACATAAATCATGAAAGAGATGAATGAGAATGTTTCAGATGAATCATGGGCCCGTATGGATCAGATTTTTAACCATCTCCTAGAGGCACAACAAGAAGATTCCTCCAATAAAGATAAAAATAGTCTATGAAAATTTCAGAAGAACTATCCGTACAAGACATCTTGAAGGCCGCAGAAGAAACTGAGGATCCTCAACTCGGTCTTGAACTCTTGACCCGGGCCATGGAGATACAAGAAAAGTATGAGTCAATTTTTGCTTCCTATTTTGGTGCACCAATTTTTGATGTTGAAATGGAGAAATGGGATAAGCTTGATGACTTCTCTAATACTTTGGTTGATGAGAATAAACATGAAAACATGCATTTTTCTTCCACATTGTGTGAAGAAGTTCATGAGTGCAAAAGAATAAAAGTTTGTGTATCTCCTTTGGACATCTCCATTTTTGAAGACAACACCTCTACCATGGAAGAAGATAATAGGGAAAACATTGAGCTGATTTGCATTGAAGAAAGTTTTTCGGAACATGGAAAAAATCAGCTTTGGGGCAGCGATGAGATGCTCGATGGAGAATCAAGCTATATGGATAAACATGGAAGGCAACTGGACATTATGAAACTAACTTCAAAGAACATGAAGGCAATGGAATTTCCAAGCAAGGACCTAAGCATCAAGAATCTCACATGGAATCACTCCTACCAAGTACATAGATAATTGTGAAAGAACCTAGCTTTCATAAGCAGCTGAGGAGGGGAGGATACTTTCTGGAACCGGTCAATGGCTTCACAGAACATCATCACTCAGTGTTTCCCACTTAGGGGTAACTTTTGAGAAAAGAAAAGTGCTTCAGTGAAAGTGGGTTGTCCCCCGCCTTGTACCATAGGTGATTTTTAGGTGTGTTCCCCTTTTTGTTGTGTGTGTTTCCCTTCTTGTTGTGTTTTGTGTGTTTCCTTTCCGTCGTTTTGTGTGTGTGTTTCCTTCTGTGTTGTTTCCTTCTATCTTCCTTTCTAGAAGTTGTACATGACTCTGCAGGGCCCAATGGATAAGGCACTGGTCAATGAATTATATGGTCTAAAATTGAGATTCTAGATTCCCATGTCATGTCTTCACTGTGCTCAGTCCATGTCATGTCCCCAAGCTAGAGCCAAGTTTTTCGTGAAAATGTGCAACAGGGAAATTGGAAGTTTCCAAGCATGACAATTATACCCCTATGTTAATTTTTCATGTTTTATCATTCCTAGGCACCCCGGGTCAAATTCATTAGTCTGATCACCCCCTATTTGATGTCAAATTGGTCCCCTAGGTGATTTAGGAAAGTGCACTCATTCCACCTAGGTGATTTTAGGGAGTTCTAAAAAGACACTATCTTCTGGCAGTATAGGGAAGGGCTATCACTGGCCTTCCCAGGAATGGATCAACCCATGGAGTAGAAAAAAAGGAAAAAATTCAACATGGAGGTGAATGGAAGACCTTGGAACATCATGAAATGATTTTTGAAGGTTTGGGGAAGTTTTGCAAGACTTGGAGCAGTCTGAGTAAAAAACAGGGTTCACAAGCCTAGGCGGTACACAGGCCTAAAACAACTTGTTGGGCTTCAGAAGAAGATTCTGGGAGCTCCGGATGGAGTTAGGAGAAAAAAATTTATATCCAAAAATAGGATTACAAGGCCTACATTATGGTGAAATAATATTTTTCACAACACTTTGGCGCATCAGGTCTGCAGGTAGTTTTTCTCAGGCACAGGTGGAGTACAAAATCAAAAATCTGATTTTTTAGGAATCAAATGGAATAATAAAGAAATGATACCCCCACCATTGGATTCAAAAGGCCATTTACAGTCAGGATGACATATAAATTTTTTCCAAAAAAGTCCATCAAGAGCTCAAGTTATCACTGTTACAAGTTCAGGACTTAGCCAAATTTTTGGGAGGACACGTGTCAGCACCACTTGGAGCCTGGCGGGATTTTTTGTCCCTCACGTCCCCCAAGGTTAGGGAAATTAAGGTTAGAATATTTTTCCCAGCCCCCTTGAATCCATCTCAGCCCTCATATGACCTCTTGGACCCTCATGTGACCTCTAGACTCGATAGTTCAGAAAGGTGTCACTTTTGGAGCATCCATTCCCTACCGTTGGATCGGGTGCCACATGTAAGCTCCAGGACAACATGGAAACTAATTTACCTTTGAACTTGAGGTGGGGGACATAATACCCATTGTTCTCAACCTCTGTGGGGAGTCATTTGGATCACGTGACGAGTTTCAGCCCCCAGGTGCATTTTTGTCATCCCCTGCCGTTGGATCAGGACCACATGTCAGCTTCCAGGACCACCGTGGAAAATTGATGTCCCTTATGCACTTGAGGTGGGGGACATCATACCTTGAAAAATGTTCCCATCCCCTATGGGGAGTCATTTGGACACCACGTGACGAGTTTCAGCCCCCAGGTGCATTTTTGGAGCATCCATTCCCTGCCGTTGGATCGGGCACCACGTGTCACCTCCAGACCACCGTGGAAATTGATTTCCCTCATGTCCCTGAGGTTAGGGACATCAGGGACATAAAAATGCACCCATCCCCTCTATGTGCATGTTTTTAAAGTTTAAATCCAGCACTTAGTCATTTTCTTCCTCTCATTTCTCCTCCACAACTTCATACCTTGTCATGGCTCCTTGCATGATTGTCCAGACACCCGGTCCACCATTGTTTCTCCAAACAAGCTCCACCATGGCCACATAAACTATCCACACCATGAATACACAAAAATATGTAGGTATTAGAGAAAAATGGAGTGAAATGATGAAGAACGGGGAGAAAATGAAGGTTTTTTTGCCAGATAACCATGAAGTCACTTGATCGAAAAATCTTCATATCTCACAAGATACAAGTCGGATCGTGATTCCATCTTTTGAAGATTTCCTCATTTTTCAAGGTGATCAAGATGCAACAAACAAGAGGTAAAATGGTGCCTAGAATCATTTTCTCCAACAAAACCCTCTCTTCGTGCACCGGCTCACATTCGTTGGATTTCCCATCATTCCGATAATGGAAACAAGCTAAAAACTTGCGCATGAGCTCCAAATGAAAAACCTATCACAATGGATTTGTTTTCATTTAAAATGGAGACAAAAAACCATACCTGAAAATTTTGAGCTCCATTAATGGCCACCATGGCAGCTCCGTGCCCGAAGCCACTGCCAGGTCAAAATTTCAAAATTTATTTCCAGGCTTTCTAGTTGGAAAAACTATGTGAAATTTAGAGGGTGTGATCGTAATGACAAGGAGAGTCCAAAAAAGTATGTTCCATCACAAATCGGGCACTAGAAACACCCTTTCTAAAAATAGTAAGTTTTCCTATACAAACTTGCTATGTTTGGAAAGTCATCATCAAAAGCAGCTGAGACAAAGGCAACATGCATTGAAGATTACAAGAGAGCCTGAATGAGTGTTCAGAGTAGAAAACAGTGGAAATGACCACTTACTAAAATAGTAAGTTCCCTATATGGGTGTTTACCAAAAATAGTGAAGTTACCCCAAGAAGTGGTCGAAGCAAAGGCAATGTGTGTAGGATTGGATGAATATTTTCATCACATCAAGATGATCAAGAAGAAGCAAGGATCACCTCTTACTAAAAATAGTAAATCTCCCTATATGGGTGCTTACCAAAAATAGTAAGCCACACTCAAAGAACAATTCTGACACTATGGGACATTCAGAACTTCACCGCATCAGAGATTTCCATGAACGGGGACCAATGGGCTTCATCGTGCGACATATCCTCTTCCTCTTGTCTCTCTCTTTCCCTCTCCTCTTCCCCCAACTTTCTCTCACTTTCAAATGTTATAATTCTTCATTGGGGTTTGCACTTTTTGATATACCTTTAAGTCACTTAAAAGTGACTTTAGAAACATAATGTAAATTAAGTCACCTTGCTATTATAAAAGGGAATTAAATATTTAAAGTGGAATATGAATAGTCTTAAGTCATATTAAGGCATATGGAAGGTCCTGAGGAAGATGATAAGTCACCTCTCCTTCTATAAATTGTAACGCCATTCCCATTTCAAAGGGTTGGTTATTGATCTTGTAGACTCAAGAGTGCATTGTACCTTAGAGAAAGCAAAGGAGATAGCCAATTTTCTTCCATTTCCCCCTCATTCTAAATTCCTACATTCTCTAGATTATGTACAACTTTTATTTGAGCAATCAATACAAGAAGAAGGAGTTTCTAGATTTCTTTGACTAAGGGGTTTCTTGATACTTTGTGATCAAGTAAATTCTATTTGGTCTTGTTGCTATTCACAGAGTTGTTTCTTCTGATAAACACATGTGTTGAAGTTTCTAGCTAGTGTGTGTCCAGGAATCTAATTTTCTACCTGCAACATTAGTTCTCCTACCTCTTTTCTCACTCCCCTTTCCTGCTCTTCAGACGAAGTTCTCTCTATGCAGGTATCTACAAGCTTGCCATAGGGTCAGTGGAGTGCCCCTGTTGGATCCCCGGTCGAAAGGCCACCACAAAAATCCACATTTTCTTGCGCATGCACATACGACAGCTGCACTGGTTAAGTAGAGGGACTTAGATTCCCAGAGCGTTGGCAAGAAATCCAAAAGTTTGTCCACCTGAAAAATTTTCTCACCAACATGACGTAACAAGAGGCCCTTTTGAGAAAGGTGCGTTGTCCATTATGAGTGAGGTCAGGAGGTAAGATGAACAGGGAAAAGTAATCCACAAGCTGCTTATACTAGAGGTTAGGTGGGTTGCGTTCAAGAGTGCCAACAAAGTTGACATCATGGTGTGAATGGGAAGGTAATTGCAACCGTTGTACTATGACAAAGATTTTAGAATCAGAGGGTGAAGTGGGTATCTGGGAAGCGAGATAGGCCATGGTATCTGTAAATTTGTTTGTGGAATGTGGAATGGTTTGTAGTTCATACCGGTCAAAGGAGGTTAAGAAGGTGTCCACATGGTTTTTATACTTTTGAAGTTCTTCGTTGCGGCAGTGGTAAATACCACTAACTTGGTTTACTACCAATTGAGAGTCACTGAAGATGTTAATTGATTTGAAATTTAAGGCAAGGCTGGTTTGCAGGCCTAATACGAGTGCTTCATATTTAGCAATGTTGTTAGTACACTCAAAATCAAGATTGAATGATAGAGGCATAAGTTCACCATCCAGGGGAATGAGGATAACTCCAGCACCCCCCCCCCATGCTGGCATTTAGAGCTCTCGAAGAATAAGGTCATCTGGTAAATGGCATCATTTAAGGAAAGGGTGGTGATGGATTCGTTGGGAAAGTCGAAATTAGAGGATTGGTTTCTGGAAAGAGGTGCATCAACGATCTGGTCAGCAATGGCTTAGCCCTTGATAGATTTCTAATGAATGAATTTGAGGTCCAAATCAGCCAGAAGCATGAGCCAGTGTGCGACACGTTGGTTTTGATAAATTTTGGAATACATGAAGTGTAAGTGGTTGGTGTTGGTCACAACGTAGGTTTTATGGTTAAATAAGTAATGATGGAATTTGATGACAACAAAAACTAAGGATAAGCAAAGTTTTTTGGCATGAGTGTATAAGGTTTTGTAGTCCAGAAGAGTACGACTTATGTAATAAACAACCTGCTCTCTATGTTGTTCATCGCGATGAGCGAGCATGGCCCCTAAGGAGTGATCGATAGCAGAGATGTATAGGTATAGATCATCTTTAGGTGGAATGAGTACAGGTGGTTGGAGAAGGTATTGTTTTAATGCCTCGAAAGCTTTATGGAAATCGTCATCCCATTTGAAGGAGACATCCTTTTTGAGAAGATGATGAAATGAATGACATCGATCGGAAAGTTGAGAAATGAAATGGTGAATAGACTGTAACTTACCTTGTAAGCTATGGAGTTTCCACAGGTTAGTGGGTGGAGGAATTTCGAGAATGGATTTGAATTTAGCAGGGTTAACCTCTATACCATGCAAGGAAATGATAAATCCTAGGAGCTTTCCCGAGAGAACCATGAAGACACACTTCTTGGGCTGAAGGCGAACACAATAATTAATGAGGCAGTCAAAAATAGTTTTTAGAATGGCGAGGTGCTTGACGTGGCATTTAGATTTGGCAAGGAGATCATCTACGTAATCTTCCAATATATGGTGCATGATGTCATGGAATATGTATGTCATAGCCCGTTGATATGTGGCACCAACATTTTGAAGGCTGAAAGGCATGATTCGATAGCAGAAGGTCCCCCAAGGGGTGATGAACGTAGTTTTGTGCTAATCCTCTAAGGCAAGTAAGATTTGGTTATAACCTGAGAACCCGTCCATGAGTGATAGAATCTCATGACCAGCGGTAAAGTCAACTAGCTGGTCAATACTGGGTAGAGGAAATTCATCTTTTGGGCAAGCGAGGTTGAGGTCATGGAAGTCTGTGAAAATGTGAAGACCCCCTGTCACCTTAGTGACAGGGACAATGTTGGAATTCCACTAGGGATTGTCAATGGATAAGATGAAGCACACAGAAAGAAGGCACTAAAGCTCTTCTTTGACTAGAAGAGCAATGCATGGGTACATTTTCCTCAGCTTTTGTTTTACGAGTTTGGCATCGGAATGGTTACGATATTGTGGAACACTATAGTGTGGTCAATACCAGGCATGTTAGTGTAAGACCAAGCGAAATCATGGTTATGATTTTTTAGGAAAGAAGTGATGGCTTCTTGTTCAACATTATCTAAATATTGGCCGATCTTTAGAATGTGTGGGTCGTCTTGAGTATGGATGTTGACTTCGATAGTCGACTCATTATAACATGGTTTGCATCTCAGATGGCAACAACCGATGAATATAAGAGTCTTCAGCACCTAGGTAGGTGAGTATAGATTCATCATCCTTACATTGAATGATGTTAATAGAAGGTGTGTTATCATCGATCATTTCAGGATACAGGAAGGGAAGAGAAGAGGTAGCCTCGCCCTCGCGTTGATAAGTCAGAGGCCCTAAGGAAATGGTGTTTATGGAAAAAAAAGTTAGGAGGAATGGATTTAGGATCCATCGACTCTATCGGTCAAGGTTGTGAAGCTGGTCCAGAAGGTGCATCATGTGAATCCCCTCTGAGAAGTTCTTCTTTTATGTTCAATGAGTATCAATAGCTTTCATTTATTCATGCATGTAGCTCTAGCAATTAGCCGATACTACTCATGGTTATAATGTTTCCGTCACACCCAAAAGATCAAAATGATGGTGTGAGAGGGATCTCATTATGTTAACTAGTTATTATGCCAAAACCAACACCCTTGCACGCACATAGAGTGCAAGAAGGTGTGGGCCATGTGGAGATCGGTGAGTCCCAACTGGACGTATGGCACCCAATTAGGCCCAATGAAATGTGATGGAGGTTCATGTGTACACCAGTGGTAGTATCCTTGGGAGGTCACCCATAGGTGAGTACTACTCGGAGGTCGGGCATGACCATTAACTAGACTGTTCTCTTGATACCATGTTACATAGTGAGGGTGTCACACCAAAAGTTTCGATACTGATGGGGGGAGTAGGGATCTCATTGTGTTAACTAGCTACTATGCCAAGGCATGCATAATCCTTTCTCAGTTTTTCATGTGCGTTGAAAAATGCCTTCCAAGGGATTGGAGGTGGCTTTATGTGGGTTGCTGGGATAGTCTATGTGTCTAGAGATTTCTTTGGAGGAACACGCCAACTCTGATTGGGAGTCTATTTTTAGGTCGGCCATCCTATAATCGTTGGCTAACTCGGTATTCCTGGAGGATCCTTAGGTGCAGCTGAGGTACCTTTAAACACTGGTGATCAGAGGTGTAGGTTTTCAGGAAGTTGTCATGCACCTGTCGCACACTTGCTTTACACTGGGTATTAAGCACGTCCATTGGGTCATTTGCATCATCCGTGTGCACCCTTCTAACTTACAGATGATGGGTCAGCTTTATGAATGGTATAGGTGTGCCCTTCATGCACGTGGTCTTCGTACACTCCGATGTAAAGTGGAAGGATACTTAGCCATTTTCACATGAATCCAACGGTCTACCAAGCAACTAGGGATATTGAAATTCGTCCTCGTAAGATATAAAATAACTCTAATGAATAATACGGGGGATAATGTAAACATGGAGGATCTACGATTGAAAATATAGAAGTGATATCCCCAAAACAATCAAGGAATAACATGAATGGGATGTTTCGTCGTGTGCTCAAAATGTAGGCTCATGTGCACTTGGTCGAAAGCATGGGAGGAGATGATGTTAAGGCTATATCCCCCATCGCTCATAACACATTATATTCTTCATATTATGGTCAATCTGGACCTTACCTGAAAAGTGTTGGATTCAGGGTCATTAGTTTGGTGTGGTGTGCATCTCTTCATCTGAGAAGGTTAAGGTGGATATGCCTTGGTCCTGTAGCTGGAAGTTTAAAATGAACGTGATAATTTAGTGAGTCAGTCCCCTACATGATGAGGTATACTCTCATGGAGGTTACGGGTGTAGGGTCATTGGGTAAAACCTCTGCTAGTCTCACCTCTATCCTCTAGTGAGATATCTGGTTATGGGATCTTCTTTAGGTCTTGGATGACCTCATATCCAGGGAAATTCTTGATGTGAGGACCTTGGTCCCTTATATACAATAAGGCATCTAATCGGACCAAATATACTTTATATTCTATAAGGCACACATCTATGATATGCGTGGCATCTTTGAATATTCTGACTTTAGGTGTTTCTGCAACTTTCTACACAACTTGGGTTTAGGGTCTGGTTGCCCTTCTCCGCATATTCCTTTGTCCTTTTGAGCACGGGTAGCAACATGGATCATATTGATTTAAGGAGGGGAGGTAGATGAAGTAGGTGAGCCATGAAAGGTGTAACGATAGGAAGGGTAGAAGCCAAGAGGTGGGAAGGAGCCTTATGAAATAAGTTGGGCACATTGACATTTAGGTGGAGACTTGGCAAGTTCTCTGATACGAACCATGTTAATTTTGAATCTTGGGGATGGCTCTAAGAGTTGTGGGGATGGAGGCTTTGGTCGTTGAGTAGGCAGTGAGGGAAGAACTGTGGAAATTGGTACTAGAAAAATGGGGTCCTCATCAAAAATATCATCATCGTAAAAGTTTTCCTCAGGAGGACACAACTGGACAAGAGCAGCCTTTAAAGCCTTACAATTCTCTACATCATGTCCTGACACACGATGGTAGGTGAAAATTTTGGTTTCGTCAAAACCTTTTGGTTTGGGTTTGAGTGGGTCGTAAGGTCTAAGAGGTGGTAATGTGATGACGGAAGTTTCGAGGATATTGGTTAAGATTTTTGCATAGGATCCCGCTAATGGATCATAATGGGAGGTGAATGTGGGTTTGGTTGTAGGTGCAGCTGATTGCATAGGAAGTCTTTGTAATAGGGGGAGTGGGTTGAGCTATGGTCTTAAGTGTTGGTCATGTCTATTGGGGTAGGGGAATGGTAGATGAACTGGCAATAGAGTGTGTGGTTGCTTTGACTACCTTATTGGAGGGTAGCGGATTTTTGCCTTTAAGTTACACCTTCTTGGGTAAAGGTGATATGGGCGCACGAGATGTAGAGGGAAAAAAATATGGTGGAAGAGGGCGGGTTACCCATGGGGGTAATCGATGTGCTGTGGAGGTAGATGGCATAGGTTGTGCAGGAGGTGTGAAGGAAAGGGAAGGAAGTGTCGTGGGTAGTGAAGAAGTTATTGATGGTATTGGAGGTATGGGTGGTAAAAATGCTACAGGTGTGGGCAGAGGTTGTGTCAGGCACTTGGGTATATTAGAGGTCTGCAATGAGGAAATGGGTTGTTGTGTTCTTGGTTTACCAGTGGATGAGGGTTTCTTGGCCAGGGTCGAGGGGTGAGGTCCTAGGATGGACGGAAGGGGTGAAGGTGATAAAGGTGTGATTGGCGAGGTTAGGGTATGAGATCTAGGAGATTGGTTTTTTCTGTTTAAGGGCCAGGTGAAATTTTTTGTTAATTTTGGAAGACATAGCTAAATCTAATTTGATGGGTGGATGAGTAAGTCTAGCTGTTGGGATGACCCCTAAAGCAGTTATAGGTTTAGGCAAGGAAGATGATGTAGGTATGGGTTTGGATGTAGATGCATGTTGGGTTATGGGTAGAGGCGTGAGTTGAGCCATGAGTGGTATCGTGGGAGAATTTGTGATAGTTGTGGTTGTGTTTGGTTCGGTCAGCTGAAACACTTTTGGATAGATAGTGGAGGTGTCAGTGAATGCCATCTACATTTGTGTTGAGATAGGAAGTAGAAGACGACCCCAAACTAAGGCCCTATCAACATAATCTAGGCAATCGAATAAGCATGAGAATGAAACTGTTATAGGTGAGGTCGATGTGGATTGAGTGGTAATTCCCATGAAATGTGTTTTAGACACAGGGAAATTGCTAGCTTCAACCTCTGTGGGTAATAGAGCCGAAAGTAAGTCCACAGGCTTTTGGGTAGTTGATGGAGGAGTGGTCACCTAGAGGTAACAACATTTCTACTGGATCTTTAATAGGTGGAGGAGATGATGGGTGCTCCTCTATGGGTGGAAGAGATGAAAAAGTGTCTCCTATGGGTTGGGGAGATACTGCTGGTGATGGATCTCTAGGTGGAGAAGCCAAACGTGAAGTGGTCTCGACGTTAATAGAAGACTCCCCCATAGGTGAGGAAGGAAATGAAGGGTATTCCTTTGTGGGTGGAGGAATAGGTAAAGTGGGTTCATGTGTAGGTTGAGGACTTTGGGCTAGGATTTCCTCTATGGATGGAATAGGAGGCAAGTGAGAGGTAACCGGAACGTCACTAAAAATAGCATGGACCTTGCGGGTATTGCTATCTTTTAGTTGAGGTCTCCCCAGTTTGGTCAGAAGAAGGGGCGTGATTAGGAAATGGTTTCTTGAAAATGTGTAGGTTTTGGTTAGCAGGTGCGTTAAGATTATCAAAGACTAACTCACCGTTCTTGAGCATTTCTTGGACACTGTTCTTGAAAGTGATGCAATTTCCGTCACTGTGACCTTTTACCCAATGATAGTTATAGAAGTCGTGCTATTTTAACCACGCAAGTGTGGGGCGAGTAGGATCAAAAACTAGTATGTGGTTTTATAGGAGGAAGGGTGATGGCTCCAAATTTAATGAGCTTTTCTAAAATAGAAGAATAAAGCTCCCCATTTGAGGTATATTTCTATTGTTCTCGTTTGAATTGAAAATTATGGACAGGGGAAAGATTAGATGAGGACTTAGCCTAATTTGATTGATGAGCTGGGCCGGCCTTGAGTACTACCGTGTTAGTGGTTCCCTTGGATTTTGAATAATTATTTTGTGGTTTCAAAGAAGAAGAGGTATCATTTGACTTAAACGCTGCATTCTTATTTTGCAGTTGAATTTTATTTTCTTTGATGGCTCTAATATCTAGTTTTCGTGCCATGGTGAATGCCTCATCGAAGGTTTAGAAGGTCTCCACCTATAGGGTAGGTGAAATATGTCTAGCACAAGCCCTAGTGAAGATCTCTATGAGTTTAGTTTGTGGTAATTGGAATGTGAGTTGATTGATCAGGCTACGCCAATGAGCGACAAAATCTGCGATAGACTCATAGTCATATTGACGTGTAGAGTATAGATCTGTCATGGTAACCTTCTTAACAATGTTAATTGAAAAGTGATCTAAGAAGGCTTGGGATACTTGATTAAATGAGTAGATAGAATGTCTAGGTAATCCACTATACCAGTCTGATGCAGGCCCAGTCAGAGACATGGGAAAGGTCCTCATAAGTAAAGTGTCATCATGGGCGATCAGATAACACCCATATTTAAAAGACCGCAAATGTTGTTGCAGGTCCTCTTTGCTGTTGAAGTGGTTAAATTTAGGCATTTACCAATGTACAGGGTATGGTCGAATAGGGATGGATGGGTGGATAGGCTCATTACAAATTTCATCGTAGGTGAGAGAATTACATGAGTCAGAAACCGATGCCTCCAGTGTCTGCATCTTGTCCATCATTAACTTGATGAGGTCATTGGTAGGTTGTGATGGGGGGAAACCTCCTGTGGTATAAAGGGGTGGATATTGAACTTGATAGGGAGGTTGAGAATAAGGAACCAATATAGAAGGCACATATCTATAATGGGCAAGAGACGAGACAAGGGGTTGTTGATAATAGGTGTACGTAGGTGGGATGGTTGTCATGACTCTGGTAGCAATTAGGGGTAGAGTTTGTGGGATGGAGAAGACAAGATTCTGGAATGGAGTAGGGGTCATCGACACCATAGGTGGTTGTTTTGCAATGGGTATTTGTGAGACAATGGGTATGGATAAGGCTATATTCTGGATGGTTGAAGAAGGTATAGTGGATGCTACGGGTGTAATATATGTGGCAGATGTGGTGGTCATAGCAGGTATAGGGCCTAGCTACGAAACGACCGAGGGTGAAGTAGGTGAGGGTAACACCCACATTATTAGGCTCCTGATGCATCAGCTTGAATAAGGGTAGGAGAGATTGATACAGGCATGCGGTATATCAACTGACTAGATGAGTCTCGGGTGGAGGAGTGGGAAAGGTAGAACTGTAAGGCCACAGGGTTTCTGATCAAGGAGTCATGTGAACTCCTCGTCACTTGTGGTGATGGTGATAGGTTGGGTAGGATCCATGGACGATAGAATAGAAGGTAGTGAAAGAATAGTTGGGAGTGGTTGATGAATAGCATGGAATATGAAGGCATTTGTTTGGGTACAGGTCAACACCATGTGAACAAATGCCAATTTAGTAGGATTGTTTTCTATAAATGACACAAAAATACAATAGAAATAGGAAAAATAGGCAGTGGTAGGTGGATTGGGTAAAAAAAATGTCAGCTAGAAAATTACACAGGCTAACCGATGTTGGTCACAGATAACCATGGTCGGTCACTGTGGAAAAAGAACAGATAACCCTTGTTTGGATAAACCTAGTGACCTTGGACAACGTAAATTTGCTACACTGAGAAAACCTTGTATCTCATTGCATCCCAATCATGCCTATGACCTTGACTCAATCATGCCTAATCAACCTAGCCTCCATCACATAAACAATAACATTGGAAATTACACACATAACTATAACCTCATACCTGTATCTATTTGGCCTTGCTAAGATTTATTTTTCTTGCAACCATTAATGCCAATGCACCTTTTATCATTTTGGCCACCCATTAAACCATACCTAGAATCTCGACCTACCCCTACATCTCCTTTGTTGCGTCTTAGGAGTTGTTATTTTACCTATACCTTGGCCTTACCTATGCTACAACCTATTTACCTGAACCTAACCAAATTGGTATGACCATTGACCTTATGTAATTCCTATACCTTGTGATGCTATTACCTATTTTGTTTTAGCCTAACAACCATACCTTGCCTATTTGTCGTGCCGTTTATCCCAACCAAACCTTTGGTGTCCGGAACATACCTAAACGTTCTTGCACTTGACCTACGTTGTGTTTCCAGACCATATCCTATACATTGGATACCTGAATCACCTCACCCTTATTTGGATAAGCCTATTGACCTTAGATGATGTAGAGTTTGCAAGCTCTTCCACTTGGTACCCGTGTTGCAATCTATACATGTGTGTGTGTGTTTGATTTCCATTACCCATGACCCGATTTTGACCTTAGCTTATTACCTATTACCCGAGTTGACCATCACCCTTTCCCATAGTAATCACACCCTTCCCCACCTATCTTCACCACCTACACATTTATCAAACCACTCACCAATTCCGTATTACACCTCATCTGTGCCTGGTTTGAGGGGAATCACCTTCACCCACACATGGGGCAATCACTTCCTGTTTTTGTTAGCCTCACTTACCAATACAAGATACACAACAAAAAGGGGCAAAAATGTAGAAACCAGAATTGGGTCACACTTCCCTTGGTCCCTTTTCGAATAGCCAACTCAAACATATTCACCTAACCATGACCCTTTTACCCCACATTAATTGTTTCACCTGATTCTTAGAGCGTTTCTCGGAATGTGACGAAATAGATAAAGGTAAAGGTCAAGGAGGATTACTTGTTGAAGATGGTTAAAGGTCGTTACATGCATTGACTTCTTGATCTAAAGCTGACTGTGAGAGCTTCCTTTTGGCTGGGAGGAACTACTTGTAGTAGACAACAAGACCAAAAAATAGAAGTTAAATAGTATATGACAGTGGACTGCCTAACGTATGCTAGTTTTGGGAAGTGTGATACTCCCTAGAAGGTTGTCAATACACTATTTAAAACAATTCAATATTAACAATAAATGAAATCCTACTATAATTGAAATGATTTAGGTATCTCATTCGATTACAATAAGCAAATTCGTTCACAACAGGCTAAGCTATGGTTGAATTTGAAGGACACGGTCTCTGTCGGAGTACTGGTACTGGTTAGGGTCTAGTTTGGGGCGGTTTTGGGTATTTGGTGGGGAATTTAGGCTCTGTTATTGGTTTGAGGCTAAAACATAGAGACTGACATTGGTCGGGTATGACCGATGTCGGTTTAAGTGAAATTGGCGATGGTCATGGGTAACTGGCGTTGGTATGGTCAAGGTAAAGGAAACTCAGAAGAAAATGATTAAAGGGCTTGATCGGGGATTTGGTGTAGGTGGTGGGGTAGGTTTGAGGGTTGCAGAGGTCTCAACTGTGGTCAGGGATGAATAACAATCTTGGATGGGTAATTTAATGATGTAAATAATGGAAAGGGCCCAATTACAAACTGATAAGAAATGAAGAAATGGAGATGCAACAACTCAATTTGATAACAAAGATAATAAAAGCTATTATAGTGTATTAGACCAAGGTGGTGGAGGTATACTTACTATTATATGAGCTTGATGGATGGATGGCAATGGAAGTTGATCAGATGGATGAATTTTGGTGTGGTGATGGCACTTCCCAGGATGCTCCCGTGAATGAAATGACTCTTTGATTGATGCTGGTGATGGCCCTGGATGTTTGGATGCACAAAAGGGTGCTTGTTTCACTTCCATGCAGCTCTGGTTTCCTTCCTTGCTCTTAGAAATGTACCAACCTCGAAATAAGGTTACCAAAGGGAATAAAAAGGTAACTGACGATGCTTCTGGGTTGACCGTCGTCAGTTTAGGGGTGACCGGCGTTGGTTAGGGTGAGATTTCCCAGGTTTACTAAAATGGGTAGATTTGCTTGATTTCCTGGATCCTGTTAGTTTCTTTTCACGGATTAGAACAAAAGATTATTTTCTAACAGGAGCGAATGTGGTTAGAGGGAATGTAGGCTTTGATTTTTAGGGTTTAGATAGGTCTTAGTTAGTTATGGCAACATACCAAGAATAGATTTAGGGTAAGGTGTCTAGGTGAGGTGGCAGGGTTGGAATTATCTTAATTAGGATAATAAAATAATAAATATGGTGAGAAGAAGGATTAATTAAATTAATATTAGTGTGGCGTGAAAGGGGCCATTATTAGGTTAGTGTGTTCAAGTTGGTTATTTGACGAGGGGTCAAGGGGAGTGTGACCCAATTTTGGTGTCTACATTGATATTAGTTTAATTATTTATAATTAAAGTAGTACTCATCCTCAAAATATTCATTATTTAATTACCATAATTAAACTAATTTCCACCTCACCTAGACACCTCACCCCACCTTCTCACCTAGACACCTCATCACAAACCTATTCTTAGCATGTTTCCCTTTTACTAGAACTCAATATTCACTCACAATATCTAACTAAGACTTAGTCCTACCTACCTTAATGAACTAAGACTTAGTGCAACCCTAAAACCACATGCCTATTCTCCCTCTAACCACATTCCTGCTCATTAAAATGTAACATTCCATTTTGATCCGTGAGAATAGACAGATAAGGTCCAAAAGATTGCCAAGATTTGGAATTTTTAGTAAACCTAGGATTTCCCGCCTTAACCGACACCGATCAACCCTAAACTGATGCCGGTCACCCTAAAACATTGTCAGTTACCATATAATCATTTTTGGTAACCTTGTTTGAGAGGTTGGCCACATTCTCGAGTTTTGGAATGAAGGAGATATGCATACAAGCAAGAACCAGAACCCTTTCGCACATCCAGATAGCCATAGCCAACACCAAGACTGATATGAAGGTATTTGCATTCATGGTAGCATTCCGGGAAGCACTATCGTAGAACTGAGCACCATTCCATAGATCAACCTTCACCAACATCTTCAACCACCTCTCCAACACTACGGGCATTTAGAACCCTTCTGAACTCCATGTAAGTTGGTTTCTCCTCTGTCACTTGTAGTTGTATTCTCTCTTTGCCTTCATCCATTCATTGTTCCTACCTAGATCTATCCTTCAGCTCTCTCTCTATCAACCACCCACTCACACCAAACCTAAACTTCAAAAAACCTTTCCCAAAACCACCTCCCTCATGTATACCTCACAAACACCCTCCAAACTCTTTATGCAATCATAGAGAGGACCCAAAACTTGTTCTACAACATCTTCCATCTCCTCACATTCACTAACACCAGTTAACCCTAACCGTGATCAGTTTGTCTTATACCAACACCAGTCTCCTTAATCGATATCGGTCACTGTGACTATCAACCCAACCTAATAACTCAACCCTTAGCCTACCCCAAACCTCACTCAAAGCCTTACCACACCTATCTTAGACCTGTCACCTCACCCTCCCCGACAGAGACCTTTCCAAATCTCTGTTCCAAGATAGAAGAGAGCCCAAACACCCTCCACCTAACTCCCTGCCACTTTCCACAGTGACCAATATCGGTCACCCTAAACCGGTATTGGCCATACCTAAACCAACATTGGTCACCCTGACCGGCGTTGGTATCTATGTCTGATAAAACTGCTTCAGAGAAACAACCAACCTACCACACCTAAATCAATCCAAACACCTTACCCAACTTTACCAAGACCCTGTCTGTGATCCACAGACCACCTGCGTTACCTGCAACCCGACCCAAGACCTTTATCTACACAACACCTTAGTATTTAATCAAATCGACGCTGATAGTATTCTGAGGCACCCAAATTAGAACGCTAGCACTAGATTCTTTTATTTACATGTTTAAGTTATTTTATATTGATTTATAAATAGTGGATTGACGTCCTTCTAGGAAGTATCACACTTCCCGAATCTAGCATACGCTAGGCAATCCACTGTCATATACCTTTTAACTCTCTTTTGTGGTCTTGTTTTATATTTCAGGTAGTTCCTCTTAGCCAAAAGGAATCTCTCATAGTCAACATTAGATCAAGAAGTCAGAACGTGCGCAATGACCTTTAAACTAAACATCACAACAGGTATCCCTCCTTAGCCCATACCCTTATCTATTTCGTCAAATCCATAAAGAAAATGGTGAAATAGTGAGTGCAACGCTGTTGACGTAAAAAACCCCGACAAACTTGTGAGGCTTAGGTAGAAACGATCTTTGCTAAGGATGTACATGGGAAATACACCAACACTATGCTAAGAACAGAAATGTAGATGAACAAAAATAACAAATTATGTTCAAAATTTCATTCTTTATTTATTTCTCAATCATTATTACATCAGTTTTCAGTACATACATCTTTTCTTGTTCTATTTCTCTTAACTCTCTTACAAAATCTCAAAATGGCATTCACATATGTCTTTTGTGATGCACACTATATAATACATTAATTATAATAGATATGCAAAATCCAATATGTTTCAAAAGACACTTCCTTTGATTTGTGCCTCTGTCAGCTTCAGTCTATTACTGGTGTGATTCATCTTTGTTACACGGATTTTAGTCGACTTTCGTGGCTTCCAGTAGTGTATCACAAATTTTCCTAGTCTTTGGTGGCTTCCTCTATGTATCACGGTTCTGTACCTTTATGTCGGTTTCTTCTAATCTTCCGTGACATCATCTAGATTTCCACGGTTTTCCTTAGTTATGCACAATTTCTCTATGTCTCATGATTTCTTCTTCTATGCGTGGTTTTTCCTTCATTCCATAGCTATCTCCTTAACTTCGTGGCTTATCCAAACTTTGATGAAGACTCTTGTCAAAATTATCCCCCCTCTTAAACTTTATCTCATCCTCGAGACAACAAATGGTGAAGATTCATGTATGTTCTCCAAAAATTTCTTCAAAAATTGTGACCAAAAAACAATGAAATTGAGTTGGGCATCAACCACTAGGACTTAGAATTCTGGCGTAGGGAGAGGTTCCCTCACTTGACTTACCTGACTAGATTTATGGGATACCAAACTATGGAGTCATCAACCTCCCAAGAACTTATACATTTGGCGTAAAGAGATGTTCCTTCACTCGACTCGCCCAAATGGATTTTTGGGATGCCCCGGTCTTGAAGCCCTTAAGGTGTACTTTGCGGCATATATTTGGTTATTTGTGGAAGAATATTATTTTCATACTTGAACCAGGAATCCAAACGGTTATTCACTTGATCTATCCACTCTTGCAATTTTGTATTTTCTTGGATAAGTGGGACTAGTTCGGATGGAGTGGGATGTGCATGTACCTTATTCCATCGATCTTGTGCAGTTGGAACTTCTTGCTGCATCCTCACTAATGCTTTGTCTAATCTACTACTATAATCTTGCATGTCACATATTTTCTCTTTCCGTGTCCGCTACTTGTTATGATATTTGTTTGTGAGCTATGCCATGTTTTCTCTCTGTGTGTCATCCTTGTCTTTAAAAATATCATATTCTATAGATGCTTTGTGAATTTCTTGTTCTAATTTCTCCATTTCCACCTTGTCTTCTGTGGTCATACTTGGCCATCCAATAGTATAAGTGTAATATACCATAACATTTTCAACTCTATCTCCATCTTTGATACCATGGTCTATAGTTCCTTTCTTTTCTTATGATTTTCTGCCTGATGATGTTTGATGTCTTTTGCCTTATGTTCTTCTATGGTAGTTTTGCAGATTCTTTCTTTTTCTCCTTCCAAATTTCCTTTAAAATATATTCCATTATGTATTCTGTGGTCCTCTCAATAGAGATCTTGGGATCAATCTTGATCTATGGTTTATCTACTTCTATGGCGGAGAGCATCTTTTGCATTGCCTCTTCAAGTTCTACACACCTCTGCATCCAATCGTGGGTAGCACTTTGCCTTAGTATTTGATTATAGGAGGATTTTTGTGGTGTAGTGAGTTGATCAAGATTAACTCTAACACCCTCCACAGTTTATTGCACAACTCCTTGTTGCAGTTGGATTGATTGTTGTTGTTTCCTTTGACGTAGAGCTTTCTTGAATTTTGTTAATGGGTCTCTAGGTGCTTGTGTAGTTACTATATTGGAGGAGGGAATTTGTAAAATCTGTCTTGCTTTTTTTTTTTTCTCATTCCTCCTTTTCTTTCTCTACCTTCTCTTTTTCCTCTTTTTCCTTTTCCACCTTTTCCTTCAGTGCTTCTTCTTCTTTCTTTTTCATGTCTTCTTCTTCCTTCTTTTTATTTTCTAGCTCCTCCCTTTTCTTCTCTTCTTCTTCATCCTTCTATTTATTTTCTTCCTCTTCTTTATTTTTATTTTCTTTTTCTTCCTCCTTTTTCTGTTCCTCTTCTTCCTTCTTTTTCTGTTCTTCTTCTTCTTTTTCTGTTCTTCTTCTTTCTTCTTTTTATGTTCTTCTTCTTCCTGTGCTGAAAAGTATTCATCTTCTTCTTCAAATTTATCTCTGGCGGGTGAAAAAATGTCACATGTGGTATTGTAACCATCTTCTAATGTGATAACATTTGGGTGGTATTCTTCTTGCCACATGTAATTTCTGAGTGCTTGACTCTGGAAACCTGTAAATCCATGCTTCCACCACATTATCTGATCCTTCCATGGTATCCTCTGATTTGACTGAAATCTTGCCATACGAATTTGGTTCAAATTCCTTGTCGATGTTGGAGAAGCGGTTTAATGCATATAATCATTGTATTTCATCAAAATCATCTTCTTCAGGATCATGCCATATTTCTTTTGTCCATGCGGCACTCATTCCTACATGCAATGGTATATGAACACATACCCCATCTGAATGTAGAGTTACCTCTTCTTCTTCAGAACTTAAAGTTCCATTACAATCGACAAACTATTCTAAAGATAAAATGGTGTTATATGAGGTGTTCTTAGCAACATTATCCACCACCTCAAAGTTCACCAATTTCTTTATTCCCATAAAAATTAGGTCTACGTTCTTCAACACCCCTAATGGTTGTCAAGAGGATCCATCCACAAGTCCATTAAAATACCTTGCGAGATCCATAGTAGGTCTTCAAAGCATTTCCCAAGTGGTCTTAGACATCATGTTAATGTCTGCGCTAAGATACAATAATACCTTGGTGATGGTGGTGTCGAAAATATCCACATCTAGATAGATGAAAAACTTGCTCCATGTTTTCTGAGTGCGAAATGTGTTTCTTTTCCTATTGGGTCCTTTTTCAATTTGATGGACATAATGGGTTCTCTCCTCCTTATTGCAATACTTGGTGACATGTTTCAACTTATCCACTGAACCATGATTGATAGTTAATCTTGCTAATTCTTTCAACGCAATCACTTCTTCTTCAACAAAAAAATATTTTCCCTTTCTTCATTAGCTTGTGCTTCTTGTACCAACACTCTACTCCTTTCCACCTCATTTATGTGCAAGCATGGTATAATTTCTTTGGGATTCCAATATTCTTCATCTGTAGAATGTTGTTCTTGGGGCAACCATTTTTTTCTTCTTCTTTAGGACTGCCTCGGTTTTAGCGGCACTTCTAGTTGTGACTGCTACCCTCTACCGTGATTCTTCTATGTTTTTTCCTATTTTTGTTGCCCTTCTTCTCAGGTAGATTTATTTTGATTCTTATTTTCTATCTTCTTCCACAATTATCCCTCGTAAAATAGTAATTTCTAAAGTAGCGGCCCCTAAAATAGGAACCCTTTTGGCCTTATCTTTTGCTATAGTAGCTTCATCCCAGGGAATTATAGTAGTATGTTGTTACATTTTCTTTGGGTTTTTTGTTAACGCCTTTGATCTTGTTGATCTACTTCTATAGAATTTCATGGCTTCTTGACATTGGAATGCATCGTGTCCCTTATTATGACCAAATCCGCATGGATCAGGTTCTATGCGATTTCTAGCAAGGTTCCCATCTTGCCCACACTTGTAGCAATTTATTGGTCTTTTGTCTTGTTATCCTCCTATTTGATTATACCCCCCGCGGTAACTGCCTTCATTATAACCTTGGTATCCTTAGTAACCTCTACCTCCTTGATAATTGTCATAGCTGCCTCTAAACCCCCCTCTAAATCCCCCTCTAAATCGTCCATGGTACCCTCTGTGGTAACCTCCATCATTGTTCCCTTGATAGTTAGTGTTGTAATTATTTATCCTATATCCAATTTTCGGCTGACCACATTGTTGATTTGGGTACTATGGTGCAGTTATTGCAAGCTGGGTAGGGGCTGTAATTGTCTATGGTTGTGTAGGAGGAGGGTTAGATGTTGGATTTTGTCTTGCAACCATAGATCTTTGGCTAGCATAATATTTTAAGTCATCTGATGCATCCACCGCTGGGCAAGTATGGTGATAATGATTATATGATCCACACGCCATACAATACATCAACTAGTTCATTGGTGGTGCTACTTCCAGTAAGGGATAAACATCTTGAGTATGTTGGTCCCAGAGTCTATAAATCCCACACAATTTTCATTCAGATGGAGCTATATTATTGGATGATGTTCTCTGCGAGGAATGTACCCTTACCACGACTTCTCTCTTTGCATTTTTAAAGTAGGGGCATTCAAGTTAGCTATGACCTTCATTGAAATAGATAGAACACCACATTTTTGGCCTTGAATTACTTTTAGGAGGAGAAATTCTCCTTAATCCCTCAATCCTCTATATTTCTTGCTGTAATTTCAATTTTACAAAATCCAATTGTACTCTTTCTAGTTCAGTTTTATTGATGTTTCACCTTCTCTTCTCCAGGGCTGAGCCTCTAATTTGATTGATATCTCAATTACTTCTAAAAGTGCCTTAAAATGCTATGTATCTAGCACAACTTTGATATAAGAAAGCATGCCAAAGGTGAACCACTCAACCCTCTATTTATCTGTTAAGGGCTCTTCTATTTTTCTAGTAACAATATTAAATATTTGACTAAATTATTTTAATGATTCTCATTCTCGTTGAACCAGATCCCTCATCTTACTCACACCTTCCGCTGGTGCTTCTGGAAAATGAAAGTTTTTTTTGAAATATTTCTCAATATCCACCCATGGTTTAGTACCTTGTGATGATAACCTCATATACCATTGTAACACATCATCCCACAATGAACATGTAAAGTCTTGTGTCTTGGTAACTTCGTCTGTGGTGTTATTAGTCTTCTAGTATTTTTCCAAAAGGAATAAATGTTCCAATACATTAGTTGAATCCTTGTAAAAGATTAGCATTTTAATCTTTTGAGCCATTTTGGGCCGAGTACTTGGTCTTGTCTGCACAAAAAGTTGCTATTGAACTTATTTTACCTTCTTTATTTGATTGTGAAATATTTCTCCTTCCCTTTTCCCTACTTTATTCAATGTCAAAATAGATTTCTCCTAAAAACTCTTGAAACTCTCTTACTGTCTGTTGCCTTTGTTGACTTTCTTATCTCAATTCATTGTATCTATCTTTCAAACTTTTTCCTTTATCTATATTTCCAATCGATGTGTTAAATGACACATGGAATGGCATCCACACCATGAGGGCCATCTCCTTTGGGTTTCCACATTGCTTGGGGGACATATCTTTGTTTGACGTCCTTTCATAACTAATAGTTTCAATAACTACTCTTCTATATTTAATATTCCTTAATCTATGATCTACCTCTAACTCTTTATCACTTCTTCTCTTCTTTACTCTCATGGTCCTCTTCTCTATCTCTTTCTTCAATCTTCTCTTCTATCACTTATATCCTTTCCTCTTCTTGTTCCTCTATATTTTCTTTTTCTTCATTATTTTCATATCGCTGTCTCTACTTTCTCTCCAAATTATTCTATCAAATTCCTCATAACCCTAACTTCTTCTTCTTCTCCTCTCTCTTTAATCATCAATGGATTCCTTATCTACTCTTCTTTCCATCTTTCTACTTCTAAAACCCTTTTGAATCCTGGGTCTAAACTTCCTACTAATTTCTGTAGATCTCGTACTAATATTGCTTTTCTCGTCATTGATTGCTAAATTGGACTTTCTACAGTATACTGCACCACGAGATTCTGCATGGTAACAAAACCTAACTGGTCTCCACAAGATATAAGTATTATAGAGAGACTTGAAGTGTCCACCTCCATTTTTGGGTGAGCCAATTGTTGGCCTCCACTTGACATGGGTGAATATTTTGCCTTTCCTACTTTTTTTCTACTTTCCTTTATACTTTCTTCTCTTATTTCTTTTCTTCTTTCTTAACTTTATTCAATTTCTCCATTCTTTCTTTCATCTTCTTTGCTCTTTCTTCTCTCTCCAAATTTTGTTTCTCTACCTTCTTTTCTACAACTAACCTTGCTCTTTCTTCCATTATCCTTATTTTAATTAATTCCCCACAAATTACTAATCCTACTTAATCCTCCTTAATCTTCTTCTCCTAACTCTGTAATTTTTCTGTCTTTTTCTTTTTTTCTCATGTTAGCCTATTTCTGCCACCCCAACCTATGCCCCATTAATACTGACAATTAATGAATCCTAGATCACCCCCTTCACATCATCCATCCCACGATGCCTATCCCCCTAAAGGAACTTGTCTGCTTCTCTAATTAATCCTTTCTCAATCATCAACACTTTAATTAAAAAAAGAATTGATTGAAGAAATATTCTACGGGCTCCGCTTAAAACCTCTTGTTTTTTTATTGTCAAAAATTGTCCAACCTTGTATTTCCCACGTAATAATATAAGAATCTAAAGTGGTTTCGTACTAGTAGTCAATATCTATGGTCCACGGCTCGTCGAGATATTTTACTATTGTCAATTTTTCTGCAGTCCACTCATAAAGGTTATCTTAGGTACATCTATGCATCCATTGAGTTATTTTTGCATATGCCAATAAGTAGGGCCATAAATTATGTAGAAATTCTACCCAAAATTCATCTCCGTATTCTCGAAATACGTCATTTTCTACTACTCTATAAGTTATGTTACGTCTTTCGGATTCTCCTTTAACAAATATATCGATATGGTTTTCCCACCAATTTTTAATCTCTAATAACATGGGTTTCCAATACCCTGGTGGTGAGATCTTTCCTGACATCCACTTAACAAAAGAAACCTAGTCTCAGACACCAAATGTTGACCTAAAACCCTGACATACTTGTGAGGCTTAGGTAGAAATGATCTTTGTTAAGGATGTATGTGGGAAATACACCACCACTATGCTAAGAACAAAAATGTAGATGAACAAAATAACAAATTATGCTCCAAACTTCATTCTTTATTTATTCCTCAATCATTATTACATCAGTTTTCAGTACATACATCTTTTCTCATTCTATTTCTCTTAGCTCTCTTACAAAATCTCAAAATGGCATTCTCATATGTCTTTCATGATGCACATTATACAATACAATAATTACAATAGATATACAAAATCCAATATGTTTTAAAAGAAACTTCATTTGATTCACACCTCTGTCAGCTTTAGTCTTGTACTGGTGTGATTCATCTTCATTACATGAATTTTAGTCAACTTCTAGTAGTGTATCATGGCTTTTTCCTAGTCTTTGGTGGCTTCCTCTATGTATCATGGTTCTGTACCTTTATCTCAGTTTCTTCTAGTCTTATGTGGAATCATCTAGCTTTATGCAGTTTTCCTTAGTTATGTGCGGTTTCTCCATGTCTCATTGTTTCTCTTTCTATGCGCGGTTTTTCCTTCATTCCGTGGTTAGCTCCTTAACTTCACGAATTATCCAAAATTTAATGAAGAATCATGTCAACAAGCACGTAGAAGAGGATGTAGTATATGTAGTGAGGATAATAAATGACCATGTGATGTGTATGTATTGTATAATATTGAATGGAATATGTGTAGTGTGCGTAAGAGCAAATAGTATGTAGGATGCAATGCTATATGAGTATGATGAAGACTAGTATGATGTATAGATATGAAAAAATTGAAATGATATAGACTAAATGTAGAATGTATGATGTAAAATGTGAAACACGATGTGTGGTGTCTATAGTGAAGTGTGTGGGGTTCATGTGTAGTAAGTTGTCAACAGTCAAGTGTGAACCAAAGCACAAGAGTGTATCATCAGGAAATGATGATGCTAAAGTGTATGATGAGTATCCTTATGTTATAAGGTTGATGTATAATGATGTAGAGATGAGAGATGCACTTATGCTAATACGATGGAGGGTGTTAGATGCTATTCCCCCGCAAATGTGTATGTGATGGAAGTCTAATCAAAAGACAATAAGTGGATCAATGTAAGGATTACTTTCCTTAAAAAAAGTGATGAAATGTGGAGGTGATAGAGGAGTGTGACCATCCAATGGTTCATCACCATAGTAATCTTCATTCGGGTCCTAATCATCAACATATGTAGGTTTTATAGCGGATGTTGGAATTGCAAGTTTAACTTTAGGCAATGATTGCTGCATATGACTTGGTGATGTGGTAGATACCTTTAATGGAGTACTGAGATAGTCCTTAAGAGGATGTTTCTTAGTTTGAATTGGTAATAAAATAGATGACTTAGTAAGAGGACATGATTTAGAGAAAAAATTAAGAAGTGATGACTTGTTTTGATTTGGTAATGTTGTAGAGGATAGGATAGGAGGAGGTGGTGAACTAATTTGAAGAGGTTGACTTGGTGATACCGTAGGTGGTTTCTTAGGTGACTCTTGACTAACCAAAGAAGGCACATAGGGGAAAAACTTATCAGCCCATGTGGATGAAGCTATTAGAGAGGAAAATATTACATGACGTTGGACAATGAATGAGATAAACCCTTGATGCCCAAGATGTTTGACTCTAAGTTGTAAAACATAGCAATCATTGTCATTATGTCCATTGATTCAATGATAATTTAAATATGTACAATTGTGATACTTTGTTACCTGATAAGGAGGATAGTAATGAGTAGGTGGTAAAGTGATCAATTAACGACTAAGGAGTGCTAGTAAGAATGTCATGTTTCTTAGTATTACGCTCAAATATGAGAGGCTCCGGAAATGAAATGACCTAGGGTTCAAATATATGACATGTATTGGACATAGATTGAATATGGGATGCAGAGGGAGAACAAACATGAGCTTGAGAAGTGTCTTTAAGCTGTTGGATTTTAGATTTCAGAGATGTGATCATGGATTCCATAACCATAAACTTGTCTTGAAATAAAGAATGTAAAGCTTGAATTGATTATAATAGGGGTTTATTAGATGGAGGATCACTAGGGTCATTAAATAAACAAGCGAGCATAGGAATTATTTCATGTGGTGGTGTATTGGCATCAAAATACTTGGTGTCTAGGGAATTTTTGTAAAATAGTCTGACAACTGGGATATATCTTAAGTAAATCAGATAAAGAAACTTGAGAAACTTTGGGAGCCATGATAGAAACAATGAGGATCCTGAGCGTGAAAGTGTTGGGTTCACCAAAATGGTTAACTAAAATGTGTGGGATGATAGTAGTTAATCTAATCTAGAATGACACGTAAATACAATAAATGAATGAAGTAAACAAGTATGGAAAATGACCCAAACAACTAATCTAATAAAAGTAGAAAATCTAATGTGCAAGAAGAGTGACGAAGTGACTCAGCTAAGTGGAGAGGCTTAGTGGACTGTGTCACAAAATAAACATGATAATCTAGAAGTAGGAATGACTATACAGAGGTCCTAAAAGGGATGAATATGAGTTATCTAGCTGGACTGGAGTGCCTCGAGAGGGACTGGGGTGCCTATGGGAGATTTTGTCTATAGAATGGGCACCTTGGTCTATGTAAAAGGCTCAGAAATGAGTTTCACATGTCATGTAAGTGATTTGAAACCTTTGCTATGTGTCGCATCAGATTTGGTGCACTGCGCTAAGTGTCACTGATAATCCTAGATGAAAGAAAGACCTACAAGAGACCACAAGAAGTATCAAAAACCTAAAAAAGAAGAATGCAAATGAATAGGTCAGACTGACCTCAGCCACCACAACAACGAGCTTACTAACTTAGCGTTGCACTACATTCTAGAACCTAAATGTAGTTTGACTATGTGTGTGAATCATGTGCCCTAGGTCCTCTTATGTTAGTTGTACTTTGTTAAGTGGAAAACAATAACTAGATGTAAAAATGTAGTAGAAATGTGGATGGAATAGAATAGAATCCCATCCTATGT
The DNA here is from genome assembly GCA_019776745.2 of Taxus chinensis. Taxonomy (NCBI): domain Eukaryota; kingdom Viridiplantae; phylum Streptophyta; class Pinopsida; order Cupressales; family Taxaceae; genus Taxus; species Taxus chinensis. The sequence continues at coordinate 711,006,109 of CM034150.1, forward strand.
TTGTGTGATGCAGACGAACCAGCCTTGTCCTTTATGATGGAGTAAATTATATGCAAATGATCTCCAAATTCCTTAGATAAATGTAACCCTATGTGGATGATAGTAATGACTAGTGCTTAGTCCCTCATTATGGTCTCATAAATTTATATTTATAGGGTTCTCTTGATCTAATTTCGTAATTAACCACAAAATGGCTGACCACCAAAAAGATAAGAACCTAAAACGACTTGAAAGTGCCCAAAAAGTGGCAGGAAAGTTCAAAAAGGATCGGGGTACCCCTGGTGGGACCAGGGAACCCTAGTAAAAGATAAAAGAACATGAAATGACAAAAGCTAACTAGGTATGTGGGTGCAAGAGGTCGGGAATGATGAAATAAATTAGTACTTTCTTCCCTAAAAAACATTCTAAACTTGTTGAAGAAGATCTTATGTGCTTAAATGGATTTCAAACTCATGTCCAAGATAAGTTGAAGAAACTTGGTGCATGGGACACATAAAAAATTATAAGGTATGTTAAGTGACCTTTTCCATGAAGTATTTGAGCTCTTAGCTCTTGTAGGTGTCAGTGTATGCATCAAATTGTCCATTGTCATCAAGGTTGTGTGAAGGCTTATGATGTTGTCCCTCAAGGTCATTTTTCATGTTAAAAAAACATAAAAAGTGTTATCTTAAGATTTTTCAAGTGTAATTTGTGTATATTAGCATGTGTGTGTGGTTCTTGTAGCCTCTTCTCAATGACTAAGTCCTCATCAAGTCAAAGGATGAGTGAGCTACCTTTTTGTGTCAAAATTGTGTATGATCTACAATTTGTGAAGAGTATTTAATAATGAGTAGTTATTCAAAAGTATTTTGGTGTTTCATCATGTGTCATGGTCCTAATATGAGTCTATGTTGTTCAAAAAATGTAAATGAGTAAGGAACTAGTCCATAAAGAAGTAAGAAAATATGGTCCAAGTGTAAGCATGTCAAGATGTTGAGGGTTTCTTCAATCTTCAAGAATTCATAAGTTGGTCCAGTGGTTGCTTCCTTAGTCTGTGTGGTCATTCAAAGTTGATCAGTGTGTAGTTCATAGTAAAGGGATCAATACATCTACATTTGAGTTTGAATATGAGAGTGCAACACCATGGATATTGAATAGTGTCTCCAAAGGGTTTCAAAAGGTGATATGCTGACATATTGTGTCTTAGTTTTTTCAAAAAGTGGTCTAAGTGGTCAGAGGAGGTGTTTCAGTGATTTCTATAGACATCTACAAGTATGTATAGTCTTGTTAAGGTAATATCGCTAGGTTTGAAGTCTGAGATAAAAGAGGTATATGACTGCGAGGTTTAGAATTGTCTTGAATAAGAATAATGACCTGTCAAAATTTTAAAATGGAGTCTTGCAAGTCTTTGAAAGTAAATATTGTTTCAAAGATGATTTAGAGCTCAAGGAGGTTATTTCAAGTAACTAAAGGATACCAAGAACAAAAAGAGCCCTTAAAGGTGCTCAATGATGTCTAAGAAACCTCAAAAGACTAAGATGCATCTTTCAAAGTTTGAGTAAAGGAAAGTGAAGTTGTAACTCTCATCTAAGTACAAAGAAAGTGATATAATGCCTCTTCAAAGAAGAAAGCTACACATTTCCCATGGACAAGTGACTCAGGCTCAAGAGTAAAGTTGAAGACAATATGTATTCAATGATATCAAGGGTTTAAAGAATTTAAAGGTGAATTAATCAAGGTTTAAGATGGTAAAAGGTGTTATGAGATAGTATGTTGGGTGTTAAAGATTGAATGAAGTGTCAAGAGGGCTAAATAAATTGCTACAAATATAATCATGCATTGTGAATAAATTTTCATCATGAATCAAGAGGTGTCTCTTTATATTAGAGTCATATGCAATATTCAAAGTTTGTGTATAGGTGCCTTATTTCTAAAGGTTCTTCATGAAGACTGTAATGGTTGATAGAAGATAGTCATGAAGACCTTGAGTTCTATATAAGCATGGTACAATGAAATAAGAATCTATCAGTATGTACCAGGAGTGTCTTCTCTATTTAATGAGTGAGAAAAAAAGTATGTAATAAAGTTTCTCAACTAGGAAAGTGCATGATGGTCTAATTCTTTGAAATTTAGGGTGTGAAAAATGTCTCAGTGAGTTTTTCATGGACCTAACCTTTGTAATCATGACATTTCAGTGGTATCAAGAAGTATAAAAATGTTGATCTACAGGGTTGACAATGGCTATTGTGATAGAGTATTGGCATATCTGAGCAAGAACAACAAAGTGAAGTCATTTCAAGACATTTGCAATCAAAATATGGTGCCAAGTGAAGCCTCACAGCTAGAAAAATATTACAATGAATGAACAAGCTATTGAAGCACATGCTACAGGTGACTAAATCTGATGTCTATAGTAGGAGCTCAAGGATTATGTTTCTTGTGATGTTGTTTGGTCTATGTGATGTTGTTGAGTGTTCTTCTCTCATTATTGTTAAGGAAAGTAAATATCCAAGTGAAGTCAATGGTCATAAGGTCAAATCTATCTTTAAAAGGTTGTATACGAGTTATTACTGATGAAACACCTAGGGTAGGTCTGTCAAAGTGACCTTAATCTCATGAGTATATTGTCACTATTCATGAATGCATTAAGGTAAAATTATGTGTCGAAATCCTTCGTGTTAGAAGTTTGAGAATACTGTGCTCTGGGTTTAAATGTAATGCTAAGTAACTTGTGTAAAAGGTTGTAGTAGGTGAGATCCTATATAAATCTTCAAGTCAAAATTCATCTCGTCATGACAAGGACTCCTAAGATCATGGTTGGTGTGAAGATAAGTAGAGTTTTGATACATAATCATGAAATATTGCAAAGTTGTAGAAGTTGGGGCCTTGAGTTGTAATCTAACTCCAAAAGAGAGTTGTCACTATTTACAAGTGTTACATATATGTTATCAAAGGAGAAGGTAAATTCTAATGGAATATTGTTTTAAAGAACTCAAGCATGTGTGGATACATGAAATAATGAAAAATCTTCAAGTGTATATGTGCCAAGTGTTGAAGACATAACTATAGTGCATCACAAGGCTACAAGGACTTCTTAGAGTTGAAGGTTCATTCAAAAATGAGTACTGATACATCTCAGGATTGTGAAAGTGAAATGTGTGCCTCTTTAATAAGGATCAAGATGGTCTAAAGTAAGTATTTCTATATGTTTCCTACAAATCTTGGACACAAATTAAGTGAAGATGCTATAGGTACAGAGACTGATGCTCCAGTTGGGGGAATAGTTCAAGTGCTTAAGTATCAGGGTAATGGTTGGTAGTGCAAAGCTACAGGTGTGTCAATGTTCCTAAAAGATGAATCATAGGTTGTATGAGATGATATGAAGGTGCAAGAGAAAGGAGACATTTAATATCTCACAGGTACAAGCTAAAACAAAGAATTTAATTCATGCTTTGAGCCCATTAGCATGTAATCTATAACAAAATGAAGATCCTCAGGTGTATAATGTAGTTTGGGTGTTCTATTAAGCCCTTGATAACATGATATGAAATGTGTTCTCATATGAACTATATATTAAGGTCTTGATTCATTGTGTGTGTAATCATTTGGATAAGTTGAAAGGAGCATGGTTGTTGACCCTAAAACTTAGAATTAAGAAGACAAACTTGACTATATGGAGACAATCAAAGTCATGGAAAGCAGAGGTCTGTGATTAAGGTAGTATGATGTTATAAACCTACAAATAATAGTTGGAGCCAAGTGTATCAGAGGGTTTGAGATGATCACTCAAAGCAAGAAATGTACTATTCTTAGGTGTAGAAGGATCCTTACCTATTTGGGTGTACTCCTAATAGTGGCATAAACTATAAATGAAATGTATAGATCAAGGGAAGCTTGGAAATAATGAGGATTTCTCTGAGAAGTTTTCATTCATAGAAGAATGATTAAGGTTTTTGGAGTCCCTATTGTATGCCATGAATTTAGAGGCAAGGGGAGCCTAATCTACTCTAAGAAGGTGAAGTTTACAAGTCTACAGAATTAAGGAGAGATGTTGTGCAGGTCTGAAGTGAAGTGAAAAAAGTTTGAGATGATGTCTAGAGGTAGGGGGAGCATGGTGTATCTCTCCATCAAGTATAAGAAGGCTAAAAGGTGAGTGTGTGGTAATAAAGATGAAAATTAAAGGTTTATTATCTTGTGAAGCAACTTGTTGATTTTAGAAGGTAATACGAGCATGTAAGGAGATTGAAATGACTGAGAACATGTTTTAGGACCAAGGAAAAGTGGTTGATCTCTCATAAAGACATGAAAACAAGGCAAGAGCCATTTTTTTTGATTTTTTTTCAGTTAAAGGAAGGTTATCTAGCCCAAGGGGAGACATTAGGGAATGCATCATGGAGTGTTTTGGTTTCTAGAGTTGTGAGGAAGTTGTCTCAAATGCACTGAAAGTCTCATTTAGGGACAAGCAGTTCTAAATATGTCATGATGCAGTTAGAGGTAGATTTGGTGTTCTTGAGCATAATCTAGACCTATAAAGTGATGTAAAACATGGATGAATGAAAAATAAGGAGAGTATCATTTCAGGGGGAGCTGGGTGTTATGCTTTATTAGGTCCAAAGAATCAATTTTTTCTACTAAAGGAGTCAAAGAGGAGAAATTTTAGTCCCAGGGGGAGCTTGTTGGTCAAGTAAGTCATTTTTTAGCATTGTTGTCATTGTTTTTATATTGTGTTATAAATTTTTCATTCCTAGGATTCATTGTATCCTTTTTCATAGATGGAAAAGGATGAGAGAGGAATTAGAAACATTGAGCTAAGTTCATGTAGGTGTTTGTCTTGTTGGTTACCATCAATGTTTTGAAATGATGGTTGCCATTAATGATAAAGGGGGAGATTGTTGGCCATTGTGGGTTGGTTTTGTCATTGATGTCAACCCCCATTGATGGAAAAGGGTGTCATGGTGTTGTATGAGTCTCTATGTGATGTTATTTAGTGGTCAAACATGAAGCTCATATGGTTTTGGTGAAGTTCAATGTTGTCATGGTGCTTGGTTTTCTGAGTATGCCTGAATCATGTTATGAGTCATCATGAGCTGGTTGGAGTGTGTCATGATGTCATTAATAGTACTTGAGGTGTGATACAAGTGTGTATGAGTCTACAAAAGGTAATAGCATGGTTAGGTCATGAGGTTACAATGTTGAGTAAGGTCATTTTAGACTTGTTTCTAGCCCCGGAACATCCAAAATGAAGTAGAGATGTGAGATTTGGAGCTGATGATTATTTTTGAATCATTGAAGAAGAATTTTGACACTATACCTAAGTTTATGGTGAGTTTTAGGTTTGTATTTAGTGGTTTGATGCATATGTGAGGTCATTGGGATGCTACAAGTGAGAAACAAACAAGTTTACATAGGTAAGTTATTGTGGCTAGAGATTTTGAGGAATATATGAGATAGATGGTGAGAATGGAAAGTTAGAGAAATGTTTTCATGGTGCTTCATACCAAATTTTAGGTCATTCTCAAGAATATTTTTGAAGTTATGCAAGTTTTGGAAAAACTGGGTAAGTTGTAGTGTGTTTTTATAGAAAAGTTGGACCTTTTGATGCTCATTGTGAACTGTGTGCTTTGCATGGGGACCTGAGATATTTGGGGTAGCTTCTTAGGTCAGTTATTAATATTTTAAAAAAATAATGAGGTGGTTTTATTCACATTTTTATGAATGATCGTTAAGAAGCTAAGTTGGTTTGAAACCTTAGCTAAACCGTAGCTAGGAGCAGCTTGCAGAAAAGTGAGTGTATTGAGCCTGTTTTGATTCCTTTAGTGAAAAAGTGATGATTATATGTTGTAGAGGAATCTTCCATATTTCCAGAAAGGTATGTTAGAGCATGTGGCTCATATGTGGGCCCCACCTGAAAATGTAAGTTTTATGAAGAAGAGTGTTTTGGGAAAAGGTTTTATAAAGGAGTTACATGAACTAAATTGATCATTATGAAATGTATGTGAGTTGATATTGATGTACATGGAGGTTTTCAGGACATGTTGATGCAGTTACATGGTCAAATGAGCTCCATTCAAGTTGACTAGTCAAATGGCAGTTTTGAGGCCTTAAAAAGTAGTGTTCAGTAAAATGGTCATAACTAGAGCTAAAGATGGAATTTTGAGATGATTCAAGAATGTGTTGGAAATAGGATTAATATATAATTATAGTGATAGTATATTTTTTTCACTATGATATGTTTTTTATGCTTTCCAGGTCAATTATTTGGACACGAATGTTTTTTCCAGTGCAGGATAGGACATGTTTTTTCTGAAAGTTTTGAGTTGTTTGAAGCATGAGATGGATTAGGTGATGACTTATATCACCTAGAATGTGAAAAGGGATTAAATTTTGCATCTAATGAATCCATTTATAGGTCATTGATTTTTCCTATAAATGCTTTTATCAGCTGATCTTTGAAAATAGCTTTTTGGGCAGGTTGATTTGGCTAAGAAGAAAAAAGTGGTTGTGGTTTGAACAGGTGAGTGTTTCAAGGATTATAACTTGATTAGAAGTGTTCTATAGGTTCTTAAATTTCCATATAATTGTTCACATGACATGGTTTTTGATGATTTGAAGTGATTTGGTGGCATAATGAAGTTTCCAGGGTCCTGAAGGGTGTACGAAACAACAATAGTTTTGAGATAAACAAAGAGTATTGGGCCCATTAAATAAAATAATTTGATTGGTTGAGACTAAATTGTGACCATGTATGATGTTTAAATGTTAATTTAAACATATTTGGTGATTTATGGGTCATGAATAAGTCATGGTTTTGGAATGAGGAGAATTTTGGCATCCCAATGCATGTATTTTAGTGATTTTTGGTGCATGAAAGAAGATATTTTTGCTAGGCTGACCTACTTGGGTCACTTGTAGATTGTTTTGATAAAGTTATGGGATATTTTAAATGATTCATTTGTCAAACAAAATGTGTAAGAACCGACCTCCTTTGGGTTGGATGAAAGAAAAAGGTATAAAAGTGATGTTTTGGGTTCATTTTTAAACTAGTGCTCTTGGAGGGAAGAAGTGGGACCTAGAGTAAAGTGATTTGTAAGGTATGAGTGAAGATGAATTGAAGGATGAGGAAGAATACATGTTGAGGAATATTGAAGACATGAGAGCAAGTGTTTAGATCCATGACAATTGAATAAATAGAAATATTATGAGAGATTGAAGACCTAGGGTATGAGTTAGGGTTTGTGAGATGAATATAGTGATCTCCATCAGTTGTGGCAACAGAAAACATCAAGAGATCAAACATCTCTCAGGTGGCTGAGTTGGTTTTTAGTCATCCTATGGGGTTGTAGCCTCCTTGGAGTGTGTTTCACTAAATTAGTTGATGCTCCTTGTACTTCACTAAATTAGGGGTTGGTTCTCCTTGTAGGGTTGGTGATCCTTGTACTACTAAATTAGGGTTTGGTGCTCCTTGCGGGGTAGGTGCCTCACTTATTTAGGGCCTAGTGCTTCACTAGTAATATTTAGAAGGTTCTCAAGTGTAAGATAAGTAGATAATTAATCCCACCTTTTGGTCACTCATTAGGGTTTCCCACTTACCTTGTATGGTCTTCATGTACCACGTATTTTCCTATGCATTCCCATCTGATTTCATCATTTTCCCTTCATTTTATGCTTTACACATATGGTTATGCTCATGGTTTATGGACTAAGGGCACCCTATGGATCGTATCTGATAGTCCCACCTGAAGGGCACCCCAATCCTTGATAAGACTGATTCCCACCTCTTTTTAGGATCCATTGTGCTTCCAACCATTTTTCATACGATTTTGGGTCACAAGTCATCAATGAGTCAGATAGGGGGAAGTTGGATGATATGCACAACCATTAACTTGTCAAAAATATAACTATAGGATTCCTCAAGAGGGGTATAATTAGGAGTTGAACTAGGAGCCCTTTTTAGATGCTCATGTGTGGGATGTAGACATGGAAGAATATTTTCCTATGATGGCATTGGTTGAATTTTTAGTTTTTTCACCATGATTAGATGGCTTGGTGAATTTAAATTTTAGTTTGTTGGATTGGAGTTTGACATGGCATTTCTCAAGGGTATGAAGTTAAAGTTTATGAGCCATGGTGAATGCCTCTTCAAAAGTTTGGAAGGATTGAATATGAATAGTTGATGAAATATGCTTCACACATGACCGTGAAAAGAGGTTGTTTAGCTTGGTCTGTGGAAAAGAGAAGGATAATTGATTAATTATGCCACACCACCTAGTGATGAAATCTATGATAGATTTGTCATCAAATTGTTTAATGGCATAGAGGTCTGTAATGGTGATTTTATGCACAATGTTGATAGAAAAATTCTTTAGAAAGAGTTGCACGAGTTGGGAGAAGGATAATAAAGAATGTTGGGGGATATCATTGTACCAATCCAAAGCGGGGCCCAACCAATGACATAGCAAAAGTATGAAGCATAAGATCTTGGTCATGAGAAATAAGGTTACATGCGTGCCTAAAGGCATGTAGGTGTTGTTGTGGAGGAAACTTGGAAAATTTGGGAAGTTCCTAGTGCAAAGGATAAGGTTTGATGGGAACCAAGGGGTTGACGGGATCATTACAAATATGTTCATAAGAGAAGGTGGTTTTAGACCCCAAAGTGATGGCTTTGCGATTGGCCATTCTACTTAGAAAAACATGAATAGGGTCGTTGGATGTTTGGGGATGAGAGACTGATGGATGAGGTTATGGGATATAAGAAGTGGATGGGTGAAGTTGTGGATGTGATTGATATGATTAGGGATGAGTAGGTGTTTTTGGAGGTGGTTTATAATGGGGAATATTGTTGAAGGGTTGTTATTGAGTTGGTTGGGAGATAAGATGTTGTTGGGAGATATGGATGTAATTAGTTGGATAAGATTACATTTTTTGTTGTTGAGAGATGTGGATTTTAGATTGATTTTGCATGGGATGAGTGGAGATGTAAGTATGGCGTGGTTGAGATGTTTGGGTAGATTTATTAGGGAATATGTGGTGAAAAACACTCCGGAATGGAGGTTGGTGAGTTTGGGTAGACCTTGAAGGGTGGGGTTATGAGGTAACGACATTTGCGTAGACATAGGATGTAGAGATAGAGACTAAAGTTTAATAATGTTGTTTGAGTGGTGGAAGAAGAATATGAGATTCTTCCAAAGTTTAGGTAGGGGTGTGTAGAAACAAAATTATGCACTTTACACATAATTTGGCCCGGTCTTATACTACTATTTAGAAGGTTCTCAAGTGTTACAAAGTACTAATTAATCCCACCTTTTGGCCATCTTTATTTTACATTTTATTTCATAGTTCTCGTGTCATTTTCTAGCACTTATCCATCCATTTCACAACTGCCCTGTCATATTTTATCCCTAAATCAAGGTGCCCCAGCCTGTATTGGGGCACTTGGGGCACCCGGTCCCACTCTGGGCACCCCAATCTATGCAAATCTCATTTTTATCCTTTTTGGGTCATTTCTAGCTATTGGTCATCTTTATCTTTTTCTCATTCGGCCTTGTCGGGATTAATTACGAAATTAAGATTGAGAACCCTATAAATATAAAGCTTTAAGACCATAATGAGGGTCCTAGTTCATTACATTACACACTACTATCACTCCATCTAGAGTTACATTCATTGCATCACTTTACATCCACATAGTGACATGCATCAAGGCTAGGAGCTATCCTTTGCATCACACACACTTCACATAGTATGGGGATGGATTCTATTCTATTCCATGCACACATGCTATTTACATTTTCTATAGTTACTATTGCTCACTACTTCAAAAAGTGTGATTGACCTACAAGAGCACCTAGGGCTATAACATGCACACACACACACACCATGCAAACTACATATGAATCTGAAATGTAGTGTAACACTTAGTGATAAGTCCAAAATCTTTTGGCGGCTTGAGGTCATTGCAGTAACCCATTCATGTCACCACCATATTTATTATGGTTATTCCTAATTTTTAGTTGATGCAGGTCCCACTTTATGGGTCATTCTAATGACACTTATTAGATTCCATACGCACGTTACACAAGAATAGTGTTAGTTTTATTTGGAGCCACAATTGTATCTTCATTGATTATAGTTGGAGTCACATTAAGGTTGCTTGATTCCTCTCTCCTCCCCATTGGAACTATCTCAGTGATTGGTACCTAGATTCAGACCTATATGCACCTACATCCACCCCAGTGCCACTCCTAGGTGACCCTCAAGGTTCTCCATTTGCCTCCAGATGTGCATTTTCACAGATGCTAGAATCATGCGATGACATGGTTCATCTCAGCTTCTTGTCATGAAATTTTACTACGATCCACCTCATTCAAATCACCTACAATAGTCCTTCTCAACATCAGCTAAACTTATTTCTGATCTTCCATATTGCCACTAACATCATTTATGGGGTTTCATATTTACTTAGAATTTTCACACTTTATCGCTTGGGGGGCATATATATTATACATCCCCCTGATCCTCACTAACAACTAGTTGCATTTCTCTCCTTTATCCATGATATAAGGCCTATTAATATCACAAATTATCACCCATTGTTAGGTATTTAGGTTGACATATTTGTTCTCATGCTTAGTGTTACCCACTTACACTACCTTGAGGAGATTACCGTTACCTGTTATCTCCCCCACTTCCTATTAACATATGTTCCTACATATGATCATTCTTCACATTCATCCTTCAACATGCTACATATAGATTCTATACTTATTCTAGTATGCCTACATTCATCTACTATACATACTCATGTGATTAGATCGTGGCCCTCCACTTGAATATTATGGATTACTAGGCACTAGTCGAATGAACCTACATCCTTCACTTGTTGGTCTAGTTTCATTCATCCCACACATACATGGTGTCTCCACTACTCATTTCCATCATCTATCTCATACATGCCTAACACTATCATTTCTTTCTATGCACTGTCTATATTCACATCTATCCATCATTCTATATTTACACTAGCTCACATTATACATGGGTCTAGCTTGAGGTATACCATTACACTGAATCCATCACACCATATTTCTATAGGCATTACACTATTGCTTATTCACACTAGTGCATACCCATTGCATGTCATACATCCATTCATTATACTACACTATATGTCCTTATACATATGGGTCTAGTTCTACATTATCATTCATTACGCATTCTATTTCTATATCACTTAGTGCATATTATACATTACAACGCACTACACACTACATTGCCATTGCCTACATGTGCCTTCTACATATCGTTTTACATTTATGACTAAATAGGTTTTCTACACGCTACACTCACCACCCTATGACGTACTCTAGTTCCTCAGTCCATACTCAACTACCGAGGGTTTATCCAATAAAATAGACCTTACCTATATGTGACATGTCATCATATCACATTCATTAGAATAGTGACCAATGCTTTAGGATATATGGGTCACCCACACTCATCACCACATCATTCATAGTGGTATACACCTTAGTTTAAATCACCACTCTTTTAATCAATTTCTCATTATCCTCTTACATCCTATCATCACATATTATATTATCCTATTCTAAGTCATTCTATTACATCATCATTTATCCTACTCATCACTTAGTGGTATATGCTTTAGGCTAAATCACCACCGCATCCTTATTCATACGCTTACTGCTAAATCACCACCTTTTGTTATCCACCAAATGGACTCATATACGCTTCCATGCGACACCCTCATCACCCATCTTGTAGTGACATATGCTATAGGATAAACTCGTCACCTTCTTCTTCCATCATGTAGTGATATACACTTAGGGCTAAATCATCACTCACCCATTCAACAAGTCATGATATATGACCTTGCTATATGGTTCACACACATATTCACTATACAATCACATACTTCATCACCACTTACTACCACTCATTCCTATAGTGATATACACTTAGGGATAAATCATCACTCCATCTATTCATACAAGTCGTGGTATACGCTTTGGCTATAGGGTCCACACACATCTTCTCCCCGATGTCACATCTCATCACCACTACATATACACATTCATCACAACGCAGATAGATACAACCAACACTACTCGACCATTTCCTGATGACACACTCTCATTTATAGTTCATTCTTGACTGTTGAAGGGGGAAAAAAATGAACCTCACTACATGCACTTCCATCCACTTGGGGGGCACGTTGCTCATATCATTCCATTTTACATTCCATTCCATCCATCCACCGCATACTGCATTATCTTGGTAGCATTTAATTTTGCTTACTAGTGTTTTGCATGCTCACTTTACTACACATGTTAACTTCATTTCTTATATGTCATTATCATCATACACACATTTGCATTCATGACTTTTTTTAGTGTGATTGTAGATACAGGAATTTACACATGACATGGATACTCGCCTTCTACCCTTCCTATACTAGTCATGGGGCATCCACATTCATCTTATACAGGTGCTATTGTTTCATTTTGTACTTAGCATCTTATACTAATTGTTCATACATGCTTTGACATATTGGTTATCACTCTAACATGCTAATGGGTGTTCCATGTGCAACACTTGTTTTTGTAGGTTTACATGTTACAATGACTACTTGTTTGTTTCTACTTGTCTGCTTTGTCTTCCATTGTATGTAGGATTTTCCCTTTTCTTGTGTGCACACTTTTCTATTGTTTGCAGCCTTGATGGCCTTGCATGTCTTTACGACATCATGAATGATGTCCCATGTTTGACAAATTACTTTGTTGCGGTCTGCTTGTTTTCTTACGTGATTTACACTTTGTTTGGTAGTTTCTACATTGTCTACGTATTTTACAATTGTCTTATTACATGCATGTGTTTTCAGACTAACACTTGTTTTGGCTAGCCATCCCCTTTTTTACATGCCTTGGTATCTACCAAGTACTTTCCCTTCCCCCCTGCAGGGTAGAGTTCTACAGGTCATAGTGTGGTTGGTCCTCTTTTGGGGCCACATTCTCCTTCCAGGGTCATCACATGTGCCCCCAAAGATGGGGGGCATCATTGAGGGTTTTCTACTAACAAAACATATTTACACTAGTTCAAACACAACAAGTGAGTTTAGACCAGTCTACAAACTCCATACATAGTGGCCTTAACAAGACATGGTGTCCTTCGACAATTCTGCAGAGTCAGTTACAGGCTTGGGGGTTACAATGGGTGTGCCTCTCTACACTTCTCCATCTAGTGGCGTCAGATCACCCAAAAAACTAGGACAATACAAATATCTCTTCAAAACATTTCAACAGAAGTAGTTAGAGTTGGAGGACATAGAGCATTTCCTCCCTACACTTCTTCAGCCAGGGTGGCATGAGATAATACCCAAAAATCTTGTGACAGTACAGGATATCCTTCTACACCTTTTTTTTCGACATGGATTAGGTACACATGTTCCATTTACACTTTTTTTAGTGTATTTTACATTTACGTACTTTACACACACACACACACACACACACACACACACACACACACACACACACACACACATTTCACATACACATGCATATATTGTGTATTTTACACAACATTTTTACATACATACATATTTGACTACTTGATCATTTTTCTCCTTGCAAGTCCGCCATATGAGAAACAAGCAGTCAAATTAGGGGCAACAACAACAATAACAACAAGAGCAACAATGACAACACACCATGATGATACTTTCCATACTAACCATGCAGGTACACTACACACCACAACAACTACACACGTGTTCACCCTAGGTTCACTCTCATCACTTTTTATGCACATTTTTCATCTTTAGAATCCACGCTCCTCCAAATTTTTATTTTTTTCATTCCACACTTGAGTCTAGTCCATCAACATGTCTTCTTCTATACTCTACATGGATATCAGGTATGCATCTCTATCTACTTTATGTTACCGAGCTTTCCGCTCACCAACATAAAGTGGGGGTAAAATGTAGACACAAAATTATGCACTTTACACATAATTTAGCCCGGTCTTATACTACTATTTAAAAGGTTCTCAAGTGTACAAAGTACTAATTAATCCCACCTTTTGGCCATCTTTATTTTATATTTTATTTCGTTTTTCATGTGTATTTTCCATCACTTATCCGTCCATTTCGCAACTACCTTGACATTCTAGCCCTAAATCATGGCACCCCAGCCTATACTAAGGCACCCGCTAGTCCCACTCTAGGGTGCCTCGATCTATGCAAATCCCATTTCACTCCTTTTTGGGTCATTTCTAGCTGTTGGTCATCTTTATCTTTTTCTCAGTTAGCCTTGTCAGGATTAATTACGAAATTAAGCTTGAGAGCCCTATAAATATAAAGCTTATAAGACCATAATGAGGGTCCTAGGTCATTACATTACACACTACTATCACTCCATCTAGAGTTGCATCCATTTCATCACTTGCATCCACATAGTGACATGCATCAAGGCTAGGAGATTTGCATCAAACACACTTCATAGGGGGAGGGATTCTATTATATTCCATGCACACATGCTATTTACATTTTCTATAGTTACTATTGCTCGCTACTTCACAAAGTGTGATTGACACGAGAGCACCTAGGGCACGACATGCACACACACACACACACCCTAGAACTACATTTGGATCTGAAATATAGTGCAACTCTCAGTGATAAGACCTCAAGTTTGGTAGCCGAGGTCAATTTGAACCATTCATATGCATATTTAATTTTTTTAGGGTTTTTTCATTGCATGTCATTTTCCAGCTCATCCGACAGATCCAGTGTGACAAACAAGGACGGTTCATAACCAACTTACAATCATACCCATTTTAGGTTTTGAGCATTTATAGTGTTTAGAGCACCTAGATAGTATACCAGGGTACCCCTGGGTGCCCCAGTACACTGCTAGGTGCCCCAGTCACTTAAAATCTTTAAGATTTTCCCTTTGTAGGGTCCCTGAGTGTTCGCATACACTTATTGATTATATTCTCATGCCTTTGACGCTGTGTAACCATCTACAACAATCAACTAAGCCATTTCTACCTACTATCTTACACATTTAGGGTTTCATTTTACTTAGCACATTTATTTACATCTACTTTATGTTATTTACTGCATTTATACAATGTTTTAGTCCTAATTAGATTAACTAGGATTACTATTTCCTTGCCTATAGTTCTATTTTAGTTAATTAGGATGCTAATGATGAAAGTGTATGAGGAAGTGATGGGGATGGAAGAAGTGGGGGTGGTGTTGATGCGAGGAAGATTAGGAAGAATGGGAATCACTAGTTGAGTGGATTGATGGGATCCATATTCACATTGGGCCATGGAAAGCTCATTCATAGCTCAAGGGAAGAACACAATGCATTGAGAGGTGATGACTTGTGTGGATTCAGGGTGAGAGTGATAAGCATAGATTTGTTGAAGAGGGGGCTCGTCAATGGGAAGGTTGGTGGATTTGCATAGAAGGTAGTCATGAAGAGAAATAAGGTTAACATATGGGAGTTCCTGGAACTCCAAACATTTGCGAGGGATAATGGGAGGGCCAAAGGTCTCTAAGGAAGCAACAGATGGGGTGTAGCCAGTCTAGAAGGAACAAAAATAAATGGGTTAGTCTCAACATGGGGGTTGGTTTTGATAGCTTGGGACTCATGGATAGGAGCAAGGGAAACCATAAGTTGTGTAACCGAAGAAGAGGTAACCAAGGGGGTGGAAGAGCTAATGGAAAAGGCTGAAGTTTGTTGGGAAACAATGTTGGAAATGGAAATGTTGTTGGATGATGTTGATTGTTCCATTTTTTTTCTTGGGAACGCGTGATAACGAGAGTGGAACACCAAACAAGAAACTATGTTGATTTTTAATATTTCAAACAAGTCACACAACAAAGTGTTAATTACCTTGTTTATTAGAAGATGTGAAAAAGAAAAGAAAATTGGCTCAAAGGGAACTCAGGAAATGGCCAAACTAAGGATGGTTTTAGGTTGTTTTGGATGGTGTCCTCAATATACCTAATGGTACGTGAGGCTCAAATTAGTGATGATTATCAATACAAGGCTTGGTATTGGGGCACGCCCTCTCACTTTACACACCACAATGATAAGTCTAACATTCCCATTTTAGTACATTAGAACAAGATTTTTTTTTTGATAAGTGCTTCCTAGTTCTAAATACATAATTTAGAACTCATAGATCATAACAATCATTCTTATAACAGATAACCATATGCAGCTGTAATGACTCGGTGTACCACCGATCTATTCATTCCATGACTCGGTGATCTACCGATCTATTCATGAGTATCATAGAGTTGGCGTTTTTATTTTAACACTTCACTCTTGCGGTTCTCTTCCCTAATCTGGGATTTCAGAATGCTCTGTCCAAGGAACCTATCTGAATAATTGTTACCATTATTCATCGGCATCACGTCCCTTAGACTAGGTGACATAGGACAACGTAATCAGCAGCTTGCGATACTTTGGCCAAAGATTTGAAACATACTGTTCATGTCTCCTATTCCTTGATGGCATACTCATCAATCTGGAATACGTCCTTCACCCCACTCTGATGTTAAATAGAATGTCTTATATTGACTTCTGTCAGCCTCCCCTGTCCCAAGTCATTCACTCAGGAACGGGTTAATAACATGACACACGTTATAAGGATGCTCTTGAAGACTAGGGTAAGCTGACATACTGGGTCAACCACAGTTAACCCTGTGTGTCAAGGTACCCCGAGTCTCCAAGGGCAGCCTCATAACATGACCATGGTCCTAACCAGTCCCAGAGTAAAAATTTGTTCGAGTTTAAGGTGTAAATCTTAACGATCAATGCAAAGGGTGTCGCCATAGGTCACCTGCATTGTTGTATCCTCGAGAAGATCCTAATCTTCTCGAAGGTACAACCCTGCAGTTGACATGTGTCGACATCCTACAAAACAGCCTCGAAAGATTTACATAACTTCAAGAGTTACTTAAGTTGAGTTGAAGTTGAATTTAAGACTCTCCTAACTGGGTAGTCTTTTCCCAACCCCTGGGTTCCACACCTTTGAGTTACCTTACTTAATTAAGTTCAATTTCACAGAGAGAAGTTTAATAAGATTTGAGATCTCGTCTAGGAGATCATTGGTTCCCAATAATCTTATTCTACATAATTGGGCAATAGCCCTAAGTCCTCTCATAAGGATGCTAACTAAACCCATATGGGTTTATATCAGCTCCTAAGATTGAAATATATCTTACTTATTGTTATTAAGATATAGTGATTTAAAACCATCAATTACGTTGTCTTGACTTAGATCATGGATAGGGAGTAATAGATTACTCTTCCCGTTTCAGCTACCTATTAGGGTGTAGTTTAACCTTAACTTCTCAAAAAGGCAGTGGACTAATTTCCAATTTAGCCTTATTCATAACATAAAAGAATTACTATTCATTCACGAAGTATTCGGTCACATAATTTTTACAAGGCCTACTTAGAGAATCCAAATAACTCCCATGGTATACAATATTAAAAATGCACTTACATTCAATCAGACCTAAGAAGTTCAATCCATCAAATAAAAATGCAGCCACATAAGTAACAATCTCCCCATTTCATTCATTTCCAGACCATACATTTACAACTTATGCACTTCGGCACATTTGATACAATAATCAACATCGAAAGAATATCTTTCTTCCCATAATACAATTTGAGACAATC
Source organism: Taxus chinensis (assembly GCA_019776745.2). Lineage (NCBI taxonomy): Eukaryota > Viridiplantae > Streptophyta > Pinopsida > Cupressales > Taxaceae > Taxus > Taxus chinensis. The sequence goes on from CM034150.1 coordinate 711,023,814, forward strand.
AAGTTCAATTTCATCATAAAAACCATGGATTAAACGATCTGAGCATCATATCAGATCTGTGTGCCTTTACCACTTACGATGTCCATCTGCAAAAGTTGCTAGCACAGGTCAGTTCAGTGAACTGAGCATGATAAGCACTAATTCTTAAAACAATTGTATTCCACCAAGTGTTTCTCATTAGACAACCTGTTTAAATGAAATCATTTCTTCAAATCCTTAAACATGAATCAAGCTAATCATCCTTCTACAATTCTAATATGACTTTAACGCATGACTCATGTTATAGCTGCCAGTTAAACCTAAATATTTTTCAGATGATTCAACATATGTATTAGAGACTAAGAAGAACAAAATGAATCCAAACATCCATCCATCTGAAGATCAAGGACAACAATAATTCAACATATTACTCCATTCAAGAATGAATTCCTATCAGTATCATGTATCCAACAGGTGTGTATTTAACAATTCAAGCAAAGGCAGATTATAACATCCAACAAGCTCAACTGATAGGATTCCTTTATATTCATAGCATTAATCCAATGATATTGACAAGTATACCAACTTCTACTACAATATTATTTTTACAAAAGTGGATAAACGAACAACTCAAACAGGATAGTAATATAACCATCAATATAGAAGAAGACTCCAGTCAAGAGTTAGTACTTACTAGTTTCTCCTTACAATTTTAACAATCTATTCTTCTTATGCCCGTACCGTAGAATTCACATAAAGGTACAAAAGAAGAAAGCACTCATAGTTTCTAGACAAGGGAGAGAATATTTTCTTACTCCAACAGTTATATAACAACATATACTTTATAGCTTAGGAGAAAGAAACAGAGGCATTCAGATCTCCATTCCAATCATGTTCAGGACTGTACCAACTTCTCAAGAGTAATGCATATACATTCAATCTTGAATTCAATAAAGAAGAAGAGAAAGCAAGAAAATCATCACCCAGTTTACCCTTAGCTCAAATACATAGACCTGATTAAAAAGGTCCATGCAGATTCCTAGGGTCTTACCCATTGCACGTTATTACAAAATACAGAGATTGCTATCAAGCAAGATTTCATCTCGCGTCAGGATGTGTTCCGTATTAACCAAGCAAGGTCCCAAAGAAAACAGTCTTCCCTTCACCCAGAACTCAAATCATTCTAGACTACGAGTTAGAGTACCCACTATAATCATTGACTGATAGGTAACAGACTCTTCCAGTCATCACAGAGGATAATTTGTATTGTGCTCAAGGATACTAAACAAATAGCACTTCCAGTATACTAGCATGCGACTGTTAATTTCAAGGTCGAGCTACAAAAGAAATCAACTACAGTTTCATCCCTTCCAATTACAATTATGATAATCCACCTGCAGAGCTAGGATTACCCACACGTAATTAAGAAAGAGTTCCTCAAAGCAAGATTTCTCTCGGTCAGGCTGTAATCCAATAAACCAACCAAAGTCGTAAAGAACACAACAATTACTCTTTTATGTCATCTCATATTCAAACATGAATCATTGACCATCCAGGCCCTTTCCACAAGGTGTCATCTGACATGGCACATCTTAGGAACTGCGACTACCCCAGTCGAGCTCACACGAAGGAACTAAAGGGTCATCACAATTCAATATATATTCACCAGAAGCTGTCAATCCAATAATGGAGCTCACAGACCAAGTAATAATCAACAGAGTCGAATCAATATGTATACACAACAATTCTTTCCATGTCATTCTTCAAACAGAAGTCAAGCCAACACGTCAAACATGGTACAAGGAACTTCATTACAAAAGTCAAATTCACATGAGAACACTGCAAGGTAACTTCATATACAGAAGTCGAACCAACATGAAACACAACAAAGATTTCAAGGAGTCAAATCAATATGTATACGCAACAAGGACTTCAACAGAAATTTAACCAACATGACAAACACAGCAAGGACTTCAACAGAAGTCGAATCAACATGTATATCACAACAAGGTTTCAACAAAAGTTGAATTCATAAGAAAACACTACTAGGACTTCAACAGAGTCGTGTTCATATGTAATCCCTGCAAACATTTCAACAGAGTCGAACCAAAATGTAAACACAGTAAGGACTTCAACAGAAGTTGAATTCATAAGAAAACATTACTAGGTACTTCAACAGAGTCTTCGTATAACTAGGGATTCCCAAATCAAGAAGAGAGGAAGAAAACCATTACAATGCTTCCAGTCAAACCAAATATACAAAAGAAATCATCTGAACAGAGTTGTTCTAATGAAATCATTTGAAAGAAGCAAGATTTTTAAAAGTTAGGGCCTATCATGCCTGATAGTGTCGCTTAAAAATTTGAAGAAGACCTCTGAATGTGCTCGCACCTTCTCTTCTTCTTCCACAATAGATTAAACAAAAATAAATTATTACCTCCATGCCTTATATACTTTCCCCGACAGAGAAGGAAGATAGAAATTCTCAAAGTTGCCATGCAACACAGAGTAGACGACTGGTTCGAAGAACCAGTGCTCAAGCAGAGAGAAAAATGGAATGCATGGAAAACCAAACAACCAAACAATATTCCATTTGCATGCCTTCCCAAGCAATCCGCGCTCGGGAACCGAAGTTCATTAATTGCATTAACTGTCCATCCTCCCGCCTATTCTCCATTGCCACCGACCGCCAAAATTGGTGATCGCCAAAAGAAAACAAACAAACACTCCCATACTTGGTGATACTGCCACGTCAGGTCATATTAGCCGTTTGCAACCTCTGCCAAACCTGACAGCATCCCAAGTCCTTCAACCTTATCCCCCTCATAAATGCCATGGAAACCACCACCCATGACTCGCGACCCTTCATAGGTCCCCCTCCATTCTTATCATTAGTTAAGATAGGTTAGATCATAGGGTTAAGACATTAGTCTTACCTTCCATAGCGCTAGGTGTAGTTAACTCTTAGGAGCATTAAGCTTATAGTTTAGGGCTAGGTTAGATTAGCAATTATTTTAACCAATAGGTTATAGTTTAGGTTAAGATTATTAACCTTAACGAATCAAATCTAGGTCTCCAAAATAGGACCAATCAAAGTTAGAGTCCATACAGGGTAAAACATTCCTGTAAAGGATTCTATTTGGCATTGCTAAATTAAGCTTACGGTATAAACATGAACATCTTACCTGGCTTAAGGTCTAGGCCTTCCTGATGTTACGATATCTAGTAACCAAATTCCATTTATCATGATCAGCCTGAGTTAAACTCCGGGATTGATCATTCAAACTCATTCAGACCTTGTAACTTTCGTAAGGTCAATAAATTTTGTTCATCCTGAATAATCTTAAAACATTCCTTGGATCAATGCAACTGATCCAAGGCTGAGTCATAAAGATGGATAAATCCACAATTCATCCAGAAATCAAATTGAACTCAAGTACTGAAGAATGAAAGAAACAAAAGAGTCCAAGCATATTCTGGCTCAGTCAAAGATCTTCAAGAGCAAAGAAGATACAATGCATATCAAGCATGACTTCAAAACCAAAGGAACATGTCCTTATACAGAAGAAATCATATATCAACACTTGAATGCTCAGGAGAAGTAACAACAGTTCAGGGTGTTACATGCTTCCCTCCTAAAAGATTCATCATCCCGATGATTACATCCTTTGATTCACCTTCAGGTCAATCAATTTATTAGTTCACAATACAAATGACTATTTCCAACTTGAATAATTCCAGAAATCAATGTCATGATACAATTTATTCAACCTGAATAATGTTTGCCTCAAAGCTCGCTTACATAAAGACATGAAAAAGATAATAATAATAATTTTTTTTGTCAACAGATTCCATTCTGTTCAAAAAGAAAGGGAAAAGCAATTTTCATCTCTTCTAGATTTTCCCAAGTTGTACTTTCTTCATTAAACTGGTCCCACTGGACCTTACATTGCTGTATTTCACGATTTCTCAAATGCAATTGGTGAGTTTCCAGCACTCGTGTGGGTTTAACCACGATTATTCCTGGGTCTTGGACCTGCAAGGAATTCCAATTCAAAACATGTGACAAGTCTGAAACGTATTTCTTAAGCAAAGAAATATGGAAAACATCATGCATGCGAGACAAAGCAGGTGGTAATGCTAATCGGTATGCTACAGGATTGATTATTTCGATAATTTCGAAAGGTCCCACATAACGAGGTGACAACTTGGCAGCCTTGCCAAAAGTTATAGAACTCTTTCTGGGTTTAACATGAAGAAAAACCTTTTCACCAAGTTCAAACTTTTGATCAACCCACTTTAGGTCAGCATAGCTCTTCTACCTATCTGCTGCTTCTTTCAATCATTCACGAATCATCTTAACTTGTTGTTCCATTTCAGTGAGGATTTCTGGTCCAATTACCACTCTATCCTCAATACTATCCCAACTAACAGGGGTTCTGCACTTTCTTCCATAAAGTGCCTCAAAAGGTGCCATTTTAAGAGAAGAGTGATATGTGTTGTTGTATGCAAACTCAACTAATGGGAGATACTCTTCCCATTTATACTGTTGATCCATGCAATACATTCGTAACATATCTTCCAACACCTGATTTACTCTCTCAGTTTGTCCATCCGTTTCTGGGTGATATGCAGAACTGAAGTTTAGTTTTGTTCCAAGAGCTGTATTAAGTGTTTGCCAAAATATTGATGTCATTCTAGGATCCCTGTCAGATATAATCAATTCTGGTACTCCATGTAACCTGAAAATTTGTGCACAAATCTTTTTGCTAACACTGGAGAATCATCCTTCAGATTTCCAGCGATGAAATGAGCTACCTTTGTTAGTTTGTCTACAACTACCAAGATAACATCATGTTTATTTCTCGACATAGGCAACCCTTGTACAAAGTCCATGCTTATTACTTGCCATTTATACTGCGGTATGCTATGGGGATATAATAGACCAGCAGGGTGCATGTGTTCTGCCTTAACCCGCTGACATTCCAGACAATGTGTCACAAAATCAATAACATCCTTTTTCATACCTTTCCAAAAGTATTGCTGTTTTAGATCAGTAAGCATTTTTGTGATACCCGGGTGTCCAGAGAAGGGTGAATTATGAAATTCAACTAACAATTTCTTTCTCAAATCATTTAGCAAAGGTACATATACTCTGTTTTCATAACGTAAGATTCCTTCATTATCAAAATGAAAACCTTTATACCTTTCATCTTTTGGTTCTGCAGCAAGTGTTGCTTTTACTTGCTGAAAGTATATATCAGATTCTGAGGCACTTTTTACCTCATCTTTAAACTGAGTTCTTAATGTTATAAGAGCAGAAATGTGCTTCCTACGACTTAGAGCATCTGCTACTCTATTCTCTTTTCCTTTGATGTAACTAATATCAAAATCATATTGAGATAAAAACTCTAACCACCTTCACTGTCTTGCATTTAGGTTAGGCTGAGTGAAAATATATTTCAGCCCTAAATGATCAGTTTTCAACTCAAAAGGTTTCCCAAGTAAATAGTGTCTCCATACTTGAAGCGCATGAACAATTGCAGCAAGCTCTAAATCATGAGGGGCATAATTCAGCTCATGTAACTTAAGTTTTCTACTTTCATATGCTATGACTTGATCATTTTGTAACAAAACACCTCCAAGGCCTTCCCCAGAAGCATCCGTTACAACAGTAAAGTTCCCATTAGGGTCCGGTACAGCTAATATAGGTGCTGAAGTCAACTGGATTTTCAAACTTTTAAAAGCAGTTTCACACTTATCATTCCAAATAAATTTCTTATCCTTCTTCTGTAATGAAGTTATCGGTGCAGCCACTTTAGAAAAATCCTTAACAAATTTTCTATAATAACCAGCAAGGCCCATGAAGCTTCTTACTTCATGTACATTCTTTGGTGCAGGCCACTCAGTTATTGCCACTATTTTTGAAGGATCTACTGCAATTCCTTCTTTACTAATGACATGACCCAAATAGTGAACTTCAGTATCAAAGAAAGAACATTTGGATAACTTACCGTATAACTTTCTTTTTCTCAAAATTTCCAAAACTATCTTCAAATGCTCATTGTGCTCTTCGATACTTTTAGAATATATGAGAATATCGTCCAAGAATACAAGCACAAACTTGTCCAAATATTCTTGAAAGATATTATTCATTAAGTTCATAAAAGCTGCGGGTGCATTAGTTAATCCAAAGGGTAGAACCGTGAATTCATAATGTCCGTACCTGGTTCGGAAAGCTGTTTTATGAATATCTTCTTCTTTAATCCTTAATTGATGATAACCAGATCGAAGATCTATCTTGGAATAAACCGCTGCTCCACGCATCTGATCAAATAGATCGTCAATCCTTGGAAGTGGGTATCTGTTCTTAATTGTTGCTTTGTTTAACATCCGATAATCAATACACAGTCTAAGTGTTCCATCTTTCTTTTTTACAAATATTACTGGTGCTCCCCAAGGTGAAACACTTGGTCTAATCAAACCCTTAGACAAAATTTCTTGCAATTGTGCCTTAAGCTCGACTAACTCTGTAGTAGTCATCCGATAAGGTGCCTTAGAAATAGGTTCCATCCCTGGTTTGATTTCAATGGTGAAATCAAATTCCCTTTTGGGTGGTAAACCTGGTAATTCCTCCGGAAATACATCCTTGAAACTTTGCAACAGTGGAAATCGTTTCATGGAATCACCATCTTCTTCTAAAAATTTAGATATCTTTACTGCATATAAGGTACATCCTTTGTTTTTAGCCTTTTTAAGTTGCATAGCTGACAGTTTCCTAACTGAAATTTCCCGTTTCACACCTTGAATCTCTGCTGCTTTCAGCCGATCATCTAAACATCTTATATTCTTTTCAAAGCAGTCTACTTTTGCTTTATGGTTAGCTAACCAATTGACACCGATGACAATGTCATAGGATCCCAAAGGTGTAACATAGAGGTCAACTTCCGTGGAAAAGTTAGGTAAGTCAAGGACTGCCCCAAAAAGACACATACTCACTGTATGAACAGAGTTATTACCATACTGTACAGTCCAAGATTTATCCATTTTTCCATCTTTTCTTTTAAGTTTAGAAGCAAGTTTACTAGAAATAAAACATTCAGTAGCTCCTGTATCAAAAAGAATAGTGACAGGTATGCCAAATAACTTACCCGAACTTCTATAGGTGTCACTTGCTTTTCAGCTTGCTTGTCTGCTACTGCAGCATGTATCTTATGCTGCTGATTACGATCATCCTTCTTCAAAGGGCACTGATTTGCGTAGTGGTCTTTGCCACAATTATAGCAGCCTCCTACAGGTCCCTTTTTAGGCTCAAAATTACTTCCAGCCTTAAAATTATCACGTTGTCCTCCATAGGGCTTCTGCCCATTGTTATAATTTTTGGCAAAACTATCCCTTATATTTCCAGCAGGCTTATTCGCTGTCGTTTTCTTATTATTATCCACTAGAAACTTACTTCTGTTTCCAAACTTTTTCCATGGCCCCTTCTTGGGTGCAAGTGAAGTTGAAGAAGGGTTTACAATCTTCTTCCGCACTTCCTCTTTATGAGCAGAAATAGCCTTTAATTTCTGTTCTTGCCTTATGGATTTTTCAACAACCCCTTCCATAGTGGTTGGGCTGTGAACATCAACCTCTCCTCCTATCATGGGATTTAGTCCCATGATGAATTTCCATATTCTGAACTTCTCGTCAGTTTGATACTGCGGTACATACTTGAGGAGTTTCGTAAACCGCTCCCAGTATTCAGTTACCGTTAGCTTTCCTTGAGCTAAGTTCTGGAATTCTGTCATTTTCTGATCATAGAAAAGTTGTGGCAGCCAACGTTGCCTAAAATAGCCTTTAAATTGATCCCAAGTGATATTGGTCTCATCAATATTTAGCTCAGCTTTACGGCTGTCCCACCATGAAGATGCTTCATGGGAAAGCTGATAGGCTCCCCAAATAGCTTTGGTTTCCTCCGAGAAGTTTCTTATTGCAAAGTACTTCTCCATCTCACTGAGCCAGTTCTCAGCTCCATCTCCTAATGTGGTGCCATCATATTTAGGTGGACTTATCCTTTTTATATCATTAGTGAGTTCTGCTGCCAACCTGGCCTTTTTGTTTTCTGGTTGGACAGGTACATTTCCAGTGTTATTACCAACACCCATATCAGGGTTGTCCTCAGGAGGTAGCTGATTGTTGTTACCAGCTTCATCATCCTCCTCATTTCCCATTACTTGTTGTTCAAGTACAGCCAAACGATCTCTTGTGTCCAATAGGGCAGCAAGGATCTCATCAAGTTTTTGGGTTGTTGCCGCCCCTCCCTCTGGTGGAGCATTATTCGCAACGTTCCCTCTTGTTCTAACCATTTTCTGTTACAAGAAAATTCAGGTTTTTATCAGATTATGGACACAATAGGTCCAAGAGCTGCAACCTTCAGCTCTGATACCAAGATGTAACATTCCCATTTTAGTACATTAGAACAAGATTTTTTTTTTTTTGATAAGTGCTTCCTAGTTCTAAATACATAATTTAGAACTCACAGATCATAACAATCATTCTTATAACAGATAACCATATGCAGCTGTAATGACTCGGTGTACCACCGATCTATTCATTCCATGACTCGGTGATCTACCGATCTATTCATGAGTATCATAGAGTTGGCATTTTTATTTTAACACTTCACTCTTGCGGTTCTCTTCCCTAATCTGGGATTTCAGAATGCTCTGTCCAAGGAACCTATCTGAATAATTGTTACCATTATTCATCGGCATCACGTCCCTTAGACTAGGTGACATAGGACAACGCAATCAGCAACTTGCGATACTTTGGCCAAAGATTTGAAACATACTGTTCATGTCTCGTATTCCTTGACGGCATACTCGTCAATCTGGAATACGTCCTTCACCCCACTCCGATGTTAAATAGAATGTCTTATACTGACTTCTGTCAGCCTCCCCTGTCCCAAGTCATTCACTCAGGAACGGGTTAATAACATGACACACGTTATAAGGATGCTCTTGAAGACTAGGGTAAGCTGACATACTGGGTCAACCACAGTTAACCCTGTGTGTCAAGGTACCCCGAGTCTCCAAGGGCAGCCTCATAACATGACCATGGTCCTAACCAGTCCCAGAGTAAAAACTTGTTCGAGTTTAAGGTGTAAATCTTAACGATCAATGCAAAGGGTGTCGCCATAGGTCACCTACATTGTTGTATCCTCGAGAAGATCCTAATCTTCTCGAAGGTACAACCCTACAGTTGACATGTGTCGACATCCTACAAAACTGCCTCGGAAATATTTACATAACTTCAAGGAGTTACTTAAGTTGAGTTGAAGTTGAATTTAAGACTCTCCTAACTGGGTAGTCTTTTCCCAATCCCTGGGTTCCACACCTTTGAGTTGCCTTACTGCAATTAAGTTCAATTTCACAGAGAGAAGTTTAATAAGATTTGAGATCTCGTCAAGGAGATCATTGGTTCCCAATAATCTTATTCTACATAATTGGGCAATAGCCCTAAGTCCTCTCATAAGGAAGCTAACTAAACCCATATGGGTTTATATCAACTCCCAAGACTGAAATATATCTTACTTATTGTTATTAAGATATAGTGATTTAAAACCATCAATTACGTTGTCTTGACTTAGATCATGGATAGGGAGTAATAGATTACTCTTCCCGTTTCAGCTACCTATTAGGGTGTAGTTTAACCTTAACTTCTCGAAAGGCAGTGGACTAATTTCCAATTTAGCCTTATTCATAACATAAAAGAATTACTATTCATTCACGAAGTATTCGGTCACATAATTTTTACAAGGCCTACTTAGAGAATCCAAATAACTCCCATGGTATACAATAATTAAAAATGCACTTACATTCAATCAGACCTAAGAAGTTCAATCCATCAAATAAAAATGCAGCCACATAAGTAACAATCTCCCCATTTCATTCATTTCCAGACCATACATTTACAACTTATGCACTTCGGCACATTTGATACAATAATCAACATCGAAAGAATATCTTTCTTCCTATAATACAATTTGAGAAATCAAGTTAGAATTCATCATAAAAACCAGATTAAACAATCTGAGCATCATATCAGATCTGCGTGCCTTTACCACTTACGATGTCCATCTACAAAAATTGCTAGCACAGGTCAGTTCAGTGAACTGAGCATGATAAGCACTAATTCTTAAAACAATTGCATTCCACCAATTGTTCTCATTAAACAACCTGTTTAAATGAAATCATTTCTTCAAATCCTTAAACATGAATCAGGCTAATCATCTTTCTACAATTCTAATATGACTTTAACGCATGACTCATATTATAGCTGCCAGTTAAACCTAAATATTTTTCAGATGATTCATCATATATATTAGAGACTAAGAAGAACAAAATGAATCCAAAACATCCATCCATCTGAAAACCAAGGACAACAATAATCAACAAAATTACTCCATTCAAGAATGAATTCCTATCAGTTCGTGTATCCAACAGGTGTGTATTTAACAATTCAAGCAAAGACAGATTATAACATCCAACAAGTTCAACTGACGGGATTCCTTTATATTCATAGCATTATTTCAATGATATTGATAAGTATACCAACTTCTACTACAATACTATTTTTATAAAAGTGGATAACCGAACAACTCAAACAGGATAATAATATAACCGTCAATAAAGAAGAAGACTCCGGTCAAGAGTCAGTACTTACCAGTTTCTCCATACAATTTTAACAATCTATTCTTCTTATGCCCGTACCGTAGAATTCACATAAAGGTACAAAAGAAGAGAGCACTCATAGTTTCCAGACAAGGGAGAGAATATTTTCTTATTCCAAAAGTTATATATCAACATATACTTTACAGCTTAGGAGAAAGAAACAGAGGCATTCAGATTTCCATTCCAAACATGTTCAGGACTGTACCAACTTCCCAAGGAGTAATGCATATACATTCAATCTTGAATTCAATTAAGGAAGAAGAGAAAGCAAGAAAATCAACACCCAAGTTTACCATTAGCTCCAATCTGATAGAACTGTTTAAAAAGGTCGCCCTAAGATTCCAAGGGTCTTACAATTACACATTAACAAAAGACACAGATTGTTATAAATGGAAATAGTATGCGTTCAATATCAGTATTCAATCATGGCCCAAATAAAACAGTCTTCCCTTCACCCAGGACTCGAATCATTCTAGACTACGAGTTAGGGTACCCACTATTATTACTTACTGATACAGTAACACTATCTATTTCCAGTCATTACATTTTCAAGGATACCAAACAAATAGCACTTCCAGTATTACTAGCAGGATTTCTAAATATATTTCAAGGTCACTACAGGTGAAATCAACACAATCCCATCCCTTCCAAGTACAAAACCTGATTTCCATCACAATGCATCTAGGATTAACCACACGTTATGAAGAATCAAGTTCCTCAAAGCAAGATTTCTCTCGGTTGGGCTTATTCCCGTTAACCAGTAAAGTCGTAAAGAAAACAACAGTTACAACTAATATTTCATCACATTCTTCAAACCCATAATCATTATCCAGACCCTTTTCACATACAGGCTTAAATTCCACATATTACTTACTCATGCGACTATACCAGTTGAGCTCAAAAGAAGGAACTACAGTTTCATCACAATTCAACTATATATTCACCTGAAGATGTCAAGCAATAAAAGAGCTCATGCGACCAATCAATAATCAATAAACCAACCAAATTAGACACAACAATTCTTTCCATGTCATTCTTCAAACATGAAATCATCCAACGCAATCGTCTAACATGGTACAGTTGGGAACTCAATTACCTCAGTTAACAAGAAGCAAGGAACAACATAAACAGAAGTCGAAATATGTAATGAACATTTCAATAGATTCGAATCCATATGTATACACAACAAACATTTCAACAGAAGTCAAATCCAATATGCATACACAACAAGGACTTCAACAGAAGTCAAATCAACATGTATACACAACAAGGTTTCAACAAAAGTCGAATTCATAATGAAAACACTGCAAGGACTTCAACAGAAGTCGAATTCATATGTAATCACTGCAAGGACTTCAACAGAAGTTTGAACCAAAATGTAAACACAGCAAGGACTTCAACAGAAGTTGAATTCATAAGAAAACACTGCAAGGACTTCAACAGATGTCGAATTCAATATTCACAACAAGGAATTCAACATAACCAGGGATTCCCAAATCAACAAGAGAAGAAGAAAACCAATACATTGCTTCCAGTCAAACCAACTGTACAAAAGAAATCATCTGAACAGAGTTGTTCTAATGAAAGCATTTGAAGGAAAGCAAGATTTTTAAAAGTTAGGGCCTATCATGCCTGATAGTGTCGCTTAAAAATTCAAAGAAGACCTCTGAATGTGCTCGCACCTTCTCTTCTTCTTCCACGATAGATTAAACAACAATAAATTGTTACCTTCATGCCTTATAAACTTTCCCCGACAGAGAAGGGAGCTAGAAATTCTCAAAGTTGCCATGCAACACAGAGTAGACGACTGGTTCGAAGAACCAGTGCTCAAGCAGAGAGAAAAATAGAATGCATGGAAAACCAAACAACCAAACAATATTCCATTTGCATGCCTTCCCAAGCAATCCGCACTCGGGAACCAAAGTTCATTAATTGCATTAACTTCCATCCTCCCACCTATTCTCCATTGCCACCGACCGCCAAAATTGGTGATCGCCAAAAGAAAACAAACAAACACTCCCATACTTGGTGATACTGCCACGTCAGGTCACATTAGCCGTTTGCAACCTCTGCCAAACCTGACAGCATCCCAAGTCTTCAACCTTATCCCCCTCATAAATGCCATGGAAACCACCGCCCATGACTCGCGACCCTTCATAGGTCCCCCTCCATTCTTATCATTAGTTAAGATAGGTTAGATCATAGGGTTAAGACATTAGTCTCCCTTCCATAGCACTAGGTGAAGTTAACTCTTAGGAGCATTAAGCTTATAGTTTAGGGCTAGGTTGGATTAGCAATTATTTTAACCAATAGGTTATAGTTTAGGTTAAGGTTATTAACCTTAACGAATCAAATCTAGGTCTCCAAAATAGGACCACTCAAAGTTAGAGTCCATACAGGGTTAAACATTCCTGTAAAGGATTCTATTTGGCATCACTAAATTAAGCTTACGGTATACACATGAACATATACCTGGCTTAAGGTCTAGGCCTTCCTGATGTTACGATATCTGTAACCAAAGTCCATTTTTCATGATCAGCCTGAGTCAAACTCCGGGATTGATCATTCAAACTCATTCAGACCTTGTAACTTTCGTAAGGTCAATAAATTTTGTTCATCCTGAATAAGCTTAAAACATTCCTTGGATCAATGCAACTGATCCAAGGCTGAGTCATAAAGATGGATAAATCCACAATTCATCCAGAAATCAAATTGAACTCAAGTGTGAAGAATGAAAGAAACAAAAGAGTCCAAGCATATTCTGGCTCAGTCAAAGATCTTCAAGAGAAAAGAAGATACAATCCATATCAAGCATGACTTCACAAACCAAAGGAACATGTCCTTATGTTACAATAAGGGTGTCAGGTGCTTAGAATTTATACAGATAGTCAAAAAAATTATTACACGACCTGCACACCATGACAGAATTCCTATTGGGTGATGAAATCCCAATAGTTCCACTTGGAAGGAATTATTTAAGATGTGTAAAGTAATGTGTGCATTTTGGATGTGTGTGGAAGAAGTGAATGCAATGAATTAACCTCCTAAATATACTATGTTGTCAAACAAGTATGAAGATTTTATTTTTAAGTCCAAAACAAATTGTTGAATTCGAGGAAATCAGGAAGACAAAGAAAGGAGAGAGATGCAAAAAAATTAAATAGGGAAAAAATGAAGAATAATTGGATAACACTATTTTACTTTTTATTTTATTTTAAGAAAAAGTGTTATTGATGTAAGAAAATAATCCACCACACACACAAGCAAGTGAAGTTCCCACTTATGAGGTTAGTATAAAGAGAGAAATGGAAATGAAAATAATGAAATAACTCACCAAAGAAGGGTGAGTCCCAGTAGGCATGCCAAAATGTTTACCAAATTTTCCCGCTCCTATCTCAAGTTAATGGAAAGGAATACAAGAAAATAAAAAAATCCAAATGATGTGAGGGATTAAATCTACCTCTTGATAAGATGACGATGGTGAAGATACAGGTGCAAAATATCCTCTCCACTATGAGCTCGATGATCTGCACAATAAAGAGAAAATAAACATGAAAAATGGATTAGTATATAGGATGGTGGGTTGCCCAATAATGTCGGTCCCGAGAAGTGATAACTTCCTAGGGATGAATGTCAACCCACTTTGATAAAAGATTAGCTAAAATGATAGTGGATAAATTATAAGATGCATCAAATAACTAGATAGAAATAAATATTTGAAATATGCTAGATAATATAAGATGCAAATATGATAAAAATAAATTATATTAAACCAAACATGATCGGGTCGATGATGACCCAAGATTGAAAGGTACAATGGAAAACAAACATAGTAGAGTAGATCAAAAAATATAGAAACCAGGTCTATAACAGGATCTGAAATACTGAGAAGGTCTTGAATCTTATGTGGGAAAGTTGTGGAAAGAGAAAGGATGCAAGAAAATTGATAGATTTGATAACTGCAGACATGGTTGTTGGCAACTGGGTCGAACCAACGATGACTAGTGATGCTGAAGATGAAATCTGGGCTCCTAAACAAATGGATAAAAAAAATAGAGAGGATTGATTGTTGAAGGAAGATGTAGGATAGATGGTAGATGAAGTAAGGGATATAAACAAAGTTGATGTACATTGGGTTGAGGGCAACTAGGATGGGTCGACAACAAGTGGGTCTAGGTCAATGAGGTTTGGGTTGGGTTGATGATGATTGAGGCAGGAGATGAGAAAGAAACATAGAAAATATGCAAAATACTTAAGCTCTCAAAAATTGTATCCTCAGGAGAGGAGGGGTATGAGCATACTTATAGGGTTGACGAAGACCCGCATGGGTCATTGAATTCTAAGGAAAACTGTCAATTTAGGCGGTGGGATGATTCCCAACTCAATACAAAGGGGCACAAAGAGGGCATATTAGGGGTCTAAGGTGTTTAGGTGGGTTAGGGTTTCATATAGAGGATAAAAGGTGGTTTGGGGATATGAAAAAATTGAATGAGGGTAGGTGGGAACTTGGGGATGAATAAAAGGTAGTTAGAGGGTGGAAAGCATTAAATGAGGGTCAAGGAATAATACATAGGATGTGATTAGGATAATAAATATGATTAGGGATTAATTAAATGGGATTATGGGTGAATTAGGGGAAATAAAATAGATGATTGGATATGATAGGAAAGTGTGAAATTAGAATAAATGGGATTTAGGAGGGAAATGATAATTAAAATAGGAAGAGATATCTCTATGTATGAGACAACAAAAAAGGGGGGAAAATGCATGATAGGGGACAAGCGTACCAAAAATTGGTGTCTACAGAGTGCTCAGGAAAAAATTCATGAAAAATAGAGTAGAAATGAAGGAGTTATGAGAAAATTTATGTTTATAGAGGAGGGTTTCTTTGCAAAATATGAGCATGCACAAGTAAATCAAAAATGGAGGATGAGGAGTTAATGAAAAATGGCTCCAAAATGCTCAAGTCCTGTTTAAATATTCAAACACCAACCAAGCCAAACCCACCTCTTGGTTTCCATGCACTTCTTCTCCTTAACTTGGGTTGAGAAAAGTGAAGACTTTATAATTGAGGTAAGTGAGTCTCCATTGCACCTTACCACATTTGGTAAATGATGCAATTTGCACCGCAACATTGCAAAGTGTGCTATGGGGTGAGTTGTCATGAGGAGGGGGGATTGTTTGCAAATTAGGGTGAGATGAAGACAATTTTATAACATTAAAGTTGTGAAATCAAGTTCTAGAGGAGCAAGGGCTACCAAGGGGTCACACTTTTCAACACATGATGATATTTTGCAGTAGGTGCAATGGTGTAATTTTTAATGCAACACTACAAAATGCGCCAAGAGTCAGGTTTGTCATGAAGAGAGGACTAGTTTACATGTGAGGTGGTTAACACTTACATAGTGCCCAACTTGGTCACTAAAGTGATGAAATGAATTTTCCTCCAATGGGTCACACTTTATAGCACCCGATGCACTTTTGCACCATGTACAATGGTACAATTTGCACCATAGCACTAAAAAATGCACCAAGAGTCAGGTTTGTCATGAGAAGGGGACTAGTTTGCAACCTAACCACCAAAGATGTCACTTAAGTTATGAAAGAGTATTTCCTCTAAGTGGTCACACTTTGTAACACCTATTACACATTTTCACTAGGTGAAAAGGTGCAAAAGTGATTTCAACATTGCAAAGTCTAACCTGGACACTTATAATAAGTACGAATTCACCAAAATTTGCCAAAAATAGAACCAAGAGCTTCCCTGAGAGTATCATGGACAAACATTATATGATTTTGTTATCATGCAAATGTGCAACATGGAAATTGACAATTTCCAAGCATGACAACAATACCCCTGTGCCAAATTTTTCATGTTTTACCATTCTGAGCACCCCAAGTCTACCCAGTCAATTCCAATGACCTCCTAGTTGATGTTAATATAGTCCCCTAGGTGAAAGTCAACCCCCTTAGGTGATTTTAGGTGTTCTTGAAAACTGCTATTTTTGGGCAGTATTGGGAAGGGCTACCACTGGCCTTCCTAAGACCGATGCACACCCCTGGAGCATAAAAAGGAGCCAAATCCAATGTGGAGGAAAATTTAAGGTATATTAATATCATGAAATTAATTTTTGAAGATTCAGGAAAGGTATGGAGGAGTTGGGGTAGTTTCATCAAAAATAAGGTTTTCAGGCCTAGGCAGTGCACACAACCAAAAAAACAACTGAACTTGGGGGAGTGATTCTGAGAGCTCTGGATGGAGTTAGGAGCTAAAAAAACATCTTAAGAAAGGTTATTAAAATACCTAAAACATGGTGAAATCAAAATTTATACAACACCTTGGCGCAATATGTCTGCAATCAGTTTTTTTTCATAGGCCTAGTCAATGCACAGGGCCGAAAAATCAACTGAAATTTAGGGAGTCATTCTGGGAGCTCTGGATGGATTTAGGAGCTAAAAAAAACATAATCATAAAGGTAATTCAAATAAATATAATACGGTGAAATAATAATTTTCACAACACCTTAGTGAAATAGGTCTGTAGGTAGTTTTTCTCATGTACAGGTAAGTGACCAGATCCAAAATCCAATTTTCAAGGGAATAAATGGAAGAATAAATATCTGAAACCCCAACCATTAGATTTAAAAGGACATTTTCAGTCAATTTCATATAACATTTCACCAGAAAATTCTATCAGGAGCTCAAATTATCACCATTGCAAGTTCGTTGTCAAGACCTCATACTTAGCCATATTTTGAAGTGGACACGTGTCAGCTCCAAGAGCCTATCGCAATTTTATGTCCCTTTCATCCCTCAAAATAGGGGAAATGAAGGAAAATAATATTTTCCCAACCCCTAAAAGACCCCTGATCACACATAGGACCTCCAAGATTGCCAGTTCAGCCCCCAGGTGCTTGCGGGAGCTCAAACCCTCAACTGTCAAATCCGTGACAAGTGTCAAGCTGATGGGAGCTATGAAAATTGATGTCCCTCATGTACCTTTGTCTTATGGGAAATCAGGGACAAGAAAATTCACCTAGTCCCCAAGGAAACTTATGGTCACCTATGTGACCCCTTTAAGAGAAGTTTTCCATCCCTCGAGAGCTAGTGGAGCTTGTATCCTCAACTGTCAGATCTGTTACCACATGTCATCACTTGACACACTGTGAAAATTGATTTCCCTCATGTCCCTTTGTGTTGGGGGACATCAGGGACATAAAATATTTCACCCCTCCCCCTTGGAATGGAATTTTTAAATATTTTAAATTTGATACTTCACCATTTCTTCCTGTTTCATCTTCTTCACACTTCACCCTGACATTACTCTAAAACTTGTTCACCATTTATTTCTCACACAGAGTCCATAATTGATGCTCTAAACTAGATCTAAAAAAAACTAAACACTCAAATACATGAATACATATAGGTTTTAGAAGATATCTTGATTATAAAATCCAAAGAAATGAAGGATGGAGAAGAAGAACGAAGATTCTCTCCTAAAAACTCTCGTCATCGTGAATCATAAAATATTCATATATTCCAAAATACAAGACAAATTGAGATTCCGTATTTTGTAGACTTCATAATTTTTCAGGAAGATCTAGATGCAATAAGTGTGAGGTCAAATGGTTCTTTGAAATAGTTTTTCTGACAAAAAACCCATTTTGTACCCTAGCTCACATTCGTCGGATTTCCCATCAATCCGGAAATGGAAACAAACTAAATTTTTTTATATGAACTCAAAATGAAAAACCTATTGCAAGAGATAAAAACCAGACCAAAAATTTTTGAGCTCCATCAATGGCCACCATGGCAGCTTCGTGCTTGAAGCCACTGCCAGGTGAAAATTTTAAATTTGGTTTCCAAACATTCTAATGGGAAAATCAAGTGAAATTCAGAGGATGTGGCCACAATGATGAGATGATTCTAAAAATATATGTTCTTTTTTAAACCAAGCATTGGAAGTTTACTTTCTAAAAATAGTAAGTTTTCCTATATAGACTTGCTATGCTTGGGAAGTCACCATCAAAAGTGGTTATGTAAAAGGCAATGTGCATTGAAGATCATGAGGAAGACATAATGATTGTCTAAATTAGAGAAAAATTAAAGTGACCACTTACTAAAGCCCCCTATATGGGTGCTTACTAAATAGTAATTCACCCCAAGAAGTGGTCAAAGTGAAAGCAGTGTGCACAGGAGTGAATGAGGGAGTTCATTGCATCATGATGATTAAGAGGAGGAAAAAATCACCTCTTACCAAAAATATTAAGTCTCCCATCTAGGCACTAGCTATTATTAGTAAGTCACACTCAAAAGATATTTTTGGCATAATAGGACACAGAGGGATGATCATTTAGGTCAACATCATCATTCGGGATCATTATAGGCATTTCTCTAAAGTCATTCAACATCCATCTCAGGGAACTTGAAAGTGTTTTTTGACACTCATTACATGGTTCGAGTCACATGTATATCATGTATAGGGTGGAAGTTATAGTCATTAGCAAAACAATTCATTCAAATTGGCAGGATCGGTTCTAAGTTCCTATCTCTTCAGAAAGGATATTTATGAGTCAGTGTTTGTGGTCATCAGTGAAGTCATTTGACAAGTGTTTTTGAACACTTAAACCCAAGGTGTCCTTAACCCATCCATAGGAAATTATAAAGGTGCAAAGAGTTCAAGGATTTAGAGATTGTCACATTGGTGCATTCCATAGATTCATCTAGAAGGATATGTGTACTTCATCCAAGGAATATTATTTGTCATCGGTGTTTCTACCCCCTTCTTCTTCCTTCTCTCTCTCTCCTGTCCTCCCTCCCCATACTTTATCTTTCCTCCATGTTCTAATTATTTGTTGGGGTGCACCTTTTATATGTCCTTTGATGAAATTAAAAATTAACTTTATGCTTCTAATGTAAAAGTCACCTTTATGTTATAAAAAGGGACTTAATATTCTCCTAGGAATTTGAAAAGTTTTAAGTTGTACGAGGACATATGAAAAACCATTGGGGGGGTAGATGAAGATTCATCTCTCATTCTATAAATTTTAAAGGCCTTCTCCTTTCAAAGGTTTGATGATTGATTTTGTATACTTAAGAGTGCATTGAGAGAAAAAAGGAGATAGACAAATTCTTCCATTCTCCCATTCTCAATTTCCTCCATTTCTCCACTATGTACAACTTTTGTTTGAGTAAATAATACAAGAAGAAGGATTTTTTTATCTTTCTTTGACTAAGGGATTTCTTGATACATGGTGATAAAAAATTCTATTTGGTCTTATTGCTACTTGCAAAGTTGTTTCCTCTTAATTTTAGTGCATGTGATGAAACTTCTAACTAACTTGTGTGTAGGAATATGATTTTCTACCTGCAACGTTAGTTCTCCTACCTCTTTTCTCACTTCCCTTTCCCACTCTTCAGAAAAAGTATTCCTAGCAAGAGATTCCTAGATTTTCCACAGGGTCAATGGAGTACCCCTATTGGATCCTTGGTTGTAAGGCCACCAGGAAAAATTTAACTTTTTACTCGCGCATGCATTTACGACAGCTGCACCGGTTAAGTAGAGGGACTTAGATTCCCAAAGCGTTGGAAAGAAACCCAAAAATTTGTTCCCCAAAAATTTTCATCACCAATAGATTTTTACTGGAAAAATCTTGTTGAGATTAATGGTACCACCTTTAGGATCTAATTATTCCTGTAATTAATTCACCCCACTTTTTAATTCCGATCAATCCTGTGCGTCGGAAGGTCAAACTGCCATAAGAGAGAAACTTCCATTTTTTTCTACTGTATCACATGTGCTATGTATAGGGTTGAATTAAATTCATTTTTATTTCTTAATCGGGTCCCAAATCCATTTGGAACTCCTAGAATGCTCATTTGAACCTCCACCGAGATTGACGATATTCACTTGCACTGTCAGGCCAATATCTCAAAATCATAACGACAGAATCTCTTGAATTTTTTTTCAATGTGAAGTAGACATCTTTAGATTTACAATGAGTGTTTGGTAACTTCACAAAATTACATGAGGTAGTTGTACCATCTAGAACAAGCTCACTAGATTTTTCACTCCTTTCATTTCTCTACTTGTGCTACAAGTAGCCCGGTGTTGCATAACTTATTCTTAAGCCAGCTTCACCTTACATAAATTCCCTAAACTACCTCATATGATGTTATAGCTCAGTAACACTCTACTCATATGCATTATCCCTTCTTTATTCATCTCAAGAGGATGTTCATTGGGTGCCAAAGTCCTGAAAATATGCCATTTTAGGCCTCCGGGAGAAATTCCTTCAAAGAGGATGAAAATGAACCCGTGAATTGCTTCCCACCAACTTACCTGCACATAAAAAACACTCTAAAAATCTAGTTATCAAATATCTCTTGGCCATTATGAGGTTTACATAGTTAGATTTGGCCAGAGGGCAAGTTTACATTACCTGATTCAGGGATTTTTATAGTGCGGGCTTAGTTTTTCATGCTAGACATTTAACATGACAACATACCACAAGACACTACATCACAAATTAGAATCTTCTTTGGTTTAACATGATCTTTTGGGGATTAGGATTAAAATTAACTTTATTAAGGATTCTCAAGCTTATTCACATCATACTCAATGCAAAATAGTCTTATAATCAATGATTTAGAATCATTTGTATGCCAAACTTGTGTTTTGCACTAACTAGGCCTATTAAGCTATAATCCACTTTATTAGTTTTTCAAGGAATTTATATCAAATCACTTTCTTTCAATGCTTTAATGTCTGACATTTGAACTCATAATCACAAATAAATACAAATTTTATAGATCCACCACTTTATCAAGACTAAATGGGCATAAAAATAGTAATAGGGCTACTAGGCCTACATGACAGTTTGGAGGTCTTAGACTAGATTAAGATTTTAGGAACCTTCCCAATGGTTTATAGAGGTTCAAATCTAGCTTTCAATACCATTCCAACAATTTCATAATTTAAATTGGCTTACAAGATCAAAAGAACACAAAAAAATTGCTCCAACCCAAGTCTCAATTAGGCCTCCTACTTGCCCGACATACTTAGTCAACATTAACGGTACTTGTACGGACACCAAAATTCCCAAAAAACCTCAAAAAACTAGTTACAATACATAAAAACACACCTACATGAAAATTTTGAAGATTTTCACTGGTGGAATCATAAAAATTAAAATATGCAAGTTTTTGTGTAAAAACCCTATGCAAGATAAAGGTCAGGCCAAGAGGAGAAAAACATGTTTTGCTTATTAACACACTTATAATATATTATTGTTTCTAATTTTTCTATAACAATAATATCAGACCTATTTATTCCTAATAGATTACAACATTTTTTACAAGTATAGTTTCTTATGACTAATTATAATATCATTAGAGTTCCAGATAGTGAAACCTTTCAATTTCGTGCATTAAAGCCATCTCTTTCAAATATTCTTGGAAACGTGCCACATGGAACATGGAACTTTATTAATCATAAGCAACCTTTAATATGTTTTGGTGTATTTATAAGAAATAATAAATATATGTCTACGGGAAGCAATGTCGAGCTTGTGATTGGTTGTTTTAAAAGTAGTGATAGTCACTTGTTAAAACTGACAAATACCAATAACCATTTAGTGGATGATAGTTGTCACTTTTCCAGGCCTATTTCAGGGACTTCCATTCAAAATGTGGGTGTGTTAGACCTTCATCCTAGAATAGATCCCTTGTTGTTGATCCTCATCCATCAAACAATGCATAATATTTACTAATAATTTAATAAAACACACTTCATATCACAAATCCATACGTATCTACTGATCACTAAACTGCCAACACATCATTATTGCCAAAGGTTAAAAATCACATGGATTATGCCATGTGTGTGGTCAACAAATCAACATCCAAACTTAAGGGAAAAATTAAAATACCACCATTGTCCCATTAGATGTTTTCAAAATTCACATAAGTTTTTATATTTGCCGAAAAAAATCTACAATTTGTAAAAATTATCCTTCATTCACCACTCCATCCACAACTTGTTTCAAAAACTATATTATTTTTCACCAATGCCACGATCGCTGATTTTAGATAATTCACCAACCCTAAAAATATGGTTATGGCCATATTCACCACGATTTCTATAATTTTTTAAGGTAGGTTCCTTAAAATTTTCCCTGGTAAATAAGCTTTGATATCATCGAATGTTTGTTGACAACTAACATCCCAAGTAAGTGTTGTATATTTTTTCATGAGATGTGTAAATAGTTAGGTCTTGTCAGCTAGTTGTGCAAAGAAATGACATATAACTTGGATTTTACCTTGTAAAGAATGAAGTTGATGAAGCTTTCATGGATGAGGCATATCTACTATGACACGGATATTTTGGGGATCAATATCAATACCTCATCGGGAAATGATGTATCCTTATAATTTTCCAGTAATAACTCAAAAGACCCTTTTTTGGGATAAAGGTGGACATTATATTGTTGTAAACATGTAAACAATGTGCAGAGGTTATGAGCATAGTCAATGTGGTGTTTAAATTTGGCAAGAATTTCATCAACTTAGTCCTCAATGATCTTATGAATAGAATCGTGGAATGCATGGGTCATAACATATTGGTATGTATCCCTCACATTTTGAGACCAAAAGGCATAACAATATGACAAAAATTTCCTTAGGGGGTAGTAAATGAGGTTTTTCTTGGTCAGCTAGGTTGATTTTGATTTGATTATATACATAAAACCCATCCATAAAAGAAAGCACATCATGACAAGTAGTGGAATCAATAATAGAATTTATGAGTGGTAGAGGAAAACTATCTTTAGGATATGCTTTATTGAGGTCACAAAATTTGGTACAAAAACAAACTCTCTCATTGGGATTCATAACTGGAACAATATTGGAGACCTATTGTGGATAGTCCACAACATGAATAAACCCAACATCTAAAAAGCATTGAATTTATTCATTTACTAATAAGGCCATACTTGGATGTATTTAATGGATTTTGTTGGATGAGTTTAGCATCAACATATAAAACAATGTTGTGCATAACTATAAATGGGTCAATTCTTGAAATGTCACTATAATGCCAAGAAAATAAGTCAGGGAATTCTTGGAGAACCTTTTGTATATTAGCCCATTCAATATCACTAAGGGAAAAAACTAGAAGAATAATACATGGATCATCATCAATACTCAGTTTATAAGGAATGATTTCTTAATTAAGTAAGGTGGATCGATCTTCAGGATACAATTGAGTGGGAATTGTGTTAGAATAATCATTTTGGGAAAGGTGTGTAAGGAGTGGGGGAACCTCTTCTTGTGATGGTGTGAAGGGAAAGATTCGTATGGTCACATGTAATAAAAGAGTGCCTCATCATTGTGAAACTCATCTAGATAAGGGATATAAGGAGAAGCAATGTCATCAATAAGGTGTGGATGAACTAGATGCATCATGGGGAATGAGACACAGTGAAAATATCAAAGTAGGCACGTGCAGGGATAAAATGGGTTCCCCAAGAAATTATAGTACAGGATCAAGGGACAAAGATGATATCAGATTTATCAAGATTCTGAGGGATGGAAACATGCTCAGTGATTCCTTGAACAATTTTTCCAAGTCCCAAGCTAGAGAAGCCATGTCGAAGAAAATACTTATAACCAATACAATAGGCAGTATAATCAACAACAGATGGGGTGGGATGATATGAGGAAGTGGATGGATGATAATGAAGAATGGTGTTACAATAAGTAAAAGGGGATGTATAAACTAAGACATCATAGACAACACCCTAAAAAAATTAAGTTAAACATAAAAGGTAGAGGGAACAACATGCATAGAATGTAACCATGGGAGGCTTAGGAGAAAATTATAAATGATATTTGTTGACGACCATCCTTGGCAGATAGAGTCGTTAGAGTCATGGGAATCCTTAGGTTGGTGGGACATGCTCCCTAAGGGGACCTCCAGGTTTTAAATAAGTTGGTTCTTCTCTGTGAGGTGAGATATGGATCAGAAAAACTAAAAAAAAATAGAAAAAAAAACTAAGGCGATGTGCCGAAAGGAAAACATCAAGAGGCCAACCGAGACCACAACCATCATAAACTACTCAAGCATAGTGCCGAAGATTGCAACAACATTCAAAGATGCACAGTTTCTACATGCAAATAAAGGCAATCAGAGACAATAAAGCTATGTTAAGCATGAACTGGAAAACATCACATTACATATATGTTACTCCAATGGTTGTGTACAGTATTACATATAGAAAAGAGGCAAGATTGCCGTTACAGCGCCCAGGTGGAAAGATGGAGTTTCAAGATATCCTTTTCCTAACAAAAGAGAAATTTAGTGATAGAGAAGAAATTATTAAGACCCCTGATCACTAAAAGTCTCTCTGATCTAAAAGGTATTCCTCCCCCCCCCCCTTTTTTTTACATCAAACTTTGATTACAATATATATAGGAGGAGAAAGAAGTGAGAGATAATTCTCGAACTCCTTTCTAGCCACCCTTTAATTATGATAAATGATGTGAAGTGACCGAAACAGATCTCTCCAAATCTCCCCCACAGTTTTTTCCCCTTACAAGGAGTGAGATCCATACTCATTTAATGCATCCTGATTATTTTGTAACTGGCTCCCTTGAGATGGACTCTCCTTTTGAGGAAACCCTTTTCATCTATTTATTACATAACCATATATTTTGATCTTTTGCATATTGGTTTCCGTTCCCAAAACTCAAATAGTGTGCACTTTTTCATTGTAATGAAACTAATTTTTTTGAATGCAGATGAATCACTTGAGTTTCAATAGGCTGGCATTCTCCTTTTATGAGGTTACGCATTAATGCTCTACTAAAATGACAATCAAGATGACCCTTCACCCCGATCTTTTGAAGAATCCCAAACTTTTAGGATCTTATAGATAAGACTCCAAATCATTCATACGTGGTGAATGGCTTGTCCTTTTATGCTCTACCTTGAAACTAGAGTCCACTTACTGTAAGTTCCACGTGGAGGACTTGTGCATCCTCTTGACTATGCTCTCCTTTATGGCTCTCGGGGATGCGCTGGGTGGACACTTCACACCATCCGTGGAATTCCTCTTTTCTTTTGGGTCATTAAAGGGGTCGTGGTATATGAACATCATCTATCGAGAGGGTCTTATTTTTTTATTCCATGTGGAAGCTCCATGGGATTTTAAGACCTCGCCTCCTCCTCTGACTTCTGAAGTTGTGCCTGCTTGACACTTGGCGATGTCCATAAGTTATTCGGTTCCCTTTATAATTTGGTTAAGTCACCTATTTTATTTTGGCAAATATTTGGCTTCAAATGTGTTTCTCCTAACTGTAAAAAATTAAATAATAGTCTGGCGACTCACGGGGACCATTTTAGCCTACTAAATGAAAAGAACCCATGATCTCCCATTATAAACTTAGTCTAAAAATGGAGCTTTGAAACCACTGTGAATATGAGCCTTGGGTCCCTTTCATGTTTTTTATTTGATTCTCACACTTTTCCTCTTTGAAAATGAAAACCCTATAAATTTCTTTTTGTGAGAGTAGAAAATTGAGAAGATGACCCAAGAAATCCCTTGGCTGATTTTAGTTACTTTGCATTTGTTTGAAGTGAAAACTACAACAGCCTCAGCTAACTATGAATTCCTTAGTGAACCGGAGTCTGGTACTTCTAAAAGAGTAATATAGAAGTGTGCTTATATAAAATATTAAACATACATGCCTCAAATGGGACATGCAGTGTGTGCCTGAGCACTTATTCTACTAAAATCAATTCTACTCCTCCTAATCTAATTGGTTTTAGTATGAGTTAAACAAATCCTAAAATAGGAAAGGAAAATTATCTTCCTTTTCTTATAAAATGTGGCCATGTGATTAATTTGGCTATAGACATAGCCTGTAGTGAGAGTGAAAATCCACCCTTCACTTTTGTACCCATGGTATCAGTGAACAGTATGAATACCTCCTCTTATTTATTTTTTGGCTGGAGGTGTTGTAATTGACCCTTGGGGTCTTGAACATCATCCTCATGTTCTGAAGTGAACATTACGAGTGCTGGAACTTTTCTCAATGATAAATAGCCTATGGCGGGGCTTGGTCCTACCCTCTACTTCTTTCCATCACTATGGCTTGTATCTTTTTTATCTAGGCTCTCTTCTATATCTCTTTAAAGGGTGTCATCTTGTTCATCTTCTTTCCCCTCTCCCTCTTTAACAGATTCACTGGTGATTCCAGGCTCTTGGATTGAAAGTAAACAAATTTCAATGATACGTTTTCTAGAGCCTCCAAACCGGGTCCAACAGAAAGGTCATGAGAAACAGGTGGCCTTTCTCATGAGACCGATGAAGTGAGAAAATATGTAATTTCAACTGGATCCTCTTCATTGAGACATCCCTCCAAATCGGATAAGCATTCAATCTCATCATCCTCATGTTGTGCCGAGGTCTCCTCTTCTTTAATGATGGTTTTTGAGTTTGCAAATATTTCATCTTGCAATATGAAACCCATCATTAAAAACATTTTGTGGGGAATTGCTTTGTGGGGAGGAGAAATAGAGGCAACCCTTGCATCCTCTCTTCTTCTCGGTAGGTGATACGTACCTTGTGAGTGCATATCACTTCTCACTATATGATCCTCTTCTATTGGATTTGGAGCCTTTGTTTACTAGTGTGTGAGGTATAGCTTCTCAAAGAAGGTGGTAGTTTAGAAATTTTTGTTTGGAGATGGACAAGGGGAGGATCCCTTGGTGGTAATGAATTCATTATTGCACAATTTCATATGACGAAGAGAAACAGTAGAGGTGAAAAGGAAAATGAATGAAAATGGATGAGAGGGAGGTCTGTGAGCCTTTGTAATGATTTTTTTGGACCCTACGGAGCTGATGAGAATGCATCATAGTTATCTTCATGGAAGCTTGAACCCTATCAAAAATCCACCCAGTTGATGCCATTATAAAATATCACTCTGATTTGTCCCACTGGGTGTGCCATAAAAACTGTTGACGGACATCCTTGGTGGACACTTCTGTCAGAGTCATGGGAATCCTTAGGTTGGTGGGACGTGCACCCTAAGGAGACCTTCAGGTTTTAAATAAGTTAGCTCTTCTCTGTGAGGTAAGATAGGGATCAAAAAAATTGAAAGAAAATAGAAAACAAACTAAGGTGACGCGCCAAAAAGGAAAACACAAGGAGGCCAACCGAGACCACAACCATCATAAACTACTCAAGTACAGTGCCAAAGATTGCAACAATACTCAAAGATGCATAGTTTCTACATGCAAATAAAGGTGATCAAAGCCAATAAAGCTATGTTAAGGATGAACCGGAAAACATCGCATTAGCATATATATTACTCCAATGGTTATGCATAGTATTACATATAGAAAAGAGGCAAGATTTCTGTTACAAAGCCAAGGCGGAAGGCTGGAGTTTCAAGATCTCCTTTTCCTAATAAAAGAGAAACTTGGTGATAGAGAAGAAAATATTAAGACCCCTGATCACTAAAATTCTCTCCAATCTAAAAGGTATATCTCCCCCCCCCCCCTTTTTTTAGATCATACTTTAATTAAAATATATATAGGAGGAGAAATAAGTGAGAGACAATTCTCAAACTCCTTCCCAACCACCCTTCAATTATGGTAAATGATGTGAAGTGACCAAAGCAGATCTCTCCAAATCTCCCCCATGATTTTTTCCCCTTCCAAGGAGTGAGAGCCATACTCATTTAATGCATCTTGATTATTTTTCAGCCAACTTCCTTGAGATGGACTTGCCTTTTGAGGAAACCCCTTTTGGCTATTTATTACATAGCCAGATATTTTGATCTTTCACGTATTGGTTTTTGTTCCCCAGACTCAGTCGGCATGCACTTTTTCACTGTAATGAAATGACCCATTTAAAATGCAGGTGAATCATGTTAAGTTTCAATAGGCTGGCATTCTCTTTTAGGAGGCTTACGCATTAATTCTCAACTGGAAATGACAAGCTAGATGACCCTTCACCCCGATCTTTTGAAGGATCCCAAAATTTTAGGATCTTATAGATAAGACTCCAAAATCATTCATACGTGGTAGAATGGATTGTCCTTGCATGCTCTGTCCTAGAAACTGGAGTCCTTGCTCGCTGCAAGATCCATGTGGAAGACTCACACATCCCTCTTGGCTTTGCTTTCCTTCATGGCTTCTTGGAAATGCACTGGGGTGGACACTTGGCACCGTCCTAATGATTTTTCTTCTCTCTCTTAGCCAGTAAAGGGTCCGCATAGTATACAAACATCATCTCTTGGGTGGGGTCCATTTGTTAACTCCACGTGGAAGACTCCATGGGAATATGAGACTTTTCCCACTCTTCTGTTGACTTCTGAAGTTATGCCTGCTTGACACTTGGTCAGTTGTCTACGTAGGATGCTTGGTTCTCTTTAAAAAAAATGGTTAAGTTCCCTCTTTATTTCTTGGCAAAGATTTGGCTTCAAAATGGGTTTCTCCCAACTGCACAAAAATTTAAATAATAGTCCCAGTGACTCACTGGGACCATTTAAGCCTGCTAAATGAAAATAACCCATGATCTCCCGCTATAAAACTTGTATTTTGAAACCACTACGAATCTGAGCTCAGGGTCCTTCGTCGACTCCATCTGATCCTGATATTTTTCCTCTCTTAAACTGAAACCCTGCAAATTTCTTTTTGTGAGAGTAGAAAGTTGAGAAAATGACCCAAGAAATCCCTTGGCTGCTTTTAGTTACTGCTACGTTTAGATTTTAAGTGAACACTACAACTGTCTTCAGCTGATGGTGAATTCCTTGGCAAGTCGGATCCTTTTTATGAGTCTGGCACCCCCCCTTTCAAAAGAGTAATATAGAAGTAGCACCTATACAAAGGATAAAACATACAATGTCCCAAGTGGGACATGTAGTGTGTATGCATAATAAATTTTTCTACTAAAAGAAAATCTACTCCTACTCCTGCTCTAATTGGCTCTGTATGTAAGCTAAATGAAATCCTGACACATGGAAAGAAAAAGTAGCTTCCTTTTCTTACAAAATGTGGCCATGCATATCAATTTGGCTGATAGACATAGCCTGTAGTGAGAGTGAAAAGATTACCCTTCACTCTTCTACCTGAGGTATCAGTGAATAGTATGAACACCTCCTCTCATTCATCTTCTAGCTAGAGGTGTTGTAATTGACCCTCAGGGTCTTGAACATCGTCCTCATGTTCTGAAATGAACATGACCGAGTGCTGGACATATTTCTTGGTTCCGAGAGGAACAAGCCTATTGTGCAAGGCTTGGTCCTATTCTCTACTTCTGTCCACCTCTCTGGCTTGTATCTTTTGGATCAAGGCTCTCTTGCGGAAATCTCTATGAAGGGTGTCATCTTGTTCATCTTATTTCCACTCTCCTCCTCTTTAGCAGCTTTGTTGGTGAGTCTATGGGCTCTTAGATAGAAAGTAAAAAATATTTAAATGATAGCCTTTTCTAGAGCCTTTGAACCAAGTCCAGTAGAAAAGGTCATGAGAAACAGGTCAGCCTCTGTCATGCGACTGATGAAGTGAGAGAATATGTAATTTCAATAAGATCCTCTTGATCAAGACATTCCTCCTAAATATGATAAGTTGTCAAGCTCATCATCCTCCTGACTGTGCCGAGGTTTCCTGATCTCTTTAGTGATGGCATTTGAAATTGCAAATATTCCATCACACATGATTTCATCTTGAAATATGAAATCCATCGTTGTAAATAACCCTTTGTGGGGGGACTACTTTGTGGGGAGGACAAACAGAAACAACCCTCCACACCCTCTCTTTTTCTCAGCAGGTGATACAGAACCTTGCGGGTGCATATCACTTTTCTACTATATGCTCCTCTTCTATTGGATTTGGAGTATTTGTTTGCTGGTGTGTGAGGTATAGCTGCTTGAAGATGGTGGTAGTGTAGAAATTTTGGTTTGGATATGGACAAGGGGAGGATCCCTTGGTGGTAATGAAGTCATGATTACATGACTTCATTAGGATGAAGAGAAACGGTATAGGCCTAGAAACGAAGATGAATGAAAACATGGATGAGAGGGAGGTTTGTGAGCCATTGTAATGATTTGGTCTGGACCCTATGTGAAGTTTCTTGAAGAGTGTTCTGCTATAGCTATCTTCATGGAAGTTTGATCTTTATTGAAAATTGACCAAGTTGTATTCCATAATAAAATATCAATCTAAGTCATCCCACTGGGCATGCCAGGAAAGCTATTGATAGACCATCCTTGGTGGATACTTCTGTCAAAGTCCATGAGAATCCTTAGGTTTGTGGGATGTGTGCCCTAAGGAGACCTCTAGATTTTAAAGAAGTTGGCTCTTCTCTGTGGGGGTGAGATAGGGGTTAGAAGAACTAGAAAGAAAAAACATAAAATAAACTAAGGCAATGCACTGAAAAGAATATATTAGAAAGCCAACTGAGATACACAGCCGTCATCAAACTACTTTAGCACAACACTGAAGATTGCAACAACATTCTAAATATGCATAGTAACTACATGTAAATAAAGGTGATCAGAGACAATGAAGCTGTGCATAGGAAGAACCGAAAATACCATTGCAATTGCATATATATTACTCCAATGGTCATGCACATTATTACATATAGAAGAGAGGTGAGATTGTCCATTACAAATCCCAAGAAGAAGGCTAGAGTTTCAAGATCTCATTTTCCTAACAAAAGAGGAACTTGGCGATAGAGAAGGAAAATATTAAGGACTCATTGATCACTAAACTACTCTAAAATTATCACTTTTTGGTAGTATCCTCCTTTTTTTACATTCAGACTTTGATTGCAATATATAGGAGGAGAAAAGGGTGAGAGACAATTCTCGAACCCATTTCTAACCACCTTTTCAAATTATAATAAATGATGTGAAGTGACTAGAAACATATTTCTTCAAATCTTCCCCATGACTTTTTTTCCCCTTCCAAGAAGTGAGAGCCATACTCATTTAATGCATCCTTGATTATTTCTGCAACCGAATCCCTTGAGATGGACTCACCTTTTAAGGAGACCCCCTTTCAACTATTTATTACATAACCAGATATTTCAATTCCTTGTGCATTTGTTTCTATGTCCCTTTTGATTCAAACGGTGCACACATTTTCATTATGCAATGAAATGACCCCTTTTAAATGTAGGTGAATCACTTAAGTTTCAATAGGTTGGCATTCTTTTTTTACAAGGCTTACGTATTAATGCTCCTACTTGAAATGACAAGTTAGATGACCCTTTCGCCTTGATATTTTGAAGGATCCCAAACTTTTAGGATCTTATAGATAAGACTTCCAAATCATTCATACGTGGCGAATGGCTTGTCCTTACATGATCCTGTCCTAGAAACTAGGAGTCTTCTCGCTTGTAAGATCCACATGGAAGACTTGCATGCACCCCCTTTGGCTCTACTTTCCTTCATGGTTCTTAGGAAATGCATTGGGTGCAGACAGTTGGTACCATCTGAGGATTTACTTCTCTCTCTTTGGCCAGTAAAGGGTTCATGGTATACGAACATCATATCTCAAGTGGGTCCCGTTTGTTGACTCCATGTGTCAGATACTTCATGGGAATCAGATACTTTTCCCCCTCTTTTATTTTTTTGAATTTACACCTATTTGACACTTGGCACTATCCACGAGCTATCTTGGTTCTCTTTAACAATTTAGTTAAGTACCCTTTTCTTTCTCAGCTGAAGATTTGGCTTCAAATGGGTTTCTCTTATCTGCAAAAATTTAAACAACAAGATTATTAGGCATAACATGAAATAATATATTAAGGGTACATGATCCTAATA
Source organism: Taxus chinensis (assembly GCA_019776745.2). NCBI lineage: Eukaryota > Viridiplantae > Streptophyta > Pinopsida > Cupressales > Taxaceae > Taxus > Taxus chinensis. Next base: position 711,056,351 of record CM034150.1, read on the forward strand.
TAATGGGTAGAGAAATTTCACCTAACACTTTCTTGGGAGTATTATAAAAAACACAAATGTATAAACTAGATGGGGTGAGACTAGAGGTAGAAAGGCCTATTTGATGTAAAAATGAAATATTACATATTTTACGACCAGATCTATTATCAACCAGAGAACGCTTGACTAATACATTGTGAATATGATCGTAAATATATAAAGGAAGTGCATTATCAACTAGTGTTTAGGAAGGAATATCATCAGAAGTAAAGGTAATATGCTCATGAGTTAAAGCCAAGGTTGAAGATACTCTATGTGTAACATAAATAGGGTAAGTATTAGATCAGATTAGGGTATGATCCGTAGTGTGTCATAAAGCATAAATACACTCCATATGGGCTTGGTAGAATATATTTAAAGAGATACCTATGGAGGATCCTAAGGTTCGATCAACAAACAAGTTCACCAAATGATTTAATAAAATTAAATCTAAAGTAAGGACACTGTTGATCAGATAACTATAGCAATAAATATATAAGATGAAGCTAAAGAAGTACACTAAATATTGATATATAAGGTTTGTAGACTGAATTAGATTGCCTGCATAGGTCTGAACTAATTCTGGGATAGAGACTGATCTAGAAGGGTGTATTATGGACTATGTGAGCTCTATGTCTGATTTTGAGATGTAATGATCTCAAGGACATAAGTACTTAGGAAAGGAAAAGGCCACCTGGGAACTAACATCTGATTTGGGCACTGGTGTTTGTGAAAATACTTCAGTCTTGGTTATTTATTTGTCAATTTTTGTTCGTTGTAGGTCGCATTAGGTTTCCTGTACTACTAATTTGTCATACATGCACCTATAAAAAAACCTTATCTACCTACACAAGAATCAAGAATACATTAGATTGAATAAAAAATGAATAGAGTTGGACTGACCCTGATGGTCACCCCGATGTGATCTTTTACTGATTTTTGCACTAAATTTCATACTCCATGTAGTTATGATGGTATGTGATTGGAATTATGACCCTTGAGCTAGGATGCCCTAATACCAGTCGCATAAAGAATATCAGGATACAACTACTTTGTCCCAATGTAAGAATGTGTGGTATGGAATTAAGAATAACCTCCCCTTATGTAGCCCAAAACGTAGTCCCTTGTGTTGTTATTTGGTATGTGGTGATATAGAAATGGTAACCCAATTTACCCTTAGAATAGTTAGTAGGTTGTGTATATATATGAGTTCTTAATTTGAATTTCGGCACATAGTGACACCAAAATTTGACATAGGTCATGAAAAGGAGACAATAAAAGAACTAAAGCAAAAGTAAACCAAAAAAGTAAAAAACAAGGAAAAGAGGACAAAAGCACCTAGAAGGACATTGACACCTAGACGTTACTGTCTTGTCTGGGTAGTACTATCTGCAGGAAGAAAACAAAAACAAAATGAAAGATATGAACATAAATCCATGTGATACGACCAATATGATGTAAAAGTAGAACCAAAGATGTAAGAAAAGTCAATCAAAAGAAAGAAAAGGACCAAAGAGGTGTCAATAGTTCCTAGTTTCCATACTTAGACATCTTGTATATAACATCATACTAGAGGCGTAATGTAATAAAGATAAGTACATATGTTAGTGACTAGAATAGGTACCCAGAAATCTAGTCAAACAAAAAAATTTAAAAAAATGCACAGGTTCAAAACCGTACATATTGGTCAAGACTGTATATATGGTCCTAACCCTTCCACACGTTTTTGCTTAGGGGGAAGAAACATCAACTTTCTCAGTAGTTTCAGGTTTATAGCTACATTTTCAGGTTTTTGGCACAATTTTAGATTCAATTCACTCAGTTGATACTAGTACAGGGGGTATGAAGTACTTCACTCCTTTTTCACTATGGAATTTAATTTATACTACAATTTAATAGTGTAAATTAATTTCATACTTAAAGGGGGGACAAATGTAGATACTCAAATTTGTCAATTCACTATTTAATATTGTTAGTTTTGACAACGAACTCTTGCTAAGATAAATATAAATTTTCCATTCCCACTTAGTACATTATGAGGTCTCGTGTTTAGCTTGTTTATCCTTACACATTGACATGTCATAAAATTATGAGAACAAAATGAATATAATACATAGAATATCATCAGGAAATAACTTATAAACTTTACTTGGAATGTTTTCCTTCCTTGGGAAGGGTTGTATACATTGGCTAAGATAGTACATTCGATCCTGACTGACTTGTATGGTCTTGGACCAACATGTCCTCTAACTATGCTTTCAAGTTCATATATTTTGTTGAGTCTTCTAATCTCTTTGGGTCAGCCTTTCATTGATAAATCATCCATGAAACCCTATATAAGGAAGTAAACACTACCCCTTTTACTAACCTAGAAATCATGTGGAACTACATTGATACACTCACTTCCTACACTTGTAAATGACACCAAAGGCTCCCTAATTCTCATAATAACACATCTACAATAATTAGGGAAGCACTATCTATAGGTATGAAAATCCTTACCAGTTTAAGGAACTAATCTCTCTCATCTATAAGCACTCAAACATTCCTTCCCCAAGCATCTTAGCTAGAGAAAACTCAATTCAAGTATGGTTAAAGATGGTGGTCAAATGTAGTTGCATTCAATGAGCTATCAAATTCTAGGTGGAGAATGACATGCGGTTTGAGACATTATCCAAGTAGTGCCAACATCGATTGTGCATGGGGTGCACACAACCCAACTAATGTTTGTTTTTTAGGACTTTTTATCCATGACTAGGGTTTGAGATGATGATTAAAGTATTTAGAGAGCTTCACATGATGATCAAAAAATAGGGTTTGACATCAACAAATATTTTCAAGCAATCATTGGTGTCAAGAATTTAAAAGGCCCAAATCCATGAGGAAATAATAATAATTGATCTTCCTCCCATGTTTTCCATCTATTTGTCCACATGTTTCATAAAAAAAAGAGGATACTTTTCATTGTATTTGTATTACATATCTTAAGAATCATATACGACACCAAGGTGACTATACAAAAATATATTATTTTTGAATTCCACATACAAAATTTGGATCTAAATTTTACCATCCAAGATGAATAAAAGGAAGAATTTTCCACTCCTAATGACCTGCATGAAAACATACCCAATGAATAGTTACATTAGTGTGCTCAAGACAAGAAGTAATTTGATTCCTATGATGTATTTGAGGAGTGCAATATGAGTACATACTATATCGAAGATTAAATCACCAATATTCCATGAAGGTTGAGAGAGGAAAATTGAAGCCATTGAATGTGGAAGATATCTTTGAATGGTTCCAAAGGCAAGATTTATTCCAATGTGGGTGTTTTTGGTGCCCATTTTGACCCTTGCATCCTTGATACCATCTTTACAAATTTCCCCTTTGTTTCTTCGTATGAGCCTTCCATTTCCATTATTGTTCCTTTTTTTATGCATATGGCTTGTGTTGTCATAGATCAATAAAATTTCAAAAAAATTAAGTCATGGTAAAATCCTTCATATTTTGTTCATTCTTCCCCTCTAGAAAAGGATTTAGTCATTTTTTGCAAAATTTGGGTTTGAATCAAGAAATTTGGATATTGAGAAACAAGTGGAGTTGTTCCCTTGTTCCACTTGTTTCCCTACTAGTAGTGCTAAGGTCGATTCCTTCATTCAAAGAGGGGAAATTGGATAAGTTAGGAACTGTCGAAATGTTCCATGGAGTTCCATGTGTTCTATGTATTCCTGAATTTAATGATCCCTTTGACACAACACAATGCATTCGGTGAAGTCAGGTAAATTAGGCACTTTTGGAATCTTCCATGGTTCTATGTGTGTTTTCTGCATTCCCAACTTAACTGATCCCTCAGAAACAACACAATGTTGTTAGAAAATTTGGGGTTTGGTGGTACTTCCTTGAACCATTCCCCTATTACATTAGTTCCTCGACCATCTGCCATATTCGACCATTGATTATTCATCCCCACCATGGAAAACTGGAATATTTCCTTTATTTTCACCTGTTCCCCTGATCGCTCACAATATCTGATTATTGACTAAATCAAAAATTTTTGACACTTAAGGAATAGTTCCCCCACTCCCCCATTTATCCAAATTTATAATTTACCTGACCCTCTAATCAGATAATTGACACATGTCCAATGATACAACAACCATTCAACAAATCAAGTAATTTACAATTTTGCTCATAGTTTTTATTCTACATATTCATTTTTCACAAAAATTTTTGCGTTGGGACCATCATGGAAAGGGATTTCCAAAAAGATCAATTCCTGGAGAAAAGGATGCATTATTTTTGGATATTTTAGCTATAGAAATTTTTGGTGGGAAAAACACCTCATTTTTACTAATGCAATGACAGATCTAATAGATAGAAATGATCTCTTGATCTATAACACCAAACTTATGCTTTAATAAACTAAGGGATTTTTTTATAAACCATTAATTAACTTGATGCCTTCAATGATTATTGGTATGTAACAAAAATAACCTAACATATTAACAAGTTTAAAAAATCCCTTAAGTTCATATTATGATGTAATGAATAACTTCATTAATTAGCCACTACTAAATTATTCTAACATTACTTAATATTCAAAATCCATCTAGACAATCTACGATAACCATCTACAAGTGCAAAGGATTCTAGATATTATCAATCATCCTTCTATACTCTTTATGATCCAGTATATGTTGTATACCATTTGCTTAAACCTTAATATAGGTTAAGAGAACTATTATCCATATTTTGCCCCCCGGAAAAATATTGGATCAGCCCCGACCCCACACAAAAGGAGCCAGAGAGATCACGTTTAAATCTTGCAAACGGGTCACAAAAGGACTCAACAATGGAATGGTGGGGCCTACGAAAGACTAAATGACCCTATGTAAGAAAGAAAGAGAAGAGATGGCTCTGTTGGGTGAATATGTGCATTAAATCCATTCTACAGGTCACAAGATGGCTCAGAAATAGAAGACAGTGTCATAAAGAAGACAGGAGCAATAAAGAGAAGAAATGGAAAAGATTCGAAGTCTTCAGGCTCAAAACAGTTCAGAAAGAGTCCAAAAATTGACTAAGTATGGAGGAGACAACAGAGAGAGCCACGTGTCAACACGACACTTCTCCAAAGTTGAACCCAAAAAGAGAGGCTCGAACAAGTGCCAGGACTCCACGTGTCTCAGGCTCGAAGCGGAGGCAGAGTCAAAGCATCAAAGTCAAAAGGCGGGTAAAGTGGGCCTAAAAAAAGGCTAAGTATAGAAATGCTAGCGGAATCAGCCACTTGTCAGCTCAGCGCTCCTCCAAAAGTTAGTCCAAAGGTATGAAAGGAATGATAAGTATATTGTTCCAAGGTGTGATCTCAGATGATAATAGCACACCACATTAGATTTACAAAGCAGAAGAGTTAAAATACCATATATGGAAATCCATCATAATCCATAATGCTCAATACATTACAATAGAATGACTTGAATTATTCAATAAGAAAGATGTACATATAGGAGGAGGGAAGTGCAACTACTACCTAAATCAGTGGTGAAGAACTCCCACTAACTAATACCGGTAGTTAAGTTAACTCCAAAAGACTAGTAAGCTAACTTCACATAACTGAGAAGCTAACTCAACACAACTAGTAAGCTAACTCCACACAACTAGCACACCTAAGCAAGCTAACCCAACAAGTGTAGGGTTAACACAAGTGTAAGAATTATCCTAATAAATAAATAAAAGGATAAATAATAACCTACACTAACACCCTCCCGTAAGCATAGCTTAGGTAGGTGAAAAAGAAGGTGGGTCCCGGAAACAAGGCCTGATAAGGTACCCACATACAACAACTGGGAAAAATGGACACCGCAAGGTACCCAAAACCAGTAATAACAAAGTAGAGAGCAAAATCTTGCTGCAAGATATCCTCAGAAGCTCGACTCCAAAAACTTGTAGAATGCTGAAGAAGTGTGGTGCACAATATGGTCTGAATCAACTACTCGATCATATAACTCAAAAACAACTGACACTGGGCTTCACCAGAATAGCTCCATACAAGGAGACTGTCAATGGAGTGATGTCAAAAGTGAAAAACAAAAACCAAACATAATTTGATCAACTGCTACAAATAGGTGTGCCACGATCCAAGAACAACCAAGGCAACAAGGCAAGGACACGAGATCCAAATAAATAGGAGTGCCACGATCCAAGAAAAGCCAAGGTAATAAGGCAAGGACATGAAACCTGAAGAAGCAGTATCAACACCACACCCTCCCATACTGTTGAATGAGTAGAGTGATACCACAGATTTGTATGAGTTGCCAAAATCAACTACTCGAACACTGACAAACTAACACTGGGCTCCACCAGAATAGCTCCCCCACAAGAGAGACTGTCAACATGCCAAAAAAAGTGTCGAAAATACAGATCCAAAATATCTCAACAAACAAGAGAGATATAAATGTATACACCCATAGATACAAGATTGCAATACCCAAAATTTTAGGACGTCGGGCTCAACCGAAAATGCATCCACAAGTGATCACAACACCCTCCCGAATTGGCACTTTATAATTGAGTGCATGTAAATATTAAAATGAGTAAAATTACCTTTTACAATTGAAATATGTGTATAAAAGTATCACCAATGCGTAGATCTCGAAAAAATACACAATTTAAAAAAAAATATCACCTTAATCCGAGCTACGGATCAAAAGTTATGAGCTCTAGAAGGTTTTGCTATTAAAATAATATTTTAATGTTGATCTTCTTTTCAAAAGGTACACGTGACACCCAAATGTCCAAAGGGTAAAAGAGTGCATCCACACGATATAGGCTTGCGACCAAAGGATAAAAGCCTGCGTCCAAAACTGAAATGTGCAGAGGGTAAAAGACTGCATCCGAAAGGTACACACTTTTATCCAATGGATAAAAGAATGCACCCAGAGGGTACAGATCTGCGTCCAGTGGATAAAAGACTGCATCCAAAACTGAAATATACAGAGGGTAAAAGACTGCATCTGGAAGGTACACGCTTTTATCCAATGGATAAAAGAATGCACCCAGAGGGTACATATCTGCGTCTAGTGGATAAAAGACTGCATCCAAAACCAAAATATCCAGAGGATAAAAGACTGTATCCGGAAGGTACACGCTTTTATCCAATGGATAAAAGAATGCACCCAGGTACAGATCTGCATCTACACGTGACACCCAAATGTCCAAAGGGTAAAAGAGTGCATCTACATGATACATGCTTGCGACCAAAGGATAAAAGCCTGCACCGAAAACTGAAATATGCAGAGGGTAAAAGACTGCATCCGGAAGGTACACGCTTTTATCCAATGGATAAAAGAATGCACCCAGGTACAGATCTGCAACCAGATTTGACTGTCTCAAAACATGGTCGAGTTTATAGTCGATTCTATGGTTTTGGCACCTTCTAAATCCAATGGCGCACTCCGTTTTGCATAAAAATGCATGCTGCAAAAAATTGCTCACAAATTCCAAATACATGAAAAAATAAACTCTTGCTTGCAAAGAAAAAAACTTACAGATGGATGTCTACATCATCTATAGCTCTGATACCATGAAAGGAACGATAAGTATATTGTTCCAAGCCACGATCTCAGATGATAATAGCACACCACATTAGATTTACAAAGAAGAAGAGTTAAAATACCATATATGGAAATCCATCATAATCCATAATGCTCAATACATTACAATAGAATGACTTGAATTATTCAATAAGAAATATGTACATATAGGAGGAGGGAAGTGCAACTACTACCTAAATCAGTGGTGAAGAACTCCCACTAACTAATACCGGTAGTTAAGTTAACTCCAAAAGACTAGTAAGCTAACTTCACATAACTGAGAAGCTAACTCAACACAACTAGTAAGCTAACTCCACACAACTAGTACACCTAAGCAAGCTAACCCAACAAGTGTAGGGTTAACACAAGTGTAAGAATTATCCTAATAAATAAATAAAAGGATAAATAATAACCTACACTAACAAGGTAGAGACCCAAATGAGTGCGAGCTCGCCATGTAGCCTAGGGTCCGAAAGGGTAAGAGGTTCCGTTAAAAAGTCTAAAGATTTGTTGAGGCTTCCAAGTGTCAACCCAACGCTCCTCCAGAGGCAAAATCCTAAGCGGGTCTTTAAGCGAGTGCGTTTATCTCCACGTGTCCCGTTTCAAAAAGGGGACATGGTTAGGTTGAATAGTCAAACACAAAAACAAACCAACGAAAGGTGCCAAGTGTCCAAACGACGCTAATTTAGGAGTATAATAAAGGAAAGGTTTTCAGACAAGTGTCAGGCCACCACATGTCCCCGGTCAAGATATATGTCCTTGTCGAGCAAAGGACTTAGGAAAAAACATAAGGAAATTGAACAGGCCATGGAAGAAGCCACGTGCTAGCCCCGCGCTATTCCAAAAGAAAAATATAGATGCCACCCTCAGACGTGTGCCAACACTCCATGTGTCCAGTTTAAAAAGGGGACCCGTTTTCAAATTGTTTTCCCACTATTTTGTGTGGACCCAACCCTAATATTTAAATGGTCATATATTTTGACCGAAGGATCAGATTTGTAACATCCCCATTTTAAGATACTAGAACAAGGGAATTTTTTTTATACAACGTTCTCTGTTCTGAATTATATAATTCAAACACACGTTCAAGTTTTAATAATTGTTCTTTGTCCAATTAATTTAATTCGGATCACACAATTTCTTTTAAAACCAATGTTATCTGTTCACATATTTGTAATATGGAACACACATTCAATGTCATTCAATCATATAACAGATACCATATGTTGCTGTAAATGACTCGAAGAACTACCAATCTTCCATTTTATGGCTCAGAGTTTCAGCGATCTCTCATTTCATGACTCGGCAACTTACCGATCCTTCATGTTAATCCATGCATGGTATAATAAGTATACATGGTTCTTTTACCATTTCTTGTTATCGAAGTGATCCATTTAAGAAGCCTATCTGAATATCTATTACTGATATTCATCTAACATCCTGCATCTTAAACTAGGTGATTAGGACAACACAACCAGCACTTGCGATACTTTGGCCAAATATTTTCACATGCTTTGCATGATCATATTCCTATATGTGATACACATCAATGGAATACGTCCTTCACCTCACTTCGTCTGTTATCTAGAATGGTCTTTCCTGATCTCTGTCAGTCCTTCCGTCTAAGGTCAAGCTCTAACCCCAACTAGCAATATGAATGAGTATAGGAAGTTACTCATGGTAACTAAAGGTACGCAGACATACGGTGTCATCCCTAGGCGAATCCGTGTGTCTAGCTACCTTTAGTCCTCCGGAGTCACTCCATATACGTGATCACATTCCTATCCCCATCACGAAACTTAGTATCCAGCTTATGTAAACTTGATGATTTGATTCCGGAGGGCGTTGTAACATGTCAGCTACAACATTGTGTCGTCATGAAGGCCCCGCCTTCATGAAGACACCATATTGTAGCTGGCATGTGCCAAGGTCCTATGGAATCCTCTCATCAAGAAGTACACATCCAGATCGAGTGTGATTAGATTATAATCTTAATATTTAAGATCAATTTTCAGTAATTGTGCTGATCCTTTAACCTCGTTCTCGTTACAGTTGTATGTAGCTAAGAGAGAATTAATTTGTCTTATAGCTTAATATACATCCTCTCCTTCATACTGAAGGGTTGCATATTTTCTTCTTGGTTCTGTTCTTTAATCTTCAGACTAATCAATCCATTACAGATGAACGCAATAAGTTTAACCTATTAAACTTAACCAAGTTTTACCCACAGTTGTAAACAAATTCAGAATTCCATCTTATTAGACATCATTTAAATGAGGTCTAATTCTAAATGAATGTATTCATTTATTCTCCATACCCTTACTTTAGTTAAGGTTGGTTACCAATAGATATGTTTCCCCATATCTAATATTTTCTGAATTTAAACATTTCGAGAATGTTAACGGAGTCCGAATACAAGGTTCAGCTACTCCTATGTTATTTGATATTCCTTAGCTTATAAACTAATCCTGAATATCATTCAATTAAGAGTTCATATTCACCTAAATCCATTTTAATGTCAATTTAAAATTCATCTTAACCCAAGTATGAACTAATTTCTCATTCCAACGTAAAAGTTGCATTCCAGTAAAGAATAGATATTATATCCCTTTAAATCTATCCACTATCATTTGAATAATTCCCAATCACTGAATAGTATTATATTCTCAATCTTTATTCAAACATTTTTAAATGATACAACCTTTACAATATCACACTTTTCCTTGTATTCATCTGTAAGATTTACAATCTATACAATCACCAGTCCAAACAACTGGACTTCGTTTATATCAAACAACATTTCAACACATAAGGATAGAAGAATGTAACTTCTTCTTTTCCCATTTCCTTGTAGAGGAATAATAGCTATCAAATATGATCCATCCTCAGCTAATCAAAAGAAGTATCAGAAAACAACCATGTCTTCGTTTATACTCAAGTTCCATCTGTAAAATTACTTGTACGAGTCAGTTCATTGAACTGAGCATATTAAGCACTTGTCATTAAAATGAGGTTCTTTTAATTAACTGTCTCAATAAAAGAACCCTACTTTTATGAAATGTTAAAATGAACATCATCCAAGAATTAAGTACCAATAAGGATGAACAACATAACAACCCAATCATATAATTACCCTCCCAATCAGACAAAAGGATTACTGCCCTTTTTCCCAAATAATTACTACAAGAAGTAATTTCCTAAAAAAAGTTCCAGAATTAACATCTGTGAGAACTAAAACACATATGTGCATATTGTTGTTCTAATGTAAATGCTGTAATTTCCATTCCCTTACATTAGTTGTAATTTCAAAAGATAGAATTTAACTAAAAATTCAAACCGAACTACTTTCCTTTCCTTTCATACAACTCATCTGGTTTCAAACAATCAAACAATGAAGAGAAAAGTAAACAACAATTAAATGCATATGCTTAAACCAAAGCAGTACAAAATTCATTCCATAACAATTATAGATTTCCAATTGTATGAGAGAAGAAATGAACATTACTTCAAATTATCCATCCAACACTCTCTTTCCTTTCATCATAACTGTACTGAGAATTTAATCCAGACGTGATATCAATCAATGATAACAATCCAAAGAGAAATAAATAAAATCAGTATTCGAATAAAAGGAAGATGGGTCATATTACCTCTTCTCACTGTCTAACCAAATATCCACTATTTAGAACAGACATAATCCAATAATATGATTCATTCTGAATAGTATATTTCAATATTCAAAAACTACTAATTACCTTTCCAAAAAGTTGACCAGAGTTCATTACAACTGGTCTGTAAGCATCGGTACCAAAAGAACCTCTAAACACAATCATTTCCTTTTAAATAATTCACTCTACAGATATTCATTTCTATATATAACATGTAAGAGGGTACAACAACAACAACAAATCATGCTTTCATCATAATAATGAGAAAAATTCACTTTCCAATAGCAAAGTAAGAAATCCATTCATATTCCGCTTCAATGAAAACAATGAAAGGTTCTCAATCCGTTTGAATATATATATATATATATCCTTGAGTTCAGCAAGACACAAAGTATGATTTGTATGCTCTACCCAGTCTATTCTATAGACTGATTTTTCTGTTCCCATTCAGATCAGAACTTCCTTCCAAACAATCCTATATGAATACCAAGAAAAAGCAGGCAGAACACCATATCTTATTAGAACAACAATGTAAGATGCTACTATGACCTTATTGTCTCAGGGAAAACTGTATTCTATGCAATGAAAAACAACTAGGAGAAATAACTCACACGACAGTTCATCAACATTACCACGAATTTGTTTTTCCCAATCGTTTTCCCACACTGAACTCAGGAAAACAATATTCGCATAACAATACATTCATCAATTCAAACCCGTATAGGGTAATAGACGTAAATGCTAAACACAGTAGCAGAAAAGAAAACTCATACAACAAGCGTAAAGAAACCTCCTTTTTTCACTCATTTGCAAGAAATACCAAAGCCGTGTTCATTTTTATAATGACAGTTCAAACCAGGCATACAGAATCACCTTATCCTTCCATTTTTACAAGAATGCACAGAAATCAGAATTGATACACGCATAGCTAATGTATTATTCAACACAAACTCAACTCATATTGAGTAAAGAACGATTACCCAACATTGTCAATGCAACTCAATCATCAAGAACAGATTTATTTCATTTACCCATTTTGCAAAATAAATTACCCAAGTCATGCTCAGCAAAAGAAAAACGACTCAAACCAGAAATCACTTCATTCAAATCAATAATATCATTTAACTAAAACACCCCTCATAAGAGCAGGGTTGTTTTAATGAGATATTTAAAAAAAGCAAACGGTTTAAGGAGAAGGGCTTAACATGCCTGCAATTCTTTTTGTGGTTCGAAGAAAACCACGTCCACATGAGCTATTTCTCTCCACGGCATCCACAGCAGGGCTTTCCCAACAGTCCACTAACTTCCTCAAGCTCAAAAATAGCCTTGGCTTCTCCAAGAATAGAAACAATAACCAAAAATACAACAGTAGTTCGACAGAACCATGGAAGAAATGCAGAGCAACTAAAAACCCAATTGAACACAATGACAAACAAATTTTTTTCCTCTATCCTCTTTCCAAGGTGAGCTCGTCGCTAAGACTAAGGTCATTGAATGCATTGAATGCATTTCTTTTTCATAAATTTTCACGCCACCACCGACTCAGGTTGGCAAATTTCCTTTTTCAAATTTTACTTGCAATTTGATTTTAGCTTCATAGCTAGTTGGATGCCTCCAACTTTTCCTTGTTCCCACCAAACTTGGCGCTGCAACTTGTAAGGACTTCATTTACTGTCCTAATAAATTTATAACCTTCCCTTCTTATCCGTTTTCCATCCACATGGGTCCATAAGTCCCCTTCCATAGGTTAGTAATAGTTTAGGATTTAATAGTCCATAGCTAGGTTATTCACCTAGTTCATAAGTTATTAGAATTTGCATCTATTTTCATCCTTATGAAATTTAAAATCCATATAGGGTAGTAGTTATGGTATAGGATAAAAATTAGTTGTAGGTTAGGGTTTAATCCCATAGTATTTATTTAATAGTTTCCAATCAAGTCTTTCCGACTGGAGTTTGCATTCAACACAATGCAGGACGTTTCGTCCTATGTTCCACATACCTGTGTCACTCGCATCCAAGCCCTTATTGTATTACGCTGTCTAGCGTTACAACTTTGCATGTGGTTCAGGAATCAAACCTTTTTCATTGGCATCTAGGTACCGGATATTTATATCAGAATCAGGTGCTGCAACATTTATATCAACCTTCAGTCTGGTTTCAGACTTCATTCTGGTTTAGAAGTAAATCGACAAAGCGATCACAAGAAAGCCACAACATACCTTGGATCAATGGAATTGATTCAAGGTGTGCTGTCAATCAGCGAAAAGAGTTCATCAAACATATGACAAGTCTGTTGTCTCATTTAGCAAAACACAAGCAATAATAACCTCTGTCCCAAGTAAACAAATTACAACAAACAAGGGTCCAGATTAATAACACATTCCTTTTAAGATTAAAAGATATATCTTAACATATTTATTTCATTTCTGCTGTTAAAACATCATGAAAAGTGATTACCATGATAGCTTACAAAAATCAAGGCGTTATAAGATTTGGGTGGGAGAAGACTTTCTGGAAATTTCTCGATGCCCTCTATGCCATGGAAACATAAAAAACCATTTTTGCAGGCCATGGTAGGTGAAAAATGAAGAAAAGTCTCCATAGGCCATTAACGCAGAATCTAATTTCCTCAACCACCAATCTGATTTGATTGGATCCGCTGGGGGATAAGAAGCGACGTATTATGGGTGGATTTACCTAAGGCATTTATATTCATTGGTTTAGGTTTCAAAATGGGATTCAATGCGTATCTCATGGTGGTTGGAGCAGGATTTGACTTTTCCCTATCTCTCTCTCTCTCTTATTCTTTCTATATATTGTAACACTTCTCATTTTGAGATGCAAAGAGACATTCTGGGCATAGAGAACTCTGTCAAATTTTTTTCTCGACACCATTTTTGAGCAATGAACCTTCTCCTACACCTGAAAAAATGTAGTTGTGCCTCTATTCTAGAAATGTAATAAGGTTTGTGCACCTTCCAGAGCAATAAAAACATGTTTTTATGGCGTTCTTCAACCCTTTGCACCATTTTGTTGTTTCTTTGTGCCTCTCCCTTCTAGTTTTGTTTTCTGTGCATGTATTTATCATTTACAGGTGCAGGATGTTTTATTTCATGGAGTTTAATGGTGGATTTGAAGATTTGGGCCGTGTCACTTCTGTCTGACCTCCCTCATCTCCATTTTCTCTATTTCTTCCTCCCTCAATAAAATATCTCACTTCCTTTGCTGGTGTATCACCGCTTTAGTGTAGGCTCTATTTTTCCCTCTTTCTCTCTCCTTGGTTCCTTGGAATGGTTAGATCAGGATAGAATAGGTTCTACCTGCACTAGAATAGCTTGTGGCAGGTAGTTTTAGGAAGAGGAACCAACCTTCTGGAGAGTTTTTCCATTTTGCAAAGTCCCACACTTTGGGGAAAACTCAATGTTATGTGAATCACACCAAATGACTCTGCCTTAGAAAATTAGATCTAATGACTCATTTGGGGGTGTTGTGATTTTAAACTAACAAGAACCTATGAATCTTATTAGTGTCAATGAAAAATTCACTGAAGTAACCTATGTCTAACATCAAAACACTGGTTAACAAGAAGACCTATTGAATAAATAATGCAATCAGTCATTTACACTACTATGGCCATAATTATTTGGCACAGAAGCCTCTGAAACCCATCTTCCCTTCACCACACAACTGTCTCAACATAGTTATCAGGATTCTTTTCCAGTGATTACTTATTAAGTTTACAATTAATCATTTAAGTATTTATGTACTATAAATAATAAGATCAAATTTTGAAGTTGCAGATATCAAAACTTGGTATTCGTGTCATGTGGATCATGTTAGCACCACCTTGGGATACATATAGGAAAATATATGTTCACATAATGACCTAGGTCATCGTGCATCTATTTCTCTCAATGTACCCATCCTGAGTTGAAATGGGCATGACTCATACAACATGAAGGGCATGCCATGATGTCTTCCTTCATTTACCATTCATTAAACTTTCATTCTGATAATAAGTTAACAAAGATTTTTGTTAAGTTTTCTAATTCACAGTAGGGGTATACAATGATCTCACGAAGTCACTGAATAATGTATGTACTATTGAAAATTATAGCCCCTAAGAAAAAATTGGCCAACCTAGGCCCACATCTGAGTTAAAAAAAGTAAAATCAGGAAAAATCATTCCAGGCCTCAAAACATCTTGCATTCAATCCATCTTAGGTCTCTAACATGGGATTATTCCAAAAAGTTTCAAAAACAAAGCCCTGGGATCAAAACTTGCATTTGAGGGCTCATTAGACCATCAAGCTAGGAAATGGCTCACTGATTCATAGTGTTGATTGGCCATGCATTAGGGAATGGCTCAGCTCCACATAGCGAGACCCTTGGGCTTAGTTTGAATAGTAGTGAAACTCATGAAATATGCAAGGATGGTCGGTTCTAACGACAAACAATGTGGAAGAATGGGTCGGAAATCAAACCACTTGATGTCAAGCTCGGAGATCTCCCAAGGGCTAGGGTGAATTCAGAAACTCATGGGAAATTGAGTCGGACTTGGGCTAGGGATGGAGTCAAAGAAGTTGGCCATGCAAGGATCTTGGTGTCAATGGAGGTCATAAGGAAATGGCTTGAGGTTGATCCATCAAAATTAAATGAGAGATGATCTTGACTAAGGAAAAAACCGAGTTGAATGAAGTTAGCTGAAACTGATTCAACTTGCAAGAAGATAAAATGTGGGGCCAACCTGGTCTAGGATAGCTAGGCATCAAGCTCATGAGAAATAAGGAGCTTGTTTGTACGAGCTATGGATCAAGTAGTTGAGGCCACGGGAAAAGCCAACTTGGGTCGATAAGGTGATAAGGGTAGTTGGCTAATTGAGCCATGGCAACACGAAGCCAAGTGGGTTGCAGGAGAAGCTCGAGAGTCAAGATAGGTCAGTGAATCAGAGGTGCCCATTTTGGGCTTTCGGTGACAAGACCTTCGGGGACTCGGCGCGAGAAGGTACGAACTCATCAGGTTGATTTTTTTTAAAAATAGTGGTTGAGTTAGCACTAGGTGGTGAGTTCAAAAGTAAAATTAACTTCAAGGGTCAGTGGTATGAAGTTTTTGGAGGTTTGGGCATGTGGGATTCTGAAGCAACTCGGTGACAAGCTCCGAAAAGGAAGGACCCCGAAGTCTGAAATTTCATACTTCGGGGGTTTGGGAGTTCGGGATGTTTTTCAGAGTTCAGCGGTGTGGAAGCATGGAAATGGGCATGAAAATTCTCCGAAGGGCTCAGGCCTGAAACCCCAAAACCATATATCCCCACCTAAAAATTTTCAATGTACCTGCCATATTTCGCATAGGGGATCAAGCCACATTGGGTGGCGAGTCAGGGCGTGAAGGTGACAAAGTCATATTGGGAGCTTACATATAAAGTGCCAAGGTGGTTTTGAGAATAGAGCTCAACAGTCACGACGGAGTTGGCGTGTAAAGCAGCCGAGCCACATTGAATGCATGGCTCAGTCGGTGTAGTAAGGGGAGCTTGGTGGTTAAGTGAAAGAGCTCGACGGTTGATGAAAATCCTAAAACCATCTTCAAAATTCATTCTTTAATATCTTCTACATTTTTAAAGCCATTTTCAACAAAATTACACTCGTTGGAAAGGATTTTCAGTAAATATTTTAATGGTGATGTTGAAATCAATTTTTAGAGGGGCAAGTGAAGGTGAAACCTAGTCAAGTACCTGTGTAAAAATGTTGATATCTTCCATTGTACTTATCCATTTCTTACAAAATTATAGTCATTGGAAAGATGATTTCGGGCTCTACAGTATGACATCATTAAATTTTGAATTTATGGGATTATAGACCTCTAAAAGTGGCAATAAATTTTGTGGTAGGTGAAGGTCATTAATGGGTTTTGTGGATGAGAAGTCATGATGGGGCTACATGAGCTAGGAGCTACACTCAGGAAGCTATTAGGGCTAAATGTATTCTTACACAAGGTGATTCCATTAATGGAGAAGAGATTTTGCAAATTTCAAAACACTCATTGCAGGATAAATAATGAATTTTTATGGGTTTTGGAGCAATTTAGGGCCTTCTTTCTCTCTCTTCTCTCCTAAAAAAAATCTTCTATAAATAATTTAAGGGGTTGCACATGCAAAAGGTTGGTCATTCTCTCCTCTCATGCATCCTTATTCTTATGGGGCTCTAAGCCTTCCTCCAAATCATTGTAATGGCTTCATGCCTTCCCCCACATGTAATATACTATGTAAAAATATAAGGAGCAATAAACTTGTGTTTTGTGTTGTTGTTCAAACCTTTGCATAATTTTAGTGCTTTTTCTTACCTCTCTTTGCAAATCAGGTGTTTTGTGCATATTTCATGGTTATTGCAGGATCTGGGTGTGGTTGTGTTTATACAGGAATGAAGAATTCTTGTCTTATGGTTTGTTGTGCAACTGTACACCCTCTCCTTAATGCAATGGTGTAGTTTTGGCCTGTGTTGTGCCTTATCCAACCTACCTTAACTCACCCTTTCTCTGTTTTGCAGCATAGGGGAAATTATTAACACTCCTTTCTTGGTGTATCATTACTTGTAGTGTAGGTTTCATTCATGCAAGTTTTGTTCTCCCTGTCTCCTTGGAAGGTTAGACTAGGATTAGTGAGTAATTTTTCCTACATTAAGATTAGTTTGTTGCAGACAGGTTAAGAGCAGGAACCGGCCTTCTTCAGAGAGCTATCCCATTTTGCATTATCCCACACTTAGGATAGCTCAATGTTATGCAATCACACCAAATGCCCCATCTCAAACTTGGTCCATTTGGGGGTGCTGTGATTTTGCGTCAACAATTTTGGCACACCCTGTGGGACAAATCTAGAAGTCAAGTTTACATTTTAAACATGTTGTTCTATAAAAAATTGTCACAATTAAAGCCACAGATCAGAACACTCATGCTTGTAATGCTTTGTAGATCCAAAATTATAACAGGTTCCTCATGGGAATTCACTTCATCCTCCATCGTGGTTACTGTGACCACGAAATCCTCCTCAAAAACCTCTTCCATGTACCCCTCCATCCATGCACCCTTCATAGTGATGATCATTGTCCTTGGAACTACTTGCAAGACTAGTCTGGCGTACACCAAGATCAATAGCATCATGGATCTGATCAATCAGTCTGCAATCCTTGGTATCATAGGTCGTAGAGGTACAAATCTTCCAATAACAAGACACATTCTTGGGGATTACACTGTAACGCTCTGATTTTGTACGTTATCTTGGTGAATGTTTTTCATACTGTTATAACTGCTGAAATGAAGGAAAACATGTTAAGATAACCTCTGATCTTAAAAGAATGTGTTGCTAACTTGGATTCTTGCATGCTGTGATTTATTGCATAGGACAACAGTTATTGTACATGCGTGTTTGCTGATGTGACGACAAATTGTCGTATACTTGCCAAACTCTCGTTGTTGATTGACAGCACACCTTGAATCAATTTCATTGATCCAAAGTATGCTGAGGGCTTCTTGTGATTTCTGTGTTGATTTACTCTGGAACCGAACCAGAGGTTGATATGAACGTGCAGCGCCTGATTGCAGGTATGAACAGCTGGCATGTAAATGCCAACGACAAAGGTTCGATCCTTGAACCCTGTACTGTCAAATTTAAAAACCTCGTGAGGAAAGAAAAACGGGTAGCCTTTTAAAACGTCCTGCACAGCATAGTTACGGGAGTTAAAGATTGGGTTAGGGGTTGAAGTGAGTGGAGTATGAATTAAACCCTAAGCTAATCCTAAGTCCTAACATGCATCCTAACTACTACCCTAAGGATTTTTAAATTACAAAAAAAAAAAAAGGGGACCTAAGTAAGGCTAAACTATACTAGGTTGAACACTAATGTGCAACCTAAACTAATCCTAATCTAAAGGGGCACGTAGACCCTTGGGAGGGAGAGGATAAGGATGGAGGAGAGTATTCATTAGCATTTAATGAAAGTCCATACGTGGACAGCGCAGTTTTGGCGGGGCAGGTAAGAAACGGAGGTATCTGTTTAGAGATGGAGCTAAATTTGGTTTTTGCTTGTGGAATTTGAAAATTTGAGTTCGCCAACTCAAGTTGGTAGTGGCATGGGAAGTTAGGAAAAGGCAGAGCCTTTAATGCATTAATTATCCTTGGTCCTCGCGACCAGCTCGCCTTGGAAAGTGTATGAGGGAATTTTGATTTTCATTTTGTCGATTCGGGCTTTTGCAAAGTTGCTCTGCATTTGGTTTTTCTAGTCTGGTTCAGTCGAACCAACTCTTGGGATTTGTCACTGTTCTTGGAGATTTTGAGGTTGTTGCTAAGCCTGAAGAAGAAAGGAGTGTTGGGAAGTTTTTGCTGTCGCTGTGGAAGGAAATAATTCGGCAAATGAAGCTTTCTTCGAGTTCTGGAAAAGAGATCACAGGCATGTTAAGCCCTTCTCTTTAAAAATTCTTGCTTTGTTTAAGTGTCTCATTAAAACAACCCTGCTCTTGGGTTTGGATTATGTGATTGTTGTCGAGTCGATTTGATTTGGATTTCGTTGATTCTTGCTTTCTTTTTTTGAAAATGATAAGAAGAATCGCTTCTGGTTGCTAGGCTTTGATTCGTCTTTGCACGAATCGAGTTGGAACATGAATTACTATATTGGTTGTTGACAGTATGGTGGATTGAAATAGGTATTTTCTTTCTCTGTTCATGTTGTATGAAATCGGAATAGGCTGTGTGAGTTATTCTCCTTACTGTGAAATCATTTCCTTGCTGTTGTGTTTGGAACTGTCTTTGCATGTATAAAGCAGTTGGAATACCTTCATGTTGTGCTGGTTATTGACGTTATATGGAAATTCAAACTGGGTTTTCTTGTAAAATAGGATATGGAACTGTGCAGGAAGTGTGGGTTATTTTATTGTTGTATGATTGATTTTTTGTCACATGAACTTGTGATATGATTGTCTTGGTTGTGTGAATGGCTTGAGGTCGTTTCTATACTGAAGTTTTCATTGAAGGAAATAAGATCTTTTTTTGTTTACTATCTGCTGTTTTGGGATTTAAAGGAATATCATTTCTTTTCGAGCTGTATGGAATGGGTATTTCACTGTTTAAGTATTATATCAAGAACTGGTAGATTGTGTGGGTTGTTTTCACTGCTATGAGAATGTTCTTTGTTATATGGTCTTTCGTGATATAATTGTACAGGATGTACGAGTTGCTTGAGGTCGTTTCTATACTGAAATTTCTTTTAAAAAAAGGAAATAGTTCCTTTCTCTCTCTACTGTGTTTGATTATGAAGAATACAACATATTTTTTTTTTGTATGAGCATACGAATTGGGTTTGAGGGAAGAAATGGTAACACGTTTTTGTTGTTTCTTTATTTTTCTCGCTTAAAAGAAATAAGAATTTTCTTTTTCTTTTTTCTGTTTCGTTGAAAAGAAATAACATTTCTTTTGATCTTTGAGAGATGGGTTTGTGAATTCTATCTGAGCAATGCAAACTCGGTTAGAAGGGTGTGCTGGTAAAACAATTATTGTTGTGTTTCTTCTTTTAAGTAAATGGACAAATACGATTTTGAGCAATCGTGGAAGCTGGAAAAGAAATAGTCTCTCCTTCTGAACTCATAGTGAAATATACTGTTTTCTTGCTAAGAAGGTATGATGATTAGTTGTGTTTATTAATGCTGATTGGTCTTTTAAGATCGAATTGTTTTGGTGATTACGACTTAGCCTTGGATTGCTGAACAAAAGAATAAATGCATAGAAATTTTGTCTTACTGTGTGGGTTGTCTTGACTGTACTAGATCCATGTAATTGACACCCTGTACGGTTTACTTTGATAGAGGTAATGACATCTGATTTTTGCACTCTGGAGTTCTGTATACTATCATGAACTTGAAAATGGATTCGGGTAGAATCATTTAGGGGAAGGGAATTCTTCTTCTGGCTGCTGTTTTTGATTTGGTAAAATCCGTAGTCAGGTGATTATCGGACTTGCTGTAGGTAACATCAATGAATAAAATGTTATTTGATCGGAATACGTCCATGGGATTAGGAAATCATGTGAGTAATTGATTGCATGATTGTGGAACTGTTATCTGTTTATCATGTAGTGAAAGAAATATGGTTTCTTCTAGTACGGTAAATATAGGGTATGCATCCTTATACTATTTGATCTATGATAAACACAATGTTGTACTAACATGTTTCAGATTTTCATATGAGCCTGATTCAAATGAAGTATGGATATGGATGATAAATTCTTCCCTGTTTTCATTTAAAGCTGATTATGAATGAAATTACTCTTACTGCCGGAAAGTGGATTCTGAATGGATTTTGTAAGTTTCACTCTGAACTGTTATCTTGATTTGTGTCTCGTTTGGATTCCATTTTTAGAACAGTCATGTGGAAAGAAATAGGGACATGGATGAATGACTTGGAAAAATGATCTGTTCTTCTTTCATTCAGTTGGAAATCTATAATTCGTTGATAACGAATCTTGTAGTGCTTAGATATGAGCGACTATATGCATTGCTGTTCACTTTCTTGTCTGTCCTTGATTTGCTTGGAATCTAATATGATGCATGAACTGAAAGGAAGGTAATGGGTTTACATTTCAGTTAGTTTCATCCTTGCATTTATTATTAATGAAAGGCGTGGAAAGGATAACAGTATGTCATATCAGCAGTAAGCTATTTGTATTTCTAACTTTGCAAATATTGTGAATTAAGACTTGTAACGGTTATGTGGAAACGGGACAGCAATTCTTTGGCTGATTGTGATGATATTTTGATAGTTCAGTTGTTATGCTGATCTTTCTTTTGTGCCTATTTCGTGATTGATGTCTTACTGTCGTTTCATAAAAGCAGGGTTCTTTTATTGAGACAGTTAGTTGAAGCACCTCATTTTAATGATAAGTGCTTAATATGCTCAGTTCATTGAACTGACCCGTGCAAATCATTTTGCAGATGGAATTTGATTAGAGTGAAGACATGGCTGTTTTTTGATGCTTCTTGATTAGTTGAAGATGAATTGTAATTATTGCCTTTATTCCTCTTCGAGGAATTGTGAAAAGAAGAAAGTATATTCTTCTATCTATGAGTTGTATTGATGTTTTATGTAAACCATGCCCATTCAGTTGGATTGGCAAATGTATGGATTATGACATGAAATGATGAATACAATTACAAGTGTGATATTTTAATAATTATATCAGTTTGATATTGTTGACTAAATTGGAAATATAATGTTATTTCTTGATTTGGATTTGTTTAATTGTCCTTGGATGGATGCTAAATGGGAACTGATATCTATTCTTACCTAAATGCAACTTTTAAGTTGAAATATGCAATTAGTTCATACTTGGATAAAGATGAATTTTTAATTGACATTAAAAAGGATTAGGAAGAATATGATTCCATAATTCGACAGGTATTCAGGATTAGCTTAGGAGCTAAGGAATATCAATTAACTTCGGAGTAATCGAATTTCGTTTTCGAACTCCATTAATGATCTCGTATGCTAAATTCAGAATAAAGGATATAGGACAAGTATATCCATAACTAATGGACCTTAACTATGTAACGTTAAGGAGAACAAATGAATACATTTCTTGGGAATTAGACCTCGTTTAAATGACGTCTAATAAGTTAGAATTCTGAATTTAGTTACAGTTGGGAAAATCTTGGCTAAGTTTAATAGGTTAAACTTATCACGTCTGTCGGTACGGACTGCTTAATCCAATGATTAAGAAGAGAACCAAGTAGGGAAATGCAGCCCTTCGACACGAAGGAGAAGATGCATAGCAAGCTAATGGATGGATTTAGTCCCTCTTAGCTATATACAACTGTAACGGAAACGAGGATCAAGGGATCAGCATGGATGTTGAAAGTTGATTCTTAATTATCAAATCGTATCCAAATCACTTGAGCAGGATGTGTATTCTCGATGGGAGGATTCTGTAGGACATTGGCATACGCCAGCTACAGCAAGGTGTCTCCATGAAGACGGGGTCTTCATGACGACACAATGTTGCAGCTGACATATTGCAATGCCCTCCCGAATTAAAACATCAAGAATACATAGGCTGAATGTGTAACTCTTGGCAGGGGATAGGAGTATGATCAGGTATACGGAGTGACTCCGGAATACTAAAGATAACTAGACACACGGGGTCGTGGGGAAACAACACCGTATGTCTGCGTATCTTTAGTTACCAGGAGTGCCTTCCTATATTCGTTCATATTACTAGTTGGAAATTGGAAGTTTAAATCTGACCTTAAACGAAGAGGACTGGTAGGAACCAGGAAAGACCATTCTAGATAACAGGTGAAGTGAAGTGAAGGACGTATTCCGTTGATGTGTATCACATCCAGGAATATGATCATGCAAAGCATGTGAAAATCTTTGGCCAAAGTATCGCAAGTGCTGGTTGCGTTGTCCTTATCACTTAATTTAAGATGCAGGATGTCAGATGAATATCAGTAACAGATATTCAGATAGGCTTCTTAAATGGATCACTTCGATAACCGGAAACGGTTATGAGAACTGGTATATATAATATACTATGCATAAACAAACATGAAGGATCGGTTGTTGCCGAGTCATGAAATGAAGGATCGTTGAAACTCCGAGCCATGAAAATGGAAGATCGGCAGTTCCTCAAGTCATTTACAGCAGCATATAGAATCTGTTATAAGATTGAATGGCATTGAATGTGTGTTCCATATTGTAAATATGCGAACAGGGAACATTAGTTTTAAAAAGAAATTGTGTGATCCAAACTGCGTTGTTTGGGCAGAAAACAATTATTAAAACTAGAACGTGTGTTTGAATTTTATAATTCATAACAGAGAACGTTATCAAAATAAAAATAAAAAATTCCCTTGTTTTGGTATCTTAAAATGGGGATGTTACATCTTGGTATCAGAGCTGAAGGTTGTAGCTCTTGGACCTAATGAGTCCACGATATTAATAAGGTTTACATTTTCTTATTGAACAGAAAATGGTCAGGACAAGAGGGAATGCTGCGAATAACCCGTTACAGGGTGGAGAAGCAGCGACTGCCCAAAAGCTGGATGAAATCCTTGCTGCCCTACTTGATACGAGGGATCATTTGACTGTTCTAGAACAACAGTCAATGGGCAATGAAGAGGAGGAGAATGAAGCTGAAATAAATGATCAGCTGCCTCTTGTGGACAACATCAATGGAGGGAATCCGGGTGTTGATGATAATAATGTAAATGCTCCTAATCCCCCTGAAAATAAAAGGGCAAGATTAGCAGCTGAACTTACAAATGATATAAAGAGAATAAGTCCTCCAAAGTTTGATGGAACAACTCTTGGAGATGGAGCTGAGAACTGGCTCAGTGAAATGGAGAAATACTTTGCAATAAGAAACTTCTCCGAAGAGACTAAAGCGATATGGGGAGCATATCAGCTTTCTCATGAAGCATCATCATGGTGGGACAACCGTAAGGTTGAGCTGAATATTGTCGAATCAGACATAACTTGGGATCAATTTAAGGGTTATTTTAGGCAACGATGGCTGCCTCAACTCTATTTTGATAGGAAAATGACTGAATTTCAGAACTGGTCGCAAGGAAGGCTGTCGGTGACGGAATACTGGGAAGGGTTTACTAAACTCCTTAAGTATGTGCCGCAGTACCAACTTGATGAGAAGTTCAGAATACGGAAATTCATAATGGGACTGAATCCCATCATTGGTGGCGAAGTGGATGTCCACGGCCCAACCACCATGGATGGAGTTGTCGAAAAGGCAATCAGACAGGAACAGAAATTGAGGGCAATATCTGCTCACAGGGAAGAGATAAGGAAGAAGATTCCCAATCCTTCTTCGTCTCTTGCACCAAAAAGGGGACCTTGGAAAAGGTTTGGTGTGAAAAACAAAATTGTTGTAGATAACAACAAGAAACCTGTGATGAACAGACCTGTAAATAGCGTGCGGAACAGCTTCACAAAAGTTAATGGCATTGGACAGAAGTCCTATGGAAGCCAGAATGATAACTTCAAGGCTGGTAACAAATTTGAGCCTAGAAAAGGGCCAGTTGGAGGATGCTTCAACTGTGGAAAGGACCACTATGCGAATCACTGTCCTCTGAAGAAGGATGATCGCGGACAGCAGCATAGGATACACGCTGCAGTGGCTAACAGACAAGCTGAAAAGCAAGTGACGCCCATAGAAGTTACGGGTAAGTTATTCGGTACACCTGTAGTTATACTTTTTGATACTGGAGCTACAGAATGTTTTATTTCTGCTAAACTTGCTATGAAATTAAAAAGAAAGGCTGCAAGAATGGATAAAACATGGACAGTGCATTATGGGAATAATGCTGTCCATACAGTCGAAATGTGCCTTTTTGGGGCAATTCTTGATCTGCCTAGTTTCTCCACCGAAGTTGACTTGTATGTCACTCCTCTAGGATCATATGACATCATTATTGGAATTAACTGGTTGGCTGAACATAAGGCAAAGGTCGACTGTTACGAAAAACAAATCTGTTGCTTTGATGACCTGCAGAAAGCAGCAGTCATTCAAGGTGTAAAACGGGAAGTTGCAGTCAGGAAACTGACGGCTATGCAACTAAAAAGGGCTAAAAATAGAGGCTGCACTTTGTATGCAGTAAAAGTGACAGAAAATGCGGAAGAAGATAATGATTTCATGGAAAGATATCCATTGTTGAGGGATTTCCGTGATGTGTTTCCGGAGGAATTGCCAGGTCTTCCGCCTAAACGTGAGTTTGACTTCGCAATAGAAATCAAACCTGGAACGGAACCCATATCTAAGGCACCTTATAGAATGACTACCATTGAGTTGGTAGAGTTGAAGGCTCAGTTACAAGAACTTCTGACTAAGGGGCTGATAAGACCGAGCGTCTCACCTTGGGGAGCGCTGGTAATTTTTGTAAAGAAAAAGGATGGCACATTGAGGCTGTGCATTGATTACAGAATGCTGAACAAAGCAACTATTAAAAATTGATACCCACTTCCTAGGATTGATGATCTGTTCGATCAGATGCGAGGAGCATCAGTTTATTCAAAAATAGATCTTCGGTCAGGGTATCATCAGCTGAGAATAAAAGAAGAAGATATTCATAAAACAACTTTTAGAATGAGGTACGGGCATTATGAGTTCACGGTGTTACCTTTTGGGCTGACTAATGCACCTGCCGCCTTCATGAATCTAATGAACAATATTTTTCAAGAATACTTAGACAAGTTTGTGCTTGTATTCTTAGACGACATTCTTATATACTCTAAAAATGTCGAAGAGCACCAAGAACATCTCAGGATAGTGCTGGAAATCTTAAGA
Source organism: Taxus chinensis (assembly GCA_019776745.2). Taxonomy (NCBI): domain Eukaryota; kingdom Viridiplantae; phylum Streptophyta; class Pinopsida; order Cupressales; family Taxaceae; genus Taxus; species Taxus chinensis. Next base: position 711,082,962 of record CM034150.1, read on the forward strand.
AAGAGGAAGTTGTATGGCAAACTGTCCAAATGTTCCTTTTATGATGCAGAGGTGCATTATTTGGGACACGTTATAAGCAAAAATGGGATAGCTGTTGACCCTTCAAAGATCACAGCTATAACTGAGTGGCCTGCGCCTAAGAACGTGCACAAAGTGAGGAGCTTCATGGGCTTGGCTGGATATTATCGAAAGTTCGTAAAGGACTTTTCAAAAATTGCTGCCCCAATCACTTCGCTGCAAAAGAAAGAAAAGAAATTTGTCTGGACAGACAAATGTGAATCTGCCTTTAAAAAGTTAAAGGAACAGTTAACTACAGCACCTATTTTGACTATACCTGATCCAAATGGAGATTTTATGGTTGTAACGGACGCCTCAGGAGAAGGCCTTGGAGGTATTCTATTACAGAATAACCATGTCATCACTTATGAAAGCAGAAAGCTTAAGTTACATGAACAGAACTATGCTCCACACGATCTTGAGCTCGCTGCCATTGTTCATGCACTTCAAATGTGGAGGCATTACCTTTTAGGCAAGCCCTTCGAGTTAAAAACAGACCATCTAGGGCTGAAGTATATTTTTACTCAGCCAAATCTGAATGCAAGGCAGCGAAGATGGTTAGAATTTCTGTCTCAGTATGATTTCGATATAAGCTACATTAAGGGCAAGGAAAATAGGGTAGCAGATGCTCTGAGTCGAAGGAAGCATATCTCTGCTCTTATAACGTTAAGAACTCAGTTTAAGGATGAGGTGAAAGATGCCTTGGAATCAGATCCTTATTTCCAGCAAGTCAAATCAGCACTTGCTGCAGACCCGCAGGATGTCAGGTATAAGGGATTCCGTTTTGATAATGAAGGAATTCTGAGGTTCGAAAACAGGGTATATATACCTGTGGCAAATGACTTAAGAGGGAAATTGTTAACTGAATTCCATAATTCACCTTTTTCTGGACACCCTGGCATTACAAAAATGCTCGCTGATCTTAAGCAGCAATATTTCTGGAAGGGAATGAAAAAGGATGTGGCAGAGTTTGTAACACACTGCTTGGAATGTCAGCGTGTTAAGGCGGAACATATGCACCCCGCTGGATTATTGTATCCCCACAGTATTCCGCAGTATAAATGGCAAGTGATAACGATGGATTTCGTTCAAGGATTGCCTATGTCAAGAAATAAGCATGACATTATCCTGGTTGTAGTCGACAAATTGACCAAAGTGGCACACTTCATTGCTGGTAATTTGAAGGACGATGCACCAGTGCTAGCAAGAAGATTTGTACATGAAATCTTCAGATTGCATGGAATACCGGAATTAATCATATCGGACAGAGATCTGAGGATGACATCAAGGTTTTGGCAAACGCTTAATGCGGCCTTGGGGACTAAATTGAACTTCAGTTCTGCATATCATCCGGAAACGGATGGACAGACTGAGAGAGTTAATCAGGTTTTAGAGGACATGTTAAGGATGTATTGCATGGACCAGCAGTATAAATGGGAGGAATACCTTCCGCTGGTAGAATTTGCTTACAATAACACCTATCATGCCTCTTTAAAAATGGCGCCCTTTGAAGCATTGTATGGAAGAAAATGCAGAACCCCTGTCAGCTGGGACAACGTTGAGGACAGAGAGGTAATTGGGCCAGAAATCCTTATGGAAATGGAACAACAAATCAAAATGATTCAGGAACATCTAAAGGAGGCTGCCAATAGGCAAAAGAGCTATGCAGACTTGAAGCGGGTTGACAGGCATTATAAACTGGGAGAGAAGGTCTTTCTTCGGGTGAAGCCGAAAAAGAGCTCAATAACTTTTGGCAAGGCTGCCAAGTTGTCGCCATGTTACGTGGGACCTTTTGAAATTGTTGAAATAATCAACCCTGTAGCTTATCGTCTAGCATTACCTCCTGCTTTGTCTCAAATGCATGATGTTTTTCATATTTCTTTGCTTAAGAAATACGTGACAGATATATCACATGTGCTAAATTGGAATTCCTTACAGGTCCAAGACCCAGGAATAATCGTGGTTAAGCCCATTCGAGTGCTGGGAACTCGCCAGTTGTACTTGAGAAATCGCGAAGTGAACCAATGTAAGGTCCAGTGGGACCAGTTCAGCGAAGAAAGTGCAACTTGGGAAAATCTCGAAGAAATGAGATCTACTTTTCCACACCTGTTTAATCGAATTTGAAATCCAAAGAACTGATAATTCTACCAAATTTAGACAATTATTAGTCTATTGTACAGTTGTCTTAAAACGCTGTTTTTAAGAGTGAATCTGTTTTTGGTATGAACTTATGAATGAAAGGACAATAACTGAACTTTGTCCTAGGAACTCCTTGATTTGTTTAATCTGATCATCGGGACGATGATTCTTTAAGGAGGGAAGAATGTAACACTCTGATTTTGTAAGTTATCTTGGTGAATGTTTTTCATACTGTTATAACTGCTGAAATGAAGGCAAACATGTTAAGATATGTTCTGATCTTAAGAGAATGTGTTGCTAACTTGGATTCTTGCATGCTGTGATTTATTGCATAGGACTGCAGTTATTGTACTTGCGTGTTTGCTGATGTGACGACAAATTGTCGTATACTTGCTAAACTCTCGTTGCTGATTGACAGCACACCTTGAATCAATTTAATTGATCCAAAGTATGCTGAGGTATTCTTGTGATTTCTGTGTTGATTTACTCTTGAACCGAACAAGAGGTTGATATGAACGTGCAGCGCCTGATTGCAGGTATGAGCAGCTGGCACGTAAATGCCAACGACAGGGGTTCGATTCTTGAACCCTGTACTGTCGAACTTGGGACCTTCGTGAGGCAAGAAATGCCTAGACACGGGTGGCCTTGGCATGTGATCCAAAGGACTGGATGTCCTGCACAACATAGTTACGGGAGTTAGTTGAGAGATTGGGTTAGGGGTTGATTAGTGTTAGTGGTTAGTATGAATTAAACCCTAAGCTAATCCTAAGTCCTAACATGCATCCTAAACTACTATCCTAAGTGGATTTTTAAATTACAAAAAAAAAGGGGGAAAATAAACCTAAGTCCTAATAACCTAAGGCTAAACTATGACCTAGGTTGAACACTAATGTGCAACCTAAACTAATCCTAATCTAAAGGGGCGCGTAGACCCTTGGAGGGAGAGGATAAGGATGGAGGGGAGTATTCATTAGCATTTAATGGAAAGTCCATACGTGGACAACGCCAGTTTTGGCGGGGCAGGTAAGAAATGGAGGTATCTATTTGGAGATAGAGCCAAATTCGGTTTTGCATGGGAAATTTGAAAATTTGAGTTCGCCAACTCAAGTTGGCAGTGGCGTGGGAAGTTGGGAAAAGGCAGAGCCTTTAATGCATTAAGTGTTCTTGGTCCTCGCGACCAGCTCGCCTTGGAAAGTGTATGAGGGAATTTTGATTTTCATTTTGTTGATTCGGGCTTTTACAAAGTTGCTCTGCATTTGGTTTTTCTGGTCTGGTTCAGTCGAACCAGCTCTTGGGATTTGTCACTGTTCTTGGAGATTTTGAGGATGTTGCTGAGCCTGAAGAGGAAAGGAGTGTTGGGAAGTTTTTGCTGTCGCTGTGGAAGGAAATAATTTGGCAAACGAAGCTTTCTTCGAGTTTTGGAAAAGAGATCACAGGCATGTTAAGCCCTTCTCTTTAAAAATTCTTGCTTTGTTTAAGTGTCTCATTAAAACAACCCTGCTCTTGGATTTTGGATTATGTGATTGTTGTCAAGTCGATATGATTTGGATTTCGTTGATTCTTGCTTTCTTTTTTTGGAAATGATAAGTAGAATTGCTTCTGGTTGCTAGGCTTTGATTTGTCTTTGCATGAATCGAGTTGGATTATGAATTGCTGTACTGGTTGTTGACAGTTTGGAGGATTGAAATAGGTATTTTCTTTCTCTGTTCATGTTGTATGAAATCGGAACAGCTCGTATGAGTTTTTCTCCTTACTGTGCAATCGTTTTCTTGCTGTTGAGTTTGGAACTGTCCTTGCATGATAAAGGAATTGTAATACCTCCAGTGCTGGTTATTGACCTTATATGTTGAACTGGTTTTTCTTTTGTAAAATACATATGGAACTGTGCAGGAGTGTGGGTTATTTTATTGTTGTACGATTGAAATTTTTTGTCACATAACTTGTGATTCAGATTGTATGGTTTGTGAATGGCATTGAGGTCGTTTCTATACTGAAGTTTTCATTGAAGGGAAGTAAGATTAATTTTGTTTACTATCTGCTGTTTCGGGATTACAAAGGAATATCATTTCTTTTCGAGCTATTCGTGGAATGGGTATTTCACTGTTTAAGTTTTATCAAGAACTGGTAGATTAATGTGGGTTGTTTTCACTGCTATGAGAATGATTTCTTTGTTATATGGTCTGTTCGTGATATAATTGTACGGATGTACGAGTTGCTTGAGGTCGTTTCTTTACTGAAATTTTTTTAAAAAGGAAATAGTTATTTTTCTCTTCTGCTGTGTTTGAGCTTTATGAAGAATACAACATTTTTTTTTTGTATGAGCATACGAATTGGTTTGAGGAAGAAATGATAACACGTTTTTGCTGTTTCTTTCTTTTTCTCGCTTAAAAGAAATAAGAACTTTTCTTTTTCTTTTTGTTGTTTCGTTAGAAAGAAATAGCATTTCATTTTTATTTTAAAGAGATTGGCATTGTGACTTCTATCTGAGCATTGTGAACTCGGTTAGAAGGAGTATGCTGGTAATACAATTATTGTTGTGTTTCTTCTTTTAGCTGTAAATGGACAAATACGATTTTGAGCAATCGTGGAAGCTGGAAAAGAAATAGTTCTCCTTCTGAAATCATAGTGAATATACTGTCTTTCTTGCTAAGAAGGTATGATGATTAGTTGTGTTTATTGATGATCGGTCTTTTAAGAAACTGTTTTGGTGATTACGACTTAGCCTTGGATTGCTGAACAAAAGAATAAATGCATAGAAATTTTGTCTTGCTGTGTGGGTTGTCTTGACTGTATCAGATCCCTGTATTGATCACCCTGTATGGTTTACTTTGATAAAGGTAATGACATCTGATTTTTGCATTCTGAGTAGATTCTGTATACTATCATGAACTTGGAAAATGGATTCGGGTAGAATCATTTATTGGAAGGGAATTCTTCTTCTGTCTGCTGTTTTGATTTGGTGAAATCCGTAGTCAGGTGATTATTGGACTTGCTGTAGGTAACAACAATGAATAAAATGTTATTTTGAACGGGATACGTTCATAGGATTAGGAAATCATGTGATTAATTGACTGCATGATTGTATAACTGTTTATCTGTTTAACATACAGTGAAAGAAATATGGTTTCTTTTAGTACGGTAAATATATGGTATGCATCCTTATACTATTTGATCTAGGATGAACACAATGTTGTACTAACCTGTTTCAGATTTTCATATGAGCCTGATTCAAATGAAATATGGATATGGACGATGAATTCTTCCCTGTTTTCATTTAAAGCTGATTATGAATGAAATTACTCTTGCTGCCGGAAAGTGAATTCCGAATGGATTTTGTAAGTTTCACTCTGAACTGTTATCTTGATTTGTGTCTCGTTTGGATTCCATTTTTAGGACAGTCATGTGGAAAGAAATAGGGATATGGATGAATGACTTGGAAAAATGATCTTTTCTTCTTTCATTCAGTTGGAAATCTGTAATTCGTTAATAATGAATTTTGTAGTGCTTAGATAGGAGCAACTATCTGCATTGCTGTTCGCTTTCTTGTCTGTGCTTGATTGCTTGGAATCTAATATGATGCATGAACTGAAAGGAAGGTAATGGGTTTACATTTCAGTTAGTTTCATCCTTGCATTTATTATTAATGAAAGGTGTGGAAAGGATAACAGTATGTCATATCAGCAGTAAGCTATTTGTATTTCTAACTTTGCAAATATTGTGAATTAAGACTTGTAACGGTTATGTGGAAACGGGACAGCAGTTCTTTGGCTGATTGTGATGATATTTTGATAGTTCAGTTGTTATGCTGATCTTTCTTTTGTGCCTATTTCGTGATTGATGTCTTACTGTCGTTTCATAAAAGCAGGGTTCTTTTATTGAGACAGTTAGTTGAAGCACCTCATTTTAATGATAAGTGCTTAATATGCTCAGTTCATTGAACTGACCCGTGCAAATCATTTTGCAGATGGAATTTGATTAGAATGAGGACATGGCTGTTTTCTGATGCTTCTTGATTGGTTAAAGATGAATTGTAATTGTTTACTTTTATTCCTCTTCGAGGAATTGTGAAAAGAAGAAAGTATATTCTTCAATCTATGAGTTGTAATGATGTTTTTATGTAAACAATGTCCAATCAGTTGGATTGGCAAATGTATGGATTATGACATGAAATGATGAATACAATTACAAGTGTGATATTTTAATAATTATATCAGTTTGATATTGTTGACTAAATTGGAAATATAATGTTATTTCTTGATTTGGATTTGTTTAATTGTCCTTGGATGGATGCTAAATGGGAACTGATATCTATTCTTACCTAAATGCAACTTTTAAGTTGAAATATGCAATTAGTTCATACTTGGATAAAGATGAATTTTTAATTGACATTAAAAAGGATTAGGAAGAATATGATTCCACAACCGACAGGTATTCAGGATTAGCTTAGGAGCTAAGGAATATCAATTAACTTCGGAGTAATCGAATTTCGCTTTCGAACTCCATTAATGATCTCGTATGCTAAATTCAGAATAAAGGATATAGGACAAGTATATCCATAACTAATGGACCTTAACTATGTAACGTTAAGGAGAACAAATGATTACATTTCTTGGGAATTAGACCTCGTTTAAATGACGTCTAATAAGCTAGAATTCTGAATTTAGTTACAGTTGGGAAAATCTTGGCTAAGTTTAATAGGTTAAACTTATCACGTCCGTCGGTACGGACTGCTTAATCCAATGATTAAGAAGAGAACCAAGTAGGGAAATGCAGCCCTTCGACACGAAGGAGAAGATGCATAGCAAGCTAATGGACGGATTTAGTCCCTCTTAGCTATATACAACTGTAACGGAAACGAGGATCAAGGGATCAGCATGGATGCTGAAAGTTGATTCTTAATTATCAAATCGTATCCAAATCACTTGAGCAGGATGTGTATTCTCGATGGGAGGATTCTGTAGGACATTGGCATACGCCAGCTACAGCAAGGTGTCTCCATGAAGACGGGGTCTTCATGACGACACAATGTTGCAGCTGACATATTGCAATGCCCTCCCGAATTAAAACATCAAGAATACATAGGCTGAATGTGTAACTCTTGGCAGGGGATAGGAGTATGATCAGGTATACGGAGTGACTCCGGAATACTAAAGATAACTAGACACATGGGGTCGTGGGGAAACGACACCGTATGTCTGCGTATCTTTAGTTACCAGGAGTGCCTTCCTATATTCGTTCATATTACTAGTTGGAAATTGGAAGTTTAAATCTGACCTTAAACGAAGAGGACTGGTAGGAACCAGGAAAGACCATTCTAGATAACAGGTGAAGTGAAGTGAAGGACGTATTCCATTGATGTGTATCACATCCAGGAATATGATCATGCAAAGCATGTGAAAATCTTTGGCCAAAGTATCGCAAGTGCTGGTTGCGTTGTCCTTATCACTTAATTTAAGATGCAGGATGTCAGATGAATATCAGTAACAGATATTCAGATAGGCTTCTTAAATGGATCACTTCGATAACCGGAAATGGTTATGAGAACTGGTATATATAATATACTATGCATAAACGAACATGAAGGATCGGTTGTTGCCGAGTCATGAAATGAAGGATCGATGAAACTCTGAGCCATGAAAATGGAAGATCGGCAGTTCCTCGAGTCATTTACAGCAGCATATAGAATCTGTTATAAGATTGAATGGCATTGAATGTGTGTTCCATATTGTAAATATGTGAAATAGGGAACATTAGTTTTAAAAAGAAATTGTGTGATCCAAACTGCGTTGTTTGGGCAGAAAACAATTATTAAAACTAGAACGTGTGTTTGAATTTTATAATTCATAACAGAGAACGTTATCAAAAAAAATAAAAAAAAATTCCCTTGTTCTGGTATCTTAAAATGGGGAGTGAATGTCATATGATAGCTTTAAAAAGAAAGTTTTGAACCACATGTTGTACTCCTGCACACTCTCTGCCATTCCTTTATGGATCTCCTTCAGAGCGTTGATGCTCTTTTGTTCAAATTTTGGGATATGGAATTCTGCTAGGAATGTGTTCTTTAATGCAATGTAGTCTACCACTGTTTAATGAGGGTCATATTTCCGATAACAATTATGCGTGCATCCTTAATGTTTTTGCAAATTGACTTGCCTTCCACTCCGGGGTAGTGATCCCTTTTGCGTGCCATAGTAATTCACACTTGTGCACGTGCTCTGCAACATCCTCAATACCAATGTAGTCTGGTAAGTGTAATGACATCTCAAAAAATACTTGTGGAGGTGGCTGAGGCCCTTGTCCTCTTGATCCAGAGCCTTGGTTTCCTCTAGTGTTTCCTCCTCCACTAGATCCACTGGATCCACCAGGTCCTATTCCTCTTGACCCACTAGATCCTTCATATCCATTAGGTCCACCAGGTCCTCCAGCTCCTATACCACCAGATTCACCTCCTACATCTGGAAATGGCCTAAAGTGGTCGTGCCTAGTGTCCCCAATGTACCACTGAACTACGCGCCGATGGTTTGTGATATTGTCCCACCACTAGTTGTGTGTCCTATGCCACTCGCAGATGCAATACCCAAACCTTGCGTACTTACACCTTATATAAAAATTCCTCCAAATACTAGAATGGTTTTCACAGCCATGGATGTTCCAAACGAGGAATTATATCTCCCGGGCACAGAGCGGTTACTCCCATTGATACCAACTGGGTTAACAACACTTCTCCCTTGATTTGGAAAACCAAACACCAGGGGTTGGTCATCGGGTGGGTTCACATGTGCACCGATGGCTTTCCTTTCTCCATATGATGAACTCTCATTAGAATATGAAAGGGATTCTCTCTCGTAATTTCCAAGATGGGGTAGCATAGACTGCTCAAGTTCTACGTCCTCTGCATGAACCTCAAATCCTTACTGTAGCGTATGCCTCCATAGATCCATCACACTTGCAACCTTGCATTGTATATTCATCTCACTTTCATGAGCTTTACCATACTTGAGTCATCTCTCCTCCCTTTCCTTCTCAGCTGCAATTTCTACCATCTTCCTTTAGCCTGGGTTCCTCACCCAGCGCTCAGAGAAGCTTAGCCGACTATGGGAAATGCCTCTAAACTTAGGGTAATGACCAAGATCTTCATAGCAAAAGGAATAACAGGCAAAAATGTTCCTCTGAGATCCCTCATAAACTCAAACTCAACAACTTATGGGAAAGAATACGTAGAAATGATGTATTCTAGAGTATAACTGATCAACACTCCTTTCCACCAGTGATCAACAATACGTGTCCAAGTCAGATCTACATCTTGCAGCCTTTGATAATCATCTTGGGTCCATATGTGCAATATGTAGTACCAGCTTGATTTGGATACATATTCCGAAAGCTATTCATATAGTTCTACTGGAAAACAACATAAGAATGTCTCGTACAACTCATGGTGTAGGTTCTCTTCTACCCATCTGCGTGCATCAAACTTAGGTCTAGTGCAAAATATTTGAGAAAATTCATCCTTTGTGCTCTTGAACCATGTTTCAATACTTTCCAAGGTTAGATGTTCTGTCATCACGCATCACAGGGAAAAATATGTATGTCATTTCTCACAACAACTTTCAAAAGAGGTCCTAGCAACGGAACCAAGATGTATTCATTTTTATACCCTTAAAACAACAATCTAATCCCATGCGCATTGGGTGCTCACCTGAGGCACGCACAGGTGCTGAGCCCCTCCTTTATGTGATTCTTGTGAGAATACATCTTATGAAAAATATTCAAGTGCAAAAGAATAGAAAAGGATCGTGCATCATTTTGAGAACCTAGGATGAGTTATCATATTAATGCATCCATAAAAGAGAAATAATAAGCAACATATCGAACTGATTCATAACATGAAGGAAATGCATTAGGCTTAAGCTTATGAACACATATATACAATAAAATAGAACCTTCCATTTATACTAGTGAGTTCAGTAACCACATTACATTCCTTGAGGTCATAGCAGACCCATATAATAATGTCGAGCAAGGTCATGCATCAAGAACTACACTATGTCCTTCATATTACAAGGATACACACAGATCCATCCCTCTAAATATGCCATCACTCCTATATTTTCTCTAATCCCAACCTCCAGAATTCTCCATGATATTTCTTTAGAGATTCTCCTCTCTTCCACCACCTCTGCTACTCTTCTACTGCCCTCCTCTAGTATCTCCCCCTTCTTCTATCTGCGCGCACACACACACACAACTTTTCTACCTTCACCGCCATGCTTTCTGAGGTAATAGATCAGCTGTCAAGTGTCCAAGTGGTCCTCTAATAGAGCATACCTTATTTGATCCGAGATCTCCACTCTATGCAATGATGTTCTTCTAGAACCTTTCGTCGCATGGATGGAATATTCCCTTTTTGATCCTACAGCTGTTAGGCTGGCACCTTACCCATTCCACATGCTAGACAGGTAACTCTTTTCTTGTGTGATGCCTGGAACATCAAATATGGATATGTCCCAAAACCTATATTACCTTGCACGCGCACTATGTTCTACAAAACCCTACAATAACCCTTCCATGTGCATCTTCAACCCATGTGCCCTTCTTCAAATAGGCCCCGCACTCCTAAGTGCCTTCTTGTACTTAACCAATATTCTAGGGACCAACAGGTAGGTTAGGAGTAGAAATCAGCCTTCTCCAGAGAGCTATCCCATTTCACATTATCCTGCACTTAGGATAGCTCAATGTTATGCAATCACGCCGAAGGCCCCATCTCAAACTTGGTCCATTCGAGGGGTGCTGTGATTTTACATCAACAGTTTTGTCACACCCGATGGGACAAATATAGAAGTCAAGTTTACATTTTTAACATGTTGTTCTAATACAAAACCTTGTCACAATTGAAGCCAAGTTCAAACAAGAAGTCATTTTCAATGGTTTCCTTGCACTTTGGAATTCAAAGGTTACAATTTCAGATTTTAGAGGTTTCTGCTATAGGGTCTAAGTCCGAAATAACTTTTAGAGGGATTTACATGTGCAAAATGGGCTCAAAATTTCATAGATGATAGATTGGGGTCTAAAATTCAAAAGGGTATCCTTAGATTTTCAAAATTATCATTTTTGGAATTTCGGGATTTTTTTTTTGAATTTCAAGATTTTGGGTTTCGAGATTTTGAAGCTTTTGAAATTTCAGGATTTTAGAGGTTTGTAATTTTTGGAGGTTTCTCATTTCAGGCTTTCAGAGGCTGCTACAACTTCAGGTTTTGGGGTCTGTTGCATCTCATACTTTGGAGGATCATTTGCAGCTGAACCAATTCAACCTTGCATTCATTTTTGAACCTTTCAAGGTGTGTATTTTGGCATTCAAATTCATTTCATCAAGTTGGTTGTGCACTTGGTGGAATTTCAGTCTTTAAAGATACACATGCAAAGCAAAACTGGTAAATCTATCTGGATAATAAACCCATATCTCTAAGTGGCATACTTTCCATTTATTTTCCATCCATTTTCCTTCTATTTTCTTTCCTTTCATTTCCATTTCATTTCTTCTATGAAGTTGTGTAGTCATGGCTTCATTTGTACCATGGGACTCACACTAGAGGCAACCATTTCAATCCATATCCCAATTTGAAAAAATAATCCCTAGGCTATTTTCAAACCCCTCCATATCAGCCCCATGATGAAGATCAAACTCAATATGCATACTCTTATGAGCACGACACAGATCAACTTGGCTATCCACCAAACTATGCAAATTTTTAGGATCAAGAGTGTGCAGACTATGGAGATTATTATTCACCTGCAAATGATGAGTTATAAATGAAAATCCTAAAAATGATGGTAAGTATGGTGTAATCTAAGTCTTTAGCCTAAATGAAAGCATTCAAGATTGGATTTAGGGCACCTTATCCATGGGAATGCCCCTTTCCATATCATTACAATGAGGAAGAGAAACTTGGCTTCATAGTTGAGATGTTACCCTAGTTAGAAGAATGGATTAAGGATATTGAACATTATGCAAGTCAACCTTGTCTACAAGAGACCCCTAAATTACCATCTCACGGTCCTTTCCCTTCACCCGAATCAGTGTCATTTCAATCAAAACCATAGCTTCCAAGTTTCCCAATAGCTACACCTAGTATGGAACCCCCTTCTTCATCTTCTACTCTTCCACATCATCTCAATTTATCTGCCATTTTCCCTTCCAAGAGACTATCTCCTCCACAACAAGAAGAAAAAGAAACTCCTTTTGCACCACCAACGAAGAAATTTTTTGTAGAGATCTCACCCACCGCTCCTCTCCAAGTCCCAACCCCATGTCAGGATGGAACTCATAAAACTAGTCATGAGGAATAAGAAACAAAAGAACCCAACATGGAAGAGATGATTTTTTTTTTCCAGAAATTCGGCTGAAAAATTTAGGATAAAAAAATCCCCTTACTAGTCAAGCCTTCGGAGGACGCCAAGGTGGAAGAACAAGTGGAAACATTTGATTTGGTTACAACGGAAGCAAGGAAGGAAAAACTAGAAGACAATCAATAATCAAAGTGTTTAGAACACAACATTCATGAGGGCACTTTGTTTCCATTAATCCAAGATCAATCACAAGTTGCAAAATCAGTAGAGAAGGAGGACAAAGTAACATCAAGTCCAAAGGAGGGGGAACATTTTCATGCCATGGAGGGGAATAAAGCAGCCTCACAGGTCTCAAATGAAGAACAAGTTGTACAAGAAGTTTTCAACCATTCTCCCACATCTTCTCCAAGTTCTGATGTTGAAGAGAAGTTTGAGATTTCAAAATTCATGTTCGGGGATGAAAGAAACCATGGTGAGCAGGATGTAGATAAAGAGAATACCATAGAAGAGGTTAATCCAACATGACATGACAATGATGAGAAATATTATCTATTAGACTTGAAGGATTGCTTCAATGAAGAAGAGCGCGTTGAGATCACACCATTTTCTCCTCCATCACCCATATTCCAAGAAAAAGAGCCTACTGTCGAAGAGGAGCACATGTAAGTGCAGCCTACCACTCATAAGAGTCCTCTTGAGCCAATATTGGAGGAATCAAATCTTCCAAGAATCATGTTGGACAAGGAAGAGGAGCTCCCCAGGTGAGTAACCACATTCAAGCACTTGTAACCGTCCATTAATAATTCCATTAGAGGCTGTAATAAAGTCCAAAGGGCTGCGTGATAAGGAGGAGTTACACATCCCCAAGGAAATAAAAATGCACGAGGAGGCCATCTATCTCATACCATTCACTCAAAGGGGACATCTAATTGTCTGTAGATGTGCAAAAATATAAAAGAATTCAACTATAGAAACAGTCACCTTTTCTAGGAAATTTTACATGAAGGACTTTCTTACTAAAACTAGAGCTCAAAGTAATGGGCACATTCGGTGGTTCAGGCCATGCCCTATCAAATATGTAGCTTCATTGGAGCTAGAAGTTAAGGTTTCCACAACTAGTCATATTCATCTTCCGAAAATGAGGATGACATTCATAGTATTGACGATCAGCTACATTAGTTACAACATCCTCCACGAACCTCATGTGGATCATTTCAAAAGGGGTATTTGTTTTTCCTTTCAAGTCAACACCTTGATGATGTCAAGTGAGAAGGATTGTTGTCCCCTATGTCAGTTCTTTCACTCATCCATGCACAACCATGTCTCAGTGTCAAATCATCTGCATGGCTTAATACCTATTATAAGAGAAGGTGAAGATAATTTTCACTTCCAGTTTTAAGCTTTGTTAGAATTCTTCCAAGTGACTTTTAGTTTGTGTATGGCTAGACATAGGTTTTCTTTTTGTATAACAAGTGCTCTCGCACACTCTTCATGTCTCCCTTGAGCATGTATGACTTTTTTATTTTTGTACATAAGTTGCTGGTTCATGTGTTTTCTCTCCATCACAGCACATGGTGTTTTCAATTGGCCCTCCTGCACATGCAAACGAATTTCATACTTGTAGGAAACAATTTAAACCTGTCTAGTCTCTAACAAATGCACATGAAACTAAGTTTTGATTAAGGACTCCCGCATTTGGATAAAGTTTCATAATTCTCCGAAGTCCTTACATAGATCAAACACAGGTGAACTTATGCAGTAGCAACTACCAAATCAGGATTAAGGACAATCTTTAGTAGCTATGTTCTCATTATTGGAACTTTCCTAGAAGATAAATGTAAAAATGCAGTTTTAATAGACGTCCACCATAATGTAAAAAATTCTATATTTTCTTATCCCAGCAACATGTTGCAACATGTTATGTCATGTGGAAACAATCATTATGTTAGTTGTGTGTTTCAAACTTGGCATGAGTTACACTCGGGTATTTTCAAATAGTATTGGAAGTCCTGCTTGCAATCGGTGCAGTGGGTCAAAGGTTGTTCAGGAGAGGAATAATTGAAGGTCCCATGTTTTAACAGGGGGTTCGGGGGCTAGGCTCTCGAAGCAAATTTTAACTTTAAAATGGTTCATTATGACCCATTGAGTAGTGCAAGCAACATGACAAGTCCAATGGGCTAGAAAATTTAAAGCCCATGGTTTAATAATGGTCTTGTGCCCAAGGTCTTTGGGTACCCACGGTTCAATATGGCCTAGATTAGTTGATAGGTAATCAATTATGTACCCTACTGCCTAATGGACAGTATCAAGCTACTATTTACAAGAGCCTCTATGCATATGACAGATGTCCCCAGCAAATGTCATTACAAATGTGTTATCCAATTCGGGTTTCCCATTATGTAGAGTTTGTTGACCAATGGAGACTCCAAAGGGACCATTGGTATTGCATTGAGAGAGTGAAGGCCCCATAGGTGAAATCAAGAGCTATAGGTGGTTCTTGGGGGATCAAGTAGCCCAACTTTCAGAGTGATTCCATAGTTAAATATTGTCTCTCTGTGTTGAGGAATTTATTCTGCTCTTCTAGGTCTTGAGATCTGTAAGATTTTCTGCATATTAGTTTGAAATGTTGTAGATTCTGTACGAGATTATTCCACATATTGCATCCCACATGTGGCCTAACAACAAGTGGAAAAAATGGAAAAAAATAGGTCAAGTCTAGAAACACCTTACATCCTGAGCCCCATCATGTCTCCGATACGAGAATCTGAATTTATTTAAAACTCTACAGCATGCAATTCTTGCCAGATGAAATTATCCATTTTTTGAGAACTTCATACTTGGCAGGCCACCAAGTTTCACGAAATGGTTCATCGCAGCTACTTGCAGACCAGGGTGTAGAGAGGATGCAATTAGAAGATTCTGAGCTAAGGCAATTTTCCACTCACACAGGTAGCTTATTGGTAAGAGCTACTTGGAAAAACTGAGAGCTGGGAACAATGGAACAGGGTCTACAAGATTTGCAGAAAATTAGCTACTACTTCGCGCCCAATGGATTGTCTTGTCAGGGGTGAGCTAGTACAAGAAAATCATTGTAGGGCAGATGGGACCAATGAGTTGCCAAAGGGGTGGCAATTGATTACCCCTAGGAAAAAATTGAGCCATACTCGGGCTCACATCTAGTGAGGATTTATCATAGATTAGGACACATTATGACAGACATCAAGAGCAGCTTATCATTCAATCAAGCTCATGGGGTGAGTTTGGACCTGGTCTGAAATTTCCAAAAAGTTTGGGGAAGAATGGAGTACATAAGAAGAGAAATCTTGCACATGAGGGGCTCATTGGACCATCGAGCTAGGAAATGGCTCAACGAGAAGCTCAGGATGCCGAGTCAACATTTTTGGATCTATAGTATGCATTGGACAATTGAAGTTGATCCACATAGTCAGCATCCATGGGATCGGTTTGACTAGAATCAATACTCACAGGTTTTTAAGACAAGGGAGGTGAGTTCTAATTACAAGTTAGGTGGAAGATGACCTGGGTTAGGAAAACCTCAAACCGATTTAATAGTCGAGCTATATGACATGTACTCATAGAAATTAGAGGTGAAGCATTACAAAAGGGAGCTCATGGGAAATCGATCTTAGACCAAGGCCGATGTTGGATTCACATAGCATAAGTTGCCACTATGTAAGGATCTTGAGTGAGCCAATGAGAAAAGTCACAAGCTTGGCAAATGGCTTGAAGCCAAGTCATCAAAGTGAAGTGTTTGCCATGAGATCTAGGTTTTGACTGAGGTACGATTACAAAGTTGAATGGACTCAGTTGACACAGCCTAATTCAACTCGATAAGAAAGGATGAAGGTTTCTGAGTCAAACAAGGTCTAGGCTAGTTAAGGGCATCGATCTCGTGACCATATATAGGGAGCTATCAAGTTTGGACGTGCTATGGGGGATCATAGCTCAATGAGGGTGCGGGGAATATCCAACTCGGGCCAACCATGTGAGAAGGAGTGACTTCGGGACAACTCAATTGAGTCAAGGTAGGATCAAGTCGACCAAGAAATACAGGAGAGGCTTGGGAGTCAAGCTAGGCAATGAGTCAGGAGTGTTTGCCCGTTTGAAGACTTTAGACTTTAGAAATTGGATTTTTCAAAGATATTAATAAAGGATCGTTAGAATGTTGGAAGCACGAGAAATCCAAGTAGGTGGGGGTGAAAGGTCTCTGAAACAACAAATACGCCAGTCCAAACTCTGGTAGGTCAAGTCAATGTGTACAAGGTAGTGTTATTTTAGGAGTCAAATGACAAGTTCGGGTCAGTTCAATGAAGTTTTTGGAGTGTTTCAGACACATGCAAGTGATGCTGAAGCTATAAAGGGTTGACGATGACCCATGTCTGAAAAGCCAAAGGAACCTGAAGTCCTGAAACAATGGTGAGATAGTT
This sequence comes from Taxus chinensis, assembly GCA_019776745.2. Taxonomy (NCBI): domain Eukaryota; kingdom Viridiplantae; phylum Streptophyta; class Pinopsida; order Cupressales; family Taxaceae; genus Taxus; species Taxus chinensis. Next base: position 711,099,950 of record CM034150.1, read on the forward strand.
TTTTGGGATTCAAGGGAATTCTATTTTAGAGGATGTAATTTAGAGTGGTTGGCAAGTGTGATATCCCAAAATGGAAGAAGTAGAAACATTATCTGAAAGGCTAGAGCCCGATACCCCCGAACCCATACATTCTTGCCTAAAATTTTGCAATGTGCCTACCCACATCATTCACAAAGAGTCATTGAGTCAACATGTGGTTGTTGAGATCAGTTGGATTCGAAGCGATAGGTAGAGTTACCATTGGGGGATTATGTGTAAAGTGCCAAGCTCATGTTGAGAACAGAGCTCGACAGTCATAAGGGAGTTAACATGTAAAAGTGGCTGATTCCACAGTTTCATTGAATGGCTCAGCTTGGTGGATGTAAGGATAGTTTTATGAGTGGTGTAAACATCTCAGTGGAGCTTAGGAAGACCAAACCATCAAACTAGTTTTCAAATCCTCCTGTATGGAGTTTTTTAGCCATTTTTAATTTGATGAAATTATAGTCATTGGAAAGTAATTTTTTGTAGGATAACCCAATGGTGATGGTCAAACTCAATTTTTAGAGGGGTAGATGAATGTGAAACCTAGTCAAGCAAGCATATCCAGAAACTGAAGACATCTTCCATTACTACACCATCCATTTCGTATCACAAGTTGTACAATCAATGGAAAGCTAATTTCTAGCACTATAGTATGACACTAATTGAAATTCATGGATTTCAAAGATTATAGACCTTCCAAAAATGGAAAGAAACATGTTGTTGTAGGTGGATGTCATTAATGGGGTTGGTGCAGGAGATAGGTCATAATGAAACTACAAGAGATAGAGAGCTAGACCTAGGTGTAATCACAATTAGTTCCTTTATGCACAAAGTGCATGCCATTAATGGAGTAGAGATTTTGTAAATATTTAAGCACTCATTGTACAGGATAAAGAGTAAATTTATTATGGATTTTGGAGCAATTTCAAGATCTTATTTCTCTCTCTCCTCTCCTCAAAAATTTCTTATATAAATATCTGTAAGGTGTTGCACATGCAAAAAGGTTGGTAATTTTTATCCTCCCATGTACCCCTATTATTATTGGGGATTCTAAACATTCCTCTAAACCCTTGTAACATGGCTTCATACCTCTTCTTGCTATATGTAATGTAGCTGTGTAAAAATTTCATGGAGTAATAAAAACATGTTATTTGTGATTCAATTGTTCAATCCTTTACATTGTTTTCATTACTTTTCCCCACCTCTCATTGTTCTTGCAAGACCTAGGTGTTTTTTACATATATCATTGTTCATTATAGGATCTAGGTGTGGTTGTGTTTATACATAGAATGGTGAATGCTTGTACATTTTGGGGATGTGATACAACTTTCTATCCTTCTTCTTTGTGCATTTTTGTAATTTTGGTCTGTGCATTGCATCTTGTCTAACCTCACCAAAATTCATCATTTTCACCATTTTGCAGGGTTTGAGAAGTGGCTAGTATCTCCTTTCTTGGTGTATCACTGCTCATAGTGTAGGTTTTATTCATGCAAGTTTTCTTCTCATGTATCTTTGGAAGATTAGACTATGATTATAGTTTCCAACTTTTCTTTAACTTGGTTTAAAGTTTACACCCTGATTCTAGCCTAGTCTTCCATCACATATTGAGTGTCCTTCTCTTTAGGTTCCACTACTCCCTTTTTTTTGCAGCAGATCCTCCTCTAATTGATTTATTGCTTCAATTTTGGGAAATAATCCCTCCCAAGAAAATACTTTGTTTTCGTAGATCTTAATAACTTCAATAATTTCATTTAGGATTTTAGTGAGTTTAGTATGCCTATCTATTGCCTTTTCAAAAACTTGCATACCCTTTTGAGATAATTCCTCTATCTGCCTATCTACTACTTTTAACTTTCTTACTGGAATTTTCAATTCTATCCATCATCTTAGGGGTGATAGTGGTGACAATTTATTTTATAGGCCTTACCAGTTTATGTAAACATGAGGTCAATGTTTTTACCTATTCTTTCAGCTATTTTTTGGATATTATATCCTCATCAAACTTATATAATAAACCTTCAAATGCATCTATAACTCCTTGTTTCAATGATTCCCTAACAAGTCTTCCCAATTTGATATGTTGAATATCATAATCACATTTTGTAAGGTCATACTTTGTCTTACCCTGATGAGGAGTTGCAACCTCCAAATTTCTAAACCCATGCTGGTCTATTCTTGTTTTGGTAAGGACCCTTGCTTTCTTCAAATATTCTCTGGGCTTTGGAATTTAAATGTTGGTAATACTTAGAGCTTCCTTTTGAGTTACCCTCCTTTGTTATTTATTGAAAAATACCTCCTAACCATCCATTTATAGGGGAATTTCCCTTCTTTTCTTTCTGTGGGATCTCATAATACAATACCACTTTCCTTTGATGTTTTCCCAACTTTTACCATTAGTTTCTCACCTTCCAAGGCTAGAACTTCTAACTTCTCTTTATCCTGTCCTTGAATTTGTGGATGGGTGGCATCTTCTGACTTCTTTCCACTCACTACTTCTTCATTTTGAACATTATTTTCCGTAGAGACCATATGTTCATTTGACACCTCCTTTGGATCCTCGATAGGAGTATCCATTGCACTCATATCTATATTTTTTGCTAAGATAATTTCACATTTGCAGTCTCCTTTGGAGTATCTCCATCCAAACTTAGATATTTAGTTGGATCCTTTTCCTTTGAAATAACTTCATCTCATGTTAATGGTTTTTTAGTGAATGGATCCCACTTGGGGCTGCTATTCATCCACTTCAGTCTTTGTTGGTTGCGATTATAATTGTAATTTTTGATCCTTACTTATATCTTCTTCAAGCGGAGTCTTAACAAGTTTACTGATTTATTTTAATATTTCAGCCACAACTCCCTTCATGATATATGTCTCTTGAGAGACCTCACCTTCACCTACTGCCTTTGAATCCTTTGGTGGTTGAGTTTCAGTATGAACATTACCTATTACAAGTGTTTCATCCAAACTCGCTTGAACTATCTTCTCATCATTTATGAAAAAGGATGTACTTTTACTCTGAGTATCTTGGGGTTGATCTACCCACATTTGTAATTGATACCTGATGAAGATCTTGGACATGCAACTCTTGTTCGGGGATATTCATATTCACAATTTTATAGGTCTTAATGTTTATATCATCCATTTATATTTTAGGCACTTCATCAAACAATTCAACTATGTCATTAGATTTTTTGGAATGCTTTTCATGTTGCTCAATCACTGTTTCAGTTCCCCCTTTCTCTTTATTAACTCCAACATATTTTCAGGATATGTGTGCTCTACAAATTATTCCTGCAATAGTCTTAGGAGGGAATGAAAATGCAGTTGCACTAGGTAGTACTATACTTGGTTTAAAAATTATCACTCTAAAGAGTTAGAGATGGGGGAACTTGATGGGAAAATGAAGAAACAATCCTTTTTTTTATTTTCAGTCAGAGTAGGAGGATTAATTACCGCAAGCTCTCTATGCTTGTGATTTCTTGATGCATGACCACCAACATCTCTTACCAAAGGCTTTTCAAACACAAGTTTAACCCTTTTCTTAGTACTTTCAAAGTGTTTGACATTTGGTGCTTCTCTTCCCTTGGAACTATGTGAGTTGGATTGGATATTGGCACTTGGTATAGCTCCCTTCACCTTATTTTTAGTACCAAATGATCCTGGTAAAACCTTTGAAGGATTTTTTTGTGTAATCAATCCTTTCCCTTTTTCTTGGATTGGAATTGCCTCAATGATGGGGGCATCTTACATGTATTTTAGAATTATCCCCTTAGCCCTTTGAATCAGAATAGTTCTTAAAGTCCCAGTCTTATTGGTTGTTGATGTCCATTCATCTATATTCCCTATGGTAGGTTTGTTACTAGGTAATTGAGGAGCTTGTATATTCAAAGGATCGATTTTATCAACTCCCTCCCTCAGTGGGGGGAGATCTCCTTCCAACACTTTCAAATCTCAGAACTTCTTTAATAATTTTGTGTTTTGCAAAGATAGATCCAAGCCTTTAACAATCAACCAAGTTAATGTTCTTCTTAATACATTGGAAATCCTCATATGAGGGCTATCTAATTCCTTTTCCTTGCAATCAATAGAGCTAATTGTTTTCGATTCAAGATTTTGGTCAATGGTAAATTATCCCACTACATCCATGTCATCCATAATTCCCTTTGGGATTACAACAACCTTGAAGTCAATAACCTGACTCCAAGTCATTCTGGAGAAATATCTTAACCTGATTTCTTCTTCATCTATATGATTCATCCAATAATCCTCAAGGTGAGGATCATGTTATTCTGTTTTGACAACCCATCGAAATTCATAGCTATGCTTTAGTGTAAATCTTTCCATTTGGAATATCTCCATTTATTCCTCCATTAGTCTAGCCTTTATAATGGTTTGGTATGAATACTTGCCAATATGGATTGGGAATTTGATATTTGTTTTGTGCTTTTTTTTCAATCTTCTTATGCACAATAGTTAACTGTCTTAATAATTCCATTAAGGCCCACTTGTCACTTACATATATGAGTAATTTATTAAGGTCTTCCTTTGAATCCACTTACTCTAAAATATGTAAAGAACTTGTATTATATAAAAATGCAGCCATATTCCATAATTGTTGTCCTAGCAGTAACAGATAGTCTATATTATTCCCACTCTGGTTTGAAAAGATAGATCACGAGAGCGATGAAGGCATCATTTATCAACTTGACATTCCCTTTTTCAATTGACCAACCTCAATTTTGGGTACACATCGTACACTCTATAATATTCAAAACTTGCTTGCAATAGGATACTAGGAAATGATTTGAAATAAGCAATGTTATAGATAAACTAAGACATCATATAGAAGTTGATGTCACCGAAATTACCCCTCACTAATATTTACAACCATTTTCAAAAATTTAGCATGGATGGATGTTGATATGAAACTTGCCCAAACAAAATTCTACTTGTTCTTCTAAAATGACAATTATAAAATGGCACATCCATTCTTGAAAATTAGTGCTTCCCTCTAACTCCATCATTCTGATTAATAACACAATTAGGTCTTCAACTTCATTGAAAAACATGGATCTGGTTAATTTCTTTTGGATTCTCTTGATAGATGGTTTTTTGGCCTTCAACCATTTGGCATTAACATTATAGCATTCTCATCATGCCTTGCCTCATATTCATCCTATGTAGACTCAGTTGTGACATTTATTAGATGATCCAAATCTGGTAATCCTAAAATTTCCCTAAAAGCCCTTGATTTCAAGTTTATAACCCTTTCACCACTTCCATCCAAAACTTGTAGTGAATCTGGGTTGTGATTCTCAGCACATAACCATACAATCTTAGGAGCATATTTGGACGGTGGAAAATTAGCTGCTAAGGAAATTCCACTGGCATCAATGGATGTCATCCATTTACTTTAATTTGGATCACTCAAACTTCTCCAAAAATCCTCTAAGACAACATTTAATAAATTTGTATCCATAACCTTCTCTAGATCACTAGTGATGGCAGAATTTATGTGGAAACCTAATGCTATGGTCCTCATCTTGTGTACCTTTCCTCTTAATTTTTAATTTGAGTATTGAGAATCAATAGGGGTAGAATTGAGACTTTCCTATTTCTTAAAAATTCACTGAACTCTTCCTTCTGCTTTTGTACTTCCCAGTTCTCTTGCTCATATTTTCCACTTCTCTATTGATTTTTTCTCTTTTTCTTTCACCAATTCACGCAACTAGGGCATCCAAATCTTTGTATGCAAAGGTAATGAAATAAAATTCTTGGAATTTTTTAATAATTCTACCTTGATTCGTGTAAAAACCACATTAATGGTGGCAGCCTTAAATGCATTACATCCCAACCATTGATTTTTATTTCCTCATTTGAATGTCAACTATCCACATGGTTTGATCTGGATCTTTTCGGGGTTAAGGAATTTTCTCAAACATTTGTATTGTCTTTTGAATGAGTGCAAGTTTGCAATTTTAACTTGAAATTCCACCTTTTGACTTTTTATGAGGGTTTATCAAGTGTTTAAATCTAAAAGGCGGTGGAACCATTAATCTCATTTACATTTTAAACCAATTTCTCACATAAGTGCGAGATTGCATTATTGACCCAAGCGCATGCTTGTTGAATCTACCTAGAGAATTGACATGTGTCCTCCATCAGGTTTCAAAGACATATTCCACATTTTGCACTATAAATTTCCTTTGGTGTGAAACTGCATCGATGATCCATTTCTTCGCTCCAACCAAATTTAGACACGTAGCTCTTTCGGGAAGTGGGGCCTTCTTCAAATTTTACATTTGTAACTTGAATATTCCTCATAATATTCTGTTGGGTTTCGGAGCAAAGCTTTCATTTTGTAATTGTCATGTAAATTATGTGATTTTGCAAACACGACCCTTCATAGCGCCACTAGTTATATTATGCCACATTTTCTTCGGGCATCAGATGACAAAAATTAAATTTACAGTGGATACCATTAAAAATATACAGGTTGAATTTTTCAAGGATGATCATGATATTTAATCAATTTTTTCATAAGGATCTTCAAAGACAACATGATTATTACATTCCTTGATTGGAAAAGAGCATTCACATGCTAAACATAATATTTTCACTTGGATTCAACACAATTACATCTTCGAGCATAGGTTTGGTGAACATGGGAAAACCAGTCAAAGATTTTTTTTGAAGGTACACACACTAGATAAAAGGGTGAGTTCAAATTGAGCATTGACAAGACTTTTCGGGGTTAATTACAAAATTAGAGCAAGAGAACCCTATAAATATAAAGTTATGAGACCATAATGAGGGACCTAGCTTCATACACCATTATCAATCCATCTAGAGTTACATCCATCTATTGCATTGTTATCCACATATATCCATCATCAAGGCACACACTAGGACAATTACATCACACTTCATAGGGGGAGAGATTTTGTTCTATTACATGCAAATATTCTACTACATTTATCTTTTGCTCGCTATGCCACAAAGTGTGACTGGCACAAGAGCACCTAGGGCATGACATGCACACACACTAGAACTACATCCGAGTCTAAAATGTAGTCTAACACTCAGTTAGTAAGCCCACTATTGTGACAACTGAGGTTAGTTTTGTTAGGATTTCATATTATTAGTGCTCACATTATTATAAAAGTTAGATTATAATTATGTGATATAATTGAGTTGGTATTACAACTCATATTGTTATAATATATTGTTTCAACAACATATTATTATAGAGTTTTGTTGTACCTGTAAAATTATAAATGGGTAAGTTGTTTGTTGACTTCCTATTTTCTAGGAAGTAGTTCTTCTATTATATTGGCTATATATTAGCCAAACATGTTGTGCAAAGATATAGAAATATAATATTATTGTGTGTTATTTCATGTGTAAATATGTTGCTACACTTACATTTGGTTTCAGAGCAGGTGAATCTGCTGACATAAATTAGATCCGATTGCTTCATGGAGTGCTAAAGCTGTTTAAGGGCTTCTCCAAATTTCTAGTTGCCCTGGTAATGTGATAATTAAGTGAGAAATTGATTCATTTCCAACTTAATCCATATCAATGTATTGATAAGATTTTCCATGTGACTCTGTCAATTATTTATCATTGTTCTATTCCTTTGTGATTTAAGCTAGAGTCTTCTTCTCTGCCGTAGTGACATATATATCAGGTGCAGTCTATATTATTTCAGCATAGATATTTTTAATGTGTTTTCAGTCTTCAGCTGTGCAACATATTTGGATCTAATTTTTATTGTAGACTTCTGCCATGGTATCAGTTTGACATCTATTAGAATTTAAGGTGTAGAAGAGTGTAGTTATGACTACTTGATATTTGTTCCACATCAAGAGCATTTGATTCCCATACTAAAATTCACGGATTGGATGTATTTGGTAAAAGAAGGTTGTGTTTGTAGTTGAAGCATGAAGAACAACTCCAAATTCAAGTAAAACTCAGTCATGAACAGCTTTTAGGTCTGGTGATGAAATCAAATATTGTTGGTACCATTGCAAATATATTTAAAGCACCTTTCCAATGCATTTTTCGGTTTCTAAAACGGAGCTTTGGTTTTCAAATTATCAACAAATCATTCTCTCACTTCAATGAAGCCAAAATAAAGTGTTTCACATTGCGGGAGGAATACCATATAATAAACAATGTGCAAAAAAATGAGCTTCATATCCAAACTCAGCTGAGTTAGCAGCATGTTACTGGAGGATGGAGGCACAGGAGGCTGGAGGTCATTCAGCGACCTCTCGTCAGTCACCAAGAACGGGGCCGCATGAAGTTGTGGTGATAGTGTGTGTATGATTTTACTTTCTTTTCAGAGTTGCAGTTGATTTTAGTTGTGTGCAGCATGATTCTTTTTCAGTGTTCCTGTTATGGCTTGAATAAGTGAAATGTTCACATTGAGGGGGGGAACATGGTCTCAATGTTCCATTTTCCCTTTTCATATTTGTTATCAGTGAGAAGTGTTTCCTACATAATTCCCTGAAGGAAAAGCATAGTGGACAGATGAAAGTAAAAGGAAAAGCAACATCATGATATTGAGGTTGTTGGTTGTCCTGTAAAACCATCCCTGTTGAGGTTGTTGGCTGTCCTGTAAAACCATCCATGTTGAGGTTGTTTGCTGTCTTGAAAAACCATCTAGATCATGAGCATGCACGGGCGACACGCTGCAAAAGGAAGTGCAATTGTTGTTCTCCCATGTTCGCACTAAGGGGGGGAATGTTAGGATTTCATATTATTAGTGCTCACATTATTATAAAAGTTATATTATAATTATGTGATATAATTGAGTTGGTATTACAACTCATATTGTTATAATATATTGTTTCAACAACATATTATTATAGAGTTTTGTTGTACCCGTAAAATTATAAACGGGTAAGTTGTTTGTTGACTTCCTATTTTCTAGGAAGTATTTCTTCTATTATATTGGCTATATATTAGCCAAACATGTTGTGCAAAGATATAGAAATATAATATTATTGTGTGTTATTTCATGTGTAAATCTGTTGCTGCACTTACAAGTTTGACCCATTCATTATATATCTTGATTTTTTAGGGTTTTGATACTTCTGTTTGGCCTTTTGTGGGTTATTTCTTCCTCTCGAAATATTTGGAGCATTCGGCGTAGTACAAAAAAATTAATGTGAGAAGTAACCAAAGTTTTAGATCACCTTCCAACCCTGTGAGAACCAGTTCTGAACATTTTTCCAAAACCAGGGCACCTGAATTCCCTACCAAAGCACCCATGGGCACCCCTATCCTCTTCTAGGTGCCCCGGTCTAGGCACAACATCCATATCTATCCTTTCCAGCACCCTTACATAGTTGTTCCTACTTTATAATTTTTAGTACATCACTATGACACAGTTCGACAGTCATCAGCTATTAAATGAATTCTTTCCTTTTCCCTTCTTGCACATTAGGTTTTTTAATTTCATTAGTTTATTTATTTATCTCATTTACATATTGTCTTAGTACACTTATTTGTTGTGTTTATATGTCCTCCTAGATTATATTAACTATACTTTACTACATTAGTTTAAATAATTTTAGTTAATCACAAAGTTACAAAGATTTAATCTTATCAGTTTGTTTTCCAACTCATGGGATTTCATATCATCTTATTTTATGAACATGCCATCTAAAATTTTCCATGCTTAATTAGGCTTTTTGGAAGACTCAATGTGTAAGAGTAAGTCAAGAGAAACAAACACACAAATAAGACATAAGGCTTCATCACATCGGTTAAACCATGTGGATTTATTAGGTTCATCATCAAGTTTTGTTTTAACTCCCATAGTGATGCGGTATAACCATTTACACCTTATTTTGATTATCATATTGGATTTCCATTTGAAGAATTTAAATGGTGTGAGAAAAGGAATAACACTAGCATCCATTATGATGAGAGAGAAAATAAGAATACAAAAAGAAAGGAGATGTACATCCAACCCATAATAATATTATTACCCATGTTTGCAGTACTTTATAGTCTAGTGCGTTGATTTGCATTCATGCGACGTGACATAGTTGGCCACTCACCTTGTAACTGACATAAAAAATGTAAGCATGGAGACCACAATAATTTTCAAGGATTCTCGACGAGACGTCACCATAACAAGCACAAAACAAAATGAAAAAAAATAAGTGAAAAGGGGAAAAAACAAGTCTCGTGTGAGAAAAGGCATCTCATGGCACAAAAAGGAGCTCCCTTGCCACAAGGTTATGGTGTATGCACTCAATAACCTGTAAGTGAAGGGAGTTGATTAAAATAAGATTTAAACATCTATCTCCTAACCAAATGCAACTAGCTCTGGATGAGAGAAACTGGCTCCAGATGAGAAGCACTGGCTTGCGAGCTGGCTCTGAATGAGGAGTGTTGGGTGAGCTAGATCTGGACGAGGAGCGTGGTGAGATCAATACTAGGAACATTGTGAGCTCCAGAATAGGAATATGGCAAGCTATAGACTAGGAACACTATGAGTTCTAGACAAAAGGTGGTGAGCTCCGAATGAGGAGCACAAGGAGGGGAGCGAGTGACCTGAGCATTTTGAACCAATTTGGGTGTTCATCTGGAAGAGGAGAGTTGGTTAACGACAAGTTGGGTTAGGTTCAAGCATCAATTAACAAAGCAAGCTTGTAACCAAATACAATTACCTTGGGTGAGAGTTAACGAGAACCCACGACAAGAAGAAAGGAGTGAAATGATCATGAAAAATCATAGGGAATCTCGGTAAGAACTCTAAGTTGAAATGGCTCAATTGCGAAGACATGGGTTTTGTAATGATAGTTCATAGGTGAGAGGATGGACAAAGGCTAATTCAGGCTAAGAGTTGGCATGAGGAAGCGAATGAAAACATCACAACAATCAAGGATAAATCATATGGAAAACAAAGGAGGCTCAAGTGAGTCATAAGGTTTGACACAAATTTGGGAGTGAGTTAGTGCAGGTTCGTAGGGATTTCTACAAGGTAAGGAAAGTTAAATAGGATGGTTGGAAGGGAAGTAGGGTTGGTGAGTTTGAGTAGAGATAAGGAACTCACCGAGAGCTTGGTGAGATGGGAGGATGCCAACAAGGATGGGTGTTGGGAATTGTGTCTATGGTTGTCATTGATGTCAAGTTTCACATTGATGTAAAAGGGTGTTAAGGTGGTTTAGGTGTCTCCATGAGGCTTCATTCATGTTTGAGCTTGAAGGTTGATTGGTAGTGTCCAATCTTATAGTAATGTCATGATGTCTTGGTGCATGGCTAAGAAATCTAGGTGTTGTAAGTGAAATCCAAAGTTGTTCAAAGGCTAGTATTAGGTCAAACATGGTTATTATGATGTGTTAAATATGTTAGAGGCTCTGCATGATGAAAATAAGGCATGTGTTGGAAGAGCTCATTGGAGGTCTTTTTTTATCTAGTGGATGCATGAAATGAAGGTATGAAGCAATAAGGCCAAAAGTAAGTCAAGGTATGAATATTTAATGTGTTATTATGTTGTATAATAGGTGTATGAGGATTCCAAGGTCATATTTCTAATGTATAATGCAATTTCAAGGTCCTTTGAAGCAAGAATAGTGAAGACAAGACATGTAAGCATGGGTAAGTCAGGGTGTATGGAGGTTTTCAAGTATGATAAGGAATTTTTGAGAATTAAATATCATCAATTATATTTTTATGATGCTTTGGGTCAAGTTTCAGGTCCAGGTGATGGGTGTTTTGTAAGATTTTGAGTTTTTTCCAAAACTAGGTTTCCAAAGGTGTGTTTTTGAGTTGAAAGTTGACTTTCAGATGCTTGTTGAGGAGTGTGTGATTTTTATGGGAACCCAATATCCTAAGGGTAGTTTATTAGGTTAGTTATGAATATTTTACAAGAATAATGAGGTTGTTTGATTGTCACATTTTTATGAACAATCGTTAAGAAGGTAAACTGATTTTTAACCCTCTTAAAACACTAGCTTTGGAGTGACTTGGAGGAAATTTATTGTAGTGAAAAAGAATTGATTAATTTGGAAAAAGTGATTATTTGAGGTTATAGAGGACTCCTCTATATTTCTCCAGGTGTTATTTAGAGGTTCTGGTAATATGTGGGCCCCACCCAAAAAGGAATGTTTCCAGGAAGTTTTAGTTTCTGTAAAATTTTCCCATCAAACCTATTGAATAATTTATCATTTATGAAATAATGGAAGTTATAATACATTTCCACCTTCCTTTAAAATGAAAAGTGTGCCCTATTTATGAGGACTAGTATTTAGGTAGTTTTGGGGCAGTTTTGAGCAATTTGGGAACATATGGGTTTTGGAGAAGCTATAGGTGGTTTTATGACTTAGTTTTAATGTTTTGATGATATAGAATTCAATAAATTTCAAATGATATAGTACAATTGATTTTCTATTGAGAAATGAGGAAGTTATGACATGTTCTTTGAAGACTAAGTTTTGGTGCACAAGAACGAATATGTTCTTGAGATGGTTTCATGGGCTTGAGATGATTGTTTTGAGTGTTTCATGATTTTTAGAGGTTTGATAAGGATTAAAAAACATGTCTAAGTGTGTAGAATTCTTTGGTAGAGTTGTTTTTTCTCTTTATCCTTCATGTTATGCACAATTTATTGTTTTGGTGCAATTAGGCCTATTGGAGACCTAATGGAGTGTTTTGGAGATGGAGATGATATAACTGACCTATATGGTCTAGTTTGTGATCTCTTTGTGATTTTATCATCATTTTTTAATTATATTTTCACTATGATGGCTGACCTACATGATATGAGACCTAGAGAAAGGTATATAAGAAAGTGTTGTGAGTTCATTTGTGTGTGTTAGAACTATGGGATTGGAGAAAAATTTGGAAGGATGAGAAGGAGGGTTAGGAGGAAAGATATGAAGAGGAAGAGGCATTAAAATTTATTAAATATGTTGTTATCATGATGATCTGATGATGGTGAGTTGAAGGAGGTCATCCATAGATGACTTAGTTGAGAGGAATACCTAGCTTGTGTATGTGGAGTTGAGCGAGCTAAAGTGAAGTGTGTGGAGTTTTCTCGGTGGTCAAGAGAAAATATTTGGAGAGCATGATAAGCTCGAGAGAGTAGAGGAGGAAAAAAAGGTCACTTGACCTATTCAACAAAATAAAAGGTAAGTTTGAGCAAGGAAGAAAATAGAGGATTTTGAGAGAATGCTATGTGCATGGAGGTGAATTATAAATCACAATCAATTGTTGGAATAAAAAATATTCAAGTGATCATCATTTTCAGCTGGCTAGGTGAGTTCTTAGTCATATTAGGGAGTGGTATCATCTTTGTAGGGTGGGTTCCTTACTAAATTAGGGTTTCTACTCCTTGTGAGGTTGGTGCCTCACTAAAAATACTTCATGTGATGTGTAATATTCACTTGAGTCCTTTGTTTTGAGTAATATGAAAAAGGTTTAGTGGGTTTTCTTCCCCTTGAAGGTTTCCCACTTAAATTTGGATTTCTTGTGTTCTCTCATGCTCTTCTTCTTGTGTGTGGTTGTTTAATGTATAATCAACACACATATGGTTTATGAATGATTGAATAGCTAAGTTTGATGGATCACATAAGTATAAGTAATTGAAGTGAAAGTTTTATAGGACTGATTGACCCCCCCTCAATCCATTGTGCTTCTAACAATTTGTATACGAGCAAGGTCCTTCTGAAGCAAGTCTACCCGCTTGAAGGAGATCATTGAATCACATGTATGATATGTAGTCAAGTTTAAAACAAAGAAAATCATCTAGTCAATGAGAGTTTTCTTGAAACCCTTGGGGTTTGATATATTGCAGCCTATTCTTGGTGTTTGCACTCTCGTTTCCAAGCTTCCACCTAATTTAGCTGATGATAAGTCTCATAAAGGAGATAGATCATGTTCTTTTGTTGTGTGGATATAAAATCATGCACTTTGGGTAATTATCTAGTCCTGATTGCATACTATTATTCATATGATTCCTAAGTAATAAAAACACTAATTAACCCACGTATTTGGCCATATTTCTTTCTTTCTATTGCAACTTTTGGTCTTACACACTTTCTAGCTCAGTCTATCTTTTCATACCTTGAAATTTCTCATTCTGGACACCAATTCCCAACTAGGTTATTAGCATCAGGTGCCCCCGTCCCCTCTTGGAGCCCCTAGCCTCTTTATACTTTGTTCATATATTTTTGTCCTTTCTAGCCGTTTGAGCATCTAATATTTTTGATATTCAACATTTTTGGGGTTAATTATGAAATTCAAGCAAGGGGATCATATAAATATAAAGTTATGTGATCATAATAAGGGACCAAACTATAAGCATTAGCTATCACCACCTAAGGTTGCATCTAAAGGCTATTCAAAAGCATTCAACCATCCATTCAAGGGCAAGCGACTACATTATTATGCATACACTTCATAGGAGGGGAGTTTATTCTATTCCATGTACACATCTATTACATTTCTTTAGATCTAGTTACTTTTCTCGCTATCAAGTGTGACACGCATAAGATCCACCTAGGGCACAATTCTGCACACACGTGTGTGCGTGCACGCGCACACACACACAAAGAACTACATTGGGTATAAAATGTAGTAAAATGCTCAGTTGTAAGATCACTTGTTTCAAAACTGAGGATAGTTTGACCCCTCATTTTTCATCTATCTTTTTAAGGATTTGATGTCTCTTTGAGGGTTTTGCAGGTCATTATTTCATTACAGGTTTCCAGTGACCTCATCAAACATTGTGTGACATACTAGCGACCAAAGGTGAAGGTAAGGGAACACCTAGAAACCAGTCAAAGATGGTTTTCCAAGAATTTTCGTAGTCATAGGTGCCCGCTACTAGTTTGTGGCATCTTCAGGTTCTCGTGCCCCTTTCTGGGTGCCCTAGTCCAACTTATTCCTCCAGATCTGCATTTTTTGAGCTTCGTTGCAATAGTCGGTGCTTCATATTTTTCATTTTTCTAG
Organism: Taxus chinensis; assembly: GCA_019776745.2. Taxonomy (NCBI): domain Eukaryota; kingdom Viridiplantae; phylum Streptophyta; class Pinopsida; order Cupressales; family Taxaceae; genus Taxus; species Taxus chinensis. Next base: position 711,114,950 of record CM034150.1, read on the forward strand.
CTCTGTGCACTTTTGGGATATTTGGGAAACAACTAAGTCATCCTATCTCCTCTTTACACTTAGGGTTTCATATTTTCTATCTTAGTTTTCTTGGGTTAATTTATGTAGTTAGTTGATAATTCATTTACTACTACAATAACAATCAGATTAAGCATTTTCATAGGATATTTATTCATATTTTGCTTAATCATTTTAGTGAACCTGACACTTGAATCCACCTAATTTTTCGGGCTTTTACCCTCTCATCATTATCGCTCAATCTTATGGCAAATTTACTGAAACCCACCTTAAATACCTTAACAATCATATCGTTGAGAATAAAAAAGATCTAGAATTACTTTTATTTGTTTCTCGTGAGGAGGCCACCAATCTCATGGAGCTTAATGCTTTTACCACTATACCCACCTCCATTGCTACTTAACCACCCACCTCTGCTCTTCGTCCTACTTCAACTATTATTTTTTCTATTCTTACTCCCACAAATCAATTCATTCTGCCTCTTGTCTCTCATACATGAAAGGTATCCTCCACATGCATTGAGAATTTAGCCTCTCTTTATCAAGATATCCAAGTTCAAATCCATCAATTACACCAGGCTACTTCTCGTACTTCTCCATCTTTAGATTCCACTTTGTTTCTTCACACCCCATTCGATCCACCTGTTCCACTTTCCTACTTCCTCGTAAAATCTTCACCCCCAAACTTACCATTTTTAATGGGTGCAGTGATCCACAAGAACATTTACAATCATTTCATGTGGAATATCTAGATTTTGTGGATGATCATATTCTTCTCGCTAAGCTCTTCCCTTGTAGTCTTCATGATTATCCAATGCATTGGTTTTATGACCTACATGTCCACTTAGTAACATATTTTACACATCTAGTCGATGATGTTCTTTCTCATTTCAATATCAATGTCATCTCTAAGATCTAAAATGCTCAACTCGCACAACTTAAACAAGGATCTAAAAAACATCTAGCAGATTATGTCTTACAATACAAAAGCAAATTAGCTAAGATGTCTAATGTACTTGTGGGCTATGAGCTTCAAGATTTATTTTCCACCTCTCAAGGAGAGTGTTCTCTTTTAACATCTCCATCATTTGATCAAATTTGTCATACTCTTAATCTACGTAAAACTAAACTCTTATCTATAGGTAAGCTTAAGTATCAGGAACAAGCTTCATCTTGTATGCACTTTCAAAGTAAATCAACTTTTAAGCCATCAACCAAACCTACTAAAGAAAAAACTAATGTCAATGTTGTATCTAATACTAAAGAGCTTCAATGGAAACTACCTAAACAGGCATACACAAAGCTAACTGTCTCCCCACATATTCTATACTTGCATATTTTTGAAAGATATCTTATCACACTTCCTCCACCACTTAATTTAGATCCATCTTGTCCTAAAGTTCGTAATTATGATGAAAACCTAATATGATACTATCATCAGTGTGTTAGATATTCTACCGATCGTTGTTTCAAACTTCGCAATCTCATTCAAGATCTAATTGATAGCAATGTCATTGAGCTTCCAAATCCTAGAGATTGTGCACCCATTAATGAAAACCATAAGCTCAAGATCTTAAATAATCCTCTTCCATAACATGATAAAAATGTGGTTGATTCCTCAGCTAATCATACATATCACACAATGCCTCCTCCTACATCGGTAGTGTTTCACTGTTTTCTTTACGTTTTTGAATGTGAAAAAATAGATAATGGTAAAGGCCAAGGAGGAACACCTATTGTGTTGGTTTGGAGGTTGATGCACACGTTCTAAATTCTTGATCTAATGTAGACTATGAAATCTTCCTTTTGTCTAGGAGGAACTACTTGAAATAGAAAAAAATACTGCCAAAGAATAAGTAAACAATATAGGACAGTGGATTTCCTAGCATGTGCTAGATCCAGGAAGTGTGATACTCTCTAGATGGCTGTCAATCCACTATTTAAAACAAGTAAATGTGAGAAATAAAAAAATTTCTACTGTAGTTGATATGATTTGGGTATATCATTCAAGCACAATAAGCAAATCTAACATAACATGCTAGGCTATAGTGAGATATGAGGGATAGGTAGTTGTTAGGGTGTTGGAACTAGTCAGGGCCAGGTTCTGGGCTATTTAGGTCACTTGGTAGAAGGTAGGTTAGATATGTTATTGGAAAAGGTGTAAAACATAGATACCGATGTCGGTCTAGTATAATTGATGATGGTTTAGAAGAGATTGACGACGATCATGGGTAACCAACATCGGTACAGTCGGGTGACAATAGTTCAATAAAAAACTTGTTATAGAATTTGGGTGAGGTTAGATAAAGCTAAAAAAAAGGACAGAGAGGTCTGTGGGAATGTTGAGAACACCTAAAGAGGTGGAAAGGATAGGATAGATAAAAGGTCGGGTGAGGTTTGAGTCTGTCAGAAAATAGACTATGAAGGAATGGGAATATTAATGGAAGAATGATAACAAAATGATAACAACTCTATGGACATAATAAGAATGGAAATGATAAGTGATGAAAGCACTTACCAATGTTGCAGGTCCAATGGTTAGGTGGTGGTGATGATCGATTGGTGGGATGGAGCTTAGTGCAATAGTGATGCTTCCAAGAATGTCACTGTGAGTGCAATGCTTTTGGATTTGTCATGGTGATGGCAATGGATGTCTATAGGTGTGAAAAAGGCTATGATCCTGCTTGCATGTAGTTATCTTCTTGTCTCCTTGATCTCAGAATGTGCCAACCCAAAAACAAGGTTGCTAAGGTGAATAAATGGTAATTGACGATGGTTCTTGGTTGATCGACATCAGTTTAGGGATGACCAGCATTAGTTAAGGTGGGATTCCCTAGGTTTACTAAAAATGGTAGATCTTTCCACTTTCTTGGGTTAGGTTGGTTTATTCTAGCGTATCAGAATGGAAGCTTCCCTTCTAATGAGCGGGAATGTGATTAGAGAAGTCTTAGGCATGTGCTTTTAGGGTTAGACCAAATCCTAGCTCATTAAGGCAAGTAATATTAGGTCATAGTTAGTTATGGAAACATGCCAATAATAGGTCTAGGGTGAGGTGGAAAGATGAGGTGTCTAGGTAAGGTGGAAATTAGGACAATTAAGGTAATTAAATGATGACTATTATGAGTATGGGGTATTAAATTAATTAAATTGATATTAATGTGGGGTGGAAGGGGCCATGGTTAGGTGAATATATTTGAGTTGGCTATTCGACGGGGGGCCAAGGAGAGTGTAACCCAATTTTGGTGTCCACATTTTGCCCCTTTTTGTTGTGTAGCTTGTATTGGTAAGTGACGATGATAAAAATAAGATGTGGTTGCCCCGTGTGTGGGTGAAGGTGATCCCCCTCAAACTAGGTACCGATGAGGTGAGAGACAGAAGCGGTGAGTGGTTTGAAAAAAAAATGAGTAGGTGGGAAAATGAAGATCAGTGGGAACATTGGGTAAAGGTAAAAGGTCAACTTGAGTAAACACGTAAATGGGCCAGGGTCAAAGGTAGTGGTAGTTGAATGCATGCACATGTCAAAAACTATGGCACAATACCAGGTTAAGAAGCTTTCAAACTCTACGCGGGCTAAGGTCGATAGATCTATCCAAACAAGGTTGAAGTGATTACAATATCCAAGGTATAGGATATGGTGTAGAAACACAATAGAGTTCAGGTGCAAGAAAGTTTAGGTATGTTCTGGTACACCAAAGGTCAGGTCAGGATAAACAACATGACAATAGACAATGTAAGGTTGGTAGGGCCGAACAACACAGATAACCACGTCGAAAGGTAAAACAAGCACAGAGGGTCAAAGGTCACAAATAGTGTTCCAGGTCTAGGCATATAGGTCACAACACGAGTAGGGCTGAGGTATAAGTAAAAGAACAACCACTAAGATGTAGTAAAGACAAGGTAAGGGTAGGTTGGGTGTGTAGGTATCGGTCGATGGGGGTAAAAATGGGTAATGGGTAGTGTCAATCAAACATACGCACACACGGAGATCGAAACACAGTATCAGGTCAAAGAGTGTTTAAACTCTACATCATCTAACGTCAATCAGGTTATCCAAACAAGGGTTGTTGAGGCCCGGTATCCGGGGTAAAGAATATGGTCTGAAAACACAATGGGGGTAAGATACAAGAACTTGTAGGTGTGGTTCCGGTACATCCAAGAGGTCAAAAGGTCCAGGTTTGTTTAGATAGGGGTGTTTCGCACGGAATGTTTCAACTTTTGGGAATAGAGTTGCTTTTATCCTTTCATTCCTTTAAGAAACAGATAAGGGTTAGGGCTAAGAGGAATACCTGTTGAATGTTGAGAGGGGTGTGCGCGTACCGTAGAGAAAGATCAGATCGACTGTGAAGAACTCCTTTTTGTCTGGGAAGGACTACCTGCAAATAAGAATACAAGACCACCAGATTTTAATTAGACAATAAATGAGGGAACTGCCTTGGGCCCAGGAAATATAAAACTTCCTTTCGAAGGTGGTCAGTTCCCCTGCTAATATGAATTAACACAAATTCTAACAAACAAGCTATTGTCCAATTACAATTTGTTTACCTTGTTAGAACAATAGAGAAAGGGATGGTATTGGTTTAGAATCAAGGTGACCGATGCCGGTCACTTTAACCGGTATCGGTTTGTGCTAACCGATATTGGTAGGGGCAATGTTTTAGGGGATTTTGGTGAAGGTTGGTTGTAAGGTGGGTGTGTTGTTTTTATAAGGCTGATGAATGGGTGGGATTAGGTAATGGGGTGATGAGAAGGAATCAGAGAATACGGGGGGTGTTCTTGGGGTAATGTAAGGGTGGAGGAATGACAGTTAGATGTAGTGTATTGCTGGGTAGTAGATCTAGGAATAGACTTATGATGGCTGTGATTCAGAAGTTCAAGAAATGTTATTAAAAGAACGTATAAGACTTACTTACTAGTTCCTGATGGAAAATGTAGGTTCTGGGACTGTGATGACGAAGACAAGGCTCAAGTAGGATGATCTGACAATCCAAGATGAGCTATCGCTTCTCTTGATGCTCGGATGAGTGTCACTGGGCTCTGGTTACTCAGTTGCAGTTTTTGGGCTTGATGTCCTTCTCTGCAAACTCTTCTTGTTTCTTCACTTGTCTCTGCTCGGCCAAGCAAATCCGGATCCCTTCAATGATTTCTCCTCTTTCCGATCAAATGAAAATCCGATCCCTTGTTTTTGATTGGAAGTGGTCATTTACAGGGAACCGATGGCGGTTACGCAACCGACGGCGATTGACTAGGAACCGGTATCGGTCAGGTCAAAGCGGGCTATTTTTGGTAAAATAGCCAGCTTTCCCTCCTTTTCTCCTGAGGGATTAGTTGCGGGCTTGGTCAAGTCATTATGAGGTTGGTTTTAGGTGCGGGTGAGGAGTAATTAGTCATGGGTGTGGGTGTGGACCAAGTTATAGGTCTTAATTAGGTTAGTTTAGGGTTAAGACTAGGTCATGATGAGGTGGCGAAATGAGGTGGCAGGTATGGCGATGTGGATTTATTAATTATAAGGTAATTAATAAATAATTGTGTAAGGTTTAGGTGATGAGGTTAGGTTGCGAAATGAGATGCGGGGCACAAGGGGTCGTAAGACACAAATTTGGTGTCTACATTAGCCCCTTGTTGTCGTGTAGCTTGTCTTTGTTAAAGCTGCACCGACAATAATAAGAAGTGGTTACTCCTGTTAAGGGTATAGGTAATCCCCCACAAATCTATCACAGAGTGAGGTAGTGTGAAATCAGAGATAGGGTTGATAAAGGGAAATGGTGTTGAGATGATGGTAAGATGGTGGGGTAGGTCCAAGGAAGCAGACGCACGTTGAAATGTAGTAGTGCGACTAGGGTACATGATTTTGAAGAGCAAACAAGCAATTCATAGGCAAAGGTCGATAGTTTATCCAAACAAGGGTGATATAATCCTAGTATCCAAGGCATAGGAAGTAGCTCCAGGGGATATAACGGGTAAGGTACAGGAATGTTTAGGCATGTTCGGCAATACCAAATGGTTGGTTTGGTTGAGATAAACATCACGGTCTTGGTCTAGGCAAAGTTGGTCGACTGATCAAGTCAAGGACCCTAATCATACTAAAACACGAACATGTGAGCTCGATTGAACAAAGAGCTACGGGATGGGTGGATAAAATTGTATTTTGTTGATGTTGGGTGAGGTATTTAATTGGTGTGGCCTTGGGTCGGGCCAAATGGTTGGGTGCGGCCTTGGGTCAGGCCAAATAGGTTGGTTCGAGCCAAATGGATGGTTGCAGCCTTGGGTTGGGCCAAATGGGTTGGTTACGGCCTTGGGTCAGGCCAAATGGATGGTTGCGGCCTTGGGTCTGGCCAAATGGGTTGGTTGCGGCCTTGGGTCGGGCCAATGAAGTTAACAAAGGGTTTTCAGCCAAGGTGGATATAGGCGATGTTGTGAGAAAGGGCAATTAGTAAATAAGGGTAGAAATTAGGGAAGAGGTGGTATAAAACTGATATCGATTGTCTATGACTGATATCGGTTAGGTGACTGATACCAGTTCCTTAGGGCACAATACAACTGGTATCGATTATAGGTCGAAAACCTATAAAAAGAAAAAATACGGCCTGTCATTGTCATATTGTCAATTTGAAAACCAATTTTAGTTGTCTGAGGTCTATTGTTGAGATTGGTGCATTTTTCGGCTGAGGTGGCACTATTTGAGTGGAGAAGTGAGTGATTGGTAGGCCCTAGCAAGGAGGAGGCAGCATTTGATTGGTGGAGGACCCAGCAGAAGAGTTTGAGAGCCATGGCACAGCCAGGAGGAGCTGGAGGTGCTGGACCAGCTAGACCACCACCACCTATCCCACCACGACGACGTGTCCTCGTACTGGTAGGTTCGAAACCTCTCATTGTGTGAATTTGATGTTGTTAAGCTATATTTGGGGGTTTGGGTAGGAATCCATGTTTTGGTAAAATAATGAATAAATTGAAGTTATTTGAAAAATGAAGAGGATAGATGGGTTAAAGAGGGCAAAGCGGCAGGGTGGGTAGATTTTTAGGGTGTTTGGGTGGGTAAATAGGGATAAATTGGTGAAAAAAGGATTTGGGGGGCCGCGCCGGGTTCGGCTCCGCAATTTTTCAGTGACCGATGCCAGTCACTAAGCGACCAGCATCGGTCAAGAATTTTTGGGGCAGGGTGGGTTTGTGGTTGACCGGCGTCGGTGGAGAGGGGACCAGTGGCGGTCATGGGTGACCGGTACCGGTCCGTAGCTAGGATTATTGATTTGGTTGGTTGGGTTTTGTTGTTGTTTTGAATGTTTGGTCGTTGTTGGGGTTGCTGTGTGGGTGTTTTGGTAGTGTTTGGGTTGTTGTTTGGGTGTGTTGGTAGTGTTTGGGTTGTTGTGTGGGTGTGTTGGTATTAATGGTTTGGGTTTTGTGTTTATTGTTGGGCTTTATGTTTTTTTGGGGTTGAAGAGGGAAGGGGTAGAGGTTGAGAGGAAGGGTGATTAGTAGGTTGGGGGGAAAAAATGGAGCGGTTGTGTGGTCGGGTGGGTAAAAGGGGTATAGAAGGTTAAAGGAGTTGTTATTTGAAAGGGTAGGTTTAATGAAGTGGGTGATTTGTGCAGGCACGTCAGCAACTGACTATGCGGGATAGGATGCCTCCGTTGTTGAGATGGATGTAGCCACATGTGTCCGCGGTGGACTGGGCCATCATGTGTGAGGTGGGACTCAGCGGGGTCCAGCGATATAGGGCTATAGAGAGGGATCACAGTCTTATGGTCACCCTCATCGAGAGATGGGATCCGGTGACCAATGTGTTCCATCTCTCGACGGGAGAGATGACGATTACACTGGAGGATGTGTATCACATCCTTAGACTACTGATCGATGGAGAGGCAGTCTTCCAGGTGGATACAGAGACAGCCATGCACAGCATCTTACAGGTATTCGGGGATGCAGCTGCGCTATTGACTTATCACAGTGCGAGCATCGCTTATGGGGATATGTATCATGCCCACCGACATGAGACACAGCTTGCCATGTTGATGATGATCGACATTACATGCTTCACCCTCCCAGACTCAGAGGGAGGCTACTTTCCACGGGCGCTGATGGGGGTACTACACGAGATGGTTGAGGAGTATACATGTTATGCTTGGGCACCAGTATACCTGGTGCAATTATACAGAGAGCTGTGGGGCTATCGCCGGATGAGGCGATTCAGGATTTGTTCCACCTTTTTGTTACATTGCTGGGCATATGAGCATATCATATGCATTTGACTAGTAGGGCTGCCCCAGTAGCTTGGGCCACAGGTGATTTATAAATATGGCTTTTAGAGGTGGTTGGGGGTCATGGGCCAGCTACGAGCAGTTCTCACCGGACGGGATGTAGCATATTACCGGCATGTATTAGAGGGTGTGACTGCCTTGGATATTGTATGGAGGCCTTACAGGAACTATATGGTGACAGAGAACATAGCTGAGGAATTAAGGGGTGTGGAGTGATTGAGGTGGATCGCAGGGCATAGGCCGGGTGAGTACTAGAGGATTCCTCTAGATCACGTGCGGCGACAATTTGGGTTCGTTCAGGATATACCTATGACATATAGACCATACATGAGGATTGACGCCGAGGCAGCATTCTCACCTCCCCGGCCTACACCTCCAGAAGGGCCAGAAGAGGTAGCAGCCGATCATAGGGTAATGGATGCGGGGAACGACAGAGGCCTATAGAGTATGGTGGGTAGCAGAGCTGCGAGGTGCATGTGAGCGCCCTGCCATAGCTATGATTACAGCGGAGAGAGATCGTCTGCAGGATTTGGTTCACCAGCTTCAAACACAGGTGAATGAGACAATGGGATTGTTAGAGGTTTCACAGTTACGAGTGGAGATACTGGAGGCAAGATTCCTCCACGCGAGAGGACGTATTCGTATGTTACAGGAGATGTTGGCGGATCAGTGGGAGGAACCAATGGCAGTGGCACCTTTGAGGATGGAAAGGACAACTGAGGGGCATCGACGATCACGATCACCACCTGATTCGGGAGGAGGTGCAAGGGTCTAAGTGAATTTCATAGGAATATAAGAATAAATAAGGATGCCGACCTGTGAGTCGATGATAGAGAAGATGTATTTGTTTAACATCTAAAATAAAACTTAAAGATGTATGTGGTTTTGAGTGATGATAATAATAAGAATGGTTGTGTTGTTGTTTTTTTTTTGTTTCAAAAAGGATAAAGATGAATGTTGGCAAATAGAAATACGCAAAAAATATTTATATTTACAACACATGATAGGGTATGGTAGGGGATGGTTGAGCTAACCTTGGGAGACCCCATGTCTCCTAAGTGCTGCCTACATAGCCCATTGCACAAAGCAAGGAAGGGCCTCAGACCGATGTAGTTCTCCCTTAGGACCAGGGAGAGGTGAATTTAGGTAATTTGGTTGTGGTTAGGTAATTTATTGGTTGGTAAAAATTTGATGTTGGTAGGGTAATGTTGTTGGTGTTGGTAGGGTAATGTTGTTAGTGTTGGTAGGGTAATGTTGTTGGTGTAGGTATAGGTGAAGCGAAAGTTAGCATACCCAAGTAGTAGGGAATCATGTCCTGATTAAGGTCAACACACAATCCTAGAGTCGAGCAAAAGAGGCCAGAGTGTCTCGTAGTTGAGAAGAGCTAAACAAACCACATATTAATGTAGGATGAGCTTGAATCCCTAGGTACCTTGCATAAGCGAGAAGTCGATAGGTGAAAAGAGTGGTATAATCACAATATATCAGATATACGTCATGTCCCTTGAGTTTTGTTGCTTTGAAAAATGGTGAGGTGAGGTGGTTGATGTGGGAAAGGGTGCAGAGAACTTATTATAAGATGATTATTCTGACAAAAGAGAACCAAACCTAAATAGACAAGTCCATGACTCAAAAGTGTTTTGAAATATTGCTTTTATTTTTATTATTATTATTATTTTTTTCTGGATATAGACTGATTGATGCGGGAAGTCTACATGGGATATGGATTTTGTTGTTCTTGAGGTCTTCACGAAGCTGATCAATGCGAGAAGCTTTTGATAAAGGCTGCTTGTGTATATCTGTCTTTCAAGGGAGCAGTTTATTTATAGTAGCAGATGCGTTGTTTATGTATAGTTATCCTTCGGGGGAGCAGTCTATATATAATAGTAGCAATAGTTTGGCATATATCTGTCCTTCAAGGGAGCAGTCTTTTGTATAATTTAGAGGTCTAGATTTCCTTTGGGCATAAAGCATCTAGTTTTGTAGGAAGTTTGACTCAAGAAAATCCCATAAGTGTTTTAATTAAGAATGTGTCATTTTGATACTTTGAAGTCATGGACTAGACTAAAAAAGGGGAAGGTATCTTTTAAGGGGAGGTGATAATCAAACCATGTGAGCTTGATTTGATTTTGAGATGTAAGAAACAAAGTGTATGCGGTGGTAAATGAGCTCAAGGGACGAGTGTAAGGTAGATAATAAGTGATATAACACTAATTTCAACAGTAGAATGGTCGAAGATGCAAGGCATTAAGGGGCTCAAGCTCAGGTTTACCATTAAGTGAAGCTAAACGATAAGTGCCTGATCCATAAGTGTGAGTGATAATGTAAGGCCCAATCCAATTAGGAGAAAATTTTCCACGTTTGCTCTTTTCTAGTTTGGTTACATGTTGATTCTCTTTGAGGACAAGATCACCAACCTTAAAGGTACACTCATGAAGTCGCTTATCATAAGCACGCTTGATGCGTTTTTGGTAGATTTGAAGGTGGTCAAGAGCCGTAAGACGACGCTTGTCCAGAAGCTCTAATTGGGCTAACCGCTCTTGGCGGAAATCATCGTTGGTGAGAATATCCTGAAGAGATATTCTGAGGGAGGGTATTTTGTATTTCGAGAGGCAAGACAGCCTCGGTACCATATACCAAAGAAAATGGTGTGGCATTAATGGAGGTACGAATGCTAGTACGATAAGCCCAAAGGGCAAAGGGAATGTGATCATGCCAATTTCTTCCAGAATCCTTAACAACTTTCATGAGGATTTTGGTTAGGGTTTTATTAGAAGATTCAACTTGACCATTGGCCTGTGGATAGTAAGGTGATGAGAAACTAAGTTTGATACCAAAGTTGTCACAAAGGTCATGTAACAACTTATTTTTGAAATATTTACCATTATCTGTTATTAGGCGACAAATAATACCAAAACGACAGATAATGTGATGGTTAACAAATTCGAATTTTTTTTCTTTTTTGATTGAAATGAGTGGAATGGCCTCCACCCATTTTGTGTAATATTCGGTTGCTGTGATTATCCAATGGTGACGTTGTGAAGAGGGCGGGTGAATCTCACCAATAAAGTCTAAACCCCATTGTGAGAAAGGCCAAAGATCTCGTGCAACCTGTAGCGGATGGCTAGGAGTATGTTGAAGGTTGGCATGTTGTTGACACATAACACAATGCTTAACATATTCATAGTAGTCACTATTAAGAGTAGGCCAATAATAACCTAGGCGAAGGATTCGTTTAGCCACGGCAAGACCACTAAAATGTCCGCCACAAATACCATCGTGGATTTGGTGGATGGTATAGGTGACCTCCGCACCGGTTAGACATCGAAGGAGGATGCCATCAAAGCCACGTTTATAGGGGATTCCCCCCATGACAACATAACGAGAAACACTTTTAAGAAAAGCATGTTTGCCGGTACTAGTTAGGTCAGGTGGGAGAACAGAGGTTGTAAGGTAGTCGTGAAATTGGTGGTACTAGGTATCCTGCGAATTAGTAGACACATTATTTATCATAAAAACAACCGGGGCTGAGTAAGATGGGGCAAAGAGTTGTTGGACCAAGACGAATATGTCAGAGTCAGTTGGTAAGGTAGGAATTTACGAGGCTAAGCAAGCCATAGTATCCATAAATTTGTTAGTGGAGCAGGGAATGGTCTGGATAGAATAACAAGTAAATGAGGTCAAAAGTGAATCCACGTAATGTTTTTACTTTTGAAGTTCCTCATTTTTACATTGGTAGATGCCCATAACTTGATTGACTACCAATTGAGAGTCGCCAAAAATATTAATAGATTTGACACCTAAGTGTAACGCAACCTAGAGACCCAAAACAAGGGCCTCGTATTCCACTGTATTATTAGTGCAGGGGAAATCGAGCCGGAATGAAAGAGGCATAGGCTCAGCGTCAAGAGGAATGAGAACAATGCCAGCCCCTCCACCGTGCTGGCATTTGGATCCATCGAAGAAGAGGGTCATTGGATATGACTCTTCCCTGAGTGAAAGAGTGGCGATGAGTTCGTCGGGGAAATTAAAATTGGTAAATTGTTCCCTAGGTAAAGGGGCTTCCGCGAGTTGATCGGCAATGGTTTGTCCTTTGATTGACTTCTGGTGTATAAATTCAAGATCGAGGTCAGCAAGGAGCATAAGCCATCGGGTGATGCGTTGGTTTAGATGAGGTTTGGCATACATATAATGGATGGGGTCCGTGTTGGTGATGACGAAAGTTTTATGATTCAGGAGGTAGTGTTGGAGTTTGGTGGCTACGAATGATAGGGCTAGGCACAGTTTTTCTACATGTGTATACCTAGTCTCGTAATCCATGAGAGTACGAATTATATGATAAACGGCTTGTTCTCGATGCTCAGAGTCACGATGTGCGAGCATGGCCCCTACAGCGTGGTCGGTGGCGGAAAGGTAAAGGTAGAAAGGATGATCATCCTGAGGTGGGATAAGCACGGGTGGCTGCAAGAGATAGGCTTTGAGAGCTTCAAAGGCTTGGTGACACTCTTCGCTCCATTGAAAGGCAATGTCCTTTTTAAGAAGGTGATGAAAAAGTTGACATTGATCCGAGAGTTGGGAGATGAAACGCCGGATGGATTGAAGTTTACCCTGCAAACTATGCAATTGTTTGAGGTTTTTGGGTGGGGGCATTTCTAGGATAGCTTTGACTTTAGATGGATCGACCTCAATGCCATGCAAAGAGATGATAAAGCCAAGAATTTTTCCCGAAAGAACACCAAAGACACATTTCTTTGGTTGAAGCCAGACTGAATATTGTAACAGGCGATCAAAAATAATGGTTTAAAACATCGAGATGTTCACTATGATGTTTAGATTTTCCCAGAAGATCATCGACATAATCCTCAAGGATAGTGTGCATAATGTCATGAAAAATGTAGGTCATAGCCCACTGATAAGTTGCACCAGCATTCTTAAGGCCAAATGGCATGACACGATAACAAAAGGTTCCCCAAGGAGTTATGAAGGTAGTTTTATGCTGATCGGCAGGGGCGACCAAAATTTGGTTGTATCCTGAAAAGCCATCCATGAGAGAGAGCATCTCATGGCCTGCAGTGAGATCAATAAGTTGATCAATACTAGGTAGGGGGAAGTCATCCTTAGGGCAAGCAAGGTTAAGATCTCGGAAATCTGTGCATATCTGAAGTCCCCCCGTCGCTTTAGTGACAGGTACAATGTTAGAAATCCATTGAGGATAGTCAATAGGCAGGATGAAGGAAACAAAAAGGAATCGTTGAAGCTCTTCTTTGACCAAGAGGGCAATGTGTGGATGCATTTTTCTCAGTTTCTATTTAATTGGCTTGGAATCGGGTTTCAGGGTAATGTTATGGACAACAATGTCAGGATCAATTCCTGGCATGTCAGCGTAGGGACCAAGAGAAAGCTTGGTTGCGAGTACGGAGAAAGGTAGTAAAGGTGACTTGTTCTGATGCGTTAAGGGATTGTCTGATCTTCACAATGTGAGGATCCTCCTCTATGTGGATGTTGATTTCTATAGTTGACTCGTTCAACATGGTTTGAGTTTCAGATGGTAAGGCATGTTGAACAAAAGAGTCATCCGCGCCAAGATAAGTGAGGATGGAGTCATCATCCTGGCAACTCAACAACATTAATTGAAGGCGATTCCTCTTCGATCATGTCTGGATACAGAAGGGGGAAGAGAAGAGGGGGTCCTCATTATCGCGTTGATAAGCTGAGAGGACCTAGGAAGATAGCATTTATGAAAAAAAAAAGTTAGGAGAGATAGATTCAGGATCTATCAACTCTGTGGGTGACGATGGCAAAATGGGTGATGATGGTTCGGTAGGGGTGACATCATCATCTTCCAGGAGACAACTATCACGAGGTTCCTTCGGTGTAAGTGTTTCAGGAAAACTGAGACCACTACGATCATTGTGTTTGCGTGCAGTCATGGGAATGAGTGTATGTCGGCCTTGTTCATAAAGACCAAAACCAAAGCCTTTCCAAGAACAGCGAGTCAAGAAGGTGAGGGCGAAAACGACGATTTGTCAAGTATTGAAAATCAGATTGGAAGGGAACCACACCAAGAGGAGGTTCAGGGGGTAACGGAGGATGCGTCAACACCCCCATACGTTAGGTTTGGTGCGGCAATGGGGTGGTCCATAAGAGATTACCTCCCCCACGCGACGGTCGTAGGTAGGATGCGCATGTAACTGTCCGTACTCCTGCGGGGTATGGAAAGAGCTAACGTTATATAGGCGGTACTCCCCCAGCGTAAGGCGTTGAAAAAACATCTACTAAGGGGTCAGAGGTTGGGATGTTATCTGTAGGAAAGGAAGTGGTATTTGTGACGGCGGTTTCATTGGTTGAAGGTGTAGGTGCGGTTGAAGTGGATGGTTGAGGTACGGTTGAAGTGGATGGTTGGGTTGGATGAGTGGGTGTCTTGACTGGTACAAGCACATCATTAGGGCGATACAACATATTGCATGTTTTGAAGGGGGGAGGATCAGCTTTTACAGTGTAGAACTTCCCCTCGTACTCAAATTTTATGCATCTATGTAAGGTGGAGGGAACGCATCCCATAGTCCAAATCCAAGGGCGGTCCTAACAACATATTGTATTAGAACTCTCCCTCAAGGACATAGAAGATTTCAGGTAAAGTACGTGGTCCTACACGAATGTTAAGGATCACGGTGCCTAAGGTAGAAGTAATAGCATCATTGAATGACCACAACATGATGGGGTTGGCACACATGCAGCTAGAAGGGATATTCATTTGTTGGAAGGATTTTGAAGAGATGATGTTTAGGCTAGCGCCCCCGTCAATCATAACATGACGTACCCGAATGTCCCAAACGTAAGCTGAGATGAAAAGAGCAGGGTCAAGATCTTCAGCACCAAAGTCGATAATTTCGTCTTCGGAGAAACTGACAGCAGCGGCTTGCTGTATAGAGACAGAAGTGGTTGGGGATATAGGTTGTTTGGTGAGCGAAAGCAACATGATTGGGTGCTAGAATAGAGGGTAACAGGAAAGGTTTCATTAGGTAAGACCTCTATCCCTTGAAGGATTTCAACAAGAGCTTGTCGATGAGATTCAGAAGTCTGAATGAGATCATACAGTGTCATTTTTACAGGAGATTGGTGAAGCTGTTTGATCATGGTTCGGTGGGAAATTCCATTAGAGATGGGAATAGGCGGGTCCACGAATAACCACTTTAGGTGGTGGTGCAATCGGGATGGTGGACGGAGAAAGAGATGCCACAGGTGTGTTTTCTTTTGCTTTCCCATTATTTTTCTGCCCTCGAGTAGCAACACTAATCATATTGATCTCGTGAATACGAGAGGAGGAAAATGGTAGGGAGTAGGTCATGGCCTTCGAGAGGTGGGGCTGTAATAATGATAGATCTTGGTGAGGCGGGGGACAGGTGGTATAGGAGAGGGAATTGAAGCTAAAGGTCTCTCTCTTCGTAAGTTGTCTTTCTTAACTTTTCTATCTGAGAGAGGTGACTGACGAAGTATGGCTTTCAACGCTTTGCATCCCTCTACGTCATGTCTTGGTGTGCGGTGGTAAGCGCAGATTTTAGACTCATCGTAACCTATAGGTTGATGTTTAGATGGATCATAAGGTCTAAGTGGGGGTAGGGAAATGGTCGCATTCTCTGCCAACATAGCAAGGATTTTGGCGTAAGACCCTTTGAGTGGGTCAAAGTCAGAGGAAGAGGAGGCTATTGACTGGGTCGATTCTGGTAATGACGTGGTATGGTTGGTTTGTATGGGTGGTGGTTTAGCCAAGGAGTTTTGATAATGGGTTTTAACTAAATGTGGCTTCTTTGACGCAGAAGCTATGTTTAGCTGGTTGGATGATGAGGCCACAGATGATGTGGTATCAGAAAACAACCACGGAGAAATAGGAGAGTGACAGAAAACAAATCTTTTGATGATGGAATTTGTTTAGGGTTGATAGGTGGACAGGATACGCGGGGGTGACGGTGTTGCTATACCCTTGGATTTCTGTATGGGTGCAGAAGGCGTAGGTCTCTTTAAAGAAAACGTAGGAGGTATGATATATTGATGCAAGGTAGAGGGATGGGGTCCCAATATGGAAGGTAGGTGTGACGACGAGGGTTTTAGTTGTGATAGCGGCAATAGATTGAGGAGATTGAGTCTGTCTCCTAATGGGATGGATGGCTTTATTTTTAGATAAATCAAGCCACTTAGGTGGGTGTGTTAGACTGGGTTTTGGTAAGGTCCCAAGCATAGGGGAAGATTTGGTTAGGTTAATAGAAGTGGATGAGGTATTTGGTAGAGATGAGGGGGGGTGAAGATGAGGACATAGGCATTTTAAGCTTCTATAAACACTTCGAGTATATGGTAGAGGCATCTGGATCGGTCATCTGCAGTAGAATATGGCGTACTCAAACGTTCCCATAAGACTCATCTATCTTCTGGGGAATGACATTCTTCACGTGTGAATAGGAAATTTTGTATGGAAGAAAGGTGGGTTGTGATTCCAGTCCACTGTGGGTGTGATACAGGGGGGTAGATGAAGTACTATATCAATGGGCGTTAAGAGGTCAAACCGGTCGCTAAAAAGATTTAGGCGATGAAGAAATAATAGGTAGGAGGGCGTGTTTGAGAGGATCCGTCATGTTTAAAGAATGTGGTGATGTCGGTTCAAGAGGTTTCTCGTCTAAGGATGACAAAAGAAGTGGCGAGCCTTCCTCTTGTACAGCAAGAATGGTAGAAGGAGACGTCTGGGAAATAGATAATTTAGATAACATCTGCTCACAGTCTTGCAAGGATGTGGTGTAAGAAGGCTCATTTGTGAGAAGGGAACTCTGGGTGGTTAATTCCTTGATGGGTAAAGGAACGGCAAGGATTTCAGTTTGTCTTGATGGTGAGGAAGGGGGGTTCGGGTTCCTGTGTTAGTGAAGAGGCTTGATTTATAATTTGTATGATAGAGGTTTTTGGCTGGGAGTCGAAGACTGCATGGATCTCAATGAACACTCTCCTCGGCTAAGATATCTTGGTTTATGTTACTGTTAGAAGAATGATTCGGGAATGGTTTGTTAAATATTTTCAAATTTCGGTTAGCAGGGGCATTAGGGATTATCGAGGGCTATATCCCCCGCATCAACCATTTCCTACACTATGTGTTTCAACATCTTGCATTTTTCATGACTGTGTCCCTTCATGTGGTGGAAGTTACAGAAGTCATTTTCTTTGTACCAAGAAGGTTATGGCGCGAGTGGAATCAAACCCGGAGTGAGGTTTAACAGGAGGTAAGGTAATGGCTCCTGCTTTAAGCAATTTTTCCAATATCACACCATAAGTTTTCTCCCAAGGGAGTGTAGTTGATGGACTCTGCTTTATACTTATAGGTGGTTTTTGGCGGGGTATTAGACGGTGGTTGGGATTTTTACCATCACCGCGTGCACAACTCCTTTTGATTTTGAAGCAGTCGATGGGTGAGGATTGGTGGTGTTAGGTTTGTTGGTGGAATCTTGGGTTCAGAAATTGGGGTTTTTGTTGCGCAACCGCAATTTCTCTTCCTTTAAGGCTCAAATCTCTAGTTTTCAAGCCATAGTAAAGGCCTCATCAAATGTACGGAAAGTTTGAATTTGGAGGGTAGGAGAGATGTGCTTAGTGCAAGCCTGCGTAAAGAGTTCAATAAGTTCGGCCTGAGGCAAGGCATACGTAAGTTGGTTGATAAGGCCCCACCATCATCCAACGAAATCTGCGATAGATTCGTCTTCAAATTGTCGGATGGCATAGAGGTCGGTGATAGATACTTTCTTGGCAATGTTAATGGAGAAATGATCCAAGAAAGATTGGGCTAGTTGGTTAAAAGAGAAGATTGAGTGCTAGGTTAAAGCACTGTACCACTCCAAGGTGGGTCCTGATAAGGACATGGGAAAGGTGTGGAGTAGTAAAGCATCATCATGAGCAATCAAATAACAAGCATGTATAAATGATCGCAAGTGTTGTTGAGGATCCTCCTTACTATTAAAATGGGTAAATTTTGGTAATTCCCATTGAGGAGGATATGAATGAAGGGGGACAGAAGGGTGGATAGGCTCCCAACAAACTTGTTCGTATGTCAAGGCGCTACGACTTCCTGAAACAGAAGCCTCCAGATTTTGCATTTTTGTCCATCATTTGTTTAATTAAATCAGTAGTTGGATGAGATGATGGTGTGGTTGTGGTAAACGGAGGCAAATTGGGCCAAGGGCCACCGCTAGACAATGGTGGGGTTAAATGTTGATAAGGTATGGAGGACGAATGTGTTGAGGTGACCGAATAGGGATGTCCTATATAAGATGTTGAGGTCACTGGATACGTGTGTGGGAATGAAAAGGTAGGTGGAGCTTGAGAAGGAAAGCTCGTGTGGGATAGGTGGCAGAGAGCAAGTCATGAACGGAGCAGTCTGCAAGAGAGACGAGGTAGGAGCAGTCGGTGGTAATGACATGTTGGGCCCAAGATTAACCAAAGGAAAGCCAATCTGTGTCGTATGAACCTTTGAAGCCGCTGGAGTGGGAGACGGGGCTAAGGATGCATCAGGCAAAGCGGAGCTATTAGGCGGAGAAGGAGCTAAATGAACAGCTATACTAATAGGCATGCCAAAAAGGAGTTGACCATCAGGCGTATGGTCAGGGGCATGAGACAAATAGTATTGTACAGCGTGAGGATTAGCATCCAGAAATTTGGCAAATTCCCTATCTCCTACAGGAATTTTAGGAACCTCGTTGGTATCCGTAGGATTCCCTATAGAATGTGAAGGGGGTGATTCAGGAAAAGGCACAGAGCAGGCATGTGAAACCATGGTGGCGGCTTGCTTCTGAGTGATAACAACCATGGACAAGAGTACATAGTAGGGCTTCAATCTATCAGGAACAGAAACAGCCTCAGAATGTTGAAATTGGTAGGTTGCTGGTTTGTCAGGGAACTGTAAAAGACAATAACCGATATCGGTCTACTAACTGATGTCGGTTAGACTATAGCTGACGTCGGCCAGTTAACCGATTGTCGGTATAATAAGACTGGTATAAGAAAATATAAGAAGCTGCTGATTTGAGTTTTTAACAACGCTTAGTACATCTATCAAATTGTTCTGAAGTGATCACAGAAAACAGTGTATGACAGAGAAACAGAAATGAAGACAAGCAAGAATACACAAACAAATTAACAGACTAACCCTAGGGTTAATTTTAATCAATTTGGGCTTATGCCTTTAGACACAGAATGATGTCAATCCTAAACAAAAGACTTAGGGGAAATGTCAAGTTTGTTTTGGCTTATAAGGTTACCTCAATCGGGTGGAGGAATACCGCGGAAAAGGGGGGATGTTTTGAGCTGTTGTGTTAATTATGAAGTGATTCGGTATGTGTTGTGCAGTGAAAGTAAGATTAATTTCCTGTCAATACCGTGGAAATCACCCCCACGTGTACGACATGTTACTTAGTCTACGTTCACTAGAATTGAAAACAGCAAGCAAGAATGTAATGCACGTGTTTTAAACCCAAATCGAAAATGATATTTGATGAAGCAAAAGAGATGAATTTCACTAATGCAAAGATGTAAAAGCAAAGCAAGTTCTTTTACCAGGCGTGCCAAAATGTTTCACACGGAATGTTTCAACTTTTGGGAATAGAGTTGCTTCTATCCTTTCATTCCTTTAAGAAACAGATAAGGGTGTAGGGCTAGGAGGAATACCTGTTGAATGTCGAGAGGGTGTGTGCGCGTACCATAGAGAAAGATCAGATCGGCTGTGAAGAACTCCTTTTTGTTTGGGAAGGACTACCTGTAAATAAGAATACAAGACCACCAGATTTTAATTAGACAATAAATGAGGGAACTTCCTTGGGCCCAGGAAATATAAAACTTCCTTTCGAAGGTGGTCAGTTCCCCTGCTAATATGAATTAACACAAATTCTAACAAACAAGTTATTGTCCAATTACAATTTGTTTACCTTGTTAGAACAATAGAGAAAGGGATGGTCTTGGTTTAGAATCAAGGTGACCGATGCCGGTCACTTTAACCGGTACCGGTTTGTGCTAACCGATATCGGTAGGGGCAATGTTTTAGGGGCTTTTGGTGAAGGTTGGTTGTAAGGTGGGGTGTGTTGTTTTTATAAGGCTGATGAATGGGTGGGATTAGGTAATGGGGTGATGAGAAGGACTCAGAGAATATGGGGGGGTGTTCTTGGGGTAATGTAAGGGTGGAGGAATGACAGTTAGATGTAGTGTATTGCTGGGTAGTAGATCTAGGAATAGACTTATGATGGCTGTGATTCAGAAGTTCAAGAAATGTTATTAAAAGAACGTATAAGACTTACTTACTAGTTCCTGATGGAAAATGCAGGTTCTGGGACTGTGATGACAAAGACAAGGCTCAAGTAGGATGATCTGACAATCCAAGATGAGCTATCTCTTCTCCTAATGCTCAGATGAGTGTCACTGGGCTCTGGTTACTCAGTTGCAGTTTTTTGGGCTTGATGTCCTTCTTTGCAAACTCTTCTTGTTTCTTCACTTGTCTCTGCTCGGCCAAGCAAATCCGGATCCCTTCAATGATTTCTCCTCTTTCTGATCAAATGAAAATCCGATCCCTTGTTTTTGGTTGGAAGTGGTCATTTACAGGGAACTGATGGTGGTTACGCAACCGACGGCGGTCGACTAGGAACCGGTATCGGTCAGGTCAAAGCGGGCTATTTTTGGTAAAATAGCCAGCTTTCCCCTCCTTTTCTCCTGAGGGATTAGTTGCAGTGCTTGGTCAAGTCATTATGAGGTTGGTTTTAGGTGCGGGTGAGGAGTAATTGGTCATGGGTGTGGATGTGGACCAAGTTATAGGTCTTAATTAGGTTAGTTTAGGGTTAAGACTAGGTCATGATGAGGTGGCGAAATGAGGTGGCAGGTATGGTGATGTGGATTTATTAATTATAAGGTAATTAATAAATAATTGTGTAAGGTTTAGGTGATGAGGTTAGGTTGCGAAATGAGATGTGGGGCACAGGGGGTTGTAAGACACAAATTTGGTGTCTACAAGGGGTCATGACCAGAGGCAAGGTATGGTTGGTAGGAGAACAACATGGGAACAACATTGCAAGGTAATTTGAGTGTGCAAGGTCAATGGTCACATCACAGGAGGTCAGGTGTGGGTAAAAAGAGGGTGTGGCGTAGGTAAGGCCACATGAGGGGCAGAAATATGTCTCAACTGATGGTGAGGTTGGGTAATAAATGATGAGGTCAGGAGGATGAGGTGGAGGGTCAAGGGTAGCTTCAGGTTAGGTGAAAATGGTGGCAGGAAAGTAGATAAGGTGCAATGTGTTGCCAGGGGGTCAACACGGGTAACTAACACTAGTTATTTTTAATTGATGTCGGTCTAGGAAAACCAACCACGGTATGCTAGGGCATGTGACCGATGTCATTTTAAGTAAAACCGACGTTGGTCAAGTTGGGGAGAGGTTAAAAAAGGAAATTTCTACCTTTAACGGAATCATTTTTAGCTTTCCAAAAGAGGAGAAAATGACAGAGGAGAGAGGAAAAGGTGTAAAATGACTGAGCGAGATGGAGAGCTGAGTTGGCAAGCCTTATAGTGGGTGATCGGAAAGCGATAAACGAGTCCACTAGATCTATTTGATCAATTCGGTTAGTATGATGTGAGGAGTTCAGTTGGTGATGGCAGAGGAAGGAGAGGTATTGAGGGGACCACTAGTGTAGTGGCCTAACATGCGACCGTGGAGATGGCAGTGTGACGAGGTTTGATTCAATCCCATTCCTAGTTTGGTACGTAGATTTGTGTAGAGAAATCGAGTTAGGGGAAAATAGATTTTTTGGGGGGAAAAGGTAAATTTGAATTTGGGAAGAAAAATGAGTAAAATAGGAAGGAAGAAGGGTATATTTAGGTGAATAATGAGTCGGGATGAATTAGGGGGGATTTGGGTAGGGAAGGATAGGTTGGGAGGGTAAAATGGTGTGTTTGTGGGGAAATAGGGTAGGGTGTCATGGATTTGGTTGCCGCGATAGTGATCGACGTTGGTCAAGGTTTGAATGATGTTGGTTGGTGTGAGCTAGCAATGGTCACAGATGAGGTGACTGATGCCAGTTGTATTAGACTGTGGTTGGTCTCACCTAAACTGGTGCTAGTCATTATTTGGAGAAAACTGGGAAAAAAAGGAGGTAGGGTGGGTGGGTGAGATAGGTAATGGTATAAGAAGATGTTGTGGACGGAAAAATAACATGGGTGAGAGGTTCAAATAGGTATGGTGGAATGGTAATTGGTTAGGGTTGGGGTGGGTAGATAGGACATGTGATAATAAGGTAAGTTACAAGGGGAAAAGAGGTAGGGTAATAGGTATAGGTGAGGTGTGAAGTGTGATTGTGGGTATGGTCAAGGTGTATTAATGTGATGGTTTTTTGGATGTAGGTGAGAAATCAGCTGTGGATGAAAAATAGGGTACCGCCTCTACTCGTAGAGGTGTGAGGGAGTGCAACAGTCGATGATTGGTGCCATGTCTCAGAGGTTGTCCTGATTGGGCTCAGATGCTACTGGCAAATAGTCTGGGAGCCAAGTTTTATGGTCAACCTCATCGACAGATGGGACTTGGTGACCAATACCTTCCATCTTCCCACAGTTGAGATCATAGTCACCTTAGAGGATGTGTACATGATCCCGCGGTTATCGATAGTGGGGACGTAGGTGTATTCGATCTCTTGAGAGGCATCTAAGGAGTTGATGCTGATTTTGTTTGGCAAGGGTTTGGCAGAGATGAGGTTCCATAATGCCAGTATGAGCTATGAAGATATGTACCAGGCCCATCTGGAGGAGATGAGGCTAGTGGTGTTACTGATGGAGGTAGTCTGTTGTTTGGCACTGCCAGGTGTATATGGTTCCCATGATCATTGATGGGAGTTCTACATAATATGGTGGAGGATATGACCCATTTTGCATGGGTGCCCGCATTCCTGGTACAATTATATACAGAGCTATGGGCTTATGGGCATATACATAGGTTTAGCTTTTGTTGTAATTTTTTACTTCATTAATGGGCATATGGGCACATTTTGCGTGCGCGTCCAGTTGGTATGCCTCGGGATGATGCATTCGAGCCGAGTTTTATTCAGGTTGGCTTCAGGCGATGGGTGCCTATGATTAGGGAGTGCCGATATGCTATAGATACACACGATATAACCTATTATAGGTGTTTACTAGAGGGGTTGTCTAGCATGGACATCATTTGGAGGCCATATGTGGGTTTCCTGTCATATGGGCAAATGACCGACAAGCTACATGAGCTATAGTTGATCCGATGGATAGAGGGGCGACGTGCAGGAGAGCACGAGATGATACCTATAGATAGGGTCAGATGGTAGTTCTGGTTACTTCGGGATATACCCCCACCCTTCCCATAGTATAGGAGAGATGACGTGGAGAGGCCTTTACCTCTACCATAGCTAACAATGCCGAAAGGGTAGGAGGAACAGGTGGTGGATCGATGGATTGATGTTGTCGGGGTGACGGATAGATACAGACAGTGGTGGGTTGCACATTTATGAGAAGTACTGCCGAGGCTAGGGCATTCAGATTTAGCCACCATCACAGTGTAGAGGGATTCCCTATAAGGGTAGGTAGCCACCCTGATTACACAGTTGGGGATAGTGCAGGGGAAGTTGACAAGTTCAGAAGCACAATTTTCCACTTTGCAAGTATATGTGCCCACTCTACAGGCCCAGGTAGTGCAAGGAAAAGCATTCACACAGGGTGGAGATGGGGTACAGGTGGCCGCCCTACAAGTGCAGGTTACAAGTTTGTAGGACCAGTTGGCCACTGCACAGGTGAAGGTTGTGGCCCTTCAGGCCTAAATACAGGTAGGGGCAAGATAGGGTCCCTCAGGATAGGCACAGGCACAGGGACAAGGTCCTTCTTTACAGGTACCAGCAGGATAGGGTCCCAAGAGACAAGTACAGGGGCTGAGACAGATGGTGCCTCCGCAGATAGTACAATACCTATGGTCAAATTGAGGGATGCCTTAGGGGAGGAACGATATTATCAGGATCAATTGATGGCTGCATGGATAGACATCACATACTATGAAAAGTACATAGCAAAATAGGCCTTGAGTGAGAGGACCAAGTCTCGTACGCATAGTGTGGAGAGTACAGGGGGCCGATGAGCCCTAGGATAGGGTCAAGGTGAGGCCACCAGTGTATGGAGGTCAACTCCAGGTGCGGTACCAGCCGAGGGTAGACCAAGGCCCATGGTGGATGGTGAGATGCTAACGGGATGCCACATGGTAGTAGAGGAGGAAGAGGAGACAAGTGAGATAAATATGGAGGATATCTAACAGGGTGATGTCTGATAGCCGTATATACCTCCATTTTTGTGTATTTGTTTATTTTTGACATATACCAACTTGCGTGTTGAAGATGGTGAGGCTGTATATGAGAGTTTTGTATTTTTGATTATATAACAGCCTGTGTGCCAAAGATGGTGAGGTTGTATATGAGAGGTTTGGAGAGATGCACATTATTTGGTATCGGGGTATATTGTATGGATACAAATATTTGTATGATGAGATGGATGATTTTTCGATGATGTACATGTGTTGGTAGAATTTTTTTGTTATGTATAAATGAATGGAAAATAGGTGTGTTTAGGCATGATGGAGTCAGGTTATAGGCATGGTTAAGTCAGGTGGTAGGAATGGTTGAGTTAGGTGGTAGGTATGGTTGAGTTAGGTCATAGGCATGATGGAGTCAAGTTGGTTTAGGTATGATTGAGTCAGGTTGGTTTAGGCATGGTTGAGTTAGGTGATAGGCATGATGGAGTCAAGTTGGCTTAGGTATGATTAAGTCAGGTTGGTGAAGGTATGCGGTAATGTCCAAGTTGTAGGTAACATGGGGGACAAATGGTGATGTATATACAGGTTATGGTTTTAAATTCCAAATGTGTGCTATAGTGGAAATGTGAAAATGATAAATGAATGACTTGATGATGTAACAAAAATGTGTATTAAGTGATGCTTGTTTGGTTTAATTTCTAGTTATTGATATAGAATGGAAACTAACTAGGGTAGAATGTGAATAGGAAAGTGAAAGGGGTTTTTGGTTAGGGTAAAGAGTGGTCAAACTAACCTCCAAGGGCCCCATGCCCTCGAAGTGCTACCTACATAGTCCCAACGAAAAGGGATCTCAGGCCAATGTAGTTCTCCCATAAGCTAGGGAATATTATGATGAAGTAGAGGAATGGGTTCGTAGGTGTTAGGTATGGGTGAATGGAGGTCAGAGGCATGGTTGAGTTTAGGTCATAGGCATGATTGAGTTATGTTAAATATAGGTTTCGATGAGCTGGTCCTGTTATAGGAGAATCAATAGGTAATGAGGAAGGTGAATGGTAAGAGGTGGTAAAAGAACCGCTTAATTGATAAGAACCCTAATGAGTCTACCATGCCCCAGATGGGCTTATGAACATAAGACCCTAAAGGCCTTGCATAATGGACTATTCTAAGGGTGAAGAAAAATCACATGATCATGAAATGTTGCAATTGTGGCGAGTCCCTTGAGTAGAGAGGGAGTTAGGATAAAAAGGTAATGAGGTGAGAATGGGTGGTTTTAGCATAACTTAGTGTATGAAAGGATGTTTTTCTTAGCAAGAAACCCATGATCAACAATAGGCAAGTCCATGACGAAAATTTTATCATTTTCTTCATTTGTTTTTTTTTTTTAATTTTTAATTAGACTAATCGATGCGGGAAGTCTATATGGGATGAGTATATGATCTCCTTGAGGTCTTCGTGAAGTTGATCGATGCAGGAAGCTTCTAGATATTTTTGTTAGTTTTTTTAATGACTTTATATAGATGTCCTTCAAGGGATCAGTTTATTTATAGTGGTGGAAATAGAGTGAAGAGATGTCCCTTTTGAGGGAGTCATCTTTTACTGGAAGTTTGACTCAAGGAGTTGTATCCATTTTTGTTTTAGACATTTAAGTCATGGAAAATACTATAGTGGAAGGTGTTAGTGAAAAATAACAGCACCCCCGAATGGATTCGTATTTAAGTGGGGCATTGAGTGTGATCTACATAACATTGGACCATCTCTCAAGTTGTGAGACTTACGAACTTGAGATGGACCTCCAGAGAAGGCTGGTTCCTGCTCCTAAACTACCTACCACAAGCTAATCTAGTGCAGGAAAAATATCTAATCCTAATCTAACCTTCTAAGGGACTAGGGAGAGAGAGTGCATGAAAAGAAAGCATACACTAAAGTGGTGATACACTAGAGAAGGAGGTTTCTGGTCATAATCTCAGCTGCCTAAAATGGAGAGAGGTGAGAAAAGGAGAGGATGGATAGATGCATCACAGACCAAAGATAGAGTTCACATGGAACACCACTTCAAACCCATTAAACACGGCTCCCAAAACCTGCAATAGACATTAGAAGTATGCACAATATACCCTGTAATGATGAGAGGCGAGAAGAGACAATAACATAAGAAAGGATGGACAAAATGCATCACAAAACAAATTTTATTCTTCCAAAATTTCATATGGTACACCATCAGTGGGCAAGAGGCAATAAAATTCCATTACAGAGCTAAGAGAGGAGGCTTAAGCTCCACATTCAACCCTAAGGAAGAAAGAGAGAGGGAGGAAGGAGAGAAGAATGACCAACCTCTAGAAATATGCCCCTCCTTTACAATATATAGAAGAAAGAGAGAAGGAGAGAGGTAAATTCGAATCCTTCTTCAACCACCCCAAGATTACATTGAATTCACCTACTCCAACCACCCCAAAAAGCACTAAAATCCATCCACAACAATGATGGGCTTCATTGCAAGACCCATGCCTCCATGCGTTGTTCCTTGCTAGGAAAAAAAGGGTTATGCCCTTCATTATGGCGATAGATGAGAGACTTGAAAACCTTGAAAATGGTGGACTGAATCATTAATGGTGGCAGGTGAGTAGCAGGTGCCGAGAGCTCTCCAAAAAGTCCTTTCCCACTCAGTTTTGAGCTCCTAGTTAAAAGATATGGCCTTCTAAAGGTCAGGCTCAGGCAGTTAACGTGGGCTTGCAATATGCAAAAGATTATGTCCATACAAGGTCCATGTAGCATCCCCTGTGTCTTAAGATTTCACCCCCTTTATTTTCTCTTGTAGTTGCACCAAACTGACACATGGCTTCATCCACGGGCCTGCTCTATTTCCTTTGTGTTCTACCTGAGTCCCTCCCATTGGCAGAGACACTCTGCCTGACCCGAGACATGTGGAGGGCCAACGCTCATTTGGAGACTCCCCATATATCCTACCCCTGAAGATACACTGAGCTGACGCGTGGAGGCTTCTGCAGGCCTGTCCCAAGCTTTGGACTTTTCAACAGCCGGTGAGACATTCCTCTAACCCTTACTACGTGGCGAGCTGGAACTTATTTGGGGACTGCCTCCCCTTGCACCTTTTGGAATTGCATCAAGCTGACATGTGGCTCCTTTTTCCGGTCCTGCGATACTTAACTAATTCAACGGCCATCTCTGCCCCTTTTTTTACTCTGACCATGTGGTGAGCCTGCGCTTGTTTAGGGACCGCCTTTGGATTCACCCCTTGAAGGAGCATCGAAGAGACACGTGGGGATTTTTTTTGGTCCTTAGACTTTTCGATGGCTAAATCTACTTTCTAAGGCCTTGAACACGTGGAGGGTTGGCACTAGTTTAGGGTCTTTCCTTGGGCTTAACCCTTAGAGGCACGTTGTTGAGGCACGTGGCACCTTCCACGGCTCTGCTATATTTCCTTTGTGTTCTGGCTAACCCCTTCGGTTTGGCGGAGGCTTTGTATCTGACCCGAGACACGTGGAGGCTTTGCACTTTCTTAGAGAGCCTATTTAGACCTGACCTTCGAAGGTGCACTAATTTGACACGTGGAGACTTTCACGAGTTTATTGCTTGATCCCGAGTCGAATCATATGTGAAGTCTGAAAACTTCAAGCCTTATCTCATTTTCTTTCCTGTTAAGCCTTTTGGTCTTTTTTAACATTATTGGCCACCTCTGCTGACCATACTCCTCCATTATCCAGCTCACCTGCCCCTCAGATTTGGGATCGATTGTGAGCTTGCAGGTCTAAACTACCCCTTATATTTTCTTCTATGCAGGGTTATGTTTGATCAATTTTTCCCAGGGGGTAAAATTGGGATAACAGTTTGGTGACTCACGGGGACATCTACCTATTAGATGAAGAGACCAGTTGCCTTGTTGCATTCATTGGACATGGAGTCAAGAATGATAACTTGGCACTGATCTTGTCCCTGAAATCATGAGTCTGATTGCTTGTGCTTGGTGACCCTGAGCTTGCCCCGTTGTCTGTGCTCTCAAATTTCCATAAGGAAATATTGAAGATGATATTTCTGAGAGTAGAAAATTTTATTGACCTGGGGCCTTCACATGTCCCTGGAAATGGATTCCTTCACAACCTGATTTTAGTTGCTCTGTATTTATTTCATTTTTAAATTAGCAACTGTTACAGGAAACTATGGGTCTCCGTAACATAAATACTGAAGGGCCCAGTGCATTGTACCTCCAGAGAAACACAAACAAAACTTATATACAAAGATCAAATCATACATGCCTCAAATAGGACATGCAAAGTGTGCAAAAGCACTTCTTCTGCTGAAAGAAAATCTATTCCTACTCCTACACTAACCCTTAACAAAGAAAAGCTAAAAAAAACCTGCTACATGCAAGGAGAAATAGCTTCCCTTTCTCAAAAAATGCATCCATGTATATGATTTGGCACTAAACATGGTTTTTAATGAGTGAGAAACCGACAAGAGGCCAATCTTCCACCCAAATCATCAAGGTATCAACATAAATAAAAGATACCTCCTTAAGTTGATTTACATTGGACTCCTGGAGGTGTTGATGGTGACCCTTAGTGCTTTGATACTCATTCTCATGTCCTGAAATGGACATGACTGGTTTTGGCTTCTCCCTTGGCTCCAATGAAGCCAATTACCTGATTGGGCACAGTTTGATCCAATGGATGTGCCTATTTCTCTGAACTTTTAACTCCAAGAATGGATTATTCTTGTGGATCTTCTTGGGTGGATGGTGTGGGAGAGATGGGATCATCAGGCCCTTTTCCTTCCTCCTCCTGAGAAAAACATGGAAGATTAAGATCCTCCAACCTTGGTTCCAGAGGGCTTTTGTGAGATGCAGGATGTTGTCCTTGGATGCTCTCCTCATTGGCAGTGGACTCATGTGCTTGGAAGGTGGATGATGGAGGAGAAAATGATGTAATCTCCTTGGGTTCCTCTCCATCAAATCAATCCTCCAAGTCATACAGATAATTTGCCGCCTTGTCCTATTGTGCGTGCTCGACCTCCTCCATAGTGCCCTTTGGATCTGTGATTTTCTCACCATGGTTCCCCTCATCCTCAAACATGAAGTTTGAAAGCTCAAAATCTTCTTCGACATTAGATTTTGAAGGGGAGGGAGTGTGAGGAAGAAATGAAGGTTCTTTTTTGGCATGTTCCACACTTGAAGCCTCTAGAATTGTATGGTCATCCTCCACAGCCAGAATGTACTCCTCTTTTTTTGGATTTGGAGTAGCTCCCTCTTCCCCTGCTTGTGTTGCAGCTGAAGCTTCCACCACTTGTGGCTTGACCCCAACCTCCTCCATAGGCTTAACCAACAAGGGAATCTTTTCAATTTTAAATTTAAGAGTGAAGCTTACTAAGTTTTTGATCATTTCTTCTCTTCTTGGTTTTTCTTCTTGTTGGTGCCCTTGGTTGGATTCTTGAGTTTCTTCCCAACGTGGGCTCAGGAAAGTAGGAGGAGTGGTGGGCGGGGTCTTCACTAGTTGTTTCCTTGTTTGTGGTGGAAGGGAAGGCATTGCCTTTGGTTCTTGTGGAGGAGACTTGGGTTTGGAAGAGAAAAGGGAAGAGGAAATGAGATGAGATGGAAGACTAGGGGATGGAGAAGGCAATTCAACACTTGGGGTAGAAGATGGGAAGTTAGACTCATCACACTGCTGTGATGATACTGATCAAGGAAGAGGAAAAGAAATGTTATGAGATGGAAGACTTACCCATTGACAAGGTTGTCTTGCACCAAGCTCATAGGCTTCTATCTCCTCAATCCATTGTGCAAGTTGTGGAAGCATTTCAAACATGAATTCGATATTCTCCTGCGGGATATAGTGTCTTGGAAAAGGGCCGACCCATGAACAAGGTGCCCTATAACCAATTCTGAATGCCTTCATTTGTGTTGTAGGCATGGAATGCACCATGCTAGCCTCCATTCTTTGGATCTTCTCCAACAAACCAACATTCTCCACATAACCATCACCATCGTATGCGTACCCTTTCTCTTGATAAGCCCCATGGCCAAAATGGTTTTGACACTGCTCATATGGGTAAGCATAATGGTTTTGGATCTGATCATAATGTTGATCTGGAGGAGTTGGGAAATACATTGGAGGTGGACTTCACCGTGGTTGCTACAAGTGTGAGTTCCAAGAGGGAAATGAAGTCATGATTGCACAACTTCATGGAATGGAAGAAAATGAAAGATATGGAAAGGAAAAATGGATGAAAATGGATGGGAGAATTTCTACAACTTTAGAGAACGGGTTGTTGACTAGATGGAGTTGCCAAATGTGTTGAAACATGCCTCCGAAGGTTGGATCTCAGCAATAACACATCGAACTTGTTGAGATGAAGATGTAAAGCTCTTCAGTATCTATCCCACTGGGCATGCCAAAATTGTTAGTGTAAAATCACAGCACCCCCGAATGGCCTCAAATTTGAGTGGGGCATTCAGTGTGATCTGCATAGCATTGGACCATCTCTCAAGCTGTGGGACTTGCGAACTTGAGATGGACCTCCAGAGAAGGCTAGTTCCTACTCTTAAACTACCTGCCACAAGCTACTCTAGTGTATGAAAACTATCTAATCCTAATATAACCTTCCAAGGGACCAGGGAGAGAGAGTGCGTGAAAACAAAGCCTACACTAAAGCACCAATTAACCACTTTTCATTAATTAATGTTCCTTTCTATCTATAATAATTAATTATTCTTAATTTATTAGCTTCCATTTCATTGGATCAATAAATCATCATTTATTTGATTAAACTCCCCTCATAGCCTAGATCATAGTAATTTTCTTCTAAAAATATTTTATAAGCTTACACATACCTATTAATTAATCACCTTGATTAATTAATACACCCCCCTCAATTCCCATGAGTCACTAAATGAAAAATTAAACTCTCCTAAAGCAAACTCAACCACTCTAAACCAACCTTATCCATTACTAACCTAGATTTTCTATTATCTCACATACAATAGGATGTAAAGCTTCTTCAAACTAGAGGGTTATATAAAGAACCCTCCTCCTACCTTTCTTCTTACACCTTTACATTCATATAGCATAAAATATAGGCATTTTCATCTTTGAGCATCTTCCATTAGTGTTGAGCTAGGTATTTTCATCTTGCATTTCATCCATCCAAGATTTTGAGTCATATGAAGGGAATCAAAATGGTCTTATAGCCATGTCTTGTTGAGCCTCCATTCTCAAACCCTTGAAGATCAAACAATCAACTTTGATTTCCATGGTTCTATCTAGGTTCATTTGTAGTTGCAATCTAAAGAGTAGAGGTTAAATACTTAAAAAATTAGTTTGATTTTCCTTCAAAGTTCTAATGCATAATGTTGGTAGTTAGTCTCTTTAAGCTCTTAACATGATGATCTTTGTGTAGTTAGATTTATTTTGGAACTATTAAGGTGTTAGTTTCAATTCACATAGCATAGTTAACTAATACATTAATACACATACTCCTCAGCAATGTCACATGCACCCCAAATGAGGGGGGTGGATTAGTCACCATATAAAATGTCATACAGTCACATTTTAGCACAACAAAGTACCAGTATAACACATTCATTAGTATTATACAGGGCTCAAAATCAAACTTGGGTCCTTATAACAGCACAAACATCAATGTCCAAACCCAAACAATAGTGCCTGGGCACTCCTGATCCTTTCTGGATTCTTATGACCAGGGGAACTTACATAGAATTATTCAATGCAACATATTATACAACACTCCATACAACAAATTTTACAGGGAAGATAGTCCTTAGCACACAACATACACCATTTTTCTTTTTCAGCACTGGGTAAAAAATGGTGGAACCAGATCATATTTTTACACACCATTTACAGTGGTGTTCTACATTGTAGGAAGCAGTCAAAGGTTGGAGGATAACACCAATATTTTCTCCCTACACTTTTTCTAGATCATTATCATAAGATCACTCAAAAAAATCATAGCCGGCACATCTAGCATGAGATCACCCAAAAACCTCAGTCTCTTACACCATCTACATGTTCCTTTCTATACTCTTTCCTCATCACAGATCAGGTGCACAAGTTCCCTTTTCACATTTATCATTTTACATACTTATTTACATGATATTTACACATATACATGCATATTTGACTACTTGTTTATTCTTATCTTTTACAAGTTTGTCCATATGGGAAGCGGTAGTCAACATCACTCATCGCCATCCTACATCAACAAACAACATCAACAATATCAAACACATAAGCATCAACATCAACAACATGCACATTGGCAATATCTACAACATGTGTTTATGCCCTAGGGTCATTATCTCATCATTTTTTGCACTTTCCCATCTTTAGTCTCCATGGTCCACCTTTTTATCACTCTACGATTCACCTTTTTATCACTCCATGGTTTTCCTTTTCTCTCGGCATGTTTCTCTACATCGATCTACATGATTATCAGGTACACATCTCTTATCTACTTTATGTTATCAATATTTCTCTCAACAACATAAAGTGGGGGAAAATGTAGACACAAAAGCACGCACTTCGGGTAATTATATAGTCTTGATTGCATACTACTATTCATATGATTCCTAAGTAAGAAAAGTACTAATCAACCCATGTCTTTGGCCATATTTGATTTATTTCTATTATCACTTTTGGTCCTACACCTTTCTAGCTCAGTCTGTATTTTCATACCTCAACATTTCTTGTTTTGGACATTGACGCCTAGCCAAGACACCAGCACTAGGTGCCTCCATCCCCTTTGGGATCCCCTGACCTCTTTATAATTTGTTCACATCTTTTGGGTCCTTTCTAGCCATTTGAGAAACTTATCTTTTTGGTAGTCATATTTTTCGGGGTTAATTACAAAATTCAAGCAAGGGAATACTATATATTTAAATTTATGTTATCATAATAAGGGACCAAGCACTAAGCATTAGCTATCACCACCTAAGGTGGCATCTAAAGGCTATTCAAGAGTATTCAATCATCCATTATAGGGCAAGGGACTTCATTATTCTACATACACTTTATAGGAGGGGACTCTATTCTATTTCATGCACACGTCTATGACATTTCTTTACATCTAGATACTTTTCTCACTATCAAGTGTGACACGAACAAGAGCCACCTAGGGCATGACTCTATACATAGACATAGAACTACATTGGGTATGAAATGTAGTGCAATTCTCATCTGTAAGATCACTTGTTTGAAAATTCAGGGCAGTATGACCCCTTATTTTTTAACTTTCTTTTTTAGGATTTGATGTCTCTTTGAGGGTTTTACAGGTCATTATTTCATTGTAGGTTTCCAGTAACCTCGAGAAACATTATGCGACATACTAGTGACCAAAGTAAAGGGAAACAAACACCTTGCAACCAGTCAAAGATGGTTTTATGATCATGTTCATAGTCAAAGGTGCCCACTACAAGTCTATGGTGCCCGCAAGCGCTGCTACCCCTATCTAGGTGCCCCAATCCATCTTATTCCTCCAAATATGCATTTTTCTAAGCTTCGGTGCGACGTTTTGTGCTTCAGATTTTATAGTTTTCCAGCTTTGTGTAGCTTTGGGATATTTGTGAAACAACTAAGTCATCCAATATCCTCTTTGCACTTAGGGTTTCATATTTTCTAGCTTAGTTTGTTTAGGTTAATTTATATAATTAATTGATGATTAATTTACTACTACAATAACAATCAGATTAAGTATTTTCATAGGATATTTATTCATATTTTTCTTGAACATGTTGATATTGAAGCAGGTTTCCCTGAAGGTGAAGATGAATAAGTTAATGATGATCTAGGAGCAGAACTTGAAACTATCATGAATGTATTTGAACCTCTCAATGTAAAGGATGAAGCAGATGTGAGGCATGATGTCGTGACCATGGACATAGGCTATGAAGAAACCAAAGTTGAGATGATTAGTCATGAGGAGAAACTTAGTATGGCTGAGGTATTGCAATATGATGTGTCAAAGAGTGATGACATTGTAAGCGTAATGTTGTTTGTAGGTATTGAGATAGTATGTTACCAGTAACAGGTCAAGGAGTGCTTAACATTCTCAAAATGTCATTTATATGATAGTTCACCACTCTTTCAAGTAAGGTATGGAAGTTTCCTTTATGAATATTTATTTCCATTCAAGAAAAGTGATCACATAACTTCAGATAATTTGAAATACTATAACAAGTATGTTGGAGCTCTTGGATGAGGTTTAAGACCTTATTCTGTCAATAATTTAAGTTACTCATAGTGTTATGTTGCTAAGAATAAGGTACACTACACAAATGCTTTGTAGGACAGGTTGAGACTTCATTCAAGAATATTTAATAGTCAATAAGATGTGTTATTAGATATGTTAGGTTCTTGTGTTTATTAAGAGATGAGAAGCTGATAAATTCATTGATATGTCTTGAAAATCCCTAAAGGAGTTTGGATATAGTGTTACAAGGTTTCTTGGAGAGTTATCTTAGGAGAAATGTCTTGAAGATCTAAGGACTACATGGATTGTAGGATATAACAGTGTTTGATTGAGTTGTTTAAGACCTTATTTAGGTTTTTTTTATCTATGAAGAATTGTTTTAAGATTGATTACTTGAAGGTGTTATGTTGTGACCCATGTGATGTCTGAGGAGAAGATTGATGTTATTTGATAGATGGTTGGAGTTATCTACCTAAAATTCTACAAGGTATGTTTATCATATTGTTGTCATGAAAGGTCTATTGTGTTTGTTTTGGATATGTTGTTGTGTAAGTAGTTGGTAGATATTGAAGTGGATCTGTAATGTGCATCAATTTGGTATCAACTATGAGAAGTATGTATAATGTGGATTGATTTAATCATGATCATCAACTGTTCTTCAAGAAGGTCTTATATTTCTTTGAAAGTAAGTTGGAAACAATAGTTTACATGGGATCATGAAGAAAAATATTAAGTGTGTTGCTTATAATTATCAGTCAAGATTTGTGGAGATGTTTGAAAATATGTTCTTCATGTCTAGAAATATCAAAAAAAGGTGCATTGAATTTGAAACAGTGTTCAAAGGAAGCGTCAAAGATATAAAGGATAAAAAGAAGCAATGAGTAAGTGTGTCATTCTCTGCAAGGTTGAAGTTAAACAGGTCATATAATTCATTGATCCAATAAAATAGGAATAGTTGTAGCATACAACAAAAATATAAGGTGTGCATTGGTATCCTATGCATTGTTGAGCCTTGAAAACCTAATCATGATACTGAAGGTATGTTCTGTGTATTAGATGATCACATTTTTAGTAGTTTGAGGTTGCATTTGAATATGGTATATTCACTATTTGGGCCTAGGGTTTGTACCTTGAAAACCTATATTAACATTCTATATGGGATATTTGTCTTTTTATCTCACGAGGCCTTAAAGGTAGATGCTACTAAAATTTGGAAAGTATGACAGTCATGGAAGGAATGTTTGGTCACTAAATTAGAGATAGTTAGTAGGTAGAAAACTACTCAAAATAGGTGTATTGTGTTATATGGCTTATGAAGGAGCATCAAAGTTGTAGAGATTAAAATATGGAAAGAATGCAATTTTTAAGATAGTATCATCATGTGATATACATGTTTTAAGACACGTGTTTCAAGTCTTATGCTTCAAGACAATATAAAAATGAAAAAATACTTGCAAAGTCTGTGACAAGTCAAAGAGGGTTTGAAAAATTATAGAGTCATGAATATAAAGGGAGCTTGTGAGTGTGAAGATGATTGCAATCATATTTAAAGATATAATTCTATGTTATGGTCCAAGGCATGTGAGAAGAGTCTAATAATTTTGAAGAAAAATAGAAGAAGGGTTAAGCGGTATACAATCTGAGTAGAATTTTGTTTGATGATCAAGGATAGTTTTGTTGTTAAGCCATAAGAAATTTTTGTAGTTGTTCAAGGGTCAAGGGAAAGTTGATAAACAAAATGTGAAGGACATATGGAAGAGGTAAGGTCTTAAACGTTGTGCATTTGTTCAAGTAAGGTCTGTGCTTTGGATCATATCAGTGATTTTTGAAAGATTTGAAATGCCTGTGATTTCATTAAGGTATGTTGGTACTATCATGAAGATCGTGTTATGATAATGTTTTAAATACTTATCTTAGGTCTATTGGTCAAGGAATTAGGAGTCTAAGCTTGAAATCTGCATCTAAATAGTGAAATCAGGGCTTGTAAATGCTTTAAAAAATAAGATCTGTCTCAAGTTGATAACTTATTGCCATAAGTGATATGTTATGATGATCGCACATGCTTCATGAAGGATTGAAGTCCTGAAAAAGATTGAAAAGTGTTAAGGTCAGGAAAATATGTTTGAAAGAAAGCTTAAGGGCGTCTTGATGCTTTGTGAAGGACAAGTGAAGTGTGAATAGGATAATTTGAGTTTGCAAATATGTTTTGTCATGTTAAAATAAGTCATATCATCATGAAAATTTTCTTAAGGTCTAAATTCTCCGTGGTTCAAGAATGAGAAGGCCTAGAAGGTATGTATATTGTGTTATTAAGTAAGAGACAAGTTTGAATATTGTAGAATATGGCCAAATCTAGGCACTATGAAGTATAAAGGTATTGTTGATGAGAAATCATAGCACCCCCGAATGGCACAGGTTTTGAATGGAGCATCCAGTGTGATCTACATAACGTTGGACTATCTCTCAAATTATGGGACTTGCGGGCTTGAGATGGTCCTGTTATCCCAAATTCGCCCCGAGAAAATTTGGTTAGAACAAGCCCCGCACATAAAGAAAATCTAAAGGAAACAATTCAAACCTGTGAGCTCACATTCCAGAATGACATATAAAGGGGCAAGAAAACTTGACTCAGGGAGCGTAGGGACAAAATGAGGTTGAACGACACAAAAGAAACTAGAGGCCCAAAAGAGTCAAATTCGACCCTACACGAGAAGAAATTCAAAAACTGACTTTGTCGAGCGAATCCACCCTTCAAATCTAAAAAACAAGTTGCAAGAAGACTCTAAAATGGAATAGCAGGGTTGGGGAAGGAGAAGACAGTGTCAAAGGAACCAAAGACTCAAAGGAAAAGAAACGGTGAAGATTCAAAGTCTTCGGGCTTCGCAAATGGTTTAGAATGGGTCCAAAAATTGGCTAAGTATGGAGGAGACAATGGAAGCTACCAAGCAAGCACCTCCAAAGATTAAATCCAAAGGGGAGACCCAAAAAAGTGCCAAGCTTCCACATGTCCAGAGCCCCAAAAGCTGCAACGGCCGTTGAAAATTCTTCGACTCAGCGGAGGGTGCCAAGTGTCTTAACAACGCATGTTCAAAAGTGGGATCCATGCCAGAGACTCAAACTTGCGCCAACCCTCCACGTAGATAATTATCAATAAAGGTCAAAAGGAGAGAAATCCCAAAATTGGTTAAGTATAGAGAACCAGTGGAAGCCTCCACGTGTCTCATTGGTGCATTTTCAAAAGGAATGTCTGGAGGCAGCTATCAAATAAGCGTGGGCTCACCGCATGTCTGAGGTTTTAAAAAGGGATAGAGTTGCAGTTTTAATATCCAAAGAAGAGGTAGGATGGCGGAGGGTGCCAAGTGTCAGTACAACACCATTTCAAAGATAAAATTTGGGGCAGGTTCTCAAACAAGCGTCGAGCCTCCACATGTCCAGGGTCAGACTTTTGGCCCCGCCAAGCAAAGGGACTTGGGAAAAATACAAAGGACCCCAAGAAGCTCATGGAGGTCGCCACATGTCAATCCTGCGTAGTTTCAAGAGCAAGGGTAGGAATGAAATCTCAAACGAGCTTGAGGCCGCTACGTGGACCCTACAGGGGTAGACTCTTTAAATATTGCACCCCGCAACCCTAATATTCAAATGGCCATATCTTTTGACTGGAGAATCAGATTTGAGTGGGAGAAGACTTTTTGGAAACTTATCGACACCCTCTATGCCTTGGGAACATAAAAATATCATTTTGGGAAGGCTCTGGTAGGTGAAAATTGGGAAAAAGTCTTACATACCATTAATGTAGAATTTGATCTCTTCAACTACCAGATTTGATTTGATTTGATCCACCATGGAACCAGAAGTGACATATTGTGGGAAGATTTATAGAAGGTATTGATATTCAATGGTTGAGATTTCAAAATAGGATTCAAAATGGGCTTCTAATTCTTGCTCCTAAACTACCTGCCACAAGCTACTCTAATGCAGGCAAATTATTTGATCCTAATTTAACTTTCCAAGGGGCTAGGGAGAGAAAGTGCATGAAAACAAAACCTACACTAAAGCAGTGATACATCAGAAAAGGATGGTTTTTGATCACAAATCCAACTGCCTGAAGTGGAGAGAGGTGACCAATGGAGAGGATGGATAAGATGTATTACAGACCAAAGATAAAGTTCACACTGAACACCACTTCAAACCCATTAAACACAACTCTCAAAACTTACAATAGACATCAGAAACATGCACAGTATACCCTATAATGGTGAGAGGTAAGAAGAGACAACAAAATAAGAAAAGGATGGACAAAATGCATCATGAAACAGATTTTATTTCTCCATAAGTTCCCACAGTACATCATTGGTGGGTAAGAGGCAAGAAAACTCCATTATAAAGCAACGAGAGGGGGCTTAAGCTCCACATTCAACCCTAGGGAAGAAAGAGGGTGGGGTAAGAGAGAAAAATGACCTTTTTTTAAGAAAAAAGCCCCTCCTTACAATATATAGGAAGAATGAAAGAGAAGAGGCAAAGAGAAATTCGAAATCCTCCCTCAACCACCCCAATATTGCATTTAATTCACCTACTCCAACCATGATGAGTTCCACTGTAAAATCCGTGCCTCCATGTGTTGTTCCTTGCTGGGCAAGAAAGGAGGTCCATTCTTCATTATGGCAGTAGGTGAGAAACCAGACAACCTCAAAAATTGTAGATTGTATTTTTTTCATTAAGGTGGTAGGTGAGTATCAGACGTCGAGATCTTTCCAAAAAGTCCTCCCTTTCTCAAATCTGAGTTCCCAGTTGAAAGATATGGCTGTCTGAAGGTCAAGGTCAAGCGTTTAATGTGGGCTAACAATATTTAAAAGAGTCTATCCATGCAAGATCCACATGGCAGCCCCGCGCATCTTAAGATTTCACCCCCCTCCTTTCACTCTTGAAGTTGTGTTAATTAGACACTTGGCATCGTCCACAAGCCTGCTCTATTTCCTTTGTGTTCCGCCTAATTCCTTTCTGTTTGGCGAAGACACTATGTCTGACCCTAAACACATGAAGGGCCAGCTCTTGTTTAGGACGTGCCTTCAGATTTTACCTTTGAAGTTGCACCGATGAAGCACATGGAGGCTTCCGCTAGTGGTTAAACCTTTCAACAGCCGGTGCAACTTCCTCGGGCCATAAACACGTGGAGATCATGCGCTCGATTAGGACCTACCTTTTGGGTCTTACCTTTGAAGGTGCGCTGAACTGACACATGGAGGCTTCTGCTAGCTCTTAGACTTTTCATCGATCGGTGTAACTTTCTTGGGCCCTAGACACGTGGAGAGCATGTGTTTGTTTGGGGACTACCTTTGGATTCTACCCCTGAAGTTGCGTCAAGCTGACACATGGCACCTTTTGGTATTTCTTAGACTTTTTCAATGGTTGATGCAACTTTTTGGTCCCTTGACACATGTAGATCTCACACTTGTTTGGTATCTCCGATTTTGTGCACCATATCAAAAGTGGGCCGAAGAGACATGTGGAGGTTTTTGCTGGCCTTTTTCATACTTAACCGATTTTGGACTCGATTAAACACTGCCTACTAGATGGAAGATGGAAAATGGAAGGAGATTAGAATATGAAGGAAGAAACAAGAAGGCATGCAAGGGCACGTGGAAAGAAGGTGACAAGGAAACAGAGCACGCGGAAATATGCAAGAGTGAGAGAGGAAAGCAGAGAGGATGCACACACATAGGGTGCAAGGGGACATAAAAGAAGGTGCGTGCGTGGGAGGAAGAGAAGAAATTGTGTGCACGGGAGGAAGATGCGAAAGGGAGGAAATGGGAAGGGGTGAACAATGTGAAAGGAGAGTATGGAAGCGAAGCGCGAATATCCAACTAAGGAAGGGCGCACGATGGTAGAAAGGAAAGAGGGCATGTAATAGGACGACCCAGGACTTATCTAATTTGGAAGGCATCTGAAAAATAAATACATGGCATGGGGAGTGCGCGGAAGGACTAAATCCTATAAAAATGGTGCCAAATGAGCAATCATGCGGGCGTGCAACCTGAAATGTAAAGCATCAGAGTCAGAGTGAAATTAAAAGTCATCCAAATAGCCAAGAGGGTTATTTGGATAACATGTATGTTCTTAACATGTTTGGTGCAGTCATGTATTCATGAGCTTCTAATGGAGTGTGATGGCTAGTAGTACCGTTTGATAACATTGAAAGAGGTATGTTTCAATTTTATTCAAGTCTTGGAATTATGTTCTTGCTATGTAAGAAGGTATTTTTGCTTTTGTCACAACCATGATAGACTATTTGAGTTTTCATTGCAAGATATGTGCATCAAGAGGCATAGTAGTGTGTTTGATAAGGCTTGGTATATTGGTATGAGGTCTTTAAGGTGTGTTACAAATGGCATGATGAGAGAATTTTTGCAAAAGACAAGAAGGAATGATGAAGACAGGGTGACTTCAAAGTATGAAAGGAAGAATACAATAGATTTGATTGTTTGTTATGAAGGTATGTTTGAGGTATACTTGGTTTGATGATATAGACAAAGGTATGTTTCATGAAGATTAAGTGATTGAAGAACTGATAAGGTGATATTTGAAGTTTCTAACCATCAGTTTAGTAGAGGGCATGATCGAAGGAGGAGTTGTTTGTAAATACAGAGTAGGTATGGTGTCTCTAATAAGTTGTTTGATTGAAATTGCTATTAGTCCTGAGTTGTGATCAAGAGGTTGACTCAAATCATTCATGTCAAAATGAGGTATATCATCTCAAGGGGATATGGTTCCTTTCATAAGCAAGTGCAAGGTGAGGAAAAAAAGTGTATATTTCTTTGAGATTCTGATTCAGGAGGATGTCTATAGTAACAAGGAAGATCAAGATAGATATGTACTTGTTTAGGGGGAATAATGATGATTAAAGGTTTGTGAAGTTGTCTATAGTCAGTATGAAGACCAAGATGGTGAATATATTTTAGGGGGGAGCATTTAAAAGAGTGAAGACAAGGACCTTAGCAGTGTTCATTGTTAAAGAAGGTGTTCAAACCAAAGTGATGCAAGAAATTTTGTATGCATTTTTGTCATTCTGTGTTGTTAATTTTTTTTTCATGTATAAGTTGTCATGTAGCCTTTGTCATATATGTATTAGGGGGAGAGTATGGTCAGAAACATGTAAATAAGTTAGTAGAAAGTCTTGCATTTTTTGTTTTCATTAATGTTTTTGAAGGCGGTTGCCATCAATGAAAAAGGGGCAGATTGTTGGGCATTGTGTTTATGGTTTTCATTGATTTCAAGTGTCACATTTATGTCAAAGGGTGTTAAGGTGGTTTAGGTGTCTACATGAGGTGTCATTCATGTTTGATCTTGAAGGTTGATTGGTAGTGTAAAATCTTGTAGTCATGTCATGGTGTCTTGGTGCATGGTCAAACAAGGTAGGTGTTGTAGGTGAGCTCCAAAGTTGGTCAAAGGATGGTATGAGGTCAATCATGATTAGTATGACATGAAAAATATGTTAGAGGGTCTGCATGATGAAAATAAATTCATTTTCAGTAATTCATGTGTTGGAAGAGGTCATTCTACATATTTTTTTTGACCTAATGGATGCATGACATGAAGGTATGAAGAAAGAAGGCCAAAAGTAAGTCAAGGTATGTATGTGGAATGGGTTATGATGTTGAATATCAGGTGTTGGAGGATTCCAAGGTCCTTTGAAGTAAGAAAAGTGAAGACAAGGCATGTAAGCATGGGTAAGTCATGGTGTATGGAGGGTTTCAGGTATGAGAAGGAATGTATTATCATTGGAGATTATCAAGAAGGTTGTTATGATTCTTTGTGTCACGTTTTAGGTCTAGGTGATGAATATTTTGTAAGATATTGAGTTTTTTCCAAAGGTGTGGTTTTGAGCTAAAAGTTGACATTCATATGCTCATTGGGGAGTGTGTCATTTGAATGGGGACCCAAGATCCTTAGGGTAGTTGAGTAGGCTAGTTATGAATATTTTACAAGAATAATGAGGTTGTTTGATTGTCACATTTTTATGAAAAATTGATAAGAAGGTAAATTGCTTTTTAACCCTTTTGAAACCCTAGCTTTCGAGTGACTTGGAGGAAATTGCTTGTAGTGACACAAAATTGATTATTTTTTCAAAAGTGATGATTGGAGGTTGTATAGGATTCCTCCATATTTCTCTTGGTGTTATTTATAGGTTCTGGGTATATGTGGTCCCCACCCAAAAAGGAAAGTTTCTGGAAAGTTTCAGTTTGTACAAAATTTTTCCATTGAACCTATTGACTAATTTACCATTTATGGAATTATGGGATTTGTACTACATGTACTTGATGATTTCAGATCACGGTTGTGCCTTTAGAATGCAAAGTGTTCCCTATTTATGAGGACTAGTATTTAGGTAGTTTTAGGTAATTTTGAACAGTATGGGAACATAGCAGTTTTGGAGGAGCTATAGGTGGTTTTATGACTTGTTTTGAATTTTTTTATGATCCCAACTTCAATATATTTCCAATGATATATCACACTTGAGTTTTTTCTGATAATTGAGGAAGTTATGACATGTTCTTTAAAGACTAAGTTTCAATGCACAAAAACGATCATGTTCTTGAGATGGTTTCATGCGCTTAAGATGATTTTTCTAAGTGTTTCATGATTGTTGGAGATTGTTTAGAGCTTAACAACATGTCTAATTTTATGGCATGATTTGGTAGAGATGGTTTTTCTCTACATCCTTCATGTTTTGCATAGTTGTTTGTTTTAGCGCAATCAGGCCTATTGGAGACCTAATGGAGTGTTTTGGAGATGGAAATGATATGGCTGACCTATATGGTCTAGTTCGTGATGTACTTGTAATGTTATCATCATTTTTTCATTATATTTTCGCTATTAAGGAAGAATTATATGATATGAGACCTAGAGATAGGTATATAAGCAAGTGTTGTGAGTTCATTTGTGTATGTTAGAGCTATGGGCTTGGAACAAATTTTGGAAAGATGAGAGGGAAGGTTATGAGGAAATTGATGAAGAGGAAGAGACCTTGAAATTGATGAAATATTTTGCTATGATGCTGATATGATGATGGCGAGTTGAAGGATGTCATCCATACATGACCTAGTTGAGAGGAAGACCCTAGTTTGTGTGCATGGGCTTGAGTGAGCTATAGAGAAGTGTGTGAAGTGTTGTAGGGTGTCAAGTGT
Source organism: Taxus chinensis (assembly GCA_019776745.2). Taxonomy (NCBI): domain Eukaryota; kingdom Viridiplantae; phylum Streptophyta; class Pinopsida; order Cupressales; family Taxaceae; genus Taxus; species Taxus chinensis. Next base: position 711,158,935 of record CM034150.1, read on the forward strand.
AACATCCCCATTTTAAGATACTAGAACAAGGGAAAAAAAAAATTGTATAACGTTCTCTGTTATGAATTATATAATTCAAACACACGTTCAAGTTTTAATAATTGTTCTCTACCCAAACAACACAGTTTGGAACACACAATTTCCTTTTAAAACTAATGTTCCCTGTTCACATATTTACAATATGGAACACACATTCAATGCCATTCAATCTTATAACAGATTCTATACGCTGTTGTAAATGACTCGAAGAACTGCCGATCTCCCATTTTCATGGCTTGGAGTTTCAACGATCTTTCATTTCATGACTCGGCAACAACCGATCCTTCATGTTCGTTCATGCATAGTATATTATATATACAAGTTCTCTTAACCGTTTCCGGTTATCGAAGTGATCCATTTAAGAATCCTATCTGAATATCTGTTACTGATATTCATCTGGCATCCTGCATCTTAAATGAAGTGATTAGGACAACGCAACCAGCACTTGCGATACTTTGGCCAAAGATTTTCACATGCTTTGCATGATCATATTCCTGGATGTGATACACATCAATGGAATACATCCTTCACTTCACTTCACCTGTTATCTAGAATGGTCTTTCCTGGTTCCTACCAGTCCTTTCAATTTAAGGTCAGATTTAAACTTCCAATTTCCAACTAGCAATATGAACGAATATAGGAAGGCACTCCTGGTAACTAAAGATACGCAGACATACGGTGTCGTTCCCCATGACTCCGTGTGTCTAGTTATCTTTAGTCCTTCGGAGTCACTCCTTATACGTGATCATACTCCTATCCCCAGCCAAGAACTTCACATTCAGCCTATGTATTCTTGATGATTTAATTCGGGAGAGCATTGTAATATGTCAGCTATAACATTGTGTCATCATGAAGACCTCGTCTTCATGAAGACACCTTGTTGTAGCTGGCATACGTCAATGTCCTACGGAATCCTCCCATTGAGAGTACACATCCTGCTCAAGTGATTTGGATATGATCTTAATATTTAAGATCAACTATCAGCAACCATGCTGATCCTTTATCCTCATTCCCGTTACAGTTGTATGTAGCTAAGAGAGACTAAATCCATCCTCTAGCTTACTACGCATCTTCTCCTTCGTACCGAAGGGCTGCATTTTCTCTACTTGGTTTTCTTCTTAATCTTTGGATTAAGCAGTCCGTTACCAACGGACGTGATAAGTTTAACCTATTAAACTTAACCAATATTTTCACAACTGTAACTAAATTCAGAATTCCAGCTTATTAGACGTCATTTAAACGAGGTCTAATTCCTAATAAATGTATTCATTTATTTTCCTTAACCTTACATAGTTAAGGTCCATTAGCTCTGGATATATTTATCCCATATCCTTTCTTTCTGAATTTAACATACGAGGTTATTAATGGAGTTCGAAAACGAAGTTCGGTTACTCCTAATTTAATTGATATTCCTTAGCTTCCATGCTAATCCTGAATACCTATCAGTTATGGAATCATATTCTTCCTAATCCTTTTTAATGTCAATTAAAAATTCATCTTTACCCAAGTATGAACTAATTGCACATTTCAACTTAAAAGTTGCATTTAGGTAAGAATAGATATCAATCCCTTTTTAACATCCATCCAAGGACAATTAAATAAATCCAATTCAAGAAATAACATTATATTTCCAAATTAATCAACAATATCAAACTGATATAGTTATTAAAATATCATACTTGTATCTGTATTCATCAATCCATTTCATAATCCATACATTTTCCAATCCAACTGACTGGACTTTGTTTACATAAAACATCATTACAACTCATAGATAGAAGAATGTACTTTCTTCTTTTCACAATTCCTCATAGAGGAATAACAACCAACAAATACAATTCATCTTCAGATAATCTAAAGAAGCCTCAGAAAACAGCCATGTCTTCGTTCTAATCAAATTCCATCTGCAAAATTTCTTGCACGGGTCAGTTCAACGAACTGAGCATATTAAGCACTTGTCATTAAAATGAGGTGCTTCAATTAACTGTCTCAATAAAAGAACCCTGCTTTTATGAAACGACAGTATGAACATCAATCAAGAATCATGCATCAAAAGAATGGACAGCATAACAACTGAATCATCTAAATACCATCCCAATCAGCCAAAGAATTGCTGTCCTATTTTCCACATAACCGTTACAAGTTCCAAATTACAATATTTGTAAACTTTAGGAATACAAGTAACATATTGCTGATATAACTTAACTGTTATCCTTTCCATTCCTTTCATTAGTAATAAATGCAAAGGGTAAAACTAACTGAAACGTAAACCCATTACTTTCCTTTCAGTTCATGCAACACATTTGATTCCAAGCAATCACGCCCAGACGAGAAAGCAAACAACAATGCATATAGTTGCTCATACCCAAGCAATAGAAAATTCGTTCTTAAACGATTACAGATTTCCAACTGTATGAAAGAAGAAAAGATCATTTTTCCAAGTTATCCATCCACATTCCTATTTCTTTCCTCATGACTGTCCTAAAAATTGAATCCAAACGGGACACAAATCAAGATAACAGTTCAGAGTGAAACTTACAAAATCCATTCAGAATTCACTTTCCAGCAGCAAGAATAATTTCATTCATAATCAGCTTTAAATGAAAACAAAGAAGAATTTATCGTCCTTATCAATAATTCATTTAAATCAGGCTCATATGAATACCTAAAAACAGGTTAATAAAACATCGTATTTATCATAGAACAAATAGTATAAGGATGCATACTATGTACTTACTGTACTAGAAGAATACATACTTCTTTCACTGTATTTTTAACCAAATAACATTTATACAATCACGTAATCAATTATTCACATGACTTTCTATTTCCATGAACACATACATTTCAAAATACAATTAACTCATTGTTGTTACCTACAGCAAGACCAATCATAATGCACAGTAAGGCTTCCAATGTTTTTTCCAGAATTCAAACAACAAAAAGAGAAAATTTCATTCCTTTAACCTTTCACTAAGAAAACAACCATTTTCTTCAGACTCAACAAGAATTGTTCAGGCCGATTTCATTTCTTCTAAATGACAGTGCCAAGATCAGAAGACCACACAAAACAATTAAATACTTCATTTGTACAAAAAGCACAGCACTCAGAAAAATAATCTAAATACCGCTGTCACTTCCAACAATCCAAACTTATAAGGTTCAATAAACCCAGTTACTATTTCCTTCGAAATCTAAAACAGCAGAGAAAGGAAGAACTAGTTTCCCTATAATTTTAGTAAGAAACAATCATTTGCTCTGAATGAAATAAAACACCCAAATCGAGCTCACTGCTAACAAACATTTCTACCCAAAATCCATTTTTCAAGTTCATGATAATATGCAGAACTTCAGAATGCAATAATCAATTATCAATACCTCTATCAAAGTAAACCCGTATAGGGTGTTAAATGTGTAAGCCTGGTACAGTCAAGACAGACCCAAACAGCAAGACAAATTCCCACGCATTTCTTCTTTTACACAGCAATCCAAAGTCAAGTTCTCATTCACAAGACAGTTTGAATCAGAAAGCCAAATCGCAACCACAAAACGCAATGGAATCAACTTTCCATCACAGCGAGAAGAAAATATAATCATTCATTGCACAGAAATACAAGGCCAAGTTAGTAAACATGTCCACAGTCCGAACAAGGAGACCGAACAGCATCAATTAAAACACAACAAAATCATCCTATCCTCACAGCAAGGAAGGAATGTAATCAAATGCAAGTTCAGAAGGAAAACAGTTAACTTTTCCTACTTCCACGAATACCCAAAACATTATTCGTTCATTTCTTATGCAAGAAAAAGGAACAGCAATAAAAATATTCCCATTACTTCCTTCAAATCGAGTTCCTAAACTCAAATAAAACCCAAATGTTATTTCCATCAAAATCCAAAACAGCAGAAGGAAAAGGATCTTATTTCCTTTTTAAAGATTTCAGTATAGAAACAACATCAACAACTATTGTTTCTATCATTCTAGTTCCTTAACAAAAGAACGATTGATTCAATAATGATAACAAACTCATACAACATGCACAGTTCCATATCACACATGACGAGTTTCCCTCTTACTGTCAAACAAACCAGCACAGCATGGAGGTGTTTCCACTCAAATTGAAAATGCAAGGACAGATCAATCACAACAGCAAGAAAACAATTTTTACCCATTCATTTCAAACAAAGACAGTAAAATCGAATAACCCAAAACCCAAGAGCAGGGTTGTTTTAATGAGACGCTTAAGTAAAGCAAGTGTTTTAAAGAGAAGGGCTTAACATGCCTGCAAATTCTTCCTCGAAACTCGAAGAAAACCGCGTCTACCGAAGGTGTTTCCTTCCACGACGACAGCAACGAGCTTCTAAACAGTCCCTTCCTCTTCAGGCTCAGCAACAGCCTCCAAATTTCCAAAGAACAGTGATAAAAACCAAATGAAACTGGTTCGACTGAACCAAGCAAAAACCAAATGCAGAGCAACTTCTCAAAAATCCGAACAACACAATAAACAATCAAAATTTCCTCCTTACACTTTCCAAGGCGGACTGGTCACGAAGACCAAAACAATTAAATGCATTAAAGGATCTTCCTTTTTCTATTTTCTCACGCCACCGCCGACTTGGGTTGGCGAACTCCCAAGTTCAAATTTTGCATGTAAAACCAAATTTAGTGCATGACCAACTAGATCCCTCTAGTTTTTCCCTGTTCCCGCCAAACTGGCGCTGTCCATGTAAGGACTTCACATTAATGCCATTAAACACCCCTCATCCTTATCCACTCCCATGGGTCGGTGTGTCCCCTTCTAGGTTAGGATTAGTTTAGGATTCATATTAGTGTTTGACCTAGGTCATAGCCTAGTCTTTAGGTTAATAGAACTTAGGTCTATTTCCACCTTTTTATATAATTTAAAAATCCACTTAGGATAGTAGTTTAGGATGTAAGGTAGAGCTTAGGATTAGATTAGGATCTAATTCCTTCTAACACTTAACACTAATCAACCTTCAATCCAGTCAAGTCTTCCCGACTGACTTCCAATTTCAACACTGTACAGGACATTCCATCCTTTGTTAACATGCCTGAGCCACCCGTATCCCGACATTTCTCGCCTTGCGGGGTCTCACGTTACGACAGTGTATGGTTCGTGAATCGAACCCATTTCCGTTGGCATCTACGTGCCAATTGTTCATACCTGCAATCAGGTGCTGCACATTTATATCAACCTTCAATTCAGTTCAAGAGTAAATCGACAAAGCGATTATAAGAAGGCCACAGCATATAGAGTTCAACAAGCATACGACAATTTGTCGTCACATCAGTAACATACAAGCATCAATAACTGTTGTCCCATGCAAATAAATTACAGCATGCAAGAATCCAAATTAGCAACACATTCCTTTAAGATCAAAATATATCTTAACATGTTTGCCTTCATTTCAGCAGTTACAACATCAAGAAAGTATTCACCATGATGACTTACAAAAATCAGGGTGTTACATCAAGAATAGAGATGAGGAGAGGATGAGAAGCTGTGGAGAGTAGAGAAGAAGGAAAAAAAGGTCACTTGACCTATTCAGAATAATAAAATACAAGCTTGAGTAAGGAAGAAGAAATAGGAGTTTGAGAGAGTGTTGAGTGCATGGAGTTGAATTAGAGGTCACAATCAGTTATTCGAACAAAAAATATTCAAGTGATCATCATGTTTAGGTGGCTAGGTGGGTTCTTATTCATCTTAGGTGGTGGTAGCCTCCTTGTAGGGTGGGTGCCTTATTAAATTAGGGGTTGGTATTCCTTATGGGGTGTGTAACTCACTAAAGAAATCTCATGTGATGTGTAATACTTACTTGAGTCCTTTGTTTTGATTAATATAAGTAGAGGTTCAACGGGTTTTCTTCCCCTTAAGGTTTTCCCACTTAAATTTGGCGTTTTTGTGTTATCTCTTGCTCTTGTTCTTGTGTATTGGTGTTTAATGTATAATAAACACACATATGGTGTTTAATGTATAATAAACACACATATGGATCACACAAGTATAAGTAATTGAAGCAAAAGTTTTGTAGGACCAATTCTCCCCCCCTCTCAGTCCATTGTGATTATAACAATGGGAGCTCGGTAAGAGCTCGGTGAGCAAGCTAAGTGCAAGGGAAAATTTAAGGCGATGGAGCGAGCTGGGATAACTTGATTCCTAGCTCGGCAAGTTGGGGCTGAGTTGGGCCTAAACAACAACCTTCCACACACGTAGACTTTTGTTGAGCCCTGCACAAAACACTAAAAAATTATTTTTGTACCTGTAAACCTAAACACAAACAAACACATAAAAACGAGAAAAATACCTTCCAAGCATAAAAGAAGACCAAAAATACAAATCTAGCACATAATCCAATACATTCCAAAACTTGGACAAGGAGAGAAAAACAAACATGAAACGATGAGTGATTAGTAACTAGCAATGCGAGTAACACGATTCTCATAAAAAAGCTATGATACCATGAAAGAGGGCTTGAAGATATCATTGAATGGCATGCACATTGACAGAGTTACACTCGAACAATATCATGAATTTCCTCCAAGTAATTAACAAGCTAAACATAAACTCAAGGAAAAAGTGAATGCATAAAGAAAAATGGTCTAGCATTCTCATAGATAAAAAAAGAGTACATAAGGGGAGTGTTATGTATCTCCCATGCTTAGACATGTCATACTGCCATGATGGAGTGAGGAGTTACAATGCTAGGAATAACATATAACTTCCATATGACAACGACACATATGATAGTATGACATATTCTATGATGGAATTTGTCATATGTCATATAACTCCCTAAAAGGCCAATGACTCGTCAAAGTGAGATGACTCACCATGTGTGAGGTGGAAAATAAATAATAACTAAATAAAAGGTGAAAAATATAGCTCACATGAACAAGAACATCATACTTCAGAAGGAGAATGACCGATTGCAAGGCCAATTTGTCGTGTATAAGGAGTGTGAGAGATAGAGTCATGAGCATTCTTGCCCATGTTCCATAGATAGATTCGTGAGAATTATTGCCCATGTGCCAATTCAAATAGGTCTGGGGTAATCTTGACAAATAGGAAGTTATATTTTGAGGAGTCTTGAGAGCATGTAGCCTATTAGGTAGCATCCCAAAAATTGAATTTTACTCAAATGTATTGATTTTTTATTTCTATATAGATGTACACAATTCATCTTATCGCATTTATATGATTTTAGTTTTCATATTTCTTGTATTTATGTTACAAATTTTCTATTTACGATGATGCACGTATGCTTGGACTTTTATTTATATGAATTGATGAGTTTAAATGTGATATTATTAGTTTATTGATGAATGAGAATAAATATGTATTGAGTTGGTGTAAATGAACCTTGTAGGATTTTTTGTGTTTTAATTTTTTTGGATGTATCATTAAAACACATTATATAATGAAGAAACCATTCAATGATATGTTGAGTTGTGGAGCTCAATTACTTCATTTTAGCGTGCAATTGGAACTTGTTCGAAAACACAGTAACTGACATCGGTTAAGGGAAGACCAGCATCGGTCATGGCATACCGGCATCGGTTAAGGGAAAGTAGGAACTGGCCACAATTAGGCAGAACCGGTGTCGGTTACCTATGCGACAAAGTTTTATTTAACTCTCAGGAATTATATCTATTTTTGGCACTAAAATAGATTTATTAATTGTAATTGCATGGCTAAGTGGCCCTAAGTCCTAAAAATGACTATATGAATTTAAAAATTAGGGTCTAGAAGTAGTGTGTGTGGATCATAATTACAAGATAATTATGTGAGAGAGATTTCTTGGTGAAAAATAAAGGAAAGCTTGAGGAAGAAAGTATTGAACATCTGAGAGGTGTGGAAGATTGTAAATCTTCATTATGTATCTTGTCAAAGTTTTGGATAATAGATTGGATTATTTCTTGGTGGACATAGCCCACACTGGTTGGACCACATTAAATCTAGTGTTGATTTCTTTCTATTGTATTGAATATTTCTTCTGGTAGAATATCCACTTTTATTTGCATGTACGCTTAGATCTGATATATTATCTGTATAACCGGTGTGCTAACCCCAACAACTGGTATCAGAGATTTGTTTGAGGGTTTTGTGTGTTGACATATTTACTCACAAAGGGTTTTTTTATTGAGTGGGAGCTACAACAATGGTAGAAGAAAATAAATAAAAGGTAGAGAAATTTGATGGCTGAAATTATCAATTATGGAAGATGCAGATTGAGGATTATTTGTATCAAAGAGATTTTTATTTACCGTTGGATGAGGAGTCCAGACCTACAAAGATGACTGATGAAGAATGAAATATTCTTGACAGAAAGGCTTTGGGATCTATAATATTGATCCTGAAAGCATCCGTGGCTTCCAATATTACAGAAGCGACTTCTACGGTAGAGTTAATGAAATCTCTTACTAATTTATATGAAAAAAACTAGTGCTTCAAATAAATTTTATTTGGTGAAGAAACTATTTAGTTCTAAGATGCATGAAGGTTAATCCACATCCATTCATTTGAATGATTTATGATCTATTGTAAATAATTTAAAATCAGTTACAATACCATTTGATGATGAAGTAAAATCACTTTTACTCTTATGTTCTTTTCCTGATAGTTGGGATAACTTGGTAATGGCTGTTAGTAATACAACATCTACTAATAATTTTTTTGAAGTTTGATGATGTAGTTAGTATAATCTTGAATGAAAAAATTCACAGGAATAGTACAGAGGAATCATCATCTAGAAATGCTTTGAATGTAGAAAACAGGAGTAGGTAGAAGGAGAGATCCAAGAGTAAGAGTAATGGGAAATCAAAGTCAAGGGATAGTAGATCTAAGTCCAAAGGTAAGGGAATTACTTGTTGGAAATGTGGAAAGAAAGGACATGTAAAGAAAGATTGTTGGTCAAAGGATAAAGAGAACCAACAACCAAACAAAGGTAAAGAAGCAAATCTTCCTACATCAGAGGTAATGTGAGATGCTCTTATTATTTATTTGGATAATAGAATTAAATCATGGGTTTTAGATTCAAGAGATTCTTTCCATGCAACCCCTAATAAAGGTTATTTCAGGAATTATTTCAAAGGAAATTTTGGGCATGTTTATTTGGGTGATGATGAACCTTACAGTATTACTGGAAAATGGGAAGTTCATATAAAATTGTAGAATGGAAATACATAAGTATTGAAAGATGTGAGGCATGTGCCAAGCCTCGGGAGAAATCTTATTTTTGTAGGGCAACTATGTGAATCTAGTTACATGGTTACTTTTACAGGAGACTCTTGAAAGTCACCAAGGTTTCTTTTGTTGTGGCAAGAGGTAAGAAGGTAGGAACATTATATTTATCTACCTGTATTACTAATTCTTTTTCTACATTATCTACTTTATATTCATATGCATGTATGTGGCATAATCGGTTGGGTCATATGAGTCAAAAAGGAATGCAGATCTTATAGGCTAAGGGTAAGTTATCAGATTTGAAATATTTAGATCTTTATTTCTATGAGCATTGTATCTTTGGAAAGAAAAAGAGAGTGAGATTTCTCAAAGTTAGGGCAACTAAGAAGGAGTATAAATTGGAGCTTGTACACTCAGACGTGTGGGGACCAACTCAGGTAGCTTCTCATGGAGGATCTCAGTATTATGTTACTTTCATTGATGATGCTACAAGAAAGGTATGGGTTTATTGTATTAAACGTAAATCTAATGTTTTTGAAACTTTTAAAATATGGAAATCCCTTGTTGAGAATGAATCAAATTCTAAGTTAAAGTGACTTAGATATAACAATGGTGGTGAATACTGTAGTAATTATTTCAATGATTATTGTTTAGTGAATGGGATATGCAAAGAAAGAATAATTCTAAGAACACCACAGGAGAATGGTGTTACAGAAATAATGAATAGGACAATCATGGAACATGCTAGAAATATGAGGATACATTCTAGATTGACCTTACAGTTTTGGGAAGAAACAGTTGATACAATAGTTTATTTTATTAACAGCGGTCCTTCAAGTTCACTAGATGGAGGAATACCAGAGGAAGCTTAGACCGGAAAAGAGGTAGATCTTTCTTTTCTTAAATTTTTTGGTTCAAAAGCTTTTGTGCATGTTGACAAGGAAAATAGAAAAAAGTTGGATGCAAAATCCAAGATATGCACTTTCATTGCTTATGGATCTTGTGATTTTGGTTTATGTTTTTGGGATTTAGAGAAGTCTAAGATTGTTAGGAGTCGTGATGTTGAATGGAATGAAAAAAATAACGTACACGGATCAAATTTTGGTACCCAAGGATGAGAAAATTAAGAATTTTATTGATGAAAATTGAACTCTTGGGTTTTAAAGAAACACCTATAGAAATACACAGTAACCATGGTTGGTTAGGCCATGACCGGTATCGGTCAGATGAACTGTTGACGGTTACAGAGGATCAAAACTGGCATCGGTTGGCAGGAGTGATGTCGGTTAAAGGTGACTGATGTCGATCACTGTCAGAAGTGGATACTAATGTCTAGGAGGCCCAAGATTGAGCCTTCGGTACCCCAAACTCCTATGAGAAGGTCACAAAAGGAAAGTAAACATCCAAAAATATTTACACCTCTATTTTATTTATTATTGACTTATAATGGTGAACTAGAAATTTTTCAAGAAGCAATGCAAGATAAGACCCACATGTAGTGGGAGCGTGGCATAGATGAGGAGATGGAATCCTTGAAATAGAACCATGACTTGGGATTTGGTTAAGTTTCCAACAAGCAAGAGGACATTGCAGAACAAGTGGTTTTACAGGATCAAGGAAGAAGAGGGTGGACAGAAAAGATACAAGGCAAGGCTTGTAGTAAAGGGATTTACACAGAAAGTAGGTATTGACTTTAGTGAAATATCTTCTCCTATTGTTAAGATGACTTCTATTCGTACTGTTTCGAGCTTAGTTGTAGTAGAGGACTTGTATTTAGATCAACTAGATGTGAATACAACTTTTCTTCATGGTGATTTAGATGAAGAAATTTATATGAAGAAGCCACTTGGGTATGAAGTCAAGGGTAAGGAGAAATTAGTGTGTAGGTTGAAAAAGAGTCTATATGGGCTCAAGAAAGCTCCAAGGAAATATTACATGAAGTTTGATAGTTTTATGGATGAGCATGGTTACTTGAGATGTGAATCTGACCATTGTGTTTATTTCAAGAAACTTGGAAATGTGAGCTATATTATTTTTTTACTATATGTGGATGATATGCTTATTGTAGGATTTAGTATGTAGGACATTTGTGAGCTTAAGGGAAAGCTAGCTCACATATTTGCTATGAAGGATTTAGGATCTGAAAAAAGAATCCTTGGCATGTAAATACACAAAGACAGGAAGAACAAGAAATTGTATTTGTCTCAGGAGGATTATATCTACAAGGTGTTAGAAAGGTTTAATATGAAAAATGCTAAACCTATTCGTACACCTATGGTTGGACACTTCAAATTAAGCAAAGATCAGTGTCCTACATCACATGAGGAGGTCAAATACATGACATGAGTTCCATATGCTTTAGCAGTAGGGAGTCTTATGTATGCTATGGTTTGTACAAGACTAGACATTACACAGGAAGTGGGAGTGGTGAGTAGATATATGGCCAATCTAGGTAAAGAGCATTGGAAATTAGTCCAATGGATATTTAGGTATTTGAAAGGGAAATCTAGCATGCAGTTATGTTATGGAGGTTTGGATATTTCATTGTGTGGCTATGTTGATTCAGATATGGCTAGAGATCTGAATGATAGAAGGAGCACTATTGGATATATTTTCACAATAGGTGGGATGTCATTTAGCTGGATTTCAAGATTACAGAATTTTGTGGATTTGTCTACTATGGAGGCAGAGTATGTTGCAACTACAAAGGCTAGCAAGGAGATGATATGGATGAGTAGGTTCATGGAAGAGTTGGGAAAGGAGCAAAGTGATTATTAGTTGTTCAGTGACAGTCATAGTGCAATTCATTTGGAAAATAACTCATTGTTTCATTCAAGAACGAAACACATTCAGTTACAGGTGTCACTTCATATGGCAGGTATTGGAGGATGGGCAGTTGAATCTGAAAAAGATTCATATGATTGAGAACCTTGCAAATATGCTAACAAATCTATTAGCAAAGGAGAAGTTGGAGCTACACTCCACTTCTTTTGGTCTTCAAGTTTGAGACTTGAGGAGGAAGAAACAAAGCTAAGGAAGGATCTAAGAATGACGTTGTACAGGTATGGTGCAGTAATTAAACTCCAAGTGGGAGATTGTTGAGTTGTGGAGCTCAATTGCTTCATTTTAGCATGAAATTACAACTTACTGGAAAACACAGTAACCGGCATCAGTTAAGGGTAGACCAACATCGGTCACGGCAGACCAACATCAGTCAAGGGCAAGTAGGAACCAGCCATGGTTAGGGAAAAATCAGCATCGGTTACCTGTTCAACGAAGTTTTATTTAACTCTTGGGAATTATATCTATTTTTAGCATTAAAATAGATTTATTAATTGTAATTACATGGCTAACTGCCCTAAGTCTAAAAATGACTATATGAAGTTAAAATTAGGGTCTAGAAGTAGTGTGTGGATCATAATTACAAGATAATTATGTGAGAGATATTTCTTGGTGAAAAAGAAAGGAAATCTTGAGGAAGAAAGTAATGAACATATAAGAGGTGTGGAAGATTGCAAATCTTCATTGTATATCTTATCAAAGCTTTGGATAATAGATTGGCTTGTTTCTTGGTGGATGTAGCCCACACTAGGTGAACCATGTTGAATATGGTGTTGATTTCCTTCTCTTGTATTACATATTTCTTCTGGTAGAATATCCACTTTTATTTGCATGTATGCTTAGATCTGATATATTATCTGTACAACCAGTGTGCTAACCCCAACATGATATTGAGACACTCGGGTTCCTGATATTTATCTATGCAGTCTTCATATTTTTGAAGTACTCACAAATTAGATGTCATACGTGGATAATTTTTATATGTTGAACCTCGATTAAATATAATTTGATGTAGATGTATTTCATCATGTAAATGAACCCATTGAACCGTTGATTTTTCTTATACTTAAAAATAGGTTATACTTGCTTCTCACTTGGTATGGTCTTACACTTTCTTTAATGCAGACACTACTATAGGATTTGCTTCCTTCGTTGGATGGTCATTTTTGTCACACGAATCATGTTATTGTTATCGCATTTTTATCATATTGAAAATTAATATTCTCATTATTACTATTCACAATTGCTCCCAGATGGGGTAGCAAATGTTTTCCCAAAATGACATTGAATTCCTCCTTGGTATGTGTGATAGGACATGTTGAGAAGCATAATCCTACCCAATGAATAAGATAAATATAGGCACGAAGAATCTTATTGGAAAAGGAGCATTACAAATATTATGTGTTACTGATTGGTTAGGGATACTATTGTGATCAATCCAGTTGTTAATGACTATGGATGATAAGTGTATAGTTTTATCTTCGTTTTGTAACTCGCCTATGGTTTGTATCACGAATTATAATTGTTGCTTAGTGATGGTGACATATGGCAAGAAATATCTAATATTTGTGATTGCACATTATTCTCAAATGTAGGTATATATGTCATATTAGGAGTAGGACATATTTCACATGACCTATTAGACATATTAGTTAGTACTTGACATAATAAGTTGTATGGTGAGATACATTAGGAGTCATATTGTACATGAATTATTACTCACTCAAAGATAAGATTGAGAGAAGATTTGCAAGTTAATGAAAAAATATATATCCTAATTTATAAGGTCAAGTCAACCTATAAAACACTCATGTATTAAATATAAAAATAATTGTTTCACATGTGTAAATTCAAACAAAAAATTGTCATTTGATATCAGAGTAGGTTAATGTTCAATATGTCTTATGAGCTTATGAAGGGGTAACCTTTTTTTGCCCCAAGAGACAAATATTCTCATTTGAGCAACCAATTTTGTAAATAGCTTTGGAGTAGTTATATTTGTGTGTTGTAATCTTGATAATGGCATTCAAATGTAATTAATCTACATGCCCCATAATGTAGCCAAATTAAGAACAAACCAGTTATACTGCAAATAATATGAACTCCAAAAGAAAATAGATCTCCTTCTTTGTTATCAAATAATGAATTACAATGTTTCCTAAATAGGAAAACAACTCCCAACTCGAGTTGCCCAGTAAACTCTAGCTAACTCTGACTAAATCTACTCTAGGTGGCGGAAATTACTATTTTTAGCAATTTACTAGAACCTGCTATTCTTAGTAAGTTCGCATGCTTATTCCTACGGGCACAGAAATTGCCACGCATCTTCTACATCCCTAAATTAGAGGAATTGCCAACTTTCTAACTCATAATGCAATTAATAGACTAAAATTAACTAATGCTCAAAAATAGGAAAAAACCAAATTATAACTTAAATCCTAATTTTCAGTCTCAAGATGGCGGATTTAGGGCCCAAAAATGTGTCGAAAACTTGCCCCAACTGATAGGGCGGGTTGTTGCTGCGTTCATCTCACCGAAACACGTGGTTTAAAAAAAAAACGGACTCAAACGGACACCCGGAGCTCAAGTTATGACCTTGTCAAGTTCCTGCTAATTCTGGCGCATCACCCCACCTGATGCTACATATCTCCATCATCTTTCTATTCATATGATTGTTCTCAAATTTTGTTATTACAACCAACACAGGTGGTAAAAAGCATAGAAAAATAGTCTATATATCTATGTTAAAACGTACAAACTTATCATAAATAATGTATGCGTTTACCAGATCCGATTGTAAACAATTCTTCAGATAAAAATAATTGAAACATAGAAGCCCATAATGTAGTAAGTTTTATAGTTAATAAGTAGCTTGATATAATGTGGTTAGAATAAATACTGATAGATTTTTAAGGCATTGTTTGATAAAATTGAGATATTAACTTTTGCCTTGAATTTTATTATATAGTTTGTTATTGAGTGATAGGGTCATTTGTTTATATTGTAGATTTTTAGATCAGAAGTGTGTTTATTAATTTAGTTTATAATGTAGTAAGTTTTATAGTTAATAAGTAGCTTGATATAATGTGGTTAGAATAAATACTGACAGATTTTTAAGGCATTGTTTGATAAAATTGAGATATTAACTTTTTTCTTGAATTTTATTGTAGAGTTTGTTATTGAGTGACAGGGTCATTTGTTTATATTGTAGATTTTTAGATCAGAAGTGTGTTTATTAATTTAGTTTATAAAGACTAGTTAATTTAGTTTATAAATAGGTACAACTCAATAAATCCAACATAACTGATTACAATTATATTCTAGAAATGTAAGAAATTATAAATAATTTAAATATTTGGTATAGAGGGAGTTTAAGAATTATATTGATTTTTTTGTAATTGTTGAGATAAATATTGGAAATATACAGTGCAACACATGTCCAAACAACACGGTGAAAAAAACCCAAAATAAACACCATTGTGGGAGACTATCAATTAGTGCAAGTCTAATTATGCTACTTTGTTTATACACTGTAAGGCTACGAAAATCTTACTAGAATGAATACTTGATAAACAACTAAATTAATTTAGATATGGTTGCGATCAAGATGTTTTGAATTTACAAATAAACTCCATCTTGTGATTGTTATCTCACATCATATTGTGATGATATTATCGATTTATCAAACTTCCGTTTTTATCCATGTAACGTGCAAGCCGTGTGCCAAAGCTATTAAAGAAGGCCCAGAAATATTGGGGGACCTAAAGAATAGTCACACCAACCCATGCTATAAAACCCCTTCAAAATCATATGTATGCGACTATGAGCCATCGATTACACAATCCCCATTCCAACTGATCCAAAACCATAACTATATAATTAAAAATAAAACACTAGAACATAATTAAATACAAAAAAGATAAAAATATTTTTTAAAAATAAAAAACACACCAAATAAATACATTTATTAAAAAAATAATATAAAGTATTAATCAACAAACACACAAACTCCTTACTTAAAGGCAATTTACAACTATTACATACCCGGTGCCAAAATTAGGTGCTTACACCCCCCCCAACCACCCTCACCCAATGTTACCCTTCTAAGTTAAAAAAACATAATGCCCACAATAAATATACTTTCAGGGATAGGAACGGATACACATTAAATATCTCATAGAGATGCGTATGCCCACAAAAATGAGCACGTAATTCCAAAGATATCCATTCCAAGAGCTCGTACGTGTTTAAATGTGCGAGAGAACTATGCCTTTGAACTTAATCCACTCGGTAGGAAACATATTAATTTATTTACGGTACTTATGCTTTTTACTCAAGAAAGGTGTGGAATTTGTTCGCACATTTGCCGAAACGGTATTTAAATATTTCATTCACGAAACGAGAACATGCAACGGCTTTGTTCACGTGGTATCTAAGTAGCGACTTTAATAAAGTTTACGGGCGTTCCTCTAATAAAGTTATTGCCGTTAGGGTGTTCATATGCAACACGACAGGATCATTATTTTCACCGTCGTTAATTAATTTTCATTATTGAGTCTTTAACTTTTATTTATTTTTTAAATCAACTCATTTTCATTATCAATCCATTTTCTAAATCAATTTATTTATTGTTTTGTACTCTCTCGAAAAGAAGATTCGCCTTGAAATGATAACGTAACATGGTCTGTCTGAAGAGTCCATATAAAAGCAATAGCTTTCCAAAATGCCTTTGGAATTTAACGGAAAATGATGGCAGCACTTTTAAAATCATAATTCAGTTCCGTTACAGAGGATATGAAAATTGTGGGCAAGTTTGACAGTATTCTACAACTGGCCTCTTTGAAAACAGAGTTAACTAAACTCAAAGCAAGATTCGATCATCATGATAATAGTAATTAATCCAAAGGCTTGGTTTAACCTTGACAGTCAAAATGTAGAAACAAAGGAAATTTAGGATTATGTGGTGGGATTTATCATAATTTACTCTTAAGAAACAACAATGGATTGTAATTCAATATTAGGTATGATGATGTAAAAAGTGTTGTCTAGTCATCTCCCAAAATATAAATTTTAAAAAATATTGATAAATAAAAGATGGTGTCGAACCATGATTTGGAAGAATTTAGCGAAATAGATAATCCTCAGTGTTTAATACAAGAATTCTGTGTGCACATACCCAATACAAACTTCAGATTTAGTCCAAAACATATCCACATTTTTTTTCAAAAACACATTTTATCATAATAACAGTGAAAGCATTTTACATCTAAAATAATTACTTTATTGTTAAATATAAAATAATAAGATACAAATCATAATATGTAATGAAAAGTTTTATTACCAACTCTAAATATTCCTTTCTACAAATTATAATATCAAATCAAAAAGTTTCATTACCTAAACCCAAATATTCTTTTGTGACCATACAATGTTGAGAGATTTCTTACACTATAATGATGAGTTTGGAATGGACTATGAAAGCACTCTATCTCTAAGATGTTAATTTTTTGCAATGTGCAAAGTAGATAGTACAAAGTTTATAATTTTAATTGAGGAGTTTTATTTACTCCACCTTAAATGTTTTGCTGCGATCATAAGAAGCAACTTCAATAAATTTATCACACTATAATACGTTTGCGAAAGTAACATAGATTCTATGTAAGTGGTCACATGATTTAAGATTTTGATTTGAGGAGGTGACATTCAAAAATCATTTGCACCAATTTATTCATCTCAAACCATCTTAAAAAAGGTCAGAGAGGACAAGTTTAAATTGAGACAGAATTGTATATATAATTGTTTGTAAATAAATAGATGGTTTTATAATGAAGGAAATTTTAATGCTGAAATTATTTATACTTTATAACGAAGAGGATGCAGATTTAAATTGAAGAATAGTTATATTTATAATTTTATATAAATAGATAGACAGGTAGAACCTTACATTGTGAAAAAGTATTGATGAAGTTATTTATACTGCTCAGGGGAGGATAGAGAGGATGTAAATTTAAATTGAAAGAGATAGTCATGTGCAATTTATTGTGCCTCTACACGTAGTCATCATAAATTTATTATATGTTTTTGTCAGAAATGCGAGTAAGATCTAAATGGTGAAGCATACGAGAAAGACATTAGTTTAAATTTAGGGGTGGACTTGTGCCATTCAAATGCAGTATTGATAAAGTTATTTAAAACTGCATGTAATTCATTGGAAAAGTAAAACAGATTTTTGAATATAAGCAAAGAGAGGCATGGCCATCAATATGAGTAGCTTTGATGATTAAGTTATCCGAATTCCATAGGAAAAACGAGGAATAAAATCATATGTGTTTTATGGGAAAATGTAAAAGTATAATATATTTACAATGTGAATAGGTTTAATTGTAAAATCATTTATATTCCATAAAAAAAGATATTGGTTTTAATTGTGAGATAGAATTACATAGTTTGACCTTGTTTTGTTTGTTGATGATTTATCAATGTATACGGGGGATTGAAATTATGTGATAGTGGGATACAATTACATAATTGACCTAAATAATTTTTGTGAAATAAAATTACTTAGTTGACATATATAATTTGCAGCCCGACCTATATATAATTTGCAGTCCGACCCATAAATTTTTCAATTTGACAAAAAACACTCTCACAAAATTACCTAAGATTGAAATTGTGGGAGAGATTTGCATAACTAACTTATATAATTTTTGTGAAATAAAATCACATAATCAACCTAAATAATTTGCAGCCCCGACCTACATCTTTATACTGTTAGTGCTTTATACTCTGTTCTACGTATTCAATATTACAAATTGAAAAAAATATATAAAAACTTGAAAAAGTTTATATAAAAAAATCTATTGGGAGTGAGCTCATCTCATACTTTGGGTTCTCAAGATTCAGATTTTCACCAAATACTGGCTTCAGATCCATCTGTAATTTACTAATGGGAAATGGCTTCCTATTGAACGGTGAACCTAACGTTTGCATTCATTTCAACTCTTAACTAATCTCTGACCGGAAAGGAGAAAAAAAAAGATACGGCTCCAATTTCTTAGGCGTAGTAAATGTTTGTGGAACTGTAATCTGGTCAGAAAAAATTAATGTTTTGCATCTTTTTCCCTGTAGAAGAAAATCCAGCCGGGTAAAGTAGAAAATTGGCCAGTCAAAGAAGCATCTACATTTATTTTTGTAGTGAAGGAAGAAGGTTCAGTTAGTTTTGACAGAGCCTTCAAAGGTTGACCGTACCACTACCATCTAACAAAAACGAGTCTTGCAGTTGCGTTTCTTTGCTTTCACTGCAGTTAAAAATGCATCTCACGCGAAGAGGATAGCAAACAGTAAAAATACTTCCCTTGCATTGCGTCATACGAACATTTTACTTGAGAATGTACAGAAAAGCAATCTCTTTTCAAAAAACTGTACAAGGGCGTAAAACTCGAGAAAACTTCAAAATCGCCGGCGATTTCAACAGAAATTGCCGGCTGCTGCTAATGACGATTTTAAACAAACTCTTCATCGATGTAATCCTCATCGTCGTCGTCGGCCTCGAGCCAGTCGTCGACAGGCATGCAGGCATTTTTGTGCCGGATTTTCCAGTCGAGAGCTTGACAGGCCCGTGAACAGTAGTTCACTGTGCCGCACACAGAGCATCGCCGAAATTCGTGTTTTCTGGTTTCCGGCCTCCCGCAACCGCCGTATGAGCAGAGCCGCAAACCGGGGCCGGGCGGGTGAAGATTAAACCACTCCACCATGAACTTAACCGCTGGATGAGATTCCGGCGGAGGGACGTTGCAGCCAAAATCGCTTAGAAGCGGACAACCCTGAAGCGAAGAAAATGTGTCCAAGGTATTCGATGTTGTATTCCTGCGGAGGTTTTTCAACCAGGGTTCCAACGATGACGGTTGGAAGCGGATACTTTTTTTCTGTGATTTGGGGCAAACTGAAGCCAGTTCCCGTGCGTTTGCTTGTACAAGAAAACGCCTTCCTTCTGCAACGTTCTTCGAGACTCCATAGCCGTCCTGCAGGCAATGCCCCAGCTCTCTCAGTGCATCGATGTGCCCTAAGAAGGCCGCTCTTGCGCACAGTGCCACTCCTGCTTTCAGATCCTTGTCTTTCTTGCTTCCCCCGCTGCCGTTGAATTGTATGATGGCAAGCGAGTATAATGCAGAAGCGTGAGAAGATATGGCGGCTTTTGCCATCACTGATGCTCCCCCATCCCGATTTTGCAGGCAGTAGAAACGAATCTGCAAAACAAATTTATTTTTAAAACAAAAAAATACTTGCGCGTACAGATTCAAGGCTTGAACGAAAGCAAAAAACGAATAAAAAACTTCATTTACTCTCCCTAAGAAATGATTTCAGACATGGATTTCTGGATATATGTTCAGAAAACAAAACTACAAAAGAAAAAACTAATCTTTATGCTCCTCCCCGTGAAATAATTCGAGGCACAAACACAAATTCTCATTTTTAAAAGCTGAAAGTCCACTGTAACCTGACAGGACATTAGAAGACTGTTTGCTTACCATGCCAAGGGTGTAGCAGGCCTCCACGTTTCCAGCGTCTGCGCATTTCCTTAAAAATCTATGAGACCCCTCCGACCAGCGCGATGCTTCCATCGCAAACACAGACGTCGAAGCCTTGAGCAGCACCATCGGCTGCATTCCGACCTCATTAAACCTCTTGCATCTGCGCAGCCAAAATCATATTCACCTTCAGTCTTAAAACGCCAAAAAAATATTCAACAAGCTCAAACCCTAACACTCGAAAATGAAAATTACTCACGTTACGAGGGCACTGATCAAGTCGGCAGGGCGAGCGGCGGTGGAGCTGAGCTTGACCAGAATGGAGAGCAGCAAGTCATCCGGAAGGGCGTCAAAATGATTCGCTCGAGTTTGACGCTTGCTGTTCGTGCATTGCGAAGAACCAGTAGCAGAATCCTCACGTCCGCGTTTCGAATCCCTCCGACACACGCCTGTCGGCGATTCGTAACACGCTCCCCTCCTTGTCCGCATCGGATCGAGTTGCAGCATGAAACCAGCAAACCTTAAAAAAAAAAAAAACCCTTGCGGATTCGTTCTCAACCCTTTCACATCCACATCATCATCATCATCAACACAATCCTCGCATCACAGTTCATTTCATTTTCGGCTCTCCAAACAGAAAAGCTCGAAATAGAGCACTCTTATAGATCCCACTTCCAGCCAAGGAGCAGGTATGGAACCAAACCGACCTAAATGGCGCCCACCGAATACTCACAGCCGATAACCACAAACGCTTTTAAAACCAAAAAAACCAAGCGATAAGGCTCGGAACAGAGACAGAGACAGAGAGAGAGGCAGAGACGCAGAAAGGGTCATCAGCATGAAAAACAAAACTTACGTTTCAAACCCCCTCCGTGGAGATGTGGTCAACAAAGCCGGATGGCGTGTATACTTATTTATATAATTTTTAGGCCGGTCTGTAATTTTGGCTGGAGAATAACGTGGAGAGCGGACGGGACTAAAAACATCTACACACCGCCAGACACGCATAGTTGTGCCGGAAATAGCCAGGCATGTAAGAGAAACGTATATGACTTATGTCACCAAATTTGGGCGCTTTCCTTCACATTTGCCGGGAACCGTTGCCGCTTCTTTCCCTGTCGGAAATCTCCACAATCATGCTGTTACGGTCCAGACTCGAGTGGCAGCGAGGCTCTCTTTTACGCCATTGACTCGGTCAAACTGTGAAAAAATGAAAAATTATAACAAACAAAAGCAAAGCCAACTTCTTCACATGCGTGCAGCGTTTGGACACCACTGTGTGTACTGCTGTACGAACCTTTTTCATCCCACACACGTGTAAGATCCAGATTCCGCCATCACGTGAAGTTACTCTAGCTTTATGTTTCTTAATTCTCTAGTTTCTGGTCCCTTAACCCCGGTTAAGGGACACTTCTCGGTCAACGGTTGACTGCGCTCTAAATTGCTCCACGATGCGGGGCGCCGGGGTGCCCTCCACTGCAGACTGTAGGGGTAAATTTGACGCTCTTTTAGACGTTTTTTTGGTTCTTAACCGTAAAATACAGCAAAATTGTATTCTATTCTATAGACCATATCAATGGATGGGCAAAATTTCTTTTACAATCTACCATCTTAACATTCATAAATTATATACATCTTAACATTCATAAATTATATACATATATTATGGATGTTGGGTCATAAGTGAGGGTAGATTTTGGCAAGTTGGTTATTGGTTGTCAATGGTCACTCGTTAATATTATACGCGACAGTTTTTAGATGTTTTTTGTTCTTAACCGTAAAATATGGTAAAACTTATGTTTTATAGCCCATATCAATGGATGGCAAAAATCTTTTACAATCTACTTACCATCTTGACATTCATAAATTAACACGATATATATATATATATATATATATATATATATAATGGATGTTGGGTCATAATTGAGGGTAGACTTTGGTAAGTTGGCTATCAATTGTCAATGGTCACTAATTAATGTTATATATCTAAATTCTTACGTTCATACCCATGCAAGTAGTACCAATTGGTGATATTTTATAATATGTTGTACACTTCTAATTTATTTATATTACTGACTTTTACATTAAATATTAAATATTTCTCGTTTTTTCAAAGTTGAAAAGATTTTGAAGTCTTTGACTTAAATTCATTTATTTGATAGAGTCATGTCAAATTCAATGTCCATCGGTTAGTACTGGAAAGAGGAATATATTATAGGATGCTCATCTGTTGGAGAGGGATATCGTTGCAACAGTTGGAGACAGGGAGCGTTTCCATTGGAGAGGGGAGAGCCACGAGCAAGCTTCCATGTATGTGAAGTTTGAGCTATGTTAAAGCTATTTAGAGGGGAGGATCTACAAATATGTTGCCAAAGGATTCTAGACAACCAATAGGTATAGGGTGCAAGGGTAAGAAGACATTGAAGCTTAAGTTGATTCAAATAAGTTCATTGAGGAATTAATTTAATACCTAATCATTATAAACCGTCGTTGCATTTAGTATATGCATTAGTTTTGGAGACTCCAAAAGATTGTGATTAAATATCGAGATATAATACAAAGAACTCAAGAATTTATAGAGCTCAATCGCCAAATTAAATTAAGAAATAAATACCAAGCTCACGAACGAGAATAACCTAATAGATTGATTCCAAGATATACTTAAAATAGAATAGCATATCAGTTATATTGTTTTATCAAAAGAGAGAGCCGTGTGCAAGATGACATTAGTTTAAAAACTGTCACAAGAAAAATTCTGGCCGTCAAATTTATCTGTCGCTTGCAAGGAAAGCGTTGGTTTTCGCCATTAATTCCACGGTCTTTTTACCCCCACAATCTTTCAAGATAAGTATTGACAAATCGGGCTTTTAAGGAACAACAACTCCATTAAATATTGTGGCACGATGAAGTGAGGGCGATTTGGCGGCCTGCAATGATGTGGACAAATGACAGGGCAGTTGCATGAGTCAATGCAAAAGAGAGAGAGAGAAGTGTGACACGATTGTTGAGTGACTTTGAAATATAATCGACTTACTTACTTATGTACATAGAGCGTGCTCCGGACTGGGGAGTGTCTTACAAGATTCTTCTTTCCTACCCAAACACTACTGTAATCATTGTTTTCTATCTCCTAGTTTTACACGGACTTTGACAACCATCGATTCCATTGCCACGAGACTTGGACCATGTTTTTAGATCTTTTTTTAATTTGATTTCATGTACCCACTTATTATTCCTACTTTTCTACATTGGCGGTGGTATTTTTATACTTTATACGTGGCTTAAATATCTCGAGTGGTCTCTCTCTTGCAAAAACTTCAAAGAGTGCTCGCATCTTTGTCTTATCTTTAGTCGTGGGTTATTAAATTCCATTTACCTTATAAGCGAAGGTTTCTTTGTTCTTATCACAATATTTTTTGGAATTTTATATTTTTGAGATATTTTCAAATCAAGGATCATTTAGTTTCTAGATGGTGCATTGTCTAAGTTGTTTTTAGCATATTTTTGGGGTAATTTTTTGAATTGTCAAGATTCAAACTTAGAAGATGAATAAGTCAATATAACCGTTATCCCTGACTGTCACCTGCTCAACATCAAATTTACTACCAAATAAAAGGATGATTATTTTGTCTCTTCAAAGATTCACTTGCCTTTCTCTAGATACTTGAGAGAGACTTTTAACCCTCTTCCAAGAGGTGATGTTTGATTTTCGCCAACGACTTTCTAGAAATAAGTTCCCTAAGAAGACCTATAATTGGTTATCAACGTCTTACTTCCAATTGTCTTGAACACCATTACTAAAGAGAGGCCATGTGACAAACATTCAAACTTATCATGGTCGACTTGCAAGATGCCACAAACTCAAGGCATAAAAAAAGCAAGCTATCTCCGTCGTGATTGTGCCTTCGAGGCGGTCATACTGCACATTTTAGTGCACCAAGTTGTCGATTAGGCCAACCCTAGGCTTGTCGTACGAAATTTAATCGTGTCAATCAATTTAACATTAAGTATTACATCTAAATTGATTCTAGGAAAAAACTTACCTATTCTTTTTAATTTTATTTCCTTCTATAAAATTGTCCCCTGTAATAAAAACTAGAGTTTAATTTTTTAAATGTGTGCACCGAAAGGCAAAATGCCCAATGACATCACAAGAGAGTGCACTTATGGGCTAAAAATATTTGTTCATGTACATTCTTCTTCAATGACTCATCAAATATCACACCTATCCAACACATATTTATCACATTGAGTATCAAAAATATTTCACCAAAATAATAAGTTTCATTTACAATACTTTTATTCTATTAAACAAGTGTTTTTTTTAATTATTCCAATTTTCCCCCTTTTTATTCCTTAAAATGTGCTTCTCACTCCACTATTTTCTTTAAAAAAGAAATAAACCAATTTTAACATTTCGTGGACATTAAAATATAAATTAAATTAAATTAAAATCAAAATTGGTGCATCCAAGAACTTCTAATTTTAGTGGCGCGCATTGGGTCGGTTAATCTATGTACAAAAAGTTAGGTGACAGATAAAACAGCAAAACTTTCCAACTCAATATTATAAGGATGTAAATACCTAAAATATTCCCTTGTTTTAGAAGTTAAGATGGACAGTACTAATTGTTAACCATGTGTGCCCACATGCCTCACCTGTCGAGCACAATTATCTTCGAAGTCTAGGCAATTAAAAAATAAATAAATAAATAAATATTTAAATAGACATTAGTAGGGAATCCTAATAGCAAGGAATCCGAGGTTTTAAAGATCAATGCTCTCCAGCCATGTTACCAATTACCACATCAAAATCATGATGTTTGTAATGTTGTCTCAAGTTACACAATTAAAAATAATGATAGTCATTTAACTTTATGAATCGATCCTACACATTGATTTTAGTAGTATTTATTTATTTTGCTATTAATGAATATGTTGCATACCCATTATGTCTCTCAAATATTCAATAATTAAAAAATAAAAATTATACACCTCCAAAAAAAAATAAAAAAAAAAATATATATATATATGAATAAATGGATTATAATTAATTACAATACAAATAATGTTATTATAATATTCAATTAAGTGTTTAAAAAATTAGAGAAGGGTATATATGAGGTTTAGATAATTAGTATTTTAGTGTTGATTATATTTTAAATATGGGATATATACGTATTCGTATTTTAAAAGCTTGAGAAAAAGAAAATAATTTTTAATAGTCTATAGTAAATAGATTACACTAAAATTTGCATAGATATAAATCATTTGAACGACAAACAAACCCCTATGTTATATTTCAACAATGTTCAATGAGAAATACTAGCTTCAACAACAATGAATATTCTAATGATTACTTGATCTCTTTGTAGAATGTATGTGAATGCTTAATAAATATTGTATGGATGATTGCTAGATATTCTTTATGTAAATGAAATAAAGGCTTGTGAAACATTTGATATCAAATTGATAATTATGAACACTTTTATCGACTTCCAATGGTTAAGACTTATAAAGAGATAAAGAGGGAACATAAATGCACTCATATAAAAGAGGCTCTAAAGCACAAGTTGGTAAGATAAAAATAAGAAAGGGGGTTCTTTCGATAAGATTTAAGATGAGCTAGAGGATGCATAAGAGGGGGGGGGGGGGGGGGGGTGGGGGGGGGATTTAGCAAGGTGGAAGTCAACAAGAGTGCCAATATTGTTCAGTTTAAACTAAATGAGCTAAATTTAATAGGGGTGATAAATTAATTATAAAATAATACTATATATATATGGACATTTATAGATGTCTACATTTCACCCCACTTCGATGTGTATTATGTGCATACATGTGGCATACATATCAAAGTAAGAAGAAGACGTGGTTTAGATACAAAATCTTGAATACTTAGTGTATGTTAGTTAAGGATGGTCGATATGATTATACTCTCCCTCTCACAACATTATAAATTAGTATATAAGTAGAAGAGCATACTAGGGCCAACACAAGCCAAGATAGAGCTTAGAGGCATAATAGTCATGGATCTAAAATAAAGTAATTCACACTTGTATCGAAGGTATAGGATTCCAAATCCTATATCTAAGATATGGGGATGAGATCTTAGGAGGATCCAAAGTGTTGTAAGTAAGAGCTAGGTTCATAAGCAAGAGCTAATCCTGAACTAACGGTTATAATTCCTTTTGGTAGTACAAACATGTATTGTAAAGAATAATAATGTAAAAGACAAGGGTGTGTTATATTATCCTCATCTAAATTTTCCTTATGTATACTAATTTTCTACTAAAATTCACCTCTAGAATAGTCAGTACAGGGGGCATGGAAGTTTTCATCCCTTCTTCGCATCAACACTTACCTTCAATTTTAGTTTCAAGAATCTTGGGGGCATGGATCTCCTTCTTAGTTAAGCATTGTTAGCACATTTTCCACATGTTTTAGCATTTTTCATCTCATACTCAGTTGTGTAGCAAATGGAGAGAGTTTGGGGACACTTATTCTCTTTTGTATTGTATGTCCTTATTTGTAAAATTGGGTCTAGATCTGTATGCAGCGATGTGAACCATGGGGTTATGGAAGGTAGTGGAGTAGCTAAGGTCTTCATGGATAGGCTTTCCTCTCCTATTACACTTAAAGGGGAAGTTATCATAGTTGATGAATAACTTTGGTACATGGTCTTCTTCCTTCACAGGGGTGTATTTGTAACTCTTTCTTCTTCTTTCTCTTGCACATTTCCATGTTGGGTTGCATTCGCTTAACTCTTAGGTTTTTTCTCAATACAGATTGGGGACTGATCACCCCCAATGCTTCAAAAAAGTTCAACAAATGCAAATCTCCAAACCAAACCAAAGCACAAACAAACATGTGTATTTGTTTCTTGTTTACATATATGTAAATGCAAATATTTTCTGTTACATGTTTTATTTGGGTTACAGTCAATTATCTATTATAGTCATTGACTGCACTCTTTGTTGTAGGTCTCATCGTGGAGCATGCCAACACTAATCACAACAACACAACTATAAAACAAACATTCAAGCAAAGGAACAACGTTTTTACACACTCAGGTACAATTTCCTTTTAGCATGTAATTTTTAATTCATACTCAAAGGGGAACAAATGTAGACACTCAAATTTGGTAACGTGCACTTTGGTAACCCTTGATTTGATTATGCACTCTTGTTATGATAAATACAAATTTTTGATTCCTTCTTAGCACTTTCTGAGGTCCATTGTTTAGCTTGTTTATCCTTGCACACTGACATGTCAAAACATTCTAAATATAATGTTAGGAAAATAATGAGGAGTTCTCACATATGTTAGCATATATCTTTGTATGGGTGAATATTATAAATATAATGTGAGTTGTTAATACAACTCACATTTATTAGTGTGTTGTTTAAGTTGTTCAAACCAACTTAACCATTTTAGGGAGACTATTTATTAAGACTCCATGAATATAGGAGCTCACACACACACAAACACACACACACGCACGCACACACACACACCCACACCCACACACACCAACTCAACCATTTTAGGGAGACTAGTTATTAGAAATCTATGAATATAGGAGCTCATACGAACACGCACACGCACACACACGCGCACACACACGCACACACACACACACACTGTGTGTGTGTGTGTGTTCATAAGAGTGAATATTTAAAGATTATCATTGTGATTATTTTATGAATATCTGATCCAAATTTATCATTTGGTATCATATGTAAGGCCCCCCAAAAAATATACCCATAACCTATTTTGTTTCAACAAATGAGATAATCCAATTAACTAGGCGAAAGTTGATGATTTTTTTTTCATTTTCTTTTTAGGACTTTAAACATGTTTGGTAATCCTTATATGGTGATTTCGACGTTGCAGAAATAAATAACAAGTTTACAAATAATCCTTTAGGGGTTTACATTATCTTGGGTCCTAGTCGTAATCCAAGTGACAACTAATCCTCACATTTCCTCCACAAACTCTTGCTATAAAGAAAAATGTTTTAAATACAAGATAATACCACCACCCCATAATATTTAATAAAAAATTAAGGGATAAACTAAACTATACTTTACCATCTTATTTTCGTAAAAGAGGTCGATTCACATGGATCGACAAAGAAATCATGAAATTCCACCTAGGTAAAAAACTCTACACATGGGAGTAAGCAAAGTGAAATGGAGACGAGGGCGATTCAGAACGGTCATATTTTTTGAAATCACGTTCCGATAACGGTCCTTTGGACTCGCCCCTTTGGGGTGCTGCAATGGCGTACCTGACGGGCCAGGGGTTGTCGGAAGCTATGCAAAAACAATTGGGTCCCCTTGGTTCTGAGTCAGATTTGCCCCCCGTCGGATAGTGACCTGCACGCTCAGTAGGACGACATTCCCTCTGTGTCCCTGGTCGAGGACGCTGCTTTCGCTGCACATACCAAGTGTTTCTATTCGAGGGCTATTTTTGCTAAATTTATTGGGAGAAGACTCTCATTTTCGAGCATTAGAAATTGGTGCGAAACTCAGTGGGGCAGCGGCCTAAGTATTCGTTCCCTGGAAAAAGGTTTTTTCCTTGTGCTCTTTCGTAGCGCTGCTCAGAAAAACGACACAATGGAAAGAAAAATTTTCTCCTCTCCGACTCTGGTCTTGTGATCCGCGATTGGGAACCTCTCTTCGACTGTAACAAAGTGGATGCGGATGGACACCAAGTGTGGATCAGACTCTACTCCCTGCTCAGTGAATTTTGGTCGGCTCCCATTCTCACAAAAATCTACTCTTGTCTGGGTCGTGTCATTCGCATAGATCCTATTACCTTGAATGGTACTCTCTCTTCCTTTGCCAGAGTTTACATTTCTGTCAATCCCACTCTTAAGCTAAAGGAAGTTATTCATATCAACTCCCCTTCGAGTATTTGGAAACAGAAAGTTGCTTACGAAGGTCTTTCTAATCTATGTTTCAAATGCTTGAAGCTTGGTCATTCTCGCAAATTTTGTAAAAGCTCCCCCTCTGGTGCCATGCAATGGAGGAAAGTTTCCCCCATTCCCCATGCTCCTCGCCCACCTTCCTCCCCCTGCGCTCTTCCTTCGTCGCCTTTGCCCGTCGTCCCACACTCTCCCCCTCCCGTTCTTAAACCTCTTGCTTTGGATCCTGATACTCTCTCCCTCGTTAAAGAAATGGCTACTATTGTAAAGGACTCTTCTAGGATCCTATCCCTGTTCCACGAGGGCATCTCCATAGGTATGGGAGGTAGCTCAACCTCCCTTGAGAAATGGATTATGGAAAAAGAAGATCTGCTCCAGTCAAAAGATGTTGACCCTTCAAAAGACCATGAGGAAATAGCAGAGCCTCATTCCCCTCTCAAACAGTCTTTGGGGCCACTTCTTCCCACTCCACCTCTTTTCAATGTGGATTTCGGACCAAAAAACATTCTTGGTCGCCCCAACAAAAGTAAGCTTTCTCTCAACGAAGTTGCTCACGGGAAGCAACTTCAACTCCGTTCTTTTTTCCCGTCTTCGAGTAGGAGAGGCGAGTCCTCTCTGAAGCAAATATGTTCCTCTTCTCCTGGAATGTTAGGGGTATTAACGCCCCTAACAAATAGCGTTTGTTAAGACACTACGCCTTGGATGAGGCTGTGGATATATGTTTGATTCAGGAAACTATAATGTCGGAAGATGGTTGCAAAAGTAGTTGGTTCAGAAAATGGAAAGGATGGGAAGGCAGCTTCTCGAACTCCGCTAGGGCCTCAGGTGGTTTAGGCATTCTTTGGAAATCTAGCAGTTGCATGATTGAGCCCCTTGTAATCGACCCTAACTTCATTTGGTGTAAAGTTTCGATTAAACACTCTAAGGATTTCTTTTACCTTTGCAATATTTATGGTCCCTCTTCTCCTATCAGGAAAAGAGCTCTCTGGAGTAGCCTCAGTCAGCATTTGTCTTCCGACACTGTCACAAAAATCATCGTCGCTGGTGACTTCAATGCTACTCTTTTTGATCGCGATAAGCGTGGAGGTCTTCTTTGGCAACCTCGCTCGCAGGTGGATTTTTCTTCTTTCGTTTCCTCTGCTCACTTGATTGATTTAGAGCCTTGCAAGGGCTGGTTTACTTGGAACAATAGGAGATCCGGGTTTAGTTCCCTTGCAGTGCGTCTTGATCACTTCCTGGTTTCCGAGCATTGGCTGCATCATAACTTCCTTCTTAAAAGCTCGGTTCTCCCTCTTTCCGGTTCAGACCACTTTCCCATCTCCGTGGTTCTCAATTTCGACCTCCCTCCGCGTCGCTCCCCTTTCAAATTTGAGAACATGTGGCTTCAGGATCCCTCACTGAAGTCGCTGGTCAAGGGCTGGTGGGACTCATTTGCTGTCATAGGGACCAGGATGTTTCAACTCTCAAAAAATTTGTCATTGTTAAAAGTTAACTTACAATGCTGGAATCATTCGAAGTTTAAAAACATTTTTCAAGAAAAGATCAGAGTAGAGAAGGATCTTCGCTCCCTTAATGAGACCATTCTAGTGCATGGGATGACACAGGAGGAGTACCAGAAAGAAAAATCTCTTCTCAAGGATTTGGGGGATATTCTTCTAAAAGAGGAAACTTTTTGGCGTCAAAAATCCAGAGAAGCCTGGTTGTTGGATGGGGATAAGAACACCAGTTTTTTTTTCACTTCTGTCAAAGCTAGAAGAAACTTCAACTACATTTCTTCCCTCAAGCTCGAAGACTCCACCATCGCCACTTCACAAGCTCAGATCAAAATTGAAGCGGTGGATTTCTTTTGCAAGCTCCTAAATGATATGACATCCCCCATTGGTGAGCAGTCACAATTCCTCTCTCAGATCCCTTCTACTATAACGGTTGCTGATAATGCTAGCTTCTCTCACCCTTCTCTCTGGAGGAGGTTCGGAAAACTATTTTTTCTATGAAACGGGATAAAGCCCCCGGCCCGGACGGTTTCCCTGCCTCTTTCTTCCAGGATTTTTGGGATATTGTTGGTCCCTCAGTTTGGCTCACGGTCAAGGAATCCATGTTTTCAGGGAAGATTCTTGGGAACCTTAATCATACTTTCATATGCTTGTTCCCTAAAAAATCCCCGGCAAAGAAGCTGGATGATTTCAGGCCAATTTCTTTGTGTAATACCACGTACAAAATTATCTCTAAAGCCATTGCCAATAGGCTTTGCCCCTTGATGCATAAATTGGTTGCTCGGGAACAAATTGGGTTCATTCCGGGCAGGTCTATTACTGAGGGTATTATTATCTCTCATGAACTAATTCACTCACTTCAAAATTCTTCTAGAGCTGGAATGTTGTTAAAACTTGACTTCAGCAAGGCCTACGATCGCGTCAATTGGAGGTTCCTCCTCAAATCTTTGCAAGCTATGGGTTTTGGCGGTCACTTCTGTAAATGGATCTTTAATTGCATTACCTCCCCTCGCTTTTCGGTTCTTTTGAATGGCTCCGTGGAAGGTTTCTTTCAGAGTAGCAGAGGCATTCATCAGGGAGACCCACTCTCCTCCTTCCTTTTCACCTTAGTTGCGGAAGCTCTCAGTCACAGCATTAAGGCAGCTATACTAGAGGGTTCTCTGAAAGGTCTCCACATCACCTCCAACCTCCCACCTCTTTCCCATCAGCAATTCGTGGACGACATCTTTCTCTTCGGTCAAGGGACTGTCCCTGAAGCCAGGTGCCTCTCCTCTATCCTGGATTCTTATTCTTTAGCTACGGGTCAAGTTTTAAACTTTCATAAATATGTTATTTTCTTCTTCAACGTGGCTCCCCGGCTTCAGGGCAGAATTAAAGAGATTCTCGGCTTCTCTTTGGGTAAACTCCCCCATACATATTTGGGTATCCCACTCTTTCATGGAAAGGGCAAGGCTCACATTTGGAACGGGCTTTTGAATTCCATTTCTACCAAACTTCTCTCTTGGAAAGGTAAATGGCTGTCTCTCGCTGGCCGTGTGCTTCTCATTAACTCAGTGCTCCTCTCAATCCCAATTCACATGCTTTCCATTTTACAGATTCCGAAATCTGTACTGCTTAAAATTAAAAAAGTGGCTCGCACCTTTCTTTGGCAAGGACTCAGCACCGAACGCAAATTCCATCTTGCTAATTGGGATTTGGTCAAGCTTCCTAAGAAGTTGGGAGGTATGGGTATCTTGGATCTTGCCATTCAAAATATGGACCTCGGTGCTAAATTGGTATGGAACTTCATCTATGAAGGAAGCAGACTTACCTTCCAGGTCCTTTCTCATAAATATCTCGCTAGGCACCGGCATGAGCTAATTCTTTCTAGCTCCGAGTTACCGAAGGGCTCTCACATTTGGAATTTCCTGTGTAATTCCAAAAATCTCATCACTGAGAAGGTCTCATGGAAGATAAATAATGGTCAGCTAGTGTCATTTTGGGATGAAAGCTGGAATGGTTTCCCTCCCCTCAATCTGCTGCCTACTCTCAATGGTGTCATGAACTCCTCCAAACTGCATTGGGGTTCTCTTGTCTCAAACTACGGTTGCCAACACCCTGACGGCTCACCTTCTTGGCTTTGGAAAGATATAATGTCTATTGGTGCCTCTGCCCATGAAGCCGCCTCCCTTTTGAATTCTATTGAGGATAGACATGTCACGTTCCTCGACTGTGATGATAGCTTATTATGGGTTGGCGACAAAACTGGTTCATATTCAGTTAAAACCGGCTATAACATTCTCGTCTCTCAAGTAGGAAAGGGTTCTCCAAGTTCTTTTGGTTGTTGGCATCCTAACATCACCCCGAAAGTAGCTTTCTTCGGCTGGTTAGTTTTAAACAAAAAGGTACTCACCCATGTGAAAATGCGTGCGTGGGGTTTCCCTGGCCCCTCTAAATGCCTTCTGTGCGGTGCGGCGAAGGAAGACCTGGATCACCTCTTCTTGTTCTGCCCCTTCACCTCCAATTGCTGGGAATGGCTCCTTAACAAGTTAAATCTCTCCTGGGTCCCCTGTAACAGCATTGTTGATAATCTTTCTTCCTGGCCGTCCTTTTCCCTCAATTGTTTGTTCAACTCTATCTGGCATGTCAGTCCTTATTTTTTGCTCTGGCATATCTGGTGGGAACGTAACCTTCGTCTTTTCAGGGAGCAAGCGGTTGAGCTTCCCACCTTCCTCTCTGAGCTTGAGGTGGCCATTTTAGAATGTGTTAGTGCAAAGTGTCCCTCCTTTCCCTCCTTTTCCTCCAAGGATTTCTCAATTCTCCACCATTGGCCACTTATAAAAATCCCCAAACCTGGATCAATTGTTTGCAAAGGGCTCTCTCAAATAGAAAAGATGTTACTAAGGAAGAATACCAGGTGGCGTCCTCCTCCAAAGGGGCACTGGAAATTAAACTTCAACGGAGCTTCCAGAGGTAATTCAGGTTTATTTGGTGCTGGCTGCATTCTTAGAGATGATCGAGGACTCCTCATCAATGCTGGTTCCTTCCCTCTCCAAGAGGGCACTTGTAATATCGCTGAAGCACAGACTCTTCTCGAAGGGGTAAAGATGGCCACTCATCTTGGTTGTTCAAATTTATGTATTGAAGGGGATTCTCAAATCCTTATTTTCACTGTTTCCAGTGGAGCCTCACCGTCGTGGAAGTTGAACCTCCTCATTCCTTCTATACTATATTGGCTAGGTAAATTCCATTCCTGGAACATTTCCCACAATTTTCGGGAGGCCAATCAGGCAGCGGACTTCCTGGCTAACTATGCAATAGACAATCCCTCTGCTATCATCTCCTCCAGTGATGCACATGTGTGGCATGGCTTTTCCCCTTTTCTCTCCCAAGATCGAAGGGGTACCAGCGGGTAACTTGTCAGCACCTCCTCTGCATCTGACAACTCCCTCGTGCGTGTTGTCTTCTCTCCCTTCTTTCGGAGGTGTTCTTCCTTTCTTCTTCCGCACTCCCACACGAGGATCTGGCCTTTTCAGTCACGTCTGCGCACCCCTTGTCTGCTTTCTCCTCCCGGGTGTGCTTCTTCTTTACCTTCATATGCTCTTGTCCCTCATTGCCGATCTCCAAGTTTGTTTCTTTCAGCTCCTGTTTGGCTTCTTCTTAGCGCCATGTCCTTCGTTGGCTTCCCCTTTGTGGCCCTTTGGGGACAGTTTCATGAACTGGCCGACGTTTCTGCCATTGACAGGTGTCGTTTAGCAATGATCTTCAAATATTCTACGTCAACTGAGGCTGAAGCCTTGAAGACATCCTCGGTGATTCCTACCCCTTCAATGCTCGTCGCCCCCGGACAGATTCCGACATCACTTCCGCTTTCATCTCTTTCTGCCTACTGCTTCACTCCAACACGGTGGACGTGGAACGGGTCGCCTTGGACCAAATCTATGATGTCCACTGCGTCGGCCTTCAAGAATAACTCGCTGATTTCTCACTTCCGGACCCATTGCTGTGGGTGGAGGAAGTCGACGAGCTAGCCATCGGTTCTGGTCAGGACATCCGTTGGCTCAGCGGGCAGTACAGAGATTTAGTCACTTTCGCACAGAACTTCCATCCATCATTGGACCAGCGCTTTCTACCGGTGGTCGATATTGAAGCGGCCCTCTTTCCTCTTCACTCCGCAGTGGATCAGCTGAACGCTCTAAAGGATCGTGCTTTTCCAGCCTTCAATTTCTGGTTGCGTGCGGCTTCTTCGCACGCTGGTCCTTCTTCGGGTTAACTGGTTGTTGCCCTCGCCCCTTCGTAGCACGTTCGTCACCTTTGTCTCTGGTGATCTCTTCCTCCCTTCATTTTCAGTTTTCTTCTACCTCCTTCTCTCCTTCCAATTTTCCTCTTCTCCCATCTTCTTCTTGTTGTAGGGTTGGGGTCCCTCTACCCCACCGGTTCATAGCTCCGGTAAAAAGCATTTACCAATCAAAAAAAAAAAACTCTACACATGGCCTGATTTATCTGACAAGTCACACAATAATTTAATTACGATATTTCATTGCCCAAAATTTAATCCACTAGATAGCCGAGTAAGATGATTGGTGCTTAGTTAGTTCTATCTAGATACCTTTCCCTCACCCATAAATGAACAAGACACCTCTATAAGCACTAATAGTTTTTGAGGCAAATCCTAGTCCCAAAGTGGATAATAATCCATTCCTTTGCAATTAAGGGATTTTATCTGAAGGAAGGGAAAATATATTAATTCAAAAAAGGAGTCATTATCCTAACTGATTACAAGTTTATATACATGGACATGGTATGAAATTACCTTACCTAATAATGACATAAAAACATTTAATTATTCTTCCAAAAACCATCTTACCATCTCCAGGGATAATGCGACCTCATTTAAGTGAAACTATAGCCCTTAGATGAAACTTATGTCCTGTTTGGTTTTTTAAGGAAAAATAAACCCCTGAAAGGTATTTTATGAACTCTATTTTGAATTATTTTCACTTTCTTATTTTTGTTTCAGTTTGTTCCTTTGTTTGAAGGTGTAGGAGGCTTTATTTTTTCTGTTCGTAATGTTTTTAGCCCCGGAGGGACGACAAACATGAAGGAACCACCACAATAACATGTTTTCTTAAAAGGGGAGGCAAATTTAGAGGGAAAGAGGGGGGAGTATTGCATTGAGAGAAGGAAAGGGGGGTGAATTTGCGTAGGATGGAGGAAAAGTTCTAGGTGGAAGCATTGCGTGGCAGAGAAGGGACATGTTAGGGGTCGTGGCAGTGGGAAAGCATGTCATGTGAGGAGGAGAATAATTGTTATCATGAAATTACAACACCCCCAAATGGACTGAATGTGGAGTGGGCCATTCAGTGTAATTTGTGTAACATTGGGGTCATCTCTCAAGTTGTGAGATTTGCGGGCTTGAGATGACCCTCCAGAGAGGGTTGGTTCTTACTCATAAACCTACCTGCCACAATTTACTATTAATGTAGGCAAGCAACTAATCCTAATCCAACCTTCCAAGGGACCAGAGAGAGAGAGTGCATGAAAGTCAACCTACACTAACAATGGTGATACACCAGAAAAGGAGGGTGGTTAGCCAAGAACCCCAACTGCCTGAAGTGGAGAGGAGGTGAGCAAAAGGAGAGGGTGGAAAAAATGCACCAAAAACTAGAGGTAGATTCACACAAAACAACACTTCAAACCCATTAAACATAGCTCCCACAAACCTAAAATAAACATAATAATATACACAAGTATATCGTGCAATGAAGAGAGGTAAGTAGAGACACCAAAATATGTGAAGGATGGACAAAATGCATCACAAAAACATAGTTTATTGCTCCACAAGTTTACACAGTACATAATCAATGGGAAAGAGGAAATAAAATTCCATTACAAAGCTTGGACTTAAGCTCCACATTCATCCCTAACAAAGAAGAAAGAGAGATGGGGCAGGAGAGAAAACATGATCAACTCCTTTACAAATGATCCCGAAATTACACTTTATAGAATTTAGGGGGAGAAAGAGAATGAAATCCAGAAATTGTCTTTTCAACCACTTTAAAGTTACCATAAATGAGTGCAATTGATTGTATTTTTCTTGCAAAAGGCTCCCCATGTTGTCCCATAATCCAGAAATTGTCTTTTCAACCACTTTAAAGTTACCATAAATGAGTGCAATTGATTGTATTTTTTCTTGCAAAAGGCTCCCCATGTTGTCCCATAACCTATAGTAGAGAAAGAATGATTGTCCATGCTTCTTAATTGTTCTTTCAACCACTTTCCAACAACCAAACTAAAATGGGATCATTTTTCTTAAAATTCACCATCACATTTTTGTCAAATTATGTATTTCTCAATTTCTATATGAAGGTTTTAGAACCACGAGTCCAACGAGACCAATTTTGCTTGATTCCGTTAAGGAATGCTCAAGTTATGGCTTCCTAAGTGACTACAACTCATCTAGCTTGCACAGGCTTGCTTCACTGTTACGAGACTGAGAATTAAATTATTTGGTTGGAATTATCATTTAAAATATCTTCTCTTTTTTATATATACTTCTCTCCATATCTTCAAAATGATTTTGTATTTAAAATGTACTTGTCCTGGGGCCCACTGTTTCATTTTAGCTTGTTATGAAGGGAAGGGTTGATGTTTTGTTGTTTGGTATTTAACATAGTCAGCTCAGCCAACTTGGCCGAGATGGCTATCTTCTTGCATTCCCTGATCTCCGTGGCATGCCTCTCTAAGCTCCTCAGCTCTAGCATTGGTTCTCCACCCCTTTTTCAACATCATATGTAAAATGTTTGGGCGTCGAGTCACCTTGTCTTAGAGGTCGAGTTGTCCTTGGAATATTGACCCCTTAACATGCATGTCGAGTCATCTATTTGTGTCGTGTCACGTAAATTTCCAACTCGCCCTTGCATCATATTGTACACATGACAAGCTTTTCCCATGCCACGTTAATACTTTGACTTGTGCTGCAGGCTAAAGCCTTTCACGATGAACTCATTTCTCCATGCCCCGGGCCACTTGTGTTGAGTCTATCCGACTCACCCCACAACTCAACCTCCAACACCCCTTTACACCCTGTAGGAGTTCACCTGTACTTCCATTCACCCATAGGATGTTATTGAATCAACCACCACCCACGTCCCACTGCTCGGTGAAATCGGTTCTTGAGAGCCCGCGTGTCCCATGGGCCGCTCAGGCCGATTTCTCCCACCTCGCCCGCATTAGACCATTGCGGCCATTTCGGCATTTTCCATACCAAATGTATCATGTCCCCCTCTGGGACATAAATTCCTGATTCAGCCACATCCTTCCCTCCATGAACTTGGACTTGGGTTACTCTATGGCTAAATTCATGCAAATCTCGTTGTTTCAGAGCTCGTTGATAGAGCTTGATTCACTTCGTAAGGCCAATCCTCAGTCACTCCACTCATTTATGCAATGGCCCGGTCCTTCCAACATAGGCTATGTTCATTCAAGATAGTTTGGTTTGTTTATTGGCTTGTCCACATTATCACAAACAAAATCATGGCTCGGTTTAGTCCTCGAATTCGCTTCACTTCACTTGATGAGCTCGGTATTTGGTTGAGTCCAACCTATCATAACACTGGGGCCATCAAATGAGCTCGACCATTTGGACCTTGCTCATCATTTTTTCAACCATCCTACTACCCATAAAATTTGGTCTCTCTATACAAACAAGTAAATTTGTACGGAAGTGACTCCATGAGACCTTTTAACCTTGGTTTGTACCCATGCCAACATTAAGCTTGCCATTGAATCAACTCACCCGAGACTGCACTTTAAAGAGCTGGCCTGGTCCATGATGGCTCTTTTTTTGGTTATAAAGCTCGATCCCTTTTTTCTTGCAAGGGATGACTTAATAGTTCATAGAGCTCGGTGTATGAGAACATCTCGGTTTGCTAAATAGCTTGATATTGGACTCAACTCAGCGAGTGGCTCCTAGAGCTCGGTTTCTCTTCCTAAATGGTTTGGCATTGTCAAAGGAAACTCACTCCCCCCTTCAAGTATGTAGCTCGACCCCTCAATGTTTAGTGCATGGACTAAATAACCTAACTCTATGTTAGGAAGTGGCTCTCTTGTGAGCTCATTGAGTTGTATCTAGAACTGGAGACTACTTCCTTGAAGTCTACACACTCCCCTCAAACATTTTATACTAATATATTGGATTCTTCAGCTATAACAAGGCTGAAGTGGGATGTATGAAGGGTGTCCCAAAGTTGTGTATCTAAATATGTTTCCTTCGAACTGAGTGAAACCTCGAACTCATGAAAGACCAAGAAGAGGAAAAATTCCTCCTGTGAAGTTTAACTTTATGTTGAATGTTTTACTTGCCTGCTCTGAGTTGTCCAATTTCACCCGTGGGAAAAATTGGATAATAATTTGGCAACTCACGGGGCCATTTACCTACTAAATGGAGTATGGCTAGCTGCATGTAACAATCCATTGGGTATGGAGTCTACATAATCATCATGAGTTGATCCATAATTTGAAAAAATTGACCCTAAAACGCTTGGAATGTCGTTGCTTGCTTCTAGAATCTCCCTCCACTACTCACACTCTCCAACTCTCATAAGAAAATCTTGAATTTTTATTTGTGAGAGTAGAAAGTTGTTTTAAAATTTAAATTTCACCTTTTCCCAGCAGCTGTAATCCATGAGGTTGATTGATGAGAACTGATAGGCACCTACAACTGCTACCTCGAGACTAATTTTCTTAGTAAGGTGAAGCCTATTGTGGGATTTGAGTGAAATTGGTCAACTTGGACATCATGTAACTCTATTAAGTTTTGATTTTCTTTCTTCCTCTGAATGTCCAATGTTGCTTTGACTAGAGCTGATTTCTGACTCGGGCCATCGGCTGATCTTTGTTTGCTTGCGCAGGCATGGAGGCTTGTTGCATTCGTTCTTGGAGAGAATCATCAAGAATTCTTCCTTAATTGATTTTTGTTGCTCTGCATTTGTTTGATTTGAATTTTACAACTGTTACATGTAATTATGAATTTACTACTGCAACCACTGAAGGACATGGTGCACTATAATGGCTGGAGCGACACAGAAAAAAAATTTATACAAAAGAACAAATCATACATGCCTGAAGTAAGACATGCAGAGTGTGCATAAACACTTCTTCTGTTGAAAAAACCCTACTCCTACTCCTACACCAATAAGAGAGATAGGTAACTCCAAAACAAAACCTGAAACTGGCAATACAAAGTAGTTGCCCTTTCTTACAATTTGCAGCCATGAAGATGATTTAGTA
The DNA here is from genome assembly GCA_019776745.2 of Taxus chinensis. Taxonomy (NCBI): domain Eukaryota; kingdom Viridiplantae; phylum Streptophyta; class Pinopsida; order Cupressales; family Taxaceae; genus Taxus; species Taxus chinensis. The sequence continues at coordinate 711,199,243 of CM034150.1, forward strand.
ACAAATCTGACAGAGATTAGGAGTGAAAGGTTGGCTTCTGATTGATTCTTCACTCCCTCATTCATCAAGGTATCAACAATGAACAAGATATATACCTCTTCTAGCTTTCGTTCAATTAGTTCTAAGAGGTATTGTTGTTGATCCTCGGCACTTTGTGACTTTCCCTCATGCTAAAAAAAACATGATTGGTATTGGTTTCTCCCTCGGATCCAATGAATCCAAGTACCTTATAGTACACGGTCTAGTATTTTGAATGTGCCCACTGCTCTAAAACCTAACTCCAAACATAGAGTCTTATTGTAGACCTTCTTGAAAAAGGGGGTTGTCTGTAACTTGATCTTCTTCTTCTTGCACATCTATAGACAATTGATATCCCTTTTGAGTGAATGGTATGGAAGAGATGACAACTTCTTTCTCTTTTCCTTCCTCTGCATTTGGTATGGCTTTTGGAAGTCTAAACTCTTCCAACTTTGATTCAAGAGGCATGTTGCAAGCTACAAATTACTCTTGCACGTTTTTCTCTTTGACAACAGGTTATCTTCGTTGAAGGGTGAATGATGGGGCAAAAAATGCTATCTTCGTGGGCTCTTCCTCATCAAAACTTTCTTCCAAGTCTGACAAACATTCAAACTCTTCATTGTCCTACCATGCCAAAGCTTCTTCCTCTTGCATGATGGCCTTTGAATTTATAACTTTTCCATCATGGTATTCTTTTTCTTTAAACATGAAGCTAGTGAGTTCAAATTCTTCCAAAAAAATTAGAATTTTGGAGAGATGAAGTGGGAGAGAGATCTGAAATCTCTTGTGTAACTTGCTCATGATTCAATGCCTCTGAATCCATCTTGTTCACTATACGTACCCAAAATTATAGGGTACTGTACCGCTGGAACGATGTTACACATGCCCCAATGATGATACAAGTCACCTCACAAGGTGTTCAGAATCCAGGAAAGCTTGTCAAGTGTATGTTAACATCCCAAACACCTTGTCTAAGCTTTGTGTACTTTGATTTATCCTCTGCCTTTATTTTGCTAGCTTTTTGACCTTCAGTGATGAAACCGCCGCCCTGCCAGGGCAGCGGTCCTGTAACCGCTTCCTTTCTCAGGGCGGCAGTCCGTTATGCGTTCTCCAGCACATTCTTTTGATCATGACTTGTGTAATTTTTCAATGTTTACCAACTTTTCTCAACCGCATTAGCTCGTATTAATGTTTTATGTTCCCTAGAATAGTGTTTCTTCATTGTTTAATGGTAAAAGAGTTCTAATAGGAATCACCTTTGGGTGAATGTGAAATCTATAAATAGCCAGCTTGTTTTCAAGCAAATGGCCCCTCAACTTCTCATTTCCATTGTTTAGTCTTTCAATTTCTTGCTTAGATTTCATTTTGTTTTCATGTTTTGCATCCATGCTAGTTTTTCCTTTGTTGTTAGAATCCATTTGATCTTCTTGCTTTAGTCTTGTTCATTGATGTTCATACAAATTAGTTTAGAGCAGAGTAGTGTCATTTGTAGATTGAATCCATTAGATTTACAGGTTGTGTTCTTCACAGAAGGTAGATTCTAAAATCTCTCGGTACACTTGTGTTGTATTCCCGCAATAAATCCCGCTAGGAATTGCATACACCAAGCTCTATCACTTGCGTTGTCCCTCTCCTACTCGCATTATATTCGGTCTATATCCAAAGCTGTCGTTGTTCAAATACCTTCTTTTATTGATGCTAGCATATACATGCTCTTCTAGATTCACGTGAACATGAAGGAACAAGGAGATCATTTTGAGGGGACAAAGTCATACACTACTAGATTCACCACTGTTCTGCAAATTCCAGGTTTTATCTGTCAAAGTTCTAGTTAAAACATATCAAATAGAGTAGCAAATTATTTCATTTCAGTTAAATTTCACTTTCGATATTACCGGGGAAGCTATGGGGATTGATAGTTTCTCAGAAACTATGATTCCCTCACTTCTGAGGTAGGATCGAGAGTCTTTCAATTAATTTAATCAACTATTTAATTATTTAGGATAAACTCACAACTGCATAGGCAAGTAGCTACACCGGGCTACCTTGCTTGTTTTAATTTTGTTATTAGACTAGTTTTCATTTTCTGAATATATTATATTAGTTTCTCTTTCAATTCTATTAAAAATTCTATCAAAAATACAAAAAATAGAGGAATATATATATATGTTGTAGATATATCTTTCATAATTAGTTTATTTCATTTCAGTTAGGTTTATATTGATCTTGTATGACAATCACGGGACCTAGGGAGCCCAGGGAATACATTTTTGAGCCAATCGTGCCTCAACCAAATCTTGTTGTAACATTAATTGACATAGACCAAAATCTTAGAATTCAGGTCTTCCAAACAACAACAGACCTACAAGAAATCAGCACACAACTAAGAGGATTAAACATAGAAGATGACAAAGCACACACATTCTGGTCAAATCAGCCAAATTATAGACTGCCTTGATAGATATCCATATGACCATAGGAGGTCCACAACAACCATGAACTTATGGTTGTGATCCACAGGTCCCATAACCCAACGGGCCTACAAATCAGTCTGACGTTGATGTTGGTCTGCGAACGTTAGGATTTAGGTCCTCTCCACTTCCGCCAGACATTATCACACAACTATCATTATTAAACGTAGCAGCTAATCAAGCTAAAGATTTATAGACTAGACTAGAGAATCGTCCATAAAGAACCAAAAGATCCACTACACATTTAGCCACCATTCTCATGACCTTGTTAGGAAATATATACGAAGCACCCACAGGTCAGTTTCCACGTATTCAGCAACCTATAGATATGATCTCGACTGAGCTCGATATTGATTGGAGCCTTCGAGTAGCTATCCTCACCAAATGATCCATCACACGTATTCAGGTTAGGAGGGCCTTATTTACCTTAGATTCATAGATCCCATTATTGCGTGTTAAAGACATAAGATTACCCAACTAGTCTGTCTGTAGCTCGTATATTCCATCCCCACTGGCTGTCTCGGCACGACCTCGGGAGGTCGGGTGTGAGGAAGAGTTACTTGTAGATTCTCATGCTTGCATGTCACTTTTCCATCGTACATTCACCTCCATGTGCTCTTCTTCAGCTGGACTTAGAGTTGGTTGTTCTTCCTCCTTTTGGACTAATTGTGCAGCTTGAATTGGATCAACATTCTCTTCAAATAAAGTGCCACTATAGACATTACATTCAGAGCATACAAACTACCGGTCTTCTTCTTCTTCTACTGCTATAACAAAATCAACCTTAGCCACCACTGGCTCATCAACTTTAATTTCCTCCTTTAGCTTTACCAGCAAGGTAATCTTTTCAATTCCAAATTTGAGAGCCCATATTTTCAGATTGTCTGTCATTTCTTGTTGACTGGACTCTTCTTCTTATTTCCCTTGGCTAGCTTTTTGACTATTTTCTTCCTAAGATGAACTTAGAAAGGCAGGAGGAGGGATGGATTCGGTTACAACTAGCTTTGCAATTGCTTGTGGTGGTGAAGGAGGTAGAACTTCTTGTGTCTTTGGAGGGGGTGACTATTTGGAAGGGGAAATGGAAGAAGAACTAAGATGAGATGCAAGACTAGAAGATGGAGAAGTGAATTCCACAATGGTGGAAGTAGGTGAGAAACTTGGAAATTGAAACTCAGGACAAGATGGTGTTGCTTGGGGAATGGGAAGAGGGTTGTGGGGTGATAATGAATTTTTTTTCCATTGATATGTAAAATATTCAACATCCTTAACCCATTCTTCAAGTTAGGGTAACATCTCAACATTGTAAACAAGTTTCTCTTACAGGCTGAAATAACATGGACTAGGGCCTTCCCATGGACAAGAGACCCTAAATCCAATCTTGAATGATTTCTCTTGATTTGTAGCTTGGGCCTGCATCATACCAGCCTCCAATTTTTATACCTTCAGCTGCAACTTCACATTCTCGGGCATAAGATATCCCCCATAATTGACATACTCATTCTCTTCCACAGTTGCATACTCTGACGTGTATCCAAACCGATCTGCATATTGCTCTTGTTCATATGGGTATGCCCATTTATGATTTTCTTCATAACATGGGTATGGAGGAGGTTGATAATAACATGAGAATGAATTTTGCATGTTTGGAAGAGAGTATGGACTGTATGTCAGTTGTTGCGAATGTGAATTCCACTGTGGGAATGAAGCCATGATTGCACAACTTCATAGAATGAAATAAAATGAAAGATGTGGAAAGAAAGATAAATGAAAATGGATAAAGAAAGGTCTACAATTTCAAAGATTAGGTTGTTTGGACCAAATGGAGTTGCCATATGTGTTTAAATGTCCTTCTAAAAGATGAAATTTTAACAAGAACACACCAACCTATTAAAATGAAGTCTTCTCTAAAGATTTAACTGCACTCCAACTAATGATTTGCTTAAAATGGAACACCTTTGAAAGATGACACTATAAATTTTGTGACGTCCCACCGGGTGTGACATAATTGTTATCATGAAATCACAGCCCCCCTAAATGGCCTGAATGTGGAGTGGGGCATTTGGTGTAATTTGTGTAACATTGGGTCATCTCTCAAGTTGTGGGACTTACGGGCTTGAGATGACCCTCCAGAAAAGGATGGTTCCTACTCCTAAACTACTGGCCATAATTTAATCCTAATACAGGCAAGCAACTAATCCTAATCCAACCTTCTAAGGGACCAGGGAGAGAGAGTGCATGAAATTAAACCTACACTCATAGTGGTGATACACCAGAAAAGGAGGTGTTAGCTGAGAACCCAACTGCTTGAAGTTGAGAGAGGTGAGCAGAGGAGAGGGTGGAAAAAATGCACCACAGACCAAAGGTGTATTCACATAGAACACCACTTCAAACCCATTAAACATAGCTCACACAAACCTGCAATAAACATCAGAATATGCACAATATACCCTGCAATGAAAAGAGGCAAGTAGAGACAACAAAATATGTGAAGGATGGACAAAATGCATCACAAAAACATAGTTTATTGCTCCATGAGTTTACACAACACATCATCAGTGGGAAAGAGTCAATAAAATATCACTACAAATTTTGGAGAGGATTCTTAAGCTCCACATTCAGCCCTAGTAGAGAAGAAAGAGAGAGGGGGCAAGAGAGAAAACATGACCAACTCCTTTACAAATGAGCATGAGATTACAATTTATATAATTTAGGGGAGAAAGAGAATGAAATCCTGAAATTGTATTTTCAACCAATTTTAAGTTGTAATAAATGAGTGTAATTGATATTATTTTTCTTGCAAAAGGATCTCTGTGTTGTCCCATAACCTACAACATAGAAAGAATGATTGCCCATGCTTCTTAATTTCTCTTTCAACCACTTTCCAACAACCAAAATAAATTGGGCTCGTTTTTCTTAAAATTCACCATCAAATTTTCATCAATTTCTAGATTTTTCAATTATTGTACAAAGGTCTTAGAACCAAAATTCCAATGAGACCAATTTTGCGTGATTTCATTAAGGAATGCTCAAGTTATGTCTTCCTGAGTGATTGCAGCTCATTTGGCTTGCACAAGCTTACTTCACTGTTACGGGACTGAGAATTAAATTCTTTGGTTGGAAATCTCATTTAAAATATCTTCTCTTTTTTCTCTAGAGTTCTCTCCATATCTTAAAAATGATTTTGTATTTAAAATGTACTTGGCTTGGGGCCCACCATTTCATTTTAGCTTATAATAAAGGGAAGGGTTGATGTTTTATTATTTGGCATTTAGCATAGCCAGCTCAGCTAACTCGAATGATTTTACTCTCTTCTTGCATTCATTGACCTCCGTGGCATACCTCTCTGAGCTCCTCAGCTCTTGCATTGGTTCTCCACCCCTTTTTCGACATTATATGTATAATGTTCGGGTGCTGAGTTACCCCATCTTAGAGGTTGAGCTATCCTTGGAATGCCAACCCCTTAACATGCATGTTGAGTCACCTATTCGCATCATGTCACATACATTGCCAACTCACCCTTGCATCATATTTTCCACACGATGAGCTTTTCCCATGCCACATTCATATTTTGACTTGTGTTGTGGGCTAAATCCCTTTGCGAAAAACTCATTTCTCCATGCCCCGGGCCACTTGTGTCGAGTCTACCCAACTCACCTGTAACTTAGCCTTTAACACCCCTTCACACCTGTAAGAGTTCACTTGCATTGCAGTTCACCTGTAGTGCCATTGACTCAGCCACCAACCACGTCCCATTGCTCGATGAAATTAGATCTCAGGATCCCACGTGTCCCATGGGCCACTCGGACTGATTTCTCCTTCCTCACTCGCATTAGACCGTTGTGACCATTTCAGTGTTTCACCACACCAATGTACTGTGTGCCCTCAGGGACACAAATTCCCAATTCGTTTGAATCCTTCTCTCCATAAAATTGGACTAGGTTTACTCTGTGGCTAAGTGCATGCAAAGCTCATTTTTTCAGAGCTCGTTGATAGAGCTTGATTCACTTTGTTAGGCCAACCCTCGACCACTCCACTCATCTATGCAATGGCCCAATCCTTCCAACATAGGCTATGTTCATTCAAGGTAGCTTGGTTTTTTATAGGCTTGTCCACATTCTCGCAAACAAAGCATGGCTCGCTTAGTCTTGAATCCACTCGGCTTCACTTGATGAGCTTGGTATTTGGTTGAGCCTGACTTGTCATAGCACTGAGGCCATCAAATGAGCTTGACCTTTTTGACCTTGCTCATCGTTTTTTCAATCATACTGCTACCATAAAACTCACTCTCTCTATACCACAAGTAAATTTTCTAGAAGTGACTCCATGAGACCTTTCAACCTTGGTCTGTACCCATTCCAACGTTAAGCTCGCCATTTAATCAGCTCACCTGGGAAGACTTTAAAGAGCTGGCATGGTTCCATGATGGCTCATTTTCTGGTTATAGAGCTCGATCCCTTTGTTCTTGAAACAGACGACTTAACAGTTTGTAGAGCTTGGTTTCTCTTCTAAATGGATTGGCATTATTAAAGTAACTCACCCCCTCAAGTACACAACTTGACCCCTCAATGTTCAGTGTATGACCTATTGAAGCTAGCTCTATGTTAGGAAGTGGTTCTCTTGTGAGCTCGTTGAGTTGTATCTAGAACTGGAGACTACTTCCTTGAAGTCTACACACTCCCTCGAACATTTTATGCTATTTCTTGGATTCTTCAGCTATAACAAGGCTGAGCGGGATGTATGAAGGTGTCTCGGAGTTGTGTATCGGATTTGCTTCCTCTAAACTGAGTGAAACCTCAAACTCAGGAAAGACCAAGAAGAGGAAAAATTCCTCCTGTGAAATTCAACTTTCCTTCAAATGTTTTCTTGCTTGTTCCGAGTTGTCCAATTCATTCGGGGGTGGGGGGAGATGGGGGAATTGGATAACAACATTGGGGATGGGAATTTGGGGGCTGAAAATAGTGGAAACTATGGTGAATTTTCGGGGAGGGGTGCGCAACCAAGCCATTACCCCTCCACCCACCACTAAAATTGAATTCTTTTATTTATTTATTTGTTTATACACACACATGTGTATAGGCATAAATTCCAATAAAAGGGTTTAAATTAAGTCTATTTCCTCTTGCTGCATGTTTTCCTTGCACAAAGTAGGTATATAAAAATCATATATATATATATATATATATATATATATATAAAATTCAGATTTGAAAAGAACACAATATAATTTCTCTAGATTATGTAAAGTTAACTTAAAAAATTCAAGTCTCATTGCATTTTTTTATACAACCCTCATAATATATAAGTGCCTATATAATATCAATTTCTCACTTTTATGATTTTATAAAATATTATTGCAAGAAAGAAGATAAGTGATACCTATCATAATTTTAAATTAGCCTTTCTAAGCTAATATAAAATTTAATATTAAACATTATAGCAACAAAAACAACAAAATCCTTTCCTTGCTTTCAAAACTCATAAAATAGAAACAACATTGAATGAGAAGATGGAACATTAATAGAATGGTTTCTTTTCCTTTTGTTTACAAGTAGATATTTCAATAAAATAAGCGTACAACTTTACTAAAATTTAAATAAACTTTATTTTTTTAATCTTTTTCATAACTCAAAAAGGAAGAAACAACCTTAGGCAAAACTATAAGATGATGAAGAGCAACAATATTATCTTGGTTCCCAAAAACAATACAAATGAATAATAACTTAAAAGCCCCATAGTCTACAACCTTACAACTTCCATTTCAAGAGAGATTCATTTCACAACTCTTACTAATAATAAAACCCAAATATTAAAATGCAAGTATAACAAGCCTCCCAAATACGGAAACAACATGCCCAATTTTTTTGGCACCTCTCCAACTAGTCAACCCTCCAAATGAAATCCACAAACAACTCCAATATTCACATCAATCATGCTCCAAGCACCACAAGACAAATTATTGATATTCCTACCAACCTACAAGCATCATCACATGCAGTATTTCCAAAGAAAGAGCATGTTATCCTCCCCCAAGCCCATGGGAAAGAGGTGTAGCATGCTAAAAAATATGCCAAGGGAAAACAAGGCTTTCAAAGCACTAAAACAAGGTTGGCCAAGAGAATACAATAAGGCAACTTAAACAAAAACCAAATCCACCAAAAACACCAAGAAACCATGGGAATGGGAAGAGGGGAGAAGGATCACATAGTTCCAAAAAAAATGATATCAAGAGTTCCAATGTATCCTTCAAGAGTATCTCCAAATTCATCTCAACTCCCAACCCTTATACCTCCAATGTCTCATCCTTGTCAAGGCTTTTAAATCCTTGCAACCTTCTTTGGCAAGGATGGGAGGGGATTCCCAAACCAAATGGGAATCCCTCATACTTCCACTAAGGATGGGAGTGATAAGAAAACATTCATGGATTCCCCAAGAATCCATGAAAATGAGGGTCCCCTCCAATTCCCAAATCCCAATCCAAATCCACACCCCAAACGGAGTGGAGCAAATAAAACTAAGATAGAATTTTCAACACAAAGAAAAAACTCAAGAACAATAAGAATACCAAAACCAACCCACAATCAAAACCATTACAAATCATACATCCACACACATACAAACAAGCTTTATAAATCAAAATACAATGAGGTGTGAGACCTACCTCACATTTGAAGCTCAAGTCCACAAGATCCTAGCTCTTGGTCTCCTCAAGCTCTCAAAGCTCCCCAACAAAGTTCTCCACCAAAAATCCCCCAAACATCAAAATTCAAACAAGATATAATGAAAACTCTCCATCCCACAAACCCATGGGAGGGTGACATGTGTCACCCCTCCAACTAAGAAAACCCTCCATGTCACTTTCCATGCTCCCTAAAACAATAAATGCAAAAGGTTACAAAATCCAAATTATCCCCCAAAGCCCACACAAAATCCAAAGGTCACCCATGTGAGACAAGGGAAAGATATTAAGATAGTGACTTGTGAGAGGGTTGAATGAGGAAGAGGATATTTGGGTTCACAAAAAAATTCCCCCACCCATAGGTTTAATGGTAAAGGAGACCCTTACCTTTTAATGCAAGCCTTCAAAAATTATGAGAAAGGTTAAATTTGGGATTTGGGGTTGAATGAGAAAATCAAGGTGAGGAATGGTCCCCACAAGATTTCTTAGCAACCCCCAAGACATCCCTAAACAAGTTCAAGACACTGAAACACCCCATGACAAAAATAATCCCAAATGACCTCATTAGCCCTAACAAATCCAAATTAGGTGATCAGTGAAGTAAAATAAATTTTACCATGGTGCTCAAGGTTAGGAAATACAACAATATGAATAAATCAAATTCACATGCAAGTGTCAACCGAATTCCCCAATTACAAATAATGTCCAAAATGAAACTAGGTGAGAGAAAGGGTTCAACAAAGCATCTTAGGCATCTTTTGTAGTGCTACCACTGAGTCCCACACTCTCCAAGTGGTGTAAACTTCAAATATTGGACACTCAAGGAAAACCTCAAATCTACTCTACATGGTAAATATCCATATAAATCATAATGAAATACGACTATACAATATGAACTAAATAAAATTTCACCACATTTATTCTACCAATGGATACATACAATCATGATCCAATATCCACAATATATAACTCAAAATTAAGATCATCAGTGAGTACCATATAACAACATAGTCCATCAAATCTAGAACATCAAAATATCAGCATCCCTCATCAGAATGAAATAACTAATGTCATGAATATCATATAGTGTCCCAAAAGTGTCATGTAAAATAAGAATTTCATATACCATAGGATGATAATCGTAGAAAATACAAATCAAAATCTACCATAATCAAATAACAATATCTCATATTCAATAATCAAACTACTCAGATGAGTCATCAGTCCCTAGGAAGAGATAAAAATCTGGTGAGCACTACATCATAGAAGGGGAGTTCAAAGGTTTTTATAAATAAATAAAATGGGGAAGTTTCATGGTTTCCGTGATCATCCCTATTCATGGAGTAAATAAAAATTTGTGGCACTTTTAGAGTATTTTAGATATTTGGGAGTTTTTTGAGTTTCGTTTGTATTTCCTTTCATTCATTGTCTCTTTCAACTAACTACTTTTATATGTATAATGATTGGTGGCTTCTACGTATGCCTACTTTGCATTTTTTTCATTCTCTATCCCATGTAACAAGACTAGAGGAAACATATACACATGCACATGCACATGCACACACACACACACACACACACACACACACACACACACACACACACACACACACACACACACACAGACACAGACACAGACACACACACACACACACACACACACACACACACACACACACCACACACACACACCACACACACACACACACACACACACACACACACACACATACTTTTGTAGTTTTTCATTCTCTATCCCATGTAAGAAGACTTGAGGTTTCATCATGAATCGTTCCAACACATACACATCAAATAACCAAAATTGATTGAAGACAAAGTGTGCATGCACAGTTAGGTATTTTTTCCCCTTTAAGCATCTAATTTTTAATTACAAACTTAAAGGAGGAAAATGTAGGCACTAAAATTTGGTAACTTGTCCTTTTACAATGCCAATTTCAAACATGCTCCCTTACTAATAAAAATGCTTGCATTATGAATCTAATAAGTCTATCCCTCTAGATCTTCCATGACTTTCTTATCTTTATACTTTGCTCTATCATCAATTCAAAAAATATTATCAAATAAAAATAGTATACAATCTTTGTACTTCATGTCACAAATTTGTTTTTCACTTTATAACTGTCCTATCCAAGATTGTACAAAGGGTTATGTTGTCTAGTCTTGTTTTCAATGACCCATATGGTCCTTTGCATTATCTAACTCTATTTTTGAAATGGATATTTTTATTGGGTCATTTTATCTTCCTAGGGTTGGTCTTACCATAATATTTTACCTACAGAAGACTATATAAGAAAGTCAATGTAACTTTATAACTCACCTGACACTCTTACAAGATTGTATTATAAATATCATTCTAAAAGTACTAAATGGTTTCTTAAATCTTCTCAAATTAGCTACACATCAATTATAACAATCTCTACTGATTCAAAAAGTGACTGAAATTTTTTTAATGACATTCGGAACCTTATAGGCTTGTTAAAATTTTACCAATAAAAATTACTCCGTTTTAAGTAAAACAATTCAAAAACAATGCAAGAATGCAAAACACACTGCACCCGAAATGATTACGGAGTTCGAAAATTGCCTACGTCTCTGGGTTCTTAATGAACTGTTCCACTAGTCAAAACCTGTAGTATAATAAAGTTTTCTACAAGAAAACCTAATGGAACTTCAACTTGCCAAATAGTTCACTAGCTCTTCGAAAGACATTGATGATCATTCGGAACTCGTCCTTCTCTTTCCTAGTGTACGTGCAAGTTATGTGGCTCAAATATGGCCTATTGGGTAGTAATAACTCCCAATAATCTTTTTTCCCTATTAGAATAGGTCTTATCTCCATTACAATATTTTCCTATAAATAAGACTTACTCACAAAAATCAAATATGCCTTTAAAAAGGATTTACAAGCTTTTTTGAATAGATTAGGTAGCTATTGGTATTCTCGGGCTGCTATTTTCATTCCCTTGTGTCAAAGGAAGGGGTCGGGGCCCTTTTTATAATATTAAAGGGTCCAAAATATCTGCTTAAGCCCCTTATCACTCCAACCACACACCAACCAACTCGTTGGCCGAGTTGGTTGGGTCGTTCCACTCTCCACGGTGGGGTCACGGGGTCAATATTGTTTGCTATTATTTTAACCAGGATGTTCTGCACTTACGTGGGCTATATCCCAAATCATTCATGACGTGTTGTGTGGGGGAGTTTAAATATAGGCTTGTAACCTATCTATATGTGGAAATAGCTAAATATGTCTCTGTTTTGTTTGGAGACCCAACTCTATAGCACCTAGATTGGGCCAACCATTGTATTGTGGGTTTGTTGTGGCATGAGTTATATCACCACATATGTGGCCATGTGGCATTTATGTGGGCTACCTCCCATGCATTGTTGATATCCTTGTATAACCCACTGAGTCATGTGGGATGCTAAACCATTTGTTACACTGTGAATGTGGGTGCTGAGATATGAGGTTTGATCTACTCTGAGTTGTGTGGTTTACTGTGGATCCGCCAAGGTATATGCTAAGTCATGCGTTGACCTGGCTACACTGAGTTGTATTCAAAGCCTTGTCAATGTGGAAATAGATAAGGCCAAACCATGTGGATATAGGCTCGAACAATGTGATCAACTTGGTGGGGTGTTGATCACCCCACTGAGCTAATTAAATAGCTCGCTATGCTCAAATCACTCCTTGCTAGGCATATCGGGTGAATTTGAAATTATGGTGGCAAGCCACGTGGTGGCTTGAGGACCCACCACGTCGGTGATAAAATAGTTCTCACGGCAGTCGGGCTCCCTTCCGTTACAAAAGTTGAGCCTCTTATTCTTCTGACCAACTTCTCACTTGTCAAAGATTGGAGAATGGAAACATCACCGTGATCGCACGATCATTTTTTCCACTTTTTCATGACTCACCAGTTGACCTGGTCCCACCTTGGGTTGACTATAACTTTGACCAGCCATCGTTTGCACGTATGGACTCCATTTTAAATGTTCAAATAGTCAATGGAAAGCTCTCAAAGTAAACTTCTGCATTGTGCTAATCCTAGGATAATTAGGGAACACCTATTCTCTATATTGACCTCTAGATCACACCTCCCCAATGGGAAAGGATTTTTTCCCTAAAAAGCTCATATTTCCACTCTTGGATCATGAACTCTGCCACTAAAGAGATATCTGCAGTTGATATTGTAGTTTCCGAATTGCTACTTCTTCAATATGACACTTGGTCTAATTTTTGGGACATGTGACATGTATGCCACTATGCTGACACTTCTTAGTAATTCTTATTCTACTGCATAGACTATGCCTCTACACAAAAAGAATTTTGGTATCACTAAAGAAGACCCTTTACTGCACCCCACTGCATGGCCTCGAACTATACTCAGTACTGAGAAGTGTTTGATGGTGACTTACCCCATTGCACAAATTCCTCCTCTACACAGTACAAGCCCCAAAGATGATGACGACCAAGTACCATGCTGCTACATGAATATAATGAGCCTCTACATAGAATGAAGATCTGAGTTACCAACAATGCTCAACTATATCCACAAACAACTAAAAATTCTCCAAGCTTAAAGGTATGAGTATCTCACTATAACAGTCACTCAAAAAGATGATTAGGAGAAATGTGCCCTTTAAAGGGTCTTTATACAACTTTCAAATACAAGTGTAAGGAAAACATTCCTTAATACATCAGGCAAGATTGGTTGTAAAAATGCTCCATTTTTGGAGTCTTTGTACAATAAGCTTAGTTACCAATTTTATAAGAAAATAATTTCGCATGATAAACCTATCACAAAAATTTCTCCTATTTGGTGGCTTATGTACTTTGTCTCCTACACTGTATCACAACGTGGATTGACTTCATTTGTTTCCTCCCTTTTAGACAAATAACTCAATAAGGACAAAATATATTGCATCTCATGGTGTTAGCAAAATCACAAAAATATTTTCCCTTGAAGGGGTCTTACTAATGCACGTATAAGAGAGTACAAAAATTGCCCAAAAATTGGGTCTTTTACTAGTGTGCTCTGACCAGTTAGATGTATACAAAAATTGCCCAAAAGGGTCTTATAAATACATTCTACCTAGCATGTAAATTTTGTTGGTTTTATTTTATTACAATAAGAGAAATAATGTTCAAAATACAATAGCTGAACAAAATGTCAACTTTTATTACACCTTAGATTTCTTACCAGCTGTAGAATCTTTGGTGTTGGCCTAGGATACCTCACTAGGTGTCCCATGGATCCTCGAGCTCTCTCTCCAATGCATATGGATCCTGATGATTTGCTGGAATGTAGGTAACCTCGACATCAGGATCTAGATGATCACCTGACACATATGATTCTGAATCTACATTAGGATCTGCATGATCCTTTGGTACATATGAGTCAGAAGTCTCACTTTTGTCACCCTATGCAAGACGAATAACATGTCTCATTGTGAACTCGATCATTCAGTTGTGTCCCATGCGAAGCTTCACTTCACTCATGTCCTCAATCATATAGCCTTTCCAAGTAGTTAGGTAGAAGTTTCCTAATACCATTTCTTCCATCTCCAAAGGGATGATGTCGAGAGTGATATTGTCAGAAACTTGTCTCCTAACTATGAAGCTCAAAGTGTAAAATCTAGTAGAAAATCCATGCAAAGTACCATCCTCTATACCAACTATCTTGGTGTGAGGAAGTGGTGTAGTGGGCAGTCCTAGTCTATGCACCAAATCGACAGTCATGTATCCTACTACGATAGTCCAATAAAAAATAAGAGTGACTAGCTATCCTTGAGAAACCACCAGAATCCACTGTCTTGAGGCACTCACGTGCCACAATATGATATCCAGGTATTTCACTGGTACTCTCCATCCCAATGACTTAGATGGCTGATTGGAACTAGGGTCTGTAACTACCTTTCCCTTCTTATTCATCCAAACAGGCCTTGTTTCTGGGTGTAACTTCTAACAACACTCATAAGCATGTCCTTTTCCATAATGGCTACACTTAACTGAATTAGGTGAAGGTAGAATTTCTATACAGTGCTTCTGAAGCTGAATTGTTTCAGCTACCTTCCGAAGAGGAGCATCTATGTTCTCCTGTAACTCCACGAGGTGTTGTTGTTGTTGGTGTTGTTGTGGTTAAACATTATCCAGACGGGTTTAAAATTCCATGATTTGACATTCATGTTCCCAATGTCGAGTCATCATCACTCGAACCATTGTGTCAAATAAGGAAAGCATCATTGGCAACTGTAAGAACATGTATAAATCCATCTAGTTCTTAGCAATACCCTGCTAAACTATCTCTGATACCAACGTGATCTGAAAATTGACCGAAATTTTTTTAACGACCTTCGGAACCCTATAGGCTTGTTAAAAATTTGCTGATAAAAATTACTCCATTTTAAGTAAAACAATTCAAAAAAATGCAAGAAAGTAAAACTCACTGCACTTGAAATGATTACGGAGTTTGGAAATTTCCTATGTCTCCAGTTTCTTAATGAACCATTCCACTAGTCAAAACTTATAGTACAATAAAATTTTCTACAAGAAAACTGAATGGAACTTCAACTTGCCTAATAGTTCGCCAACTCTTTGAAAGACACCGATGATCAGTCAGAATGTGTCCTTCTCTTTCCTAGCATACCTACAAGTCATGTGGCTAAAATATGTCCTACTGGGTAGTAATAACTCTCAATAACAATTTTTTGCCTATTAAAATAGGTCTTATTTCCCTTACAATATTTTTCTATAAATAAGAATTACTCATAAAAATCAAATATTCATTTAAAAAGGCTTTAGAAACTCCTTCCAATAGCTTAGGTAGCTATTAATATTCTTGGGTTGCTCTTTTCATTCCTGTGTGTCAAGGGAAGGGGTCGGGTCCCTTTTTATAATATTAAAGGGCCTAAAATATCTGCTTAAGCCCCTTATCATTCCAACCACACACCAACCAACTCACTTGTTGAGTTGGTTAGGTCGTTCTAGTCTCCACAACGTGGTCGCGGGTTTAACCTTGCCTGCTATTATTTTGGCTCGGCCGTTTTACACTTACATGGGCTATATCCCACATCAACCATGAAACATTATGCATGGGAGTTTAAATATAGGCATGTAGCCTATCTATACATGGAAATAGACACATTTTTCTCCATTTTGTTTGGGGACCCAAATCTGTAGTGCGAGGATTGGGCCAACCGTTGTATTGTGGGTTCCTTGTGGCATGAGTTATATTGCCACATATGTGGCCACATGACATATATGTGGGCTGGCTCCCATGTATTGTTGATCTCGTTATATAACCCACTGAGTCATATGGGATGCTAAACCATTCAATACACCGTGAATGTGGGTGCCGAGCTATGAGGTTTGATCTGCTACGAGTTGTGTGGTTTACTATGGATCCATCGAGGTATATGCATAGTCATGTGTTGATCTGGCTGCACTGATTTATATTCAAAGCCCTATCAATGTGGAAATAGATAAGGTCAAACCATGTGGATATAGGCCTGAACAATGTGATTAACTCGGTGGGGAGTTGATTACCCCACCGAGCTAATAAAATAGCTCGCCGAGCTCAAATTGCTCCTCGACAGGCATATTGGGTGAATTTAAAATTGTGGGGGCAAGCCACATGGTGGCTTGAGGACCCACTATGTCGGCAATAAAATAGTCCTCACTGTGGCTAGGCTTCCTTCCATTACAAAATTTGAGCCTCTTGTTCTTGCGACTAACTTCTTGCTTGTCAAAGATTGGAGAATGTAAACATCATAGTGATTGCACAATCATTTTTTCCACTTTGTCATGACTCGCTAGTTGACCCGATCCCACCTAGGGTTGATTACAACTTTGACCAACCATCGTTTGCATGTATGGACTCCATTTTTGATGTTTAAATAGTTGATGGAAAACTCTCGAAGTAAACTTACGTGTTATGCCAATCCTGGAAGAATTATTGAGCATATGTTCTCCTTATTGACCTCTGGATCATATACTATAGGTATGAAGCACTTAAATGGGTCAAAGAGTACCTCTTCTTCTATTTACAAGTATGTAAGAGTCATAGATGCATGTCTTAGAAATAAAAATTTAGCTCCAAACATTACACAAGGATTTTAAGGAACAAATAATTAGGTCACGTAATTGACTCCCGAGACACACCCCATCACACTACCACCATGATGGTTACATTTTATACTATATATTTAGCTCACTATCCTTGTGTCAAGAGACATGATTAAACCCCTAGGGTTATCTAGTTTTCATTCACACTTACACTATAAGCACATAGGAGAACTATATGAGGCTTGATCACACAATAAGGGCATGTAGTGTAGCACTTAGATTGGTTCATAAGTTTTTCTTGAACACCAAGGGTAGTTTATTCTCACCACACATACATGTTTTATTCTTTTGGGTTTTTAAATATTTTATGGAAGTTTTTGCATGTTTTTGGAGTTTCCACTTTATTGCAGGTGATTACAAGTCTTTCTAAAGTTATGAGAGTAAGAGTGACATAAAGAGAAGGTCATTCTAGGAAATTAAAGTGCATAGGAATTTGTACACCCATACTATTAAAGGGTGTAAGACCGTACAAGTATAGGACATGACCATACAATCTAGTATGGATTTTATAGTAGTTGTACCATTCTAATCTTTCTCATTTTTCAGCTCCAAAATTTCCCTAAAGCAATCCTGGTTTATAATTTTCCTTTTTCAAATTTCTATACATATAGTTCATCTTTGTTATTACTTGTACAACTAGTTATCTTTCTCCTCTTATACATTTGATCTATTAGTTATCATTGAAAGTATTAGTGCATTATTCTAGATGTGAATGGGTAGTGGTGAATTAATAAAATCACAATAATACATTGTTAAAACCCATGCTTACTTTTTGTTGTTATGAACTTCCATAGCATATATCTAGTTAGGGTGCAAGCCCTCATATGTCACTCTTACAATATCCTAATGTGAATATCATTCTAAAAGAGCTCAAGGGTATCCTAAATCTACCCAAATCAACTACACATCAATAAAAGAACTCCTTACTACATGTATGAAGCACTCAACCAGGTGAAATATTTTATCTTACTCTATTTCCAAGCATGCAAAGGTCATAGAGTTGTGTCTAAGAAAGAGAAAAGTAACTCCAACCATTTTTAAAGGGTTTTAAGGAACAAAGGATTAGGTCGTGTATATGAGGCACAACACACGACACTGTTATCACACTAGGTACATTATATACTATAGATTTATCTTGGAATATTTATGTTAAGAGACATGAGGGAACTAAAAGGGGGTTGGATCAAATTGCTGTCACACTTACACAAACATCTATTATCATTACACGAGGATTGATCCCACATAAGGTAATGTAGTGCATAATTAGGATTGGTTCAATAAATATGGATGAACAACAATGGTAGTCTAGTCTTACCACACACACATGATTTATCCTTTTAGTTTTATCCTGTTGTGATGAAGGGTACTCCATTTTTCTAGGGTTTCCACTTTGTTGTAGGTGATTACAGGTCATCCCAAAATTTTAAGAATAAGAGTGACATACAACAAAGGGAATTTATAGGAAAGTGAAGTACTCAAGCGTTTGTAATTCTCATTTATCAAGGTATCCAAGAGCATACAACCTTGGTCAATAATGCACAATTTTAGTCTAAACCATATAGATTTCCTATGGTCCTACCCCTACTTAGTTTATAATTTTAAAACTCATAATAAACATCTCTAATCGATGTTCTTCCTTTTCCACATGTATGAACACGGATACCTCCTACATTCTGATATATATACTAAGTCTTATGATCCTCTTTTGTATTTTATATTTTTCTTATTGTTTATCAAGCATTGTAACTAGTAATTCATTATTTAGTTATGAATGCTTAATTGTGAATTAATTATATCAAAATAATCCCTTTTTAAAAACCCGTGCATGCTCTTTATTGTTGTGCCTTTTCATAACATAGATTTAATTAAAGCGAAAAATTTGGTGAATACAACTTCTGAATCAAATCTATTATTCAAACCCTAGTTGCCTTATGATTTTATCTTCTGGTCTTGGGTTGTTCTAATTTAAAAGGATCACAGATGATTATCATTATAATCATATTTATCTCAATCCAACATGTTCCCACCCTTACTTTGTTAGAAAGTATTATCCCTCTAACTAAGTCTATACTTCTCCTTCATATATGGCTAGGTAACCACTTGCCAATTGTACTTATGATTATGCATAGGTATCTCATTCTTATGAGAATGTACCCTATGATGATCTTATCCCTAATTTAAACAAACACTCATATGTTATTTCTGACCCTTTTTCTCATTCTTTCCTCATGATTTTCACTCATACTATAAAATGTGAGGGGTCTCATAACATATCTAAAAACAATGCTATATTAGACAATGAAGCACAAAATTTCACACATTTATTTAGGAAAATCCTGATAATATTGTTATTCTCATTTTTACCACTAAGGAACAACTTAAAAATATCATCATATCTTCCAAATCGGATCCCAATCCTCCATCATATAACCTGCACATAACTGCTATGCTTGAATATATGGTACCTTATTTATTAAGGGAAACTAACTCCCCAATTTATAATGTTGTTATGTTTATTCCTATGACTATTTTTCCTTCATATCATATATATAATCATATTTCCTTACATGCTTCGTCTAACATATAAGCTCTTGAATCTTTTTTATCCTTTGTAAGATCAAATTCTACAATTATAACTAGGTGCATTTGCTTCTTATCATGTTATGGATTCTGCTTAGTTGATTTATAACCCACTTGCACATGAATTGGAATCCTACCCTTTTCATACAGGTTTGGTTTCTCCTAAGCTTCATATCTATTATGGAAAGGTGATTCTAAAGAGAAATTTCATAAATTTCATGTCACTTTCTTATACTATTCTTCAAATAATACATTATTTACCAAGCTCTTACCATAGAGTCTTAAATATTTTTTCTTATAATGGTTTTTCAATCTAACCATGCATTTTGTATAGAAATTCACTCCTCAGGATAGTCAATTCCTTGCACAATTTTATGTCAAAATTTGAGACATTATCTTACCCTTAACTAGCTAAAACACAAATAGGTTATAATGATCCAATTGATGATTATGTTTTACACTATAATAACACACTTACCAAGACAAATAATATTATGACAATAATGAACTACACTATCTATTTGCATAGATTATTACTATCCCTTTACAAAAATCATTTATATTTGACGATTTCAATTCATTTGATCATCTATGTGCCACTCTGAAAAACATGAAGCTATGCTCCTCAACATGAATAAGCTCAAATATTTTGTTAATCCTCCAAACACATCCAATATCAAGTTTCAAGGAAAGGATAATTTTAAGCATGAAGCTAATAATGAAAAATTTGAATCTAAAAGCACTATAGATGTTATATCGCAACCTATAAAGCTACAATTGTAACCTTATCGATATGTAATTCACTCGTTTTACTTGTAAAACAAAAACAATGATCACTTATTTACTTGAGCACAATATTATGTCTCTCCCTCCACCACTTGAATTTGAGACAAGCACACCTCATGGTAAGAGATTTTATGATAATGCCCATTTTTATTACCATCAATGTATTGTTCACTCAACTAATCATTGTATCAAGATTTGGCATATTATACAAGATCTTCTCAATATTGGTTCTATCGAATGTAATTATTCCATTAAATACAAGCCTACTAATTATAGTCTAAAGATAAAAAATATTTATTGATCCATTTCCTAAACATAATAATCCTAAATCTAATTTGGGGGTGCACCATAATTATCTTGTTGTAATATCTCCACATTATTATTGATCACACATTAATTGCTATGATTGGTACTATTACTACTACCCCCGCTTTGTCAGTTATTGATGCAGGGGCATCTAGTCCCAACATGTACATATGGCTAGAAACATGCAATTTTGGATTGTAGTTACTAAATTTTGGTTTGAAGACTTATTTAGGTAATTTGTAGTCATTTAGGTGTGTTAGGTTGTAGTTAGTCCTTCACAATTTCAAATTTCACATTTCTCTCTAAAACGTACAATTTTAAATTGTGAGGCCATTTTGGCTTTGTCTTGGCATGATAATGTTCTCTATGGGTAATCCAAGATTTTCATGTATGTAAAATTGACCTATGGAGGTCTAGGGATCATGAGTTATGTATTAGGAGTTAAATTTTTAGAATTATAGCTAAGAGATCTAATGTTACATCAATGATTAGCCATGTGACTAAGAGGATTTGGAAGTCCATTTGGTTACAACCACCTCTTGGGGTGTAATAAAACTCTATGTAACTAATTGTGGCATCATTAGAATGATCAAGTAAGGTGAAAAAGGGCAAGCTTAAGATGTTGGAAGGTGAAAGGATTTATGGTCTTGCAAAACTAGAAATTAACAGTTTGATTTGTGTATAGATGTTGTAATACATGTAATTAAGATTTGGATCTCATGTAAGAATAATTTCTCTGTGTACGTAGAGATATTTTTTCCATGGATTACTTAATCTCATGGTATACTTCATGTTTTCTTTGTATATAATTTCTTGATACTGTGTTTAGAACCTGTTGGCAGAGTGTTTCATGAGCATGCTCAGATCTTCAGTAAAGATTGGAACGAAATTTGTGAAAAGAGACTTGAAAGGTAGACATATAAGTGGTATATAAGACGATTTATGTCCAAATTCATCTTTAGTTAATTATATTATTAAAATAAGAAAGGGTTCATTAGGTTTGTGAAAGTGAGTCAGGGCAGAGCAACTCTAGTAAGCATGTGACAGACCTTTTGTATACAGTCAAGTGAATCAGACTTTCTGGTAACACACATGGATAAATGTAAAAATTGAAGAAAAAATTGAAGTAGAGAACATGAATGGATCTATAGAAACCTCCAAAGACACCTACATGCGAGAAATTAAAGAATATTTCATTAATTATCCTAATAGTCATGTAACTCTTGATTCAAGAACCAGAGCAGGGTGATTTGCATGTCTAAATTGCTAAAGTTGACAAGAGGAGTCCTACAGTTAAATATTATACATGGAAGAAGGTGATATATACCAAAAGTATCCATTTAAGGTCTTGAAACTCATTGATTTTTACAATTAGTGAATTTTAATCGTAACTGACTTCTTAGGTAACCCTAGGTAGGGTTATGACAAAAGTGGAATTTGGGACCTCAAAACTTCTTATCTAAACCCGAAATTGTGTACATATCATATTTTGAAGGTAATGAATTTTTTTTTTGAAGATTAGGAGTGCCAAGGAATTATTAAATTCAAGATAAACATGAAAAAATATTTGCTAAGGAACTGTGACAGTCAATGCACCTAGGGTTTCAACACAAAAGTGAACATGAGAGAAATTCTAACCCAAGAAAATTTATAAAAAATTGAATCCCATCATATTGAAAGGAACTATAATTAAGAATCAAGAATAGCTTGCCCATAAACTACCACAGTTGAAGGGAAATCTTGACAGTTGAGAAAGAGACTACACTTTGATAAGACATACCTAATTGAATAGGGAAATAGTGATTTTTAGAGGAAATATTGTAAAAGAACACATCCTGAGATTTTGTACATTGATATAAAGCCTAAATGGGTATCCAAAGGTGTCATTAAATACTTGATTAAGCTTCTAGAACACAAGATAAGGTTGAAAACCTCCTAATGCATGGCTAGTAGAAGCTAGAGAGGACTAAGGATGAAAAAAGTGTTTTGAGGTGAAGTATTGGGTTTTGAGTATTGAAACTTGAAGCATACCATTAGAGAGATAAAAGAATATTGAGGGTATCTTCAATTGGTTTTGGGAATGTCTGAATACTCCTAACATTGAGACCACCATTGAAATGCCTTTAGAAGCTCCTTATGACAATTTTGACAAAAATGGACTTAAATTGATGATTCCTTCCACATTGTTTCAAGTTAAAGGATGAGTTAGCCTAACATAAGGAGAAAAAAAAGATAAATAAGAATCTAGGTCCAAATATTTTAATAAGTCCAATTTTGACTCTTTAAGGAGGTATTTGAGCTTTCAAGGAGTTATTTTTGTGAGTTTTAATCTAACTTATTGTGTGTAGTTGATGAATGATCTAGCTCTACATCAGTTATTAATTTCAATAAAAATGACATGACACAAATAATTTTGTTTAATACACTTTAAATTCATGCTTCTGTTAATCAACATACAATACCTAATTTTTTGATTGATATTAATACCCCACATAATATGTGCACTCTTGAGTTACTACATTCTATCATATATACTATGAAGCAAGTCATAGTTGATCACAAGAAACACATAGGGCATATTTTCCTCGCTCTCATAGTCATCTCTTCTACATTTGACATCACATTCTTAGTGACATATTCTCTTAGATTATGTGACATGAATGTATGTTTCTCTTGGCTTCACACCTTCGTAGTGATAGGCTTCATGTTGTATCAATGTGTTAATCTCATTTACAACAACCAAGTAGTTATAATTAGGGTTGTTCCACATTTTGGAAATTGGTAAAAAGACTGAGGGTGTTGAAAAAACCCACATCCTTATACAAAGAGCCCCAATGGCTAAATATAACAATGAAGGAAAGAAGAGGAGAAAAACAAAGGAAAAGGGATAAAAGGACCAAGAAGGCCCGAAACAAAGAAGAAAATAAAAGAGACACAAGAAAGGAACAAGAGGATAAGCTTTTGTCCAAAAGAAGCAACAACCTGCATCAACCAGGAAGGAGAAGAAGCACTTCTAGGGTAGTTGCACTCAATAGCAGAAGATGGAAGAACAAAGAGAGGAG
The DNA here is from genome assembly GCA_019776745.2 of Taxus chinensis. Lineage (NCBI taxonomy): Eukaryota > Viridiplantae > Streptophyta > Pinopsida > Cupressales > Taxaceae > Taxus > Taxus chinensis. The sequence goes on from CM034150.1 coordinate 711,223,288, forward strand.
GGGAGATGTAGTTTGAAAAGGCTACAAGACTAAGAAATAAAAAGAGAAGAAAGATATAATGGGGACAAAGAGATACTTGTGAAATCAATGCCTTCCCTTCTTTGAACACACTAATTTCCATTTCTCTTACAGAAGCATTTATGAAATAAGAGGATTGTATTTTGAAAAGTCCAAGGCTGAGGATCTAGTAAGGGGAAGGGAATTATCCTTATCCGAGTTGGAGTGATCAGATTCATGGGGCCGCTTTGGCTCTGGAGAGGGTCCTTTCAAAGAGGAAGAGATGACTAGTAACTACCCAACCATTTTAGCAGGAGCTAAATCTGAAAGGCATGTAACTAAAGGGATAGAAGCTGAAGCAAAAGGGGCTGTAGCTACAACTAAAGGGGTTGTAGCTGTAAATCCTTGATCCTCTAAGTCAGTATCATATTCTTCTTCTGAATCATTTTCTTCTTCTAAATCTGGTGGGTTCCAATGCTTGGGAATCACTCCTTTTTTTTCGAGGGGCCTGGGTTTTCTTCTGAGGACATGCAACATGGAAATGACCCGATGTTATGTAATTTCAACATCTGAAAGCTGTATTTTCATAGTTGATAATATCAGGAGTAGCTTGTATCACCCATTTTGAGGGTCATCCTATCCGAAAATCCCTTACTGAGATCAACTTTGACATAAATCCTAACAAAAGTATACAATCCACCCCATAGCCTTTGGCTATCTTCTGTGATGAATCGCCCTAGGAGATTACCAATCTCCTTAAGTGAGAAAAGAAAATGAAGGGGAATATTTGGTAACCTTACCCAAACTGGAACCTGCGTGATGGAGAAGGTATTCAGGTCAAAATCTTGAAACCAAGGGGTAGTGAAAAGTCCCACAGAACCCCGAGAACTAAGGACCCTCGTCAATAACTCTCTGGTAATATTTTTGATCATTAAAAAAGACAATGAAGAAACCTCAGGTACAAAGGTAAAATCTATAATTTTTTGTCCATGATGTGTGAATGCATTGGACTACTATGTTAGACGATGACCAAACACCATTAAATTTGCATATCATTTCCTTTGATTTAATGTCTTGCAATAGGTTTAAATATTTTTCATTCTTGATCTCCAAGACTGGGTTTTTAGAGGCTTGCTCAACAATGTAAGATGGGGGGAAGAGGATATTCTAGAGATTTTTAGGCATTTTAAAAGAATGCCTCTTTGAAAGAGGCAGAGCTACGATCCTTTGCCCCTCCCAAAATAAAACTAGTCATAAAAATCATGGAATCCCAGACTATTCCATGGGAGATGAGCTTAGAGGCTTTCACAAGTGGTTTGCCAGCAAAAACCAATCCAAAATGCCCAATCTTATAAGACAATTTATGTGCAAGAATATATTTCAAATCAATACCTTGAGAAAGTTGGTGGATCCAAATGCACAAGGTATTACCATTCAGGGTGCAAATAAGGACTTGTAGCATATCTGAGTCGTTTCCAAGGGTTTATGATAAATTTGTAGTAGGGTTCCCTAAATCATATTCCTCTCACTGAGTAGAAATGCCCACACATCTAGTAGCATGTTGGGCCAAAAAACCATGGTTTTTGTAGACACCTATAATTTGACCTGAACAATTTAAATACTTAAATTGTGCTAATTATCCCCTTCCCAAAAATTGACGACATATCGTCAATAATGCTCATCTTATCCTTCTATCATCGGTAATTAATTACAATAAGTAATTAATAATTATTCTATTCAAAAAATACCCTAATTAACGACCTTCTATTAATTAATCCTTCCTTTTATCTAGACTAATTAATTATTATTAATTAATTAGCTTCCCCTTTCATTAAATCAATAAACCATTATTTATTGGATTTAATCCCCTTCTATGGTCTAAATCATACTAACTATTCCTCTAAAAAGATTTTATAAGCTTGCACACCTATTAATTAATCACTTTGATTAATTAATAAACCTCCTTTATCCACATGAGTCACTAAGGGACAAATTAAACTCTCCTAAAGTTAACTCAACCCTTTCTAAACCCCCCTTATCCACAACTAACTCAACATCTCTATTATCCCACATACAAAGGGATGTAGAGATTCCTCTATCCATTGGGCTATATAAAGAGCCCTCCTCCTAGTAACACCTAATTCTTGAGAAACAAAAGAAAACATATAGTACATACACTATAAGCCTTTTGTCATCCTTAAGCATTTCACCATTAGAAGAGCTAATCCTCATTCTTGCATGTCATCCATTTAAGATTTTGGGTCATATGGAAATAATCAATGTGGTCTTGTAGCCATGCTTTGATGAACTTCCATTCCTAATCCCTTAAAGATCAAACAATCAACTTTGATTGCCATGAATCTACCTAGGTTCAATTTAGTTGTTTTGGTGATTTAAAGAGTGGAGGTTTTAATAATTAACATGTTGATTTGATTTGCATTTCAAAGTTATGATGCAATAATGTTGTTATTTAATCTTCCTTAGCTCTTAACATGATGGTGTTTAGATTTTGATTTAACTTTTTTATTAGGACTACTAGGTGTAAGTTCTGATTTTCTTAACTTAGTTAAACAAAACCATGCACACATTTGGCATGCTCGGTGGGAGGGATCCTTAGTCCCTTAACATTATAGCTTGAATTCTATTATTTTTGGCTAACCTTTTATATACACATATGGCAAATGATGTTCAATTTCTTAAGGATTTTGCTAGTATTATATGTGTAGGTTCTCATTTAGAGCTATCATTCTAATGGGTTGTTGTCAATTTCGAGCTAACTTAATAAAATTTGAAGTGTTGTGAGATTTTTGGCGTCTTTGGCTATATTTTGACTATGAGGAGGGGCATACTAACCCTGGCATAGGCACCTCTTGGGTGGACACACTAACCCTGGCGTAGGCACACTGTCAGATCGGAGTTTTGTATCTCTATTTGGCTACCCTGGCGCACATACCCTAACCATGGCGTAAACACACTAACCATGGCATAGGCACATCAAACCTGTTGCAGACACTCTGTTCATACTGTACCTTCACTGCAGTGGGAAAACCTGTCAGGCTGGTGCACATACCATAGCCCTGGCGCAGGAACCTCTCACGTGGCACAAACACAATGTCAGAGTGTTGTATCCTTGTTTGGCTACCCTAGTGCACATACCCTGATCCTGGCCATGACACCTCTGGGTGGCGCAGGCACACTGTGAATCTGAAAAACACAGAGGGGCGTATTTACCCTAACCCATGTGCACATGCCTAAACTAGTGCACAGGTACTTTAGTTTGAATTGGCCTGCACATTTCAGTTTTCTCAAATATTGTGTGTTAAAGTGCTAACTTCTTTGCAAGTTTTATCTAATTAATGCCTATTTTTGTAGGGTATGTTTACATGTTTTTTCTAGACTAGATAAACTTTGTATTCTTGTTTATAAGAGTAAGGTCATGTATGCTCTTCCCTCACATCCTTTGGGGCGATCTTGGGAATCAGAAACAATTCTTAGGTCTTTTTACACTTTGAAAATGTTGAGAATGTCCTAATTGAGTAGAAATGAGTTAAATTGGTGTGTTTTGAATTAATTATTTTCCATTTGGTAAAATTCTTGGAAATGTCACGTATGCTCTTCTCTTGCATCCTTGGATGATCTTGAGAATCAGAAATGATGTTTAGTCTTTTTATGGAAAACCACTAACCCGTTGTGTAGAACCAAAACACACGCTTGTCAAAGAAAGGTGGAGTTGAAACAAAAATCAAACTACTAATACAGTTTCTGTGCAGGTTGCCAAAAGGTGTTCAAGCAAACCACATCAAAATTAAACAAGATAAAAAGAGCACCACATTCAAAACACTGTATTTGCAGGTTCGGATAAGGGTACGTCCCATCTGCTTAAAACTAGGACATAACCCCTTTGGCATAATCCTTAAGCTACAACAATGGGGGTGGTCCTAGGAACCCCAAAGTAGTCCACTCAAGAGGGAACCTTGTGGATGAAATGGGAAGTGCTCCACACAACCTACTTGACTAGTTGTTCCTTGTGAGTTAGTGTTACTGGTTGTCAGTATGACAACCCCAGTGATAGTACATGTAGACACACTAGTTTCCTACTGTGCTTGAAGGGGGTAAGGTAAAGCCAAGATACTCCCAAATTAGTCATTGCGACTTTTTGGGTAAATCGAGCTCGCTTAAGACAACTTTGTAACACCTAGGAAGAGAGAACCACCTTGGAAGATATTCTTTGACTAGGAGACCACTTTTACCATTTCAAAATAGTGTTGAGTTGTGAGCCATCATTCATCATGAAACGTGGGAAGCGTTACTTTTGCTTAGTTTTTCACTTGTCTTAAGGTGAGGTGAAACTCTGCCAAAGTAAAGCCAACATTTTTCATCCCCATTTTGATCTACTTCCTTCACTTTATTTTGACACTTTGCTGATGAAAAGAGGAGTGACTACCTTTGCGTTATCAATTTATTGTTTCTGCCACTTTTTTATCCGTTTATGCCAATCCATGTTTGTGGCTGGGTAGGTTAAACATCTAAAGTGTGTGAAGATACGTATTCATATCATTGGTCACCTTTTTGATCTTGATACCCACGTTAGGCTCATCATCATAGTTAGGTGTGGTTCATCATCTTGAAGTTCCTTGGAAAGGTTACCTTATTTATATCGTATCACCTACAATTTTGGTATTTACGTCTTGTTTCTTGTAAACTTGACCTAAATATTTGCATTGTAAGGCTATGCTATACACACTTTAACAATTCTTAATTTATACTCTAAGATTTTAGTTTGATTCCATTAATACCTCAATTTTCAAAAGGTGCTACATGTTTCTACTTGTGTGTGTTATATCAATATCATCTTGATATCAGTACCTTACTTTCTCACAAATTTTTGTTAACATATCTTGGTGACATTGTTGTGTCACTTGCAAAAATCATAACTAGCACTTTTTGGGATATAGGTATTAATTGAATTTTGAGCTTGCTTCTAGTATACCTTGTTAGGAGGTCGCATTAACTTCTTGTTATTACTTACGCCTTGTTCATGTCTTTGAACTCGACATAAGTAGGGACATCTTCGTTAATTATCTTACAACACTAACTACCTTTTTGAAACAAACCTAGGAAGTACTATCATTCGATTGATACGCTTGATGTCAAACATTGTATCATTGTTGACTCATGCAATTTTTTGGCCATCACTTTATCACATTGGTACTTTAACATTTATACTCATTCATATTCTTGGACATTATTTTTACATTTCACTTAGGTTTGATCAGGAAATATTTGAATGCATTCACAAGACACCTTAGTGAAACTGTTACACATCATGGCCCCTAAAACAAGATTGAGGGCTCAAAATAGCAAAACATTAGAAGCAAAACAAACACAAAATTGGGAAACCTCAAACCAACAGGGGTCGAATCCCTTTTATTAGCCATGATCTTGGGCCTTTATTCTCCATGGAGAAGGAAGTTGACGAAATGATAGATCATTGTGGTGATGAGCTAGAGATCACCACATGCAAAATTCAATTTCGATCCTACCTTGTTAGATGAATTCCTTTTTTGAAACAAGGATAGGGTGCTAGCATGACGTTAGTGGAGTTAGTGGGTTAAAATTCCTACTAAACATGATAACAATCCCACCTATAAATGATGATAATGACGAGGAGAAACCTCTTATCAACATGGATGATATTTTAACACATGGACATGCTTCTACCTCCAATGCGGGAAAAATGTTAATGTAGTGGGACATATAATACCCTTCATTAAAATTCTACGTAAAATCAGGTTAGAACATGAGAATGTTGAATAACCTCCACATTATGAAGAAGAAGAGGAACCTTTGGAAGAAGAAGTCACTATTCAACAACAAATTTGTAACCTTAGTCGACAACTAGCCTTGTTAACCTTTTAGGTACAAAAGGAAACAAGCAAGAATGTCCAAAAGACAAAACCTAAGGTCAAAAATCAGTTAACTTCGTAGGGAAAACTAAGGAGGGGACAATACAGAGTACAGTCGACGTGTATATACCTGATTTCCCCATGTAAAGAACAATTATTCACACAAGAAGTAAAATCTATGAAAGTGACACTCGCAATCCTTCAAGAGAGCAATGTAGGGAGCATAAGAAAATATAAATATGAAGAACTATGTCCCCATCCGTTTGAAAAAGCTATGACACTTCAAACTCTTCCCTAAAAAATTTGACATGCCGAAATTAGAAAAATAAAGAGGAAAGGGAGACCCACGAAGATCATGTAAAGGATTTCTATATGGCATGTCAAGAGGTGTCCTATAGCGATAATTACCTCATACGAATCTTTCCCAAGAGTCTAGGAGGCCAAGCCTTAGAGCGGTTTACTCGTTTACCTCGGGGGTCTATTTTTACTTGGCCAGAACTGGTAAAGAGGTTTGTGTGACACTTCTCATACAATATAGAAAGTGATATCACCATGGCAGACTTGTGCGGCACCAAACAACATCCTAACGAGACATTCGCTAGCTTCTTATAATGGTGGAGAGGGATAACTAGGCTGCTTCCCTTGTGCATTCCCTGAAAAATAGCTGGTAAGTATCTTTGTGCCCAATCTAAATCCAGACATCACTTTCCACCTTCAAATGCATTATGTTTTCACTTTCGAGGAGTTCATTGAAAAGGGTGTTCAAATAGAGAAAGCCCTTATTGCCAAAGGAACTCTTAAGTCACAATGCTAAGGATAACTAAAGTGTTAAACCTACGGAGAAGTCCAAAATTATTCAAAAAAAATAAGAACAGTGGTGGGAGACGGAATCACATATTCAAAATGCATACAAACGGTTCAAACTAGTCAACCTTTTAAACCGATCAAAGGACCTATTCAACGACCACCTAAACATGGAGAATGTTCACTCCTCTTAATGAGCCTTTTCCGGTCATATTGAAACAATTGGATGCAACTCACATGGTGACTTATCCCATGACACAACCCTTTGATGATAATGCTCCAAAACCATCATGGAACAAAGAGCATGACTATTGTGAATTACATCATGTCAAGGGACACAAAAGAGAAAAATGTCTACGACTTCGTCACTACATCCAAGACCTTAGCGACAATGGGGAGATAGAAGTGGATAACTTGGAAAAAACTAAAACGTCTAATGCAAATATGGGGATATACAAAGAACCATTCCCTAAACATGGTAAGTCAAAGGAGACAAATATGGATTGAGGAGAGTCATCCCATAGTTATAAAGTAGAAAATTATCTGTATGCCAAGAAGGACAATAATCATCATGATTCGCTCATTGGATGTATCCGCTCTCATAGTGACCATGTTAATACTATCCGGATCAAAGGGAACGATTGCACTACAATAACAAGGCACGCCTGTCTCATGATCCTTGAACCCTCTCTGTTAACCCCACAAGATGGTAGGTATAAACTTTTGGAACAACTCGAGAAGATGTCTGCTAAGATTTGAATATTAGATCTTCTTAAAATATCAAATATACACAAAGACATATTAGATAAAACTCTTCAAGGGTCTGGAGTACCAATGGAAGTAGACCCTTCACATCTTTAGGCCGTGGTGGCAAACATTTCACCAAATAAGCACATCTCCTTTAGTCATAAGGAGCTTCCTAGTGAGGACCCCATGCATAATCTTCCCCTATACATAGAGGTATTTTTATCCATAGAAAGATCAAATGGGTGCTTGTGGAAAAGGGTCAGGTTTGAATATTTGCACATTAAAATTGATTAAGCAATTGGGATACACAACGGAAGGTCTAGAGTCTTAAATCATTACCATAATCACTTATGAAAATTTAGAAAGGGAATCAGTTGGTACAATCACATTACCAATGGAAGTCAGACCCACTTGTCATCACATGAAGTTTCATGTCCTGGACTTGGAACTCCCATATAATATGCTTCTAGGTCAACCATGGATTAATGCCATGCAGGCCATGCCATCAATGTTCCATCAATGCATCAAACTAAAACACGAGGGACACACTGTCACGATATAAGGAGATCCAAAACCCTTCGCTCACTGTAGAGATCTCAATAGCTTTATGTGTAAAGGTGCTTATACATTTCCCTCTGCTGATATAGTTGTTCCTCTTCAATATGAATCTATGGAGTCCCAAGTAGATTTAGATTCCCTTAGTTCTTGTGCCCATGGTGCCTCTACATCAACTTCCCCTTTTGATTCATGTGGGAGATGAAAGTTTTGGAATATGGTTGTGGGGAGTATAATGTGCAACAAGCCCTTTTAGTTTCAGACCTCTCATTGTCACCTAAAACTAGAGGCCAACCCAACTATCGTTTCAAACGACCTAGAGATGAGCAAACTATTGGGTCATTTTTACCTGGAGGCTTGCTGGCTGAAGAGAAATTTTTGGATCCACCTACGATTTGGGTCCCAGAAGATGCTCAACCAACTTGCTACCAAACTTGTGAGTATGATAAATCTAGCTGAATGATGTATTCTATGGGATACAAAGGTCTAGGATGCGGAAGGAATGAGCAAGGACAGTGAGAATCAGTTCCTCTCCCACATTTTTAGATGAAAAGGTACGACATCGACATTCAGCCCTATGGGTCACATCCCAATGATCAAGATTCCACATGTTCTAAGTGCTAAGATAGATCTAACTATTTAGACATCGATACAGATTCCCACTGTAGCCAATACGAAGATCTTGCCTTCCATGAACCTGTTCATGAATACTGCTGTCCTCACCATAACCCCTACTGAACCTAAAATTGACCTTGTCTACCCTTTCCTTGTTAAATGGGACCAACAACGTCACATGCCACTAGATCTATTTGAAAATGATGAAGCTATTGTAGAATTCATGGGCATTTGGGATACAATCCCCATTGGAGATCACAAAAAGGGTTTTTACATTGACTTAGATACCTGCACCTACTTCAGAGAGGAAGTTGAGCTTTATGGTCAACAAAATTTAAGAAAAATTGAGGGAGAAAGTTCCAATGAAAAGAATCAAAAAAATTCAAAGTCCAAGTTGCACAGTGAAAACCTCTTTGAGGCGCTGGTAGACAATAGAAGTGACCACACCAAGGATGAAAATCCCGTGGAGACATCCTTGGATGAAGACCCCAACCTTCCTCCTAACCCTGCTCCTATGGAGGATTTGTCAAAATTACTGGTAGAAGATACCATTGATGTAAACATTGGCATAGAAGATGACCCAAAAATAGTCAAGTTGGGAGCTTTACTCTCAGCACGGGAATAAAAAAAATTCACCATGTTTCTACGGGAATTTATAGATGTGTTCACATGGTCCTATAAGGATATGCCACGCTTGGATCCAACTTTTGTCATGCACAACTTAGTTGTACATGCAGAAACCAAGCCTATCAAGTAAAAGCTCAGAAAGATGCACCCGAGGGTGGATCTCCTGGTTAAGGAAGATTTAGAAAGACTGCTTATGGTAGGATTCATTCGACCTATTGATTACTCCAAATGGATATCCAATATCATTTTGGTACAGAAAAATCCCGTTGGGATCAAAATCTGCATAGATTTCAGAGAAATAAATAAGGCATTCCCTAAGGATGGTTTTCCATTGCTTAATATTGATATGATTGTTGATTCAACTGCAGGATATGAAATGATATCTCTTATGGATGGATTTTCAGGCTACAATCAAATCAAGATAGCTGATGAAGATCAACACAAGATGAATTTTACAACTCCTTGGGGTACCTTCTGTTATCAGGTAATGCTTTTTGGTCTTAAAAATGTAGGAGCTACCTATCAAAGGGAAATGGCGGTGATTTTCCATGATATGATCCATGATATCATGGAAGACTCTGTGGACAATATCCTCAGGAAATCCAAGACAAGGGAAGATCACCTTGCTATTCTATGGTGTATCTTTGAATGCCTACAAGAGTACAAGGTCCATCTAAACCCAAAGAAATGTGTGTTTGGCATGCTATCAAGAAAATTGTTTGGTTTCATTGTATCACGAAGAGGGATTAAGGTAGATCCCACTAAAGTTACTGCTATTACTGAAATGCCTGCTCCCAAAAAAATTAAGTAGTTGCATAGCTTGCAGGGAAAGATACAAGATATTCATCGCTTCATCTCCCAACTTGCCAAAAAATGTCATTCATTCACTCATATGATAAAAAAATATGTTTCCTTTATCTAGGGACTAGAGCAACAACAGGCCTTCGCCTTGCTTAAGTAATACTTGGCCAATCCGCCTATCCTCATGCCTCCAAATCCTGGTGAGCCACTCCTGCTTTATATCTCTACTCCTTAATTTTCTACTGGTGTGCTAATCGCCCAATATGACCTTGGCCACAAAGAAAAAGTAGAATATTACCTCAGTCATACTCTCATCTCTTATGAGATCAACTATCCCCAAATTGAAAAAGCTTGTTTGGCTGTATTTTTTACCTTCCAAAAACTTTGCCATTACCTATTAAATACCAAAACCAAGATTATATCAAAAGTTGAACCAATCAAATAATTACTATCTAAACCCTCCCTTACTGGTAGAATGGCTAATTGGATCATTATACTAAGTGAATTTGACATCGAATTTATGCACCAAAATTTGGTCAAGGGACAAGTACTTGCTGATCAATTAGCAGAAGCACCTTTACATGGAAATGAACCCGTGAATCAGGATCTTCTAGATGCCTCATTACTGTACATTAAAGAATCTGTCATGTGGCAGGTACACTTTGATGGATCTTTTACTTTTCATGGTTCAGGGGCAGGTGTGGTCCTCATTACTCCTTCTGGCGACCCCATACCTCAAGCTTTTCACCTTGATTTTCCTTGCATTAACAATATCATAGAGTATGAGGAACTCATCGCTGGGATGGAGCTTGCCATCAAATAGGACATTCATCTTGTTAAGATTGCTGGTGACTCACAGTTAATCATCAAGCAAGTCAATGATGAGTTCAAAATTAAGAATGAGAAACTCATCCCTTACAAGAAGCTGGTAGAAACATTGAAAGAGTATTTTATGTGCATCACATTTGAACAGATTCCAAGAGCACAAAAATGATCTACACACACTATGGACCGTAGGTTCTATGCTCTGCATTCCTCCAGAAAGTAATGATATGCCATTCTTTGTGGAAAATCTACACCAGCCTGTATATGACATGCTAGAATCCTATCTTACTTGTGATGTTGTTAGTCTCAATTCCCCATGGTATAATCCCATTTTCACCTACCTTAAAGACAACACATTCCCTCCTAACATATCCCATCCTGAAAAACAAATCCTCATCCACCAGATAGCTCATTATACCCTTTTAGGAGGTACGCTCTATCGTCGTGGCTATGAGGTGAATCTGTTACGTTGTCTCGATATGTCAAAGTCATTCCAAGTGATTAAAGAGGTGCATGAAGGGGTGTGTGGAGCCCACACAAACGGGATGGTTCTAGCCAAGAAATTGTTGAGAGTAGGCTACTATTGGCCTACCATGGAAACTGACTGCTGTAACTATGTGTGGAAGTGTGTACTCTATCAGAAGTATGGAAATTTCATCCATGCCCCGTCACAACCATTACAACCCATCACGACTCCATGTCCATTTTCCAAATGGGGACTTGATTTAATAGGGAAGCTTACCCCTAATTCATCTAATGGCCACACACACATCATTACAACTACTGAATATTTTAGCAAATGGGTGGAGGTTGTCCCTTTGACCTGTATAATGGGTGCTCAAATTTCCAAATTCATCATGAATCATATTATTTTCCGGTATGGCATTCCTACAGCCATAGTTAATAACAACATAAAATCATTCAAGAATAAGAATGTGAAGGACCTTTGTCATCACTTTCAAATAAAATTGAAGTGGGCTACGCCGTATTATCCACAAGCTAATGGGAAAGCTGAAGCCACTAACAAAACATTGGTTCAAATCATAGAAAAGATGGTGAGTAAGACATGTTGCAACTAGTGTTTGCAAATTCACCCAACTCTTTGGGCTTACAGGACCTCTATTCGCACTCCTACTGGTGCAACACCATATTCTATGGTATTTGGAATGGAATCTATCATCCCATTAGAAATCGATCTCCCTTCCCTATGAATCTCTCTTAGGGATTATCTAGACAAGGATGAGGATTACATAGTGGATAGGACGACAAAGTTGGAACTCTTGGATGAGAAGCACATTTATGCCATAAATCATCTTAAAGTGTATCAGAATAGATTCTCTTGCAATTAAAAAAAAAAATCATACCTCATTAGTTTGAGGTTGGTGATTTGGTCATGAAGGAAAATCAGTTCAACACAAGGGCGGAAAGAGAGAAGAAAGGAAAGTTTGAACCGCATTGGTTAGGACCTTATGTCATTATGGCAAAGTATGCCATAGGAGCATACAAACTTTCCCACCCCAATGGCGATGAGCTCTGCGAGCCCATGAATGCCATGAACCTTAAGTGGTTCTATGCTTAAAAATGGCGTGAAAATAAGAAAAGTAAACCAAAAATAGGGTAAAAATGATCAAAATACAAAAAAATTAAAATAAGAGAAAAAGTAAAAGAGAAAACAGGTCATCCATAAGTGAAAACCATGCAATTGTGGCACTTTAGAGAAGTCTTTGGGTGAAAACCAGTTTCTGGCGCCTTGGGAGGATTCATTGTTCACAAGCATCTTGTATCTGTAGGGTACTTTTACTTAGCCTAAGGCTAGTTCCACATCTGCATCTAAGATTCCCTGTGAGCCTAGTCTTGTCAAGCATTGATCCAGATTTTTCTCCTTTTGTTAGTCTGTGAAGGGATGATCTTTTTCTATTCCCCATCTCATGTTAGGGGCACTTCTGCAATTTCACTTTCCTATTTATAAGTATGTGGCATTGGACCTTGTATATTCCTAGTCTAATGCTGGGGGCATCCATGCTTTCTTGGCTACTTGTGAATATCTTCGGAAAATGTTCATAAAACACAAAAAAATTTAAAAATGTTCAAAAAATCAAAACAATAGAAAATTGTTTCACAAAACTCTAAACAATAGAAAATTGTTTCACAAAAGTCAAAACAATAAAAAATTGTTTCAAAAAACTTTAAACAATAGAAAATTGTTTCACAAAAGCCAAAATAGTGGAAAATTCTTTCACAAAACAATCTTACAAAAACATTCACTTTATTTTACTTTCATTATCTCGTTTCTTTCTTTGCTTGTTTGCTTGTATAGTCGCTTCATGTTTGTACATTTGTATAGTTTGTTGCTTAGACATACTTTTTTAGGATTCATATTTTCTTGCTTAGATCAAATTTATTCTTGCTTGTGCATATTGAAGTGTGTTTTTGCATGCTGGTGAATCATAGTAAATTGTTGTGTTGGTTCATTATGTTCTTTGTTAGAATTTGATTGTGTTTTCTTGTTGCATGTGCATTGTTTTGTTATCACATCATCATATTTCCATCAATATCATCACATCTAACATTATCTATACATCATATATAAAGAAAAATCTAAGTATACATCATACATGAATGCTAAGCTAATCATCACATATTGTATCATCAAATGGGGGCAAGAGGGATCGAAAATATCAAAATCTATCCCCCCCACACCCATATCATCATATCATCTCATCTACTAAATCTAGCACATCACATGAGTAATAAGTTTTGATATCATATGTATATCTACCATCTAAAAATCAAAGCGCATGCGATACATCAAAAATCAAGAGACATGTACATATGAAATAAAATTAGCTAACATCATAACACATCCATATACCCATGTAATCAATCAAAAGTAACAAATAATATCCATCATCTCATAACACATGTGTCATGTCCAAAATGTCCATATATATATATACATGTGTGGTATGTCTATCTCAACAAATATATACATCATCAATACATCAAAAATGCCTTCATCTAAGGCATACATCGAAAATTCCTTCGTCTGAGGCATACAAAAATGATGGTATATGTCGATCAAAGAATACAACTGCCTTCATTATAGGCATATGTCAAAACTTCTATACATAAAGAATGATGTAAATCGAGCACAAGATGCTCATAGCCTTCATCAAGAGGCAAATGTATCAATATAACATGGATCAGGGGTGACTCAGATGGGCTGGCTGGTCTGCCCCATGGTGGAGGCATATCATGGGTGTCGTTTAGTCCTACAGACTACCCTTGTGGCTTCTCCACCGAGGCTTGAGACCTCTCTAACCTCATCTCTCTAATCGACTGCTAACTATAAGAAGGTTCCCACCACTTAGCTAGAACAACCTCATAGTACAAGGATTACTAATACAAGGCTCTACCCTTTGCTGTCACTAAATCTCTATGAGTGTGGGCCGTCACCACTATGCCATCTGTGTGTTAGAAGGATGCTATATCTACTGATAGTCGAGCAACCTCGGCCTAACCCACAACCCGCTCTATCCTCAGTTGATCTCTCTCCAGTATCACGGGCTGTAGCTAAGCCTGTGTCTACTATAGTAGGCTTGTCACCTAGGCCATCTGCTGTATCTGCTAAAAGTGAGCAGATCCATTTCCTCCCTAGGATCTGGCCTGTTCCCACTTTGCTGTCACTACCAAAATACGAGATTGGGCCTAATCCTTATTTGCTATAACCTGCTGTAGCTGCTACTGTAGGGTGGCTATCTGTACCACCGACTACACCAGAGGGGCTTGTCCCTGTATCTGTCCATGTAGTTGTTTGGAGGCCTATCCCTAATCTTGTAATATAAGCCTGGGAACCTGTACATGTGCATGTACTGGTCCCTACGGCCTCTATCCCTGCACTTATACTACACCCTACCCGTCATGTGTCTGCCCATCAAATGGATCATATGGGTTGTGGGTTGTTGTATCCCCCCTCATCACTGCTGTAAGGGAGCTATGGTGGTGGCCGAGTGCCTACTGCCCATGCCTCGTCTGGAATAGTCAAATGCTAACCAATCCATGTAGTCAGCCGTAGTACTCTAGTCTCTAATATGTCAGGCCGGGTCCCATGCCTGTGGTGCCAAATGTAAAAAACTAGCCCTAGATCGAGCCACATGTATGTGTGGCCCCATAGTTTGCCTCTCAGCATCTCGGCAGGCATACCACAAATCTGGCTATGGAACCCCCTGCACCTTGCCTAGTTGTTGCTGATATCGGTCTACTCTGTATAAATCTATGATGTAGCTATGACTACCAAGAAGAAAGTGCTCCACTGCACAGACCCTGAGCTCTGATCCATCCTCTGGCCACTGTATATGCATGTAAGGCCTCCATATAATGTCTCTGTCTAACAGCTCATCAAACTCTCGTCCATAATGGTATAAGCTTCTGAGGTGCCCTCATACGTCATCACTTACAGAAACCCAAGCCATGTATGTCAGCTCCTCCAGGACTCGGATATGTAATCTACCTACAGGACACATGATAGCTATGTGGTCCCAAGACAAAATATATAGTAAAGAATTTGGCTGCACTATCTTCTGACAGTGGTATGTAATCAGGTGCAGGTCCTAGTATAGATGTGTAAGTATGTACTGGCCCCACCAATAGTGCTCACCATTGAAAATACCATGAACCAATGTCATTAGACCCATAGGGAAGGATGTCCATGTCTTATCAATGAGAAAAACACACTAATAAGTGACATCACATATAGCGGCCCTTGGTGGAATGTTAGATCAGCTATGCACTCATGCAACGAAACTGCCTTGCCATCATGGGGTATCTCATCATGGTCAAACAAGTTGTTGATTGCTGCCCTGATCCACCCAAGGTCGCTCAGGTACTTGATCATTGAGCCTACAATAGGTATGCACAGGATCCACCATACATCCTCCAAAGTAATTTTCATCTCTCTTAGCAGGAGCCTAAAACATTGGCTCTCGTTGTGCCACCGTTCAATCAATGCAGTCAGTAGACTATGATCCACTGTGATGGAAGGCATCCAGGATATGGGGCCTAGGCCCACTGCCTCTAAAAGTATCGCCTTTGTGCGTCGATCTCATCGGCGCATGCTCCCCTCTAGCTCTGCTATGCGGGTGTATCGCTCTCACATTTGTAGCACAGGAAACCATCTTTGCAAAACGATTTATACGTCAGCTACTAACATTTCTTCTAGGTCTTTCCTATCATTCTTTAGGGTTAACCCAAAAATCCTAATTTCCTTCTAAGTGTCATCATTTTTGGCATTTTTCTATCTCCCCTTCATCTAGTCAGTGTTCTTGCACACCCTTTAGGGTGTGTGTGCCTCCTTTTTGGTGTGCACACATGTGTGCATCTACCTAGAAGTGCTTGCACCATCAT
The DNA here is from genome assembly GCA_019776745.2 of Taxus chinensis. Classification (NCBI taxonomy): domain Eukaryota; kingdom Viridiplantae; phylum Streptophyta; class Pinopsida; order Cupressales; family Taxaceae; genus Taxus; species Taxus chinensis. The sequence continues at coordinate 711,239,568 of CM034150.1, forward strand.
TTGGGTACATGCGCGTGCGCGCAGGGACTCATAGTGTGTGCATGCCATCATATTGGTGCCTATGCATGCACACATGCACTCTAAGGGCACATGTGACATCATATCAGTGCCTGTGCATACACGCATATGTTCTAAGGGCACTTGCACCACCATTGGGGTACCTTCACCCCCATGCATGTGCGCTTGCACAACCCTACCTTTATTTCCTACTTCTAGCATTAATTACAAAATTAACGAAGAGGGTTAGGCTACTCACTAAGACACCATCATCCACATGCTAATTGTATCCCCAAACTGTGTCTACTCATCTCAAGCAGTCTCGTGCTCTCACCATCGTCCTCATCATTGTTAGAGTTTCGCAGTAAAAACTTGGTAGCAGTTTGTTCACTATTACCTCATGAAAGAGAACAAACACTCGATCCAGAGATTATAGAAACAATGACCAAAAGGCATAGGGCTAGGGAAAAATGAGGTAACAGAAGAGCCCCTAATCATAGTCTTATCTTTAATACTAAGATTTAAAATAGACCGAAAAAACTCTATCTCTACTCATATTTTCCTGTCACCATTGCCCAGGCCAACATCCCAGCCGTCACGATCGGAACATGAACTGCTAGAGTTAAGGTATTCAATAATACTGGAGCTCTCCATTTTCCATTGTAAACACATAATTAAATTTAAACTTTGGATGGTAAACATTTTTACTATACCAGAGATATGAACTGGAGTGGTGGAGGAGCACTTTCTCTAATTAGGATTGTTCTATTCAAGGATCATATCTATCACCATTTTATCTTGGTGTATTAAGTTAATACTCCTAGTACTAGTGTCTCTACATCTCGACCTTTTAATTTTCATGTGAAATTTGGTAGATAACTCCCTTCTAGTGCATACATGCCTAGGTCTCTTTAATCACACATTGCTCCTGGTAGGTCATATAATACTTCTCGTAGGACAACTTATCCTCAGCGATTTACTTAGTAATGTAGGTCACATACCACTCCTAGTATGACACATTCTCCTTGGAATTTGAATAAGTCACCCTTTATGCATGTTACTCATCATAGGTCCTCTTGCCCTAGGTCTCCTAAGGCACATAACATTGATTCAACATATATTATACGTGATCAACCTTTTTTTGTTTTGAAACATATAGGGCATATACCTCCCTCATCCTCTGAGTGTTATATGCATCTTCATGAATCTATTATTGGGTATCTCTTATGCCACCCTTCCTATACATATATTTTTTCAAAACAACTCAAAAAATTTAAGTAATCACATAATACAAAAAACATTCACATATTTGTAAACTTACAAGTCTAGGACATGTTTCATGGTCTTGATTGGATAGCTTGATAACCGTATACATTTTTTTATTACATTGGTTTGATGGCTAGAAAATATTTTCTACATACTCTTTTACACACATGTGTTCATAAGGTATATTGACTGTGATATAGGAAAACACGCAAGATGAGACACATTAACAGATGTAGGATTTGATTATTCCCACTAATGAAAATATGTGGGGGGTATCTTCTACACTACATAATTTTTTTTATTTCATTATAGTTACTTGAAATTTCCTCATCATGTATTATATGTATGGTGTCTATATTATTTCTTGAGCTAACATGACTAACATGTGTCTTGTGCAACACTAACCTATCTTGTTATCTTTGTTTTTACTATCACTATTTTTAATACTTTATCAATTAATTATTATCACTACTAGATTATACAAATATTTCCTTACTTTAATACTATGTTATTTGAATCCTTTCTTATGGTTGAATATTTCCTTGCTCAATTACAATTCTATAATTTCTTACTCTATAAATCCCGAGTACCTTGATTATGTTGTGACAACATGGGTGTCCCTTATTTTTATCTTATATTCCTACTTGTTTCCTTGTGTGTGGCATACCATCCATTTTATTGAAATTATCTTGTGACACTGTGGGCATCCCATGTTTTTGCCTCTATGCCTTGTCTTTTTTGTGTGTTGTCTTGTTTCTCTATATGTGGCACATTGTGCCTTTTATTATGAATTCTTTGTGAAACTATAGGTGTCTCATATTTGCATCTCCATGCCTCCCTATTTCTAATATTATTGATTATATGTCTCTACACTATTGTTTCTATTGATATACCACTACTCATCTAGTTTATGATATATTTGATTTATAAGTTAATCATTTTAATTCTATAATTACTTTGGCTTCTAACTTCATTGAAACTTTTCATTGTTATTTTTATTTCTATATACACACATGTAATTTTTTTTTTTTTGAGTGTTACATGTTTATTTTCTCTATGTTCCTTATTTTCTACCATGCACAACACCTTTTGTTAGTACAAGTTCCAAAATGGTGACCACTATTCCGAGCTTCTATGTGATCCTGCGTAGATTATCATACTTATCACACATGGGCTTCCATATATTATTTTAAGTTGTACACTCAATTGCTTTCTCACACACACCCTAAAATAAATGGGAATTAATCATGATAGATTACATGTCTATAGACATGTTACATATATAGTAATGGGTTTTTATAGGGTTGATATCCTAAAAAACATTCACGTACTAAAATGTGGTAAAATCCAAAAAGGTCAAAAAATGTACATTACAATCATGATTGTGGAGCGGTCTTGACAAGGATGGAATTTCTCAATAAGAGGATTAATTCTTAGGAAAATTTTTAGTTTTCTTATATTCTATTAGCTATCAATAGGCTTCTCCTATAGTTTTAGTTATAGATTACTCAGTGTAAGAGGATGATATAGGTGGCATGAGTACTTAATTATCTGTCTTATACATTTACTCAGTCACAATTTCAAGTTCATAAGGTTTGGGGTATGGACCTCCTTCTCCATTATATTAAACTATAATATTTACATCGAGTCTCAATAGTACAAACACCTTATTAAAGTGTAGACACCTAAAAATGGGTCATAACCCTCTAATCCCTCTCAATTAACACACCCCCCCTTACCATAACCATTTCCATACATTTTAATTTAATTATCAATATTAGGTTAACTTACCACCTCACCTTGGACCCATTCTAAGGCCATTTAACATCTAAGACTAAGTCATTCCCTTCCCCTTAACTAACTAAGACTCTTTCCAAACCTAATATTTATTGCTAACTTCTTCCCTCATCAATTCCCCGCATGTTTAAACATGAACCAAGTCTCATACCCCATAATAAAAATCTTGACCCAAGCCAAAAAGGGAATAAATAGGCTATTTTGAGAGAATTTGACTATTTCCTCCCTAATTGATGCTGGTTATTCCCTAACTGATGCCTATTATTCCTCGACTGACGCTGGTTAAGGAACCGTCATCGATTCCTTTAAAATAAGGATTTTCAACTCATTGCCCGGGTTGGTGGTTCTTTCTTGGGTTGGATTTTGGATTTCATTCACATCTGGGCATTTGATTGAGAATTCAACGATCACAAACACAGGACCAGAGCATTCCAATTCTTTACCAAAAACCAAACTCTTACTTCATAGCCTTGAATCATTCATAGGGAAGCACACATGATTTGTTGTCGTAGCAATGAACCTAGACCTGATTCTTCTACGAGCACCCACCAACCACTACCATTTATCGATTGATAGATCTCCAGATAAGTATCTTAACCAGTTTATTAGTTTCTTAACTTTGGTCTTAGATCTCTTATTGTCTTGTGTTGTATGAATTCTTTCTCACCCGAATACCATTTGTCACCCCATCTACTCCGATACCCTACCAACCTGAACCTCTCTGCCTTCCCAACCACCTATCTCTCCCTTGCTAAGTCTTTACCCAAACCATAACACCTAGCCTAAGCATTTCCAACCACTCTGTGCAATCACAGAGAACATTAACAAAGCTCATTTCTACCTAGGAACCCAATTTCCCCTACCATGATTGGTTAGCCAATCGACATCGGTTATAAACTAGTAAACCGAAATTGATTAGCCAAACCGAAATTGGAAACAAATTAGTGACTGACATAGGTTCCCTAACTGGCATCGGTCTCTATGTCTATAAATTTTCCTCAGACCAGCGAGCTAATTTACCTACCTAAAACCTCTCAAAATTTCCTAGAACCTCACCTAAACCTCCCTAACACACTTTTTCATACCTACATACCTTAAACAACCAACCATCCTATCTAGATTTAGTCTTGTATGCATTTATTTAGACTAGATTTAATTCATTGTGCTAGTGTGAGATAGCTAAATTATACAACTACAATAGGCCTCTTTATTTCATGTTCTTATCGTCACTTAACTAGTTTTAACTGTGGATTGACAACCTTCTAAAAATTACCCCACTTCACTGGATCTAGCTTTCACTAGATAATCCACCACAACTGATATTTTTAATTATATCTTGTGGTCTTGTGATATTTTCAGGTAGTCCTTCCTAGAATAAAAGATCTCTCACAATCGGCTTGATATTCTACAATGCGTGCAACCCTTCTTCTCCACCTCCAAGTATTTCTCACTATACCCAACCTCTTATCTTATCTATTTTGTTTATATGTATGCTACTTATTGGTGAAACATTTTGACATGCCCGATGGGACCCCTCATTGTTTGTGGGTTCTTTTATTCATACAGAATTACATTTTGTGCTTGTTTCCTTTCCGAATATTCACTAAATGTCTCTTTTGGTAATATTCTCTTTCTTCTATTTGCAGTAAAGGAAAGAATTAATTTAGTGCAAATTAAAATAAACCCTTATTTATTTCCTCTTGCTTGCATTAGTGAAAGGACATATTCTTCTCCTATTCATTTATTGTTCTCATCCAACTTCATTTTTCGATTTGGGCTTAAAACTGGTGAATTTCATCCTTGTATTCTTACATTTAGCTCACATAGTTTAAATAACAATCCAATGTAATGGAGGTCATGACCGGTTGAGGATTGGGAAATAAAGCGTAGTTTCACTGTTTCACACACTTCGTTTCTAAACCACATACACAAACAACAAACTTCTTAAACATTCCCCAAATCCCAGGAAGAAGCTATCAAGGATTTAAAAACTCGTTGATAGTGGGGCCTCTCGACACGGAGTTCTAGCCGGATTGTCATATGAGAGATCAGACCTCACATATTGAAAGGTAGATCAAGGACTTCCCCGTAAAAACAAACCTAAAACCATCCACAACTTAATTATAGGTACCTTATATCCCCCCTTTCTATATATTCACAATCATTCCTAAGGCTTAAGCCATCTAAACATTAAAATTTAATTCCTAGGATAACGTGTTTGATAGTTTTTGCTTGTGGATTTTGGAATTTCTTTCTTTTCTTCTACTTTTTGAGGTGTGAGTTCATACTTCATCAATTTTATTTATTTTTTAACACTCAACCATCATAAACCAGTTAGTTTGTGTTCTTTGGTTGTTTTAGACTAGATTTACTACACACCACCTATTTCTTGACTTCTTTTGACCAAATGTAACTCAAAATTTCCAAATTTCTTCATTTTCACAGTAATCGACATCGATTACCTTCCTATTGACATCAGTTCAACAACTGATATCGGTATTTTCATCCAAATGGCACTAGTTCACTGACTGATATCAGTCTCTACGTTTTTGAATCTCTATCAAAAACAACAATCTATTTTCACCTACCAAACTCTTTCAAAATCTATTTCTGAGTTTCTATCACCTTCACAGAGCCTAGAATACCTATTTTTCATCCTCCTACATGGTTTAGACTCACCAATAGGTGCGAACTCCTACTTTTCATTCGAGTTGTATACTATTACCTACTACCCCCTCACCACCTTCTATTTATTCACCAATGGAACCTAATACACCTGTGATCATACCCAAGGGTGATGAATAATTCACTTGATTCCTTGATCACAACATGAAGGCCTTAAAACACTACCTCACCAATTCTTCTACTTGCGACTCATCGGGTCAACCTCTTTATGGAATGCCTACTTCTATACCCCCCAGTTCTACCAGCTTTGCCATATTGGTAAATGCTAATGTAGCTACCCAAACTACTCTAGTGTCAACCAACTCTATCTCACAACTTCCCATTTCATAAGTGACCTTTACACCTTTAGCATCTGCTATCACTCTGACATCTGCAATACCTATATCCACTGCCCCTATTGTGTCATCATAAATATCTTATGTACCCATTCCTACGCAGCCGCCAGTTGCATCGACGTCTTATACACCCTTTTAGAAGTTTATCATTTCTATACCCCAAACTCTTCCACTTGTTACAATGAGGATATTTACACAAGTTCCTCCCACCTACACCATACCTTAGACACAACATATCACCTTCACTTTGTATTCAGGGTATTTTCCCTCCTCTTCTACCACTTCCTATATGCCTACATCTCAATTCGCTTACTCGGAACCACCACATACTGATGTGATTTCCATCACTCACTTATCTTATCCACCCCTATATACCTTAAAGGGAATTACTTAATCAAATCCCACTACAAATATCATTAAGATGATGATGGAAAAAATGTAGAAACTCGAGTCATCTTGTTGGCTAGATTTTCTGCATAGTTGAAAACCTATTCAGTCATGAGATAAATCTCCCTCATTTATCAGCAAGGCTCCCATGTAAAATTTGTCAGTTAAATATGCTAGTATCTATTTGTGGGTATTACTTTAACCATGCGGCTCATGAACCATAGCTGTATAGTTTTACAACAAGTAAGCAACTGTTAAAGAAAGGAAATATCTGATGAAGAAGAAAATAATAGAAAATAGGAAAGAAAGAGGGAATATGTGCAACCTAATCAATAGATTACAGAGTTGATTGTATGCACATAGATATAACAAATATATATTAACATACAAAATTATAAGCAAAGGGAACTTTCAGATCTAGATATAGAATAACGTAAAGTTTATGAATAGATCTAAGGCAAAAAGTTAGAAACAAAATGCACCGTTGACACAAAGTTCTCTGGAAATATGCTCCTTTCTATTCCTCTACTTCAAATAGCTATCAAGGGTTTTAGCACAAAGTTTGAAACACAAGAATGTTGCTTACCAATTCTGATTTTTAACCCGCAGGTTCTTCCTCTATTTATAGTGTATCAAGGGTAATTACAAATAGGAAGCTTTAAAAGAATTCCCGCATGCGGAAGTTATGAAAAGGGAAACAACTGGAAATCTTCCTCCTAGAATTTCTCTTTGCATGACATGCATGATTTATAACTAAAAATATAACCTTCTATTTTGCTTGTCTGCCACCTATCTCTAAGTAATTGACTTCTTCAAGCAATGAATTTTAAACCAATCACTTAAGTTTTATAATTTAATTGATTGCTAAATTACTTTGTCGGAGAAAAGAAGAAGAAAGAGGAAATAAATTAGAAGAAAGCTACAACACTTCCAGTCTTGTTCTCTTTCCATATTTTTCATGCGGTTGACTCTTTTGTCTTTGATTCTCACCAAGCTGAATCTGGAAGTAAGTGACTGTCATTCGCTTGCGGGTATTGTCTTTGCCTTGTCTTCCCTCTTATCTTTGAAGCTTTTACAATTATTCTTCAGTACATGCAAACTAAATTCGATGAAGGCTTCAATTGGAATATTGGGAGCACATACACAAGATCTTGGAAGGAATTCTCCATGCAATGACTTCTACATGGGTTGCGTCAGAAACAAGAGGATGAATTTTTGCCGGAAGCTTTTACAATTATGAGATCTAGATCTATCAATTAAATTGGTGATAGGTTTCAGGGCCTTTGTCTGTATCATTGAATTCAACAAATCTGGAAGCTATGCATGATTATGCTGATCCTTTTCTTTCATCATGCTTCTTCATGGCCGGAACAATCTTTGTCTGAGCTCTTTTTCCTTTAATTCTACCGAAATTCTTTGCAATTGGTGCAGATCTAGCAATTTCTTCAGATTCAAAGGATATATTCAATGTACCTGACATTGATTTACACTCCCTTTCACTTATATGAGCACCTGTAATGAATACCTGTAGTTAATTCAAACAAAGACATATTCTAGAGCATGAACACTTGATTTGTGTCACCAAAAATCTGCATATGAAGCCCGTTGCCCTAAAATTTGAGATTTTGCTTACATGCAAAGCAAGAAAAAATATTATTTAATTCACTAGAGCACTTGTACCAACATGCAGATGCTCAGAATGACCAAAATTAGGCTATTCCAACCATAGGCACCAAAACTGGAAGCTTCCTGACAGTGGAAAATAAACTTTAATGCAAAATCCTCCTTCCTTTGGTGCCAAAATTGTCCGGGCTGCAATCCTCTGCTAAAAGAATTAATTACATATTCATTATGGCAGCCCATGCTTATATAACTCCCAACATTCTATTTTTAATAATTTCCCCTCCTATTCCTGGCAATTAATTAATAAACAATGATGTTTATTCCTCAAAATTGGGTGCCTATTTTTACATGTTGCAAGTTGCCATTAAATAAATTAAATTTATTTATTTTTATCATGCTAGCTTTAGTTCACTTTGGCTTGTCTTCATGCATTGAATTTCCTTCTATTTATGGCACCAAAATTGGGTGAATAAACATTAATAAATATTATTAAATGCATTGTTATTCACCCAAGGTGGGTCACATTTTTTGGTAAGGGTGAATTCTAAAAATAAGAAGTCAACTTCTGATGGGAATTTTCACCCTACACCATAACTCTAAAAATCCCTTCTTCCACTTAAGTGATTTACATTTCATCATGGGAATTTTTACCCTGCAAGGCAGGTATTAAATTCCCACCTGCCCGCTGCTTCTAATTTTCCCACTGCAGCTTAAGTGACTTTCCAAAAAGTGTGACTTGCATTAAAATTAGCCTCCTTTGAAAAAGTGTGACTTGTTTGGGTGAATAAACCTTCTAATGGGAAAATTTAGCCTGCTAGGTAGGCAGAAAATCCCCATCGGTGCTTTAAGTGATTTTTCTTTATTTTATAATGGGAATTTTTACCCTGCAAGGCAGGTAAGAAATTCCCGCCTGCCTATCGCCTCTAATTTTCTCACTGTAGCTTAATTAACTTTGACTTCATGGGAATTTTCACCCTGCAAGGCAGGTAATAAATTATCCACCTTCCTGTTGCTACCAAAAATCCCACTGCAACTTAAACCTATTCATTTTTAAAAAGTGTGACTGGCCTGGGAGAGGCTTTTTGTGCACGACTTCATCATTTTTGGTTAGCACTTTACATTTTGAGGCTGATTCCTTCTGGTGCTGTCTTGGTAGATGATCTCCAGATGCTTCGAGAAATTAAACAGACTATACTTGTGAAAGAATTAACCTAGGGGAATTTCACAAAGAAACAAATGGAGAAAATTGGAGAAAAACACAAAATAAATAAATAAAAGTGAAAAATGTTGCCAGAAGTTGCAGAAAATGCCCTGAATTCATTCACGGTGAAATCCCTAATGAGATGAGTGAATACTGGCATGTAATACTTCAACATGATTCAACCAGAGCACAATAAACTTCAAATGGGGCATTATTTATTCATTAGATAATTAAATAAAAATTTCCTGTAGACAAAACTTGGCGGAGGGATAAAATGAGTTTGGGCATCTGGGTATTTGTTGAAATTGGCTCATATGATTCACTGGGAATATCCTAACATAATACATACATCTTCTGGAAATAAAACAAAAAAGACCCGTTATTTTAAAAAAAAGAACAATTTTTTTTCAAATGGGTACTCCCATATTTTAGGGTGAAATCTATGGACACCACATCCATTTTTGGATATCATAACGTCCTAACCTATGATGAGATTTGCAATGAACCAATCAACCCTTCCATACCCATTCATCCTTATCCCTCGCAATGGGATCTTCCCAAATTCAACCATTTTAACACTAAGGAGGACACCCAACAACACTTACATTCATTCAAACATGCTTGTTATTTGATAGGCCACGACGATGCCTTGCTCCTTAGAACATTTCCCATGTCCCTGTCAGGACCCGCCTTAGATTTGTATAGTGATTTTCCCAAGCACTCGGTCTTTTCCTTCAACCAATTGGCCTAAACCTTCCTTGATCACTTTTCAATCAATATCTCTAACAAGGTCTCTATGACGGACTTATATTTTATTCACCAATATGACGATGAGTATATTGTTGATTTTGTCACATGTTGGTGGGGCCTAATCAATCAACTCCCCTTTTCTACACCACAGCCTGAACTCATAGAGTTGTCTACCAGTGTGTGTGCTAGACACATTTCCCCAACTCTTCAAGTTCAAACATTTTTTTACATTTGATGAGGCCTTCACTATGGCTAGGAAGCTTGAAATCCGCACCCTTGAAGAAGAGAAACTTAAATTGTGTAACAAGAATGCTGCCTTCAAATCCAACGACTCTTCTTCAAAACCACCTAACAACTATTCCAAGTCCAAAGGATCTGCCAATGCAGTGATTCTAAAGGTTGCCCCTTCTCATCTATTTTATCAACCCAAACCTCATGCAAATATCTCACTTGTTAAAATTTCCAATACAAATATGAATAGAGAAGTTATACCCCCATCAGAGAGAGCCCATATTATTTTGTGTTGGAAAAGATGTTGAAACTTGAAGCCATCAATTTTCCTCCTATTAAACCACATACTGATTTTGATCCTTCTCGCCCTATGCTGGATTGGTATAAGGAGAATGATTTTTTGTAATTACAATTGTGCGAGAGGCCATAATGACAGGGAATTAACAAAACTTTCAAAAACATCATCCAAGGAATGTTAGATAGTGGGTATCTCGTCCTCGACAACCCTGTCACGTTGACTAATGCAAACTTGGACATTTTTTAGGAAACTATTTCCTACACCATGCCCCTTCATCAAATTATGCTAATGAGACATCTAACGATGAAACCAATGTCCATATGGTTCATGAAATATTCACTACAATATCCATTCCTTCCATCGAGCGTCCTCCTCTAGCATCTATTGAGGAAATTATCACGCAGACTCCCCCTACTCGTAGAGGAGCTGACCTTACTAGCTCATTTACCCATAGAGGAACCCACATCTATTAGAGATCACCAAGCACTGAGAGGGGGGGTGAATTAATGTAAATTAAAAACTTTTTATACTTAATGCCAATTTTAAACCCTTTAATAATGTGTGGCTTTAAACTATGAGCAATCGATCAACCAAATGTCTTGCACAATAAAACATAACACAAAAATTACCATGGGTAAACCCTTTTAGGAGAAAACCCACTCAAAACCTTTGCTTGTATTACACACAAAGCAAGGAATCATAAGAATATAACACATCTTACAAGATTTTTTTAGCTGAGGCAACCAACCCCACAAGGAACACCAATCCCCTACACCTTTGCTGATATTACGCACAACAAAGGACTCAAGTGAATATTACACATCACAAGAGATTTTATTTTGTAGAAACCCACCTACAAGGAAGCCTACAACTCCTTGAATGTGATAAGCTACAACTTAGACTTGATTTATATACATTTTGATCATCTAGTTACAAAAGTTGTTGATACAATGAACTATGATCACTTTCCTGGCTTTGTCTACGTTATTATTTTCACTCTCTTATGCTCATCTGATTCAATCCTTCTTGCTCAATCAATCTGCCACTCTTGATGCTTCTATCATATGATAAATAAATGCATCATCGATCTACTCTTCTCTTTCCTCTCTCTTTTCATCTATAGCTCTTGTTCAACTAGATTGCATCATATTCATTCTTGTGTCATTCTTCTTTAGCTCAATGGAATCCTTCTCTTCCTTTGAATTGTGTGTCATGCACCTTCCTATTTGGTTACCATAGAAATTTGGTACATTAAATGCATACAAACTAACTCCAAATCTCGTTCCTTATATATTTGGCTTGATTACACTATTTTCCATACACCTACTAGAGTAATTTATTAGTCGTTGCAAAAAATAGATTTTTCCTCTTTTTACAGTTTGCATCGTGACAGAGATGAGAGAGCCATTTCCTTCTCCATATTTTATTTCACCTTGAAACTTGGGATCTGATAGAGAATGTAACTACATTTCCACAAAGTCAATACACATTAAATGTTGGTAGCTGGAACAATGGTTTTCTTTGTTCTTCATTGAGATCAAGTCGTATCATTAGCCGTAATCACCCAACAATCGAATCACCATCGATTTTTGGAGAACCAAATCTCACTTGTACATGTTTGAATCAATTTGTTTGCCTTCGGACCTTTTCCAGTTCATATTCCATCATTTCGTGGTTTTCCCTTTGCTACTCTGACTTTCTTCTTTGTATCGCGGCACTTGCCTTTGTTCAACGACATTTCTTCTTCATTGACAGATTTTTAGTTATCCGTGGATATTCTATTCTTCTCGTGGATTTCCCAATGTCACATGGCTATCCTCCTTATCTTTTTCCTTTCTGCAAATTTGTTTTACGTCCGTAAATCTATCTTTTCTTCTTGCGGCTTTTGTAGTCTTTCCGCAACTTCTACAGTTCTTCACAAATTTTCTCTTTATCGATGAATTTACCTTCTGGACTCCCTTACTCTCGTGGCTTTGCCTTCACCTTTTCAGTTCTTTCCTTTTCATCCTTGGCTTTAATTTTCTTACTCACAACTCATCCTTTGAATCCACATAGCTTTGTGACTTCATTCTTTTATGTGTGGAAACCACTTACCTTTTGCGGCATTTTCTAGCATTCCACAACTTTGTGCAACCTACAGAGGCTGCTCCAAGTCTTTGACGGATATGTCTTAGCTTTGGTGGCTATCTCCCCATGTCCGAGGCTTGCAAAAATATTGACTAAGACCCTTAGGACTTATCCTTTATCATCTTGAAGCCTTTGTGAGCTGACACTACCTATCAACCTTCATCTTCTTCATGTGCTCACTTTACCAATTAAATCCTTTTTCCATCAATGCAACTTGATATCAACACATCCATCTTGACATCAATGACAACACAGATAACAATGAAAAATATGCAAAAACCTCACCTATTCCGTGTAGCCATAAAGGAACCCTCATTATCACTGTCTCTACTCACAAAAAATCCTACATCACCCACCTTACCTTCTCCTCAACCCGTAGAGGAGCTAACCTTGCCTACATCACCCACCTTATCTTCTCCTCAATCCGTAAAGGAGCTAACCTCTAACCTTGCCTACATCACCCCACCTTAACTTATCCTCAACCTGTAGAGGAGCAAACCTTGTCTACATCACCTAACTTAGATTCTCCTCAACCTGTAGAGGAGCTCACCTTGTCTACATCACTCACCTTACCTTCTCCTCAACATGGAGAGAAGTTAAACCTTTCCTATATCACCCACCTTACCTTCTCCTCAACCCATAGAGGAGATAACCTTGTTTACCATCACCCAAACTTACGTTCTCCTCAACCCGTAGAGGAGCTAACCTTGTCTACATCACCCCACCTTTCCTTCTCCTCAACTTGTAGAGGAGTCAATATTGTCTACTTCATCCACCATGTCTTCTCCTCAACCCATAGAGCGAAATAACCTTGTCTACTTCATCCACTTTTCCTCCACTTCTAACCATAGAGGAGTCAATATTATCTACCTATCCTATTTGTAATACCTTTCCAAAAGACCTCACAAATCCCTTTACTCTTCTTACCTCACTCTTACCTACTTGAATAATGAGGCCAAAACCTTCCTAGTATCATAGACCTCATAGCTCATCGCGGGGATTAGCACTAGTGCATCATCCTCTTCATCTAAACCAAAAGCATTCTCTCGTTTGTTTGATCACATGGAGTATGTCAATTACTCTACGCTCTAGGGGTGCCTCAGACTCCCGCAGTTTTCACTCCAAATGCAAATTTTTATCCCTGGATACCTTGACCATTTAGCCCAAGGTATTAAAAACAAATAATATACTAATGAACCTAAGACCATGGTTCTATCCCCTTCTTCATCAACAAACCTTTCCCTCAGGCCTTTTTCTGCACCAAAAACATAACACCTACCTTAGGGATCTTACTGGTGCCAAAGTCTAGCACATCCCCTTATGAAGCTAGACTTGTCAACTTTATCCCTACCCCGTCACAAAATCTATTCCATCACCTAAAAGGAAGACCCAAAATTTTAGGGATCGCACCCCAGTATCTCCTAAGCCTTCTCCCTCACCTTTTCCTCTATCATCAATTTTTATACCCACATCTCTTCAACCTTGGTTAACTTTCCTCCCTTCACCAAGGAAAATCTAAAGTGTGACAACTCTAGACCCCCTCCTTCATCTCCCGTTATACCCACACTTGCTTCAATATCTTTACCCCTCACTTTTCTAACACCCCCTACTTTCACCTGGGCTTACTTCCGATATATATACCTTCTAAGTTTCCTTTGTCCACTACCTGCATCATTCCTCCGTCTTTACCACAATAAGTCACACACCCTAAACCCCCAACATTAACTACCTACCAAAAAGGTAGTTACACTAACCTAACCACTCAAATTTCCCTCCTCACGAAGATCACCTACACCTTACACCCAAGACAACCTTGACCTCTCATTATGATCCTTTTGGCAGGATCTTATTCTAACATCCTTGCTCAGTTATTAGAGACATCTGCCATATCTCTTCTGCCTATTCAAGCCTCATGGATCTTTCTTCAAAAATAAACTAGTATGGTTTGACGATACAAAAATTTGTGCCTATCATCACTCACCAGGGGCATGATGTCAAGGGTTGTAAAGGTCTCAAAAGCCATTCTCCTCTAGTTATGTGATTTTGATGGTCTCTTCAAAGAAGATGATTTGTTGGGGGAGGATTCTATTCATTCTTCACCTATCGCCACACAACCTAGCCCCTCAATCATTCTACAATCTTTCCCTTCACATCCACCTAGAGATCAAGGTAGAGTTCAACAACCCTCTTTTCCCCCTCCTAATCTTTGAAATTAACATGGTGCGTGTATTCACTCGGTGTACAACATGTGAAATACAAAGGAAAGGGAAAAGTTAGTAACCCTTCTCGTTCAACTTCACCTACCATTGCACATGTACCTCCTCACCTTCACACCAACCTAACTTATGGGGGACTCGACACTTCCTATTATTCTATTGAACCTCTCATTAAAACCAAACCTTTTTCATCTCACTTCTCCTACCTCACTAAACATTCCAGACCGACGATCTTGTCCTGAAGGAAAATCAACATGTAAAAAAAATGGAGAAAAGTAAACGAGGCATGTTTGCACCTAATTGGCTTGGAACTTATATTTTCACCCATTCCTATGGATCAAAAACATATCATTTATCTTCTCTCAATAGTAAACCTAAACCTAAGCCCCCTTAATGCCTTGAATCTTCAACCTCTCTATTATTGAATAAAGTGCTACATCACTTTGTGTCTCTTCTACACTCGTCCCTTGAGCAAACCTTTCCTTCCACCTACCTCTTTTTAAGGACCAATGACTAAACCATAATTGTGTGATTATCCATCACCATTCAAACCTTATCTTGAATATGAGTACCATGGCTCTACTCATGGCATGATTCTCATGGATAATTTTCATCCTTTTTTAGGATGGAATCCCATGGTTGTTCGTCACTTGAAACCCCTCTTTCATAGCTAATGTTTTATCATTCTATGGTTTTGTCATCATAAAAGAGGCTTATACTCCTTTATAGTATTGTCCATGATTACAAGTCCAAAATAATGACAAAAAAATTACTCCTTGGGTCAAATTTCTCACAAATATATGATTCCATCGAATGAACATCTATGCCTCTATATTTTTTCTTATAAGTAGACTATTCCCTCGAAGGACAACTACAAAAATCCAGCCACATGCTATACTTATTCTATCCAAAAATAAGACTAATCTATATTTGTTAAAAACAAAAATTATCTTGGAGCTTCCCGCATCAATAAGCTTCACAAAAGACCTCAAGGAGATTCTATTATTCATCCCAATATATACTTCTTGCATCAATCAGTCTATGAATAAAAAAATCAAAATGTAAAAATAAAAAATCAAGACAAATACAAACTTTTTGGTCATGGAATTTTCTATTATGGTTTTGGGTATCTTGCAGAAGGGGCATGATGTCCCACAACAAGGTTACGCTACACAAACCAATCCACCCTACCTTCATTTATTTACTCCTATCCACTCAAAGGACGTGACGCTCATACAAAAACTTTGTGATTATGTAACTTCTTTCAACTATAGACCTATCAATCATGCAATGTATCTAGGGGCGTATGTTCATAAGCCTATTTATATGTTCATTATGGTCCTTGCCCAATTATGGAGCATTTTTGCTTCTTTTTTGATTCACCTCTGCCTACTTGTTGCTTGATTAGCAAGACAAGAAAATCCATTGATCAAAGAAATATGTTGCGATACAAAGGAAAATGTCAAAGAATCTTATAAAAGCCACATAATGAGAAAATATGGACTGGATAGGGCTCAAAGACAATCAAATTAATTTTAAATATGGACAACTGAGGATTGTTTTCTCTAAAATCGATTGTGATTCAATTATTTGGTAATTGTTGCTGAGCAGTACAAATTGATCTCCTATGAACAACGAAGAAATCAATAGCTCCAGTTGTCAACCTTTAATGCTCATTGACTTTGTTGAAATACAATGATAGTTCTCTATGTGATTCTTGATTTTAAGGCAAAATTTAAATATCAGAAGAAGAAAATGGATCACTCATCTTGATCATGTTAGAAATCTTAGAAAGATGAGAAATCTATTTTTAGGTATCACCTAATAAATATTTTCTGGTGAGTGCATAGAAAAAGGTGAAATCAAGTCAAATATAGCAAGATCAAAATTTGGAGTTAGCTGTATACATTTAATGGACTAGATTTCCAGGCAAAAAAGTAGGAAAATTGCATGAGACGCAAAAGGAAGCATTCAAATGGGCCAATTAAAAATATAGAGAAAATTTGATATCAATACATGTAGTTTCTCAAGTGATAAGATGATGCATTCAAGCTAAAGGAGATACATAAATAAAAGAGA
Organism: Taxus chinensis; assembly: GCA_019776745.2. Classification (NCBI taxonomy): domain Eukaryota; kingdom Viridiplantae; phylum Streptophyta; class Pinopsida; order Cupressales; family Taxaceae; genus Taxus; species Taxus chinensis. The sequence goes on from CM034150.1 coordinate 711,256,560, forward strand.
GAGAGAGAGGAAAGAGGAGAACATGCAGATGAACTGGTGAAGATATATTAGATGAGAAGAGCATTAATGCAATATATTGATTGAGCAAGAAGGGTTTGAATCAGATGAGCATAAGAGAGTAACAAAGAGAACAAATAAAAATACCAAAAATTTATCATTATCTATTACGTAAGAAATGTTTGTAACTAGATGATCAAAATTTGTATGTAAAAACATAAGGTCTAACTTTTAGTTTATCATATTCCAAAGGTTACAACCTCCCTATTGGTATGTGCCTCAGAAATATCAGTTGTAACTGATTAAAATTAGGGGTTGGTGCTCCTTGCAAGTTGGTGCTTTCTAAAATTCATTGAGTGGGTGCTCAATAAATATTTCAAGTGGGGGTGGCTTGAATTTGTGAAGTGGGTACTTCATAGGTTGAGTGGGTGCTCAACCGAAACCATTATAATATTTGGAATTGGTATTCTAAAATAAAGCCTTGGTTTCAAGTGGGTTTTTCTCCCGAAAGGGTTTCCCACTATAAAATTATGTGTTATGTATATTTGTGTCTGATATATGTTTGATGAAATGCACATGATATAGTACTGCTCAAATTTAAGAAATATGTGGATTAAGTATTACTCTGGAAATTAGTTTTAATCTACACTGATTCACCCCCACTTCCTCTTAATTCTTGTGATCTTTAACAAAAAGGGGGAATAACATGTCTCCTCTCTTCACCATCTCTAGTTTTTTTGATATAATCAATGTGCTAGTCTCTCGTAAGACACAAAATTGGGGAATGATATCACCTATTTCTATGACATATTTATAAAAAAATCCATGTCTCCAAAGAACAACATGAAAAATATATCCTCCCTCCACAAAATTAATAGGTGTATTTTCTTTTGTGTTTTATTTCTCTTCAGTTAAAATTTTTGAAAAGTTAAAAGTTACATGTATTATCTATATATTGTCTTGCATTTTGGTTTATATCATAGAAATTGATTAAAACTATGTGTTACAAGTTTCATAATGAAGCATACAAACACAAAGACACTAGAAAATCACTATTGAGTGAAGAGAAAGAGTGTGTACACACTCAGGTATATTTTTTAATTTAAGCATGTGTTGGGTTTCGAATTTGCTCTTGGGATGAAACCATAGTCAGGGGATAGACAAGTCCTCCTCCTCTTTGATGGGAGAGGTTCCCTTATTGAAAGAAAAGGATAAAAATATATACAAATGTACAACTTTCAATCAATTTGTGGTCTTCTGATATCTTGGAAATGCATTTTCTATAAGGAAAATTATCATCACAAGAGGATAGAGGAATGAAGGAGAGGATGGAGGGAGAAGAAGGCAATACTTTCAAGGAAAAGAGATTGCAGAGAAAACCCCTTATTTGCATTGGGACAAATGAAATACAGAGAAGAACCATTCACGTTTTTTACCCAGATATAATCCCACAGACACAAAGTTCTTCGAAATTTCATTCACAAGAACACAAAGTATTCTTCACAGATTAAAGATTAAATGATTTTCAAACCAAAGTAGAGGAAGAAAGAGAAATAAAGGGATAAAAGAGAAGATCTTGTATTGATCCTTTTTAGGTTCAAAATTACAGTCCTGACATATCAAAATTTCCAACCCCATGACAATGGGCTTCTAGAAACCCATCAAATAGCTTCACAAAAAGTGGTTATAACCTTCCTCCAAGAGAGGAAAATAGTTTTTAAATGGATTTCATCCTTCGTGCCCTTTCAAAATCATCCATTCCCCAAGAAAAACCATGGCGGAAAACCAATTTTATGTGAATACACAAACATTTCATTTTATTTGCCAGTTTTGATATGAACCGTTGATTTGTTGCTAACACATTCAAATCGGACCATCCACGTGGAAGGAGAAGATTAGAGCAGGCGTGGGGGAAGCCCCTTTCATTTTCATGAATTTTTTGTGTTTTGGCACTTTGGAACAAATTTCCCCCGCAGCCCCCGCTCTGCTTTTTGGACTTGGACACGTGGCGGGATGTGATTGGAAATGGGGGTCGCGGTGCAATTATGAACATTTTTGACCTATTTTTGCAAAAAAAACGCAAAATCTCATTTACCTCCACTAGCCTGCTGCTCCTCTTCAATGTGGACACATGGCACAATATGGTTGGAAATTGGGTGCAACGGCTCTTGTTGTAATCATTTTGACCTTTTCTGTAAAATGGTGCAAAATCCCTTTTACCTTCGTCGGCCTGCCGCTCCGCATCGGCTCTTTGGACACGTGGCACCCTTAGATTCGTTATGGGTTATGGGGAAAATGATTTACCTTACCACTTTTTAAACTTTTGGCAAAAGGTTCAAAACCTTGAATTCTTCCATGGCTTTGTCGATCCGATCCTCCCATTTGGACACGTGGCAGCCTTTGATTCGTTGCGAGTCCTTAGGAGCTTTTGTTTCAATTATCCTCGCGGGCACATGGGCCAAATCTTGCCAACTTAGTTTTTTGCAAGAAAAAATCAAAGTGCATCAAATACCTCCACATCTCTGCCGGTCCGCCAAAGGGAAAATTTTCCAACTTAGGCCCGCCGAAGCCATAACTTAAAAAGTACAAAGGAGTTAGGAGGACTTCTTTACCTTTTTGGAAAGGGGAAAGAAATTTCACCATCTGATGTAATGATTTTCATGAGTCTAAAAGTCTTTGAGAAAACTCCAAATTCAAAAATACCCTCTTTTCAAGTATACTTTAAAGGGCACCAACTCAAAATTTTTACAATTTTAGACTTAGAAATTAAAGGGAAATTTGAGGGTGACAACAACATGTATTAAATTATAAAATTAAAGGGTGGGAAATTTAGATACTAAAATATAGTAACTTGACCTTATCCAATGCCATGTTTTATCATTCATCCTCCCTTTCTAATACAAATTCTCACATTAAAAAATCTAATTAGTTCATATCTATAACTTTCACATGACTTATGTATTATCACACTCTAATTTATCATCTATTTTAGGAATATTATCTGATTAAAGTAGTAAACAAAACATATTGCTTCATGCTCAAAATTTATGTTTTGGTGTTATTCTCCTCTGCCCAAATTGGTACAAATAGATCAAGGTGCAAGGTCTAGTATTGTTTGAATTATATGGTCCTAGATCCTCAAGTTCAATGACTCTGTTTTGTTTTTGAATATATTCTATAGGTTGTTTCATCTTCCTAAGGTTGTGAATATTATAATATTTCACCTACTAAAGGATATATAAGTAAGTCATTGCCACTTTATAACTCACCTATAACCCTTACAAGATTCTATTTTAAAATCACTCAAAGGGTTTCTAAATCTACCCAAATCATCTACACATCCATTAGAGTAGTCCCTAATATAATTTTGAAGTACTAAAATAGGTCAAATACTTTATATTCCTTGATTTTCAAGATTTCAAATTTTATTGAGCCAAGTATTAGTAAGAGCAAGATCACTCCATACATTATTTAATGGTTTCTAGAAATAAAGGGTTAGGTCATGTACTTGAGGCAAACCAGATCACTCTACTACTGCATTGGGTATATTCTAAACTATATAAGTATCCCACTATCTTGGTGTCAAAAGACATAAGGGAATCCTTAAGGGGATGGTTACTTGTTCACAATTATTTAAAAAATAATTAAAAATACATGAGTTTTGATCCTACAATATTGGCATGTAGTGTAGTACTTGGATTAGTTAAATAGTTAGGAGTTTGATTTTTAAGGGTAGTCTAACCTCAACAACACACATGTTTTCGCCTTTTATTTGTTTAATGATTTAATGAAGGGTTATATAGGTTGATATGGTTTCTAATTTGTTATAGGTGATTATATGTCATCCTAAAGTGTGTGCGACCAAGAGTGACATACATTAAAGGACATTTCAAGACAAAAAAAGAACACATGAATTTTTAGATCAAAACTATCAAAGGTTCCAATACCAAAGAGTTCCAGGTAAAGACGCTAAAAATTACATATGGACCATAACTTATTTTTACAATCCTTCCATATTTAGGTTTCATCTCCGGAACTTTCACCAATGCACTTCAAGTTTTTGATCTTCTTGTTCCATCTTCATACACATCTAGATCCTCCTCGTTTTATCTTGTATAATTAAGTTCCTCTCACCTCTTATGCATTTGAGAAAATAATCATATTTTATTAATCAATGTATGTATGAATGCATTATTCTAATTATGAACCATTCATGTTGTAAGTTAATTATATTATAATAGTCTACCTATTAAAAACCCTTACATCCTTCTTTTTTTTGCATCTCCATAACACTAGAATTTAGTTAGGGTATATATAGAATTATATAGTTATTTTTATATTATATTGATCATGATTATTGTTATTTGAGTTACATTCATCATATCAGTTTGATTCCCATTTACTTCGTAGGTGAACTATATATGGCTCTCCAATATTATGAGTTAGACATGATGGTAACAAGTAACCCACATATAGTTGTAGATCCTCCAAAAATCTAAAATGAACCTTATTCTTTTATATGTATATATCTCTCTCTCACACAAGCATTATCCTATTATTATTTTATCACTATGTATTGTGTATGGGTTTTTAATGTGATTTTTTATAGTGTGCATGGATGTATTAAAGGAAATATCGAGTTAAACCACTCGTGATGTCACAATAAGGGAAATGCATATCCTATAGGAATATGCATAAGTTAAAACACATTTATAATTCAAGGGAAAACATTTAATCACACACACACACACACACACACACACACACACACACACACACACACACACACACACACACACACACACACACACACACACACACACACACACACACACACACACACACACACACACACACACACACACACACACTTTAATCCAACCTTCAAGGATTTATTTATTATTTTTTAAACACCACTGGAAGAAACGTTTCATTAATATTACATTGTTTTTTATGACATATTACAATGTATTATGGATTGGGTGTAATTTTTAGCCTTTACAAAAAACATTAACCTTGAAAAGGTAAAAACATTATGGAAACCATAATTTATTATTATCTTAAATAAATTCTACATTTTTGACCTTGGGTTCAACCATCTTGAAGGTGTTTGAGTTACCCACAATTGGGAAATATTTGATGCAACATTTTGTTGATTTCTCCACTCTTAGGGGTCTTGGTTACTTTCAATTTGAGAGGATATCTTATGAAAAATGTTTGAAGGTTATGGTGGAAATGAAGTAGTGGTGGTAGTGAAAACACACATGTATTATTAACATTTATGTTTTTATTTTTAGAAAAGTGAGAAACTAGTTTTAAGGTCTATAATGAAAATAAACTTGGTTAAAGTGACCGATAATTTTAGTGGTTTTTGTTATTGATATTGTGGTTTGATTGTGTTTTAGGACTTATGGAGATGTTACATATGACATTGTGGATTAAGAATAAAAACATGAACGAGTTATGGGGTGTTCTTATTTTTTTAATCAATTATGGGAAAATTAACACATGAAAATGAATCAATAAAAGAAGAATAAGGAGTATAGGTTAGTACCTACATTTGATATGTGAATGGATTTTCTCCCCTTTCACTACATTGTAATGAGTTAAGACTTGTTATAAGGTAGTGTGTGTGGTTCAAAATTTATTAGTAAGCATTTTACAAAGATCAATGTTTTCATGGTCATAGATGCCCTGTATGTTTGTGGGTGTGATCATTCTTCCCTTAGATGCATCTTAGAAATATTGGGTATGATATCTCTATTGTATTGGTTACATTTCTTATGTGTTTTATTCTATAATCTACATATTTGCAAGAAATTTATTATCTTGTATCATTTTATGAGCACCCTCCTTCCATACTGCTAGTGGAAGGGGAGGGTAAGGCCATATTGACACTTACCCCAATGGAGGGATTCATAATTTCTACCCTTTAGGTATGGAGGTTTTCCTTATTGATGTAGGGTTATGTTGTTTGAAGTGTAGATTTATCTTTATGTCATTAAAGAAACTGAGGAGTTAAAATGTTGATAAAATATCTATTGTACTATTTTAATGGATTTATATGATATGTTAACCTTGACAAGATGTAGGCATTGGCCCACATAAAATTATGGTAGATCTATATTTATCCTTATATAACTTATATAATGTATGTACTTGAGGAGTCGATGGAGGCTAGAAAATGTACCTTAGCCAATCAGGGAGAAAAGATAAAGGGACATGATAACTTGGAGGTTGGCTCACCTAGGTGTATGAAGGGTAAGCTTAATCTAGGGCAATACAAAGACTTATGAACTATGGGCTGACTGTTCGTAGTATTTTTTGTTTTCTAGGGTGGGGGGTTTCTCTCTATGTTTGGGGGCATCTGCCAGTTTTTTTTGGTTTGTTCGCTTTGGCCATGTCTTTTTTTAGAGTGGGTTATTAGGTTAAGTATGTTTAACCTAATGTGACCCCTATTTATATTTTGTTTGTCCTGGTCTCTTCTCACAATGTATCTTTTGTACGGACCTTTAGAGCCATAATCCAACCTTATTACCTTATCTAATAAAAATGTAATGAATTATTAGACTATATATAAAAACATTTATGTATGAAATTGTGAATCTTACAATTTGTCAAATATTAAGCAATATGAAATATGGTTAATGGGTGATGACACCTAAGGGATCTAAATCTATTAATAATCATGTATATCCTTTTATTTAGTATGTTAACATAATAAATAACCTAAGTTTCAATTGATAATGTACTCTTGATGGGATGTGTCATGGAATATTGTATTTTGTGACTAAGGTATTGTTGTGAGGGTTTGAGTATTCATTATATATATAATGAAATATTATCTCTTTTATTAATGGTGGTTATACTTAGGATTGGGAATCTTTGCGTATCATAATTTTTTTCTATTTTAAAACAAATTTCATCACAGTTCCCTCACTGTGACTTGTTTTAAGGATCATTTCTTGAATGGTGAATGTACTCAAGAATTAATATGTTATGATCTCATGTAGGGTATGTGGAAACTAATAGTAAACATTGCATATGTATTTACTCTTTTAAAAATTTTATGTGAAGGAATATGTATACTAAGGCTTGTTGCTTTGAAGGTTGACCTTTGAGTACTAGCATCACTGAGTTGAATGTTTAATATGGGGCTAAATGGATGATTTTATAGACTATATATTGATATTGTAATCATCTTTGTGTGCTCAGTAATCCATTAGCGTTATAAATTTTTGATTTTCTTATGGCATGACATGTTAATATTGGATTGTACCTTATACATCAAGATTATTATGAACCCATAGGTATATTCTGGGAAGTTTAGTATTGATATAATGAATATTAAGTTACTTTGGGAATGAGTAAACACATTATTATATTCCTCTGCATATAAATGAATGTTAATACCAAGTTTGAATACGTAATGATCATATATGGGATCTTGTTAGATAAATTTTCTGTAATCATTTTACTTGTTTTAATTAGATTGATAAAATATGCATGTAAATTTGTTCATATGTACTGGTGCACTAAATTTTGGGTTGATTGTGTCATGTGATGACCCTCTGAGTTGAAACTCTATGTAACTTATATTGAATTTAAATCACTAGGAGAACATTATTAGTGTCATGTATGGACATATAAGGACACGAGGGTACTGAACTAGTTATTAGAGTAATGTTTTAAATCATGAGATATTTTTTGGGTATTATGTACCCTAAAGGATGAATGAGATTAGTTTTGATATTAAAACCATGGATGAATTATTAGAATGAGGGATTATCATTAATGAAAAACTGAAATTTGGATTGTATCTACTTATTTGTGATTTATTGTGAATATGAAATAATAAAGGTGTTGGAATTATCTTTTCATGAATGCATTTTTACGATTCTTCCCTCGAATAGTCAAGTAATCTAAAAATATCGGTATACCTATTATGTCTTGGTTTAGTGTGGTGAAAATTTATAGTGTATTTCTAATCATAAATTTACATGATATTTTAAAGGCACTAAAGAAGACCCTTGTCTATCTTGTGTGAAGCTTAAGGCCTAGGTATCTAGAAATGTCTATTGCAATGTTGATTGTATATCAATTTCTCTTTCTTATTTGATGTGGTTAACATTTTCTGTTAGTTACCTTGACTCCATGTTGTTTAGTAAACTTTCATCCTTATTCTAGAAAAGGATTTTATCTAGGTATTGAGAAAGGTGTTTGTGTAAGTAGAATAATGGATTATTACTATGCTCAAGGTATGAATATGTGTTAATATGAAAGTATGTGTGAATTTTAAAGCATAGTATCTTTAAACTAAGTGGTAAATAGTTTTCTCCCTAATAATGGAATATATCATAATATAGTATGAAGCTATTACATTAGATCCGAGGCTTATGAATAGTTGATTGGTTTATGTTTCTTACCTTGCTTTATAGAGTGTATATGGTAGTAGTACCCTATTATTAAAGCTTCTTTGTGATCCTCAAGAATAACTATGATGTTAATGCAAAAAAAATTATACAGAGATTAAAAATCACTATTCATTATCTTATCATGTTGAATTTGTGCTGGTTACTTTTACTTATTTAAATAGTTATTAGTAGGGTACATTGTAGTAAATGAATATTTGGGTATTATAGGTATGATATTTATGACCTTTTAGAGAGATATCTTGTCCATGGTATTCTCCTACAAATCCTTTGACTTGTGATTAGTTTGTTTCTTGGGAATGATATAAACCTCATAGTGAGTATAGAGCCATGTGAAATTTTTTTTACCCCTTCGTGGAAAACATAAATGACTTGGTTGCATGGTTATGAGATGTAAATAAATCATGTTTAGGATTTTATGAATCCTTGAAGAAGGGTTTGTATGAACATTTGATGAGAGTTTTATGTTGGATATCATGAAAGAAATAAATGGAGACTATATTGCATGTTTATATTAATATGATTTTGGCTAAAACAGGTCTATTTATATGTGTTTAGTTCTCTATAAATTTGATAAGTAGAGGAGTGAATATAAGATTATTTTGGTATCAATAAAGGTTGTTTCGGGCTAGTGACATGGGACTATTATCAAACCGAGATATCTTTTCTGGAAATTATGGAAAATGAAGTAATATGATTTAAGAAGTGAAACTGATTTTTTATATAATTGATAATTTAATGATTCCTCTTACACAAAGTTTCCTACCCATTTTGATTTTCTTCATAAGATTTTGTTATGATTACTTTTGGGGAAGTCAGAAAATTCAAAATTTCATTTTAAGGTGAATATTAATTTTTTATGTTACAAAAGAGTTTGTTGTAATTACAAGCTAGCAAAAAAATAGAGGGAATCATCTATTAATTGAATAAATTAACATAGGGTAAGATATGAAACAAATTTTGTGGTGTGCAAGGTGAAATAGAAAAATTGATAGGACTTTTAAACTTTAAAAGCATCCACACATACTTGGACAAGATCATAACCAAGTACAAATATAATTTATGCCTGACATTTCTCATGAAATTTATGCAGGTATGGAGAATATTCAGAAGTGTAAGAACATGTTTTTTAATTGATAAAAGGATGGGTTATATTAGGGACCACATCTATAAAAAGTACTATATAAATAATGTATGTAAATGCAAAATGAAATGGTCAAATTTTAAAATACTAGTATGTAAACTAAAAAGTAATATTGAATACCATTCATACAAAAGCAATTAATAAGATTATAGTAACATATACACGAATTAATAGAATTAAAATTTAATAAGTTTTTTAAAAATGTATATTACAATGATAAAACAAAATATCATGGATTTTTTTACATATTGACAAAATGGACTTAACATTAATAAATTAACATATACCAATATTTAAACATAAAATTATGTTTTAGATAATTTAATAAAAAAATAAAGAAATGTATTCTTGAATATGAGAATATAATTAATTTCTCACGTACAATACAATAAAATGAACTTGAATTACACTTTATATAAAATGAACTTGAAATTTTCCCTTTTGACACTAGTTATTGCAATTGTGCTTCTTGTAGAAGACAAATAACCATATTCTATTCCCACTCGGTGCAGGCTGTCGTTTCTTATCTAACTTGATTATTTTCATGTACCTATGTGATAATAAATTTTCAATATCAATACATAAGACCATTTCTCAATATATACTTTCTAGGATGAAAATTTCAACTTTTTTTGAGCTTATCCCTATCTAAAATAATATAACTTGGGTAGGTTATAAAATTAGGTCTTGTACCGACACATTTTCTAACTCTATTTTTGATGAAATATCATTTGTTGGGTATTTTTATCATCCTAGGTCATCCTTATCACAATAAATTACCTTCAAACCATGTATAAGTAAGTTAAAATAACCTCATTCCAAGCCCAAGACAACTTTGAACTCTCATGAGATGTCATTGCAAATACTAGAACAAAAAGGCACTTAAGCAATTCAATACTTCCTAAATCTTCCTAAAGAAAATGCATATCCATTAGGGAAACCACTACTAAAATTCTAAAGCACTCAAGTAGGTGAACGAGTCTATATCACCTCACATGAAAAAACACAAAGTTCTTATCTCTAAGTCTTACAAGATAGTAATTCGATAAACCATGATCAAAGAGCTTAAAGTTTCCAACTGGTTAGATTCATACATAAATTACATGCTAGGTTGAGAACTACATGTAGTTTGAGTCTTCTTAGGAGTAGTACCGATGTATATGGTGCATGCGGTGTGCCACAACACAAACACTAACCTTATTATATGATATTCTACCCATGGTTAGGGATTTGGAGTTATTCACCTCATTACAGATGATATCTAGACTTTGCAACAACTCGGGTTTGATAGTGAAGTGTATTTCCAAGTAATCAAAAGAGCATGAAAGTTGAAAAACTTAACTTTGAAGGCATCTAAGACCATACAAAATGGGAAGGAATGGATTATACATCATGACTAGGTGTACGGTCCTGCACCATGATATTTTCAAGTTATAATTTCGGAAGTGAAGTTTCTCAAGGCTTTGCACTCCTAGTTTCTCATGTTTATTTACCATATTCTTCATACCTGTTGGAGAGGAAATTTTTTAGGTGGAAAATTTATGAATTCCTTGCCAACGCTCTGGGAATCTAAGTCCCTCTACTTAACCGGTGCAGCTACCGTATATACATGCGCAAAAATATGTGGATTTCTGTGGTGGCCTTTCGGCCGGGGATCCAATAGGGGCACTCCACTGACCCTGCAACAAAGCTTGTAGATATTTTCAAGATAGAAATTTATTTGAAAGTGGGAAAGGGAGTGAGAGAAAAGGTATGGGAACTAATGTTGTAGGTAGGAAATCATATTCCTACACATACACTAGTTATAAAATTCATCACATGCATTCATGGGAAGGAAGCAACCTTGCAAATGGAAACTAGATGAGATAAGATTGTGAACTCAAAATTTCTAAAATCTCCTCATCAAAGAGGCTACAAAATCCTTCTTCTTGTATTGATGCTTAATCAGAAGTCTATTGGTTGGATATTTTGTCAGGCCAAAATATGAGGTTCAACCACAGTACACAGGATTAAATCCCTCCTCAAAGACAAGTGAGGCAACCTGTTTATTAATGATCTAAAACACATCAGAAATAATATATACCATATTCACACTATTCTAACCATTGGGGTTGGGATACAATCCCAAAATCCATATCAACATGAGATGGAGATGCTACAGTGTTGGAAATATAATGACTTAGAAGGGAAACTATTATAGAAAAAGCAGAGTGGGAAGGGAATGAGAGGAACACATTTTCTTTCAAGTAAACACATATCAAGAAATACTTATATGAGTTTTAGATAATGAGTGTAATATTTTAAATGATTAAAATAATCAAGAACACTAAACAAATAATAGCTTAAGATCTTGGACGTAAGAACAATCTCTCAAGATAGATGAATCCCGCAACACAAAGTTTGCAAAATAACACCTGTTTCTATTCCTTAATGATTATAAATAAAATACAAAGTTTTTCTTCTTCTTCACAATAGCTCTTACTATTCAAAAAAATCTCTCTTTTTGGAATGCAAAAGAATCCCTTATTTATAATAGAAAGAGTAGAGCGAAAATAGGATAAATCCTAGATAATAGTCATTTAACAAGAATCCTATTTTCCTTAAATCTCATTCAGGAGAAAAAGATAAAATTTTCTTCCTATGTGATGAAACGAAAATGAAAAAGACATGTCAATCTATGGATGGAAATGACATGAAACATTATGCTTATTCTGTTTCGTTGTCCTTGTCTTCCTCTAGCAAAGCCTGCTTGTCTCAAAATTCCTAGAATTTCTAGATTATGCCCTGCATCTCAACTTCATCTGGCACACTGGAATAGTCACTCAGAATCTCACAAGTTTCCTGAGTGTCACTTGCATTTCCAGGAAGTTTCTTCAACCTCTTATTGAGTTTCCTTAGTGATTCCAAAACATTCTCAATCATTATAAACTTATCAATGGCTGTCAAATCGAATAAGGAAGCTGGTTCATGCTGGATTGATTCTTGGATTTTTTTATAGAGATCATCAACAGGTACAATATTCAATATTTCATCCAAAACCTTGGCGAAGATCCTGGACAACTCCTCCTCTATGTCATTGGTGGCATCAACCAATTGATCTCTAGATTCCCTCAACTTGCTGCAAGCTTCACTGAGAATCTTTATTCTGAATTTGATGGTTTAGTTAGCTTGAAATGCTTATCCCCATGCAGAATGATGTCTTATTCCATCAAGATACAGGATGGAACATGTTTTAGCATATTAAGAGCCTCAAAAGTTAACTCAAGGTTCCTGATTTCTTGTGAAAATTCATCATCCATTTTGTCACCATCTTTCTTTATTTCCTCCACTAATTTATAAACCTTCATTGTGTCATTAATGACCTCTCTTCCTTATAGGAGTAGCCTCTGAATCCATTCATCAACCGTTCTCCCCTTCTCGTTTATCTTTTCAATCATAGGTACCGATGAGAAATCGAACCTGATAGGAGTAGGGGTAGAAGATGACGGTGTTGACTGAGAGGGATTTGAGAGCTTGAGCAATACCTCCATCAACTGTTCAACTGTCTTCTTTAGCTCTTCTCTGCTCACCTTCATTTCCTTTAGCTTTTGGCACAACACATTCATGGCATCTTGGGCATCCTATTATTCCCCTTCTGTTGTTACGTTTCCCATATCAACCCTTATAATCTGATAATCAGTAACCGATATATCCTCCTTAGTTTGTTTGGTCATGGGAGTGGAAATCTCTACAAACTTATGCCATGAGGCATCCACTAAAACCCTTGAAACCATTTTGGGTTTCTTAGCAGATTTGGTAGGAGAGGCCTTGAGTGAACTGAAGTTAAAGGCTGGTAGAGGAACTATCACCTTCCTCTTCCTTGGGGTTTAATCAATTAACCATTAATGTAAAGTGGAAGAATTTGCTTCTATCAGAGGTGTTATGGTTACATCTGTAGGTGGAGGAAGGTTTACTTGTGGAGTAGTGATGACTATAAGTGTGGTGACTGTGGGGATAGACTCAGTGAATGAAGGTACAGAAGGAGGAGGCATATATATGGCCATCTTAGGTCCAGCAGAGAGAGGTGAGAGGTCAGAGAAGATGCTGGCCATGGCTGATGAAAGTGGCATAAAAATATGAGGTGAGGAAGATTGGGAGAGAGGAGGTAAAGATTCTAAAGTCAAAGCTTGAGAAGCAAGAGCGAGACTTACTTCTGATGAGAAATCAACAAAAGGAGAAATGAGAGGTTGACCAACCTCATCTTTTGAACGAAATTTTCCTTGTTTTAGTGGAGGAGGTGAATCCAGTACCTCAACTATTTGTGAAGGAGTGGCAGATGATGTGGCTCCTTGCTTTTCTCCCCTTCTGACAAACTTAAATTTTATCTACCTCTTGGTAGGGCTTTTATCCTCTTCCCTCTCTCCCTTGGAGGGCCCCACTTCTAAAGTAGCTATTTTTGAAAAGCTCTTTTCTTTATAACTCATTCCCTAAGAAATAAGCTATGCCTTGGTACAAACAAGAGTCTGAGTAGCTCTTTCAACGATACAATCTTTTTCAGCAACAGACCAATCAATGGCTAGGAATCCGTGTTGGTCTCCATTTAACTATTCATAGCTAGTGTCCAAGACACTTTTATTTTCTACGGTGCCTTTAGGGATATCAGATAGATCTAACATATAAATTTCTTCAAGCATCCGTTTGATGTTGTATTTTCTTTAGATGAAAAATTCATCCCAAAGATCAACCCAGATGTCTTCCACATTGGGCACATGTAAATATAAGGTTCCATATGACTTGAGGACTCCTCAGATGTCGAATCCCTCCCTGAGCTTCATATGTTTCTTCAATTTTTCCTAAATCTCATGCACCACATTCTTTGTCTTAACCACTGTAGAACATGTATACCTTCTAATGGAAATAGGAAAGGAGATGACGACTTTGTCCCTACTTTGTTGCAATTTGTGAAAATCCAACAATTGTCTGACTAACTCCATAAGGATCAGTTTGTCACCTGGGAACCTGAGCAAACAGAAAGGATTACCATAGAACCTTACCACCCACAGATAAGTAAATTTATTGAATTGCAAGAAGATACAACCCCATTTTGACACTTCGGTCCATGCTTCATCCGAAACCCTTCTTTTCCTCAAATCAAGATCCAACCTGTAAATGTTTTCATAGAAGAAGGCGTCGTTCACTCTTCTATATTGGTCTTCAGACCCTTTTATTATCAGTTGAGGGAAGTACCAATATATGTGTTCTGTTGCTCAGTTTCCCTTGCACCTAGCCCTGGGTAGTTTCTCATGCCTGCTGCTGTATAGGTGACGTATGACATCATATAGAACTTTCCGGTAGACAAGACTATTTTCATTTGGAAGTCTATCTCATCACTTATTAGGCTACCCCAATCAATCCCTTGGTCATTCTTCTTTATGATGACCATGAACTGGTACATCCACCCTTGGAAATATTTTGACTCTGGGAGTCCAAATAATCGACTCAGCAGGGTGATGATATCACTGATTTCGAGAATAAAATCACTTCTAGGGACTGACTTGGGAAACCTAGAAATGGCTGACTTAGCCTTGATCAAGAACTTCTTGTTTACATTCTTGATGTAGTCTTCTTGATCTTGGTCCCGGGTCTTTTGTGCTGATTTAATGTTTAAATCAACCATACTCCATAAAGTTGGGAAACCTTAGGAGTTGATCAAAGTAACCTCCGTCTAATTTCACTATAGACTCTCCTGCTTGATTTCTTACTGAGCAGGAGGCTGAGTCATAGTTGGAAGCAAAGGACAGGATGAATTCAGGGCATTGAGCTGATATTGGAAATCCTGTTGCAAGAGGGAGACCACTACCGGCTATTGAATTCATCCAAGAATTCTGAGAAGAATCCTCAATTCTCTTCCATAAGTCCTCCATATCTATATTGCCAAGCTCTGTATCCTGAATGTCATAATTTCAGATTATGTAAGAAGAAGAATCCATCTTCTGATACTTATACTTCATCTTTCCTGATCTATTAGACTTATCCTTAGATTGGCTGGGATCCGACATGAGGAGTCTCGAAGAAGAAAAGACTTGATGATTTCTGGTAGAGCAATTGGGTTTGAAAGTTTGTTGGACAAGTGCATAGACCCGTCACATTGTTTGGATTTTGAAATTTACAAAACACCTTCAGAAACCTGACACAATGAAGTGTATGTCGGAAGTCAGGACATGCTGAGCATCAATGAAAATCCGGCACACCACGAAAGTGAGGAAGTGTCAGACAAGTGGGAAAACCTGACACACACGACAGAACCTGGAGGATGTCGCGTAGGTTAAAATTCCCAACACACTATGGATCTTGATGGATGATGATCACCTAGAAAAATACAAAGTAAGGAGGAAAAAGTGGAATGTTAAACACCCTATAAAACCTGAAACAAGTATATTGGGTTTCTGACATGTTAGACCTATGAAAAATTCTTACCTCATGGTCACTTAGGAATTTCAAAATCAATTTGAAATATAAAAGTTACAACCTATGAAAAATAAGTCAATAACCTAGGGGTGAATTTCAAACAAGAACCCACACGGGAAAAAGACAATAAACAAGGAAAATAACCCAAAACCCTAAACTAGAAATGGGGGAGGAAATAAAATGGAAACCCCAAACAAACACTTCACAAATAACCCAAAAAAGCTTCTAAATAGAAAGAAGAGAAGAATACCTTCAACTGGATTGAAAAACAATAAAAAAATGGCTAGCAAAAATCGATCGGGAAGCTCGATCGGGTTTAGAGGTAGAAGAAGCATAAATGAAAATCCAAGGCAACAAAAAAAGGTAACAAATAATGTGGGAAAAATTGACTATTTATAATAAGCTAGCATTAATTACACCCCATTTGATGCGTGGTGCCAACTACCAAACAACTAGATATTAATGACATGTCATCATGCTTGGAGCATCTGAAAATCCGATACAAAGGATAAAGACTCAATTTGGGTTTTGGGTATCGATAAACATGAGACATAAAGCATGCATTTGGCAAAGCATGTTTTGATGCTTGAAAGTTCCACAAACCCGACACAATGCTTAGGCAATAGGGTTTCAGGTTTTGGGAAACAAGTGACATAAAACATGCTTTGGGCAAAGCATGTTCCGATGGTTAGAAGTTTCGAAAACCCGACATAATGGACTTAGATTAATCGGGTTTTTGGTTTTGGAAAACATGAGACATGTAACATGCAAGAAACATGTTTTCATGCAATGAAAACCCAAAAAAATCTTTCAAAGAGAATTTTTAAGGTATTTGTCCAAAATTTTCCTATGGTTATCTCATTTTTAGCTGAAATCACTAAAACAAGATAACAAAGTTGTACATAGTGGAAGAAATGGATGAAATTGAGAAAAAGGGGGGGAAGTGGAAGAAAAAAAGAGGCTAACTCATTTGTTTTCTTTGAGTACAATGCAGTTGTGAGTTTTTTAGATCAATTGCCATCCCTTTACAACGACTTTTAGAGTCCATGATACAGCCTGCAAGAAATGGTTACAATTCCCCGAGCTAGCAAGAAACAGTTATAACCTTTTATGACTGTTTGTGCCCCTTCAAATTATTTATTCATAGAGAAATGATTATGGTAGAAAGAAATAGTTTTAAAATACTTGGCCATTACATTATTTTGCTATTTAAAATGTGGGGTCATTCAATTTGCTTTTACAACTTTAAATCTGAGCCACCCACGTGGAATGCATTGATTAGAGTGGGCCCTATAGATGCTTTGATTGTCTACCTTTTGTTTGGCGCAGCCGTATATCTAACCCTAGACGCGTGGTGGGCCTAGCGCTCATGTGGAACTTGCCTCTAGATTTTTCCTTTTAAGTTGCGCTAGGTTGACACATGGAGAACTTACCTGGTTCCTTCGTACTTAGCCGATTCAGGCTCTGTTCTTGTTTGACTCATGTTGAACCATAGAACACGTGGAGGATCTAGCACTGATTTGAGTTTCCGCTTTGGAAGCACCTTCTGAAATTGTGCCAACTGATGCGTTTCTCCTACCACTAGTTCCAGACGTGGTGAGCCAATGCTTATTTGAATATTGGCCCTTTTGTCTCACTTCTGAAATGCACTGTTGAGGCACGTGGAGGCTCCCACAGACCCACTCATACTTAGTCAATTTCAATGACCAGATCTATTTCTTTTTTGGCCTAGGACACGTTGCAAGCTAGCGCTACTTGGAGACTGACTCTTGAATTTTAATTTTGGAATGGTACCGTGCTGACACGTGTCTCCTTACATCGGGGTTAGATTTTTCAACTGCCAACTCTGTCTCTCTATTGACAGTGGACGCGTGGCGACCTGACACTCATTTAGGAATTGGCCCTTTTGTCTCACTTCTTAAATGCATTGTTGAGGCACGTGGAGGATCCTGTAGACCCATCCATACTTAGCCAATTTTAATGATCGACTCTGTCCCTTTTGGACCTGGGACATGTGGAGAGGACTGGCGTAATCTTGAGGACTACCCCCAACTTTGAATCTTGAAAATGTTGCTGATGAGGCACGTGGAACCCTCCACTGAGCCTTCCCTACTTATCTTATTTTTAGCCCGTTTTACCTTCATTTTGTACTTGGGACACATGGAAAGCCTACGCCTTATTAAAGACTATTCCTTGGAACCCTACCCCTAGAGTTGTGTCGTTTGGATGCGTGGATGCTTCCGATGGACCTTGAAATATGACAAAATCGCATCCAATTAGAGATACCCGTGGATACTGAGGCAAAGGCTTAACGGGGGAAGATCTACCTGTCACTCCCGACTGTGGAAAAATGTAGAGAAGAAGAAAACTCCACCATTTCACACCTGATTTTCAAATTTCTTTCGGGAGCCAAGGAATTGAAAAAAATAAAAGGTCTGACGATCCAGGGGCATAGAAAGGTTGAAAATTTCATTCAAATAAGGACAACAATAAAATATTCACGTGTCCAGATAGGGAAATGGAAAATTTATCAAAATAAGTAGACTAGGGATTTACAGCAACTCTAGGGCCCATGGATGTTTCAATCTCTTCAAACTTTCAACTTGGCTTAAAAACTTTAGGAGGGTGAGAGATCGAAATTTTGAATTTAAATTGGAAAATGAAAAGCAGTTTTTTTGGGAGGACAACAAACTGGCTCTAGCTTGGGGACATGACACAGACTGAGCATAGCGAAGACATGGTATGAGGGTCCAAAATCTCAAATTTTAAACCATATAATGTTTGACCAGTGCCTTATCCATTGGGCCTTGCAGAGTCATGTATAAGTCTAAGAAAGAAATATCAGAAGAAGGAAACATACAAGCACACAAAAGGAAGGAAGCACATGACATGCAAAAGGAGGGGAAACAAATTACACAATGGCAAGGAGAACACACCAAGGAAAACACCCTATGGTACAAGGCAGGGGACAACTTGATTTAACTGATGATACCATTTAAAGTATTTCCCACTTTGAGGTAATTCCCATGGTGTTCCATCCAAGTATGAGAGGAGAAAAAACATTCTCACCACAAGCTCCTTGAATTTGGAATGGGGTCGAGCCATAATGAATCAAACTTTCCCATGGCTGCCCTTTGGTTCTTTTTCTCTTGTCCCACAACAAGACAAAGTACCCAACCTTGAATTCTCTTGCCTTGGCCCTCTTATCAAATATATTCTTCACTTTCAATTGGTGTTCTTTGATTTGATCCACCACCTGGAATCTATTTTCTTCCAGCTTCTCTAGAAATAGGATCCTCTTGTCTATGGAATCTTTGTATTGGCCATCTTCTATTTCTTGTAGCAACTTGAGAGCTGACATCTCAATTGTGAGGGGAATTTCTGCTTCAATTCCATACAACAGTTGGAATGGAGACATACCTATCGCCTTCTTGGGAGTGATCCTATCTACCCCACAATGCATCGTACAACCCATTTGTGCCAATTCCTTTGATTCTCATCCACAAGCTTGCGGACAATGGTCACAATGTTCTTGTTGCTTGATTCGGCCTGTCTGTTTCCTTGTGGATAGTAGTCAGAAGAATGAACGAGGGAGATTCCGTAACTATAAAAAAACTCAGTCAACTCTCTTGAAGAGAAATAGGTAGCATTATCTGCTACAATCTTCTGTGGCACTCTGAAACAGACTATGATATTCTCCTTGATGAAGTTATATACTATTTTAGTGTTGGCTTGTTTGGCCGGAATGGCTTCCACTCATTTGGTGAAGTAATTTTTTTGTTGTTAGTACATAGGTGTTCCCCCGCGCTTGAGTGAGGGTTCAGAACACCAATGAAGTCCATCCCCCATTGTTGAAATAGTTTCATCAATAATCACAGGCTTGAGTGGTAATGTAGTGAGTCATGGTCTTCCAATGAATTGTTGGTATGCTTTGAATTTAGAAACCCAATCTTGAGTGTCCGTAAATATGGTGGGAAAAATAATACCTTCTTCGGAGGATCTTATGTGCAGTGAACATCACTAAAAAATTTCCACCACATTCTTGGTTATGGTATGCTTCAAGCAATTTTTCTTGTTGCTCTTTATCTACGCACCTAAGGAAATAACCATCCAAGCCTCTTTTATAGAGTGTATAATTCCAGATCACAAACATGGCTACCTTCAGCTTGAGTGTTCTTCTTTGTTTGTAATCAAGATGAGGAGGGAATTCTCCATAAGTCAAGTAGTAGGCAATATTAGTGTACCACTCATCGGTAGTGGTGATAAAGAGGGACCAATGGGTTGTCTTCTAAACAAGTTG
Source organism: Taxus chinensis (assembly GCA_019776745.2). Taxonomy (NCBI): domain Eukaryota; kingdom Viridiplantae; phylum Streptophyta; class Pinopsida; order Cupressales; family Taxaceae; genus Taxus; species Taxus chinensis. The sequence goes on from CM034150.1 coordinate 711,276,880, forward strand.
AGCAAGTAAATGTTTCTTCGCCATGTTGAAATTTGAGAGTTTCATCTTCAACAATAAACTTTCACAAGCCATTTCCCATTACTAGATTAGAGGGGGTGAATCTCTAAGTCATATTCTTGAGTTTTTGCAATCCAATTTCCTCTTTTAGCTTTGGAATCTTGCTATGTCAAGATGGACTTGATTGCACTGCCAGAAACCATCACCACCGTATGGGAATTAAGGATGTAAAAGTTGGAAGTTTTTTACAGCCTCGACCACTGTATAGGCATACTTTTCCAATAGGATATATTTTTATCTCATGCTTTTTCAAAGGACAACTCATGAAAGCAATAGGTGCTTCCACGCCTTCATCATTTTTCTAGACGAGAACGACAAAGAGTGTATGTTCTGATGCATAACAATACAAGATGAATTATTTGTTAAAATCTAGAGATATAAGAGCCAGAGCCTTAGCAATGGATGTCTTGATCTCTTTAAATGATGTCTTCCATTCATTGTTCCATTTGAAGTTTTCTTGTGGTTTTAATCATGGAAGTGACGTGCTTCGTCAAATCAACAAACTCTGGCACAAACCAATGAAGGAAAGTTCACCTTTCTGAAGAATGAATGAAATCCTTTCTTACTTGTGGTTAGGGCTGATGCTTGAATGGATCTAAACCTCTTAGGATCGATGTGTGCTATATGTTTGTTCACAATGTTCCCCAATAACTTGCCTTCTGTGACTCCAAAAATGCACTTTTTTGGATTTAGTGATATGCCATGTTTCCTACACCTTACAAGTACCTGTTCCAAGTGATAGATATGATCTCCCCTCCTCTTTGAAAATATTGTGAGATCATCCAAATATATGAAAATATAATGCTTCAGATCTTTGAAGACCAAAATCCATCACCCTTTGGAATGTAGCTCATGTGTTTATTAGGTCGAAAGGCATTCTGTTGTATGCAAAAGGTGCCCCAAGGTGTTGTAAAGGTTGTCTTGGTGTGGTCTTCCTCTAGCACTTTGATTTGAATTATATCTTGAGAATCCATCCAATAATGAAAGCATTTCATATCCCGGTGGACTACTTGTAGGATATGGTCCATGATAGGAAGAGGATAATTTTCCTTTAGTGACGCCTGGTTTAGGTTGTGGAAAATCTACACATATCCTTATTTCACCTTTCTTCTTCCATATTGGCATAATGTTAGCTACCCATTTTGAATGGTGGATGATAAAGATGATCCTTACATTAAGCATCCTCATTACTTCCTCCTTAATGGTATTAGCAATCTTTGGGTTTTACAGCCTTTGTTTCTGCATTGAAGGGCTTAGGACCCCTACTTCAAAGGAATTGAGTGGTGCATTTCCTTTGGCCGGAAGGATTTGAGTTCATCATAAGAGTAGGCTAAAACATCTCAGTAATTTCTTAAGTAAAGCGGAAAATCTTCTTTTTTCTTTAGGGGAGCAACATTTTCCAATATTGACCATCCTTGGCTCCTCCGGGGTACCAATTTTTTTTTATCAAAATCAGTTGGGCACCGAGAAGATTTCTTTTCTTTATCTTGAATGAATAATTCATGTTTGTCAAATAGGTCTTCTAAAGAGACTAGGCCTTTGGGAATTTTTGTTCCCTTTCAATTTGATTACTCCCTCATCATCAATCCCGTCAATTCCTTCTTTCTTTTATTTGGAGGCTGATTCTTGGTGTGGATTTTCACCCCCTTCGAAGAAGAGACTATTGAAATTATCCCTTTACTATTAAAAGGCTATAAATTGGTTATCATCATTGAAGAATTGCGAATGATTTGTATTGTCTGGTACACTAGGCTTGAATACCATTTCAATGGTCACTTTGTATTTACCAAATGAAGGATGAGGTGTCACTAGAGAAGCTGACACTACAAGAGAATCAACCTTTTCATTTTTCCCCCCTGGAATAGCTTCAATGGAAAATGCATCAAAAGATTCAATATAGTCCCACACCCTATTTCTGTAATGCCAGAGTCTTGGATTCTTCACTTGATATTGTTGGTGGACCTTCTTTACTACAACTTCTAAATCACCTCAGCATATCAGATTCTTGATTCCCATGTCTTCTGCTGCATTCATGCCTAAGAGAAATGCTTCATACTCTATAGTGTTGTTTGTATTATCAAATTATAGCTTGTAGGTAAAAGGGTAAACCTCATTGGAAGGAGAGTACAATAATACCCCAGCTCTTGAACCTGCTCTGGAATGAATACCATCAAATTCCCATTGTCCAATTTTTTTCTTCCTCTTCCTCCATGAGAAGCAACAAGTTCTCCTCTTTTCCTGATGTGAGGAAGTAGCTTCCTAGCCCACACTCTTGGAAGAGAATGTTTTCTTTCGGATCATCAAAATTTTGTATTGTAAACTCCATCTTTCTTACCGGTACCAAATTCTTCATCTCTCCCTTTATTGGGATACTTGCAGATGACCAATCCATTTTTATCTCTCCACCTAGGTATCTGCAGAAACTCCTACTCAAGAGCATATCAAAGGATGCTGGAATTTTTGCTACTAGTATGGTTAGGAGCACCTTCTTGTCTGGAAAATCAGGCTAGTGCTACCTGTGCATCTTTGATTCTTCCTCCCAATGGAATTTATTTGGATTCCATTGAGTAGTAGGTGCCATTTATCCAAGTCAATGTGAGGCCTAGAGAATTTTCAACTTTGACTCGCATCACATTGTCTGAGGCCCCAGAATCTATGATATAATTATTTAGCTGGAAGCCTTTAATGAGGAGTGATAGGTAGAAAGGTTCAACTCTATTGATGTTGGAGGCACTGAGGGCTAGCATGTTTTGGGAAGGTAGTGTGGATGGTGTGGGGAGTAATCCTTTAGAATTTGGACTTGGAGAGATAGGGGTTACCACCATGAACTGTATTGATGAATCTGTCAAATTGGGCAGGATGTGTTTGTAGGTATTCTATTTCAGAGAGCCGGAATTTGGTTTTTATTGCATGTTCCACAAAGTCAAATGGGGCAATGGTGGGTTGAGGAAGAGGATCCTAAAATGGAGGAAGATCTACATGGTAGAGACTTTGCTAGTTTTGGTGTTGGGTTATCTTTTTCAGATGTAACAATTGGCTTGGAAGGGGGTGAGGGTGTAACCTTTGACTAAACTTTAGAGTTTTTTGCAAGACTAACATTTAGAAAATACTTATTCTTAGCAAATTTTGAGCTGGAAGAAGGATCAAATGACTTACTTGGTATAGTAGCATGCTCTTTGGCAACCAGTGAGTCTAGTTTTTCTTTGGCCAACTCCAAAGAAGGCGGTAATAGTGATCCTATGCTGATGATTTTATTTTGTGTAACCTCTGGAGGACAATATTCTTTATTTTTCTGCCTATCATTTGCTGCAACTGTTGGGGCTGAAATCCCTTTCTTGGATTATGCACAAGTGAAGACATCACACGAGAAACTCAGAGCTTCTTCCTCATCCTCATCTTCATCGTCAACGTACTTGATTATCCCATTATGGCATATAAAATTCCTCGAATTCAAGCTATTTTTCATAGTCTTCCATATTTTCTTCATCAGTTTCATCAATTTATGCTTCCTCCTCTAGCTCTTTAGTGTCATAGATGGCATTGACTGGTGGTGCTTCAAGAGTGATCTGATGAGGAGGTGAAGCAATCCTTGGCCTATCTTAAGGATTTGGCCTCCTTGAAGCATTCTGTATTGTGATATGAGATAGCCGCTTCTTCAAGGAAACCAATTCATTTGCCATTTTTTGGAACATCAGATTTGTGGTGGAAAGAGTTTGAATTTTGACCCTTTTGTTTCCCATTGGGGGCCTTTCACCTTTCCTGAAGTATTAGATGATCATTAGTTTCTATTGCAAAGTCTTGGGCTTTCCTCAATGTTCTTGGTTAGGCTCTTCTGAGGAAGAAACCTACTTCTGATGGCAGAGCACTGATGAAAAACCTCTTCAAATTATTTTTGGGAGGCACCACATCTTCAGGGATCCTTCTTATCACTCTATGATATCTTGCTACAAAGTCCCTCATTAACTCGGAGGTTTATTTCTTCATTTGTACCAATTGGACCAAAATATCCTAACAATCCTCCGTGGTCTTGAACCTGTGTTCGAATGCATTTCTTATATCTTCCCAACAAGTGACAGACCTCGGGGGTAGCATGTAGAACCATTCAGCAGCCTTTTCTTGAAGTGACTCCACAAAGAGCTGGACTGACACATCTTCATCCTCAATGCCCAACACATTGCAAGCAGTGATAAATGCTGCTACATGCTCTTTAGGGGGTTGATAACCATCCCCTCTAAATTTTGGGAAGTTTTTTCTTGAGCCTCTCAGAAGCTCATGGAGTGGTTAAGCAAGAGCCAGTGGGATGATGTTTCCTCCCTATGGTGCATTAGGCCTACGGGCCTCATGATCATGTTCACGCTCATGATCACGATCTTACATTCTATGTCTATTTTTATCTTCCAACCTTTCTAAGGTTGCTGCTTCCACTGTTGCTCTTTTGTCTGCCTCGGCTTGGAGTCTCTCAATTTCTTCAAGTTGAGCTTTTATTTCCTCTTCTGCTCTTGCTTCTCTTTCTCTATCTTCTTCTTTAGTCTATACATCAATGAAATTTTCAAGGTTCTCGTTGATGTATGGAAATTCATCGCCCAAAGGATTGGAAACACTCAGGTTCCTAATGTGACCGGTTGCTTGAGAAGGAAACCGCTCGATTCTGAGTAGCTCTTGTCTTCTTTGAAGTTATTCAAAAATGGGGTCGGTTTGTCCTCATCTCTATTGTTGGGTGTATCTTCTATCCACCAACTAGGAAATATATGCTTGCCTTTGTGGTGCCGGAATTTGTCTTTGCCTCTCCAAATCAGTAGCGTGTTCTTCTTCAAGGTCAAGGATTCTTATGGAAATGAAGTAGTGGTTAGCACTTTGTCTGTTACGCCAAAGAGCTTCTCATAAATCTGAAGCGATATATTCTTGGATGTGGAAGAGAAATTTGGGTCTTTCAACAAGAGAATTTCCTAAAATAGCCATGGTTTGTAGACACATGGCTCATATAGCTATTCAAATTCCAAAAATTTTCTCTTTTGAATTTTGAATTTTCTGAATTTTTTATTTTATTTTTTGGACCTTCTGGTCGTATTTAGGTGTAGATGTTGCTAAGTTTGCCCCATGGTGGGTGCTAAAAACTATTGGAGAGGAAATTTGTTAGGTGGAATTTTTTTTGAATTCCTTGCCAATGCTCTGGGAATCTAAGTCCCTCTACTTAACCAGTGTAACTACCGTATATGCATAAACAAAAATATGTGGATTTCTGTGGTGGCCTTTCGGTCGGGGATCCAACAGGGGCACTCCACTGACCCTGCAGCAAAGCTTGAAAATATTTTCAAGAGAGAAATTTTTCTAAAAGTGGGAAAGGGAGCGAGAAAAAATGTAGGGGAACTAATGTTGTAGGTAGGAAATTAGATTCCTGCACACACACTAGTTAGAAAATTCATCACATGCATTAATGGGAAGGAAAAAACCCTACAAATGGCAATAAGATGAGATAAGATTGTGAAGTCAAAGTTTCTAAAATATCCTCATGAAAGAGGCTACAAAATCCTTCTTCTTGTATTGATGCTTAATCAGAAGTCGTACATAGTGGAGAAATGGAGGAAATTGAGAAAAAGTGGGGGAAGTGGAATAAAAAAATGGCTAACTCCTTTGTTTTATTTGAGTAGAATGCACTTGTGAGTTTTTCAGATAATTTCCAGCCCTTTATAATGACTTTTAGAATCCATGATATAGCCCGCAAGAAACAGTTACAATTCCCCAAGCTAGTAAGAAATGGTTACAACCTTTTCTGACTATTTGCACCCCTTCAAATTCTTGATTCACAGAGAAACAATTATGGTGGAAAGAAGTAGTTTTAAAATACTTAGCCGTTACATTATTTTTCTAGTTAAAACATGGGCCATTTGATTTTCTTTTACAGCTTTAAATTTGATTGAAGCGGGCCTGCAGATGATTTAACTATCTACCTTTTGTTTCATGGGGCCGTATATCTGACCCTGGATGCATGGCAGGACAATGCTCATTTGGAACCTACCTCTAGATTTTTTCTTCTAAGTTGCACCAGAATGACACATGGAGAACTTCGTCAATTCCTTTGTACTTAGCCAATTTTGCCTCTATTCCTATTTGACTCATGTTGACACCTAGACATGTGGAGAGCTGGTGCTGATTTGAGTTTCTGCTTTGGAAGCTCCTTCTAAAATTGTGCTAAGATGACGTGTGTCTCCTTTTGCCAGTTTCTGACATGGTGAGCCATTGCTTATTTAAAGATTGGCCCTTTTGTCTCACTTCTGAAATGTGTCATTGAGGCACGTGGAGGCTCCCGCAGACCTGCTCATACTTAGTCAATTTCAATGATCGTCTCTATCCTTTTTTGGGCCCAAGACATGTGGAGAGATGGTGCTACTTGGAGACTGACTCTTGGATTTTAATTTTGGAATGGCACCGTGTCGACGCGTGTCTCCTTCCGCCAGGGTTAGACTTTTCAACGACCAAATCTATCTCTCTATTGACCATGGATGCGTGGCGACCTGGCACTCATTTAGGAATTGGCCCTTTTTTCTTGCTTCTGAAATGCGCTGTTGAGGCACGTGGAGGATCCCGTAGACCCACCCATACTTAGCTAATTTTAACAATCGTCTTTGTCCCTTTTGGACCTGGGACACGTGGAGGACTGGCACAAGCTTGAGGACTACCCTTGGCTTTGAATCTTGAAAATGCACCGATGAGGCACGTGGAGCCATCCATTGAGCCTTACCTACTTAGCTTATTTTTAGCCCGTTTTACCTTCATTTTGTACTTGGGACATGTGGAAAGCTTGCATCTAATTGAAGACTATCCCTTAGACCTTACCCCTGGAGTTGCATCGTTTGGATGTGTGGATGCTTTTGCTGGACCTTGAAATATGACCAAATCGGATCCAATCAGAGTGACCCACATATTACCCATGGATGCTGAGGAAAAACTTAACGAGGAATATCTACTCATCACTCTCGACTGTGGAAAAATGCAGAGAAGAAGAAAACTCCACCATTTTGCACCTGATTTTCAAATTTATTTTAGGAGCTAAGGAATTGAAAAAAATACAAGGTCTGATGATCCAGGTGCATAGAAAGGTTGAAAATTTCATTTAAATGAGGACAACAATAAAATTTTCACGCGTCTAGATGGGGAAATGGAAAATTTATCAAAACAAGTAGACTAGGGATTTGTAGCAACTCTAGGGCATGGATTTTTCAATCTCTTCAAACTTTCAACTTGGCTTAAACACTTTAGGAGGGTGAGAGCTCAAAATTTCAAATTTAACTTGGAAAATGAAAAGTGGTTTTTTGGGAGACAACAATACCTTAACTAACTCATGAAGGCATTCAAACCAATGATCTTTTCTAAACCCTAAGTCCTTTACTCTCCTTGCAGGCCTGTCACTAGACTGCCACAAATTTCTTGAAATTAGAAACCTTTAAGAGATTAATATTATGAAAATATATTTTATAATACTCCCAAGTTAATGTCTTGAAATTTTTAGGTTTTATCTCACTGTATAAATCAAGAAACAACAAATTTCTTCAAAACCCAAATTAGGGTTTTATATAAATCCAGTACGGGTATTTTCCTCACCAAATGCATCATCCTCCTCTTCAAGACTTAAAAATTCACACACATGATCAACTTGATCTAATTCACGTGTTTTTCTTACTAGTGAAATCCATAGTATCTTATAACCTTGAAAATGACCTTAAAACCCACTACTCTGCTCCTTGAAAAAAGGGGGTTCCCAGCCTATATTAGTTATATAAGATATGGTCCTCAATCTTACTTTATGAAATATTTATTGCATTGAATGGGGTTTTTAGAACTTCACTATTTTCCTCTATTTATCATATTCGTAAATCTTTATACAAAACTCTCACCAATGTTAGTAATCTGATCTTGGAAGACCTCTAGACTGACTGATACAATTTGGTACTATGTGCTCAAGCTTAAATGACCCACAAAACTATAAAACCTCACAAAATCAATGCAAAAAAAATATAATTCTTCTTACCAGTTATAATATTTACATATATTTCATGCACATATTCATTAATCAACACAATACTCTAGTAAACACTTGTAACCTATCATAGAATGTGTACACATCAAAATTCATTCTTCAAACTCTCTTGGAGCTTCTTCTATATTCATGACCATTTGAATGATGGTTCAAAAAATTTACAAGAATGCTTAAATAATATATCACAATGTTTCCTAACTGAATCTTATCCCCTTGAAACCCTTCATATTACATGTTCTTGTCTTTTATTATAACATTAAAAGACTCATCTAGTTTAGAACCTTAGGACCTAAGAACTAGGTCACAACCATGACCTTACTAGGAATTCTAAACATCAATAAAATTTATCCCAACCTCATCACTTGATTTGATGCTCCACAAGTACACCTTAACACCAATTACAAGACATAATTGCCTTTAAGATTCAAATTGGCAGTTTTGGAGGGAAATTGCCAAATTCAAATTTGTGAAGGACTTAACAAAATAATCACACCTAGATGACCCTATATGACCTCCACAACATATGAACATACTGAGAAATCCATAATTTCATGTTTATAACCCTATTTAAAATCTAGGAGTGATGCTCCTACATCATGTATGTTATCCATTTCTACTTGGTTTTGTTGCTCCTAAGTTATTTATTTATGATGGCAAGATTAATCCCATAGAGAATGTTTCATCATTCTATGTGGTTTGTTTTAACTATTTTTCTTATGATATCATACTCAATAAGATTTTCCTTGTGATTCTCAATGACCTTCCTTGAAATGGTTCTTGATCTGCCAACACATTCTATGTGATCTTTCACCACTTTAGAAAATTAGCTTCTTGTAAAATTCACCATCAACATTGGCAAAAAAATTTCATATTCTTAAATGTATAAATTCCAGAAAGGGTCCAATGAACACATAAATGAATATGTTTTACACTATAATATTATGCTTACTAAAATTAAAAATATCTTATCTAATAACAAAATGCAATACCTCTTCAGATAAAGCTTTCTTACTCCACTACAAGAATCAATTATCTTTGAAAAGTTACCCTTATTTGATCATCTATGCCATATCCTAAAGGAATGTGAGGCCAAATTACCATAGATGAATATGCTCAAGTATGTTTCTAGCTTATGTTATACATCTAATGTAAAAATTTGAACAAAATATACAATAAAAGGAAAGACTAATGATAGTAGGGATAATTTCTTGGACACTGTTAATAACATCTCCCCATCGATTAAGATATAATTTCAAATTACAAGAAGTCAATTAATGTATTTCCCTTGTGTTCCTCACATCATACTAAATGAGTTACTTGAGTACAATCTTGTGTCGCTCGCTTCACCACTTGATGTTGATGTGACCAATCCTTAAAGTAAGAGTTTTGATCCTAAATTTATTATGACTATCATTGATGTGTTGGTTATCTCACTAATTTATGTATTAAGATAAAACATGTTAGAAATTGATGCCAAAGCAATAGAATGGGATGAACCAACTAAATATTCTAGACCTACTATTGATAATGTAATTATGACAATCTTAAATGACCCATTGCCTTGTCATGAATGTGAAAAATATACTTCTGAAGTACATAATACCTATCATGTGGTACCACCTCCACCTTATTATGACCATCAATTAGATGAAATTATTTTAACTATTGGCACTACATCTCTATTGGTGAAATAATTTTTCGTATGGAAAATTATGTGTTTCAACCAACATCTCATAGTGGGTATGGCCATCTTTCTTGTGTATGGGGAGGATCCCATTATTAAATGTAACTATCCTAATTATATTTAAATGTTATGGGGTGAAACAAATAAGCTAGGGATCACACAAGGAAACTTCACTGAAATTTATGGTAAATTTCTTGTGTGATGTATAAGGGAGGGAAATTGCAGCAATCAGGGGTGAAGGAGAGACAATTAAGAAAGGGAAGGTTATTGTTGTGAATAGGAAATTGTAGATTTCACACCTAATAACCATGGAGTATTTTAACATTCAATTAGATGAACGCAATAATGAAGCATCTAGCGAAACTAATAAACCAAAGACACATAGTTTTTTAGGTTTATCTATTAAGGAAACCAAGTTCCTTCTTTATCACCATAATTACAAAGTTTCAAAAGGGAGAGAGAGAGAGAGTAGAAGAAAGCATGAGAAAAGGAAATAGAAGAATTTATCTTTTATTTCTTGTGTTGGTGATACAAAGTTCAACATCCAAACCACAATCCACAATTACTACAAAGTAGAAATTATTAAAATATCACGGATCCCTTGGAATGGAGAAGACTATTCTAATTCTATATCCTTGTTGATTTTACCTCCTCATCTATCCTCACATGAATCTATTCATGTTCACTATTCCCTTTTTTACCTTTCATTTTACCTTAGAAGAGATAGATTAAGTACCTCTCTTATAATTTTGAGAGAGTTACTTTAACAATTTTCAAATATTGTCACTTCAAGTAAATAGGTCAAAATACCATGATTACGTATACAAATGAATAATTAGAATAAAGGGAGAGAAGAAGAGTAGGGAATTGGATTAAATAGATCTATTGATGAAGATCTCCCTTCTGATGTATAATTTTTCTTATTTGAGGCACGATGATCATCAATCTCCTCCTTCTTCTAAATGCATAGACATCACAGAGTGTCGAATGATTATTTATAAACACTATTATGATATCTTCTTATGTGATTTTGATATGAAACAATGGTATTACTCATGATGATGCATTATTTTCATTCATGATACATAAACCTCTTGATGTTTACATTCCTACCCTAAACACTACATTGCAACATTTATAAATATCTATCTTTACTGACCTGTGAGAGTTGTAAGCTCCTTAAAGAAGAAAGATGACCTCTTTCCTAACTCACTTTTCTTGATTGGGTCTAAATCAGACTCACTAATATCATTTTTCTCTATCTCAACCATCTCAACCAACCCAAACTATCTCATTCACCCAGGTCACCTGGCGAGATGATGATGGTTTCTCCATTATAATACTATGGATTTCAATGGAGCTTTAAGTGAAGATCACTAATATTAAGCTCTATTAGCTCAAGAGTACCTTTGATGTTATCATTCCATAAATATTCTTAGTGACCCCTTATAGGAAATAATGATATCTTTACTAGCTCACTTCACTCACCAAACTCACGTAAATCTCCTACCTCACCAATCTCATTTCAACTAGGTCACTTAGCTCCCCTAGCTCACCCAAATCACCTTGATGAGATAATGATTAATTAAAGTCTAGACCATGAATATGATGAATTATTTTGATTAATTCATTTATTTTTTGAAACCTTTCAAGATGCTTTTCCAGTTGCTCAGTGTCTCTGAGTTCTCATCTGTTACGCCTTGATATGTTCTTCTTGCATTCTGGACAGTTATTGAGCTTAAGATGATGTTTCATGGTTCTGGTGATGAGTGAATCCCCTTTTGTGAGCTATGAAATAACCCTAAAACCCTATGAAGATGCCAAAGATCAATGAGATGAGGTAAAACTAGAGCTAACAACAATTTTTTGTATCCAAAATGGATACTTTCTATTTTTAGCAGGTAAGACTAGGACCTGCTAGTTTGGGACATATCAGCCTATTTTGCTCAAACTTTGACCATTTTGAATCTTCTAGGTACATTCCATTCTCCTCCTATGGATTATTTACTTTACTATTTTTGGCAAGTTTATTTTTTTAGAAAGTTTTTTTTTTGGTTTTTTGGTTTTTTCATGGCAAAATTGCCAATTCGAGCCCTACCTTTTATTTTGCACTGTTTCTGATTGTTTTGAGTGATCAAAAATTGATAATTTGAGGTACTTAATATTCTTAGCATGTGAATGGGATCCTAAAATATGATATTTTTATAAACTTGAAAAAAATTGACTGCAGTTTGTCATTGGAAACATATTTGATCAAATTTAGCTCCTCGTTACGATCATTCTATCTCCAAATTTCATTGTGTTCTGCCCACCGGAAATGCTTGGAAATTGAAAAATATGTTATCATAGATAGGTTTTATAGGTATAAATATATCATGGTTTCCATTAATGAGATTCACTAAGCATAAATTATCATAGAGATGATTTGGAGAAGAAAAACTGATCTCAAACCCTTGGTATGATCAGTTTCCTAGTTCACTTGACAGTGAGAAAATATTCATTCTTGCAACCATGGATGCTCTAGAATGAATTGAGAAGCATGCTGGCATGAAATTTTCAAGGTATTTTAATGTTTCATGGTTTCAATAATTTATTATTTAGTTGAACCATGGGTGAGTAAAACCCTTAGAAATTGGTCATTCTCCATCTTTTAAAGTTACACCACGATAGTCAAATTTACACATGGATAGGGTAGAAGCAAGTAGGACACGAGTTAGGGTTTTCCAAATGGATTAGAATGGGGTTCAATTTTAATATCACCTACATTTTCCCATTGGGACATAGGACAAGAGGTGCAATAAATTTTCAGCTCATTCTATTCCTTGTCACTGTATCACTAATAGGATTGGGCATAATGAGGGAGATTGGTGAACACATAATTCATAGCATCATAGGGGATGAAGTATGAGGTCATATGAAGGAACTTCACTGAAAGGGGATACAGATAGGGAAAATTTTCATTCTACCCCTCTATCCCCTAGGTAAATAGATAGGAGGGATATAAAAATGTGCCCTCATGTCATGATGAGAAGTGGCACAACATGATTTGGTAAGGAGGTGAGAGTGAGGAAAGGGCTTGTACTTGGCATCGTAGGAGCTTAAACTTGGTCACATGGAAAACCATGCAAGGGGAAAGAGAGGGGAGAATTTTATCTTGTATCCTCTTATCCCCTAGGGATAGGTAAAAAGAGGGGAAAAAAAACACCTTTCCTCTGGTGATGACAAGTGGTAGAATTTGATTGCACACATGGGATGGGTTGGAAATAAGGAAAAGAGGCCTGCGGAGTGCTTAGCATGGTCTTATGAAAAACCTGGAGGATAAAATTGGGGTGGGGAACATTTTATTTTCCCCTCAATGTACCCTTAGGTATAAGTAAAATAAGGTCATAACAAATGTGCCTCAAGCTAGAGGTGACAAGTTTCCTCTTGTAAAATTGATTAACGGCGAGAGCATAACTACGAGAGAGAGCAACTTGAAAGACTGAGGTCGTTCAAAGCTCTATAAGGTCTTTTTTATGACAAAATATTATATTATTGTGGCTCCTAATATACTTTCATAAGATTAATGGGATGGGTGTAAACTTCCAATTCTTCCTAAAACTCCCTGAAATTTCTCCTTTTTCCTTATGACAGCAAGGTGTGTTCACATAGTTTGAGTTTCCATCTAGAGATACCTGAGTCTTGTGAAGGATTTGAAAATTCAACCATGATTTAGATAATTATCATATATTTCCAATGACTAATTTTTTTACTCTTAAATCATTATGGAGTTCTCAAAATCATCTGCACGGAAGATTAGGTACCAATTTTGACTTCTCGCTCCTTACACCATAGAAACCCGATGTTGTTCAGTTTGTCCCTAAACCTCCAAAATTTTCCTAAACTTTCCTAAATCAGTTCCAATATATTCATATATCTAAAATAACACATCTCAGATGAGGTTTTACCCTTTGTCATTCCATCCTAGAAGATGCCTACTAGTCTTGAGAAGGTCAAAATTGGACTTTCTAGACCTACTGAGAAACTAGGTCGTTGGAAGCATCTTACTAAATGAAAATTTTGACCTTGTATTATCATTTAAAACACTTGTGATTTATTTTTAATCATCTTGGAAGTACCTGAAAGGGTCAAAATGGACATGACACAACTCCCAACAATAACTAAGGAGGGGGTTTCGAGTAAGACTCAGAAAATAAAATTTGAATTTTGACTTAGTTTTCATGCTTGAAATTTTGAAATTTTTATACAGCACATTTGCATGAAAACAACTAGCTCTAGCTTGGGGATTTTTTTTAGATCAAGTGTCATGAGGACCGGATAAGATGGGGCAACCCAAGAATATCAAGAAACTCACATGGACCAATTCCTTATCCATTGGGTTATACAAAGCCACCACAAAGATACATGACACAAATTCCTTTATTGAACACACACACACAAAATAGGAAACAAACACAATGATATCAAAAGGAAACACAAGACAAGAATATACAACATCAAGGGAAACATAAAAAAAGAAATGGGAAACACATAACAATAAAAGGGAAAAATCCTAAATCACCTATGTACATGTGGGGGAAAACCCACTTTCATTGAAGCACTAATTTAAACTGGGGTGCTTACCCAGAAATGGGTATCACTCAATTCCTTTCTTCCACAAACCCATTTATATGCTCACTAAAATATAGAACCTCTTCATATATTCTTGAGAGATTTGTACATGATTTCTAGTGTAATATGGTGGTATCTTACTCATTCATTTCATTTCCTCTATTGTTTTTAAAGCCTTCTTTCCATTTTCTCTTTAATTCCCAAGTTTTTTCCACTTGCTGATTTTCGATCATTGCCATGAAGATGAGCCTCGATCATACTTAAACTTGATCATTTGCATACCATGAAAATTTTCCATCCTTTTCCATTTTCTTCATGACCACTTTCTTCATGAGTTGAATTCTCTGATAGATATATGTCAAAAAAATTAACATTATCACTAACCTCTTGATGTTCCCTTATTTCTCAATTGTATCAAGAAATCATTTTTTCCTATACTTCATCTCTTTTGTACAGTGTGTCATGTTCATTACATCATCCTCTTGGAAAGAGAATGAGCTCAAGGTTGGGTATGCAATATGGAGACTATCAATATCTTCTTATTTTTGTCCATCTTAAGATTTGACATAAATTTTTCATGTTAGATAGAATCCTTCTCTTCAGTCAAAATGAGCATTGAAAGGTTTGAGCCCATTCAAAAAAATTCCATTTTGAACAAAACCAGCCATATGCTGAATAAATGTTTCCTTTATCCATTTTTTGTTGAGAATGTTTCCATCATCATGAAAATTGAATGAGGAAACAATTAGTGGAGCTGAAATATCGTCATTATCTATTTTCCCATTCTTGAGTCACTGAGAACAAAAAAATATATTTCCATGGTGAAATAATCATCTCCTTTAATATATTCACGTTCAAAAGGTAGAAACATGTTGTCATTCGTATATCTCATTGTCATCTTCTTTCTAATGAGAAAGATAATTCTTTATATTCACAAGTATACTCACCATATGGAAACTTCACAATGAGCATTAAGAACGTGACTGGAAATATTGCAGTTACTTGTCAGGAATTTATTGAGCTATCACTCCTTAGATCCACATTGCTTCATCACTTCAAGATTACCTTATTATAATTCAATATTCTCATAACTCATTGTCGAAATATAGTGGAGAAAGTTCATTTAAGATCTCTTCCCAAGGGAAGTACATCACTCTCAAAATCTATGATTTCTTCAAATCATCATGATGCTCTATCTGAACTGGCTCTATGATGCTTGGAAATTATTACACCAACATGGGAAGCTTCAAGATACCATCCTCTAAGGTCATTAAAAATTTACAAGATTTTGAATTTTGAGATGGGATGTCAACCATTGGGTCATCTAGTATTTGAATAGTATACTTCATCTTCCTAATGGGAATATAGTTTCTTTAGCTTTACAACTGACCAGGATGATAGTGCATGTCACCAATAAATTTGCATATCTCCTTTGACATCTCGATCAAAATCTTCGGTCCCAAAAGCATACCATACAAAGTGGGAATATCCGCTACAAGTATTCTCATTATGATATTATTATCAGGGAAGTCTGTCAATGCTAACATCAGCCATTTTTCCTTGATCTAACCCATAAGGGGAAATTATTTCATTTCCATAGAGATAGGCAATGGCACCTAGGTAGAATAGGAGAAGAGTGAGAGAGAGATCGAGAGATTTAGTAACTTTTGTAGGGATGAACATTGTCCTGAAGAATCGGAGTCAATGATGTAATTGTTTATTTTGTACCCATTGACCAAAAAACCTATGTAGAAAAAGGTCCTACCTTCCTAGAGGTGGAGGGTGTGGAAGAGAGGAAGTTTAGAGATTAAGTGGATTGAGATGCATGAGGTAGTTCTTTGGTGGTGGCATCTTTAGGGCATGAAACATAACTGATTCCTTTGATATGTTGATCGAGTTTCTAAAGTTACTTTGGATGAGTTATCAAGTACTCTTATTCAAAAATTTAGACTAGATTTTTTGAAATGGTTAATGATATCAAAGGATAAGGAAGTGGTATGAACATAAGATATTGTGGTATCCTTGGTCGAATGTTCTTAACATTTACAAAAACTTATATTTCAAGGGAAGTTAAAGGATACTTACCTAAGGATGTACAAGGATTCATGGTTGAAGTAGTCTCATGCTTCTTCTCAGACGACCCTATGGAATCATACTTCAATGATCCTCCTTTCATTGTTATTTTTCATGGATTCTCCTTTCAGAGGTTTCAATTTCTTAGCTTGGGGAGTAGAAGAAGATCATTCTTTCTCATTTTTTTGATTGAGTGAACACCTCATAGGATTAGATTTATGCATGGATTCTTCAAAATCATCATCAAGTGTGCATTCACAAAATACGATTTGAGAACATTCTTCTTCTTATTCATTTTCCAATTATGATTCAAAATTTTTATTCTTCTTCATCTTCATTGATATCACATATTTCATTGAGTGAAGAATCCTCCAAGACAAGCCTTCTGGGTGTTCCTACAATCAGGTTTCTACTTTGGTTTGGATGAGGTACTTGTTTAGAAAATTATTTCTTCAACATCATCAAGTCATTGGAAAACCTTTGCAGCAATTGATCAAATATCTCATCTTTGGAACCCTGGGTCTTATCCTTCATTGATGGTTTCTTGATCTTACCTGACAAGATGATGTCATCTTCCACCTCAACATCAATTTCTTGAGCATGGTTCAAACCTCATGGTTGAAATATTTTTAGAAAAAACTTATTTCAGGTAATTGAGAATTCATAAAGAACATCTTCAGATTATCTGTAGTAGGAAGGGTAGCGGTGGGAATCTTGTTGATTAGTTTACTGAATTTTTCCATGAAGTCTCTTATGGAATTTCTTCATTTGAGTAAGTTAAGAAAGGAGGGAATGAGAATCCTAAGAGGTCTTGAATATTTATTCAAACTTATTTTTCATACCACACCAATTAGAGATTGAGTATGAAGGAAAATAGTATAACTAGTCCATCATGGCATCTTACAATGTTTCCATGAACAACCGTACTGCAAAATATTTATGTTGTACTCTAATGATGCCATAGGATATCATATGATTGTTAGGACATTTCCTTTTGTCTCCATACAATTTCAAAAATTTATTCCTCAATCCTTGTGGAAGTTCATGAAGTGATGGAGCCAAAGCTAATGGACTAGTGTTTTATCCCCATGGCATAAGTACTTGTGTTGCCCTATCAGGTTCTTCTTCTTATTCTTATTTTTCGAATCTTTCAACAACTTCTTCAGCAAATTATCCTTCTAGAGGAATGTAGTTCAAGGGTTGATTTGATGATTCTTTAACTAAATATTCAAGAAACAAGGTAGGATCAAACTCTGGGAAGTACTGTTGACATGTTCTCCTTGCAATTTGATTGATAGGAAGTCTAAAATCAGCTTACCATTGTTATTCAAAATTAGGATTGGTTACACCACTATCTCTTTAAGATCTTGTATACCGTCTTTAAGGCCATTTTTCCACAAATACTTAGGAAGTAAGGAAACTTGAAAAGTGTAGATTTACTCAAAAGGATTGCAAAAGGCTTTTGAACAGAGGTAGTATTTTTAGTATTTTTGATTTTTTTTTGTATTTTTTAGAAATCTATACTGGGTGCATGAGGGAAAATATCTCCCCATAGAGTCTCCAATTTTTTTTGGTGAAATAATTTGTCATATGGAAAATTATGTGTTTCCACCAATTCTCATGGGGCTACGTCCCTCCTTTTGTGTATGTGGAGGCTCCTATTATTGAGCATAACTATCCTAAATCCATCTAAAGGTTTGTGAGGTGGACGAATGGGCTAGGGATCACACAGACACACTTCAATGAACCTATAGTAAAGTGCTTGTATGGAGTACAAGGGAGGTATTTTCAGAGATGAGGGGTGAAGGGGATAAATTAGGAAAGGGAAGGTTATTTTTGTGAGTAAGAAACTACATAGTTCACACCCAATAACTAGAGTAGTGTAACATTCAATTAAATGAAAACAACATTGAATCATCTAGCAAGACTAACAAACTAGAGACAAACAATTATTTAGGTTCATCTATCAAGGACACCAAGTTCCTTCTCGATCACCATACTTGAAAATTTGCAAAATTGAGAGAGAGAAAGTAGAGGAAAACATGAGCAAAGGAAATGGAATAATTAAGATTTTATTTCTTGTTTTGGTGATACAAAGTTCAACATCCAAACCATAATCCATAATTGATATAAAGTAGAAATTCTCAAAATATAGGATCCATTAGAATGGAGAATCCATTCCAATTTATAGCCTTATGGATTACCTCCTGATCTACCCCACATGACTCTTTGTGTTCCTATTCACTTTTTTGATATTTCATTTTCCCTTAGAAGAGAAAAATTAAGTACCTCTCATATAAATTTGATAGAGTACTTTTACAATTTTCAGATATTGTCACTTAAGTAAATAGGAAAAAATATTGTGCTTGTGTACAATGAGGAATTAGAAGGAAGTGTGAGAAGAGGAGAGGGAAGGGGATTGACTGATCTATTGAAGAATATTCTTCTGATGTAGAAATTTTTGATTAGAGGCATGATGATCTCACTTTCCTCCTCCTGCCAGATGCATGGATAACTCAAAAATGAGTGTTTAGAAAAACTGTTATGATGATCATCTATGATGTGATTTTAAGATGAACAAGGGTATTACTTGTGATGATACATTATTTTCATTCATCAAGAACAAACCACTTGATGCTTACATTCCTGCCCCACACATTGCACTGCAACATTGTAAACTTTATCTTTACTTACCTGCAAGTTGTGAGCTCCTGAAAGAAGAAATATGAGCTCTTTCCTAGATCACTTGGATTGACTTGATTAATCAGATCATTGAGCTCATTTAGATTATCTCAACCATGTACCATCTCACCCTAACCAGCTCAGTCACCCATCTCACATGGTGAGATGATGATGGTTTCCCTTGATAATATTTGGATTTCAATGGAGCCTTAAGTGAAGATCACTTATCTGAACATTATTAACTCAAGATTTCCTTTGATGTTAGGATACCAAAATCTTTGTGATACCCCTTATATGAAATAATGAGCTCTTGATTATCTCACTTGACTCACATAGCTCTCCCATCTAGTCAATCTCATTTTAACCAGCTCGCCGATCTTTCCTCAACCATGCCACTAAGTTCTCGTAGCTCACCTAACTCACCTTAATGAGATGGTGATGAATTCAAGACCATATAATGAACATGATGACTTCTTCTAATGAATCAATGGAGTCCTTGACACATTTCAAATCCTTTTCCAGTTACTCAATGTCTTTGGTTCTCATCTCTTGTGCCTTCATATGTTCTTCCTTGCTGATAGGAACAATTGAGCTCAAGATGATGCTTCAAGGTTCTTGTGATGAGTGAATCCCCTTTTTTGAGCTATGAAAAAACCATTTTACCCTATGAAGATGCCAAAAATCAAAGAGATGAGGGAAAAATGAAACCAATTGCAACTGTTTTCATAAAAAACAGAGACTTTATATTTTTAGCAGGTAGGGCAGAGTAGAGACAACTAGGGAACAATTAGCATTTTCAACCTTCTTGGTATGGGGCACATTTTCTTGTCCCCTATGTCCACTTGGGGCAAGGACAAGGGGGCATAAAAATTCACCCTCACATGGGCTTTCCATGTGTCACAATATGATTGGATGATGGTGAGAAGGGTGAAAACCTCATTTAAGCACCATGGGGGCTGAATTTGGGCATTTGAGGAACCATGAAAAGGGATAAAGTGATGGGTGATTTTTCATGTCCCCTTGGGATAAGAACAAGAGGGAAAAAAATTCACCATCTTGTGGTGATGACAAGTGGTGCAATGTGATTCAATGAGGAGGTGCGGGAAGGTTTACTTAGCACTTAGGAGCTCAAACTTGATTATATGCAAAACCATGGAAGGGGAAAGAGATGGGAAAATTTTACCACCCCCTTTGTTCCCTTGGGATAGGGACATGAGCAATATAAAAAATGTGCCCTACCCTAGTGATGACAAGTGGCATACTTTCATTTCACGATGGGAGGTGCTGGAAATAAGAAAAATAGGCATGCCAAGTGCTTAACATGGTTTTATGAGGAACTTGGAGGAAAAAATATGGTGGGGCATATTTTATTGTCACATTTTCCCCCTTATGATAGGAACAAGATAAACACAAAAAATCACCTCAACCTATAGGTAACAAGTGTCCTCTTGCAAAATTGACTAACTGCGAGAGCATACTTGTAAGAGAGAAACTTTAAGACGAGGTTCCTGGAGCTCCAAGAGGCATTTTCTGATGAAACCTTCTATGAATTTTACTCCAAATAACATTATAATATCAATGGGTTGGGTCTTAATTTCCAATTATTCTTGAAACACCCTAAAATTGATCCATTTTTCTCGAGAAAATAGGGTGTATCTGCATAGTTTAAGTTTCCTTGAGAGATATTTGAGTCTTATGAAGGATTTGAAAATTCCATCATCTATATCATTCTCCTATTTTTCTAATTGTAGACAAAAAAATATACACCCTCCTATCCTTAGTCAATCAATCAATTAAATACATCAACATCACACAAATACACCCCTTATCTTTATTTAATCAATTAAATACATTAAAGTTATATACCCATAAACCCATATATCTACGCCCTCCAATTAATTAAGCATTAATACCTACCTCATAATCCTAAGTCCTACACTCCACATCCTTCATTAATTAATTTAGATATGACAACATAAACCTTCCCCACATAATCCTAAGTCACAAATATACCACCACATTTACCCCATGTAAACCCCTCTTACATTTGTTAAATCATACAAAATCACCTTAGAAATTTCCTAGAATCCATCCTAACATACATCAAATCAAAATCAAGATATATCTAGCCTATTTTATCATTTCCACTACCCAAACAACACATCTCTAGACAGTAAAACAAATCCACCCATCGAAATCTAAACCAAAGACCTTGATTTAGGAAATTGTTCCAACCATTTTCCTTCCAAAGATTGAACAGACCGAATCATTGGTGATTCAGGTAATCACCAACAATTACTTAAGATATTTTTTCAGCTTCTCTCAAGGATCCTCCACTTACATTGAGGAGTCTTATCTTTTCCTTTGAGTTGATATCCTCCTACAGATCACCAATGAGGACCAGAACGTTTGAGATTATCAGCTATCATCATTATCTATGTTCATCAAGTATCTCAAATCCATTTTAGAGCCATTGTAGAGTAGTATTTCATCACCAATTGTAGACTTATCAACTTCTTGCATAATCTTTCAATCAAGGTAAGAATTTCCTCTCAATCCCCACATTGGTTACCAGGTAATTATGTCCATTTATTTAGTTATTCTACATCACATCTAATATCCTTCAAGTCTGAAACATTATTTTAATCAATCAAACATTTGAATTAATCAGTCTATCACTAATCATCAGAATCACCAACGATTCCTCTCTGCTAAACCCTTTTACCATACCAGTTACTTTTTTGATATCTGGATCCTTTTTCTTGTCATCACTCTTCCTTTGCAAGTATTTATCAATCACCATCAAGCTCCTTTGATCCATTTACAACCCTTTGTCATTTATCCAAATCAACCTGTCAAGTCTCATTAAGATTTTTTAAGCCACTTGCGACATCTTATTAGTGATCTAAATCAGATACATTATCCTGCTTTCCTTTGTATGCACACACATCCATCTTCATCCTTTCTCCTTTGAGCCATATTGTGATTCCAAAAATCCCTTTGGACCAGGAACCACCATCAAACCAACATATAGTATTAAACTGCGTCAGTCCCTTTACCTTTGCGTTCTTGGTTATATCATATGTTATCATTTTATCATTATTCGATTAATTTCTTGAATGCGGATTGACATCCTTGCAAGGAAGTCCATTGACTTTTGGGGATTGGCCTTTTTTAGGAAATCCACCATATATTTGTTTGATCATGTATTGTGTAGTGTATTTGATTTCAGATTTCTTCATAGGAGAGGAGCTTATACCATTATTCCATGGAGCGCAACATCAAACATCGTCAATCAACATCCATTGGTATCACTAAACCCCGCATCCTTTGAGGTTAGTTTATATTTATTTTCTTTCTTATTTAATTCAATTCGAAGAGGTAGGAATAATTTTGAACACAAATTGCTACTTTTTTACTCTTTAATCCTTATGGAGCTCTTAGAATCATCCACTTAAGATTAGGTACCAATTTTGACTACCTGCTTCGTACACCTTAGAAACCTGATGTTGCTCAGTCTAAACCTAAACCTCCAAAACTTTCCTAATTTTTCCTAAATCAGTTCTAATATGTTCATATATATTTAATACCTCATCTAGATGATTTTGTTCCTTTTCTTCTATCCCAGAGGATTCCGACCAGTCTTGGGAAGGTCAAAATTGGCCTTTCTAGGCCTGATGAGAAACTAGTCGTTGGAGTCATATTTCTAAATGAGAATTTTGTCCTTGTATTATTATTTCAAACACTTTTAATTGATTTTTAATCATCTTGAAAGACTTGCAAGGTCAAAATTGACATGAGACAACTGAAAAATTTATTAGGAGGGGGTTACGGGAAGACTCGAGAGCAAAATTTTGGCTTAGTTGTCATGCTTGAATGTTTGAATTTTTTATGCAACACATGTTTATGAAAATAATATCCTTCTATACCAATTATTACATTTGATGACTATGATATGTATGGAACCCTTATTTCATACTCACTATGAATTCATGCATTTAAAAATTAGGTTCCTATCCACAATGTACTAGTTGAACCAAATAATAAGGAAAATCTATGTAATTTCAAGCTCTTCAACTCCATTGTTTATTCTTAGAAGAAGATTGCAGCCAATTAAAATTCTTCTTATGGCCATACTATTCTACCCATAATTATTGGTTCAACTACTATTGAAGTTTCATTCATAGTTTCCTCCACTCTTAGTTTAGGTGACATGTGCTTATGTATCCCTTGAATATTCACTCTTAGGGTTGTACCATATGTTTTACAATAATGTTTTAAGTTCGTTCACCAATGGAAACTTGTCATCATTTGAGGTATTCATTATTAGGTTCCTCTTCCTATGTTATCTCACCATGGTTCTACTGTTCATCCCTCTTGGTATATTTCTATCAATTATTTTACACATGTTATATCTCATAGATCTAGTCCTCCTCAATATTCTGATAGGCATTCTAACACACATGTTATATCTCATGGATCTATCCCTCCCAAGTCTTCTAACAAGTCTCCCTACACACATACTACACTTATTGTCACTCTCCATCCTGGATTTCCTCATAATTATTTTAGGGTTCATCTCATCTCTCATGGATCTCAAACTTTAATCTCTCCTGATATATATACCCCATCATACAATGTCTCTCATGGATCTAGTTCACCTTTCTTTCCTCCCATGGTTTCTTTGACAAATGATACTACTATGGAAACAATTTCATATGACCATTCTTCATTGGCACACTTGAAACCCATGGATCTTGTTTCTCCTAGCCCAGCTTCACCTCCTCACAAAACCCTCATTGACTAGCTCTTATGTTACCCATCTCCATGAAGATATTTATGTTTGATAATATAAAAAAATTCATATATTTTTGAAAATATAAAATAAGGACATGTACACATAGCTTGCATTGTTTGCACTTTACATTACATATGTTATTAGTCACTATGGTTTAATTGATGGAATATATTTTATACTCTTTACACACATGCATTCACGAGGTATGTTTATCTTCATGTAGGACATATATATTGTTATATGTTGATAGGATATATCACGGCTCCTTACATTCTTATATTTTTGGAATCCTTGCACATTAAACAAGTGTTATTATTTCATTATAATTCCTTTCTATTTCCTCATTACGCTTGATTACAAATATAATGTATATGTTATTTTTCAAACTAACAGAACTTACTCATGTGTCTTGTGCAGTGTTGACGTATATTAATCCATATGCTCTCTTATTAATTATTATTTTTATCATTGTTTGAAATTACTATTTACTATACATACTTATGAGTTGATTTTTTATAGTAATTGATTACTTCATTGTATACGGCCTAAGTTCCTTTCCCATCTTGTGACACCTAGTGTGTCCCATGTTTTTGGCTCTATGCCTTCATGTATGACATTGATTCTCTTTTATGTGGAATAAGTGTCCTAATTTTATTTTGATACCATGGGTTCCAAAAAAATTCATCACTATTACCTTAAATTATTCTACTTTACATGATCTTTCTTATGTTTTCTCACTTAATCATTTTTTTGTCTCTATTCTAGCTCTATTACATTTACATCATTACTACTACTATGTTCTTGTTTCTTTCACTATTATTATTTCTCTTATTGTTATGGTTGTTTCTCTTTAGTGCCATTGTTTCCACCATGTGCAACCCCCTTTTTTTCATGTAAAATTTCTCCAAGAAGGATACCTCTTTAGCATTATACAATCTCCTATATATTATCTTCCATATAGTGCAAGAACACAACCTCTTTTTTTAGCCATGTTCTCAAATGGATTCTCATATGTACCTCAAAAGATGTGGAATTCATTGAGGTATAGTCTACAATCACATGAGGAATCACAAGTTCAAACATATGTTTTCATAGGGAAAAATTACTCAAAACCAACTCCATACATCTACTTTTAGAAGAAAGCACATAGGGTCAAAACCATACAAAAGGGTCATGACTCTATGGATGGTCTTGACCATGCAATAATTTTTTTCCCTAGGGTAAAAACACAAGATTTTTCTATAATTTAATATTTTCCTTTACAAATACATGTTTTTGGCACAATCTCAGGCTCAGATGACATAATTATTACCAAATTACAAGGGGCTTGAAGTTTTTCACTCCTTTTTCCTCCTTAATACATAGTTTCAGTTATAAAACACATATTTTTGGGGTGTATGGGTCTCCTTCTACATTGATATTTCAACATATTACATATTGTTACTCAGTAGTATAACACATGGGAAAAGTATAGGGGAACTCATTCTCTTTATATGTTGTCTCAATATACTCATAAATTGGGCCTAGATCCATTTGCAACAGTGTGGTCCATGGAGTTATGGAAAGTATCGAAGAGGCTAAGTTCTTTGTAGGAAATATTTCCTCTCCCCATATTACAGGGTAAGATATCAAAGTTATTAAAGGCTTTAATTCACATTCTTTTTCCTTAATAAGGTACAATTTTACTCCTCTTCTCCTCTCTCTACCTATTATTCAGTGTTTGGTTGTAGGAACCCAATACTCTAGTTTCTTCTTTGGCACAATTAAGGACTGATCACACCCAATACTTCAGTAAATTTTAACAACAATCAAAATTTCCAACTACAAAAAATGAATGGGAAGTTATTCCCTTCACAAATCAAACAAGTGTACTCTTAGGCAAGTGCACAAAGATGGGGGACCAAAAAGCGGCCAAAAGTCCTTTTTTGGTCATTTTTTCCATAACATGCTCATGTTATAGCTCAGTCGCATTATAACATGACCGAGGAAAACCAAGCTTGCATTATAATGTGAGCATGATATGGTTCATATTTACAAGACCATAATGTGCGCATGTTATAATGTGAGAATGTTTCGATTGACATAAAACATAATAAAAACCCGAGGGCATAAATCATTCATTAAAAATATCTCTACAACAGGAAAACACAAGAAAGAAAAACAAAAACGTGTTTTATGGCATCAAAATCCTTTGAAACCTCAAATTTACTATGGAGACAAGTTCAGGATGTCAGTTCTTGTTGATTTTAGGTTAATTTTCATGATTAATCTTTTTTATACATTGTTGTTGATTTTTTTAATTTTCATTTTGAGAGGTTTCAATATCTTTAATTCAAACCCCTCATTCCACCGAAAACCAAGATGGATAAGAAAACATTCCAGAAAACACCCCCTTCAATAACGAGACACCCTCTAAACACCCAATACTAAATTTTAGGGGAGATTGGAAATAAAAAAGTTTAAATTGATGGTTTAATAGAAAGCTGATGAAACCCCAATGTGACAAATTCACATAGCCAAAACCTCACTACATCATTAGAATCATTATTACCTAATATCGATAATGTGGTTAGTCAAATAAACACCATGAGAGATTTTTAAAACCAATTTTCATAATTTTTATGTAGACAAGTTGTCTTATGATGCAATGAAGAATAAAAATCACCAAAGACAAGTTGTGTGCATTGTTTACTGATCCTAAATATTAATGCACCGTTATTATTGAGTTGAAAAATATTCCCCATCCATTGGTGTAATCATGAGGGGATAAAAAAATATAGGTTAGGTGGTGGATGGTTTTTGACCAACCACCTTGTAAACCATTTTTAAAGTTCCACAATATTTCTTGAGGAAAATCTATTGTTAGTTCCTTCTAAATGAAATACCAAACTATTTTGACATTTGATAGTTTCAAGGAAGAGGAAAATGCTATGTATAGGATAGAGTGGGGAAACAACATTTGCATAACCATCCATTTAGACACAGTACTCAACCATATATTCAACATTTTTTAGGTCATTGACACATTCATTGCTTCATCATGGACACTCATCTCTCCCACGATGACGAGGCTGGTCCTTCTATGAATCAGACATCATATAACATACAATGCCATAATTGTGGGAGTATAAGAACCTACATGGTTAACGAGGCAACTACATAGCATAATGAAATAACTCCACAACCTCGTGAGGCAGCTCCATAGGCTAAGGATGGTGTTCGATTGGAGGAGACACATCGTGATTCTATGCTAGAAAATATCATCATCACATATGTTCTTCTAGATTAGGCCCTTTGGTATTGACCAACAGGTAATTTTTACAATGAAGTTAGTTGTAATTTAATCTATATATATATATATATATATATATATATATATATATATATATATATATATATATATATATATATATGTATATATATATTGTAAAAAAAATTATAATTTAACAATGTTAATCAATTATGAATGAAAATTGATGTTTTTATGTGTATTTTTATAAAATTTCAGGTTCAAACTATACATCCAGTGTCACTTTCCCCTTCTCCATAGTTGTTTGCGGTCACGTACACCCCTCAGGTATAAATTGGTAATAAATTAGTAAATATATTGTGTTAATTTTTTTCCATATAGAGATGTTATCCTAAAATTATAATTTAAAGTTAAACATGTGAATGTCGGTACGAGTACACATGTTGGTAAATTTACTAATGTGAGCTTTATTATTTTTATTCATCATATACATGAACAAAATGAACTATTGTTGACATATGAAGATAATGTCATGTAACTTGTATGTGTTACCTTTTTCCTTTTTTAATTGATGATGTCATTACAGTCTCCTATTGAGTTTCCACTATCATTAGATATTAGAGCCACGATTCTTACATAGGTATGCACTAGTAAAGTAATTTTGATAATGAATTGATTGTATTAAATAACATCATGTATCATAATTAAATGACATTCATTTATATTATAATTTTTGCCATCATGGTTTCTAGAGGAGAAGTTGAAAACTCTAATTTGTGCACCTAATACCAATATTTTTAATGATCTTGAGAGGAAAAGGATGATTTTGAGTGATCATAAGATTGCAATAAGTATTTATTTATAAGTAGTGTTATTTTATATGTCATTAATTGTATACTAATGGGTATGTTGTTTATTTGTATTAATAGTTGGAGCAACAAGAATTCTTTTAGCGTAGGAGGTCTGATAGGAAGAAGGGACATTCTATTGATGTGTCTGGCTTATCTTCCTGACAGCTGAAGAGAGCTGGATTATTTAATTATACCCCATAGTCTAGATGTATACAAATTTTGTTGTTTGTCTTCATGGCATGTTTACATAGATTTATATTTCTTCAATGTATATCATTGTATGCCTACATGGATTTGTTAGAACATTGATTTTGTTCAAATTTCGTATGCTATCAAGGATTTTTGAATCAATATAATGTATGAGATAAAAATATTTTTGTTTTAAAACTTTTATAGTGGATGAAACATGATTTATACATGTATCTAAGTGGATTAATATGATTTTATATGTATGTTATGTTAATATGTATTATTAGTGTTAATTTTTTTATGTTTTAAACTTGGGAATTAAAATATATATGTAACTAATTTACAATTTAGCCACTATAATAATCATTCAATTCCATCAATTATATTAATATAATGTCAATGTTAATGGGATCCACTTCCTAGAATCTCAATAATTCAAATGAAACATATGTAACCAGACAACGTAATTCTAAATTAATTACAATAATAGAATGTAACTATATATATAGAAAGAGAGTGAGAGTGAGAGTGAGAGTGACAACGAAGAAAATGTGTGTGAGAGAGACAGAGAGACAAAGAGAGTGGTAGTTGATACTTAAAATTTGATAACATGCCCATCAGTAAAACTTTCTTCTACCATAGTTTTATCTCTCCTCTCCATCCCTACATGGTGAATTGAAAATCCATGATGAAAAAGGTCTATAACTATTATCAAAATAGAATAACCATTTTGACTTATCAACCACCCTAAACCATAAAAATCCTCATAATTTGGAAATGTTGTATCTTATCTCGGTTTCTCCCATCTCTCACCCATTTGTTTGCGGTGGTAACGAATGAAACATGACAAAAGCCTTCAATTAGACTCAATGTGAGGGAATCATGGTGATATTTTGCAATTGAAACATCATGGAACCAAACTGATAGTTATCACACATCAAATTGGGTTGTTAGACACTATTGGAGGTGTCGTTATGCTGCCAAACCATACCGGTCCTTCCGAGATATACTAGTCCATCAATGTCCCTTAAGCACCCTAAAAATAAAACACTTGTCAAACTTTGACGGGTGATAACTCGCAAGCCGTGGCACTTGGAAATGTCCCATGTGAACCTACAGATGCACATATGGTCTACCTAAAAAAATCCTATCTCATTTTCTCACATCTCTCACATGTTTGTTCACAGTGCAAATGAATGAAACATGGTGAAAACATTCAATTAACATCAATGTGAGGTCATCCAGGGTGATATTTTATGTTGGACACCTTGTGGCACCAAAATGATGGTTCCCATATGTCTGGGTGGGTTGTTAGAAACTAGCAGTGGTGTTTTTCCACTTCCAAACCATCTCAGTCCTTCCAGGATACAATGGTCTGACAATTTCTTATAAGCGTCCCGAGAGCAAAAACTTATCAAACTTTGATGGGTGATAACTAGCAAGCCATGACACTTGGATGCGTATATGGTATGCCTACTCTCACCATTAAAATCCTTAGCCCTTGGTCATATGGTATGGTCGTATGAGGGCTTAAAGCTTGTGATTCCTACTAGTAGGTGCTTAACTCCAAGCCCATTTCAGTTTATTTTTGTGGTTAAGAAAATAACATTTTATTTTGTTTTAGTGGAAACTAGTATAAATAGCAGAGCATAAACTTGTAAAGATTGTATCTTTTGATCAGAAACTCGGATTAGAATGCTTGATTTTTCGTGATCTTGCCATTGGAAATATTTATTTTGAGAATCACACTATAATTATAAAGTGCCATATTGTAACACGCACTCATTATAAAGTGCCAAAATCTGGGGGGGGGCTCTTGTTGCATTGTTTGGGGGTCTTGTTGCATTACTTGGTTCTTGCATTTCTTTTGGTGATTTTTTGAGGATGGCATCTACTTCTCTGCATTAGATCATGTTGAGCCATTAACAACACATAATTACCACACATGGAAACTAAGAATGGAAACAATAATCAAGCAGAAAGGATTATGGGCTTTAACTTCTTCAGAACAACTAGTGTTCTCACTACAGAATATGAGGAATTTTATTACTAGTGTAAATTTGATGAGTGTATGGGTTTGATAGGAACTTATGTAAGTGACAATATTTTATTTCATTTGGAAAAATGTGACTCTCCTTTCAAAATTTGGGATAAATTTGAGGATTTATTTGGTAAGGTGGATCATATAAGAGCCATGCAACTTGACATTGAGATCACCTCTCTTGAATCCTGAAGATTTTCCAATAATTATAGACTATCTTACCAAGTTCAAGCATTTGTTGACACAGTTGAAGGGGAGTGGAAGAGATAAGAAAGATGAAGAGTGTGTTTAATTGATACTATCTTAAGTTGAGAGGACCATTCCAAAATTTTGCTTCTACCTTTTTCTCTAGCATGGATGCCTTAGGTGACACATTCAAAATGCCTAACTTAGAAATATTTTGCGAAAGACTTACTAGGGAAGAATCCAAATTGTCTCACCTTGAGTCATCCACATCTCAAAAGGCATTAGTTACATCTAATCCTATAAGGCAAGGGAAAACCAAACAGTAAAACCAAATCCACACCTTGTCCATCTCAAAATGCTCCTAAACCCAAAGAAAATGACTCAAAACCCAAGGAGTCTTCTAAATCCAAGAATAAGTCTAGCCTGTTCATGCTCTTTTTATGGGGGTAGTAATCATGAAGAACATAGGTGTTATAAGCGAATGTAAGCCTTAGAGGATGCAATCAAGAAACACAAAAAATTTCTCTCCACGCCACCCTCCTTCTAATCAGCATGGCAAAGGCACTTAATGTTGTTGGGAGATCTCAGCCATCACTTGCAGACAGTTGGGTTATAGATTCTAGTGCTTCTCATCACATGGCTTCTTCCAAGGAGTCTTTTGTTTCTCTAGGTTTGTGTTCTACTTCCAAAATTGAGGTTGGAGATTCTTACTTTCTTTCTGTTAAAGGAAAAGGTGATATATAACTTGATGGTGGTAGTATCCAAGATGCACTATATGTTCCTAACATCAATACAAATTTACTTTATGTATATCAAATTTGTCATTCTGGTCAAGGAAAAATAGTGACTTTTACACCACATGGAGTAGAAGTACGAACTTTGTTGGAGCCTCATTCACTAGTTGCTCAGGGTATTGTTGATCATAGTTCTAGACTATATCACATTGAGGGTTTTGATGACACTTATTATATAGGGATAGGATTGGTTTCTCATGCAGATCTCAGAGAGTAAGCTTTAGCATGAAAGATTTGGACATCTCAATTATAGATATTTGAAGGAATTGAGCACTCATGGTATCGATAGATGGTCTTCCTAGAGTTTCTTGTCTTGAGGGATTTTGTCATGGTTGTGCATTAGGGAAACAACACCAAGATCCTTTTCCTAAGAATTTTTCTAAGAGAGCCTCCTTCACCACTTGAGCTCATGCATAGTGACTTGATGGTTTTTCCTATCCCATCTTTCAATGGAGCTAAGTATTCACTTACATTTATTTATAATTTCTCGGGGCGTACTTGATTTTATTTTCTCAAGTACAAAAGTGATGTTTTTTCACACTTCAAATTCGTCAAGGCTTTGATCGAGAAACAATCTTCTAGTAGCATAAAGAACCTTCGTACTAATAATGGGGGGAGTACTTCAGCAATGAGTTTTTCTGACTTTTTGACAACTCAAGGTCCATTATTCACCAGCATTCTGTTCCTCATACTCCACAAAAAAATGGCTTAGATGAAATGGAAGAATAGAACTTTGAAGGAAATGGCTAACTGTATGATGCATTCTATAGATTTACCTCCTATCTATTGGGTAGAAGCAGTTAATTGTGCTAACTACATTCAGAATCGCACACCACACAGAGCACTTGAGCATTTGGACTCCAGAGGAAGCTTGGTCCAACACTAAGCCAAATGTCTCATTTTTATTTCAAGTCTTTGGGAGCCATGCTTGGGCCTTTGTGCCAAAGAAGAAAAGGAAAGCTTTGGATAAGAAGAGTAAACCCTTGATCTTTGTAGGGTATTTTGAGGACATGAGAGCTTATCGTCTTTTAGATCTTGATACACATGATGTTCTTTTTCAAACACATGTTCAGTTTGATGAGCGCTTCACTCCTCATGATTCTTCATCTTCTTTCATGCCTCCTTCTTCTTCTTCATCTCATCTTGAGGATCCTTTCTTTGAGGAGGATTAATGAGGAGGTTATAGATGTCGTTGAGGATCCTATTCCCACTGATGTTGTCACTATGCCTAAGTGGGCTCATACTACAGTTTATGTGGCAACACCTTGCATACAGGATCTTCCACCCACTAGGCATCATCACACACATTCTACAAGTTTCTAGACTTTTGTGTCAGGTAGTTTCTTAGGATCCACAATGTCCTTTTCAAAGGCTCATGGGATATAGGAGTGGGATGATGCGATGTAAGTTGAGTATTCTTCTTTGATGAAGAATCATAATTGGGATTTGGTATCTCTTCCTAAAGGAAGAAAGATGGTTAGGTGTAAGTGGGTATACCCACACCAAATACACAGACTGATGGGTCCATTGACAAGTATAAGGCTCAGTACTTATTGCAAAGGGTTTTTCAACAAGTTAGAAGATTATTTGGCTTTTACAGTTATTGATAGACTTTTGCATTCCCCAAGATTGCTACCGACTGGACTTTGGCATTACAACCTTGTGCAGTTGCACATTGCTACATCACAGGTTACACAGGCTCAGTATTCCAGAATGGATTGTGATAGACATGCACTTCATTTGTCATGGAGATTCTAGAATTAGAGAGAACATATATATGGAGCAACCAAGCTGGATTTATCTCTACGGATTCTTCTACATTACCTTGCTACGGCTTCGAAGTTGTCTGGCATGCTATGGGGTCTCAAACATTTGCCCCTCGGGCTTGATCATGAGAAGATGGATTCTTTCTTCTTCTTTATCTTTACTAATTTAGCAAGATTCATTGCCACTCCAATCATACGAGATGTATCTCCATGCATGTAATGTACATGAGGACCTCATTGTGCCTACTTGTCTTGACTCATACTATGGATGATGCCACTGTTACTTACTGGCAGCTCCTAACTTCTGACATTCAGGAGGGGTATTCAGAGTAGGCTCTTTCTACACAGTTTGATCATGATTCAGATCTTGGGCTATTGCATTATTTACCTTGGTATTGCAGATTATCCTCAGACAAATTCAGGGATTATGTGTAAGTCAGCAAAAGTACTTTTTATTGATCTTCTTAGGTATTAGGGAGATATTGGCTGAGTTGCAAGCCACAGTCCATCTCCTTGATCTATGGTATTGGAGTATACTCCTTGACTGTCCAGTTATGTACTACACCATGCTTTGTGATCCTAGTTCATTGTATAGGCTAGTTCTAGTTCCTTGAGTCTCATGTACTTGATCTACCATACTCGTTCCTAGATATGTTCATTCCTTGCCTATATAAGCAAGGCTTGTATTCTCATTGTATTGCACTGAGTTCTCCTCATAATAGTCACCGACATTGTTGCTAAAATGATTTGCACAGGTTTTATTCACAGGGCACTTCTGGTGACTTTGGCCTATCTTACTGATCACTAGGTGGTTGATTAACATCTGATTTCTTGGCTTGGGTATACCGATTCAAATTGGGTAGGTTCCTATTGATGCCATAGGCGTTCCAATACTTCTGGCTACACTTTTCTATCTTGGTGTCTTCTCCAGTTGCCTTGGGTGTGCAAAACGCAATAAGCTATATGCAAACTTTCATGGGTGATCACTAGGCAGAGTGCATGCCAACTTGGGAATGTATGAGTGAACCTAGCAGATGTGCATTTGGTCTTCACCAGTTATTGATCCTAGTCCTTGGATTCTCCACAGGATTTCATCGACTGTACTTTAGTGTGACAACCAAAGTGCAATGTCACATTTCTCTTTAACCCCATTTGGTGTGAGCACATAGTAGGGACCAAGCATATTACAGATACACATCCACTTCATGTCAGTGAACCAACAGTTCCCACATGATGGAGTTATTTTCTTGGAGTACTTTGGTGAATTCAGACATATGTAGGCTGGTAGACATAATGTTAAACGAAGCCTTTTGCATCACCCTCGCTACCTTGAGTTGTGTGGAATGATTGGGGTTTCATAAGTTGTTCTTGTTAAAAATAATTCGTGAGAACTAATTCTCTCTCTTTCTGTACTTCTTGATTTGTCTCTCTTTCCCTTCTAGCAAGATTCTTTTCTCTCTTTTGGTTTCGATGGAATTGAACTTCATGGATAGTATGTGTGACATTGAATATTTTCATTAGGCCTAGATTCATGGGACTCAATATTGATGAACATGCCACTTATATTTGGTTCCCCTAGCTTCACTTGAGGGGGGTGTTCTTGTAGCTCCTCATGGGTACCTTAGCTCATTGTTCATCCTAGGTACTTTATTTACCTTTATTGTATTTATCAAGTCACCCACTTATGTGTGTGGATATTTCCTATCTTATCTTCATTTAGATATTATGGGGATATCCAAGCCTAGTTATTAGGTATCATTCTTATCAAATCTGATCTATGGTATTGACTAGATTATTTCCTTGATACTATGGCTACTTGACTAGATCCTCTGATGTCTAGTTCTCTCATAAATCTATGGACTAAACTAGTTCTTTGATGACTTGGTCTTTCCATGATTTGGGAAGTGGCTTGAATCTACAGACCTTAAATCTGGTTCTATAAGATTCCTTATTCCTTGCCTATATACATTTCTAAGGCCCATTCTCACTGTATTTCATTGAGTATCTCATAATCAATATATGATTATCCCCTGCTTCTCATTTGATCTTGCAAAGAGTTTTCATATAAAGTTAGCTTTGAAAAATTGCTTTCATCTTATTGATCATGGTGTCTTAGAACTCTAGCATCCGTTGTTCTTGGCAGTTGGGTACAATATAATGAAAAAGTTTAGCATAATGTGTTATGTGTTCATACTTCTTTCTGAACATTCTACAATAAGATATTATCTAGTGATTTTCCTAAAAGATACTGTGTAAGGTTTGATAGGTTTTAACTATGCTTCCTTGAGCTTTGATGGCACCGTTTGAGAGTTAAGTGAAGGTTAAATAGAGACTATTGTGATCTTGATGAATGTTATACATATTGTATACAGGATTGTTAGGATGGAACTACTTTGTTCTTGTTAGAAAACTTGCATTTTCACGTCTAAATCTTATTGTTGAGCCAAAATATAAAACATCTATACGCATTAGGTTCATGTAGAAGGGAAAAATTGTATCTAGTTACCCTCATTGGCTTATTCAACAGGAAAAAGATTGTGGAGAGGTGTCTGTACCTTTGCAAAGTAGATTGTCAATTTTCCTATCAGGTAATCAACCAAAACTCAGTTTTTGGGGTTTCATTGCTAAAAGGTCATTTTTATTTCTTGAAACCGTCTTAGAGAATATCCAAAGCTTGAAAAGGACCTTAGAAGGGCTACAAGGAGATCTGCAATAGGTGAATGAGTGATGGTGGGAGAGAGAATTAGAAATGGAGATGGGCTTTCAAGAGGTTTGTCATTTGACACCTTATGTAAGATCTAATGGGTGCTAACAATCCACTCAAACAGGAGTTGTTTGTGGGTGAGTCCCAAGACCAGACCTCAAGAGTCATTGTTCTTGAGTAGCTTTAGTAAACCGAGAAAATTTGGCTAAAGGTAAAAATCTATGAAGACTTTGTTGTATTTCTAATGCACTAAAAAGGGTGTACTTGGCATGGAATATGCATATAGAGACATGGTGCATTATAAAAACTGATCAGTTTGAGACCCAACTAAGACAATATTTACTAGTTGTAAGTGTTCAGACCTATTAGAAATTGACAGGGCAGACTTGGTAAAGATATAAAGAAGAGTTTTGTGTAAATTGAATTCAAACCTATCATACCTTCTGTAGGATGGGTTCAGTGTGGTTAAAGGTAAAAATTCAAGGGTATTAAGACCTATATAGATCCCAATCCAAATATGAAGGTCTCATTTTTTTCTTCATTCTTCAGATCAAGAACTTTCTAAATTATCTTATTGTTAGTCTACCTCCATACTTGATCAATACGCATATAGATTGTATGAATTGGAGTGTGTGAATAATGACAGGGAATCTCTCTCTGAGTCTCAAAGTCTCTCAATGGGTATCTTCATAGCCATTTTATATAAATAACCATAGATGAATATTCCTATCTATAATATGGTAAGCTATCAATTTAAACATAGGATCAAAATACCAACAATTCTTCTACAACAACGGCATAAAGCATTACCTACTTCACACTTTACAGAATATAAAGTTCTTTAACAAACGGTGCCATACCATAAGTGACATAATGGAAGCTTACTATGGTAGTATTAACCTACATTAATAATGTTAGTAATGATATAACTAAATAAATTACACTAGGATATGATATATACTCAAACACACAAAACTTAAAAATTCACTCAATAGTGATTTGTACATCTCGTGGAGGTAAAACTTACGTGTCAATTGATACAAATGTCAATCCAATGAACCATCTGGGTCTAACCCATAATTTTTAGGGTGTCGAGTCATTGGTTTATGGTGAAACGTACAAGAACTTTCCAACGAATGTTATTATTCCTGTGTATTAATAATCCATGAACTTTCATTTGAACATTGGATTTATAAAAGAGTGCAACAAACTAGATCCCATTAGTGCACAATAATATTCATATTTTACAAATTAGCTTCTTATACCAATCAAAAAAACCTACGAACTGTAGACTTACCCTCATTACCTGGACCCATTAATGAGTTACACCATTCCACGATGGTTCTAGTAACAACCACATAGCACCATATAGGATATTCTTCTCTTCTAGGCCTTATTCATCTATGATCAGGGAACACCTCTTATCAATTTATTACTTGAATTGTAATGTACACTTATTTTTCGTCAACACAACGAGAAAAATAATAATGTGTTCCTTCTTTATGTGTGTGTGTGTGTGTGTGTGTGTGTGTGTGTGTGTGTGTGTGTGTGTGTGTGTGGTGTGTGTGTGTGTATGTGTGTGTGTGTGTATATATATATATATATATATATATATATATATATATATATATATATATATATTTTCTTCAGCAACAGGTTTAGTTGACACTGCAATAAACATGACCTCCTCATCACTCCCTTACATGCATTCAATTTCTTCCTAAGCAAAATAGTTAATTTCAATATTGTAATAGTTTCACCTTGAATGATCCATTAATAAGTTACATAATTAGCCACACACAACCAAAAACTATTAATTTTAACAAAATAATGTAAATATATACTATTTAGTTGGGTACGAGATCAAATATATGGTCAAAGTCAATTGACGATTCGCTCACTATGAGTTGTAGAGCTCATGGAGGTTGATAATTCTTGGTAGATTTGGTAGGTGTGAGAATTGAGATTTGATTGTTCCAACCACTTGATTTAATCTGACTTTCCCTTGTTCTCTCTTCAATTCACGAAAAAAAACCTAAGGAAGCGGATTCGATAGATTCTTAGGTGGATTTGTAGGCATTGAATGCTTCTTATTGGTGGTTGTATTTCATCAAGTTTTCCCTCCTTCTCTTCTCCTACAGATTCATCTATAAATGTAAGAGTTGGTCTCATTAATGTTGAACACTCTCATCGATCCTTACGCTCACATGAATACATACTGAAGAGTAAGTTAACTTCATAGTTTCCATATTTTGAGTTGCAACTCACTAGATTTGGCCCGTTTCATGTGAATATCAAAAATCCTTCACCATTTTGCTAACTTAACTGTGGATTTCTACCAACCAATAGAAGCATCATATGTGACTATATACTCTATCCTATCATGTACCTAGCATTCCTTCTTCAATTGCCTTTTAGTTACACCATTCC
The DNA here is from genome assembly GCA_019776745.2 of Taxus chinensis. NCBI lineage: Eukaryota > Viridiplantae > Streptophyta > Pinopsida > Cupressales > Taxaceae > Taxus > Taxus chinensis. Next base: position 711,315,031 of record CM034150.1, read on the forward strand.
GCGATGGATGCTCCATTTCGATGTCAACTTGCAATTCACTCATTTAGTTGTGTTACATTAGAATTCTGATAAATACGTGTATTAGGGCTTTTTTAACACATGCCTAGCCTCCTTGCACCATCATGCTCTCCTTTTCCATGTCCAACCTCATTAAAATTAGAAAAATGTTGATCCCTCTTGTTCAGTCTTATGCACCTTCTAGTGTAGGTCAACCGGTCATGTTAACTTTCTATGCCTGGTCCCTTGGCATTTATTAGTACTTAGTTTTTCTTTTTAGCACTAGGAGTAGCAGTAGTAGTAGCAGTAGAAATAGATAGAGGAACCGATCCTTCTCCAGAGATTTGTCCCAAATATGAAAGGTCCCACAACTCAGGGATGGTTTCATAAAAGATCTCAAAGTAACCTTGATCCGTCCAGACTCTTATGAATGTGTATGATCATCACTAATGATAGACCAATGAGTACTCCCTCAAAACATTTTTATCTTCTTTTGTGTTTTCAAGAACATGAGTGAATACTATATGCACAAATATGAAAACCTTAATAGAGTTGTAGTATTTCGATTGCACTTCATTTTGTGATTGTAGAGTATAATTATGTACAAAATTAGCAAACTGACACAATGGTACTAAGAGGAAATGTGTCCTTGCATAACCTGAGTTGTTCATTTAACCATCAACCTCTGATGTGTATGTCATGCATACTCATACACTATCTTCTCTCGAAATATAGTCATAAAATCTGATAAACTAATTTCTTTACTCATTAATTCACACCTATTGGCCTCTTTACCATATTTTGAAGTGTACTCCACATAGACATATATTTTCCAAAACTAACTAGTTAATTTCTAATTACTTATGTATTTGCTGTGTGTATACAATATTTCAAACATTGCAAACCACCACAACTATCACAAGTTCCTATCTAATACATGATTTCTTTTTAAAAAAAAATTGTCTTTCTTCTCTTGTATAAAAAACACTTGAGATTAAATCTCTTACTGATTTAGGTGGAACATTAATCATAACACACCTATAAAATATTCCCAGCATGCAAATTAGACACATATATGCCAGAAAATTATCATAATGCATAGAAAATTCAATATGGATCGTACTACAACAAGTAGTCTTGCAAGTGATTTATTGTAAGGTGAACAAGGTTTTTGCCATTTCAAAATATTTTTGACTAATTTCTATTTCGGGATGAGTCTTTTTAAACTTAATATAAAATTATGTTTGTGTCATATCCAAAAAATGTTTGGGATGTGATTCACAATTTCGAGAACCATTTATTATTTTTAAAACATATTTTTCATTAGGTGAAACCCTTTTATTAGTTTTCTAAAATTCTTCATTTTTTTAGTCCTTTACTCTTCAACTATGTCTTTGTCTTTCCACGAGAATGCCCATAATTCTTTGTTATTTGTATCTTCAATTCTTTCATGATTATTCGAGAGATTTTCAATAGTCTTTTCCTATTTATTTTTAGTGCACTACTTGTTTTCCTAATTAAATAAGATTTATTTGTTGTCTTTACTTACTATAGTTGATGTAATAACATGTTGGGCAATGTTACTATCTTCGGCATGCGAGGTTGGACCTATTGATTGGTATGTATTCATTAGATTTTTCAATAATAGATTTTCCATATGTTGGTCTTAGACCAAGGGTCTTCATAGTAGGTCTACAATCAATATTATTCATGATTTAGACAAACAATTGACATCTACCTGTTTCATTTAATTCATTAAAAAATATTTTTCGTATCTGATTAGATTTTCTTCTACAAGTGAGTTGACTGATTTTATTAGTCATTGGGATGAAATTATTTTCATCAATGTCAAGTAAATTTTGGGTGGTTTCTGCAAAAATTTAAGTAGTGATTGCAATGGAAATTATTGTTGAATATAGTATAAAAAATGTTGATTTTATATTTGTTGTTCATCTTCATAATTTGGTAGAGAGTGTTTGTTTTCAATAGGTTGGTCATTTGGTGTAACATCTATGTTTAATTTTACATTGCATAATCATTCATTGAATATTCATTATTTATTGATTTAATTGGTGTTTGAGGATATGTTGCACCATCAATATCACGTGGAAGAGATGACATAACTTCATCTCCATATGTTGATTTCTTTTTTTCATGGATTTTTTTGCACTCGCTCCCTTATTTCCTTTTTTCTTCTTTGTTGGCTTTGTAGGATGATATGCTATCATTGGAAACATCTTCAATCTCTGGTAAAGAGGTGTTCAATTTCATTTTTTTATGCCATTTTTTCATTCGTTCCCTTTGTTTTTCCAATTTCTTGATAGTGTTTTCCTTCATGGTCTCCTCCCCATAATTCTCAAATATCTTTATCACCACAAGAGAATTGAAAAAATAATGCTATTGAGTGTTATGAATATAAAGAAAAAATAAAACCAAACTCATATCTCAAACAAAGCTTTAAATATTTCACAAAACAATCTCTATACAAGATAAAATAAACAAAATTGTCAATAAGAATAAACAAGTGCAAGAATTTGCATTAGTTTGTAGACAACCCATGACCAATGGGACCAAAATCACAAATTATTTTTATTTTTTCTGTTTGGATTTTAGTTTTAAAATGCAATATAATGCTCTCGTATTATAATGCGAGCACATTTCATCTTATTTTTGTTTGAAATTACCACTCCATAGGATTGGATTTGCCTTGGATATCCGAACCTAAGGTTTGAACTGTGTAATCCGTGAATAAGTCCATGTTTTACTAAAAATATCAAAATATCAAAATATCATGTGTACACCCCAATATATCATGGGTTATAACATAATATTCCAAAAACAATTATACTTCAACATGTAAATTGGTTTTGCCTTAAGTGACAATATACTTCTTTCTAAAATCTGATTAGTTTAAGGATTTCATCCTTAATTTATTTTACTATTGCCTTTTTTTCTTGCCAAAAGATATACATACATTTTTTTACACAATTTATTATTTTTTCATCTAAATTTCAAAAAAAAATTCATCTTATAAAATCCATTCTACACGCATTAACGAAATTGACTATTTTTTCTCAAAGTTTACGGGGGTGTAGTCACAGATATTTCATTTTTGGGATATGTGCAATTTGAAAATTAATAAAAAATTATATATTCATCCAAAAAATATGAAAAATTAGTGGTAACTCATACATGATCTTAGCTAACTTCTGCAAAAGGGATTTGAAAAATATTGTATAGAACTTAAAAAATGGGGGTAGCAGACATAATAGGTTGTTATCTTTTTGACACAAAAATAGACATACTTTTTGTGCACACCACATTTTGACCTACTTAATCTCCACCATTTAAAAAAATAGTATTTTAGAAACTAAATTTTGAGGACTACGATACTTATTCTTATCACATTATCAATTTTTGAGCATATGCATGGCAAATTATTAGATGAAGTTGAGGTTTTGCTGATTTTAGGAAAAATGTGTCCACTTATGACCCCGTTTTGGTCCACCATTTTCATGCACTTACCATATTTCCATGTTTTACATCTCTTTATTTCACTTTATGAAAATTAACATTCCATAGTTACTATTGAGTTAATTTCAATTTCTACTATGGACATAAACTATACTTTGTGTTCTAGGTTTCGTCATGGAGTGTGTTAACACCAACACATATAGACAACATAAACTCTGAGGAAAGACAAAGTATGTCTACACACATAGATATATTTTCCTTTAATCATGTAATTTTCATTTCATACTTCAGGGGGGATGTAGACACTCAAATTTTGTGATTTACCCTTTTGACATAACTTATTACAATTACACCTCTTGGCTAAGAAAAATACCCATATCCTCTCCCACTTAGTGCATGTTACCATCTCGTGTCTAAATTACTTATTTCCATGTACCTATGTTTCCAAAAATTATGAATATCAATACACAAGACAAGTTCTCAAGATTTTATTTATAGGATACGACTTTCATAGTTCGTGGAATTTAACATTATCCAAAACCATACAGTTGGGTCATCTTGTATAATCCAGTCTTGGTTGACATGTATGGTATTGAACTAACACATTTTTTACTTTGTTTTTGATGTAACGTCATTTTTTGGGTCTCTTTATCCTCTTGGATTGGTATTATCACAATAAATTACATCTAGAATCCCATATAAGAATGTTAAAACTCATCTCATTTCAAACATTGGACAACTTTCGACTCTTATGAGATCTCATTACAAATACTAGCACAAGAGGAGCTCAAGGATCCCTAAATATTCCTAAAGTTGATCCACATATATTAGGGAAGAAACTATTATATTAATGAAGCATTCAACTAGGTCTAGGAGTCTATATTCCTTCACATCCAAGAACACAAATTTCATATCTCCAAGTATTAGTAATTTATCACAATTCAATCAAGCATGATATAATGGGTTCAAGTTACCAACTAGATGCATTCATATAGATATTACATGTTTAGTGTATAAATATGTTACAGTTTGAGGCCTATTCAAAGTAGTTTCGATGTAGGTGGTGCATGAGGTGCATCAAAACCAAAACATTATCCTTCTTACATAGTTTTCCTACCCATGATTAAGGTTTTAGAGTGATTCAGCTGATTAAAGATGATATTGAGACTGTGTAACAACTAACATTTGACAACGAAGTACATTTTTAGGCCATTGAATGAGCTAGAGATTTTCATAACCCCATTGTGAAGGAATTCACGACCATCAAGAAGAGGAAGGAATGGATAATACATCCTAAACAAATCGTAATGTCCTACACTAAAATATTTGCAAGTTATAGTTTTGAAACAAAGTTTCTCTAGGCTTTGCATTCCCATTTTATATAGTCTATCTTCCTAGATTGTTCATGTATAGCTCTGTAAAGATAAGCCTCTCTTTACATTGTTTATTTTGATCTTGTATACATATATTGAAAGAATAGTTATGTTATTATGATTTTTCACTCAATGTTGGAAGTTAATTTATCATAATAACACTTAATTTCCTAGCCTTACATTTTTTATTTTTGTGTATTGTATAAAAAATATTACAATATTAAAAAGGGTGTAAACAAAAATCTAATACTATAAACTACTTAAATCATCAAATACTCATTACCACCATCATTTAAGAGCTCATTATCATCATGATAATCTATATGTTAACTGTATGTATTGTTTGAATTGTGCTCCATTCCATGCAATGATGGGTTGATATAGTTGTAGTTAGGAATATCATCATCATAAACACTGTCTCTAATTTCAAGGAAGTCAATTAAAAATGATGGTTTATTCACCTATCATTACATTAATAAATAATTATTAACATATATAAAATATTTGAAATTCAATTTCTATTACCTACTTGATTTTAACAATTATTTTAGAAATTAATGACATCCTACCAGACCAAACCCATAATAATGCACCAATCCATTGAATGCATTGGTGTTCCATCCAAAACTAATACAGTGTGGGACCTTGCAGTTGATACAATTCTCAAGATAGGTTGGTTCCTCTTCCTAAAATACAAAAACTATCTCTAATGAAGCGAAGTCTACTATATAATCATAATCTATGATTCCAAGGGACCAGGGAGAGAGGAAAATGCGTGAAAAATGGGAAATCCTACACTAAGGAGGTGATAACACCATGAAAAGGGAGTGAGATACACTCCTGAGGGAGAAAATTGAAGAGAAATGAAACTGAGAGAGGTCAAGATAGCTGTGAAACACTCCCAAAACATGCATTTAACACCAAATCCTCATGAAACACAACAACATAAAGATGAAAATGAAAAGGCATGCACAAAATAGAATAACCATAATGGAAAGGAAAGGAAAGACAAGAAAATAAATGCAAGGGTTGATAGAACACCACAAAAACATATTTTATTACTTCAAATAGTTGCATAGTCCATTATATCTACAAAATAGAGGCACAAATACATTCTACAGGCCCATGTGAAGGCTTACAACTCAATGGAATTGAGAAACAAAAATGCAAGATTTTCCCTATGTCCTAGAATATCTCCCTCAAAAAATGAGAAAAGGGTTACAATATATAGAAGTGATGGGAAAAGAGAGAAAATAGTGAAACTCGTATTTTTTATCTCACCAACCAAAAAATATCATTAAATGGTTTGAAAAATTCATGGAAATCATTAAAAAATCATTCCCCCATGATATTTAGATTCTAGAAGAAGAAATGGGATGCCCATACTTCATTAATTGTTGTGGTTGGGCTTGGAGTTGTGCATTTTCATATTGGAAATGTTTTCTAATTTTTCACACATCTTACCTAAATAAAATTGAAAATGCATAGAGGACATTGAGACCCTTCCAAATTTATAAAGTTTGCGAAAAATGGAACAACGATTCGAAAGTTATGGCCATTTTAAGTTTCATGTGAAAAAACAGTCGTTTTCCTTTTATTCCATGAATTTTTTAGTTTTTCTGCGGCTTCAATCTTCCATGGAATTTTGTACGGATTTCTCCTTCTATGGAATTCCTGAATATTTATCTTTATGTGGATTTATTATTCTTTGGGCTTTTCATGGCATTTTTTTCTACAACACTTTTTTCTGCGGCATTCCGCGGACTTTGTTCTTTTGCGGCACAACTTTCTACGACACTTATTTTCTGCAGCCGTGACTTTTGGCACTCCGTGGATTTAGTTTTCTGAAGAAATCTCCATGGATTTCTTTGGTTTTCTCAAAATTTTAACTAATTCCTTAGAATTTTTTAGGTTAGGGAGTTAATAAAAAATAGATTGAAGCCCCCAGAAAAAAACTAAATTTCACCATTTTCTCTAGTTGTCAATTTTACCAAGGGGTAAAAAATGGATAACAATTTGGTGACTCATGGGGACATATTCTTGCTAGATGAGCTCATCATTGGCCTTGTAGCATCTAATGGGTGTGGATTCAACCTAGTAAACACAAATTTTATTTGAAACTTTGAAATCCGGTCTATGAGCCACTTGAAACACTTTTGAAACCAGAGCACTTGCTGATTTGGAAAGTTACTTATGACTTCTATTAAAATTGGTTCCTCTCCTGAACATTACCACTTCTAATGAGCTGAACTGTGTAAAAGAAACCATAAAGCACCAAAAATATGTACAAAAGAGGAAGATCATACACACCCTAAGTGGAACATGCAGAGTGTGCACAAGCACTTCTTCTACTGAAAGCAACCTACTCCTACAAGCAAAACACTATGCTAAAATCACTTAGAGGAATGAAAATTCTAAACTAACATATAAAAGGGTGAGAATTCACTTTATTAAAAATGCTTTGAGATAGATTCCCTTGCCTGGAATATGTAATTCTTCACCATCCAACTTGGCCAGTCGTAAAGCATTGCTACTTATTTCATTCTGTGATCATGTATATAATAATTTTGGATTAGTTTTACATAGGAAAAATCAATATTATTATTCAAGGAATAATGATTCTTCTTATTAATTCATTCCAGATACATTTACATAGATGGAGTTTTACATTATATATGAGGATGTTCTCCTTAATACAAGGAGTCAACATCAATCCTCAACAACCCACATATCTCTTTCCAATCCCTACAGAATCTCAAACTTATCCCTAAGATATATTTAACTAATCTCTAGGATATCCCCTCACAATAAAATAACTACATGAGTTGTTCTCACAACTCACCAATAATATAACTATTACAACTATATTATTAATATGAGTTCTATAAACTCATTATTAATAATATTATAATTTATTTAATAATGTTACACAATATTTTGGTAACATTCACTCCCTTATTGTTAACATTATTAATTCCCAATATACACTCCCTTAATGTTGACATGGAAGAAATAACAATCACACTTCCTTCTACAGCTTTTTGCCCATGCATGCTTAGGATCTGGATGAGTTTGTAGGTCAACCAACAACCTTAAAATAAAGGATGGTTTTACAGGACAACCAACAACCCAAATATCATGTTGTTGTTTTTCTCTTTGTGCTTTCGTCTATCCACTATGTCTTTCCTTCAAGGAATCATGTCGGAACCATTGCTTATTGAATACAAACTAAATAGAGGGAAAATTGAACATTGAGACCATGTTCCAGTTGCCCCCCTCAATGTGAAAATTTCACTTATTCAAATAGGAACTCTGAAATCATACTACAAATCTAAAATAAAATAAAATACACATACACACACACACATTGCCACCACATCTTCATGCGTCCCCTTCATTGGTGATTGACGAGAGGTCGCTGATTAACCTCTAACCTCTATTGCCTCTGTCCTCCATCTTGTTGCTATTTAATTAGTAGATTTGACCATGGAGCTCAAATTTACACCACCGTTGTCAATGCATCTTCCCCACAAATCTTTGCTTTGGTTCAAAAATTCCAAAGCTTGGGTCTGGGGGGTGGCAGCCACTAGCGGGGTCAAGGGGTAGCGCTCCTTGTAGGGTCTTGGGGCAGTGCCCTAGGTGAGTTCCCTATCACGATACAAGGTGGGGTCGAGGGGTGGAGCCCTTGAAGCTAGGCATATTTTCCTTCTTTAAATCCATCAAAAATATCATTAGAACTGCAATATTATTCATCTTATTCTCCGAAAATTGGACGTCAGGTAACACCAAAAATGCGTCTGTGAGGCAATTTTTTTTTTCGGACTTTTGCAATGACCTTTTAAAAAAATATATATTGACACTTTGGACTCAAAATGACAATATGAATAATCCTAAGATCACCTATTTAACTCTTTTATAAATAAACGACTATGACTTGTTAGGAAGACATATAATCTTTACGATGGATGCAAAACATATTTAAAACTATACTAAACAATTTAAAATTAACAAGTAAAAAGTAATGAAAATTTACTTTTTAATAAATACATAAACTCAATTAAAGACCGCTTTTTCACAAAAAACACTAAGTGTGAACAATAGAAAAACCTATAAACCTAAAAATAAATTATATGGTAAAATAAACTAAACTAAAAGACATAACTTACATTATAAATGACAAAACTTAAATATACTATAAATCTTAAGTACGTGGATATTTGTGGACTTGACACAACCTTTCCACAACAAATTTGATGCTTTGATGTGACTCCTATACCGGTAGGGGACACTACTTTTTTTTTAATATATGCTGATGGAGGCTTTCTCAGCCTATCTAATCACCACAAGTTGTCCACACTTCTCGCGCCTATGAACCAAGACCACACCTAAGTGTTTATTTGCAGGGTAGACTCATAGGTAATATGAATCTCTAATCTTTCCTTTGTATGCTCAATGGATCAACATGGTCTTACAAAATAATTTATCTGCGTTAGACTTAGATTGGATCTTCACAAAGCTAGATGTGAAAAAATTGGTGATATATTATATACTGCACCAAACAATATGTGTGAGCTACCAAAAGTCCAAGTAGGATGCAGACACCAATTAAAGTCAGAGAGATCGAAATACACCTCATTTAGAACACGTATAATTAGAGATCTCTTAGAGCACGATGAATGTAGAACAAGAAGTTCACAATGCAACACAGGATGAGTCACAATAACTAAAAATATCTTCAAATAAATGCACTACAGATCTGAGGTGACTTGAAGAATATAGAGGAGATATGGAGACTGATGATCCAACACAAATTTAGACTATCTATATCTAATACCACTTCTGAAAATTGATCTTTCATCAACATGGGTGGTAAAACTCGCTCTGATACCAAATAATAATTTTGGATCAATTTTAAATAGAAAAACTCAATATTATTATTCACAGAATAATGATCTTCTTATTAATTCATTCCAGATACATTTACAGAGATGAAGTTTACATTATATAGGAGGATGTTCTCCTTAATATAAGGAGTCAACATCAATCCTCAACAACCCACATATCTCTCTCCAATCCCTACAAACTCTCAAACTTATCCCTAAGACATCTTTAGCTAATCTCTAGGATATCTCTCACACTAAAATAGCTACATGAGTTGTTCTCACAACCCACCAATAATAAAACTTATAAAAACTATATTATTAATATGAGTTCTATAAACTCATTATTAATAATATTACAATGTATTTAATAATGTTACACAATATTTTTGTAACAGTATAGACATCTCCATATTGCATAAAACTTGGAACGCTTGCTTGGTTTTTCCCCATATGCATCCCACTTTAGCACCAAGTCTCCTTCTTGAAATTATCATTTCTTTGGTCTTTCTTGTCAAAGATCCTCTTGATCAATGCTTGATCTTTCTCCATGGTTTTCATTGCATGCTCTCTTTAGCTCTTCCAACTCCATGAGTTCTGCATACTTCATTTCAATGGGCTCAAACTCAACTAGCTCTAGCTACTTGAGAATCTCTAACACTGGTAATTAAAGAGATATGGGAATCATTTCTTCTCTTCTATAGACTAGCTTTTATGGAGAGTTGTTTGTAGATGATTTGGATGTAATTCTATTAGCCCACAGGGATGATTTGTTCTATGTGTGCCAGGTCCTCTGGTTTTCATCAAGATTCCTTTTTATGATTCTTAGTAAGTTTTTGTTCATGTACCCAGCTTACCCATTACCTTGGGGCTAATAATTAGATGAAGTACTGAGATATACTCCATTTCTAAAATCCAATTTAGTGATCCTTGTGTAAAGAAAGGCCAAATGATTGTCTGAAATGATTGTGGAAGGTACGCAAAACCTTATGACTATCCCCTCGTAGAATTCCAATATACTAGACTCATTGGCTTCCTTGAGTGCTACCACTTTAGTCCACTTGGTGAAATAATCCGTTGTTGTTAGTATCCACTTGTGGCCTTGGCTTGAGTTGAGATTAATGACCCCAATGAAGTCCAATCCCCATTGGATGAAATGTTAATCCACTGAGATTGGATGAAGCGGGGCAGCGCTACTAGCTTCTCATTGCCTGTGAAGAATGCACATTTCTTGCACTTTTTATTCCATGCATAAAATTCACTAAAGAGTGTAGGCCAATAATAACCAACTTTCATGATCTTGAGGGCTGTTACCCATGGAACAAAGTGACCTCCAGGCCTCTCCATCATGAAATTCATGCATCTTTTTCTCAATATGATTTTTTTCCAACGCACCTTAAGAGAACTCCATTCATATCTCTCTTGAACAAAATATCATCCAAAAGCACATATGGAATGGATTGGAGCGTGAAATACCTTCTTTTTTTTTATTTTCTTGACTTCGGAGGGAATAGGCTTGTTTGAAGAAAATTAATAATATCATGAGTCCAACAAGAAGTGGACATACCATCTGTAACTTATTGTTAGTTATCTTGGCGTACTAGGACAAATCCTCCTTCATCTTTTGACCAACCATGTTGATTAGAAGCTATCTACTCACACAAAGCTTTTCCATGGACCAATTTGGTTATCTTTATCTCTATATCATACTCCCATACGTGGGTGATCCAACCTACCCTTTTATCATTCAAATCCTTTTTCAGGAGAAAATATTTGACCCTGACATGAGACACTAGAAGTTGAATCTTATTGTTGGAAACCAAGTGTGTAAATTTCTTCAGGATCCTAATGACAACTAACACATGCTTTTCAATAAAAGAGTACATCGTCTCATAGTACTCCAAGCTCTGGCTGAAGAATTCTACAAGTTACTACGATCCTTCTTTATTTAGATGTACCAAGATGGTTGAGATTGTATCTAAACCACCGAAGGCATATAGGCTGAAGCCCTTTGAAAAATCTAGATTAATGAGAGTTGGGGCTTGAGATATTACATATTTAATGACCTCAAAACTCTCCTTTCCCCTATGTTATCCATTTGAATTTCATACTCTTTTTTAGCATCATTGTTAATGGCCTGATAAGAGTGGCAAAGTCAAGAACAAATCCATGAACAAAATTAATTCTCCCTAAGAAAATTTGGAGAGTCTTCTTGTGACTTGGAAATGGTAGAGCACAGATAACTTCAAATCTTTTGAGATCAATGGTTATCCCTTCCTTAGAAATAATGTGGCCCAAGAGATTTCCTTTGTGAGCCAAGAATACACATTTTTTAAGATTTAAAGACACTTTGAATCTCCTGCATATTTGGAAAACTTTCCTGAGGTGAAAGAGGTGGTCTGTTGCATTTTTTGAGAACACAGTGATATCATCAAGATAGACAAGAACTATCTTGTTAATCAACCATTTGAAGGTCATATTCATTACTCTTTGGAAAGTAGCTCCGAAATTTGACATTCCAAAAGGCATTTTCCTATAAGCGTATGTCCCCCATTTTGTAGTGAAGGTTGTTTTGAACTAATCATCTTCTTTCACCATGATCTGATTATAGCCTGAATAACTATCCAATAATGAGAATCTCTCTGAACTAGCTACTACTTGAAAGATTTTTTCCATAGAGGGAAGAGGGTAGTGGTCTTTGAGTGAAGCTCTATTCAAATCACGAGAAGTCCACACACAATTTGATTTATTTATTTCTCTTCCACACTGGCACCAAATTTGCTACCTAACTTGAGTGCTTGATTGGAAAAATGATACTTGCCTCGATTAATTTGTTTAATTCCTTTCTCATGAGAGGTTCAACGTGAGGATTTAGTGACCTTTGCTTTTACCTAATGGGCTTAGATTTTGGATCTAGTTAAATGGTATGTTTTTCCAATTTTGGATTGAAGCCTCTCAAATATTTATAATTCTAGGCAAAGACATTCAAAAATTCTTGAAAAAGTTGGATAAAATCATATTTTTGTTGCTGAGTACCTACCTTACCAATTTTTAGCACCTTACCTTCACCTACTGAAATAGACTCCCAGTTTTCACCCTTAACCTGAATGTTTTATTTTTCTTTCTAGAACTAGTCGTTAGGGTTGAATATTTACTTGAGAATCACCAAACATTTAGGGAGTTTGTTTGTTCTCAGCTAAACCACTTGGTCACCATACTGTTACTCCAGTTTGTCCTAGATTTCCAGCAGAGAATTTAGATTCTTCTTGTAAGAAATTTATGATTTTTTAATCATTTTCGAATACTTTCCATCTTGTGTTGTTGTCCAGAAAATATGGCCTTACAACCACCTTGATGTGAGGTTGAGTTATTTCCTTCTTGATATTGTCAACAATGTCAAACATTGCCCCAATTTCTGTAATTTTATTCGCAATATCATTCTTCTTCCCTGGGATGGAACTTATGCTAAATGCCTTGAAATCTTCAATAAGATCCCATTCCTGGTTCTTGTAGATTTTTAGAAGATCATTTTTGGATGCGTTGAGTCCTCTAACTTGGTTTACAACCAGCTCACTATCTCCAAAAACTTGCAAATTCTTGATTCCCCTCTTTCTTTCCCAATGTAATCCATAGATCAATGCTTCGTACTCAACTCTGTTATTTGAACACACAAACTAAAAGTAGAAAACTGAGTAATATTTTATACGTTGAGGTGACACAAGAATCGATCCTCCTCCAACACCTTGTCTACTCCTTGAGACATCAAAGAATAGCTGCGATACTTCATTATCATCTTTGTGATATGATTTGGTGATGCTTGGGAGAGATGCATTTTCTTCATGCAAATTATAGATGCCCAACTCGATTTCTTCCATTTCCTTGTATGGATAAAAAAACATGCCTCTTATTTTCCCATTCATCAAGATTCAAGTTTGTAATGTTTCCAAAATTGGTATCTTCTTCCTGAGTTCTTGGATACTCTTCTTGATCAAAATGTGAGAAATTTACATTAATTAGACTTGGTACATGAGGCTCAACATCTAATTTTGCAATAGGTTCAGACCGAATTGTATCCTTAGCTCCATACCTCGTACTAAATAGTATATGTGACCAATCAAAAGAAAAGTATCCTCTAATTTTAGCGGTGAAGTGTTGAGATAAGCATAGAGCTAAGAGTGGTGGCAAGTCAATAACTGACACATCTTGCAATACTATGACATTTGGGCATGCATGCAGTGTAAGGCTCAAACCTTTAATCACACCAATAGTTGTCACTTTTTTTTCATTCTAATTGTAATACACCTCTAGAAATGAATTCATACTGAAGGCCCAGCTAATCAGCTATTTGCTTAGGCATTACAAAATTGTTTTCTCCCAAATCAATCATGTAATTGTGTACAATATTGCTCCCAATTATTAGAGAAATATAGAATGATGGAGGCTTCATATTTTTACCTGATTGACCTCCTTGACTTCCTTCTTGTGGATGTGTATTAGTGAGAACATTTTATTCATTCGTGGGTGGCTCATTTGATGCTGATAAATTTTCCATGGTTGCTTGCAATAGATCTTTTTGGCCTCGGGATTGCTAATGACTCCCACATTGAGATGTTAACATTTGTTTTCTTCATTTTCTCTATAATATTTAAAGGAGAAGAGCTATCTTTCTATTGTATTTTACTTTGCACAACCTTCACTTACACATGAGCTTCTACAACTAGTACATGAGCTGCTACAACTAGTACATGAGCTGGTTTAGAAGGCGGCTTGGGATGATTATGTACATTTGGAGCTATACTTGGAATTCTAACTTCTTGTAGAGTGACAAAGGTATGAGTAGCACTTGGATTAGATGAATCCCCTTCCTTTAAATTCCTATTTTTAGACCTTGTGTTCACTACCACACCTTGAAAAAGAGCTTGATTTATGCCACAAAAATCCTTCACTTGCTAATTCACAAGCGTAGTTTCACTTGGAGGTACTTCTTGGGTAGTTGCCTATTACTAAATTTCTACTTGATTTGTTTCTTGAGACACGCCAACCGTTGTCACCATAAAATCTTGGTTTAGAGTACCATTGAAACATGTTGACTGATGGTGAGGTTGATTACATAAGAAGCACCATTCGTATTCCTATGTCATGTTATTTTGAGTTTGAACCAAGGCTCTAGATGTATAAGTAACATTAGGATTATAAGGTTGAAATGACCTGTTAGTAGGAGGTTGTCCTTGGCTTTGATTAGTAGCTTAAGAAAGTGGTCTATTAGGATGATATGGAGGTCTATTGGGTTGGGATTGAGGATGATATGATATGAAATTATGAGCTTTCTGCCTCTTAATTGTCACCAATTCATTGTCTAAAATTTGGAACTACTTTATGACTTCCTATATCTCGTTTGAGGTGCTAGAAGAAGAAGTAGAAGCTTCATTAGAATTATGCTTTTTTTGGGAAGAAATGAGAGCTAATGTAGGTGCTTGACTAGAACTTGGATTACCCATTTCTAGATAGAGAGGCATAGATGGCCTAGGTGCAAGTTTATCGGCTTGAATAGAATAATTTTTTAGCTCTAATAGTGATGTTATAGGCTGCGGGAAAAGTTTGTACCTCCCATAGATTGTATCATTGTGTCTATATAAGAATTTAAGGCTTTTATGAAGTATAGAAAAGCACCTTCATCTGCCACTCTCTCATAGAAATTGGAATCCAATCCCATGTCCTTTGAAATCTAAAAGTTGAAATCAGCCATTTTCTTGTATAGTACCCTTTTGGTTGGAGTTAATTACTCCAGCAAAGATAAGTTGTTATATTTTTTTACAAATTGGCCATAAAGAGTTGTGCACAATTGATCCCAATTATTAATTGATCTTGTTCCTAGGCTCCTGAACCATTGTAAATCCTTGCCTTTGAAAGAAGAGGCCAATAATTTAACTTCCGCATCCATCTCATTGACCTCATGAATAAAACAGACATTTGTAATGTCTTGAATGTGGTCAGTTAGAGTTGTGTGATTTTCCCTAGTGAAGTATGAGATATTCTTCAATGTTGTAACTGGAATTGGGTTTTGTGCATTGAGAGAAAGTGGCTTGTTACTTGTAAAATTTACAAAAGGATTTTGCGGTAGTGGTGGTGGTTGATGAGTAATTCTGATTGGTTTGAGAACTCTAGTTGATTGAATAAATGGCCTACCAGGTGGAGGTGTTGACAAGGTTTTGTTTGGTGGAGGAAGAGATCTCTAAACTCTTATTCCCCTTCTTTCTTTGTCTAGAGATATAGCTGTAGATATTCAAAAATACCTTATTATCTTTCTCTAGACCTCATTTGATTCCTTCTCATAAATTTTAACCACTGTCACTACTGAAATCCACTGAAATTGGCCCCTTGGAGTCACTAGATGTGCTGCTACAGAGCCTTTTAAAGACTGGAATTTATAACAAGAGCACACCAATCTTGCTACAGTAAAATGAAGACTTCTTTGTGGTCTTACCGGGCATGCCATAAATTTTATCACCAAATTGCATCACCCTCTGATTTTATAGCATGTGAGTTCAATGGGTAATCAATGTAACTGGGTAAGATGGAATTGTCTCAAGGTGTGGGACCTTGTAATTGAGACAATTCTCAAGATAATGTTGGTTCCTCTTCCTAAACTAATGTAAAAACTACCTCTAATGAAGGGAAATCTACTATATAATCCTAATCTATGATTCCAAGGGACCAGGGAGAGAGGAAAATGCATGAAAAATGGGAAATTATACACTAAGGAGGTGATGACACCAAGAAAAGGGAGTGAAATACACTACTGAGGGAGAAAATTGAAGAGAAATGAAACTAAGAGAGGTCAAGATAGCTTTGACACACTCCCAAAACATGCATTTACCACAAAATCCTCATGAAACACAACAACATAAAATTGCAAATGAAAAGGCATGCACAATATAGAACAACCACAATGGATAGGCAAGGAAAGACAAGAAAATAAATGCAAGGGTTGAGAAAACACCACAAACACGTATTTTATGCTTCAAATAGTTACACAGTCCATTATATCTACAAAAATAGAGGCACAAATACATTCTATAGGCCCATGTGAAGGATTACAACTCAATGGAATTGAAAAACCAAAAGGCAAGAGTGTCCCTAAGTCCCATAATATCTCCCTTAAAAAATGAGAAGAGGTTACAATATATAGAAGTGATGGGAAAAGAGGAGAGAGTGAAACTCGTATTTTTTCTCTCACCCACAAATAAATTTCATTAAATGGTCTAAAAAAGTCATGGTCATCCTTAAAAATCATTCCCCCGCACACTTTAGCTTCTAGAAGAAGAAATGAGATGCCATACTTCATTAATTGTGGTGATTGGGCCTGGAACTGTGCATTTTTTGTGCTGGAGAAATTTTATAAATTTTCACACATCTAGCCTCAATAAAAATTAAGAAATTAAATTCCCATTTCATAAAGGACATTTATACCTTTCCAAAGATATAAAGTTTGCAAAAAATGGAGCAATGGGTCAAACATTATGGCCATTTTAAGTTTTGCATGAAAAATTGTCGTTTTCCTTTGTTCCATGGATTTTCCAATTTTCTGTAGCTTCAGTCTTCTGTAGAACTTTCTACGGCTTTCTCCTTCTGCGGAATTTTACAAATTTTTATTTCTCTAGATTTGTTTTTCTATGGATTTCCGTGGCCTTTATTCTGTGTCACTTTTTTCAGCGGCATTCCATGGATTTTGTTCTTTGCGGCATGAATTTTTGTGGCACTTCTTTTTTACGGCGTGAATTTCTGTGGCATGTATTTCTATGGCACGTCTTTTCTATAGCATGGATTTCTAGGACACTTCTTTTCTGTGGCACTTCTTTTGCACTCTATGGATTTAGTTTTATGCAATCTTCTTTGCGGATTTCTTTGGTTTTCTCAAATTTTCATTAACTCCTTAGAATTTTGTGGGTTAAGGAGTTAAGAAAAAATAAATTGAAGCCCCCAGAAAAAACTAAATTTCACCATTTTCTCTAGTTCTAATTTTCTCCAATTGTCCATTTTACCAAGTGGGTAAAAATGGATAACAATACACAACAAACCATTTCCCACACCTAACTAGTTGGGATTTTTTTCGAGGTGGCAATTTTTAAAAAATAATAATTTTTCTCGCGTAATAATTCTATTTTTAAAGAACTGAAATATAAAATAATAAAATGAATTTAATTTAATTTTTATTAGAAATTCCATAACATGCAAATAAAATGATTGAAATAAAGAAAAATTTAAACTAATAATACTTTCCATAAACATCTTGTAATAATTTCATGTCATGGCTCACATACAATTTCACATGCAAACTCCCCCATAATCGATGCTTATACTCATTTAGTGTTAGATAAGATGGCCAGTCCTCCTTAAAATTGGGTGTAGAATCTTATCTCCCCTCATTGCTATAGGAAATACCTTCTCAAAAATTTTGGGATGGTTTTTTGTCATTTAAATTAATGAGCACCATATTTACAAGGTTACATCAAATATGTTGGCACAAGATATGATGGCATGAAAGACAAAAATATGTAGTTATAAAAAAATTAAAAGACGAAATAAGTTCTAAAAGTAATTTTTGAATATGATTACAAAATATAGAATAAATTGACATTTTACCTCCTTTCCTCTGTTGAAGCAAGTGAAACATGATAGGCCACCTCAGAAATATCATTCCTTCTAGATTGTTGATCATAAGATGTATAAGGATACAAATATAATGGCACTAAAGAGGAG
Source organism: Taxus chinensis (assembly GCA_019776745.2). NCBI lineage: Eukaryota > Viridiplantae > Streptophyta > Pinopsida > Cupressales > Taxaceae > Taxus > Taxus chinensis. Next base: position 711,333,515 of record CM034150.1, read on the forward strand.
GGATATTATACAATAAATTAAAAAAACTCCAATAGTTTAAAAATATTATTAAAATATAAAATAAATGTTTGAACATGATTAAAAATATTATAGAATTAAAAAATATTACCTCCTTAGGTCCCTTGTAGCATGTAAAAAAGATAGTCAGTCTTGAGAATCTCATCACTTAAATACCATCATCACACATGAAGAATATAGTACATATCTAAATCTTGATATTCATGATATGATTATTGAGGTATGATACTAGTGTCATATCGAGGGATAGAGTCATCCTCATCTATATCTCATGTAGTAGCTTCACAAACATTGGTTCTGTCACACCCCACACTATGTAACGCCCTTTAAAAAAAATGACCAATGATTTTAAGGGGTTTCTTGTTGTTACATGCCTAATATTAATAAATAAATAAATAGAAATTTATTAGATATAAAAAAGCTGTGGATTTCTTGCATTTTAAAAAAATTGATAGAGTTTATTGTGTTTTGGCTAGAGTTTTTTATTTGTTACGAGGTTTTGTTGTTTATTTTTATCAGGTTTTTTATTTTGCAAGGATTAGTTTTTTCCACGCTTTGTTTTTTTCTAATTTTTTACCAGGATTTACTATTTTTTACAATGGTTTATTGTATTTTTCGCAAGGTTAATTTTTTTTCTAGTTTTTTAAAAATATGTTTTTTTTTTGCTAGGGTTTACTATTTTTTATATTTTATTGTTTATTGTCATAGTTTTTTGGTTAGGGTTTGTTGTTTTTTGCTGAGATTTTTTTTCGTTCTTTATTAGTCTACGGTTTTTTGTATTTTGGGCTAGGATTTACTATTTTTGGGATAGGGTTTGATGTTTTTTTATTTCTACAATTTTATTTTTTTGCTAGGGTTTGGGTTTTTTCTATAAAATAAATCTTTGAACTATGCAATAAAACCATGTACATACCTCTCTTCTTTTATCCTTGCAATATTCCTCCTCTTCCATCTCCTTATTACACAATTGTTCTTTCCTTTTATCTTTATCATGTTCCTCCTCTTTAAAGGTTGTGTGTAGCTATTTTTCCCATACTCTTCTTCTTCCACAAAGATATTTTTTCCTTTATCTTTAATCCCTCTTTCTAATTTCCCTCATCTGATTTTGACCCATGACATGTGTTTCTAGCATGCTATTTTGTTTTTGTTTTGGTAGAACACATGTACTCAACAATAATAAAAAGGATGCGAATGGTCCTGACCCTTTTATCTTTAAAGTTAGAAATTGATGTACCTAAAGGTGACACTAATAGCATTGCCAAATTTGCACCACAATTGCATTATAGTATTTTTTTCATCTGTGCGTAAAATTTTAAAAATGAAACATGAATCGGCATGAATTCGACAAAAAATGTGTCATTTTTTGCTCTATATGTAGTAGTGTTATGGTAATAGTGATATATTTTACAAATGCAATAGTAAGATGATATACTAAAATTTATTGAGGAGAAGACAATTGGATTGCAAGTGAATACAAACACATACACATTCATAAGAAAGGTCATACAGATAACTAGCACATGAGCATGGAGGAGTGAATAAGTAACCCGGTATCCTGTTATGAGAGGGTATCACATGCAATATAATAAAAAACTATAAAGAGGAAATATTACTTGTATACACAAACTGTATCTATGTATACTCATCCATTGCCAAAGGCAATCATTTCAATTCTACCATAAGAGGCACTAAATGCACAAATTTGACCAACTAGTTGAAGGTATACAATAATGTATAATAGACCTCGAGGCATAAAAAACCCCAAGATGGGAAGATGATCTAATGCAACAATAATGAATAACCCTATTTGAGAAGTTAGACCAAGAAGATGGAGTTGTAGCCGTCTTGATATTATTTGATCAAGGAGAATTTAAAGGGAGGCCATAAGTAATAATCAATATTAGCATTTCTCTCATTGTAACTAAAATGGAGGGGAAATGGGAAACAAAATCATTACCACAAAAATCAAAATGAACAAAAATGATAAGTCTATGGATGATCACAACAAGAGAAGAGACTTCATAGATGATGGCATTTAAAGAAAGGTTTCACCCTTAAATTGAAACCTTTAAGAGAGGATGATCTAGCGACTATTAGTACCCCCACCATAATCATCACAACATAGAATAGATAAAAGAGAAGGACATGGAGTCTTTCCAAATATTAACACAAATTAATAAACATTAATGAGTCAAATATGGATTGGAATTGGAACCCAAGATACTCATGGAGACTCATCATCCTCAAACTTAAGGACGGTCCCATAACTTAAAGTAAATGTCTGTTTAAAGTGTCGATAAGTAGTTATGACTAATTGTAACAACTAATTCTAGTTTTTTTCATAATGAGAACCTATCAAAGAAGATGAAGGATATCAAAGCTCAGCTGAAACACCTTGTGGACAACAATGAATAATTAAGCAAGAAAATTAAAGAATTAGATGATTTATGACAGTGTTTTGTGGGGCCTCTCAGTGAATTGTCTTAGGGATGAGTTCACTGTTGCTGCTTTTTAGTGTATCAATTTATTATTGAATTTATAGTATCATTCACCCTTTCGAGTTGTCATGTACTATGATATTGTATTTTTCTATTCATTTTTAATATAAAAAATACCTATATCAAATATATTACAACTAAATTATAAATTAATTATGCCCTTATTAAAGGTTGTGAGGGGTCGAACCCTAGACCCACCCACAACATGAAAAATCTCCCAAAATTACACTGTCAATCGAGCCATTAATCCTAAGATAATTGTTATTCAAAAACTTTACTTTGATTTTTTTTCTTCAATTCTCCTCCATGACACAAGTTATGCAATCAGTTTTTCTTCATAATGAGAACTTCTCAAAGAAAATGAAGGATATCAAAGCTCAAATGAAGTACATTATGGACAATGATGAAGATTTATGCAAGAAGATTAAAGGATTCATTGATTTATGATAAACTTTAATGGGACATGTTAGTGAATTGTTTTGGAGTTGAGTTGCTCTTTGTTCATATCTGATCTTTTCTGGTGTAGTTGTTGGTTATTGAATATATATATATATATATATATATATATATATTGATGGATAAACTCTTTTAACTGGAGCTATGAACCGGAGGGTTGCCTGGGCCCCCACCCATTACAACCAATGTCCTGAGACAAGATATTACAATTAGACCAACCCAGACTGTGACTAGTGATCCTGCATCGAAGATGTAATTTCCGCCATCGCCGTTTTTAGAGCCACCAGCCGCCTTGAACGCCAATGCCAACGATATAAAGTCTTCCACCGGCGAGAATAACTGCAAGTCATAACCACCGGTGATGCAAACAACTGCCACCCACCGATAACTACCCCGAAGGGATCACACCTAGCGGGATTTGAACCTAGGTGAATCTGGACACAACCGTCTTTCTTAACCAATCCACCCAAACCCCATTGGAAAAAATTTTGATGGTAAACACTTTTATTATACCATAGTTATGAACTAGAGTGGTGGTTTTGGAGGATCACTTTCTCTAAGTGGGACATAGAGGTGGGCTTGGGTCCTTAATGTCCACCGAGCGATCCGCATTCAAAGTGCCATGCTATGTTCCTCTTGGTTCACATGGAGAAGTTCGACCCCTACCTCAAGGCGTCTCCATGGCTACTTATTAAAATTTTCCAATGGCCTCAATGGGAATGGAACTTGGGTTGATGATTACCAACTACTTGTAACTCATCATTAGACCAAAGACCTTGAGTCCATTATTGAATTTATATTATCTTTCATCCTTTTGGGATGTTTGGTTGTCTTGTGTTAAATATCACAAGCATTGAGAGGGGAGGGGGTGAATCAATGTTGATCAATTTTACAATCTTTAAAACTTATTGAATAAAATCAGAAATCAAACCATGAACAAATTAAGGTACAAGAAAGAAGTAAAATACTCAGTACACCAAAATTATAGTTGGAAACCCATAAAGGGAGAAAACCCACTTGAAATCAAGACATGTTATTAGGAAGGCCAATTCTTAGTATATAATGATTTCCAATGTGGTTGAGTACCCACACAACCTATGAAGCACCTACTTCAAAATCCTTCTAGCACCCAATGAAAGGTAGCCAAATATCCACTTAGCTAATTTTTCAAGTTACAACTTACAAGAAATACCTACTCATGTGACCTAAGTACCCACTTAGGAAGATATAATAACAATGTACAATTTGATCATTTAGCTACTTGTTTCTCCATCAATAGATCATGATCTCCTTACTGACATAATTTATTCACCAATTCACAATTCACCTAATTCTTAACTTTTATACAATCAGAAATATCTTGCTCATTCTTCTAACACTATCTATGTGTCTTCATACTGTCTACACACTTTTCTCTACTTTGATAATCATACCATTTTGTAAACCTTATTTTTGAGCATGTATATCACTATATTCTTACATTGTTTAGAAATGATGTTTTTTTTTTATCAAAACTCGTTATTTCCTTCTTACACCTAACACAATCCCAAAATTTGTGTCTCTCCTACACCTAGAACTCTATGTTTTCTTTAATAACTATTTCACCTTGCTTTTTTCCTTTAATTATGTCAAGTATACCTTTTATTCTCCTGATATTGTCATTTCTCTAGCACATGCTCATGTTAGCACCCTTTACATAGCTTCAATTTTCTACATCTGCATCCTTGACACATCCTTTTATTTCTATGTGACTCTTCAATTGACATCCTTGTGCCTTTTTGCATCCTTCAAAAATTAACTCTACAAATTATTTCTTTATTTTGAAGAGCATCCTTGACCTTTCATGTTCCTAGTTAATTTAGTTCGAGTAAGAACAAAAGGCCACTTGCATTTATTTGCTCTTCATGATCTTCAAGTTCAACTCTTCACCTTTCCACCATGTAGCTCGAGAAAACCTAGCAATCATTCCCCACTTTTAACTAATCTAACTATTATGAGATTGTATCTTATGTGGCAGATTGAGAAAGTGAGGTTATTTTTTTATTAAGAACTTCTTTAAATCCTTTTGGCATCTTTAATGAACGTGGATTCTTATGAAATTATAGTTTTCACTGTTTGCTAGCAGGCTCAGAGTAGTTACATTAGGTAACTGAAAGTTCAGTGGAAGAAGAACGTTTTAAATTGTATCATGAACATCCTCCTTTCTCAATTCATCTTCAAGCATCGAGCCAAGATAGCATAAAGGAATCGAAAAAGTTGACAGTCAAGATTTTAGGAAAAATTGAAGCATCGATTGTCAAGGAAACTGTGATGTTGTCTTTTCATCTTGCAACAGTTTGAAGGTCATTGGAGGTGACTTAGACCATTATAATGCTTTTCCAAAGTCTTCAAAAACCTTTAAGATGTTTGAAACATAGGAGCAAATGCAAGATATGCGCTTTCCCAGCCCATGAATGCACTTTTGCTGCTATAATAGCATAACTGTAAATAAGTGTGACATCATACACTTGATGCACATGTTTTGAGAGCTCCATTTTCATTGTGAGGGATCCTTTCAAGTTACTTGAAAGCAATCCATGCGTGCTTTGTCCATCATTATGTGTATCCTTTTTCTTGGAACAAAACCCTAACACTCTGACATAAATGTTTTGGGACTACATCTAGAAATATTATGCCAACCAGAGCATTTTCCCATCTATATGAGCTAGCTTTTGATGTGTTTCAGGTTCCAATGTTCATGAATTGAGATGAAATGGAGATATGCAGTTCAGTTTTGTACATGACAGTGGATTGTGAAGTGCATAGTTTTCAATAGGAGAAGTGAAACACTTTTGCACCACACTATTCTAACATTTATAGGACTACATTCAAATGAGAAGCACCTATGGGATATTGTTCAAGCTTAAAAATCCCACATAGGCTCGGAAAATTGCATTAGAGAGCAGTATAGTTATCACAGAGAGAACTATGACTTGAGATATAACCATTAGTAATTTCTCTACTGAGTTTGATGGGCTTGAGTGCCATTTGTGACAAAGAAAACATGGAGACACAATCAACCACCTCTAAGAAGGTTTTCACAAGCTAAAACTAGTGATTTTTAGACCAAGATTTGACTTTCACTTCCATCGTCTAAACAACTTTCCTGGGAGAGAGAAAACTACCTTACCAAAATGGATAGAACTGTTTAATTACACCTCCTTTTAACAAAATACTTTTTGCACATGAATTCTAGGCCAATTTACTAAAAATAAGTCCTTTATGACTTATCTGATCAATCCTGTATATTTTTGTTTGACACCTAAGAAGTTAGGTAGCTCATTTTGCACTTCTTAAAGGCCCAGTTTTAGAAAAACTTACACAACTTTCACATTCCTCTTAAGAACTTGATAAAATTTGTCATGGAGTACCACAACTCACCCCTCTACATGTTCCATGAGGTTAGTTTCTATAAATATGCATGTACTATTCAAATCCATCTCACTTACCTCAGCATTCACTGTCAATCCTCAAAGGTAATTTTAGTGGACTTTTAAATTTTGCCTCCAAGGGCTAGAATACACCTTTTAGAAGCTCATAAATGCTCTAGGAAAATTTCTTAGACTACTTCCATGCTTATCTGATCTTTTCATGACCTACCGCCAAACTTTCACACCTCATCAGGCTTAAGAAACATGCCTAAATGAGCAAGTTTGAACTAAGACTTCTACCAACTGAATTAGAACTCACTGTAAGAGCTTGTTTTCATGCTGACTACCATCATATCTGACCTGTATCACATCTGTTCCAGCCATACCAACCATGTCCATGCTTCCAATGGGCTCCTGCTTCACAACCCAAGCCTGTAGAGCACTGAAACCATCCTGAACTCTCTTTGTAAGCTTCAAACATCTTTAGAAGGCACTACCAATCAACCTTCATGTTCCTTACAAAGTCTCACTTCACCATTCACTGCTTTGCCATCAATGCCACTTGACATCAATGACAACAACAATGACCAGGGTTCAATATATCTTGTAGTCATATATTGTATTTTCTATTCATTTAAAAATAAACTATGCCCTTATTAAGAGGTGCCAAAAATCCATAGCCAAAGGGAGAGTGGAGGGAGACCATTTCATTGGTTGAAAAGAAGATTAATTATTATAAGCAATTGCCCTTACATCAAATACACAAATTAATTGAGTTATAATAATCTCCTAATAATTAATATTTTAGAGATAAACCTAAATAATATTTTGAGTTTGTAATAGGAATAATGACATCATGTGATATGTTTCTTATGTTTCTATCATTTATATTCCTAGCATTCTTTCACTTTGTTGTCTTGTAAGACTAAATCAATATATTCGGAGACAAATTGTGGAAAAAAAAAACCAAGTCCCTAAAAAGTCATATTAACCTCTCCAAAAAGATAATGTTGACATCATGACATTATTCATCTAAATTATGAGGAACACGCCACTCCAAATTATATTTGAAACAAGCTTAAGTTATTTAAAGAAAATGAGCGCGCCTCACATGGTTCATCATTATTCATAATTTTGTGTTTTAGTACATTATTATTAAACCTTTCATTCTTTATGATGACATTGATGTCTTTTTCATTATCCAAATTTGTTATGATCCACAACAAAAGGATTCCCCACACAACCTACTCCTAATCAATAATAACATCTGTCCTCCACTACTAAAGATGGACTTATGAGACACACATTTATTAACTAAATATAAAGTTTTGTTCCAAACCCTAAAAAAGTAATTGATAATATGCATATACTATTATAAAAGGGTACGTGTCAAAACCTCATAGAAAGGGTTTGGTTGAATTTCCATCGTGGGATATGTGAGTAATATGTTTATCTTTCTTTTAGGTCTATGGGGTTGGTTCATTTAATATTGGCTATCAATTTAGGCAATTTAGGTGTAGGTTTATTTCTCATGAGATTGATGTGTAATATGTATTTAATCTCATTTATGTTAAATTTTATAGTTTTAAATTATTGGGCTAATTTTGATTTATTTCAATGATAAAAGAAATGTTTATTGTTTTTTAATATGTGGTTCGAGATTGAGAAATAAAAGTTTTAAGTGATTGAAAATAAAAAAAGAGGAGATATATTAAATCTCTCATTAAAGAAAGTCTAAATTTAAATGGCATTCAAACCTAATCTTTATGTAGTTTTAAGTACTCATGAATATGCAAGAAAGTTCATAAGTAATTGTTGTCACAAAGTTCTTAAAGGACTCTGAATTAGTTGGAGAGATGATGACTACATAATATATTGACATGCATAAAAGAGCGTAAATATTAACTAAGAACTCTTTTATTACACTGAAAATCATTCTGCAATAGAATCAACAGATTCCAAGAGATTAATAATACACTATATTATTTATGAATATATTCACTTTTAATTCAACAAAAAAATTAACCATCATTAATAATTATTTCCCCTCTTAAATCATCATTTCACTATATTAAACATTATAAAATATAGTATAAGCAATGCCCTACAAATTTGTTTAGAATATTAAATATACAAAAATATCATTAATTATTCTATCCAACATAGAAATTTTGGAAATGATATAAAAATGTGAAGCTGGACTTGGAGTAGTTTAAAAACAATAGAGATTTGATGTTCCAAAATATTCTTTCCCAATTTAATTTCTTTTTATTGGAGTACTCACCTATCGATCAGATAGTAAATGTTGAATGAACATTTAAAATTTCCACTAGGATACCTTTTCTTCTCCTCATTCTAAAGCGATTATTGAAGTATAAAAAGATATTTAACCTCTCCACTTACATTAAGCGAATAAATTAATTAAAGTTTTGGCATATTATCAAATTTGACCTTTGATGCAATTGAAGAATAAGGCATAATGAAAAATATTAACAATAATTTCATAGAAAGCAAGTTTGATATTAGGTATATAAAATTATTAATAACCTTTTGGCTAATAGGTCGGCTACTCAACTTGGAGGATTTGTTGTACTCGCGAGATTAAGTCTACCAAACAATTAAAAATATCACAATATGCATTAAATTTGACATTGTTAAAGACTATGATTTAATCTATTTGACATATTTAAGAATTATTTTAGATTACAATTTAGTTTTTTCTCTACAATGTATGATGTGATGTATCTCAACAATTTTATAGTTTTGTTAGTGATCTATAAGGAGCCGGAGTGTTTTTTTTCTATACACATTCAAAGTGACGGAGAATGATGATAGATTAACCATGCTTATGGAATTGGTATAATTGTTCATGTAATTAATATTAAATAAGAAAAAAATTGTTGCATCTTTAACCTATAATATGTATTGGGATGCATGTGAGTTGTGGCTATCATAAAATTTTACTTGGTCATATGATAATTATATATTTTTTCATATGTGCAATACAGTCTATCTATAACGTGATCTTACCTTAATTAGGGTATATATAGGAGTGTTGGTGAAATAATTTGTCACAAGGGAAAATTAGGAGTTTTCACCAATGCTTTAGGAGTAGGTCCCTTTGTTTAGGAATGGGGCAATTGCATTTATAGAAAATATGAAATATATACACTACGCAACCATCGTGGTGACGTTTCGACTAGGGATCACACATGAACTCCACTAAACTCATGTGTAAAAAGGAGGCGGAGGAAAGGTGTGTATGGAAAGAGGGGAGAAAGTGAGAAGGGGGTTTTACTCAATAAATAACAAGCTGAGTTTATTGACATAAAACCAGAATATTTTCAAGTTAATAATGAGAAGACATCATGTGAAGGAAAGAGGAACAAAACACAAGTAAATCAAAGTTTAATTGTATAATATTACATAATTAACCATGCTCATGGAGTAAAGTTGAGATGGAGAAGGAAAACATATTACAAGGAGATAGAAGAATTGTAGTTTCTTACTTATAGTAAGACAATAGGATCTATCAACCGAGAAAAGACCCTTTGGAATAGAGACGACATTACATTTTGTAGATTACAATATGACTCTCTACCTTCCCTTTGTGCGACCTTTCATTTTCTTGTCCTTTGCGACCCTACATCTTCTGAAACTAGGTTAATTCATTCAATTTGGGCACGAGTACAATATTCCACGCTTAGGGCTCTTCGTATTCCTCCTTTTGGAAAAAATCTAAAAGTCGAAACTACAGTCGGCCCAGGTGGAAACCAAGAAATGTGATTTTCTTGATACCAAAATTAAGCTTTCGAGGAGACCTTTCCAATGGAACCAAGTTTTTCAAATTTAGAGGTCCACATCAATAGTAATGGGAAAAAAAACCATTTTTCTTTCTCCTGCGGATTTTTTAGTGCTCCACGACTTTCCACTTATTTGGCGGGTTTTTCTTTAGTGTTTCATGGATTTTGACTGGTGCCTTATATCACTCGCGGACTTCCTCTAATTTGGAAACCTGCAGAACACTAGGATAGTGTTCTGAGGATCCCAGAATTGGTTGCTCATAACTTTCTCCCCTTTTCTTCATTGTAATCCATGACTTATCCTTCATGCATTGCGACATATATTGGATAAAACCCATGTTTTACTTTTTGCTACGAGAGACTACTGAAAATATTCCCAAGTCTTGAATTAAAACCCCTTTGTTCTGTAGCTTTTTAGAGACCTCCGTGGCACTTTCTAACCTTCATGGATAATTTACTTCCTTTAGCGAACTTGGAGAGTCCGCCGAACATTGTTCCTTGAGAAGTCTGTCGAACACTAGGATAGTGTTCCACAACTTCAAACTTTGGCTGCTTCCAAACTTCTTTATCTTCTACCCATGCCACTGTAAATGTCTCCTTAGTGCATTGCGGCCTCTGATGAGAAAAACCCATGTTTCACATTTTTTCTGCGGGAGACAATCTTTAGTGGAAATCCACTTAAGTCACTCTAACTTTATTCTTTTATCCCACGGACTTGGAAATTCCGCGGAACACTAAAAAATAGTGTTACACGAATTTTTCCACAAAAAATTTCTCTAAGTCTAAAATTGATTTTGAAAGTTGTTAAAATAGGATGGGGGAATATTTTAGAAAACACAAATACAATTGCTTCTCAAATCAGCTTATGCATCTATTTCTGCACATAAAACACACTTGAAGATATTGTTAGCACATTCCTACCAGCTAGAATGAGGATGAAACCGAGGAAATGATGGCTAAAGGAAAGGTTCACAATGATTGGGAGAGGAATGTCAAGTGTGGGTTTGGTTATCATGACCAAAATTTTAAATTTTACATGTTAAACATTTAGCATGACAACAACTGGTTCTTACTGTTAGGAATATTCATATTGTAGTGTGAACATAGAATATCATATGAGTGATTATATTATCTAGGATAATATAATATGAGTTGTAAAATTTAATGACATTATGGTAAATGTAATTATGAGTGGGTGAGTAAATATTGTTATGAGTTGTTAACTTGTTGAGTAAACAACTCATAAACAATATTAGTTTTGTGAGAAAATAAAAAACTCATGTAAAATAAGATGGAGTTGTTTTAGGAGTTGTGTGTGGAGATATTTATGGATATTAGCTCTCCTTAAATATAGGAACAAACCTCTCCTATATAAATGGGTGTAATACTTCCTATGTAATTGAAATAATGAAGAGTATGTTTTTAAATTTAATTTATGCAATTCTAATATTAAATTTACACTTACTCGGGGAATTGTTTTGATTTAGAAAAAGGAAAAAAATGGCAAACATGAACCTCAGTTATCTTTTGGGGATACAGGAGAGCACCCTATACATTGGGAAATAGAGTCATCATACTAAAGAACAAGAAATCCTATGAATAAAACCAAGAGACAAACAAAAAATAACACACAACAGAGAAAGAAAACACACAACAAAATGGAAACCAAGATACAATATAAAGGGAAACACAACCTAAATCACCTATGGTACATGCAAGGGATAACCTGATTTCAATATAGCACTTTAGTTTGAAATACCAACCTTTACTATTTGAAAAGTTTCAAGTACTAGCTACAACAGGGAAGATCCAGGTGAGTACCATCTAGAAAGGCCAAGTAATAGTTGTTCCCTCTAAAAAAGTGTCCGACCTTGAATGGACCAAGCCATAGTGAATAAAAATTTCCATTTCTACCCTTAGGATCCCTTCGCTTGTCCCATAAGAGGACAAGATACTTGAATTGAAAGTCTTGTGTATGATATTTTTGATTAAAAATACTTTTGAACTTCATATGGTGTTTCCGAAGATGATCCACCGCTAGAGTTCTATCTTCTTTCAATTTTTCCAAGTAAAAAATCCTTTTTTCAAGAGAGTCACTGTAATCACCACCCTCTACAACTTTTTCTAGTTGTAATGCAGGTATTTCCAATGAAATTGGAATTTTTGTCTCAGTACTATAGAAAATATGAAAAGGTGACATGTCAATTTCTCTCTTACGAGTTATCCAATATGCCCATAAGGCATCAAATAATTGCTTATACCAATTCCTCTAATTGATGTCCACCAACTTCCTTATGATAGTGACAATATTCTTATTACTTGATTCTTCCTAACCATTACCTTGGGGATAATAGTCAAATGAATGTGAGAGTGATATTCCATAGTGGTAACAAAATTTAGTGAGCTCAAGAGAGGAAAAGTAGGTAGCATTATTAGTTACTATGTTGTTCCAAACTCCAAAATGGATGATTATATTCTCCTTTAGAAAGTTACACAATGTTTCAGAATTTTCATGCTTCACGGGTATAACCTCTACCTACTTGGTGAAGTAATTTGTTGCAGTAAACACATATGAGTTCTTGAAAACTGAGATTAGATTGAAAAATATTATGAAATTGAGTCCCCACTGTTGAAAATGTTCTTCAATAACCATTGGCCTAAGGGGAAGAGAAACAAACTCAGGTTTCCCTATGAATTGTTGACAAGGTTCACATTTTGAAACCCATTTGTGAGCATCTTTGAACAATGTAGGTTACTAATACCTCCCTCTCAAGATTTTTTGAGTTGTTACCATGGCCAAGAAGTTCCCTCCACATGCTTGATTATGGTAGGATTTTAGGATCTACTTCTTTTGTTCTTTATCAACACATCTCAAAAAGCAACCATCTATATTTTTCTTAAACAACAAATTATCCAAAATTACATACCTATAATATTGCAACTTGAGAGTCTGCCTTTGATTATGGTTCATATGGGATGGGAAATCTCCATACATGAGGTAATAGGATATGTTAGAGCACCACTCACAATTAGTGTTCATAAATAGAACCATGGGAAAATATATGGTTAAGCATTCATATCACTGAAAATTATAGTTTTCTTCTTGAGTCATATGAGATTCATCATCAGCCATTAACTTGCATACTCCATTTCCTCTTACTAAATTTGAAGGTATGATTTATAAATCATATTATTGAATTTTTGAAACTCATTTTTTCTCTTTTGGCTCCAAGGCCTTGTTGTGTCAAAATGGACTTGATTTTTGATCCAAGCACCATTGCAATGGTATGAAAATTCAAGATGTAGAATCTGAAATACTTCACTACTTTTACCATTGCATAGGAATGCTTTTCCATCTGTGAATAGTTAAGATCATGATATTTCAATGGCGAGCTTATGAAAGCAATTGACGATTCAATATCTTCATCATTATTTTACATTAGCATAACATACACCATATGCTCAGAGGCATAACAATTCATGATGAAGTCTTTATTAAAATATGTCCTTGGTAAAGTTAGAAATTTAGCAATGGCTTCTTTGATGTTCTCAAAATATTGTTTACCTTATTGACTCCAACAAAATGAATTATTTGGCTTCATCATATCATTGATATCTTTGGTAAGCTATGAAAATTCACCAAAAAATCTTATGAGAAAATTCACTTTTCTAAAGGAGTGAACACCAGTCATAATTGAGGGTAGGGACATTTTCATGATTGCATCAATTCTCTCTGGGTCAGTACTAGTTCCTTCTTTACTGACAATATGACCCAGAATATTTCCTTTTGTTATCCCAAATACACATTTCTTTGGATTCATGGATATGTTGTGTTCACAACACCTTAATATCACTTTCTCTAAGTGGATTATGTGATTAAATCTATGCTTTGAATACACAGTCAAATCATCAAGATATATAAAAATGCACCCACCTTTCAAATCTTTGAAGGCTAGATCCATGGCCCTTTCGAAAGTGGATCCTGTATTTATCTAGCCAAAGGGCATCCGAATGTACGTGAAAGTTCCATAAGGGGTGGTGAATGTTGTTTTGAATTGATATTCTTGTGTCATATCCACTTGATTATTTCTAGAGAAACCATCAACCATGGACATCATTTTTGATCATGTGACCTCTTGAATAATTTGATCCATAACTGGTAATGGATAATTATATTTGAGAGATGCTTGATTCAAATTATAGAAATCTACATTAATCCTTAATTCTCCATTCTTCTTCGCACTGGCATAATGTTTTCTACCCAAGTGGAGTGGTGAATCAGAAAAAATGTCCTCACATTAAACAATTTATCCACTTCCTCACTAATAGTTCCCGTGATCTTGGGATTATATTATCTTTATTTTTGCTGAGAAGGCTTAGCACCCATCTAAAGTGGAATTTGGTGCTTCATAGTGTTAATATTATATGACTTGAGCTCATCATATGAATAGGCCAAAACATCTAAATATTTATTCAAGTTTGCAGAGCTTATTTTCTCTTCCGAAGAACAAAACTTGCCAATATTGACAAGTCTAGGCTTCTAATGTGTCCCAATGTTCACTTGATCAAACTCAACTGCATTCACGAGATGATCTTTTTCTTTACCTTGAATGAACCTGTCATGCTTAAAAAGTAAATCCTCTAAAGTAATAAGACATATTTGAATTTTTTACCTTTCAATTTGACGACTCCCTCGTTATCAACCCATTTGATTCCTTGTTTAGAGGTACAATCTATAGGACCATTGTAACTTCCCTCGAAATCAAGGGGTGAATATTTATAAATGTACGAGTATTAGGATTTAGAAAGTTTGAAATTGGAGATTTTTTGCTACTCTATGGTAACAGGTTCGCCAAAGTTTTACGGGTCATAAATAAATTTGACCCTAATTTATCCTTACTGTTTCAAATAAGGGCCAACTAGTGTTGGTATATTTTCCATTATGTTATAATATACAATTATATATAGGATTAATTCACCATAATGTAGTAATAAAATATAATTCCAAAATTCATTAATTTTTGAGATCAGGAGTCAAAGCCAAAGGTAAAAGTGAATACGCTTATTAAAAATCCAAAATTATGCCAAAATTTTAAGGGTATAAACAAAAAAGGTAAGCAATAAAGTTCAAATTGTCAAGGTTTTTTTGTAGATCTGTTATCAGATGATAACCTAAATACATGATGCCCCTTGTAAGATTATTACACAATGTCGGACAACAGGAAACACATGTTACTAAACGATAACCTAAATCTAAGTTATCGTTCAGTGGCGTGAATGTATATAAATAAACGGTGGCCCGATAATGTGTTCAGATAACCCTTTTTAGTAGCCTAAGCCATGTTACCATGTTATCATGTAGCATGAGCTTTATTTTTTAGAATGTCTTGAATTTTATTTTTTACATATTTTATTTTAAACTTTAATATTGTTATCAAATTTGTAGACTTCAAAATCACCCATACGATGGCCTCTTGTGAAAATGAGAAAAGAGCTAAAGGAAACATAAAACGTGACATGGAAATTTCAAAATATTCCAATCAACCCATAGTTATACCAGTGCCACTAGGTAATTTCAAATCTAATTATGTTGATGTTACTTTATATGTTCATTTTCTTGAAGGATGAAATAAACAAATCAGTTTCTTTCAAATGCAGAAAACCCTACTAATGAATTTATGCTTGATGAAATTTGTAATCATCAGAGTAATTGAATTCACATCTATATTAGTTATAATCCCAATTTTCATCAAACTCAAACTTCATATAAATAGTCCAGAAAACAACATCAGATTTGTAAGAGTGGGAAGTGGACTTTAGGAAGGAATTATACATTTGAATGGTTAGCCAAATATCCATTTATTGAACCTCTTGAACCATAAAACACTACTGATATTCCTATCGAATGTAGACATACTATATGTTGTTGGAAACTAGGAAAAGACCACATAATGCAATTGAATTTGTACACAATATAAAAGCATTATGGGAAAGTATATGAGTCGAAAAAGTAAGAAGTTGAGAGAGTAATTAAAAAATCTAGGTGGAAAACTGAGGAAGATTGTTTATATATGAGATATGCAGCAAAATATAAAAATCATCATAATCATATTCAAGACCTTTTTGAGAAAGGTGGAACAATAAATAATAAATTTGCAAAAGATGTTGATGCAAGTCTTCAGGAAAAACTTATACAATTCTGAACAATATTTCACATTTTAAAAAAGGGAAGACCTATTTCAGATCTCATTGATTATAAGATATTATTTCAATGGAATGGGTTTCCAAACATTCCAAAAACACACTGGTCAGCTACTAGTGTTTGGGAAATGGTAAAGTGTATGGCAGAAATTGAAATCACTAATTTGAGAGAGAAGGTAAAAAATGCAAATTTCATTTAATTGTCAATTGTTAAGGTCACAACACTAGACAATACATTGCGGGTTTGCATTCATGTCTAAAATTTCAATTTCAATAACAATTTGAGGGAAAATCATCTACTAGATATGAACAAAATGATGGAGAATTATAGTTCAAAGAACTTCTGTAAACTAGTTAATAAATTTTGAAAGAAATAATAGGTATGGATGATTTGTATTGGGGATGATGGAGCGTATTTCATGCAAGGTCAATAAATTTGGCTTTATATTCACCTCAAATAACCGTTTCCTCATACATGATACATATTCACTACATGGCTCATAGAATGAATCTTGCTTACAATTTTTTATGTAATTTTGAAAATGTTTCTAAAGTGGAAGAGCTTATATGCATTTTGCATTCATATATGTCAAATAGTCCTAAAATATTTTTGGAGTTTCAAAAATTTTCTGTTCAAATTACATATGGTCAAAAATTGATGAAATATGTTGACATAAGATGGATATCGTTGTATGATCCAAAGTGCATAATTTTGAGGAATATAAGTCAGTATCAGGGTATATGTTCAAGAATCATAGAGAAGTTGACAAGGAAAAATATATACTATATCGATTGATTGATTTGGAGACATTTTTAACATTATGCGGTATTTCTCCAATGCTGAAGGAAATAAATGACTTGGTGAAACAAGATCAAGAAATATCTATATACATTGTTGATTTTATCAAATTAAGGAAACATGTATGTATGATTTTGGATAACTTATATTCCAGCCAAGACTGGTTTCAAAAGCCAATATTCACTAGTTGGAAGGTATTAACAGATACAAAAGATCCCAAAATATATTTCAAGTTCAATGTCAATGGTCATATTTGTATATCAGTTGATGGGGAAAATATACTAATGTACATTTTCCAAAGAGATCCTTATGTTCTAGGTTATGACATTGAGGAAGTACTAATGACAAACCTTCTATTTGATGTTGTAGTGTCTGATACATAGAAAAATGAATATAGTTGAAACATTATCTTCTGATATCATAGAATGATTTAAGAATAGTGATCTTCTTGAGGCCATGGGAGTTTTAAACCCCAATTTCTATAATTCAATGATTGGTGAAGAACAAACAACTCAACTCTTTACAAAATACATGTCTAGACTAATGGATCAGTTTTACAAATATTTATATGTTAATGGAGGAGAATTGAATGGTATATTTAATACAAAATTAATCATATCACATCAAACACATTTAACATCGAAAATGAGTGATCAATATAAGACTCTTACTGAACCAACAGAAAATGGAGGTATTACACTATTGTGGAGAAATTTGTATCACAGTAACATTTTGAGGGAAACTATAAGTGAATAATTTAAACTATATGAACTCATACATACAATGATTCTGGGGTCATTTGTAGATGAAATGGTTTTTAGAAAATTAAAATTTGTTAAATCAAAAATTCACAACATATTGGATAAAAATTTGGAAACTTGTTTAAGACTGCATGTTTCAAGATATGGAGTGGACACATTTCCATATGAAATATCATTAGCTACTTGGACATCCCTTGCAGAGTGAAGAGCTGTCAATCAGATAGCAACCAATGAAGACTCATATTATGTTGAAATTGACTTAGATTCTGGTGGCCCTGCAATTGCAAAAGATAAAATAAGTGATGAAGAACCATTAAGGATAGGGTTGTTTCAGTTACCATACATTTGAGCATTTTATTTTTATGAAAATATATATATATATATATATATATATATATATATATATATATTATGACTCACCATTTAGTTATTTTTCCTTTATATATATTTTGTATATAATGTTTGAAAAGTTTTAGTTGCTTCTATGCTTTTTAATATATTGTGTGAAATAACATATAGTAACTAGGTGTGCAAATTGGATGATGTAAACAAATTTTGTTACATTACTTAGGAAAGTATGTTCAATATTTTTATTTCTCAATATTGAATCCACACATGTTCACAAATATATTGTAATCCATATTTCTATCAATATTCTGGGGATTAATAAAATTTATAGGAGTCTAGAGATACTGTATTTTGTATTTAATTCAGCCAATTTGAAAATACATTATAAGTATAATCTATCTATACATCAGGAATTAAATATCAAGATTCCAGAGAAAAATGTACATCCAAGTTTTCAATATTGAGTCCATCCAAGTTTGAAACTAAATTGTTAATCCATGTATTACTATTCATCAACACTACAAGTTTTTTAAAAAGATAATGTTTTCATTTGACAAATGCAATGGTTGACATCAATAGTTTTTCTTCATTTGGATCCTTGTCTTGGAGAAGCTTCTATGAAATCAACATTTGTACTATTTATAATAACACCAAACTGGACTAATTCATTTTAATCACCACAAATATTTTCAATATATTTCCTATCCTTGCTAGTAGTGCATCTCCTGCTGAAAGGAGAGTAGGATCCTCATTAGTTTTTTTCTTCAATAAAAGATCAGGATCCAATCTATGCTCCTGTATAATCCTTTGAATTGTATTTTTCTTCTTGTTTAACAGAATAAGTTTCTTTTTGAAGGCTATTGTACCCCATACACTTTCTCTTACTTTTTTAAGGTGCTCATCTAACACCTGCACTTTAGTCTTCAATATTTGGTATTTGGCCTACACGTAAAAATCCCATAGTTATAAAGTAGATAAACTATAACAACATAAAATACACTCTTCAAAATATTAAGTACTTATCAAGAAAAAGTCTTTCTCTGCATTTGCAATAGTGACAATGTTTTTGTCTTTATTCCACTTATTGTAATATTATTATGCCTTAGCATTTAAATTTACCAATCTGTTAAGCATTATAATTAAAAAATTATCATTATTATAATTATTGTTGGTGACAACATTACCAGATTGTGCTTCAGAAAGTAAAGCATCAATCTTAGCTAGTTCATTTTTTATCAATGAAAAAAGTTGTTTCATATGTGAAAATTTATGATATCGTTCATTAATTTCTTTGATCAGAGATTTCACTATGATCTCCCATATCCTCAATTCCTTAATATCAAGAATAATATTTTCCATCACAAGGGATGTACAATTATTAGCCACAACAATCTGAACTAGAAAGTTTTTTTTTCCATCATCATCCAAAGTTTCCTCCCCAATTGGTGAAGGATGATATGAAGTGCCTTGTTTTTGTGGCATTGGTAGCTCCTTTTTTGCATTCTGAATAAGATCATCGTTATGTTTCCCTACTGCTTCCATGTTGTAAAGGATATCAAATCCAAGATACTCCTCATACACATATATATTATTTTAAATAGAAGTACCTCTAGAACTCTGTACTCCAAACAATGAAAATTTGGATAGAAGTGGTATAATTATGCGTTCCCCTGCTTGTTCTAGGCAACACTATCCTCTTTCCCGTAACATGAAACAGAAGGGGAGGTGAGCATGGTTTACTCCTTAAACACTGAGAAGAGGGGGTGGTTGTGGGTTGAACATGATATTGAGGTTGTAAAAATTATGCGAGTATCAATACTTTAACAATATCAATATGTTGTATACACGAAGCCAAACAAGAGAACACTAAGCACTTAAAAAGAATGAAATCAATCTGGATTTTTTTACGTTGTGAATGTTGTTATTGTCCATAATTGATATACTGTGGCATTGGATGGAAAGGGGGGTGGTGGCATTGTAAGCCCCGATTTTAAGGAAAACCCGTTAAATTGAATGATAAAATTATAAAAAAATAATAATATAAATAAAATTTAAATCTATGATTTATTCATACCTAAACTTGAAGGGTGAATAAATTATGCAAACCAAATCTCATGTTGCTCAGGTATGTAAGTAGTTTCTATAGAAGTAGAAATCATGGGTGTGGGTGATGTGCCAAACATGGTTGTACATTAGGAAAATGACAAATTTTATTGACTATTGTCAAGATTCATATTATCATTAGTCTATAAATTTTTTTAATCAAAATTAACATGATTGTGCATTATGGATTAATTAAAACTTGGATTGTTCTAAGTACACATTTTTTCTTGGATATGGTATGATTAAAATGAACCATACATGCATTTTATTCTACTTCTAGGATGTTGGGTGCTAGTGATATCTATAAAGTCATTGATCATGGTGACATCAACCGCAACATTGTCACTAGACCCCTCAGGCCCAACAGGGTTATGTGCACAAATTGCTACAAAATGTTGAGCCATTATTTTTCTTGCTTTGACCTATTGAAAATAGATTATATATTTTCAGAATTGATTTAAAAATGATTGTTTTATGAAAAAAATCAAGATAAAATGCTTTAAAAACAAAATTCTCACCAACTATTTTTTAAATTATTGGTAAATAGTTTTGGTGGGACTATACCCAATTACAAGGAAGGATCACCAGCCATATATAACAATGAGAATACAACAAAAAAAGAGCAAAAACCAGAAGAAACATCGTTACCCAAGGTAACGAAAAATGGGGAACAACAAGGAACAAAAGAAGGACGTAGCCCACAGCTAGACCGCGAAAAAGCAAAATTCTCACCAACTATTGGTCCATAGACATTGCATATTTTTCCATATTCTCATGAAGTGCAGTTGGAATAAATGTTGATTTTATTGCGTGAAAATACTCATAATAGAAAGCAAGAATATAACAAGAAGAAGAAATAAATTCACTAGGTTTCATAATGGATTTGTCAAGGTTAGAGTGAATCCTAGTTGAAAGATATGAACACCAATAAAATATAACACCAGAAAGGGTTTAGAGAAGATAGTACACTACCCATTGAGAAAAGTAAGTGTATTTTCCCTGTAAAATGATACTGGCCTGGAAAAATTCCACCATGGCCAACACAAATGAGTCTGTTGGAGCTCAATTTGATCTCGCCCTGTTTGTCTTTGAAATTCTTCAATTTGCAAGCTCTGTCATCTTTTCTATCTCCCCACATTGATGCATGAACACTATTTCCTCAATTTGGTTTCCATGATCAATCCCTTTCTTTGGTCGAGGATCACTTTAAATATAGAGTTTATTTTCCGTTTCTCTGTCCATGTGAAAGAATTTGTAACATGGGCATAAACTCAGGTTATTTTCCTTCCTTCCATTTTTCCACAGTCACATTTGGGCATTTTATCATTTCCAAATTCTCTTTCCTTGAAAAAAGATTCATTTTCAGGCGCAAATGGTGATTTTCCTACATTTTACGGTTTGACGGGTGTGTTTTTCCCCGTCAAATTTACATCTTAGCATCTATGGAAACGTGGCCCTTTCTGGTTGGATGCAGCTCAGTGGGGCACTTTGAAAACTCTAAGGTCTGCTTCAACTCAAAACTTGTCCAAGTGGAGGGTCGACGCTCATCTGAAAATTTTCCTTTCTAGTTTGAGCTTGGAGTTGCACCAGGGAGACACATAGAGGTTTCCGTTGCCTTGCCCAAACTTAGACATATTTTTCATGCGGTCAATGTAGATTTGGTGTACCATGGACACATGGAAGGCCATAACTCATTTGAGGATTCACCTCAGGGTCCTACCTTAACAGTTGCGTCAGGGAGACAAGTAAAGGCTTCCACCGGCTCTACTCTATACTTAAAATTTTCAAAGCAATTTTCCAAGGTCTGGTACACGTGGAGGGGCCGCGCTTGTTTGGGTATTGGCCCCTAAATTTTATTTTGAAGAAGTTCCAGGAGGAAACTTGAAGGCTTTCGCTCACTCTACCCTTGCTTGGACTTTTCAACGGCTAAGGAAAATTGTCTCGGACCCTAGACACATGGCGCATTCCGCTGATCGTTCAATTTTTTAACAAATATGCTGGACTGAGACAGGTGGTGAGCCAATGCTTATTTTGGGTCTCCACTTTTGGGCACCATCTCAAAGTGTGCCATTGAGACACTTGGAGGCTTCCACTGGCTCCTTTTTATACTGATACTTTTTAAGGGCCAAAAGGTGTTTTTCTTGGGCCCAGGGCACGTGGAAGGCCCGTGCTTGTTTGGAAACTTGCCTCTGTACCTTACCTTTGTAGTTGCACCAAGAAAACACGTGGATGGCTCTAATATAGAGTTGTGAAGGGGCATAATCAATGGTTTCTGTGCATTTCACCTTTTTTTCTGCCATTTTTGCTCCAAGATTCCTGGAGATGTGAATACGCACTGTTTGTCAATTTTTTTTGAAATTCCTTGTCGTTTTTGTCTGCAAAGTGTAATTGAATGGATTTAGAACTTAATTTGTGAGTCCAAGGATTGTTAAGGTTGATATTTTGAAGTCGGAATTTCTCGGGCACTTGCAAACACGTGAATTGCTAGAGAAGCTGGATGCGAGATAGAGTTGTAGAGGAAATAGAGGGAAAAGGATGAAATGATGGAGGTTGCAGGCACAAAAGATGAAAAAGGTGTTTCCTCCAGGGCAAAAATGATTACCTGTCAGATCCAGCTGTACAGGGCCTTTGGAGATTGATTAAAATGGGGATTTCTAGCATGATAGAATAAGAATGATGAGAAGGAATGTCAAATAGGTTGTGGCATGGGATCCTAGTCATTATTCGAGGGTCTGGAAAATGTGATCAATTCATGATTTTTCCAACTGGAAACTTTTTGTTGCAAATTTGTTAAAAATCAATTTTTGAGACAAATTGGTAACAAACAAAGATCCCTCGAATATTCTTCTTTTTATGGGGAAAATTTGTGATGAGTGAGCAAGTGAAATTTATAAATGCAATGAGAATACTCTTGTAAAAGGTCGGGGGTTGAATCCTTAAGAGAAAATTTGAGAGATCCCATCTTCCTGAGAGACCAATCTGAGATATCTGGTTAATTTCTTTTATGTTAGATTTTCTATCATGTCAAGTTGGTTACAGATGTATAGCCATTGACAAGCTCTGAGAGTTCTCTGGAATCTTTCCCTTGCTAATGAACCTAATCAATTTCGAGTTAATTTGTGTCAATCTTAGAGCAATTTGTGTCTACTTTGTTTCAGAACGTCTGCAAGTAGTTTTTCTTATTCCTATTGCAATCTTGTGTTAAAGTACCTCCTAATCACACATGATCTCATCCTTATGATAGTTTAGTGGCATTTGCAATTTCATTTCAAGAAGAGATTTCATTCTGTGATGAGATAAATAATTTAAAATCACTCCACTGTCATTTGTTGATAAAAATTGTCTGTAAGCCTTCGAGTGTATCTTAGGCATGAGGAACTAGGGGTTTTTGATGTTTAATTGAGTCTTTTAACTCGAGCCTTTGTGCTATATTCTCAAAGATTGTGTGAAACTGTGTGGATCTGGGCCTCCATTGAAGCACACCTTCTAGTTGAAGGAATATCTTAGCTATTCCGAAGCTTTTTATCATTTAGCTTTCCAATTTTTGTGAAGTCTTTCAAAGATTTGGTATAATCAATTTTATCCTGTTTAATCTCCCACCAAAATTATTCAAAAACAATGAATCCATCCTGAACAACCCCTATTTTCCCCTGTATATCCATAAAGGAACAAAATCTATTTAGTAAAATATGTAGAACAATCAAGATTTCATAATGTCTACAGTAACGTTAACCTTGTTTTGAAAGTATCTCCATCTTTTAGAAGTGAAAACTCTTGAGAGTTAAATTATGAAGTATTGATCATACTTTCCCAAGGTTTTCTTCATAAAATTTGTGCTAAAGAAGGATATCTCCATCTCCTTTATTAAACAGAGGTTACAAAATGGGTCCTCTCACCCTGGTCGAAAGGTACGACCTAAAGTAGTGAGGATAGATAAAATCCGGAATGATGGTGCTATCCATTTCTCTGATGCCCAAGTGACAAAGAGTCAGAAAAATCCCCTCCCCGGCTACAAAACAAGTCATAATAAGATATGTCTATCTCTCAGTGTCATGCTAAATCTGTGATGCTTCTCAGTTTCCAAGGGAGAATCAATTTGGATACCAACACCAGAATGGCGCCGTTGCCAGGGATCAGCCTGTGATTGAAGATTGCCATACTCTCTCAAGTGCTTCTGAATCAGGTAGTCTTTTTGTAAATCTTAATTCTACACTTGGAGAGGAGCCTTCTTTTTGTATTTGAAAATTTTGTATCTCATTCTATCCCTATGTTCTCCAAAGCTGATAGGATCTTCCAAGAAACAGATTTTTTAGAGAACATTCATTCTGAGAATTGCATTCCTATGCCCCACATACCCCTCACTCCTCATCATTTTGTTTCTCCTGTAAGATCACCTCCTCAAAATAATATGGCTCAACCTCCACCCAGACCTCCATTTTTTGTTAATACTTTTGGTCCCATCAATTTTAGAGGTATGGCTAGCTATCCAAATGTTGTGCCACAAGATGTAAGAAATAGATTGCCTAAGTTTCAAGGAAATAATGCAATCATTGGTGATCAACACTTGAAGCTCTTTGTCAATATGATGGAGGAATTGAAATATAATTTGAGGATGTGTACATTAAATTGTTTATCCATACTCTAGAAGTAGATGAAAGGGACTGGTATAAATCTTTTCCAGATAATTCCATTGATTCGTGGACAAAGATGAAGAATGATTTTAGATTACATATGGAGATAAAAAAGACCCTAGGTTTCTTTTATCAGAAGTTTGAAAATATAAAAAAGAATCCTAATGAATCAGTGCATGATTTCAATACAAGGTTAAATAAAACATTAAATAGGCTTCCTCTTGATCCTGAGGCCATGTGATGAATCTTGTTTGATAAAGTATTCTGACGCTTTTGATAAGAAATCTACCTATTATCTGAGAGATAAGAACCCAACAACTTTGAGGCAGTCCTTTACCATGGATTTGTAAATTGAGAATAACATTAAAGCAGTTGGTAAACCTCCTAAGAGGGAGGTGTTAAAGCTGATCAATCCAGAGAAGCCTCAATCAAGTAAGGTTGTGGATCTTGAGGAAGTTGTAAAGACTTTGGCTGGAGCTGTCAAAGAAATCTCTTACAAGCTAGCTAGGGAAGAGAAAGGAATTGGACAAGGTTCTCAAGGTCAGCATAGGAAACAAGGACAAGACAGATTTGTCAAATCATCCTAGAAATGATCAGAGATCTGATGACAGAGGTAAAGGACCCATGGGAGCTAGACAACCCCAAGCTAGGGAAAATAGAGTAGTGCCTAATCCTCTAAATGCCAGACTTTTTTGTTGTTGAAGAGACAAATGAAATTGATTGGTGTGACAAATGTTTCTCACCCCACCCGCCATGTGAAGTAGATCATCAAGTTGAAGAAACTGATGATGATGATAACACTGATGATGATGCATGCATGGTGGATTTCTCTACAAGCTCACAGACAAGGAGAAACTTCAACTGAAGTAATAAGTGCAAGAACTACTGCAAGTTTTTGGGATTGCATTCACCGGGTACCTCTTCTTCCTCCCTCTCATACTTTAGAAATAGATATGGTACAAGCTTTTGAAACTTCCTAATAATGATTTTGAGTACCTAAGAGCTCTAATGATTAAGAAGTATGATGGAGGAATCCCATCAAAAGAGGATAAACAACTATTAATGAATGTTTTTGTTGCCCAAGAAAAAGAGTATAACACAAGAAGTAAAGCTATCAAAGGGGCAGGGACTCAAGCCAAACCAAAAACCCCAGTTCTCACCAATATCCCAAAAGAAACTCTAAAGAAAGAGATGTATCTGGAAAAGGCCTTGTTGTCTCAAGTAGAACTGGTGTTCCCACCCATGCCCAAAATGTGAAAAATCTTGTGCCATCCGATGAGTTTGTCAATATTTCTCCAAATGTTTCTTTTCCCAAATACATTCCTTATGAAATTGCCCAAGTCTTGAGTCAGATCAAGATTTTTGTTCCAATTTTTGAACTACTTAGGATTCTGAGCACAAGAAGAGGGCCTTTGAGTATTTGGGATTGGAAGAAGATAGGAGTACCCAAGGAAGAAATATAAATAATGTAAACACTCCTCCAACCATTGCAAACCTAGAAAAACCACTAGCATTGGAGGAGATAGGTGAACCACCTGAAGTTTACTTGGGAACATATTTGGTTGAGTCTCAATTAAATGTTGATCCATTTTTTACAACGTTGATTATTAACGACAGACTGCTGCACAATTGTATGTTTGATTCCGGAGCATCATGCAATGTTATGCCTCTAGAGGTCATGAATGAATTGAACATTAAAGTGACAATGGCTTATGGCAAGTGTACTACAATGGATTCTAGAGAGGTTCCAGTTGTAGGATGTGTAAAAGGTTTGGTGGTAAAACTTACAGCTTATCTAGGTAAGAACATTGAAACTTGATGTTGTTATTGTTGATTGCCCTGCCAAATGGGGCATGCTGTTATCAAGAAAGTGGGCTACAAGTGTTGGTGGAAGTGTTCAGATGGATATGTCTTTTACCACCATTCCAATTGAAGGTAAGCCTTGTAAAGCTATATGGAGAGAAGAAGATGTTGCACCTCATTGAATATCCCAATAATGCTTCTTATGAAGTGTTGTATGCTGATGTAGATACTGATAAACTTTGTTGGATTTGCTGATGGCAAAGAGCACAAGATTGATCAATGTAAATGTCTTTGAACAAGTAGGTTTTCCTTGGACCTTGTTATTCAATGGAGCTTGTTACAAGTTTGGAAATGGTGCTGGTATTGTTCTGATTTCTCCATAGGCTAGGAAGAGTTTTTTTTTCTTTCAAACTCAACTTTGAATGCAATAAAAACATTTTTGAATATGAAGCACTGTTATTGGGTTTGAGAATTGATGGAAATATGGTGTAAAGGATATCATTGTCAAAGGAGATTCAGAACTGATTGTCAAGCAGATTAGAAAACTATATGCTACTAAAAATCAGAGAATGAAACAATACAAGCATGCAGTCTGGGATTTGATTGAAATGTTTGACTCATTTAATATTGTGCACCATGATAGAAAGTTTAATGCTCTTGCAGACAAGTTAGCAGTGCTAGGATCCATATTTAGAAATTGTACAGTATCTCCATTTGTGAGTATGATGTTGAAATACTAACAAGGCCAT
Organism: Taxus chinensis; assembly: GCA_019776745.2. NCBI lineage: Eukaryota > Viridiplantae > Streptophyta > Pinopsida > Cupressales > Taxaceae > Taxus > Taxus chinensis. The sequence goes on from CM034150.1 coordinate 711,361,095, forward strand.
CTATCCCTGACAATGTTAAAAATTAGCAAGTGTTTGATGATGATGCCCTAGGTGAAATGGTTTCTGCAGAACCAAGGTGAGTTTTCTGACCAAAATATAGATTGGGAACCAATGGTGTGTGTTATTGAAGGAAAGGAAACTTTATTTGGCAAAGACATCATCCAAGCTAAAGACAAACATGATTCCCAAAGGTTTGGTGGCACTTGAATCAAACTTTGATAATGTTGATTGCATTATTAACAGAAGTATTATCAGTTTCAAGAGATGTGGAAGAGCACGACTTGAGCACAAAGGAAAAACCACGTAAAATATAGTTAGGAAGCAATCTGAGAAAGGAAGAGAAGAAGTCCTATGTTTAATTGTTGAAGACATATCAAGACTGAACTGCTTAGGCAACAGGGAAGTCATATCCTAGAATGGTAAGGCATTTTGAAATCAGTCCCCTTTTCCTTGATTGAACAAGTTTTCTCAGTTGAATCAGGACAACAAGCACCATTATATTGTGGAGTATTATAGTCTTTTGGTTTCTTTCTTCTACTTTGGGGAATTGTTTTTCAGGAATTTGTTTTGAATGATTTTTGAATCATGGTCCTTGGTAATTATTTTGGTTTCTTTCTTCTTTCATTTCTTTCTATTTTTTGTTGGTTTCTTGTTTATTTTCAGTTTTCCTTGGGGAAGTTGGTTATTATTATTATTGCTCTACAAGCTTGTTCTTCGACTCCATTTCCAATGGTTTACTTTTGGCACTTGGTGTTGCTATTTGTTCTTGTGGCACTCACAGGGACTCCCATCCCTGAGTCGGAGCCGATGTTGGTGCTCAATTTGATCTCACCCCGTTTGTCCTTGAAATTCTTCAATTTTTGGGCTCTGTCATCTTTTTTATCTCCCCATATTAATGCATGAAAATTTTTTCCTCCATTTGGTTTCCATGATCAGTCCCTTCCTTTGTCGAGGATCACTTTAAATCTAGAAGTTTGGGCGTTTTCCGTTCCTTTGTCCATGTGAAATCATTTTTAACTTGGGCGTAAATCAGGTTTTTTCCTTCCTTCTGATTTTTCCACAGGATCACATTTGGGCCTTATATCATTTCCAAGTTCTCTTTCAAGTTGAAGAAGGGAGATTCATTTCTGGGCACAAATGGTGATTTTCCTACATTTTACGGTCTTGAAAAGAAGATGTGTTTTTCCCTGTCAAATTTAGGGCATCTCAGAATCTATGAAAAGGTGGCCCTTTCTAGTTGGATGTGGCTCAGAAGGGGCACTTAGAGGAAACGCTCTAAGGATCCACTTCAACTCAAAACTTGTCCATGTGGAGGGTCGATGCTCATCTTAAAAAATTCCACTTTTGGTTTGACCTTCAGAGTTGCGCCGGGGAGACACGTGGAGGTTTGTTGCTACCTTGCCCAGACTTAGACATATTTTCTTCTTGTGGAAGGTGTAGTTTTTTTTAGACCATGGACACATGGAAGGTATGATGCTCATTTGAGGATCCACCTAAGGTTCCAACCCTACCAAGGAGACACATGGTACACTTGTTCAACGTCTCATCTTTTTCGGCACCAAAGTAGTGTCGGGGAGACACTGTGGAGGATTTCCCAGGCTCCTCTATACTTAAAATTTTCTGAAGGCTGGGACTGAAGGGACTGCGCCTTGGGGACCTACCCCTTTTTTGAAGAAGCATCAAAGCTACCACTCACTCTACTCTTCTCAAGGCCAAGGAAAACTGTCTCAGACCCTAGACACATGGTGCCTTCCTGTGATCCTTCAAACATTTTCAAACAACTCTATCAGACTGAGACACGTGGTGAGCCTGTGCTTGTTTGGGGTCTCCACTTTTGAGGCACATACTCAAAGGTGTGCCAGGGTGACACGTGGAGGCTTCTCGCTGGATCCTTTTTTACTGAGACTTTTCAAAGGCCAAAAGGCATTTTTCATGGGCCCAGGGCATGTGGAAGGCCCGTGCTTGTTTGGAAACTTCCTCTATGTACCTCACCTTTGTAGTTGTGCCAAGGAAACATGTGGATGGCTCTAATATAAAGTTGAGAAGGGGCATAATCAGTGGTTTTTGTGCATTGCACCTATTTTTCCACCATTTTTGCTCCAAGACTCCTGGAGATGCGAATACGCACTATTTTTCATCATTTTTTGATGAAATTCCTTGTCGTTTTTGTCTACAAAGTGCCATTGAATGGATTTAGAACTTAATTTGTGAGTCCAAGGATTATTAAGGTCAATATTTTGAAGTTGGAATTGCTCGGGCACTTGCAAAAAATGAATTACTAGAGAAGATGGATGAGGGGAAAATTTGCAGAGGAAAGAGAGGGAAAAGGATGAAATGATGGAGGTTACAGGTGCAAAAGATGAAAAAGGTGTTGCCTAGAGAGTGAAAAGGATTACCTCTCAGATCCAGCTGTACAGAGCCTCTAAAGAATGATTAAAATGCAGATTTCTCAGCATGATAGAATAAGAATGATTAAAATTACTATCAAAAAGGTTGTGGCATGGCATCCTAGTCATTAGTCGAGGGTCTGAGAAATGTGATTAGTTCATGATTTTTCCACCTAGTAGCTTTTTGATGTGAATTTGTTAAACGTCACTTTTCTGAGACAAATTGGTAACAAGTAAAGTCCCTCGAATATTGTTCCTTTTTATGGGGGAAAATTAGGGATGAGTGAGTGAGTGAAATGTATAAATGCAATGAGAATACTCTTGCAAAAGGTCGGGGGTTGAATTCTTAAGAGAAAATTTGAGAGATCCCATCTTCCTGAGAGACCAATCCGAGATAACCTGTTAATTTCTTATGTGTTAGATTTTCTATCATGTCAAGTTGGTTAAGATGTATAACCATTGACAAGCACTGAGATTGCTCTGGAAAATTTCCCCTGCTGATGAATCTAATAAATTTTGAGTTAATTTGTGTCAATCTTGGAGCAATTTGTGTCTACTTTGTTTTAGAATGTCTGTAAGTAGTTTTTCTTATTCCTATTGCAATCTTGTGTTAAAGTCCCTCCTGAAATCACACATGATCTCATCCCTGTGACAATTTAGTGGCATTTGGAATTTCATTTCAAGAAGAGCTTCATCCTGTGATGAGATAAAAAATTTAAAATCACTCCACTGTCATTTGTTGATAAAGATTGTCTGTAAGCCTTTGAGTGTATCTTAGGCATGAGGAACTAGGTGATATTTGATGTTTAATTGAGTCTTTTAACTTGAGCCTTCATGTTATATTCTCAAAGATTGTGTGAAAATGTGTTGATCTGGGCCTCCATTGAAGCACACCTTTTGGTTGAAGGAATATCTTAGCTATTCTGAAGCTTTCTGTCATTTAGCTTTCCAAATTGTTGTGAAGTCTTTCAAGAGATCTGGTATAATCAACTTTATCCTGCTTAATCTCCCACCAAAATTATTCAAAAACCATGAATCCATCCTGAACTACCCCTATTTTTCCCTATATATCCACAAAGGAACAAAATCTATTTACTAAAATATGCAGAACAATCAGGATTTCATAATGTCTTCAGTAACCTTAGCCTTGTTTTGAAAGTATCTCCATCTTTTAGAAGTGACAACTCTTGAGAGTTAAATTATGGAGTATTGATCATACTTTCCCAAGGTTTTCTTCATAAAATTTGTGCTAAAAGAAGGATATCTCCATCTCCTTCATCAAACAAGAGGTTACAAAATGGGTCCTCTCACCCTAGTCGAAAGGCATGACCTAAAGTAGTGAGGATAGATGTAATCCTTAATGAATGTGCTATCCATTTCTCCGATGCCTGAGTGACAAAGAGTCAGAAAAATCCCCTTCTTGGATACAAAATGAATCATAATAAGATCTGTCTGTCTCTGAGTGTTTTGCTAAATCTTTGATGCTGCCCGGTTTCCAAGGGAGAATTAATTTGGATACCAACAAATTCTTTGATTGATTGTGTTCTAATCCCTCTTTTTTAGGGATTATTAACCTCATCCTCAATAGAATTATCATAATGAGAAACTAAAAAATTCATTTCCTCATCAAATATAATAGTTTGTGTTAATATAGGAAATGCATTTTGATGGGGTAGCCATATTAGATGATGAATAACATCAGGGGTTATTTTGATGACAAATTGGTGTGATGGTAATGTAGCTTCGAAAGAGCCATCAAAATTTTTATACATATACATTAAATTATCTAAAAAATTGGTTTCTGTCTCATATTGAGGCATGTAAAGTAGTCCATGGAACCTTGAGTTTCCAATCTAATTAGATTGAATTTTAATTTCTTAGTCTTCTAACAGTTGTAGTAATTGTGAATATAATAGGTCTCTGTAAACAAAGGACGAAGTGTTAATTGAATTTTTTCATGGTGTCGTGATTCTTGATATTTTGATGAAAAAGAGGTTTTGGTAGATACCTATATAGGTACTATGTACATGTGACGTGAAGAGATAGTCATGTGGATAATACTAGAAGTGGACCATAGAACAAACTATTTAAAATAATGGCAGACAATCTAAAAAACTCTAGTCTAGATAAACTTACAAGTGTAAATGGGAAAAAATGAATGGGGATGGGTATATATATAGGAAAGTAAGGGGCCCATTGGTCAAGTCTGGGAATGTAAAACTAGTAATTTCAAGTAGCATGGGAATGTTACCGCTCAAGAAAACAAAAATATGGTACCGTGTGGCAACGCAATAATATGTCATCCAATATCACCATTTGTGCTACCAGAGGATGTTGATATCCCAAGTTGGCACTAGCCATAATTATAAAGTTAAAGACATTTGAAAATGTGTAGGAGATCCTACACACCAAAATCTCTCTTGATGCTAACTAGTAACAAAGTGATGCTTTTATTTGACGTCTGCCAATGCGCTTGAAGAATCAAATGACAAAAGAAAATGTAGACACCTAAAATATGCTTACACTAAGCATTTCCTCCCATTCAGCTTATTGACGACACTTCATTAATTCCCCCTTCTTCACTCCATTCTCGGATGCCCATTCATGACACATTCTCAGTTGCATTCCTCCTATAATCAACTTGTTTAGCTAATATCTCTCTTATTAGCTAAACATTTCTCCTTTCGACCATTCAAAACTTCCCTAGTTCTCTCTAGACCACTTCTATTGGATTCATAGGCTATCTATCAGTCACAATTGGTTATCAAGACCCCTCCCAACTCTCAATGAATCTCTAATCACTTGCTAATCAAAGTTTAACTAGCCTAAACCATAGTTAACTAGCTTAAACCAAGCTTAACTAAGCCTAAAGCATGTTTATCCTAATCTAATCTAAAAGTGCTTTTTGAGCTTTAGTCCCACATACACCCAAAGTTCAAACTCTTCAATTTGGAAAACTATATATAGAAGGCTAAGACCAACCATTCAAACTTACAACTTTATATAAGCTAAAGCCAAAACAAGCCTAAGAAAGCTTAAGAGCTCATTTGCATTAGCCAAGCCAATAAGGCATTTGATCTTGGGTCATCCACCATTAAAATAACTTCATCTTGCACCCATGTTAGGTTAGTAATGAAATAGCTAAAATTGGCCATGTATCCATTTAGTGAAATCATTCACCCTCATGGAGTAAACAATAAAATTGATTGCTTAAGTATTTAGTAAGCATGTTTTATTAAGCTTTCAAGAATAGAGGTTAATGATATTTGCTAGATTTCTTGTTTAATTCAAGTTTAAATGCATGCTAATAGGATTCCTTGCTCATTTCTTATCTGATGGTCCATTGAGGGGTTTTTACACAAAGCTTTGGGGTTTTGCCCCATATCCATAGCTCTTGCAAACTCTTTCATTGAACACAATTTTTTTTATAGGGTGGAAGAATACACGAGGTTGATGCATGTTAGCATGTTTATGTTACCGTACGGTAACATAATTTAATTACTGGATGACAACATATATATGCAGATGTCTAGTGGCTTGAAAAAATTACATTCGCCACGATTTCAAAACCCTCCTTTGTTATATTTTTTGACAATGCAAATAGATTTTTGGACACATTCTCCAACCATTTTATAAAATATTTTTGGAGGGAGGTCTTAAAATGAATCCTGCTTGAAATAGAGATTCTAAAAAATTATCACTTTGTTGCACGAAGGATAATAAATGATTGTCATCATTAAAAACTTACCAATTCTTGTAGTTGTCAGGTATACTAGGCCGGAATAATGTTTCAACTGAAAGTTTTTTAGTTTTTAAATATAGGTGCATGATCATTAATGGGGCATACATAACTATAGAGTCAAATTTTAAATTTTGATCTCACTGAACTGTTTTGATGGAGAAAACATCAAAAGATTTAATACATTCCTAGACTCTGTTTCTATATCTTCTAAGCCTCGAATTATTTATTTGGAATTGACTATGGATATGTTTAACAATCAGATCTGCATCACCTTGGACATTCAACCCGTTGATACCCATTTCTTCTATATCTTGCATGCCAAGAATGAGTGCTTCATACTCAACTGTGTTATTGGTGTTGACAAATTACAATTTGTATGGCAATGGAAACAAATCACCTTAAGGAGATATGATTACTATTTCTACTCTAGAACAAGTGGATGAACAACATACATCAAGTTTCTTTTTCCATACCTCATGGATTCATAGCTAAGTTAACCTTTTTTTCAAGAAAATGCAGCTCTTCATTATCTTTAGATGCGATGAAGTAGTTTCCATCACCTCTATCTTAAAAGAGAATGTTGGCTCATACATGATTGGTATTTTGTATTGTATACTTCATTTTAGGCTAGAGAGTATTTGTTTAAATTCATTCTTCATTGAAATGATTGCGGATGACCAATCCAATTTGATTTATTCTCCCGTGTATCTCCAAATGATTCTACTAAAGAGCATCCAATATGTGGTAGGCATGTCAACAAGAAGAATGACGAGCTTGACTCTCTTGTCAGGATAAACTGTGAATGGAGCTTGAGAATCTTTGATTCTCCATACCAAGGGGACTTCTTTTATTTCTATGGAGTAATAATGGCCAAAGGATTGAGTGAGGTTTAGGCCAAGGGAATTATAAATCTTTGCAGACATGACATTATCGGAGGGTCTAGAGTCTATTATGAAATTATTCACTCTAAAACCACCAATCAATAGAGAGCTGTACAAAAGGATAAAATTTTCTAGAGGTGAATGGAGGTTTTGGTTCTTCCACTCACTAGGAGTAGGTAATAATAATTTTATACCAGGATCTGGAGTAAGAGGGGTACGAGAAGGCTTAGAATTGTTTCCTTTCATGAACTTTATGAATTTATCAAATTTTTCAAGATGGGTTTACAAATATTCTGATTTAGGGATTTGGAGTATATATTTCCTCACACGGCCAATTATATCAAATTGAGCCTCGAATTGGAGGATGAAGGAGTGGATGTAGTAGCAAGAGGCTAGCTAATTATTGAAATGACACTAGTGTTATTCTTGTTTACATTATTAAATTTGAGTGTAGAAATGAAAATATAACTTTGACGATGAGGAACATACTTACTAGTACTAGGAGATGTAAGGTCAGGTGCAGTTACTTTAGGCATCTTCCTTGCAGACTCTATGTAAGGAGGTAAAAAGGATCCTATATCAATTATTGTATTTTTTTGTAGAGTCACGAGTTGAGGATCCTTGAATTTATCCTGCATATTATTAGAAAACTTTTCCTTCTCTTGAAAATTTTGATGGGTGACCACAAAAGAGTGACTATTCATATCAAAAATTGTGTCATCAAATTGATCCTCATCGGAAGAGGCAGATTCATATAAAACAATGTTTCCAACATAATCAATGTCTTCAATAGCCAATAATCCATTATTTTCATAAAATTAAACTTCATCAATTTCCTCTTTTGGTCTTACATCACATGTGGCATTAATAAGAGGTACATTAAGATTCAATATTATTTTTCCTCCCGCTATTCTATTAATTCTCTGATTTTGATTTTGATTCAGGTATCCTCTCCTTGGAACCTCTTTATATGCAATGGTGGCTTGCGCTAATTAAATTTTCAATGAAAGAACATCATTTGATAATGTTTGAACAAGAGAATTAATAGCATCTTCTTTGGATATTTGACCTTTCTACTTACCATTTGGATTCATTAATTTTCTAGAAAAAATTAGATCATCTTCTATTTCAATAACATATTGTTAAGAATTTTCTAGGGTTCAAGGTTGAGCTCTCCATAGGATAAATACAACTTTGGGAAGTTGTGCAATATGAATAATCTCTTTTTGTTATCATTATATGCTGAAGCTTCCATAGGTATTATTTTCAATAGTCTTTCATATCGGGCCACAAAATCTCTCATGAGTTTATTTTATCCTTTCTTCATCCAAGCAAGTTGAATAAGGAGATCCTGAGAGTCTTAAAATGATTTAAATCTTTCATCAAATATGGTTATGATATCATTCAAATATGTGATGAATCAAGAGGGAAAGAAGTAGAACCATTCAATTTCTTCTCTTGAAGTGACTCCACGAACAACCTTGTTGAAACATATTCATATTCAACTCTAATAACTACACATGTAGTGATGAATGCTTGTTGGTTTTTGTGTCTATGTGTTGTCATTGATGTAAAATTCCATTGATGGAAAATTGTGTCATAGAGTCATGAGAGTCTCTATGAGGTGATATTCATAGTCAAACATGAAGGTTGGTTGGTAGTGTCTTGGTTTGGTGAAGTTGTCATGGTGTCTAGGGATGGTTTCAAGTATGGTGAAAACATAGAAGGTCATGGTATGATTCCCAAATGTTTTTGTGAGGTAAATATATATTGGTATGATGTGTCAAGGGTGTCTAAGTGTCTGCAATGAGTCATCAGGGTCACTTTATGAGTTGTATGGCTTGATTAGGGTCATTTTAGGCCTATTCCTAGACCTAGAGTATGTGGTTTGGTATGGTGGTATGATATTTAGTGTATGGAAGTCATGGTAGGATTATTTTTATGTTGTATATGAGGTGTATGAGGATTTTTAGGTCAGTACTCAAATTATTGATGTTGTTTCATGGTCCTTGGGAAGCTAGATTGTGAAGATAGGCTAAGTAAACACATGTAAGTCACTGTGGATAGAGAGTTTCAGGAATATTTGAGAAAGGAGGTGAGTTTGGTTGATTAGAATATGTATTTATGATGTTTTATGACAATTTTTAGGTCAAAAATGTGAAGGAAAGTAAATTTATGTCATTTTTTGATAAAAACAAGTTGAGAAGAAGGAAAAACCAACTCAAATTGGTAACTTGTTTTACTCACCGGATCTCACACACTTTGGATGGGACCCATAGGTTTTTTCTGATGATTTTCCATTGAACTAAGAGTTTTTAAAAAAAATAATAAATTGGTTTGATTGCCATAATTTTATGAACAAACGTTAAGAAGATAAATTGTTTTGAAACCCTAGAAAAACCCTCCTTCGAGATAGACTTAGAAGAAGTGATTTTTTTAGTCTCCAAATAGTATTTACAAGAAACATTTATGTATTATGCTTGAAGATGATTCCTCAGAGATCATTTTGGCATAAGTTTCATGTTCCAAATATTTCAGGAAGATAGACAAAAACCCTAGTTTTGTGGGTTTTGTACATTTTTAGGGATGAGATGGAAGCTATAGGTTGAAAAGTAAAGTGTTCTAGAATCCTTGGGATAGGTGCTCAAATTAAGCCTACTGATGTTGGCCTTAAGAGCTAAAATGCTAGTCTCTTAGTTTGAGTTGTGTTTGATCATTTTGATTTTTATTGATGCATCTAATGGTCATGGATAGTTGATTGAAACCTGATATGATGTGTTTGAGTGCTTGTAATGGTATGGAGTGATGGTTTTCAGTTGAGTACTTATTAGCCTAGAAATACCTAATTAGCTTCTTAAGAAGGATTGAAGAAACATGTGTGTTTGGTTACTTTCCTCCACATGAGCTATACATGTTAGTTTTTGAAGATCTTATTTAGGTATCCCTTAAAGTGTTTTAGGTTTTGGATGATCTTGGAAGTTTTTTTTGAGGTGTTTGTGATTTTTTATTTGAAGATTGGTTCTTGAGTCCTTGAAGCTTGAATGAGCAGTTTCAGAGATTCGTTTGGTGGAAGGCTTTCCACTATGAGTTGGTTGATATAGTAAGTTTTTATGGAAAATATATTCAGATATATTTCTAATGATATGAATTTTGTTCCTTGATTTGGTTTTTTTATAGGTGAAATATCTCAATTTTGAATACCTTATTTTGGGGTCTTGAAGCCAGTTTGGAGCAGTTGCAAAGTTTGATATGTTTAGAGGTATTCCACTATGAGTTGGAAGAAACTATGAGATGTTATATAAAGAAGATTAAGACAAATTTCCATTTATATACCAATTGAGTAATGATGATGATATATTATAATTAAAGTTGGTCATTCTTCAGGACTAAATTTATGGGTGCTTGGAAACCTAGTTGTTCTTACTTGCTTCTTGGAGTGTTTCATGATAGAGGTGGATTTTTAGTGATTCTTGTGCTTGTTGCTGATGATTATGATATGTCTCTAAATTTTTTTTGAGATGCTGGAGTGTTGAAAATTTTGTTAGAAGACCTTAAAGCTGATGGTGCATTCGCTAGAGCTTGGAGAGTGAATTTTGGGCTTGTTTGGGTATCCTTGTGCTTGTTAGAGATGTCTTGACCCATATCAGCCTATTTGCATCATTTGAGTTGATTTATATGATTTTATTATTATTATTTTTGAGTTGGGATGACCTACCAACTTAGTCATGGCTGACCTAGGGGTGTTTTGAGCTTTTGTTATGTATATAAGAAAGTGTAATGAGTCATTTGTGACTAGTTGAGAATGCAAGGGAAAATGTGACCTAAAGGGGATTAAAGAAGAGAATTAAAGGGTCATAGAAAGATATTGTGATAGGTATTATGAAATTAGAAAGATAGAGGATCATATATGCAAGGAAAATTGATATATTTAGCCCATGAAGAATAGAGATTGAGTGAGCTTGGACAATGCTTATTTTGATGAGGGTTTGAAGAGACGTGAGATGAACTTGGATCATTATAAGTTGTGTGAGTAGAAAATTTTTAGTGTTAATTCATTTTCACGTGATTGAGTTTGTTCTTGATCACTTAAGGGGAATGCATCCTCCTTTTGGAGTTGTTGCCTTACTAGACTAGGGGTTGGTGCTCTACTACACTAGGGGTTAGTGCTCCTTGTGAAGTTTATGCTTCACTAAATTCCTTTGATTTGAGTAATATAAGAAAAATTTTGGTGGGTTTTCTTCCACTTGGGGGTTTCTCACTTATATTTTATGTTTTGTGTTCTGTCTTTTGTCTCATGATCTCATGAATGGTTAATGTACATCTAATAAGCTCATATGTGGTTATGTATGATGAATGGTTAATTTAATGTTGAATTCTTGACATGGTAAAAGAAGTTAAATATTTGTAGGAATAATTCATCCCCTCTCATTTTATTCTACTTTAAACATAACTATAATATGTTCTTTAGAAAGGTGAGTGCCATTACCTTTGAATTTGGGAAAATTCTTGTGGGATCCCTTCGGTAATTCATGAAAAGGTGGTGTAAGAGGAAGATAAATAGTATTTCTTCCCCATGGAACAAGTGGTTTAGGTTATTCCATTTCTTCCTCTACCTCTTATTACGGAGGAATAATATAAAATGGTGTTACAACTAAACCTTCAAGAGGATATTTGAGAGGAAATTTAGGATTAAAATGAAGCAATAATTCTTGTCCAACGTGTCACACTGTTTATACAAAAGGAAGTCTGAAATTTACTTGTTGTTCTTCTTCAAACATAGGATTGGTGAGGCCACTTACATGATCAACTTTGTTGTATCTTCATTCTTCTAGATTGAAGAATTTACTATCAACTTAAGAAAGATTTAATTCACTTGTATGATTGTTTATCCCTTATGAAGAAAACCATGAAATTGAGAGTTAACGACTTGGAATATGAAGGGATCCTCAAAAAAATCATTATTTGGTTATCAAGCAATGAGCTCCATGTTTTAAGTTTTATTTTTTGGATTTTTATGATTTTTAGGATAATTGATTTTAATGATTTTATGGATTGTTATAGGGTGCAGGATCGCAAAATATGCCACATGGTGAACGTCAATTTTTTTTGGAAAAATAATTTGTCACTAGGGAAAATTAGGGTTTTCACCAATGCTCTAGGAATATGACCCTATGATTAGGAATGTGGCAGATCCATTTATCGAAAAAATAAATATATACACTAATCTAACTATTTTGGGTGGCCTTTTGACTGGGATCACATAGGAATACTCCACTAAACCCATGTGTAAACATGAGGTGGAGGAAAGGTGTGTGTATGTTAATGGAAAGAGGGGAGAATGTGAGAAGGGGGTTTTACTCAATAAATAACAAGCTAAGTTTATTAACATAAAACCATAATATTTCCAAGTTAAAAATGAGAAGATAACATGTCAAGGAAAGATGAACAAAACACAAGTAAATCCAAGTTTATTTGCACAATATTACACAATTTACCATTATCATAGAGTAAATTTTAGATGGAGAGGAAAAAATAAGACAAGGAGATAGAAGAATTGTAGTTTCTTATTTTTAGTAAGACAATGGGAGCTATCAACCAAGAAAAGACTCTTTGGAATGAAGAGTATATTATAGTTTAAACATTACAATATGATTCTTTGCTTTCCCATCACACAACCTTTCACGTTATTGTCCTTTGCAACCCTCCATCTTTTGAAATTGGGTCAATTCATTCAATTTGTGTGTGCTTAAAATATTCCACGCTTATGACCCTTTGTATTCTTCCTTTTGGTGAAAATATGAAATTCAAAACTACAGTCAGTCTAAGTGACAACTTTGAGATCTAATTTTCTTAATACCAAAATAAAGCCTTCGAGGAGACCTTTCCAACACCAACATTTTTTTTGAATTTTAAATTCTGAATCAAAATTTATGGGAAAAAACAATTTCTCTTTATCCTATGGATTTTGTGGTGGTCTATGGATTTTCACTTATTTGGAAGGTTTTTTTAATAATTTTGTTGCTTTTGACTTGTGCATTAGATCACCCATGGACTTTTGCAAATTTGGAAACCCACAGAAGACTAGGATAGTGTTCCGCAACTCCCATACTTGGTCTCTTATAACTTTATCCCCTTCTCTTTACTACACTCAATGACATATAATTCATGTATTCCTGCCTATCCTGGACAAAAACCATGTTTTCATTTTTCCACAGAATACTACAGAAAATCTTCCCAAGTCTTGAATTGAAACCCCTTCATTTCACAAATTTTTAGAGACCTCCGTGACACTTTTGAACCTTCGTAGCTAATTTTATTCGTTCCATGGGCTTTGAGAGTCCACCAAAAAATTATATTTAAAAATTACATAGAACACTAGGACAGTGTTCCACGCACTCAAAATTTGTCTTCTTCTAAAATTATTATTTTTTACCCATGCCACTCCAAACTTCTCCATCATGCATCGTGGCCTTTGATGAGAAAATCCCATGTTTTAGATTTCTCTGCAAGAGACTATATTATGTGGAAATCTACCTAAGTCCCACCAACTTTATTCCTTTTTCCCACGTACTTGGAAATTCCATGGAACACTAGCTTCCTAAAATTCATGGTACACTAAAAAATAATGTTCCGTGGCCTTTTCAACAATTTTTTTCTTTAAGTCCAAAATTGATTTTGGAAGTTGTCAAAACAGCACAGGGGATATTTTGAACAACAAAAATATAGTGTCTTATCCATGCGCCCTAGGCATCCATCCTTGAACATGAAACACACTTGAAAATCTTGTTAGCACGTTCCTAGTAGCTAGAATGAGGATGAAACTGAGGAGAAGCAGGCTAGAGTAAAGGTTCACAGTGATTGGGAGAGGAATGTTAAGTGTGGGATTGGTTGTCATGACTATAATTTTAAAATTTTCATGCTATAAATTTAACATGAAAACAAGGAGGTGTGGGTTAGTGTTTTATTATTATATACATTTTATTTCTTAACGTAAAGTTATAGATATTTCTCCCTTAAGATGGTTCAATTATATAATTACAATATTCTTCTCTTCACTTTATTGCATTGTGTCAATATAATATATTATACTTTTGTTTTTGTAACTCTACATTATTGTTCTATAATTAATATCCCTATTACTATTCATTATTTTGATTCTTATTATCTAGTTAAGTAATTTCAAATTACAAATTATATGAAAGATTTAATTTGGGTAAGGTTTTTACACCACAAATGATTTGTTATTTTCTTGATGTCACATTTTAAAAGTTAAATATCTAATGTTTATTTTTTTTAGGTTTTCCTTTGCACCATACATGCTCTATCAAGTTTATGATTTGTATGCACCCTTGTGTAGTATAGAAGGTTTTTGATTTATCTTGGAAAAAATATCCTATTTGCTAACAACGCTAGTCCAAATATAGATAGATTCAAGAGAATTTGGGTTTACTTATAATCTTGCATAAACTAAAAGCATGGTAAGTTAGAAAATATACTACTCCTAACAACACACAATATTATGATTGTGACTAGGATTGTTTTTATATATTGTAAAATTCATGTTTTGTGACTTATCATTGTTTTTTTGCATAACCTGACATTATATGATATTTAATGTTGTGTTTTGAATCTATGAATATATTGTGATTATATTTTCTTCAATTATGAAAAGGTTTTGTCAAGTGTGTGTAACTATTATGTATCTTGAAATGCTTGTGAATATTAATGAAAGAGTATATGTGAGGTATTTTTTTTATCAACATTATCATAATAACATGAAATTCATTGCATAAGGAGTGATATACAACAATTAGGGAATATAATCTTACAAGTTGTCTTAAGCACGTAAAAATTTTGTTGGTAGGACAGTGCACATATTTTTCTTAAAAGTTTAGTGCAAGAGTATAATCTTTGGATTTTCAAATAAACCATTATTTGAGGGAACTAACATGGGTTTACATAACCCTCAGTTTTAACCATTGGGTCAACTCAATTATATCAAGTTGTAGTATAAAATTTTGGGCTCTATCTTGTAAAGAATATTAGGACACATTTAATGTCATATGGATCACTTGTGGTTTCAAGGTAAATATTGTAAGTGGTTGGGTCTCGTGTCTACACAAGCATGTCACTACACTTATTAAAGGTGTTCAAAACTACGACATATATTTTGAGTCTATTTTGTGTTTGCAAGGAGTATTACATGTACAGATATATTCTTAGGCTTGGGTGGGACTAAATATCTTAGGAAACACTATAGTTTTGATGTGTTTATAGGAATATAAGAGATTTTTTTGTTTTTGAGTGTTATAACTAGCCACCAATTTGATAAAGAGTACTTGTAGGACTATATCATTGGTGATTGATCTCAAGTTGATGTAATCCTATGGATGAGTAAAATACATTTTTTTTGGTATATTTTTTGTTTTCATGTTTCTATTGTATTATTTTATGAACCAAAATGGTTTAAGATATATTTTATTACACCTTATAACAATAATTACATTATTTAGTATCCAAGTAGGGAATATGTATATAAATTTAAAATATGAAGTTAACCATATATTTAAAGAGGGTAGAGAACAAAAGTGAGAAAGTGGAGGAGGTGAATTATCCAATAATTTAGATGAGTCAAAGTATATAACTGATCCTAGTTTTTCCATTTTTTATCATTCAGTAAAATATTTCCCGCAAAATAAAATTTGACCAAAAACATATAAAATGACTAAGAATATACTTTAAAAGATTAAATATACAATGGCATAGTTCATCCATAATTTGGTAAAAAATATAAATTAATAAAATTATTTATAAATATTTATTTATTCATTAGTTAAAATATTTTCTAGAAGGCTTCATGATATTGTAGATAAGTTGAGGATAATGCATATAAGATTGAGTAGAGTAGAGGAAGATGAAAAATGAGGCATTTTCCCCAGGGATGATGCAAAATAAAAAACACCAGAAGTGATAAAGGGTAGCATGGATGAAGTAGTCCCAATGTAAGGTCATTTGAATGATGGAGAGGAAAGGCTACTCAAAGCCATGAAAAATATATGAAGATGAGTGTGAATGGAGGTTACTTATTTCTTAGAGACATTTAATCTAGAAGAGTTGATCAATTGGATCACACAGATGGAAAAATAATTTGAGTTGATTTATCCCTAAAAAATAGAAGTGTGGATTAAAACCTTAATATAGGATTCAAATACATAAAAAATGTATATCTAGATTAATAAATTAAACATTCACATATAGATATAAAAATATAATCAATTATTGATAATGGTTTTATTAATTTAAAACATAATAAACATAATACAACATGAGAAAACAAGTGCACTTAAATTTTCTAATGTTTCAAAAATTGATGCAAATTTGATACATGGTGGAATAAGCTAGAGAAAGTATAAAAATGTTTCATCTCTGAGACATATTGTTCAAACCATTAAGGAAAGTAAAGGTACGTTCCAAATATTAACATATGATGACACTACCCAATATATATAATTATGTCATTTTTGTAGATATAAAACCATGCACTTGGGTACATTTCTAGGTTCTAAAAATATGCTAAAATTTATAAGATTCCTAAGCAAGAAAACTTGTGGTCGACAACTATCTTTGACCTCTTTTCTTTGTCTCTTTATTTCTATTTGGTTTTACTCACCCTACAACCCAGTCATAACTTTACCTATTTATCTTTTATGGCTTTAGATACCAGTGCCTAGCCAAGACAACAATGCCTAGGTGCTCTAATCTCTCTTGGGCGCCCCTGAATATTTATTACCTTATTCACTCTTCTAGGGTCTCTTTTATCTTTTGGGCATCTTTTTCACTTATGGATAGACCTTCTAATCGTCAATTACAAAATTCAAACAAGGGAATCATATAAATACATAGTCATGTTTTCATAATGAGGGACTAAGCATTAAACATTACTATCATCACCTAAGATTTCAGTCCAAAGGCACTAAAGCACTCCAAATGCATCCATCTAGAACTCGTTCAAGGGAGAAGGGATGCATAATTATTTATACACAACATAGGGAGGGGAAGTTTATTCTATTCCATCCACACATGTTATTATATTACTACATTATAGCTACAACTTTCACAAGGGAATAATAGGGAATTATTTTAACACACACACCAGAACTACTTGGAGTCTGAGATGTATTACAATGCTTAGTTGTAAGTTCACTCTTCTGGTGATCACTAGGGTTAGTTTGATTCCCAATTTTGCATTTTTAATATTTAGGTTTGATGTGGTTTGTGGGTATGTGTAGGTGATTTTTTTTCTTACAAGTTACAGGTACTATCGACAATCCAGGAGTGTATATCAGGTGATAAACAAGAATCAATAGCAAAACCCTTATGACAAAAGAAAATAGACCCTGATCTCTTGCATAGTCACCAACACCCATACGTAGTCACTAGTGCCCAAGCGCCTCTGTCCTACACTGGGCGCCCCTGTCCAAATTTGTTCCCAATTTCCAAATTTTACCATAAGTAGTAATGACATCGTTTCCAACATGTCCAACACTTGTACATGCCCAGATAACTTCCTGTCCACTAATAAATCAGCTATCTTCCTATCTCCCTCCATTTCTTAAGGTTTCACATTTTACATGCTTGTTTTCTTCTGTCATTACTATATTTTAGCATTCATACATTATTTATTACAATAGTTACTCTACAGTTAGATTTAATTCAATTTTATTATTTCAATTTCATACTTTTTTCAAATTTGACTACGGAAACCTATGTGATATATATATATATATATATATATATATATATATATATATATATATATATATATATATATATTCCCTTGTGTGTGATCACAAACTCTAAATATGTGTGTAAGCCCTTGGAGTATAAAATATTTAATGTAAACCCTAACTATCTTGAAAGGACATAAAAATGGTGTTAGAAATTTAGGTCATGGTACCCCCACACCACTTACATGCCACTACTCCAAAGTATTGGAATAATGTTCATTGATGTTAAAGGAATCTGAAGGAGAGACAAGACACAATTTTTTTTTGGAGTCATTAATGTCAAAGGATGTTGAAGGAGCTAGCAGATAAAGTAGATTGTTGGAAGAGTAATCATTGATCAATGTCTACCGTTCCTAGCTTTGGAGTCTCTTCTTGTAGATTCAGAGTCCCCTACTGTACCTTTGAAGTATCTTCCTACAGCTTTAGTGTCTCCTAATGTATCTTTTATAGATTCAAAGTCTCTTCCTATAGATTTAGAATCTAACTAGAGTTGTGTAAATGATCAATAAGCTTGAAGTGTATTGGTACGAAGTTCATGATTTTTTTGATTTATTTATGTGCCAAAAAAAACTAATTTATGTCTAAACAAACTCAGTTTTGAATCTCCATTATTCACACAAAATTGCATCATTCCATGATAGAGAAGACAATTTGTATGATCATGATTGGATGACCCTTCAAGGCATTTAACATTTTGTTCTATCTGACCTGATTTTATAAGTTTAATCTTGTGTTTGGGAATTGATCTATTTTGTGCTAACTATGGCCTACCTTTATCAAGTATTAGTACCAATGTTTAAGAGAGTGCATAGGTATAAAATGATATTTATAATCATTATATAAAGAGAATATGTAAGAAAGGAGAGCATGGAACATGATTAGAATGAAGTTTTGAAGGTAGTGTTACTGCATGGAGAATATGACGAAGTAGAAAAGAAATTTGTGGAGTTGTATCATGAAGAAAAATTCCTCAGTGTTTATATAGAGCATGGAGTGATTACAACGCCCCAAAAATATGCTGTGAGTGAATGGTAAATCCATTACAAGATCAAAATATGTGTGATGCAAGTGTGATGTGTGTGAAGGAGGAAACAACAACTCAAGAAAATTGAAATGAAAAAGTGTTGAAGAGGATGGAAGAGTAAGCAAAGCATGTACAATTGATAATGGAGAAAAGTGTAAATCTGTGTGAATTTGGGAAGAGGTGGAGAAGCATTCTGGATGGAATCACAAGTGTGAGTAGAGTGAGTAGATGAAAGTGTGAACAAAAATGAAGAATATAAATATAAGGTGATTTGATTTCATTAATTGGACAAACATCTATGTTGGAAGAATGATATAATATGTGTGCATAAAGATAATGATTTAATTTCCATCATCAGGTTAAAGAAGCAAATACAAAAAGTGGATATGTGTGTTGTTGAGGTTGGTGCCTCACAATTTGGGGATTGGTGTTTGCAGTAGGTTGGTGCCTATGAGTTAGCTGATTTGGTGCTCGTTAGTGGGTATTGGCGTCTCCAACAAGTTGGTGCTCACAAACTAGCTGAGATGGTGCTCAACATTGGGGATTGGTGTCTCTAGCATGTTGGTGCCTACAAATGTATATTGACATATTTTGAGCTGGATTTGGATAGTAGATCCAAACATTCTTTTCTCTATGGTTTTCTATTGAAAGGGTTTCCACATTAATGATGTGTTGTGCAATGGTTATATTTTATGAGATTATTGTTGTCATGGATGTTTATGTTTTAAATAAGTAAAATTTTATATACTACCAATTTACCCCCTCTCAGTATTAGTGTGTGCTCTTCAATTAGCATCAGAGCGAGAGTTCCTTCAAAATAGTTTGAACACTAGAAGGTAGATCTCCATATCACACATGGAAATACCAGAAGGATTATCCTCAAATAGGCCTACATTGTTTGATGTAACTAATTATGCCTTTTGGATTATAAGGATACACACCTATCTAATGGCTCTTGGGTTTGACATTTTCCAATGAGTTGTAAATGAATATACATCTCTAATAACTCCTCCTACAAATCAAGCTAGTAAGAAGGAAATTGAGAGAAATGAAAAGGCTATGAATGCAATATTATATGGTCTATCTGAATCAGAATTTGTTAAGGTGATGCATTGTGTTTCATCCAAGGAAATATGGGATAAAATCAAGAACATATATGAAGGAGATGATGAAGTAAAGAAAGAAAATATCTAAACAAATAGAATCCAATTTGAGGGTTTGAAGATTATGGATGATGAAAACATTGCATCCTATCTTCTTCACTTGAATAAAATTATCAACACTATTAGAGGGCTTACAGAAGAAATTAAAGATGAGGTTATTATGTAGAAATTGGTAAGAGCTAAAATCTATCCCCTTGAGGCATTTTTTGTTGAAGAAATGAAGGATTTAAATACCATAACCATTGATGAACTACATGGGATTCTCACAACATACGAGATGAGCACTAAAAAATATAAATCATCTAAGCAAGAGGCAAAATTTAAAGCATCAAAGAAGATGAAGAAAAACAAACTTGAGCCACATGAGGCTCCATCAATGAATCAGACCAGGTTGAAGCTCATTTCGTAAAAAAGATAAAGAAAGGAATAAGAAAATACAAAGGTAGGTTACCCTTCAAATGTTTTAATTGTAGTTAAATAGGAAATTATGCTTCTTGATCTCCACATGAAAAAAATGAAAAAACTTATTGTGAATAAGATCACAACATAAAAAAAAACACTTCGGTGGAGATTAAGGCTGACTTGGTGGGTAGTGATAGATCTATAGCTGCCCCTTCACAGTGGGTAATTGGTGATATGATAGACATCCATTAGTCTGATCTAGGAAAAAATGAAAACTATATGGAATATATCCCTAGCTGTATGGATAAATAAGAAGGTGAGATTACACCAACAAAACTCCATATTCTTGTTGATAGCACTAACACTCTGACCCTAACAAACAACCAAAAATATTAAGTAGAAAAAACAAAGTTTTCGAGGGGGTCCCAGATGATTTTTATTTTGATAAAAAGAAATCTCCAGGAAATTGGTAAGCATCCAACTCAAGGGTTACTAGGTCATCTAAAAAATGTGAATACAGGAGCTAATACCTCAAAAGGAAGGCCTTCAAAAAATGATAAAAGGAAGAGAGAAAATGATAAGTGCATTGCATATGGGACCTAATCCACATTGGACCATCCTAGAAATCATCTCCCCTAATCTCCTTAGATTAAAGTTGTCTCTTGGAACACAAGGGGCCTCAATGGGAGTGGAAAATATATAAATATTTGGGATTTAAGAAAAACTAGTAGACCCATCATTTTGGCCATCCAAGAAACAGAGATGAGCTCTGATTCTATTAATAATTGTTAAAAAATTATTTGGAAAAAAGTGAACACTGCTAGTGTGGACTCTAGAGGTGCCTCTGGAGGTATTTTTGTGATTTGGGACCCTACCACAGTTATAGGTAAGGTAATATTGTCTAATTATAACCACCTTGTTGTGGCCTTCGATACTAATGATAATTCTTTGACTTGGATACTCTCAAATATTTATTCTTCTAATAATCTTCATGGTCAAAGGCATCTTTGGAAGGATTTGAATAGCTTAGGATCAACCTGTGGGCATCTTCATTGGATAATTTTGGGGAACTTCAACACCCCATTTACCCATGATGATAAAAAAGGTGGCTCCTTTTATTTTAATGTTGGTATGGATGATCTCTCTGATTTCATTATTTCTTCTAATATTCTAGACCTTGAAATTCATGGAAAACCCTTCACTCGGTCCAATAGAAGACTAGGAGAAAACCACATCCAAGTCATAATTGACAGGGCTCTCATTTTTGTGGATTAGATATTTAATCAAAGCTTTAAAATTTATTCTCTTCCTGGAATTGGTTCAAACCATAGCCCCATTTTTCTTAACTTTCTGGATCTTGATAATAAAACTCACTCCTCTTTTCAATTTGAGAAGATGTGGCTAGATCATCCCAAGATTAGGGAAAAATTTAAAGAGTGGTGGAGTATTGAGGTAGAGGGAAATGATCAGTTTAAATTCATTCATAAGATAAATAATGTGAAAAATAAATTAAAAATTTGGAACAAGACGATCTTTGGGAATGTGTTCATACAGAAAAAATAGGTTAAGGATGAAATTACTGTTTTGGAAGAAAGGGTTGTTGTTAAGAGAATGTCTAAGGATGATTATACTCATAATAAAAATATATTAACTATGTTTCAAAACATATGTGTGAGGGAAGAGTCTTTCTAGAGGTAAAAGTCAAGATTCGTCTGGTTAAAAGGAGATAAGAACACTAAATTTTTCCACATGACAATTCTTAAGCATAGAGCTCATAATGAGATTTCTAAAGTTTCCCCAACTGATGGTTCTATCACTTCCAATATGGATATTATCAAATATGAAGCTAAAAAATTCTACAAAAATATTCTAAATGAAAATACTCAGCTCTCTTCAGAAGTTACTGATACTTTGTTGGAGGATATCCCCAACAATCTCTCTCATATGGAAGACTTCCTCAACCTTACCAAGTCAACAACTATTGATGAAATTCAATAATCTATTTTTTTCCCTTGAAGGAGATAAGTCCCCTGGACCTAATGGCTTCTCAGGTAATTTCTACCACAAATTTTAGGAGCTTTGTTCGAATGGTCTCCTCATGGTGGTTAATGAGTTTTTTAGAACCGGTAAGATTCTTAAAGAGATTAACAATACTTTTATTGTTTTGGTTCCTAAGAAACTAGGTGCCAAGGACTTCAAGCATTTCAGTCCTATCAGCCTCACTAATTTCCTCTACAATATATTTACTAAGTCAATGGCTATCCAAGTTCAACCTCTTTTTCCTAACTTAATTTCCAAGCAACAGAGAGGATTTTTCAAAGGAAGGATCATCTAAGATGGTGTGGTGATATTCCATGAAACTATTCATTTTATGGAGAAAAGTAAGAAGGCTGGTATGGCTATTAAATTAGACATGAATAAAGATTTTGATAAAGTCTATTGGAATTTTCTTAAAAAGGTTATGGAGAAATATGGATTATTTGCCCACTTCAGAAATATCATCAGCTCTTGTAAATCCAACCCTAAATTCTCTATCATTGTTAATGGGGCTCCAGTTGGATTTTTTGCTAACAAAAAAGGAATTCGGTAGGGAGACCCTATCCCCCCTCTCCTATTCATTATCATGGTTGATACTCTCATTCGTACCATTATTAGAGCTACTAATTTAGATTATCTCAAAGGATTTAAACCTTAAACCTATGAGATCACTATTTCACATCAGTAATTTGTTGATGATACTATATTTTTGCTACTTTCCTCGGTTCTTAAAGCCAAGATAATGAAGTATATTCTTAAACTGTATGAAGATTCCTTCAGTCAGAAAATTAATTTTGATAAGAGATCACTCTATTTCTTCAATACTCCACTTAGAAACCAACAAAATATTGCTTAAATTTTGGGATGTGAGATGAAATCCCTCCCTACAACCTATCTCGGTCTTCCTTTGGGTACTAATAAGATCTCTATGAATGTTTGCAACTCTTTTCTTGACAGGTTTCACAAAAATCTAGCTAGTTGGAAGGGGACTATCCTCTCTGGTGTTGGAAAATGCATGCTTATCAAAATCATGTTGTAAAATATTCCCATTTATATCATGTCTCTGATTTTAATCCCCAAAGATTTGATTCATAGAATTGAAAGAATTGAAATAATTAAAAAGAACTTTCTTTGTAGGAATGAAGGAAAAGTATAGACTCCACCTGGTTTCTTGGGACCAATTCTGCACTCATAAGAAGGTAGTAGGGCTTGGTATCAAAAGTATTAAAAAATGAATACAACCCTCATATCTAAGATGGTTTGGAGACTCATAAAGGAATAAAATACTTGGAATCAAATTATACGAGCCAAATATCTTTCAAAAACTACTTCCATGAGATTTTTGAAAGAGGAAAATCTTCCTACAAGGTCCCTTTTATGGAACACTATCACAAAAAATAGAAGGGGCATTGGAAAGGGTTGTAAGTGGAAGCTTGGTAAAAAAGAGGATATCCATTTATGTAAGGAGAATTGGGTGTATTTTTAGAGATTAATAAGTAAGAATGCCTGGGAACAGCTTCAAGACAACCTCACTATAGAATATGGAAACAAGGTCAGAGACTACATGGTAAACAATAGAAGAATATTGAGACTGATGCCCATATTTATAAGCCTCATAGATGGTATTAATAATATCCAATAGCCAAATCCAAGATAGATATGAATTCTGAATCACATTTAGATAGGCCCGGTTCTCTCAGGTAATGCATAAGAATTTACTTCAAGCCTCATACAATGATTACTTATTGATAAAATTACTTCATAATATCTAGATTAGCCAAATCCAAGATAGATATGAATTCATTTGGGTTGAATCTTTTGATGGCTCCTATTTAGTAAAAATAGGTTACCAGGTTCTCTCAGGTAATGCTAGATGTGATTTTGACTGGGGTAACATTGGGAATAAAGAGCTAACTCCCAAAATTAATCAGTTTTTATGGCAGGATATCAAAAACAAAATCCTCACTATTGATAACCTAGTTAAGAGAGGATCTACCATGCCAAATAGATGTTATCTTTTTAGGAAAGAAGCTAAAACTATTCATTATCTCTACTTCACTAACCTTTTTCCACAATCCTTTCAGAGCTCATTCTTTATAGATTTGTGATTTTTTAGACTTTCCTGGATGACACTCTCCATTCTTGGGAGTAGTGGTATCCCCCCTTCAAACACAACATGCTCAATAGGCTTACTTTCCATCATATAATTTGGAGAATCCGGAAAGCTAGAAATTCCCTCATTTCTAGGAATACTAAAAGCATCAGAAAAAGGATCCTCAAAGAGATTACCATTGACATTAAGGACAATATTATGAAATTCAAACTCCCCCAAAACCAAATTTTCCCTAAAAGAGAGGATATATTTCTGCTTAACTGGAACATTGATATGGAGAACCTCCAAGATAGGCGTATTACTATAGATCGATCTCTTTTCCAATGGATCTCCCCACCGGAAAATTGGTTCAAAATTAATTTTTATGGTGCCTCTAAGGGCAACCCTGGTGCTATGGGAGGAGGTGGAATTATCATAAATAAGTTTGGAAAGCTTATAGTTTCTTATGTTGGCCCAATGGGACCTCAATCTAACCAGTATACAGAGGCGCTTGTTGTCTTATGGGATCTAAGAGAAGCTAAGAAAGAATAATATATACAAGCTTATAGTTGAAGGTGATTCCCTTAATATCATTAATCATCTTAATGATAGCAAACCCCCTACTTGGACTATAAAGGACTTCATCCATGAGGCCAAAAATATATGTAATGATCTTGTTAAAGTTATAATCTTCCATACATATAGAGAGGGCAATAAGGCAACAAACTCTTTTGTCAACACTGGTGTGATTAGTAATCATTATAATTATTGGGTTAGTAATGATAAAATATCTCATAATTTAAATGAGACAATTCTAAAGGACATCATGGCCAGATGTCCCAATGGATAGTGCATGATTTAGATGTGGGAAAATTTCCTCTTGCCAACAAGATTATCCTAGACATTTGAAAAGTGACTTACACTGTGACACAATCAAGTATTTTTCCATTATATCTTTGGAATTATTCTCTTTATGGTTTTTTCACTCACTAGATGTCATTTTCAACATGTGAATCCCCTGTTCTTTAGTAACTCTCATCTCAACATCATAGGTGGGCCTCCTTGTAAGACTGAGCTAGTATTCGACCCGGTATGGAAAGCCAATGCAGATATCTAGAAAGTGTTGGATGTGGATGGTTTTACCTCATTTATGTAGAGGATTAAGGGTTTTAACAAGCACATTTCCATAATTTTTACAAGCATTGGAAAAAATGGGTCCTTAGTTACAAAGGAAAATATTTCCCAATCACAGAGAATTTGACATTAAGTTCTATAGGAACAAGTTTGATAAGGATGTGGAAGAAAATAAATTTCTTCAAGGATCTGAAACCCTGCAGATTGTCAAAGAAGGAATTATTTTCTCATCCATACCAGCCCCATACAAGGATGTAATATGAATTGTGGTCAATTATGTTACCCTAGAAGTTAGATTTTATAGTTTTCCTCTTCACCATTTAGTACTCTTGAATCATTTTTATAAGATCTCCTAGAGTTAGCCTTTCCTATTACATTTTACAATCTACTGAGAGATATATTCAGGAGGTTCACTCTCATAAGAGATGTCATACTCTCTACCAAGGTGTTATCCTACTCCTCCAAAAATACTATCATGAAATGGTTGCAGCTAACCCTTCCAACTCTAATCTTTCCCCTCCCATGTAACCCAAAAAAACAAAAAACTCAGGCCCTCGTCACACCCTTCAGACAAAATGATTCTTAAGAGTGCTGGTAAAGGTAAGGATTTGGATGTTGTTGAGAGTATGTTGACCATAAGTTAGAATATCCCGAATCCCTTGGCCGCCAAACACATGTAAACCCAGATTCAGAGAGAAGCTGAGAATTTGAAGGCTATGGGGGAGGAAGTGCATCTTCTTTTTAATGATAGTGCAAAAGTAAAACAAATCCCTGATATGGATACTGAGAAAAAGATCAAAGATTTGAGTAAGAAGCAACAGGCCATGGAAGATACACTGGAGAAGATTTTCACCAAACAAATAAATCATCTCATCGTTCAAAAGGCTATTCTCAAATTCCTACATATTCAGGTTAAGAAAATCTATGAAGTCAGTGGAATCCTAGAGGATCTCTGGAAAGGAGGCAGAGACACAAAGAATAATTTTTCATCTAGTAGTAAGGACCCAACAAAGCAGACTGTAGTGAATCTCTTCAAAGCACTAGAGGATGTGAATAAAGTGTTTCAGAAATCTCTTCAGTAAAGTTTCTTGGCTCCTTTTGGTTTTTTGAGTCTTTTTGTTGTTTTTTGTCAGTTGTGTAGTTATAGTAGGGCTGCATTTTAGCTACGCCAAGTATCCTTGTTGGTAGTTTGTACTTTGAATAATTTCTAATTTGTTATATCTAGCAGCTAGGACTTTTTGTTGGGGTGTGGTCCCCACCTATCAAAAAACCATGATGTAACTCATGTTTATCTGGCCTTTGGGCTTTTTTTATTCTGAGGTATGGTCCCTCCCAAAACCATTTACCACTAATAAAAAATATCACAACATGAAGTAAAGTAACAATCATTATCAATCTAATAATAACTACAAGCAAATAAAATCTAATAAAAGAAATAAATTCTATAAGTACAAGAAAAATCTCTACACCAAGAAGGAAAGTAGTAACTCAGCTGAAGAATGTGATAAAAGTGAATATACTAATGATAAGGAAGAATAATTGTTCATGGAAATTGTAATAAATGGGGAGATGGTCTCAGAATATGAAGAAGATAATTAATTTTAAGTTGATCTTCAAGGAGAGATCATTAGTTCTCTTGGTGAAATCAAGATTCATAAGAAAATAAATAAGAAAAAAAAAGAACATATTTACAAATTTTAAGAAGAATATGATGCCTCAAAATAAAAGTTTTAATAAGATTTTAAATAATTTAATAAGATCATCATTGGCCTAAAGATTCAAATTGAAGAGATGAAGAAGATGGATGAGGTTGTGAAAACCCACTAAAATAAAAGGATGAAAATTGTGAGAAGATTGAATATGAAATTGATTCCTTAAGAAAGGAACTTGAGAAGAAAAATACTAAGTTGAACATATGCCTCACATTTTAGAAGAGTACTAAATTACTAGATGATATGATTAGTTTTAATAGGTCATCGTTTAACAAAACTGGTCTTGGTTATGAAGAAAGTTAGAACACTATGAAAGATGATTCCAAAGATCCACCAAAGGTGTCAAATGTAGACATAGTAAAGACCTATGTAGATGCTCTTTAAGGTTCTATTAGAGATGAAATAAAAAACGTGAAAGAGATTCATTTTCATGATAAAACAATCATTTGCAAAAAATACAACTCAAACAAATGCAAAATATCCTTTCCCAGGGAAGCATCTTAGAACCATGTTTCAAAATTAGTTTTATTATTGTTTTTCATACAATCAATTTGGGAATAAAATAGTAGATTGCAGATCTCATGCAAGAAGTTTTGATAAAAATAGGAATGCAAATGCAAGTTCTTTTGGGGTTTGAAATAGAACTACAATTATTTTTTAGAACACAAAGTGAATGACATTGTATGTTATAAATGCCACAACTATGAGCATATAGAACTCTTTTGTAGAAGTGTGGAAATTATCATAAAGAATAAGAATTAGGATGGATGGAATAGAAATAGAGTTGTGAATGGTTTCTCAGGTAGAATTTTTAATTATTTTTCTCCTCTATTAGATGATAATGTTTGTTATAATTGTGACAAGTATGTACATAAGCCTAGACGTTGTAGAAGTAATTGTGTATAGGAAAATAAGAAAGTGGATGAATGTGCTAAAATCAAAGGTGAATGCATAAAATTTTGGAAGAAACAACAAAATCAAGGGAGTATAATGATGAAATAAAATGTGAGGAATGGATTGGACAAGGGATGGAAACAATTGTTAATGATGTTAATGAAAAAAATGAAAAACAATGAAAGGTGATTTTACATTATAAAATATAGGATTTGTAAATATATGGTTCTCATAAGAATGAAAAAGAGAAAGATGAGAAATCTAATGATAATGAGGATGGGATTTTATATAAATTTGAACACGATTCCATATGTAGTGATGATGGTGAAATTATTTTCTAAAACAAGTAATTAAACTATGCTTACTGTAAAATAATTATCAACTTGTGGAGAGAAAGAATGATCATGATACTTGATGTGTAGAAAATATTGATGATGACAGTAAAAAGAGAGAAGCAGATAAGGAAACATGCATAATGAGGACCTGGTTTAGGAGGAAATAAAAACATGATGAGAAGTGTGATGAAAAGAATAAAAAAGACAACATAATGACATTGTAGAAATAAATAAAAGAACATTTCAGGAGATGGCAAGATCAATGCTAAATGATTCTAGGTTGTTTGATATGTTATGGAGAGAAGATATCAACATAGATATTTACATTTTGAACAAAAAGGAAAATTAGAGTGAACAATAACAAGACACCTTATGAATTATGAAAGGGTACACCAACAATAATAAAATATTTTAGAGTATTTGGGAGCAAATATTATACAAGATAGATGATAAAGACTTGGGTAAGTTTGATTCCAGATTTGATGAAGGTAATTTTCTTACTTATGCTTCAATAAGAAAGGCATATAGATGATATAATATTATAACATAAAATATTGTTCAAAGTGAAAATTTAAAAGTGGATGATATCAAGTATAAAGGAATAAGATACAAGAAATTGACTATTCAGAGGAAGCTAGCAGGGAAGATAAAATAGAATATAAAAAGGAAAAATTTGAAAGAAAGGATAGAAAAATTCCATCTAGATCAGTCCAAAGGAACTGTTGTCTCCAAATCACTGTACCCCCTGAATGGCCTGAAATGAATCACGAAATTTGGTGTGATTGGGACACATGGGATCACCTCTCAAGTTGTGGGACTCAGGCTCGAGGTGAACCTCTGAAGAAGGCCGGTTTCCTCTTCCTAAACTGAACACAATACTACTTCTAATATAAGAAAGATAGCTAACTAGTCCTATACTAACATTTCATGGGATTAGGGAGAGAGAATGCAAGGAAATAAAATCTATTCTAAAAGTGCTGATGCACCAAGAAAAGGGGTGTTTAAATTCTAGAAGGGTTAATGTGGGTATGATGATTGCATCATTAGCCACCTTCACCTATTGCAACTTGGAAAGGATATAAAATACCACAGACTAGAAGCACACGTTCCTCTACTAAACCTTAAACATACACAATATAAATATAAAATTTGATTTGGTACACAGATAATATATTAAGATGATAATCACAAGCACATGTCAATTATTCACTTGAGTGAAAAATAATAATGTAAATCTTAATCAACAGAAGGAAAATAGTTTCTCACAACTGATAAAAGGTACCCACAATGTCCTTTTCAAAATATGAAATAGATAATCTGAAATAAAGTTAAACTATTTAATAATGCCAAGGAATCACATTCACAAGGCATACAATGACTAATCATTCGACATAATAAGATAGATCTTTAAGTGAAAGGAAAATCTAAATATAATTAAAAGGTTTCAACAAAACTCTGAAATCACTCTTCCAAGATTGAAGAGCAACTTCACCAGAAATCTCTAAAAAAAATATGGTGTGGGTACCTTTCATTAGTTTGTGAGAAACTATTTTCCTTTTGTTGATTAAGAGTTACATTATTATTTTTCACTCAAGTGAATAATTGACATGTGCTTGTGATTATCATCTTAATAGATTATCTGTGTATCAAATCAAAGCTGATCTTTATATTGTGTATGTTTAAGGTTTAGCAGAGGAATGTGTGCTTCTAGTATGTGGTATTTTATATCCTTTCCAATTTGCAATAGGTGAAGGTGGCTAACGATGCAATCATCATACCCACATTAACCCTTCCAGAAGTTAAACACCCCTTTTATTGGTGCATCACCACTTCTAGAATAGATTTTATTTCCTTGCATTATCTCTCCCTAATCCCATGAAATGTTAGTATAGGACTAGTTAGCTATCTTTCTTACATCAGAAGTAGTGTTGTGTTCAGTCTAGGAAGAGGAAGCAAACCTTCTCTGGAGGTTCACCTTGAGCATGAATCCCACAGCTTGAGAGTTGATCCCATGTGTCCCAATCACACCAAATGTCGGGATTCATTTCAGGCCATTCAGGGGGTGCAGTGATTTGGAGACAACAATTTTTGGCACGCTCAATGGGACATAGTTGGTACCTCTCTTCTCATTTCATTGACACAAGGTACTTGACGACTCCATCTATCTGGATTTCAATGTTTAGTACATCAACTCATGCGACAGATTCACACAAGAGTTTCTTCAATGCGGGACAATTATTGTCATACAGAGCTTTCTTTTTCATCTACGCATACAGAGATACAACTAGTTTGTGAATGTCATGGTAGCCAATACTTGTCCGCTGTTCACTACCAACAGTCCTTTGCTGTTAGCATACAGAGATGCCATCCCAGGAGGTGCCTTAAAATTTTTACCATTTTTCATTGGGGAGACTAATGTTTCACCATGGGAGTACATACTAGTTGTGGCTTGCATCTGCGTAGTACACCGTATTACAAATGATAACCTGGCAGTTCAACTCCTTACTACTTCATTCAATGGCAGGGCACTTCAATGGTTCTAGATTTTAGCTATTGGATCCGTTACCAATTGGAATAATTTAGGCACAAAGTTTTGTAAACAGATCGAAGAAAAAAGTGATAATATTTCACTTGTGGAGCAATTTCATACTATCAAGCGATCTCCCCAAGAGTTTATGAGTGACTTCAACCTCCGCTTTGACAGGACTTGGAAACAGATCCCAACACTTGTAAGGCCATCCCTAGAAAGTGTATTTTTATATTACTTAGGGGAATTGAATATTGATGTCACTGTCATGATTCAATTCATGGGGGGAACTGTGATCCCTAATGCTTACGAAGTGGATGTACGAGCTGAAAATTTCTTGATTCAAGTAGGTAAAATAACTCCTAGACCTCTCATCCTTGTTTTTGCAGATTTTACAGGTCAACAGCTAGTCATCGCCCCAATTTTGGTAGCTTCTATTCCAATAGATACGCATGTTTCCAATACCTTAAATGATTTGGATGAGGTAAAGTCACTGTTACAAACCTTCGGGAATGAACTCATAACAATGAAGAGGCAACAGTCCCAATATGCTTGCCCCTTTCAATCCCAATATCAGATGAACTGTCCTCCATTTCAAGGAAATGGTCAGCCACAAAGCAAAGCCATGACCCAAACTACAAATGTGAATCCTTTGAACTCCCAGAATCCCTCAGCTGCCAGCTCATCTAGAGCCATAGTCCCAGTCCATAACAAACTCATCCAAGACTATGAATGGTACTACCCTTGTGCTCTACCCCATAATCAGAACCTCTACCCAAATGGATTTTTGAGTCAAGCTCTCATGGTCCAAGGTATTTCAACCGCATATGACTCATCGGCTAAACCATTAGCCCATGATAGTCAAGACCAGATCATTGAGGAAACCACGTTACTGAATTGCCAAGCTCATGATTTTTGCGGACTGAATACCAACACATCTGCAGTAGATGCAAATGCATGTTCTAAGAAGAGGGAAATAGATCCTCAAAATTCCAAAAATGAGCAGCAAACCTCCAAAATTGAGCAGGTACTTCCTTCGTGTCCTCAAGCACAATCATTGACAGATAAAGATGCAGGGAAGAAATTACTATAAATGCCTACCAATTTGCCTTCAAAGGGTGATGGACCTGTAGGCATTACAACTCCCAATAAACACTTCCTAAGGGAGGATTTAGGAGCTCAAAAGGTTATCAACAAAATAGGGGCAATACTATTTAGTATTATGGAGCAGATGAAAAAGACTAATTTGAGTGTTACCATGTGGGATGCGCTCTCAATTCCGTCACAGCGGAATTTTCTGTGAGAAGCTTTGACCAACTTCAACATTGCTGATAAAACCTCAAGTCATGGAGTATCCATAGCAAAAATTTTGTGTCAGCTAGAAGAAAAAAGGATTCCTAGGTCCAATAAACTGCCACAATTTTATATCTCCATGATCATTGGCGATCATTTGGTTCATAATTGTATGATCAATTTTGGAGCCAGTAGTTCTGTCATGCCTAAACAGATTGCAGATGTGTTGGGTATTTTATATACCCCAATTTAAAAAGGTGTTGTCTAGTTGGATGGTAATACGGTCAAGACGGTTGGAATCATCAAGGATCTTCATCTTACTATTCACACATGTCCTAGCTTGTCATTCACACAAGACGTATCACTTATTGATCTCCCTCCACTTTTGTAATTTTCTTATCACAAGATTTCACTGCCAATATGGGAAGCTATTTATCGGTGGACTGGTCACATATGATCCTGAAAAATCGTTATGGGATGAAGGTAAATATAAGAGCAGAACCAATTTCTCATACCCATGTGGAACCATACATGTCCAAACCCACAAATGATAACTATGCCATTTATGACCCAGAGGAAGAGGTTGTGGACCATGAACCAACTACTCTTGTAGAAGAGGTGCCTGATGCAGTGTTGGATGAGGTAAGTATAGACCATCAATATGATCTGTATGCTGATTTATTGGCTAATAAAGAATCTAGTCTATTGTTTTTGGATGAGACCGGATTGGGAACTTATTGTATACATGAAGAAGGTACAATCGTGCCTCAGTTGGTTAAGATACCAAGTGACTCTGAAGGACTGTAGAAGCTATTCTTTGATGGTTCAAGGAGTAAAAATTGATCTGGTGCAGGAGTTTTGTTAATTTCTCCAAGAGGGGATAAATATTTCTCATCTTTTCGATTGCAGTTCAGTTGTACTAATAATGTTACTGAGTATGAGGCTCTTATACAAGGGTTGCAGCTAGCTCAACAAAGAGGAATCAAATCCCTGATCACTTTTTGCGATAGCGAATTGGTGGTTCATCAAGTAACAACCCACAGTGCATCGAAGAATGATCTCTTAAGATCATATAAGAATCGAGTTTGGAACCTAATAGATGACTTCGAAGCCTTCAGAATTCGTGCGGTTCCTATAAATCAAAATCAAGATGCTGATAGGATTGCTACCATTGGATCTCAACATGATATAGCTGTGGACATCAAGAGGGAAGGGAAAAAAATAGTCAAAAATGGTTGTTTGTCCTGCAGTACAAGACAATGTAAGCAGTTGGCAAGTTTTTGATAGTGATGAGCAGATTGTTCTTTTTCTACAACAAGAAGCAGAGTTCATAGCCAAACATCAAGGTAAATTACATGAATCCTATGGTGACCAGGTCATTTAGTTGAAAGGAAATTTTTTTCCAAAAGGTTTGGTCATGCTTGAATCTATCTTCAATTTGGATGACCAGGCCAAACGACAAAGCACAAATATGGTGGTAAAAGAAGAAGATTTTGAGGAAGTTGAGGTGGTCAGTGATAAATGTTTAAAGATTGGTAAGGTAAGCAATGATCAGGAAAAGGAAGCTTTCATTGAGTTATGTCAGGAATATCATGATAATTTTACATGGAGCTATAAAGACTTGTGTGGTTTTGACCCAGGCCTAGCTCAACACACGATTGAACTGGAACCAAACTCTAAACCAGTTCATCAAAAACAAAGGACAATCAATCCCAAGGTTAAGCCACTAATGAGGAAAGATCTAACCAATATTATTGAAGCCTACATAATTTTTCCCACCAAGCATTCATCATGGGTAGCTAAGCTAGTCCTCGTAAGAAAAAACAACGGTGAGATCCGGGTTTGCGTAGATTTCAGAGATCTAAACCATGTCTCATTAAAGGATCACTACCCTCTTCCGTCAATTGAACAGATCCTCTAAACAGTGGTAGGAGCTCAAAGGTTTTCTCTACCGGATGGCTATTTAGGGTACAATCAGATTCTGGTCCAAAAATTTGATCAATTCAAAACATCTTTCACTACTAAGTGGGGCACGTATGCATACAAAAAAATACCATTCAGACTGTCCAATGCAGGGGATACTTTTCAAAGAGCCATGGACATGGAATTTAAAGGAATCATCAATGATATGATCTTAGTTTACCTCGATGATATAACTGTCTACTCTAAACCTGTTGAAGATCATATTGTGCACCTAAGGAAAGTTTTCCAAAGGTGTAGAGAGTTTGGGATCTCACTAAACCCAAAAAAAATGCATTTTTTCAGTTCAAGAAGGCAAGCTATTGGGGCATATTGTTTCAGTTGAAGGTCTTTCAATTGACCTGGCTAGGATTTAGTCGATTTTATCTCTATCCCTCCCAAGTCACAAGAAAGGTCTCCAGAGTTTCCTAGGAGCTATAAATTTTGTTCAGAGATTCATTCCCCAATTTGTAGCATTAGTCTAGCCGCTGACGGCCATGCTTAAAAAGAGCATTCCTTTCTCATGGACAAAGGAAGGGAGATAAATCTTTGAGGCTATCAAAACTACTATTTCCCAAGCTCCTACGCTGGTAAACCGCCATTTCGACAAGGATTTTATTTGCTATGCTTTTGCAGGTCATGAGAGTATTTCAGGTATCCTCACTCAAAAGAATGATGATATAATGGAGTAACCAATTGCCTTCTTCAGTCAGTCTCTCAAGGAATATGATTTCAAGCATTCTTTTATAAAAAAACAGGTCTTTGCGGTCATTCAAGCTCTAAAAACGTTCAGGCATATGTTGTCCAACAATAAGGTACACTTGATGGTTTCTCATCCTCGCGTTAAAGAATTTTTGTTGAATAAAGAGATGAATGAGAAACGTGTTGAGGTGGATCACGAAAGTAATGGAGTATGATGTACACATTAAAGTCACTAAAGTTTTTAGAGGCAAGGGGGTTATGCTGGCAGTTGGTAGCAGACATGGAAATTAAGGATGTCAAGGATGTTGCACTCGTTAATATTGATGAAGGAAATGGTCAGATTGATTAGTTAAATAAGATGGAAAATTTCCTTCTCTCGGGAGTATATCTCCTATATAAGGATAATATTCAATGACATACTTTCCGTCTCTAGTCTATTCCATATGTTTTGGTAGATGGAATTATTTTCTGAAAGGATTTGAACGACGTTCTTTTATGCTACATCAAAACCAAAGAAAGTGAACAAGATATTGGAGGAGTTCCACAATGGGATATCAAAGGAGGACATTAATTGGCATGAACTACTTCTACCAATTTCATGCGGGGTCGGTTACTACTGGCCAGACTTGTTTCAAAGATGCCTATTTTTAGGTAAGGACATGTAAGGAATGTGCTATTTTTTTACAGGTAAATACATATGCTGATAGGTCTCCCATTGCATCCCGTTTACGTGGATCAACCCTTTGTTTAATGGGGGGTTTGATTTTATTGGTATGATCAATCCTCCATCCAGTGAAGGACATAAATGGGTCCCTACTGCAACCGATTATTTCAGCCACGTTGGAAAAAATTAGTGGCCTTGAAGGAGAGTAATGAAAAAGCAGTCCTTGAATTCTTAGAGAGTATCATGACAAGGTTCAGTGTTTCCAGTTACTGGTTATCTCTAACAATGTAATGGCATTGCTTGGGATGAGAATAAGTTAATGGGTCATCAAGAATGTGGGGTCTATTTCAAGACCTTCATCTAACTACTATCCATAGGGAAATGGGTTGGCCGAATCCAGTAATAAGAACCCGATAAGTATCATCAAGCATGCACAATGGAGGCCAACAAAATGACGTGGCATATGCAGCTTAATGTTTCTCCATGGGAAAATCAAATAACACCTAAAAAATTCCATTGGGGTTTAACCTGTTCATGCTTGTATATGGAAGGGAAGTAAAGTTGCCACTTTCCTTAGGAAATGCCTTCCCTAGATTTGGCTTATCAGCTTGAATTTATGGAGGACGAGGCCTTAACAATGATAGGTTTTCAAAACTCATGGAACTAGAGGAGATTTGAAACACTTCCATGAATACGTTCACAAGAGCATCAGGCTTAGGTTAAGAAATCCTTTTTACTAGAAATCTTTTGCTAGGTTCTTCAGGGAAGAGTATCTGGTTCTAAAATGGGATGAAGATCGTGCCTAACCAAGCAAACACGCCAAGTTTGATGGTCTCTGGAGTAGGCCATATGTTATAACAAGCTGCAAAGAGGTAAATTCATTTTTCCTATCTAGACTCAATGGAAAAGAATTGTCCATTCATGTGAATGGGATACACCTCAAATCTTTATTTTGAGGAGGTTCCACCTTGTATGGTTTTTTTTTGTTTTCCTCCAAGTGCTCTGCACATTGTTTTTGTTTTTCTTTTCTTTTGCTTGTGTTTGTTTTCTGTTTTGGTTTTGGTTTTTTTAGACTCCTTGCCCAATGTTTTTTCTTAAGGCTACTAGTCTAGAAGCTTAGCAGGAAATATTTCCCTGGAGATCACCAAAAATGTTAACCATTTTTCCTACCCGGAAGAAGGCTATATGTTAGACTTATGTTTTTCAAGAAATCCTCGCATAGTGCATTTTGTTAAGGCCAAGAATCTAGAAATTTTCAATTTTTAGACTTCGGGGTTTTTCTCTTTTGGAGTTTTTAAAGCTCAATTTCGGAATTGCATTTCAGATTTTGCAATTTCTGAAACTCCGAAAATCTAAATTTTTAGACTTTCGGGTTTTCGGGTTTTAGAACTTTTTGGCTCATTTTGTTTAAATCACTCTCGAACTTCTGAAGTATGAATTTTTGAAATTTTGAAAATTTTGACTTTCGGGTTTCGGGTTTTCGGAGTTCTCTGAGTGATTTTTAGGATTTTCACTTGAATTTTCCTGAAGTCAAAATTTCTGAAAGTTTGAATTTTCAGACTTTCGGGTTTCATAATTTTAGTTGCCAATTCATCTTTTTGCTTCCCATTTTTCCAAAATCCAAAATCCTGAATTTTCAGAATTTCAGGCTTTCAGGTTTTGAAACTTCGGAGGTTCTATGCATGATTAATTCTCACCTACCTCCATACGGATCAAATTTTTACCATTAATATCGACATTTCTATATAAACACATATTTTTACTTTTCATTTTTACCTAACACATTCACTCTGACATCTCATTCTTGTCCTTTGCGACGTCTTTTTCAAGGTACATTTTTTTGTTTAAATTTGTTTTGGTTTTAGGTATTTTTCTCCCTTTTTCTCCTCATTTGGTTTTTGCTCTTGGTTTCCCTCTGCATTTTTGTGTTTTCATCCTTTTTTCACCATGTTTGGTTCTGTGAGTTTTCTCCAGGTTTTCAAGTATGTTCAGGGGATATTTTTAGGTCCCTCATACTTCCTCCTAGTTCTCAAAATCCAACTTGGCTTTTTAACATTTCTTTTTGCAATTTCCTCCAGAGACCATTCAAAAATTCTTTTTGGAAAATTCATTTTAGAGAATTCCTTCAAAAGATCATAAGAAAGGAAACTATTTATGAGAAACTTTTCGGCGAAAATCTTCAGAGTTTTCCAATTTCAGAATTTTGGAGAACTGTTGCTTCAGAGAAATGTTGCTTTTGGGTTTTTGGAACCTCTGGCTTCAGGAAACTATTTCGGAAATTTCTTTTGGAGTTTTCACTTCAGAGATTTGTTTTAGAGAATTGAGATTTTGGGTTTTTAGAGAATTCAGATTTCGGGTTTTCAAAGAATCGGGAATTTCGAGTTTTCAGGACCTCTAACTTCAGAAAACTTTTTCAGAGATTTATTCCAGTGATTCCTTTCAGACTTTTTCACTTCGAGATTTTAGAGTTTCCTTTCTTTTGGGTTTTTTGGAAATTCTGTAACATTCACAAGTTTTGATGTGTGCTTCCATCTCGAAGGGAAAAGAGAAGATGAAGTACACATTTCTTGGGGTTTCTCCCCAATCTTGCTTGACCTTTGAATTAGGAAATATGGGGGACACTGATCTAGGATAGATTGATCTTCCCAAGTTCTGGGAAATATTAAAGGCCCCGAACTAGAAGCCATGGATGCAAGCCATCTTTGACAGTGGTTTTTCCCTTGCCACCAGTTTTCCCGCATCTGTGCAATGCTCAAATTTTGTCCTAGCTGCAGCAGCCCACGACGATGAGGAATCTATGTCAATAAGAGATAGTGATGGTAAGGTGGTGATCCATCTGGACCCGGATTTATTTGAAGACTTGTTTAAACTTCCAGACATTCAAGATTATGCCACCATCTCACCTGAAATAGCATTTGAGCACTGGTATAAAAAAGATGAAATGTGCTCGAAATTTATGATGAAATCCTACCCTACTGAGAATTTTACCAAGT
Organism: Taxus chinensis; assembly: GCA_019776745.2. Taxonomy (NCBI): domain Eukaryota; kingdom Viridiplantae; phylum Streptophyta; class Pinopsida; order Cupressales; family Taxaceae; genus Taxus; species Taxus chinensis. The sequence continues at coordinate 711,399,823 of CM034150.1, forward strand.
TTCCCAAGACTATACATCGATCAGATTTCATTCAAGAAGTCTACAATCTCATTATAATTTTAAGTAGAGTTCTAGGTCTTCCTTCTACAAAGGAATTCCAAGAATGGATGTTCTTTTACATAACGACTATAAAAAAGAATGATGAGTTTATCTGATGGGGTGAACATATTAGTAGTAACATTTGCTTTCGGTTGGGCAAGATGGTAGAAAATAAATATTTCTACATGAAATATTTTCTAGTATATATAGCTGCTGCTATGGGGGATTTTACAGGATTGAATACTAGGGGTATTCGCATCACATCCCAAATATACGAGTTTTATCCCTAACTTACTCTAGATGAGGGGAGCAAGCACTTCCAAAGAATCAGCGACACTTTCTTCGTTGTTTTCCTCTATCGCTTTGACAAGGATCTATATAATCAATGGGTTTACGATGAGGCTTTCCAAGAGGTGTGAGAATGGGGAGCAATCTACCTTCAGTTTTCCACATTCACCTACCTTCAGATTCTAGGTTTCATAGGTGACCCAAGTAAGTTACCAAGGTGCCCCATTGACAAATGGGTTCTTCTGGAATTGGTTCGGTAGTTGTTGGATTAGTATAAAATCCAAAATAAGTGTCACAAGGTAGGAATGCATTTCCCTATTACAATTGGCAGGTATTCTTGCTCATCTATCCACAAGGAAGAAACGTGGATGCTAAAATGGCTGAGGTAATCCTGTGGACCTTCCATCTGCGAACTAACTTTTACCATTGGGGTAAGTTCGGGGAGATATGAAATTCTAGTGCTCATATGCGCCAATTAGAAGACATATGGATCCATTGTTGAGATGAATACATTGTGTGGAAAAGGGATTATGAAAGGTTAAATCTTGATGATGTGTGGTACTTTGGCTTGGCTAATGTGCCAAAAGACTTGCAGGACAATGATGAGGTCCTATATCCATCATACAGGAATTATAATGTTGCCAATCAACCACTACCATGGGTTGATTGGTATGTGGAAGAGTGCAATAATACCAAAGAAAGGACGGGACCCATTCTAAGGAGAAATTTCAGTTGGTTAGCCACCTTGGGATTCTCACCCAAAGGGGAAAATCAACCTACAAATATAGGGTCTGCATCAGCAGTAAACCAACCAACACCCACAAAAGGAAAGAGGTCAACTCAAAGGGTTCCTACCATCCCAAATAATATCTCATTTGTGGTTGGTGGCTCATCTCTTTCTAGGTCTACTGCTCCCAAGATAACAACATCTACAGTACCAATCACTGAGGTAGTTGAAGTAAGTGATTCCCCTAGTGTCATTCAAGATCCGTCCCATCTTCCCCTTCCTCCATTATCACTTCCCATATTAGTTCCTTCCACTTCTACCATCATTTATTCCTTCCCATCCCCTTCTATGGCCCAGGTATTTTCGTTACTTCTAGTTTTAATAGCTGGGGAAAATATTGGGTCACCCATTTCCACTTCACTTCCTTTGACACATTACTTTTCAACCCCAAACATTACTTTTTTAATTCCAATGGATGTCCTCACACCCACACCATCCATCATTGCTACCTTTGCTTAGATATCAGCTGGCATTTCTAGTGATATGGCTCTAACTAATGTTTCAAGTACAGGATCTGCTACTCCATCTTCCTCGGCTCTAGCCATACCAGAATGGATGTTCAAACAAACTTCTAAGAAAAAGAAGAAGGTTCCTCTAGGAGATGTGATATATCTCAGTATATTGGAGTTCATGCCCAAGAGACAGTCCAAGAGACTGAGAACCGTATCAAGTCTGACGGTTAATCCATCAGGAGAGCGTGTGATTGAAGTGGCTACCCTTGTTGAGGGAAAAATTAAAGAAACTATCACAGTAGAATACTACTGGATATCAAAGTTATTATTGGGGAAGGATACTCATGAAGGAGCCAAGAAGGATGTACACATTGTTCTTGGGGGCCTTTTGGAGAAATACGACAAAGACAAGGCCACTAAGGATAAGCTTAAGGCCAAAGTTGAGAAGCTCACAACACTGTTGTGTAGAGTAACTTAGCCCAGTCCATCCACTGACATCTCAACTACTACGGCCATGAAAATTTCATCTAAAATCGATGATATCTCTTATAATGAGCACGAGAAGCTAGGCTAGAAAGGGAGAATAGTGAATGGATGGATGGAAAGGATCTTGTAGGAGGCCAATCCTTTGATTAAGGAAGCCGTTGAGATTTATACTGATTTACAGATTGTAAAAACCACCATTGCTAAGATGGATGAATCTTTCTCTGAAGATAATAATACCTTAAATTTAACTTTTGCAACATGGAGAGACATTAGAGAAGAAGATTCTGCATTACTTCTGCAGGAAGAGGTAATCGATGATGTCTCTAAATTGTTTAAATATCAAAAGGCCATGGAATTCTGGTGTCAAGTGCTGCAAGATCTGATTAAGAAATTGGAGGATAAACAGTTGGAGATTACGGATGCCCTCAATGATATCTCTAAGGAGTTTGAGAACTCCCACTGCAAGTTCTTCAATGAAAATATCGAAGCTCTTCCTGAGGACAACATTAAAGAAAATTTCAAAGATTTGGTGAAGCGAGATGATGATGTTGCGAAGACTTTCAATAATGACTCCATTGATTGACTGGTTCTATGTCAGAATTTCATAGGGAGACTAAAGAAAGTCATAGGTAAGCTTCGAAGGTTGCCGGCCAGGATCACGAAAGAGATTGAAATAGCAGACGTAGTGAATCACTATGCGTGTGGACTTGGATATGAAGAAACTCAGGTTATTGTCAAGAATTTCTTCGAGTACATACACTGAATGGCTATATGGGAGGAAGGACAACAAAAAATTGTAGAGAAAGGAGATGCAGATGAAAAAGGCTCAAGATATAGAATCGGTCAAAGTTGCAGGGTTGACTTGGTCATTCTTTTGTAATACATTTGCTATTTTTATGGGATCCTGTTCCCTTTTATTAATGACATTACTATTTTTAGTTAAATGTTAGTTGAAGGCCCAACTATGATGGCTCAGCCTAGGAACTTATAAATAGTGGAATGCTTCCATTATTGGAGAGACATATTTTTTTAGAGATTTTTGGTGCAGATACTCTTCAAGCTTAGAAGAGTGTTTTAGGAGTTTTGTTGAAACCTTTTAATTATATTCAGAGTTTCCTTTCACTTGAATATCTATCTTATTGTGTCAAATGATTAGTCATTGTATGCTTTATGAATGTGATTCCTTGGCCTTATTGATTAGTTTACCTTTATTTCAAATTATCTGTTTCATATTGTGAAAAGGATAGTGTGGGTATCTTTCATCAATTGTGAGAAACTATTTTCCTTCTGTTGATTAAGAGTTACATTATTATTTTTCACTCAAGTGAATAATTGACATGTGTTTGTGATTATCATCTTAATAGATTATTTGTGTATCAAATCAAAGTTGATCTTTATATTGTGTATGCTTAAGGTTTAGTAGAGGAACGTGTGCTTCTAGTCTGTGGTATTTTATATCCTTTCCAAGTTACAATAGGTGAAGGTGGCTAACGATGCAATCATCATACCCACATTAACCCTTCCAGAAGTTAAACACCCCTTTTCTTAGTGCATCACCACCTCTAGAATAGATGTTATTTCCTTGCATTCTTTCTCTCTAATCCCATGAAATGTTAGTATAGGACTTATTAGCTATCTTTCTTACATCAGAAATAGTGTTGTGTTCAGTCTAAGAAGAGGAAGCTGGCCTTCTTTAGAGGTTCACCACGAGCCCAAGTCCCATAGCTTGAGAGGTGATCCCATGTGTCCCAATCACACCAAATGTCATGATTCATTTGAGGCCATTCGAGGGGTTCAGTGATTTGGAGACAAAATTTTTTGGCATGCCTGGAGGGATAGAGTTAGTACCTCTCTTCTCATTTAATTGACAAAAGGTACATGGCGACTCCATCTCTCTGGATTTCAAATTCTAGTAAATCAACTCATACAAAGGATTCACACAAGATCTTCTTCAATGCGGGACAATTATTTTCATACAGACCTTTCTTTGTCTCCCTTAAGAAGAAGGGGAATAAACCTTTTAGTACCATCAGCTGCAACTTTACCTCGTAGAGAGAATTCAACTCCTCCTAAAGGACATTGCCCCCTACAAAGATACAACCAATTTTTGAATGTCATGGAAGCCAATATTTGTCCTCCGTTCAATACCAACAGTCCTTTACTGTTAGTACAAAGAGACACCATCCCAACAACCACCTTGAAAAGTTTACCATTTTTCATTGGGGAGACTAATGTTTCACCATAGGAGCACATACTAGATGTGGCTAGCATCTGTGAAGTACATAGTATTAAAAAAGATAATGTGGCACTTTTACTCCTTACTACTTCATTCAAAGGTAGGACAATTCAATGGTTCTAGAGTTTAGTTGTTGGATCCGTTACCAATTGGAATGATTTAGGCACAAAGTTGTGTAAATAGTTCGAAGAAAAAAGTGATAATATTTCACTTGTGGAGTAATTTCATACTATCAAGCAATCTCCCCAAGAGTTTATGAGTGACTTTAACCTCCGCTTTGAGGTGTATCCAATTCACATCAATGGGCATTTCTTCTCCATTGAGTCTAGATAGGAAAAATGAATTTGCCTCTTTGCAGCATGTAATAACATAGGGCTCGCTCTGGAGAGCATCAAACTTGGTGTGCTTGCCTAGTTTAGTGCGATCTTCATTCCACTTTAGAACCAAATCCCCTTCCCTGAACAACCTATCTGAGGCTTTCTTGTCAAAGGATTTCTTAGCCTCATCCTGATGCCCTGTGAATGTATTTATGGCAGTGTTTTGAATCTCCTCTAGCTCCATGAGTTCTGAAAACTTCACTGTTAAGGTTTTGTCCTCCACAACTTCAAACCATTAAGCCAAATCCAGGGAAGGATTTTCCAAGGAAAGTGGTAACTTTTATTCCCTTCCATATACAAGCATGATTGGTCAAACCCCAATGGCCTTTTTAGGTGTCATTCGATCTTCCCACAGAGCAACCTTAAGCTACCTATGCCATGCCCTTTTGTTGGCCTCCATTGTGCGTTTGATGATCCTTATCAGGTTCTTATTGCTGGATTCAACCAACCCATTTCCCTGTGGATAGTAGTTAGTTGAAGTCTTGAGATAGACCTCATTCTTGACGACCCATTAACTCATTTTCATCCTGAGGAATGCCATTGCATTTTCAGAGATAACTGTAAATGAAACACCAAACCTTGTCATGATACTCTCCAAGAATTCAAGGACAACTTTTTCTTTGCTCTCCTTCAAGGCCACCACTTCTATCCAGCGGATGAAATAATCTATTGTGGTAAGGACCCATTTATGTCCTTCACTGAATGGAGGATTGATCATACCAATAAAATCCAACCCTCGTTGAACAAAGGGTTGATCCACCTAAATCAGACGCAGAGGGAGAGCTGTCAGCTTCTTTTTTCCTGCAAAAAGAACACATTCCTTACATTTCCTTACCAAAAAATGGGCATCTTTGAACAAGTCTGGCCAGTATTAACCGGCCCGCATGATCTTAGTAGTAGTCATTTTTGCCGAGTAATGTCCTCTTGACAACCCATTGTGGAACTCCAATATCTTGTTCACTTTCTCTGGTTTGATGCAGCATAAAATAACGTTGTTCAAATCCTTTTAGAAGAGAATGCCATCTACCACAACATATGGAATAAAATGGAGACGGAAAGTACGTCATTGAATCTTATCCATATTTAGGGGATATACTCCTGAGAGAAGGAAATTTTCCATCTTAGTTAACCAATCAACCTAACCATTTCCTTCATCAATATTAAAGAGCGCAACATCCTTGACATCCTTAATTTCCATGTCTGCGGCCAATTGGTGGCATAGCCCATTGCCTCTGACAAGTTTAGTGACTTTAATGTGTACATAATACTCCATTATTTTCATGATCCACCTAGCACATTTCTCATTCATCTCCTTATTCAACAAAAACTCTTTAACGTGAGGATGAGAAACCATCAATTGTACCTTTTTGTTGGACAACATATGCCTAAAATTTTTAAGATTTCGAATGATCGCAAAGACCTATTTTTTGACAAGAGAATACTTGAGCTCATATTCCTTGAGAGATTGACTGAAGAAGGAAATTGGTTACTCCATCATATTGTCATTCCATTGAGTGAGGATACCTAAAATACTCTCATGACCTGCAAAAACATAGAAAATAAAATCCTTGTCGAAACGGGGGTTTACCAGTGTAGGAGCTTGGGAAATAGTAGTTTTGGTAGCCTCAAAGATTTATCTCCCTTCCTTTGTCCATGAGAAAGGAATTATATTTTTAAGCATGGCCATCAATGGCTAGGATAATGCTGCAAATTGGGGAATGAATCTCTGAACAAAATTTATAGTTCCTAGGAAACTCTGGAGACCTTTCTTGTGACTTGGGAGGGATAGAGACAAAATCGACTGAATCCTAGCCAGGTCAATTGAAAGACCTTCAGCTGAAACAATAACCCCCAATAGCTTGCCTTCTTGAACTGAAAAAATGCATTTTTGGGGGTTTAGTGAGACCCCAAACTCTCTATGCCTTTGGAAAAATTTCCTTAGGTCCGCAATATGATCTTCAACATGTTTGGAGTAGAAAATTATATCATCGAGGTAAACTAAGTTCATATCATTGATGAGTCCTTTAAATTCCATGTCCATGGCTCTTTGAAAAGTATCCCCTGCATTTGACAATTTGAATGGTGTTTTTTTGTATGCATACGTGCCCCACTTAGTAGTGAAAGATGTTTTGAATTGATCATATTTTTGGACCAGAATCTGATTGTACCCTAAATAGCCATCCAACAGAGAAAACCTTTGAGATCCTACCACTTTTTGGAGGATATGTTCCATTGACAGAAGAGGGTAGTGATCCTTTAATGAGACACGGTTTAGATCTCTAAAATCTATGCAAAGCTGGATCTCACCGTTCTTTTTTATGACGGGGACTAGATTAGCTACCCATGGTGAATGCTTGATGGGAAAAATTATGCAGGCTTCAATAATCTTGGTTAGATATTTCCTCATTAGTAGCTTAACCTTGGGATTGATTGGCCTTAATTTTTGAAGAACTGGCTTAGAATTTTGATCCAGTTCAATCATGTGTTGAGCTAGGCCTGGGTTAAAACCACACAAGTCTTTGTAGCTCCACGTGAAAATATCATGATATTCCTAACATAACTCAATGAAAGCTTATTTTTCCTGAGTAGTGATGACCTTACCAATCTTTAAACATTTCTCACTGGCCACCTCAACTTCCTCAAAATCTTCTTCTTTTACCACCATATTTGTGCTTTGTCGTTTGGCTTGGTCATCCGAATTGAAGATAGATTCAAGCGTGACCAAAATTTTTGGCAGTTTTTTTCGTTTCAACTGAATGACCTAGTCACCATAGGATTCTCATAATTTACCTTGATTATTAGCCATGAACTCTACTTCTTGTTGTAGAAAAAGAACAATCTACTCGTCACTATCAAAAACTTATCAACTGCTTACATTGTCTGGTATTGTGGGATGGACAACCATTTTGACTGTTTGCTACCCTTCCCTCATGATGTCCATAGGTATATCATATTGAGATCCAATGGTAGCAATCCTGTCAGTATCTTGATTTTTATTTCTAGGAACCACATGAATTCTCAAAGCTTTGAAGTCCTCTATTATGTCCCAAACTTGATTCTTATATGATCTTAAGAGATCATTATTCGACGCACTGTGGGCTGTTACTTGATGAACCACCAATTCACTATCACCAAAAGTGATCAGGAATTTGATTCCTCTTTGTTGAGCTAGCTACAACCCTTGTATAAGATCCTCATACTCAGTGACATTATTAGTAAAACTAAACTGTAATCGAAAAGATGAGAAATATTTATCCCCTCCTGGAGAAATTAAAAAAACTCCTGCACCAAATCCATTTTTACTCCTTGAACCATCGAAGAATATCTACCATAGTCCTTGAAAGTCATAGGGTGTCTTAACCAACTGAGGCATGGTTGTACCTTCTTCATGTATACAATAAGTTCCCAATCCGGTCTCATCGAAAAACAATAGACCAGATTCTTCATTAGCCAATAAATCAGCATAACGGTCGTATTGATGGTTTATACTTACCTCTTCTAGCACTGCATCAGGCACCTCTTCTACAAGAGTAGTTTATTCATGGTCTGCAACCTCTTCCTCTAGGTCACAAATGGCGCAGTTACCATTTGTGGGTTTGGATGTGTATGGTTCCACATGGGTAAGAGAAATTGGTTCTGTTCTTATAGTTACCTTCATCCCATAACGAGTTCTCAGGATCATATGTGACTAGTCCACCAATAAATAGCCGCCCATATTAGCAGTGAAATCTTGTGATAAGAAAATTAAAAAAAGTGGAGGGAGATCAATAAGTGTTATGTCTTGTGTGAACGAAAATCTAGGACATGTGTGAATAATAAGATGAAGATCCTTGATGATTCCAACTGTCTTGACCGCAGTACCATCCAACTGGAAAACTCCTTATGAAATTGGGGTATATGAAATACCCAACACATCTATAATCTATTTAGGCATGACAGAACTACTGGCTCCAGATTTGATCATACAATTATGAACCAAATGATCACCAATAATCATAGAGATATAAAATGGTGGCGGTTTATTGGACCTAGGAATCCTTTTTGCTTCTAGCTGACACAAACTATTTGTGATGGATGCTCCATGACTTGAGGTTTTATCAGTAGTGTCGAATCTGTTAAAAGCTTCTCACAGAAAATTCCACTATGATGGAATTGAGAGCACATCCCACATGGTAACACTCAAATTAGTATTTTTCATCTGCTCCACAATACTAAATGGTATTGCCCCTATTTTTCTGATAAAATTTTGAGCTCCTGAATCCTACCTTGGAAAGTGTTTATTGGGCACTTTAATACCTGCATATCCATTGCCCTTTGAAGGCTGATTGGTAGGTGTTTCTAGAAATTTCTTCCCCGCATCTTTATCTGCCAATGATTGTGCTTAAGGACATGAAGGAAGTGCTTGCTCAATTTTGGAGGTTTGTTGCTCAATTTTGGAATTTTGAGGATCTATTTCCCTCTTCTTAGAATGTGTATTTGCAGCTATTGCAGATGTGTCAATATTCAGTCCGTAAAAATCATGAGCTTGCTAATTCAGTAATGTGGTTTCCTCAGTGATCTGGTCTTGACTATCTTGGGCTGATGGTTCAGCCGACAAGTCATATGTGTTTGAAATACCTTGGACCATGAGAGATTGAATCAAAACTCCATTTGGGTAGAGGTTCTGATTATGGGGTAGAGCACAAGGGTAGCACCATTCATAGTCTTGGATGATTCATTTGAGACCATTCGAGGGGTGCAGTTATTTGGAGACAACAGTAACCATTCAGAAAATAAGATCATATGTGACAAAAACCTTAGAGTGAAAACTAGAAGAAGATTAGAAAATGCAGCTGAACATGCAATCTATCCTTACTATGCAAGATAGAACCAAAAAATTTTACTGAAGAAAGTGAAGAAAAATATTGTATTGGAGCAATGAAAGAAGAGATATATCATATTGAGAAGAATGAGTCTTGGAAACTTTGTCCCAAGACCTAAAGAGAAAGATGTAATTGGCACCAATTGGGTCTCTAGAAATAAGTTGAATGAATATCATTAAGTGGTAAGAAAAAAAGAATGACTGGTATGTAAAGGGTATGCACAAGTTAAAGGTATTGAATTTGAAGGAAAATTTTCTCTTGTTGCACAATTATAAGTTATAAGAATGTTTTTAGATTTTCCTTGTTTCAAAATTTTTTAAGTATATTAGATGGATGTTAAATCAACATTTCTAAATGGGAATTTAGAAGAATAAGTTTTCATTAAATATCCACAAGGATTCAATTTATCAGATGATAAGGATTATGTATGTATGATGAAGAAATATCCATGGACTGAAATAAGACCCTAGAGCATGGTATTAGAGATTAGAAAAGTTTCTACAACAACAAGGTTTCAAGTAACAAAAAGGGTATTTCTAATAATAATCTCTACATCAAAATTGAAGATGAGAATCAACTGATTGTTATTGTGTATGTTGATGATATCATTTTTGAAGGAAGTTGTGATAAAATGCAAAATGAGTTTGAAATGTCCATGATTGGTGAGTTATATTTATTTCTTGTTTTATAATTTTCTCAATCAGAAAAAGGAATATTTATATCAAAAACCAAGTATGTCAAAGATTTGTTGAATTTTTAAGAATGGAAGAATGAAAAACATTCAGTAATCCTATGGTCATAGGCTATAAGTTAATTAATGATGATGAGTATCCTGAAGAAAATCAGACTCTTTATAGATCAATGATTGGAAGTTTATTGTATGTGACGACATCAAGACCAGACGTGATTCAAGCAGTAGGTTTGATAGCATGTTTTCAAGATGATAAAAAATAAACTCATGTGCAGGTTGTCAAAAACAAATTAGATATCTGAAAGGCATGTTGGATTATGGTTTTTGGTATTCTAGGGATGAATATATTTCTTTAAAATCATATACAAATGTAGATTCAGTTGGTTGTGTTGATAATAGAAAGAGTACAAGTGGAGAAGCATTATTTTTGGGAAATATCTTAGTATCTTGGTTAAGAAATAAGAAAGCATCTATTTATTTATCTATAAATAAGGCATAGTAAATTTCAGTGTTGTCATGTTGCACTCAAATTTTATGGATGAAGAAAACATTAAAGGACATCAAGGTATAGTTTGATTTTCCAATTTCCATACTTTATGATAACACTAGTGCAATAAATATATCTAATAATCCGGTTATACATTATAGAAAAAATCATATTCCCATCAAGTATCACAATTTGAGAGAGTGAATAGCTGAACAAAATTTTAAATTGGTATACATAACCAAAAATTAGGTTGATGATATTTGTAGAAATCCTCTTTCAAAAGAAACATTTGAATATCTTAGACAAAAATTGGGTGTGGTATCTTTTTCATCTAGTCACTAAAATGTGTGCCATTGTGTGTTTGTGTTTTCATTAATGTCAAGTCCAGTGATGGAAAAGGGTATCACGAGGTTATATGTGCCTCCATGTGATATTATTCAAGTATTACACATGAAGGTTGATTGGTAGTGTCATGTTTGAATGTGTTCTATGAGGTCCTAGTGCATGGTTTAGTGAACTAAGTCATGGTATGAGATATATGGAGTGGGTTGAATGTTTTCATGAGGTCAAACATGGTTGGAATGATGTGTTATATGTTTACATGGGTCTATATGAGGTCAGAAATGTCATCTCATGAGGTGTCATGGTTGAGTCAGGTTATTTGAGGCCTATTCCTAGCCCTGGAGCGTGTAGAATGATATGGATGTATGCATTTTGGAGATGACCAGTCTTATCCAAGCATGGGAATAGTTTTTTTACATGATATAATAGGTTTATGATGAGTTTTAGGTTGGTACTAAGATGTATAATGCATATTTGAGGTCCTTGGGAAGAAAACAAGTTACAACAGACAAGAAAACATGGGTATTAGATATTAGATGGAGATTTTCAGATCTATTTAGACTATTTTGTGATTATAAAAAGTGAAAGGATGTGTCATGATGCTTCATGACAATTTTAAAGTCATTTTGAAGAAGGGATTGCAATATATTTCATTTTTGGTCAAACTAGGTGTTTTACAGTGTGTTTTTGATTTAAAAAGAGGGAAGTAATTGATAAGTGTAAGTGGTAATGATGCAAGTAAGCGTAGTAGCTTACAATGCAAGATAAGTTACCCACCTCTATTAGAGCACATATGCAACCTAGCATAACAGAGGATGAGTGGGGTCACATACGAGATGTGGTACTTGGTATGGTGAGGTGATATAGGTGTATTGTTCAAAATCACAGCTTGATGGTCGACTCTCATCGATAGATGGGATTTAGTGATCAATATCTTTCATTTCCTACCGGTGAGATGACGATTATGTTGGAGAATGTCTACAGGATTTTACAACTAACAATTGTTGGAGAGCCAGTATATCAGATCTTGTCAAATCAAGCCCATACTCATAGTGTTTGGAGAGGAAATGGGTGAGTTGAGAGATCACAGTGCTAACACATTTTATGTGGATATGTATGCAGCCCATCCACAGGAGACTTGATTATGCAGTGTTGATGATGGTGGCAGTTGGGTAGCTATATGCACTTCCCGATTTAGAGGGTGGGAGATATCCCCTAGCATTTGATGGGGGTTTTGTAGCATATGATTGAGGACTGACTCTATTTTTCCTGGGTACCACCTTTCTTAGTTGAGATGTACAGGGAATTATGGGCATATCAGGAGGATTCAGAGATATTGGTTTATGTTGCACCTATCTACCACAGCTGTTGGGCTTATGAGCACATAGTGTGTGTACATCCAGTAAGCTTGTTCTGACATGATTGTTAGAGAGGTGTGTAGGTGATAGTAGAGGTGAGGTCCCTATATGGGGGTGAGACGAGATGATAGGTGATATTGTATTTTTATTTTGATACATATACCGGCCTATGTGCCGAAGATGCAAGATTGTACATGAGAGTTTTTAAGATAATGTTATCATTTGTACCTATGTATATATGTATTGATACACAGACACTCCTCTTATATAGTTGATTATGATATTGGACTGATGATGAACTTAGTTTCATTTCTATTGTATTGTTATAATGGAAACTTATCTTGATGGATGATGTAGGTTTTGTTTGTAAGCTATGGGAACTAGGTGAGTTAGGCATCGTTGAGTTAGATGTAGGCATGATAGAGTCAGTATGAATTTAGAAGGTTTAGGCACGATGGATTTGACAATTTCGAAGTGTTTTTGTGATGGAAATTAGGTTGTGTTAGGCATGGTTGAGTCATCATGGATTGTCAATATAGTGGTGTCGTGGAAGTTGGTTTTTATGCATAGTTGAGTCAAAAATTTCCAAATTACTATTTTTTATGGAAATTACGTATTGTAGATTTGTTTTGATTAAACTTCCAAGTAATTGATATCATGGAAATGGAATACTGTTATGATGTGGCTGATTTTGTAGCATGGTAAGTATGATGAAAATAGTGTGTGTTTGGTTATACCTTAATTTCCAAGTTATTGTGTGGATGGAAACTAACTAGGTTATGATGTGTACGTAAAAATCTGGGGAATGGTCAGGGGAAAGAGTGGTCGAGCTAACCTCCAAGGGCCCCATGTCATCGGAGTTTTTCCTACATAGCGTCGGTTGAAAAGGGGCCTTGAGCCGATGTAGTTCTCCATTAGGATAGGGAAGAATATGATGAGGTAGATGGGTACAGTTGGTCGGTTTAGGCATGCTTGAGTCTATGTCATTTAGGTATGGTTGAGTCTAGGTTGTTTAGGCATGGTTGAATCTAGGTTGTTTAGGAATGGTTGAGTCTAGGTTGTTTATGCATGGTTGGGTGTTTAAAATGACTTGATGATAATAGATAAGAAATGTTGAGGTGGGTGAAAGGAGAAGAAATCCTAGAAACTAAATATTGAAGGTCTAGTCATGTGTAGGAGAATCAATAAGTAATAAAAGAGGTGAAAAGACAACGAAATTCTCCAGAAGTTTCAAGGACCATAATGAGCATACCAAAGATGGGCTTATGAACCTAGGCACCTCAAGGCATTGCATGTTTAAACTTTCTTAAAGGTGAAATAAGTTGTATGATCACTAAGTGTCACATGTGTGCCATGTCCCTTGAGTAGGTAGAAGAAGAGAAAGGGAAGAGGGTGAGGTGGAGTGGTTTGTTTAGCATAACCATGTTTTGAGGCAGCATGCCCCTTCTGTAAGATACCCAGAACCAGAATAGACAAGTCCATGACTAAGAAGTTATATTGCATTTTGATTGTTTGTATTTTCTTTTTGATTTTTTTTTATAGACTGATCGATGTGGGAAGTCTATGTGGAATGAATAGAATGAATCCTTGAGGTCTTCATGAAGTTGATTGATGCTGGAAGCTTCATAATATTTTTATTTCATTTTTGAGAAATAGTCTTCTTTTTAGATAGACTACGTACCATAGGGATAGCTATTTATAGTTGTCCTTCAAGGGAGAGGTCTATTTCCAACTGCAAGATGAAAAAATAGATTTCCTTTTTTAGGGAGTCGTCTATATACAGTAATTTTGACTCAAGGAGTTGAATTTGAAAATCGCATGTTACTTTTGAATTTTTTTGGAATTTTAGGTCATGGACAAGACTATAAATGAGTATGGGCTTCTTTTATGAAGGAAAAACCATAGTACGTAGAGGTTAGCTATGAAAGAGAGGTTATAAATGACAAAGGACCATGGGATTCCATCCTAAAAGGGGTGAAAAGTAACCATGACAATCATGCCATGAGTAGAGCCGTGGTACTCATATTTAAGATAATGTTGAAAGGTGATGGATAATCACACAATTCTAGTGTAGTCGTTGGTCCTTAAAAGAGGTAGATGAAAGGAACAGTTACTCAGGGGATGAGTGTATAATAAACAAAAGGTGATATAGTACTTGATTCAATAGTAGAATGGTCAAATATGTAAGGCATTAAGGGGATCAAGTTTGGGGTTACCTTCGAGAGAAGATAAAGGATAAGCTCTTGATCCATAGGTATGAGTGACAATATAGGGTCCAATTCAATTAGGAGCAAACTTGCCCCATTTACTTTTCTCATCTTTGGTTATATGTTGATATTCCTTCAGTAAAATCTCGTTGATCTTGAAGGTTTTTTTGTGGACATGTTTTTTATAGGCACATTTAATATTTTTTGATAGATTTAAAGGTGATCGAGAGCATTTAAATGACATTCATCTAGAAGCTCACATTGGGCCAAATGATCTTGGTGAAATTCATCATCTTTGAGCATATCTTTGAGTGAGATACAAAGAGATGAAATTTGGACTTTGAGAGGCAAGACAACCTCTGTACCATAAACCAAAGAGAAAGTTGTAGCCATGGTGGAGGTACGAATACTAGTGCGATAAGCCCATAAGGCAAAAGGAATGTGCGTGTGACAATCCTTACCAGTATCATCGACTACTTTCATAAAAAATTTGTTATTTTGTTAGTCAATTCGGCTTGGCCATTTATCTAAGGATAAAAAGGTGAAGAAAAACTATGTTGAATTCCAAAGGTGTCACAGAGTTTGCATAGGGTTTTGTTTTTGAATTATTTTCCATTATCAGTGATGAGCCGGTGATGAACACCATAATGACAAATGATGTGATGGTTGATGAATTCACAAATTTTCTCATCTTTTGTAGAAATAAGAGAGACATATTCCATCCATTTAGTGTAATATTTTTTCATGAGATGATCCATTGATGGCATTGAGAAGAATGAGGGTTAATCTCTCTGAAGAGATCCAAACCCCATTAGGAGAAAGTTCAAAGGTCTATGGTAACTTGTAAGGCATGAATAGGGGTGTCATGAAGATTAGCATGTTGCTGAAATTTCACACAATGTTTGAAATAGTCACAACAGTCTTGGTTTAGGGTTGGCTAGTAGTAGCTGATGTGAAGGATGCACTTAGTGACAGCGCGGCCACTAAAATGACCCCCACAAATCCCATCGTGAACTTCCTTAATGGTGTATGAGATTTCAAAACATGTATGGCATCGTAGGAGGATACCGTCAAAGCCACATTTGTAGAGAATACCCCCCATGATGAAATATCGAGAGAAACTTTTGAGGAGGGCTAGCTGTCCATTGCGAGTGAGTTCCGAAGGCAGAATTGAAAGGGAAAGATAATCGACAAAATGCTTATACCAAATATCATGTGGATCAGTTTCAATTATTCCTACAAAGTTAACATCGTGAAATAAATAAGAGGGTGATTGCAACCTTTGTATTGTGACAAATATTTTTGAGTCGGAAGGCAAAGCAGGTATTTGAGAAGTAAGGCAGGCCATGTTATCTACAAATTTGTTAGTGGAGGGCGGAGTGGTTTGAAGTTCATAATGATCAAAAGTAGTCAAAAGTATGTCGACGTGATGTTTATACTTTTGAAGTACCTCATTATGACACTGGTATAAACCCTTGACTTGGTTCACAACTAGTTGGGAGTCACAAAAGATATTAATGGATTTAACATCTAAGGTTATGACGGTTTGAAGACCTAACACGATTTCTTTGTATTCGACAATGTTATTAGTGCAATCGAAATCTAGTTTAAAAGATAAAGGCATAGGCTCACCATCAAGAGGAATGAGGATGACCCCTACACCACCCCCACGCTAACATTTAGAACCATTGAAAAATAAGGTCATCTTATAAACGGTGTCGTCAAGGGAGAGGGTAGCAATGGATTCATCAGGGAAATCGAAGTTAGAAGATTGATTTCCAGAAAGAGGTGCATATATAAGTTGGTCAGAAATGGTTTGTCCTTTAACAAACTTCTGATGGATGAATTCAAAGTCTAGGTCTGTAAGAAGCATGAGCCAATGTGTGGCATGTTGGTGTTGGTAAGGCTTAGCACACATGTAATGCAAGGGGTCTGTATTGGTGACAATGAAGGTTTTTTGATTGAGTAGGTAATGGAGAATTTTGGTGGCGAAAAATACTAGGGCAAGGTAAAAAAATTCAGCATGATTATATCTAGTCTCATAGTCTAAAAGAGTATAACTTATATAATAAACCGTCTACTCCCTATGATGCTCATTGTGGTGAGCTAGCAGGACACCCAAGGAATGATCAGTGGAAAAATGTAGAGGTAAAATGGTTCATTTTCCTTTGATGGGATGAGCATAGGTGGCTAAAGTAGGTATTAATTTAATGCATTGAAGGCTTTGTGACATTCATCATCCCATTTGAAGGAGACATCCTTTTTGAGAAGATGATGAAATCAATGGCAGCGGTTGGAAATCTGAGAAATAAAGTGACAAATAGATTACAACTTTCCTTGCAAACTATGAATTTGATGAAGGTTAGTAGGTGGTGGAATCTTGAGAATTGCCTTGATTTTAGCAGGGTCAACTTCAATGCCATGCAAAGAAATGATGAAACCAAGGATATTTCTCGAGAGAACAATGGAGACACACTTCTTAGGTTGAAGGCAAATGCAATATTTGATGAGATATTCAAAGACAACCTTAAGGACTGCAAGGTATTGGGCCCACTGTTTCTATTTGACAAGAATATCATCAACATAATCTTCTAATATGTTATGCATGATGTCATGAAAGATATAAATCATAGCCCACTAATATGTGGCACTAGCGTTTTTAAGGCCAAAGGGCATGACACAATAACAGAAGGTCCCCCAAGGAGTGATGAAGGTGGTTTTGTGTTGATCTTCCGAGGCAAGTAATATTTGGTTATAACCCAAGAAATCATCCATGAGTGATAGCATCTCATGGTCAGTGGTGAGATCAACTAGTTGTTCAATACTAGGTAGAGGAAAGTCATCATTGGGGCAAGATAGGTTAAAGTCACATAAATCCATGCAAATTTGGAGTCCCACTGTCACTTTGGTGACAAGAACGATGTTAAAGATCCATTGGGGATAATCAATGGGTAGAATGAAGGAAACAAAAAGGAGGTGCTGGAATTATTTTTTCACAAGAAGGTAAATGCAAGGATGCATTTTTCACAGCTTCGGTTTCATAGGTTTGGCATCAGGAATGGTTAAAATATTGTGGACCATGATATTTGGGTCAATACCAGGCATATTTGGCATAAGACCAAGTAAAATTCTTACTATAATCTCAGAGGAAAGTGGTGAATGCATCCTGTTTAGCAACATCTAAATATTTAACTATCTTTAGAATGTGTGGGTCATCCTGAGTATGAATGTTAATCTTGATAGTGGATTCATTTAATATGGTTTGTGTCTCAGAAGGCAATGACCCATGAATATAAGAAACTTATGCACCAAGGTAGGTGAGAATAGACTCATCATCCTGACATTGAACGACATTGATAGAAGGTTTTTTCGTCATCGAGGATGTTAGGATACAGGAAGGGAAGAGAAGAGGGAGCCTCGCCATCGCACTGATAAGTCATAGGTCCCAGGGAAATGGTGTTCACAAAAAAAAAGTTAGGAGGAATGGATTTTGGATCCACATATTCCGTAGGTGAAGGTGGTGAGGTAGGTGAATGGGGTGGATAAGGTTTATCATCCTCAATGAGTTTGACTCGGGCCTTCTTGGAAAGTGATTCAGCAAATCCGATACCACTGTGGTCTTTATGCTTACATGTGATGTAAGGAATGACAATATGGCAGCCTTATTCATAGAAGCCAAAGTCAAATCCCTTCCAAGTGTAATGATGGATGAAGGTGTGGGTGAAGCAGAGGTTGGTGACAGATTGGAGATTGGATGCAAATGGTCGAGTTTGGGAAGGTGGCTCAAGTGAGTAGGTAGAAATATCAAGTCCCCCATACGTTAGATTGGTGAAAAGTTAGGGAGGACCATAGGGGAAAACTTCACCTATTCAGTGATTATAGTTTGGGTGTTGAAGAGGGTTATCATACTCTTGAGGAGTAAGGAAGGTGTCAATGTTATAAAGGGGGTACTCCCTAGAGTGAGACGTTGAAAAAAACTTTCTAAGGGATTGGCGGTTGATATGTGGATAGTTGGAATAGATGAATCACTTGACAGCTGGGAAAAAAGAAGCATCGGTTGTTTGTAAAGTAGATGGGTTGGTTAATGGTTCAGTAGTGGAAGTTGTGGCAGTAGCGGGAATAGAGGAGTTGGTTGTGGAATATTTAGCATCAGAAGTGGTGGTAGATGCCCTTAACTGGTATAAGGACATCATTAGGTCAATAGAGAATGTTGCAGGTTTTGAACGGTGAGGGATCCTCCTAAATAGTGTAGTAGTGCCCTTCATGTTCAAATTTTAAACAATGATGTAAGGTAGAAGGGACACAACCCATGACATAGATCCAGGGTCGACCAAGTAGCATTAATTTATGTATTAACCATTCCTTATGGAATTTGGCACGTAAAATTTACTTTAAAAAAACTTAGCCTAAAGCTAAATGGTGGCATTTTGGGAGTTTAATGATATTTGAATGGGTTTTAGAGTCCATGGAATAAAATATATTTAGGTTTTTATTTTAGCCATTTAGCATGACGTGAAGAGAGGAGGAAATAGAGGGGGAGACTATTTCAAAAAAAATATAGAGGATTTACTAGAAGTTATTACGGCCATCGGGGGCTGATTTTGGGCCTGAATTTTGGGATCTCATCATTTTTATTGCAGAAATGCGGTGGAGAATAATTCTAAAAAAATAAAGAGATTTTGGGGTTTTGTTTTGTACGGTGTGGAGCTAAGAAGTTGGAGGAAGAAAAATAGAGAAGGAAAGAGGAAAATAGCATAGGGTTTTAGGTATTCTTCATTCTGAATTTTTTAGGAAAGGGTTTCTTGCTTTATCTATGTAGTATTTTACAAATAAATGCATATTCAGTTTTATCCCTTTTCTGGGTAATAAAAAATATGTTTTATTTATTCTGGGTATTAATATTTTTGATCAAACCTTTATCAGTATTTGGAAAATATGTTTATTTTATTATGGACATTATAGATTTCATATCTCTCAAGTATGAGAGCATGAAATTTCGTTTTTACCTCCTTATTTGATAATTGAAATTAATGAGGTTATTCACTTGGGTATTTAGAGAAGTTTTTTGACGTTTTAGTTCTGGGTTTTGGATTGATTTCGAAGCTTCATTTTTACATATTAGAGAGCTGCATTTTTGTTGATTCACTATTTTGTTTTAGTTGCTATAAGCTGTATTTTTTGTTGTAGCATTGGTTGTTAGAAGTGTTGGGTTTTTGGTTCTTTGTTGTTGCATTTTTGCTACAACATTGACTCTTAGAAGGGCTGGGTTTTTTGTTTTTTTGTTGTCACCTTTGTTACTACAACATTGGTTGTTGGAGCTCTAAGTTTTTGATGGATTTGTTGCTTTGTTTAGCTGTTATATGTTGTGTAAATTGCAGCAGCATTAGCTGACAGATCTCTGTGATTTAGGGTGATTTCTACACTGTAG
This sequence comes from Taxus chinensis, assembly GCA_019776745.2. Classification (NCBI taxonomy): domain Eukaryota; kingdom Viridiplantae; phylum Streptophyta; class Pinopsida; order Cupressales; family Taxaceae; genus Taxus; species Taxus chinensis. The sequence continues at coordinate 711,419,863 of CM034150.1, forward strand.
TTTTGCTATTAGATAGTTGTGTTCTTGGCTACAATTTTCTACTAGTTCATTGCATTTTCGTCAAACAGTTAGTGTGCAATCATTTGATTGGAATATTTAAAAGCATATGTGTTGTGACATTTTTTCAAAAATTTCGTATGCATTTGTTTGATTGGAATATTTAAAAGAGTAAGTGTTGTAACATTATGTCAAACACTTAGCGTGCAATCACTTGATTGGTATATTTAAAAGATTATGTGTTGTGACATTATGTCAAACAATTGGTATGTAATCTTTTAATTGGCATAAATACCTGAGTATGGATTGTGGCATTTTGGCAAATAGTTTACATGAATCCTTAATTTGGGAGAATGTATGAAATATGTTTTTAAGACCTTTTTTCATGCTACTGGAATTCACTCTTTGGAATTTATGTGAAGTTATTATTTATGACATATTGTCATGTTGTTGGGATGCATTTTTTGGACTTTGTGTGAAGTTCATATTATGGAATTTTTTCATGTTGTTGGCATGCATTCTTTGGACTTTGTTTGAAGTTCATTTTATGAAATTTTGTAATGTTAATGACATGAATTCTTTAGAATTTATGAGACGTTCATTTTAAGGCATTTTTTTATGTTGTTGGCATGCATTCTCTAGATTATATTGGAAGTTAATATTATGCCCTTTTTTCATACGGTTGGCATGTATTCTTGTGACTTTATGGGAAGTTATTTCTATGGCATTCTGTCATGCTGTTAGCATGCATTCTTTGGATTGTACGAGAAGTTCTTTCTATAAAATTTTGTTATGTTATTGGCATGCATTCTTTGGAATTTATGGGAAGTTATTTCTATAGACGTTTTTCATGTTGTTGGTGTAGACACCTAAAATCTGCTTACTTGGGATTTTATGCTAAGATTGCATTAATTATAATCTTTCTCATCATTTCTCTAATAATTAGCGCTTTTCCACTAATTAGATAACATTCCTCTTCATATTCGTTAATTAACAATTGTTCATTAATTAGTTATCCTTCTTATCATTAAGGATGTCGATTAACAACCTTTCGTTAATTAATATCCGCTTCTACCTGGGTTAATTAATTATTATTAATTAATTACACTCGCAATTCTAAATCAATAAATTATCATTTATTGAAATCAAATTTCTCTCGTAACATCCCGTCATATCATACTAATTTTCCTCTAATTAGCTTCTATAAGCTTACCTCTACCTATTAATTAATCACCTTTGATTAATTAAAACATCTGCCAACTCCCATGACTTACTATTGAAAAATTAATCTCTTCTAAACCAATATTACCTTTTATAAAGCAACCTTATCCATTCCTAATCTTGTTTTACCTTTATCCCACATTCATCAATTTGCTAGCCTTTCCTCTTCATGAAAGCTATATAAATAACCCTTCTTCTTACCTTTCCTCTGGCACCATGTTTTCTACATAGTAAAAACTATAAGTATTTTGATCTTGAGCCATTCTCTATTGTTGGAAATAGCTTCTCCATCTTGCATCTTTTCACTCAAAATTGAGTAATATGGGAAGATCCAAAATGGCCTTATAACCATTCTTGGTGAGATTTCATTCTCAATCCTTGAGATCAAGTAACAATCCACTTTGATTGCTTATGTTCTTCATAGGTTCATAGTTTAAGTTAGCAATCATAGAGAGTAGGAAATAAATTAGCATGTAGTTTCATTTATGTATTGAAGAAACATTTCCTTTAAGCTCTTATCTTGATGGTTCGTTGTTTAATTAACATTTTTTTTTGAAGCTATGCATAGATATTAGTTTTAATTTATAGCTTAGTTAATTATACATGAGCATACATCTGGCATGCACCTGGTGGGACTGGGTCCATTAGTCCCTTAGCACTTATAGTTCAAATTGTTGTTGTTAAGTTTCAAATTTTGGTTACTAACATTTTTTTTGCATATATTGACATAACATGTTTTCCTGAAATGTTTTGTTAAAATTGCATGTGTTGATTCTTCCTTAACCGTATAAAGGATGTGTAGTGCTGTCAAAATTAGATCTTGATAGGAAAATTTAAGGATTTCTCCATGGGTTATTGTCAATGTTCAGAGCTACCATTGTTCAAAATTCTAGATGCTAGTTTTGTGAATTTCTTGAAAATATTACGTGCATTGAGCATGTAGGTTATTGTTTAACAGTGCTGAGTCTTCTAGGTACAAATTTTTGCATGGTGGGTTGCCCTCAAAACTGAATCTTGGTGAGAACATTTTAAGATTTCTCCATGTTTGCATATTTAGATGCTTACTTTTTCATCAAGCTACATGCTAGTTTTTTTAATTTCCCGAAAATGTTACAGTTTTTGATCGTGACTGTTAATGTTTAGTAGAGTTGAGTCTACTACTAATATCTTAATGTCATGGGTTTTTTTCAAACTTGAATCATGGTTGGAATGCATTTGCACCTTTTTTTAAAGGTAGCAACATACACCCTTCACATTTTTAGAACACATGATTAAGTGTGTACCTGTGAGCATTAGTGCATATGCATAACACATTTTATGCCAGGCCATAATGTTTTCTCCTTAAGTAGCCCAATGACTCCGTTTGTAGACTTGCCAAGGTATTGAAGTGAAATTTGCAATGAACACATGTACCATTTAACCCACACACACACACCACAACCTACTTGCAGGTGTACTCTTCATTGTCCAGACTGGTACATTATCTAACATGTCTAATGTTTTGATGAAAGTTGTATTTGTGTGCGTTACTTAATTTACTAACAAATCATGTATATGGTCTTATCTTCCACCTTTTGGTGATATTAAGAAAGCATTTTATTTTGCATCTCTATCATTTTACATGCATTTTGATTAATTTGGAAATTTGATTATTTATTAAACTTAAGGGAATAAACCTTTTACAAAGCATTTTTTTTATGGTCTTTTGATTTGAAGTTTTCCATTTCTATCTAGATGGGATAATTTTCGTGTATACTCTTCCCTCACGTACTTCTGGGGTGATCTTGGGAATCAAAAGCATTATTTTAATCTCTTTTGTTTCTTTGAAAAACGTTGGGGTCATTAGATATACTGCATCTTTGCATTTTTGAATTAAGGGATTGAACATTTATCAAGATATTTGTATGGTTTCATTAATTGCAAAGATTTTCTTTACTTTTTAGCTGGATCATTTTTTGGGCATGCTCTTCTCTTATGAATCCTAGGACAATCTTGATAATCAAAAATAAACGTCTTAATCCTCTTTTAAATAATGTGATTTTATTGGAAAATTACTAATCCATTTTAGTAGCAAGACCTAAAAGTGCTTGTCAAAGAAAGGAGTTCAAGAAAAAAAAAATGAATAACTACAATGTTTCGTTGTAGGTTGCCAAAGAGAGAATGTTCAAGAAAACCACATTAAATATGAACAAGATTAAAAAACACACTACATTAACATCACACTATGATTTTCAAGTTTTTGAAAAGGGTATGTCCCTGTCCGCTTAAAACTAGAACATAATCACTTTGGCATAACACCTTAAGCTACAACAATGGGGGTGGTTCTAGGAACCCTAAAGTAGTCCACACAAGAGGGAACCTTGTGGACGAAATAGAAAGTGCTTCACACAACCTGCTTGACTAGTTTTACCATTTGTGAGATTTTAGTTTCAAAGATATCTAGGATTGTGACCCCAGTGAGAGTACACGATGGACGCATTTATTTCCCACTGTTATTGAAGGGGTTAAAGTAAAGCTGGGATAATCCTTGGGAAACCTTGGAAAACTGAGCTCACTCTTAGATAAATTTTGACACCTAGTTGAGTGAATCACCTATGAAGCTATATCTTTGACCAAGATCCAACTTTGACCATTTCAAAACCAATTTGAGTTGAGAGCCATTATTCATCACGAAACATGTGTGAAGCATTACTTTTGCTTATTTTTTCACTCACCCTAAGGTGAGGCAAAAATATGCCTGAAGTAAGGCTAATATTTTTCATCCTCACTTGTATCTACTTCCTTTGCTTTATTTTTGACACTTTGTTGATCAAAACAAGAGTGAGCTACACAAGTATTACCGATTGATTGTATTTTCCACTTTTGTGTTTGTTTACGTTCATCCATGTTTGCAATTAGAGTTGTTCAACATCTAAAGTGTGTGGAGGAATGTTCTCATATGATTAGACAACCATTTTGATCTTGATACCCACATGTCAAGATTGTCATTATAGTTAGGCTTGATTCATCACATTGATTCTCCTTTTAACTGTTACATTTGTTTATATCTTGTCATTATAATTTTCATTATTTACATCTTGTTTCTTCATAAACTTGGCCTAAATATCTATATTGTGACGTTATTCTACGTACACACTCTAAAAAATTCCTTGGTATACTCTAGCCCTAGTTTGTCATTTCAATTACATTAATTCAATTTTGAAAAGGTATTGAGTGTTACCATTTTTGCACATTATATCAATATCATCTTGATAGTAATACCTTAATTTCTCCACAAATTTTGGTTAACATATCTTGGTGGTATTTTTGTGTTGTTCATAATCATGACTGTCCACTTTTTGGGATATAGGTCTTGATTGGATTCAAGCTTACTTTTAGTATACTTTATTTAAGGATCACATATCAAATTCTTGTTATTACTTATGTCTTCTTCATTTCTTTGAACTTGACATAAGTGGTGACATTTTGTTGATCATCTTAAACGTCAAACTACAATTTCAAAACAACTTGGGAAGTAAGTTCATTGATTGATTGGTTCAGAACAAACCTTGTGTGATTAATTCTTGCAATTATTCATCATTTTGACTTATCCATTGGGGACAATCACTTTGATCCATTGATTCTTCATTATTGTTTGGTCATTAATTTGGTTGTGTTTTGAACTTGCGTGATTGTTCCTTGTGTTTATCCACCTTATAAACTCATTTCTAGGACAATCCTTTGGGTCTCTATCCTCTTGATCTTCTTGTTTTGTCCTGATTTCATGGTCATTTTTGAACATATCTTTCAAACCTTAGAAAAAACATTTCCTATCAAAAAAATTTACATCAATCAAACATTGGAAATCTTTCCTTTGTATCCTTTATCTTGCTAAATTTTTTATCAATACTTTGACATTTACACCTCCTAATTTGTTGTCTAAACAATTTTTGATTATAATTCTTATGTCAACAGGATGTATGTTTTCCTTAGCTTCCCTTTGGAAAATCACACAAGCATCCCCTATCTATTTGTAAAATGTCTAGTTGGTTATCGTTATTCTACCCAAATGTACATGGAGATTCCTTCTATTTGAAGTAGCTCGTTCACACTATCTAAGTCTAGGCATTTTGACTTAGTGAATTCCAACCATGACTGATTATCATAGGGATCCTTATACATATGACCATAAAGAATCAGAATTTAGGCGTTCACATCAAAAGATGCCCATCATGAGTAAACCATGTTTGGTTCTTCATGCTACAGAACCCATCTAGGTAACCCGTTCCCCACCTTCATCTCATAGTAAGTGGTATGGTCTGGATACTTCTGATCCAAATTATTATTCAGGTCACCCCCACTCTTTTTGTGATTCTAATAAAAAAAATTCCTCTTCTTTTAAGGATTCCAATCCAAATATTTCCTTTGATTCTTCTGATGATTCGGATCCAAACTAATATATAGATTCATCTAATTCGACTCCTAAGTCATGGTCCTCCCCTTATTTGTAGGACCTCCTTCATCATAATTCTACTACGATTCTTGAGACCCCTTTCTTCACGGGACCTCCTTTATCATTCATCCAATTTGACTCCTAATTCAAGGTCCTCCCCTTCTTTACATGACCTTCTTTATAAAACATCTAATGTGATTCTTCAATCATGGTCCTCCCCTTCTTCATAGGACATATTTTATCAATCACCTCAATGAACCCTTCATCCTCTGACGATTTGTGTGACTTCAAGTCCTTCTATTCAATTGTGTAAGTTGACTCCTACGTCATAATCTATGGAATTTTGGATACAAAATCCTCCTGTTATTCCTGAATGAAGTCACCTTATAGGGAAACCTATACCAACCAATTCTAAATCCAAATATTCTTCTACTCATGAAAAATATATCCCTAAGTCTACTTCATCTCTTGAGTCACCTTCTTCTATCAATCATCATCAAACATATTCTAAGTCTTCTACACCATTTGGATATTTTTCTTCTAATCAAACTGTTGTGGTCGATCAACAACCCATACTGATTGATTTATTTTAGAATGGAGGAGTGATGATGTCATTTATAGGGGCACACAAAGATATCCCTTTAACAAATTATGAGCAAGGATTATCTTTAGACCTTGAGGCATTCACATATTGTGCGAAAAAGGTTGATTCCTTTTATCAAGAAATAGAGGAAGAGCATAAGAGCATGCAACTTGATCCTCCTCTTATTATTCCATCCTCAAGTTCTTCATTCTGTGATGAACTTCTTGGGTCTAGTATTGAGCCATGGTCCAACTTCTCATCACCCAATTCTTCTTTACATATCACAATTCCTCAATCACAATCACACTTTGGGTCATCGCTAGGTAGCCCATCACCTTCTTCTATATATGGGCCACGTCAAAGTATCCCTTCATCATATATTTGTGGGTCTCCTCTCGGTATCCCATTACCTTCTATTCTAGGTGTAGATCAAGAATTTTGCGCTTGTTACCTGTCCAAGTTAATGCACCAAACTAAACACAAAAACCCTAAAAAACTCCAATAAAATCGATACCTGATGGATAAGATCCGAAGATGTAGACAAATGAGGAAGCCGATGTAGATAAGACGGGCGCACACGAGCAATTCACACAATAGATCCGTGTATCCTGCAAAACACCGATGCTTGACAGAAAAAGACCACTTTAAAAGATATTTAGGTGGACTGCCCGAGAAGCGGGTCCGGGAAGCAATAAGCTTCCTCGGCGGATGTCAGTCCACGTTTTCAATTAAGAAAAGAAGCATACATGATAAAAGATGTAAGTAAAAAGCTAGATCTTCTGATTGCAGTAATAAGACAAAATCTAAACAGCAGACAGAAAGCACAGAAAACAGGGAACTAAGAAATAATGCTGAATTTGTGTTACCTGTGTCCTTTTACCTGTCTGCAGGGAAATCAGCGTCGACTGATGTGGTCAGCGTCGATTGAGACTAATCGGTGTCGACTAAAGACAGATCGATCAATCAGGGACTGTGCGCTAAGATTCGGGAATTAGAAGATGAATGTGGTCTACTGGATGTGCCGAAGTTGGCGAGACACTGGAACAGAGTCACCAGATGATAGATGGTGGTGTGCGATGCTGATGTGACAGGGACAGAGTAACGGTGCTCCTCTCAGGGATTGATTCGGACAGGATCTGCCCTAATTTGATACAATTGATGCTACGAAGATCTCTCTTTCTCACAACCTATATCTCTCTCGCTCTTTGTTCATGCGTAAATGCTTCCTTTTTTCGTCTGTTCACTTTTTCGCTCGTTCGTGGTCTCTTTTTTGGTCCCTAGAACTGAGTTCTGGACTCGCTTTTATAATCGGCGCCGCTCCTAGAAAATCGGCGCCGACCATATGGGTCGGCGCCGATCGCGGAATAGACTTCCGAGATGGCCAAAATGAGCGATTTCAAGAAAGATAAGATTTATCCGAATACAGGAAATATCCCGCTTAGGGAAGAGGAAAAATAGATGTGATACATAGATAGAATAAATTTGGGGTAGATAAGTGATTAAGATGCATGGGAAGAAGCGTAATCAAATATTTAATATTTAATCACTCATGGGTAAGATGTGATGGGGTGAATTAAATTTGGAATAAGTGATTAAATCACAAATTGGATAATATCCCAAGGGGATAGTTGGTGACGTAAAACGTGCCCCAGGTTACCTAAGCAAGTAAATGGATGAGAGGGACACTAAATTGAGTAACCAATTTTAAGTGTCTACATTTTGCCCCTTTTTGTCAAGTAACTTGCGATAAGCAAGGTTATGAGACAAAAACAAAGGGATGGAAGAAGGGAAGAATTTGTGATGATGTGATCCCCCTCAAACTAGGGATGGGATGGATGATAGAACAGACGATCCCAAGTTTGAAAAAGGTAGATGAAAAATGTAGGATGCCCCAGTCGGATGCCTGGAGTAGATCTGATCATTGATGACGTATAAAAATAAATAAAAGGCAGCAACCTAAGGAACTCACATTGGTAGGGCAAACTAGCCGGTCTCCTCATGAGACGACGTTAGTGCCTACAGACCCATGAGGGTAAGGAGAACTGAAAAATAGTCAGCATCTAAAGAGAGACACATTGGTAGGGACAACTAAACGTTCTGCAAAGCAGACGACGTTAGTGCCTACAGACCCGTTTAACTCTAAGCTGCCAGAAAGTATGAGTGTCCCACGCAAAGGGAACAAACCCGAAATAGACAAGGATATCTAAAAAAAATGTGCCAAAAGGCAAAATTCAGCACACAACAATGATCAGATAGATAAGTAAGCCAAGCATCAACACTATGGCAAACAGATATAGAAAATCGGCGGCGACCAAACTAATCGGTGACGACTAAAACAAACGGCGTCGACCCAAAAAATCGGTGCCGACCAATCTAGGCACATATAAATATGCGAACGGAAAACGTAAACGATTTATTTTCAACGTGACGATTGATTCAGAGAAATCCAAATTTTTGATTTGAGCATCATGGAAGCCTCTGGGAGCGGTCAGAAGCGCAGGAGGACACGACCTGGGGTAAGTGGTCATTCTTGAACCCATTGTTCTTAATTTATTTTTTTTGTTTGATTTTTTTTTTGCATGGGAGGCCAGGGTCCCATTCATGTGCGTACAGGCAGTCGGCGCCGATTGGTGTAATCAGCGTCGATTGGTGTTGGATCGGCGTCGATTGGTATTAAATGGCACCGACTAAAATGAACGACGCCGATTTTACCAAATCGACGCCGATTGATAGACGTTCATTTTTTTTTGTTACTGTCTTGGAGGATGTAATTTGGGGAAATAAGAGACTAATTATGCTTTTGATGTCGTGGATGCAGGCACGAGAGGCTCTTCATATGAGCGATGCCATTCCTAAGTTATTGGAGACTATTCTCCCTGATGTGACAGATGCAGACTGGCAGCATTTAGAGCTAGCTGGGCTCGGGGGTTTCTGATATTATAGACGAGTGCCACGAGATGTGGAGCTCATGCAGGCATTAGTGCGACGGTGGGACAGCCACACGTGCACTTTTTGGTTCAGGACGGGTGAGATGACGATCACCCATGAGGATATATTCAGGATCCTGAGATTACCGATTGCTGGGGACCCGATTGAGATCACACCTCGGGAGCAGCAGTAGAGGGCCCTAGGTCGGTTATACAGAGATAGGGCAGATGACTCTGAGATAGTGTCCGGGGCAGTGAGGATAGCCTCACAGTACAGGCAGGATAGCCCTCGGAGCAGATGGATAGTGCTGATTCAGATGGCTAAATCCTACTTTGCTCTGCCAGATTCAGGAGGTGGGAGATTCCCATTGTTACTGTTAGACTGTGTCTGCGACATCTTGCAGTACAGACAGGTTTTTGCCTTCGTTGATGCCCTGATAGCTCAGATATATCATGAGGTATGGATGTACACCACTGGCCGGAGGACAGGGATTGATGTCAGTTTTGTGCTCCATTGCTGGGCATATGAGCACATAGCGGTGATCAGGCCATCCGGGCTTCCTTGGATGCCAGCAGCAGTGGGAGGCATTGATTATGGATTTCGAAGATGGCGGGCTGACATGGCCGCAGGGGATACAGGTAGATCGGCCGAGTGGTACTTTGAGCGTTTCAGGAAGCTGACACCAGATCAGGTTATCTGGAGGCCGTATCGGGCATTTCTGACATGGGCTGGTCAGGATGCCCACTTGGTAGCACTGAGACGAAGCCGGGTGGTCAGGGGCCGTAGGCCGGATATGTGGGAGCGAGTCCCATTCATACGGATATTGAGACAGTTCGGCCTAGTACAGACAGTGCCGACCACCTACACGCCATATAGGTGGGATAGCAGGGAGACGGATTTGCCGGTTTTGATCCCAGCAGACCCATTGAGAGAGGCCCCACCCTCCGCAGACAGTGATGATGACGCGGGGGTGGATGAGGGCTACGTAGCATGGTATGACACAGAGCTTCCACGACATCTCCTGCCATCTATAGATGCTGACGAGGAGGACATAGCTGCTATGCTGGACAGACTGGAGGTAGAGCATGCCACCCTTACACAGACACATCAGGTAGCTCTGGAGGAGATCAGGGCTTTGACAGAGGAGAGGGATGCCCTGATTGTGGAGAGAGACACCGCTCACCAGGAGCGAGACATAGCGATCCAGCAGAGGGATCGCTACCTTCGGCATAGGGAGGCCCTCAGGGCCAAATATGGAGAGACCGGTGCCACATCAGAGTCTGGTATACAGGGCACGACCCTAGGAGGGGCACCACCAGTAGCACCAGCAGCCCCAACAACACCAGCAGCATCGTTATGAGCACCGGGTACTGTGAGCCTGAGCACATACCAGTCTCTCCTCGCTGAGGTGAGATAATATGAGGATGCCCTAGAGCAGCATGCCCCAGACGTGCCTCGGTACGGGGTGAGGAGGAGAGCAACGACGGCTATAGCGAGCGGAGCCTCAGGTGGAGGGAGTATTGGGAGAGATCGAGGTGGGTCGAGACCTCCAGCAGCAGGTGCATCGAGCTCGATAGGCGGCGGCCAGGAGAGACAGCCAGGTGCAGAGGAGGGTGGAGGGGATAGTGTCCTCCACGCTTCAGATTTTACTATATAGAGATTTGATAGATTTTGTATCTGTATAGTGATGTAGCCTCGATTGGAAGGCATTGTATAGATGGCTTGATTGAAAGCCACCCATTTTTGTACAGACACACATGTATATACAGATTGATCATGTTATTTGTCATATGATTGTACTCATGCTTTTAATTTTGATATACATGGATAGATGGATATAGATATAGACTGATAGAGTATAAAATAGATGTGATTGGATAGATATAGACTGATAGATGATAGAAATAGATGTGATTAAACAGATTGATATGTGGATATAATTTTGATAGATGGATGTAATGTAACTTGGATGTACATGTGTTTAAATGTTTTGATGGATAGATTTAGATGGATGTGTTTGATGTATGGATGAGATATAGATAGATGTAATGTACCTTGGATGTACACTTTGATGGATAGATTTAGATATAGATAGATGCAATGTACCTTGGATGTACATTTTAATGGATAGATAGATGGATGCGTTTGATACATGGATGTAATTTTAATGAGAAATGAATACAGATAGATGTTTTGATAGATAAGATGAATTTTGATAAAAGATGAATTTTGATTGAATTTAACATGTGAAATGTCAATTTAACTAGATGCAAGACAGAGAAATGGGGAATACTCCTTGCAAGAGCCAAAGATGTAAATGGAAACAACCGTGACTTAGAAGAGAAGATACTCCGATAAGAAGGAGAAAAAAAATGATAAGTCAGACTTCTAACCGACCATAGATAAGATCCAGATAGGAAATCGAAAGACCAAGCATACAAGGCCCTATATAAGATTAAAATGAACCTGACACTAACTAGTCGCAAACCAGATCTAGGATAGAAACGGGAAGAAAAGTAAGTAAGTATCTTGTCGGAATTTACAAAGGACAGAATACATGTCCATAGTAGGGAAACAGGATTCTCCATATGATCGACAAAAGGCCCTAAATCTCAGCTTCATGATTTTGACAGAAAAGCAAACTGATCAATGCGGGAAGTTTACTTGATATGAAAAGACTGATCGATGCGGGAAGTCTTTCAGTGATGCTAAAGAGTGTATAAACTGACTGGAAGGCTGATTAATTACAAGAAGCCTTTGAATTTTTCTTTGAGAAACAGCCGTCCTTCAAGGGAGCGGTCTGTATTTTGAATTTTAATGATAGCCATCCTTCAAGGGCATGGTCTATTTTCTTTTTGATTCACTTGATAATGTATGGATAGCTGTCCTTCAAGGGATCAGTCTATCTTTTGGATAGCATCTTTTTTTTTTTGAAATCTTTTTGAAAGAAGTTGAGTTTAGACCTAGATAGATCAGACGGAGGGGAAGAGAACAAAGAAGAACATGCACTCATGCCCCGAGTAGATCCGATTAAGATAAGTACTTGGGACAGATGAAGTGGTGATTAAGGTATTCCTACCATGAGGAGGAACATATCCAAAAGAAACGTGCAATGAGTAGAGCCGCGATACTCATATTTAAGGTAAACGAGGCAATAGGCGGAGAACCACACAATTTCGAATCACCACGAAAGTAGATGACTGGTTATTTAGGACAGATGAAAGATCTGTGTTACGACTAGATTTGTGTAAGATAGATTTTAACAGTAGAAGGGCCGTAGATGCAAGGCATTAAGAGGTTCCGCCTCAGGTGTACCATCCATGGAAGATAAACGATAAGCCCCAGACCCATATTTATGAGTGATAATGTAGGGGCCCATCCAGTTGGGAGCAAACTTACCACGTTGACTTCTTTCGAGTGTAGTGACATTTTGATTTTCTTTAAGAACAAGATCACCAATTTTGAAGTCACGGTGTTGCAAATGCTTGTTATAAGCACGTCTGACACGCTCAAGATAGACTTGATGATGCTCAAAAGCGTTGAGACGCCGCTCATCTAATAATTCAAGTTGTGCTAGACGATTTTGACGATAATCCTCATTGGAGACAAATTCTCTGAGAGAAACACGGAGAGATGGGATTTGGACTTCCAAAGGAAGGACAACCTCAGACCCATAGACGAGAGAGAAAGGAGTAGCACCAGTAGGAGTATGAATGCTAGTCCGATAACCCCAGAGAGCAAAAGGGATATGTAAATGCCAATCCCTGCCAGCTCGACTAGTTACCTTTGCGAGGATACTACGCAAAGTTTTATTGGACGCTTCAGCCTGACCATTAGCTTGAGGATAGTATGGAGAAGAAAAACTGAGTTTGATATTGAAAGCGTTGCAGAGATTCTGCAAATCAGTGTTCTTGAAAGACTTACCATTATCTGTGATTAGCTTATGTGGAACGCTAAAGCGACAAATGATGTGTTGATAGATGAAATCAACTATGGGTTTAGCCTTTGTTGAAGAAAGAGGGATAGCTTCTACCCACTTAGTAAAGTACTCAGTGGCAGTAATGATAGAATGATGACACTGTGAAGAACGGGGATTGATGAGACCAATAAGATCAAGACCCCACTGCGAAAAAGGCCACAAATCCGCCGCAGGTTGCAAAGCCTGACTAGGGATGTGCGTGAGATTGGAATGTTGCTGACACTTGACGCACTTCTTAGTGTATTCACAACAGTCTCGATTAAGAGAAGGCCAATAATACCCCAAATGTAAAATGCGCTTAGCTACAGCTAAACCACTAAAATGTCCACCACAGATACCGTCATGGACCTCCTGGATGGCTTTAGATGATTCATGGGTTTTGAGGCATCGAAGCAAAATACCATCAAAGCCGCGTTTGTAAAGAAGGCCGCCTAGAATAGAATAGCGATTGGCGTGTTGGACAAAAGACCTTCTACCATTGGAAGTCAGATCTGGAGGAAGGATCGAATGAGATAGATAATCAACAATCTGTTGATACCACTCATCCTAGGTATGGGTTGTGACAGCATTGATTGAAGTTAGTTGCCCAAGATAAGATGGTTGATCTAATCGTTGCACAACCACATAAAGACGCGAGTCTTCGGTAAAAGGCGGGATAAGTGAGGCTAATGAGGCCATGGTATCCGCGAATCGATTTGCAGTGCGAGGAATGGCTTGGATGGTGAACTTATCAAAAGATTGGAGTTGAGCAAGAATGATGTCACGATATTTTTAAAGGATATCATTCTTGCATTGATAGACACCCGTGACCTGATTAAGGATGAGTTCAGAATCACCGAAGATGTCAATATGACGAGCGCCGAGATTAATGGCATTTTGAAGACCTAAGACAAGAGCTTCGTACTCAGCCACATTATTGGTGCACTCAAAGTTTAATTTGTGTGCAACTGGGATAGGCATACCCCAAGGAGGAATCATCACGAAACCCACACCTCCCCCTTGCTGGCATTTGGATCCATCAAAGAAGAGCTTTACTTTAAATGGAGATAGACCAAAATCAATTTGTTGGATATATTCATCGGGGAATTGAGCAAGGGGGTCTTGAGTGTCTGGAAGAGGAGCATCAGCTAATTGATCTGCAATAACCTGACCCTTGATAGCCTTTTGCGGGATAAACTCGAGGTCAAATTCTGTCATGAGCGTAAGCCAACGAGTGATACGATCATTGTGATAAGGCTTTGCATGAATTGTCTTGAGAGGATTGACACTTGTGACAATGTAAGTTTTATGATTAAGGAGATAATGACGAAGCTTAGAAGTTACGAAGAAGAGAGCACAACATAGTTTTTCAGCTTCGGAGTAATGTGTCTCATACTCATGGAGGGTGCGACTGATGTAATAGATAGCTTGTTCTTTACCACAAGTGTCCCGATGCGAGATCATGGCTCCCAGAGCATGGTCAGTCACAGAGATATAAAGATAGAAAGGCTCCCCTTCGCATGGAGGTGTAAGCACGGGTGGAGAAAGAAGATAAGCTTTGAGATCATCAAAGGCCTTTTGGCAATGCTCATCCCATTCAAAATGAACATTCTTACAGAGAAGATGGTGAAAAGGTTGACAACGGTCCGACAATTGGGAGATAAAACGACGCACTGACTGAAGACGTCCTTAGAGACTGCGGAGTTGCTTCAAGTTAGACGGGGGAGGCATCTCAAGGATGGCTTTTATTTTTGCGGGGTCGACTTCTATACCCCTGATGGAAATGATAAAACCTAAAATTTTACCAGTGAGAATGCCAAACACGCACTTAGCTGGATTTAGACGAAGACAGAAGCGGATAAGCCTCTCAAAGAGAGGTGCAAGGATGAAAAGATGATCCTGACGACGTTTGGACTTTCCGAGGAGATCGTCAACATAATCTTCCATAGTTTTGTGCAAGAGATCATGGAAGATGTAGGTCATTGCTCGTTGATAGGTTGCTCCTACGTTCTTAAGACCAAAAGGCATGACACGATAATAAAAGGTCCCCCAAGGAGTTATGAAGGAAGTCTTATGTTGGTCTTCTGGTGCGATGAGAATTTGATTATATCTAGAGAAACCATCCATAAGAGAAAGCATCTCATGACCCACAGTTAAATCTACGAGTTGGTCGATATTAGGTAGAGGAAAATCATCTTTTGGACAAGCAAGATTAAGATCCCGGAAGTCAGTACAAATTTGAATTTTCCCAGTAGCCTTAGTTACTGGTACTACATTGGACACCCATTGTGGATAATCGATGGGTTGGATGAAGTTAGCCGAGAGCAAGCGCTGTAATTATTCTTTAACAAGAAGGGCTACTCGAGGGTGCATTTTACGTAATTTTTTCTTAACTGGTTTGATATTGGGAAGGGTAATGATATTGTGGACAACAATATCGGGATCGAGTCCTGGCATATCCTCATATGACCAAGCAAAGGCTTGACGATGTTTGGAAAGAAAATTGGTAAAATCCCCTAATTCCTATGGATTAAGGGATTGGCCGACCTTAATGATGCGAGGGTCTTCAGAAGTCCCTATATTAAGGTCGATAGTGGCCTCGTTGAGAAGGGTAGACGTATCAGAAGGAATAGTTTTGGGGAGATATGAATCCTCTGCCCCCAGATAGGTGAGGACAGAATCATCATCCACACAGTGGATAGTGTTGATAGTAGGAGAGTCGTCTCCAACTATTTCAGGGAAGATTAATGGTATAGAAGTGGACTGATTGTTAATCTCATAGGCTAACGGCCCTAAGGAAATGGTATTGATCAAAAACAAAGTTAGGTGGGATGGAAATGTCATCGTTCACATCAAGTGATGCTTCTGACTTAGTGGGGGAAGATGGTTCTTCAGTAGGAAGAGGATCATCGAGAATAGTGACGGTGGCTTTTGAAAGGGGTTTAAATCCTAAACCAAATTTTTGATGTGGCATGAGAGTAGGAATGGATTTGAGGTCATGTATACCTTGTTCATATTTTCCCAGGCCAAAACCTTTCCACGCGCATCAATATAGATAAGTTTTTGCAAACGTGGGATTCTGTAGATAATCAAACCCTGTTGAGTAAGGTTTGGTCCTAGGAGGAGAATCTGGGCGATAGTGAGGTGTATCAAGACCACCGTAGATGAAATTAGTTTGTTGATTAGGCAGACCAATGGTGACGATGCGACCGAGACCTGGTTGATATTCAGGTTGTTTGTCTGGTCTACCATACTCATTAGGTTTGAGATGGGCATAAAAATAAACGAGAGGAAGCTCTCCTAGTGAGAAACGCTCCAATGTCTCTTCTAGATTTTGTAAATCCGGTAGTTTGGTTGCAGGTATCGAAGAAGATGAGGCCCCGTCAGGAGAACATGCATTTTCTTTTAAAGGGGCAGATCTTGTGGTCATGTCGCATTGTGTGGAAGGAAAAGGATCTCCTGGATGAGTATATATTTTGCCCTCATATTGATATTTTAAGCATCGATGGAGGGTGGATGGGATACAATTCATTGCGTGAATCCAGGAGCATCCGAGGATCATATTATAGCAGAATTTTCCTTCGACGATGTAGAAGAGTTCATGAAGCAGTTTCTTACCTACTCGAATGGGTAAGACCACAGTTCCTAAAGTAACTGCTAGCTGATCGTTAAATGATAGAAGGGCGAAAGGTGGGGGTGACACTACATTCTTTGGTAACTTAAGTTGCTCAAATGTGTGCGAGGAGATGACGTTGAGTGCAGCTCCACTATCGATCATAACACATTTTAAGGTAGTGTTATTGATTTGGACTGTGATAAAGAGGGGAGCCTCCAAATCCTCGGAAGAAAGAGAAGGAATTTCAGAATCTTCAAAAGAAATGGTGGTTGATATTCTATTCAATCCAACAACCAACTCGTAGGGCTGGGGCTCATCTGAATTCATTGCGATGCGACGCAGATTATTGATTAGAGCCTGGCGATGTTGTGGAGAGGATTGGATGAGGTCAAAAAGAGACATTTTGACCAGAGCCTGGGTGAGTTGTTTCATAACACTCTCCTCAACAGACACGGGAACTTGAGCCCGAGGTGCAGCACGAATAGAGACCCTGGGTCGTGGGGCTGATGAGGAAGGAGAAACGCCTTCAGGGGCTGCAGAAATGACAACCCATGGTCGAGATGCTGAAGATGAAGATGGGTTATCATAGTGTTGGGTTCTAGTG
Source organism: Taxus chinensis (assembly GCA_019776745.2). Taxonomy (NCBI): domain Eukaryota; kingdom Viridiplantae; phylum Streptophyta; class Pinopsida; order Cupressales; family Taxaceae; genus Taxus; species Taxus chinensis. Next base: position 711,437,202 of record CM034150.1, read on the forward strand.
GCGATATGGATTGTGTCAATTTGGGAAGGTGGAAGATCAAGTGGAGTGGGACCACCAGAGGTCTGAGTGGATTGTTGAGGCTCAGATGGGGCTAAGATGACAGGAGGTACCTGTTCCTCCTCCTCCAGCAAAAGGTCACTTTCTTCCAGAAGGTTCTTGACAACGGCTTGAAGAGCTTTACATCCCTCGGTATCATGACCCGGGGTACGGTGGTAAGCACAAATCAGATCAGAGTTAAACCAGGTAGGTTTAACTCCTTTAGGGTTATAAGGTTTAATCGGAGGAAGGGTTATGGATGAAGATTGGATAAGTTGATGAAGGATTTCGATATAGAATCCGGTAGACGAAGAGGAGGATAGAGATGATGGAGGTGGTTCTTTTACATTAACCGACTGCCGAGGTAAAAGAACTTGCATGTTAGGTTTAACAGTCTTTTTAGGGATCCTCTTATTTGTTTGGACATTTGGAGGAGCAGTCTTGGGTACTTGGGATGGGAGTAAGTGAGACATGATTGACTTTGGTGGAGGAGGAGCCCCTAAAATAGATTTTGAAGATGATGGATATGTGACAAATTTTGCGGTCTTTGGAGACAAAGGGGGTTGCTTGGTCGAATTTACTGATGATTTAGATAATGTCGGTTTAGAAGAGGAAGAAGCTCCCAAAGTAGGTGAAATCGGAGGAACATAGGGTGCCTTGGTTTTTGGTAATGAAGATGATGATCCTGATAGAAGAGGTGACGTCTTTTTAGTAGGCAAGTCTATTTTTCGGAGTATTGGTGAGGAATGTGTTGTAGAAGAAGATGATGGTTTTGGTAAGTGTGTAGAAGAAGATGCCTTCTCAGCGGGCAAATCCAATCGTTTATGAGGCGTAGAGAGAGATTTTTGTGGAAGAGCACCAAGAGTCTTGATGGTATGAAATATGGGCTTTCCTTTTTCAGGGATGGTGACAACTTCAACGGCATAAGGTGATTGTAATCTTTTTGGAGGAAGCAGGTGGGGAGGTACTGATGGTGTAACGTTAGATTTTGGTTGTCTCGGTTTAGGTTCAGGAAACGAGTGTATAGGTGTTGGTGCTACTTCTTTTGATTTTTCTTTAATAGGCAAAGTAACATTAGTGATGGAAGAAGGGGGTGATGAAGAAGCAGTTCCTTGCGAAGGGACTACTTCTGATGCAGTAATCATGGGTGAAACTACTGTAGGAAAAGAGATAGGAAGGGTCAAAATTGAAGATGCTTCCGTCGAAGTCGGCACAATTATAGGTACGTTCACCAAGGGCATAGTTGCAGCGGGAATGGGAGCAACAGAAGTAGATGTGTCTGCAGTGGAAACTCGAAGGGATGCAATTGCCTCGAGTATTGAAAGAATGTCTGATGATGAGACAGATGAGGATGACACTGTCTCAGGTATGGATGGAAGGTCAGACAAAGGAGCGGAGAGAGATGATTCCGTGCTTAGTAATGTAGGAATATTGAAAGACGGGATATCTGAAGATGGTGAAATTCCAGTGATTGATGAAGTGGAAGGAGGTTCTGATTCGATTGATGTGTTTGCAGATGGCTTGGTTTCAGAAGAAGATTCTTCAGTAGAGATGAAGTTGATAGTGTGGGTGTTTGGTTTTTGAGACTCTGAAACGTTATGGTTTGGGGCATGATTGGGAAAAGGTTGTTTAAAAACATCGAGTGCCTGATTTGGGGGAGCATTTGGGTTATCCAGAATGAGCTCACCTTTATCAATGAATTTTTGGACAAGATTTTTGAAAGTCTGACATCGTTCGATGTCATGACCTTTGGTTCTATGATAAGGACAGAAATCATTTTCCCTATACCAGAATGGGCGTTCTTGGCTTTCATCAACATCCCTAATGGGGGGAAGTTCGATCATGCGAACTTCCAACATTTTTTCTAAGATAGAGGCATATGATTCCCCCAATGGAGCGAAGGATCGAGATGATGAAGTCCCCTTTCGAGAAGATGAGGGGTCTCTTCGTGGTGTTTGATTAGAAGTATTGTCAGCTCGTGATGCTTTTAATACGATAGCGTTGGTGGATCCTTGATTTTTGTCTTTAGAAGGGGAAGAATTTGGTTTGGTAAACCGAGAAAAATCTGGTTTAGATTTAGAGCGAAGTTTTAGCTTCCCTTGCTCAATGGCGCGAGATTCAAGTTTGTGTGCCATCGTGAAGGCTTCTTCAAAGGTATGAAAATTTTGGATCCTTAAAGTAGAAGAAATGTGATTAGCACAAGATCGAGTAAACAACTCGATTTGTTGGGATTGAGGAAGGGAGAAAGACAATTGGTTGATTATCCCTCTCCAACGAGTGACAAAGTCTGCAATAGACTCATCATCGAATTGGCGAATGTTATAAAGATCTGTGATCGAGATCTTATGTGTGATATTTATGGAAAAGTTTTCAACAAACATTTGGGCCAATTGAGAGAAAGAAAATAGGGAATGTTGAGGAATGTTATTGTACCAGTCTAAAGTAGGTCCTGCTAGAGACATAGGAAAGGTACGGAGCATAAGCTCCTGATCCTGGACTATGAGGTAGAAAGCATGTTTGAATGCTCGCAAATGTTGTTGAGGGTCTTCCCGACTATGAAATTTTGAAAATTTAGGAAGTTCCCATTGGGGAGGATAAGGCTTGAAAGCTACTGAGGGGTGAATGGGTTCATTACACACTTCTTCAAAGGAGTATGAAGGACGAGCCCCTTTTGTGGAGGCTTCCAAGTCTGTGATTTTCTTGAAGAGAATTTGAACCACGTCAGATTGAGTAGGAGGTACATTGGTATGTCTTACATAAGAAGTAAGTGGTGGATGTTGTTGAGGTGTCAATGGAGGATTCATCTGTTGATGGATAGGATGATAAGAGGAATAACCAGGTGTTCTGGGTGACACCGGGTGGGGTATTTGCTGTGAGGTGGCTTGCGTATAGGCAGGCTGTGAGATAATAAGTGATTGAGAAAATGAAGGTTGGATGACGGGTGGAGCCTGTGATTGGTGGACTCCTATGTTTGTTGATTGGATCGGGATAGATTGAGGAACATGGGTGTTGGTTGGATTGGACATGTTGGGGAACAAGACCTGAAAGGGGCCTTCTACTACCGGATTAGGTATTAAGGTGCTGATGTTAAAGGATGGGCGAAGGTCACAGTTGCTGGAATATCGGAAGAAAGACCCCCTAGAGGACGAGAAGCAGGAGCCAACTGACTATTCGGAGGGGGTTGGCTCATGAAGAGGTATTGACCTTGGGACACGATGGAGGGCATAGATGAATTAATAGCAATATGCGGGTGTGCAGACGCATTCATTATAGCCAGGGCAGAAGACTTCTCAGAAGTAGGTTGTGGAATACTCGAGGTAACTGCGGTGTTAGGAATAGGTAAGAATATTTGAGAACTAGTTGATATGGTAGGTGGAAGAGAAAAGGGAGGCATAGGGGCCTCGCTCTTCTCCATGACTCGAGGCAAGAGCGACGATGCAAACTGCTCTACAAAGGCTTGGGATGATCCACGAGGGTAATCATACACTTGTTGGATTGGTGGTCCTTGATCAGATATTTGAATAGATTTGTGTACTAGGTAGTCCATGAGGGCTATCGGATTGCGGTCGAGGAATGCCTGGAATTCAGGATCCCCGCGGGGAACATACTCTGAGCCAGATGATATTTCCGAAGGACTAGGGGAAGCTGGACGTGATGGGATTGCCTTGGCTTGATAGAAAGGATTATATGACCAGGATGGGGAACCAACTAACAGCGGTCCCGAGGAAGATTGGGGGGGTGCTGAAACCTCCACACTAGTGGTGATCTCAGAGGAAGAAGGAACCAGTTGAGCCATTCTTCTAGATTGTGACCGAGTGATAACCGTCATAAACACGCAGAAAAGAAGATTGACCTAACTAATGCACAGACAATTCAAGCAGCGCAAGTGATTATCTCCTTTAAATTTTGATGCTTTTAAGAAAAGAAAATGTTAGGGAAGGCTTTTTAGAACAGGAACTACTCAGATAGCCAAACTAAGGATGGTTTGGGTAATGTTTGGTGAGGAGTCCCGAAGGCACTTTAGTAAAATACCAGTACGTGGCTTGATATAGGGGCCTACCCCCGCACTTCACACACCGCTGCGATAAGTGAGTCGGGTGCTTTGCCAATATATACCAAAATCTTCCGTGAATTTATAGCGCGGCCTGAGTACCGCGTAGGCTCTTCCTCTTGGATATCACTTCCAAGTAGGCGAGGCCAGGGAAGGAATTTTGTTTAAATGCTTTATACCTAGTGATTTTGGCTTTGTGTGCAAGGGTGAAAAATAAAAATCAAATAGTGTCACTTCCGATTTTGATCAATTTTCTAGCCTAATTAAAACTAGATGAAAAACATGCAGCAGTGACAAAGGAAAAGTTCTTTTTAAGCACTTAAAAACGAAGTGTTTGATTTCGATGAAGACAAGTCAAACAGATTCTTTCCCAAATGTGATTAAGTTCTTTTTAAGCACCAAAAATTGAAGTGTTTGGATGTGATAGGCAACCGACAAAGAAATCCTAAAAAGGAGAAAACACCGTAAAAGAGGAATACCTGTAGATTTAGCTCTCCAAGGTGTGTGGACTTCAAAAAGCGCATTGTTGAGCTCTTCCCCTCGAACAATCCCACGAACAAGCAAAGTGCTCCGCAAGAAGAGGTTAAGCAAACACCAAAGAAAACCCAGAAAGATATATCCAGATAACGGTGAAACAGAAATCTCTATTTTTAAGGAACTAGAAAAATTTCGAAGATAACGATTTCGCCTAAAAAAAGCAAGATTGAAATGATGAAAAGAAATGCTCAAATAGGACTGATAGAAATCAGTGAAGAAAAGGAACAAAGTTCAAAACTAGGAAGGAAATGAACTTACCAATAAGGGACTTTGGTTGGGTCCCACCAGGCGTGCCAGAATGTAGATCAAGAATTTCGCGCTTGTTACCTGTCCAAGTTAATGCACCAAACTAAACACAAAAACCCTGAAAAACTCCAATAAAATCGATACCTGATGGATAAGATCTGAAGATGTAGACAAATGAGGAAGCCGATGTAGATAAGACGGGCGCACACAAGCAATTCGCACAATAGATCCATGTATCCTGCAAAACACCGATGCTTGACAGAAAAAGACCACTTTAAAAGATATTTAGGTGGACTGCCCGAGAAGCGGGTCCGGGAAGCGATAAGCTTCCTCGGCGGATGTCAGTCCACGTTTTCAATTAAGAAAAGAAGCATATATGATAAAAGATGTAAGTAAAAAGCTAGATCTTCTGATTGCAGTAATAAGACAGAATCTAAACAGCAGACAGAAAGCACAGAAAACAGGGAACTAAGAAATAATGCTGAATTTGTGTTACCTGTGTCCTTTTACCTGTCTGCAGGGAAATCGGTGTCGACTGGGTAGAATCGGCGTCGACTGATGTGGTTGGCGTCGATTGAGACTAATTGGTGTCGACTGGGTGAGATCAGCGTCGACTAAAGACAGATCGATCAATCAGGGACTGTGCGATAAGATTCAGGAATTAGAAGATGAATGTGGTCTGCTGGATGTGCCGAAGTTGGCGAGACACTGGAACAGAGTCACCAGATGATAGATGGTGGTGTGCAATGCTGATGTGACAGGGACAGAGTAACGGTGCTCCTCTCAGGGATTGATTCAGACAGGATCTGCCCTAATTTGATACAATTGATGCTAAGAAGATCTCTCTTTCTCGGAACCTATATCTCTCTCGCTCTCTGTTCATGTGTAAATGCTTCCTTTTTTCATCTGTTCACTTTTTCGCTCGTTCATGGTCTCTTTTTCGGTCCTTAGAACTGAGTTCTGGACTCGCTTTTATAATCGGCGCCGCTCCTAGAAAATCGGCGCCGACCATATGGGTCGGCGCCGATCGCGGAATAGACTTCCGAGATGGCCAAAATGAGCGATTTCAAGAAAGATAAGATTTATCCCGAATATGGGAAATATCCCGCTTAGGGAAGAGGAAAAATAGATGTGATACATAGATAGAATAAATTTGGGGTAGATAAGTGATTAAGATGCATGGGAAGAAGCGTAATCAAATATTTAATATTTAATCACTCATGGGTAAGATGTGATGGGGTGAATTAAATTTGGAATGAGTGATTAAATCACAAATTGGATAATATCCCAAGGGGATAGTTGGTGACGTAAAACGTGCCCCAGGTTACCTAAGCAAGTAAATGGATGAGGGGACACTAAATTGAGTAATCAATTTTAAGTGTCTACACTAGGGCCATGTCTAACTAGCCCCTTATCTTCTATATATGGGACACCTCTAGGTAGCCCCTCATCTTCTATTCTTGGACAACATCCTAGTAGCCCTTCTTCCTCTATACTGGGGACACATCCAAGTAGCCTTCCATATTTTTTTTATGGCTCACGTCCTATTATCCCATCTTATTCTATTCTTGGAACGTATCCTTTTCATCCATCACATTATTCTTCTACCACTAATTGTGGCAAGCCCACCGTTATTTCTTTCATCAATTCTAAATTTCCACATTATTCTCCCACTTCTTGGGATCAGACAAGTCACACATTAGCTTATAATAAATCTAGAAAATTTCTTTATCAAGATAAGATCAAAAATCCAAAGATCTCCAAAGCTCCCAACAACTCAAATGATTATTAAATTCAAAATCAAAAGTGATTCTATAATGCACACCAATGTACCCTTCAAGTATTGCACAAAGTGTAAAAACCTATGGATAGGGAACTCAATCTACCACATATGAAACCCATGTTTCAAAACAAATCAAAATCATTTGTTGAGTGTGAGATCACCACAATAATTGAGATCGGGGAAATATTACACTTGATAAGACAACGCGTTTAGTCTCTCTTATCAAAGAAATTGTGAACATCATTGTTGGATCCTATCACGTAGAGTGACATGATTGGTCCCAATATCCCAAAACATTGAAAACTTCTTTAAAATAATAAATTCAAAAATACAAAAAAATGAGAAAACATTACAAATAGAAAATCTAAGATACAAAGATCAAACATTACAATCAGGTATTGCATAAACATGGATGTTCTTTCTTCCCTTTTTTTCATATTCCTTTGTAAGTCATCCACCATTTTCATCCCTTCAATGTTATTGTGGTTACCCTATTCACATGCATTTTGTGACATTTATATCTATGGTATTTGTTTCACCCTATTCTTTTATCACCTTGGTAAATTAAGGAACGATTGACCTCTTAGAGATCATATCACAATTCTCAAATAATAAATTTATTGTGAAGAACTTTTGGACTTATTTTTTAGAAAGTAGCTAATGTCGTCATCACAATCACTTCGTCATCCTTCCATCAAGCCATTAGTGATTCTTAACCCCTTTTCAAACAAGAGAGCTGAAATAATTTTTTAGTAAACAAAGCAATAGAATTAAAATCAATTAATCACAAAGCAAAAGCTAAAAGAAAAAAAAGTTGATATATAACTCTCTTTTGGGGTATTTCCAATAATCTCTATCGAGGCTATGGACACCTAACTAGTAGTAGAGAAATATTTTGATTAGAATAAAATTAATCTCCATCGGGGATATGGACATCTGGCTAGTAGCGGAGTAATGTACGACTCTCCTTCCACCCTCCATTCACAAATCACCGTTTAAACAAAGTCATTCCTACACATTGGCTAGTGTCTTCAACTGCTGTCTATCAAATATTTCCTTCAAGTGGTAATTCATTTCCACGTGCACACATGAGATCTTGATGAGTAAATATGAATAGTATGTTACTAAGTGTTTTATTTTGGACCTTGTTCAAACTATTGCTTTAGTGCATGTCTTGTCTCATGATTTTTGCCTTGGGCTAATCACTTTTTCATCGACCACCTTATAAATATTTTCATAGCATCCTATGTTCTTCAGAAATCATTTAGAACGTTCATGTGAATAGGATGGCCTCTTTGCATGTTTTCAGACACTTTTGTCCCCTTTTAATAAGATAATTTTATACTTCCTTTCTATCATGTGTTTCTTGGCAAGCTTATGCTGGGGGCATCCTTTCTCCCTCATGATTGAACCTATTTTATATTGGCCTTAATCCCCCATCAACGCGTAAAGATTTTTCCTTTGAATACTCCCACCAAATTTCTGGGGCATTTCGCATCTTCACTTTCTTGTGCATACGCATGGCATTTTCCCCTTGTACATCCAATCTATCACTGGGAGAATCCACACTTATGTGTCTTCCTGTACATAGTTTTAGATAACTTTCAAAATAAAAAACAGTAAAAATCATCCTAAAAAATGTCACTCTTTAGTTCTCACCTTTTCTTATGCATGACTCGTGGATCATCTTGATCTACCTCCATTAACAAAGTTGGTTTTCTTACTATGTTTGTACTCTGGGGCACAATGAGTGTTTTGGTACATGTTCATAGGGCACTTCTTTTCATAGGAACCAAGTGTCCTCCGTTATTCCCCGTGTATGTATCCTTGCTTGGGGTAGCACATTTTATCCCTTGTCATTAATTTACACAAGTCAGAATCAAAGCTTGATAATATAAACATTACATTATGTTTGTCTTTTAGGTTAACTTGTTTACTTTCTCATATTGTATTGCATTATGTATGTTGTAGGGAGTTAGGCATATTTTAATTTCTCGTATTCCATTTACTTTTATATGTTGCATGGAGTTTGTGTTGTTAGCAATGGAAATTTGATCTTATATGGATTTTCAAGTCATATTACACTTTTGTTCATTCTTTTTAATAAGGACCAACGATGTCGATCATAAGCAAATTGATGAAATAAAGTTGGTTTTTACATCAACAATATGATAGCTATATCCATCTCTTTTGATATTAATTTTTCTTCCATAGCACTCTCCTTCTATCAACAGTTTTCTTCAAAAATAACTTGGGGCAATAGGGATCAATTCTTCTACTTCTTCTATTTTATTCTTTCATCTTTTCGATTGTCGATCGCTCTCTTTCATCACCCAATCAACACTTGAGGGGGAATCCTTCATTCTATTAATTTTTCTTCTATCTCTTTAAAAAAATTAATTGTTTTTACTTGTCTACTATCTTTGAAGTGGCTTCACTTATGCCACCCCAAAGAGGGGCAAGTGTAGACACCTAAAATCCACTTACGCATGCTTTTATTCTAAGATTGCACTAATTATCCTCTTTCTCATCATTTACTTAATAATTAGATTTTTTTCACTAAATATATAACATTCCTCTTCATATTTGTTAATTAATGACCGTTCATTAATTAAGTGTCCTTCTTATCATTAAGAATTCCGATTAACAACATTTCATTAATTAATATATGCTTCTACCTGGGTTAATTAATTATTATTAATTAATTACGCTCGCAACTCTAAATCAATAAATTATCATTTATTGGAACAAATTCCTCTCGTACATCCTGTAAATCATACTAATTTTCCTCTAATTAGCTTCTATAAGCTTACCTCTACCTATTAATTAATCACCTTTGATTAATTAAAACATCCCCCCCAACTGCCATGATTAACTAATGACAAATTAAACTCTTCTAAATCAATATTGACCTTTTTTAAAGAAAACTTATGCATTCCTAATCTTGTTTTATATTTATCCCACATTCAACAATTTACTAGCCTCGCCTCTTCAGGTAAGCTATATAAAGAACCCTCCTTCTTACCTTTTTTCTTGCACCATGCTTTGAATAGTGAAAACTATAAGCATTTTGATCTTGAGCCATTCTTCATTGAAGTAAATAACTTCTCCATCTTGTATCCATTCTACTCAAAATTGAAGTAGCATGGGAAGATCCAAAAATGGCCTTGTAGCCATGTTTTGGTGAGATATCCATCTCTTAAACCTTGAGATCAAGTAACCACTCCATTTTAATTGCTTAAAGTGATCTATTAATAGGTTCATTTGTTTAGAGTTAGCAATCATAGCAGAGTAAGAAATAACTTAGCATTTGATTTGAGATTGTTCATGCATTAAAGAAGTTGATTTCCTTAGAAGCTCTTATCTTGATGGTTCATTATAGTAGGTTTGCATTTATTACTTTAGAAGCTATGTAGGTGTTAGCCTTTTCTTAGCATGGATAAACTTCTATAATGAGCACATGAGCAAAGTTGACATTCCCATTTCAAGGTGGATCTCGATGAGGTCGACGTGGCCAATATCGGTGGATGGAAAAAAAAAATAGTCAATGAATATATGAAATGCAGTCAAAGATGATAAGTGGAAAAATTATATGTGACGTAAATCAAAGTCATAAAAGATGGAATGCATTCTTGAAGGCTAATACATGGTGACAAGTTTAATTAAGATGATAAATTTAAAATACTATTGACAGGCATTAGTTGAGATTATATCAAAAGCTTCATAATAATAAACTTATTCATATGGTGGGTACGAAGTAATTGTCGTATAAGAGGTTATGTTGGTACATAAAATAAAAGACATAGTACAATCATTGCTGACTTTATAGGGTAATATATTATGCATATGTAAGCTTATTAATCTTATGTACTAGCATTTATCACTATGTAAATTTTGGTATATATTCCTTTTTACTTCTTCCATATTTCAGTGGTTATTACGTTAGAATGTTAGTCAAGTGATTTGACATGATACTCTATTTTGGTATGTTAAGATGATGTATATGTTAGCATTGTAACAATAGTTAAGTGTGCATTCTAACCTTTCTGCATGTAAGGTTTCTTTGTAGATGAATTTTGTCAGTTAGTTGACATGTTAGTTCTGTTTGGGCAAAGTTAAGATGAGGTTCCTCTTGTGTATTACTGTCACTTATGATATGTATGCATTCTCTGGGTTTTACAAAGAATTGAGTTACTACATTGGAATTTTATCAGTTTACTTTGGCATACTGTTCTACATATGGGCATGATAAGATGATGTGCATGCCGTAATATTTTCATACAGGTTAAAAGAGATTCTAATGATCCTTTCCATGAGATTACCCTTGAAGGCCTTCTTGCCATTTTGATTGTATGATTTCTCATCATGGTTAAGTCCCATCATTTTTAGAAGGCATTTGTAAATACCTAATAGGTTGTATGCTTTCTAATTGCATGGTTTATGAGATTATTCAGTTGTAATGTGGTCTATACAAGTTGAATACCCATCCACATAAACAAGATCCATGAAATAAAAATTATAATAGGTGATCTGCCTAGACACACTAGTCCCTATATGCAGGTTAACAATGATGGTACATGCATCCCAGTTGATTGTTGATAGGCATCCTAGAGTCATACATGTACCTTGAATCCATATGTCTCAGCTGAGGGTTCTATGGGACGATTGTAGAAGGAGATGTTTTTAAAACCCCTTATATCCTCTTCTGATGAGTTGTTTATTAGATGTATTATTGAAAACATTTTGATCATACAAACTAATGTATGCTTTCTAGAATGAGGGCCAACTTAATTAAAATATTTTGATTGGAAGCATTTTTCCATGTAAAATTTGTATTCTTTCTTATTAGGTGTTCCTTGTAGACATTATGTGTGTTCTTATTGACCATATTATTCTAAGTACTTGGTATGCTTTCTCTTATGGGCATAAAAGACTCACATGTCAGAACCATGTCACAAAGTTGTTTGTTATGTTTTTGGCATAAAGATTCATGTACTCATGGATTATTTATTTTCTTGTTGGAATTATTCCTCTCACTTTGGGAAAGCACAACCATATAATTCCCCTCCTGGAATTCACACCAAATTTCCTTGGCATGTTTCATGGGTATGACACGTACATTTATTATGATATGCATCTAGTGTATATGGATTTTACTAGTGATAATGACAGTTTTATGCATTATCTGTATGTCAATATAAAGGCTTCTTCCTTAAATGAAAACCCATCCTTGATTACTGACATACATTCAATAAATACATAATTATGGAGAACAAAATGAAAAATATCAACGAATTGACTTGAAAAATGAGATGCTATGACATGACCTAATTGTTAAATATGACTTAATCTATGGGAAGATGCCTTCACCAAATTAATACAACCCTTAGCAAAAGGCTCAATTTTTATGGAAACAAACTTGAAGTAAAATGGTTAAAGGCAGCTAGCTTAAGAATAGATATTTTAAGGCTAAGGAAAATATTCCTAAACAAAGTGGATACTACAATGGTTATTAACGATCATGAACTAATAACAAATGTATGAGTCTCCCTTACCGATGGGATGCTAGGTGGAGTGGTTCTTGATGAAATCGTTGTCATTCAGCTCCACCTAGGTTCATATATCCAATGTAGGCACAACTCTTTCCATTTCGGAGTGGTAACTGTCCGAGGTGGTGGTAACTAGCTAGGCCAGATCTTTAGACAAAGGAAAGGATTCTGGTTCTAAAAGGTATTTGACCTGATGGTAAGATAGTGTGTAGTCAAGTGTGTTATATTCTGGTTCATGCTAATAAATTGATACTTGAAGTATTGCTAATATAATTAGTTGATATGTACTCTAAGGTTCATGAGGCTCTTTGACGGTGCATGTAAAGCGTTTTTAGTATCTAAAAACACATTGGATATCCCCTAAATAAATGTAATTTGAATTAAAATATGAAATATTATTACTTTCTAATTTCATGCAGAGCATGACATGAAGTGGTCTTCAGCAACATGCAACTTGTTTATAGGAGTGAACATCGGTTTTTGGCTGATTTTTACGTGGAATAAGTGAGAGCTTGGAAAAAATTACATGGACCTCGGTATCCGAGGATCTATGGAATATTGAATTAGCACACTTTCTATGCTGTCACTTCCTAAGGACTCTAGTAAGATTTTGTAAAAGACAATGGGAAAATTTAAGGAATATAATCTACAATATCGAGCAACCACCAGTGGCAGTAGACACCTCTATTCCAATATGTTCCTCTACATCTACAATTCATATGAACTATCTGAGTACGAAGACAATATTCACTAATAATAATAATAATAGGATTATTTACAATCCAAGATGTTGTGGGGCGACCTATTTATTGCATTCTACAAGTGAGCTTATAGCATATGGGACTACCTCGCACAAACACATGTGGGAGGTAAATAAATTTGCTACAAATGAGGCGTTACAGTCAGCCCTACCCCCTGCAGGATTTGAACTTGTGACCTCTAATTCAAGAGCACATGTTCTTCACCATTAGGCCAACTCAAGTGTATACTTTATATCATCCACTAATTGTAGGAGGTGTAGTGACCTTGTATTTCACATCGACCAACTAGGAAAGTCAGGACACTAGACGTGACATTGGCCTTCAAATATTCTCAAATACAGCTCATAGGCTAGAGTCAAGCATGCACAACTTCCAACAATGTTCCAATTGTGGCTTTAACCACCCAACCACATGCTTACTATTTATTACTGATGTAGAGGCTATTCTTCCAAGTGTAAATAAGCATGAAGACTAAGGCTTTCTGAAATCATGACAAGGTACATAAATTTGATAAGATGTTGTGAAGGTCAGATGTCAACATCAAAAAGAATCCTTACCCTCCAAGTTTTGAGTATGTCTGTTACCTTCACATAAGAGTTCCACTACCTATTGTTAACTTGGATTACTCATGGTCATTGTATTTATCCACGTAGATATTTTACAGTAGGATCAAATGATTTAACGACTCACCACTGCCGTCGGGTCTTGACTTCCCTAGGCATCATGAGGCATCTAATCTATTGGGTAGAAGTTGTGTACTAATCGCATGTGGGTCCCATGCTTCATTGACTTCGTCTGACTCTCTCTCACTACCTTCTAAAAAATCCATTAAACCCTAATTGTAAAATGGACATTTTTAACTTTCTATCCATCATTATGGAGTCACCTAGAGTTATGAGTAGAGGACCCTCTGTCACAAGTGGTCACTTTGTTTTGGTTTTACCTCTTAGATTAGTAAAGGATCTATTTTTACCTTCTTACAACATGTTTCTTGTGTAATATTGTGTTTTTAGGCTGTTTTTGTTTCTTGTGATACTATTTTATCCCTAATTTGTAGTTTAATGTCCATGCCTTTATGTAATTATATGTTAATTTATAGGTCATAGATAATTTTTAATAGAGTGTGTGCATGATCTATTTGTGGATCTTACCAAATTTCCCTTCTAGAGCCATGTGTTCCCTTCTTTATATGTCATAGCTTCAAACAATTCTCTGAAATAATTTTACATTGGCATACCAATTTGTAAGTTATGTATGGTGTATATGGTTATTGTGGTCTATTTGTGTGGTAAAAACAAGTCTGGATATCCTCAAACTTTTTGATGTATCACCCCCTTTTTAATTTTAAATATTTACTTATCCCTTTTCCAGTTAATGCAGTATATTAGAAGCTAGTTTTAGGTGTTACACTAGAGGAACCATACCTCTCTTGAGAATCAATCCAATTGTAGGCCCCCTCCCCACAGCCTAGTAGTGTTTCAATTTTTTTAGTTTGAAGGGGAGTCATCACACTACTCCCCAAAGGGTGCATTCCTTTGTGAAAATCATTTCTGTCACACCAAGTGGGACCAACAAAATAATTTTCTAAAGATTTGATGTTGTTATTGGTGAGTATCAGTGTTTGAGACACATTTATTCAGCATTTGGCAATTCCACTGATCCAAAAGACACATTTTCTCAGTTTCAAGCCATTTCCTCCATTCTTTTTTCCATTTATGAGGTTTTACAATCATGACTTCTTTTTCCTAATGGGTTTCTTAGTTCCATGAGTAGTTATAGGAGAACTCCACCTTTTTTTTCCAAAACCATCCTCTAGATTAGTATTATAAGCACTATCACAATGAGTATACCCATGATCCAAGCCTTACTAATGCATATGGTTTTCCTATGAATCATGGTGATTTTGGGAACATGAATACATGTATTATGGAGGCAATTTCATACCTAATGATGATTTTCTAATGTAGGTACAACTGATAGAGGTAAAAATGGTATAGATAAAGGCAACATACTCCATCGAAATAGCCAAGCTTGGTATCATGGCTCCCTATCCCTAGGATGGTCCCATGCTAAACTGGGATACCCCTCAGTAGACACTAGACTTTATATCTGGATTGTTACATAGATATTAGAATGGAATGAATCAATGGAATCTTACCAATATAGTTGTAATAAACCTTGTCAATCGGTTAATTCATCACTATCATCATATAGTGATCATATTTATACTTCTCAACCTACACAACGTAATACAACATTTCATGTCCTTAGATTTTAGACAACTTCCCTTAACATCTGTTATCCTTCATAAGAAAATTGTATATCTCCTCCATCATGTAAATCTATGTAAAATCACTAAAAATCCCCAACCCCCCTCTCATATTTCCAAATCCATTTTTGGATGAACTTATTGAGCAACAACACTTAGAGGAGTAGTTTGAGGAATAGTCAAGTAAAATAAATTATATTTAAAGTTCTAAGGATTGGGGGTAATATCTTATAAATAGTCAACCAAATACATCTAAATAATTTTAGGTATGTTCTATTATTACTAATAAATAATTATCTATTGAAAATTGGACTAACTCTAAGGGTATGGTTGAAGAAGGGGCCCTATTTTAGGTATAACTACCTACCATTTTTTGTAAACAAATCAAAAAAGGAGGATGGTTTGACTCAACTATAAAAAGAGGAATTTCAAGTTGATAATCAGTTTCAAAAGGAAGAATTGCATCCCATGAAAAATAATACAGTTGTCTTGGATAAGTATGATCACAAAGAAAAGTTTAGATAAGTTTTTTAAATATATCTTGAATTACAAAGTAGGTAGCATGTTTTGGAAGATAATATAAGTGTTTTAAATGATCAAAGAAAAAATATAAATCCTTCATCAACTCTGTGTGAAAGATAAATTCATATGTAACCCTTTACTAATATCTCATGTTCTTCTCACATTAGTTTTACTATAAGAAAATTTTTTATCACAATTTTTGATTTGTATAATTCTAATTTAGAAAATGAGAATGTGCTAACCATGTAAGAAGAGATATCCATAAATAAGAAATAAAAAATCAGATCTATATGAAGATCAGTTTGATATTAACGCTGAAGAAGGGTTATCTGAAAATAGACTAAATTAGTTAGATCTACATGTTGTTGAGGGTAACAAGTCTGAGTTACCATATTTTTTTCTTAAGAACGAAGTTAAGAATTAGTCCTAAAGTATGGAACTTTAGTTTTTTGCAAAATAATAATTAAAACATAGTTCAAATCAGATTGAAAAAAATTATACATAAGAGGAAATGAGAAAAGAAATTGAAATCCAGATGGAGTTTTACTCAAGCATGAACAAAGAAGAAACAATTTTTTTATCTAACTTAGAAGATTTGGATGATGAGGAATATCCAAATGAACATGTAAATATTCCAACCCCATTATCTCTCTTCCTTGACAAGAATATCTTGTTACTAAAATTTCTTTCGGGCGTGAGAAAAATCCAAATGAGGACCCAAGTACAGAAATAATTTTTTTTTCAAAGAAAAAATAAGAACATGATTAAGATCAGCTTGCATGCACCCAATATGGAGTGGAAAAAGTATTCAAATAATTCATTAATGATGCTAAGTTTGAAAAGACTGACAGAACTATAGAAATCAGTCCATTAGCCTTGCAAGTTGTTCATCCAATCATATATTTGGCTAACCTAGATCATCAAATAGTTTTTTCATTAGATGTGCTTACTTCAGAACATGAGGAAAAGTGTCAAGTTGTCAAAAATCAACCCCAACATCTCCAAATACAAATAAGAGATCCTTTATAGGTGGTTGTTCTTTTGTTAGCCAATATTATGAGTAAATCAGAGGTGTAGACTATGTTTACATCTTCACCATGTCATCTAGATGAAAAACTAGTCTCATGTCCCCACTTAGTGAGAAAAGGAAGTTATTTATCTAAACTAGTATTTGGTTTTGTTTAACTTCCCTTTCTCTTTGTTTAGATTAGGATTAGTTAAGGTTTATTTCTTATAAAATAAATTCATGAGCACACTTTGC
Organism: Taxus chinensis; assembly: GCA_019776745.2. NCBI lineage: Eukaryota > Viridiplantae > Streptophyta > Pinopsida > Cupressales > Taxaceae > Taxus > Taxus chinensis. The sequence goes on from CM034150.1 coordinate 711,454,217, forward strand.
ATACTTCTGATTGGATCATGTATGATTTACCAATTTTTATAGTTTTTCCTTCCTTTGTTGTTGTTATTGGAGATTCCCTCTTTTTGATGTGTAAATTATAATTGTTTAAGTATCCTTACCTAATACTTATGGTGATCATTCAAATAAGTTCTTGGATGCACAAGTGTTGGCTACTTTCACTTTTTTCAAAGAGAAGGGAATCTTGATATCAGAAATTTCAAAGTGTATACTTGACTCCATACCCAATAGATCCTTCAAGGCAACTAGTATTTACGTCTAGCAAGTAGATGACCCTTGGAGGTCAGCACATTACTATCCAAAACCATCCCCAACTAGTTTGGTATTTTGACAAGTCATGATGTTATCATGGATCCATGTAATTTCAAAATTTTGCAACTTATGGGGAAATTTTAGTGTTTTGGGCATTGACCACCCTCTTATTAAGCTTCATTTGCTAAGGAGTTAGTCAAATTTATTAAAATTGGGCAAAATCAGTTTTTTGAGGAATAGGTGGAATTGTTCGTCTTTTCCACATATTCCTCGCACCTCTACCTTGGTCTCTTTGAAAAGGAAATTGGCTAAGTTGGACACTTTTCCCAAACAAAGGGAGTATTTTTAGCTTTCCATGAGTTCTGTAAACCACCATAAACACAACAAAAGAGCAAAATATGGAAAAGTTGGTTAAGTTGACCACATATGGAACACATGGAACTATTCCCTTGTTTTATTTATTCCATGACTAGCCATAAGTGTTGATAACAAAGAGAAGGTGCAATGATTGGTTATGTTGGCTCCGTAAATCACAGAATGAATTGTTCACTCATTCCTCCATTTCTCTTGTTCATTGAAAGGACTGAAAAAGCATGCACTTCCCATAAATGTTCCAATTTATTGTTTTCAAACAATTTTCTATTTTGATCATGTAGAGGCTAAAAATGGAAGGATTAGACATGAAGAGTCTCATTAATCATGCACATTAGGCTAAGATTAGTAGGATCATGCAAGAGAGAACCAATTTCTATTTCTGAGCATGTAAATTCATCCCTGAGCATGGACTTTCCTATTTTTAGCATGAATTACTCATTCCTTTCACAAATATACTCCTTTCAATAAGAATCAACTATTTATGGATTAGGAGGGAAGCTTGGACAGGTAACATTCCTATTTTTTTCTATTTTAGACTTATTAGAATTACATGTCTATTTTTTTCCTCTTCTTCTCTCTCTCTCAATTCTTTATAAAAAAATCCATGGAATTTAATGTAAAATATATCTCTTCACTTTTTATCCATAATTTTGGAGTTATTTAGAGTTCTTAGTGGAAGAGCAGGGGTCGTGAGTGATCTTTTGCATTTATTTCATCTCTTAGATCAATAAAGGAGCTATTTCTACCTTCTTATAGCTTGTTTATTGTGAAATATTATGTTTTAAAGTGGATTTTATCTCAAGATATTGTTTTATCCCTTATTTAAAGTTTAATTTCCATGCCTTTATGTAGTTATATGTTAATTTATAGGTCATATATTGTGTTTGATAGAGTGTCTGTAGGATTTAGTTATGGATATTACCAAATTACCCTTTTGGAGAAATTTTTTTTTCCCTTATTTATTTTTTCGTAGCTTTAAATCCTTCTTTGAAACACTTATGCATTAACATACCCATTTGTAAGTTGTGTAGGGTGTATATGGTTCCTATGGTATATCTGTGTGGTTCAAAAAAGTCTAGAGATCCTTAAACTTTCTGGTGTATCACCCTCTTTTTTTATTTTTAATCTTTTCTTCTCCCTTTTCCAATTCATGCAGTAGAGTAGAAGTTATTTTTAGGTGTTTCAATAGGGTAACCATCCCTCTCTAAAGACTCACTCAAACTTTAGGTCATTACACCACTCCCAAAAGTGTGCATTCCTTCGTGACAACAATAGGATTGTGAATTTTCATGCCATGGACTCACATGCTCTACTCTATAACTCATTAGCACCCCAAATGGATCTCTCCTTTTACTATGGATTTTTTCATTTCTAAAATTCCTATTTATCAAGGTAGCATAGATCTACTACATCTTGGTTCCTTACATACAACATGCATAGATTATGCCTACATTGATAATCTCCTTATTAATTTATTATTTCATGGTATCAAATATTATGACCTATAATGGTATTAAGAATCATATTTTAAATCTCTCAAGGAGTTGAATCCCTTAGATGATAAATTCATAACATACTTCTAAATCAATTTTGATGATAAAATATATTACTCTTAAATTTTAAATCTTAAGCAAGAGTCTAATGAGCCTAATAGTTCTTACATTTTACATAACAAGATGGAACTTAATAAGATGAAAAATCCACTTATGGATAATGAGATCTAATATCAATTTACATATATTTTAATTGATCCCTTGAATTTTTTTTTTTTCAAACTTTCAATCCTTCATTAAGTCATTTCATATCCTTAAGGATAAAATAGTGAATATTCTAGTTATGAACATTATTAAACATGAAATTAATAAAATGTTCCTCATACTAAGTTTTAAGTTAAATAAGGTCTTAAAGCTAAATATAACAACAAAAAATGAAGCAAAAGTAATTTTCAATGTTGTATCTCAACTAACTAATCTTCAATAAAAATTTCCTCATATGCATCAATTTACACAACTACCTACATTAGGGTATGTTATACTTACATGTATGTACTTAAGTGTAACTTCATGTCTAGTCCTCTTACAAGGGAGGTTGATGTGAGAAATCCTTGATCTATATTGTGAATATTAATGATGTATCATTCATTCTACAAATCAATGCTACAAGCTCAAGCATGTCATTCAAGACCTCATTGATAATCACACTATCGAATTTAAAACTGATTTAGAGAGGGTGTTCTTGAATATCTCACTCAAAGTAATTGGAAACAAAGAAAATAATTCACCAAAATCTCCTATGTTCCAAATGATCTCAAGAACAATTTTTCTTGTTTTACTAAATTGTCCAATTGTAAAAGACTCCAAATTTGTTTTGTGAAAACATACTAATCTCCTAAAGGTGTTATTTAACCCTTTAAAGGTTATAAGTTTGATTAATTAACTTTACCAAGCAGTCTTGTTGATTAGCAATCATTTCTTAGACCAATTAGGCCTTTGTCAGCACACTGTCAGGGTTATCTATTCATACAAACACCTTCAAAACCAGTTATTAGGATTTTGTATCACCCATTTTCATTTACTAGTTATGCTAGAGGATTCAAGGTTCCAAATTCTACACAAAGAGGTATTCCTTTATAATGCTCTATTCTATTTAACCCTTCCATGATTGTGTCTCAAAACTATCACAAATTTATCCATAACCCAAAAAGGAATAGACCTAGTTATTTTTGAATACTCTTCACAACCCTACGGCAGAAATTTGTTCCACTTTTCAAGAATTTGGGTCTATTAATTTTTTATTTTGGCAAATTTTCTTCCATGAAACCCTATTTGCAAGGTTCAACAAACTGTAGATTCTCGAGAGGTAATTTTTAGAAGTTTCTTACTCATTTTGCAACCTTTTTTGAATCTATGATTTTTACAATGATGATCACACCTTATAAAATATATCCAATCACTTAGCTCTCTGTAAACGACCTCCACAAATCATCTTCAACACGAGTTGACAATGTTTGTATCTTTAAATGTCATGTTTCAAAATGAGGGAGAACTATAAGGATTAATTGATGTTATAGACATTTGTTATTGACCAAGAAGACTAATTTGAACAACACCAACAATAAAAAACCTTTCAAGATTGATTTCTTCACTTGCTCAAGGATTTAACTCAGCACATAAAGGTTCTAACCTTGTCTAGTTCATCTAAAATCAAATAAAAATAATCCAATGCCTCTATTAGACAATCCCTTCACACCGTATGTAACAAAAATTTGTATAGCAACATTAACACATAATTATATTTGAGTAAAAGGATGGATTAAGTCATATTCTTCTCAAAATATGCACATACAACCTAGAATTCACTATAGCATACAACCAGAAACACCATAACAATATTTTTTCCAACTTTTTGAAGTCTTATACTCTATTGAATTTGAATCAATTATGTGTAAAATAGTTACATGGTGATATATTTCCTTGAAGTTAAGTTTTCACCGAACCTAGTGATCAATTCTTATCAAAACACATACATTGTTTACCCCAAATTACATACATTTTTGATGAGCCTTTTCCAAAGGCTAGAAAACTCCAAAATGATGCTCACTAAACCAATATTGACCCATTACGTCCCTAAGAGGGATATTTTAACACAATTATAATTAAATTTAGCCCAAGGAACAAAAAATTTACCAAGAGAGATGTCAAAAGTGCTTATAATTTGAATTTTCATTTTTGGAGGGAAAGTTGAAAATTCAAATGTTAGCAAACCTAGAACTAAGAATAACATACCAAATGAAGTAAAAGGGCCTATTAAACATTCCTAAACACTCCGAGTCTATAAAAAACTAAAATAACTTACAAACCAAACTTTCCAAAAGTGGAGAAGATGCTCCTACATAAAAAATGAATAAAGAGGATTATAGACCACCAATCAATGATAGTTCAAATATTAAAATATTCAATGATCCATTACCTCAACATTAAAAAAAGGATGTTGATTCTAAGGCTCATTATGCATATAACAGATGTCATCTTCTTTCTTATGGTAATCCATTAGATTCTCTTATTAGAACTATCACTACTAGTCCACCTCCATGACTTACTATCAAATTTAATGAGCATAAAATAATGGATATTTTTTCAAGACAATGGTATTATATAATCAATCATATTTTGATAATCAACTTATCCAAAATGTTATAATTTATAATTATTGTTGTGATAATCTATGCATTATGGCATTGCTTCATTCTTTTAAATACAAATAAAATATTAACAACCTAATTCTCACAACGTTACTAGATTGATTAGACATATACAATTACCCATTCATGTGGGTACAAATAGTATATCTACACCTTTTTGGTTCTACGAAACATTTGTACATGTGGCATGTTAGGAGGATTCCCTTAGATTCATAAGATCCATGTTATGACTTTACTGTGCATAATTAGGTTAAATAAATCTATTGTAATGTGTTCAAAATTCAAAGCATCCCATACATGTCTCATTTACTACTTATCTCTAATAATTTTGATTCTAATCCCTCCATGAAAATTGATAAACAACATATACTCACCCTATATATTTTAACACTTCATAATCAGGTGATTAGAACATTTAACTTACTGCCTCTTTAATATACACTCCAAAATTAACATCTTTAAAACTTAAGTAAAAGTATTCTCTAAAATATTGCGATAACATCAACCTATTATACAACCAATTCTTAAAGTTAATAATCTCTTATTTTATATAGTACCTCATTGATGCATCTACTTCCTCTATTATTTAATTATACACATTTACTCATATCATGACTTATAATTGTTATGACATGTGATGGAATTCCTAGTTATCATTAGAAATCAAATAAAGTTCATGTTTCTCCTTATTTGTATGACCGTTTCATTAAATATCACACATGAAAATAAACTCAATACTAAAAAATACAAAATACAAAAAATCCTAAAAATGTACAAAATACATAAACATTCAAATTCAAAACATATAAAAGTAGGACTTAAGAATAACTTATGTTACCAATTTATATGTACAAATATTTTTCATCACATGATTTAATATATATAATATTATAATATCTACGTACATATGTGTTTAATAAGGTATTATAGCACAATCTATAATTTACAGGACTCTATATGATTTTAAATGTTGGAAATTTCATTTATCATAGTATTTATGTATATCTAGGGGCATGTTTCCACATGATCAAGTTTTTTTGTTCTATTTATTACATGGCTCTCTCTATTTCTACTTCACCCACCATAATTTTTTTATATTATACAATTTTATATATGTTATTATAGGGATTTTTTGGACTAACACATCGACTATATATGATTCGTTTATATTGTTTTATGTGTATATTAGATATATCCTATATCTTATTTATACATTGTATTTGTTATTGTTTTATGTGCATAACCCTTGTTATTTTGTATGTTTATATGATACTTTGGTGTCCCTTATTTGGCTTTAACAACCTTTTCTTATTCCTAAGTTAGCCTTTTATGTGTTTGTGATATATATTTTTCCTTCTATGTGGCCATTCAATGTGATGCTATGCAGAACTCTTTGTGTAATATTTTATTCTTGTATGATTATGTGATTTATATGGTGTATTCTCTATTTTGACCGTTTCTACACTTTTCTTATCTGTAACCACATTATATATGTTCCAGCGAGGATTATATAATATATATAAAATGGACAAATTTTTATTATTTTGATCCAAATTATATACAATCTATATTGCTTTCTTTATAAGAGGGGGCATTAAGTGGGGTGATCAAATTTAAATAGCAATGCAAAAAATTATTCACAAAAAAGGTTACATAGGAAAACAAGGACATGTTATATGAACAAATCAAAATTTATACATAGGAACTAGAGAATTTTCTATATAGGTAATGTATCATTCAATTTTTATATTGGTTTTTTCCATGTAAATTTCAAAAGTCAAAAATACCAAATTAAAAAAAATCAAATTTTATAATTCTTTAAGAGGGAAATCACTTAGCAAAATACAAATTACACAACATATTAACTACATTTCATCATAAATGTAGGATAAACATTACATCTATTACATATTCACTACATTTTATTGTAAAATGTAGATTCAAGATTACTATAAACTTATAAAATACATATTTATAAATTTACATATTTTTAAATCTATTTCAAAAGGATAAAGAAATTAAAGATTTAAAAACCTAGATATTTCTACAATAGTATGGTTTGCAAAAGGCATGTTGGGGTCTAGAGATAATTGATGTCCTACAACATTAATTTTTTTATGCCAAATTGGTTCCACATTTTGTTTATTTTTGGAATTATTTTGCCCTAAGACTCTTCATTTACTTATATTATTACTCATCTAGTTGTATAGTTGTGGGTTTTATATCCCCCAAATCTCTATTGACATTTACATTTAGGAAATTTACACCCCAACCTACTTATAATTGGATTTGATCATCCCTAATTATTCATTGGTTTTAAAAATATCCCTCTCAACATGTTTTGAAAATGGGACATGGTCTTCAACATATGTAGTGCAATGTTGGTTATATAGACATAGGTGTATTCCTTATTTTCTCCTCTCGGTTATTACACATTTCATATTAAATTTTAGTATTGTTGTATGTTAATGTTCTATTTATCATATGGATATTGAATACACTATTGTGTTGTAGATTATACTCTTGGGAGAGTCCCACATCAACTTAAACAATCAAGAAATTGAGAAAAGACATGGTGTGTTTATATACTCAAGTATGTTTTTTCTATAAGATATTAAATTTCATGTATTATCCTCAATGGAGTAAAATGTAGATACCTAAATTTTTTATTCAGGTTCTTACTAATATCGATTTATATTATATCCATTTATTACAACTTACAAACTCAAATAGATATTGAAAATACTATCTTAGTCCCTCCTAAGGCTTGCAAATACTTCCTTTTCTCTTATATGTGATGAAAAAGTTACAAATCTATGGAGTGAGGCTAAAGAACCTCGAAACCTTAAATTGACTCGACCATGTACCATGAGATAAGAGCTAAACAAGAGTTAATCCTATACATGCATCATAACTTTGACAAAAACATCAAAACCTAGCATATATACTACTCTCTACTCTTTAGATTACTTAATTAAGCAATTGAACCTAAAAATATCAACTTAGCAATCAAAGGTGTGATTAGTTGTTTATGGTTTTCAAGATTTCAAGAATGGAGTCTCACCATTAATGGATTCAAGGAAAATGGTTCTCTCCATATAACTTAAACTTGGATTATGGATGAAAATGGAGGCTTATTATCTCAACAATGGAGGAAGTCAAGCTTTAGATCAAATTTCTAATTCTCTTAAATCTAATACAAATGAGATCCAATATTTCTTAGGATTGTTTTGGTTTTTGTGTTATGTAAAGTTGTGTAAAAAAGGTGTGTTTTTGAATGGGAAGGCTTAGCCTTGTATTTATAGTTTTCCAAATGGAAGAGTTTGAACTTTGGGTGCATGTGGGACTAAAGTCTAAAAATCACTTTAGGATTAGGAGCTAAGAAAACATGCTTTAGGCTTAGTTAAGCTAGGTTTAGTCTAGTTAAACTCAATTAGCAAGTGATTAGAGGCTCATTGATAATTAGGAGGGGTTTGGTTAATCAATTATGACTGATACATAGCCTAGGAAGCCAATAGAAGTGATCTAGAGAGAACTAGGGAGGTTCTAAATGGTTGAAAGGAGGAATGATTGGCTAATAAGAGAGATATTATCCCAATTAGATGATTATAGGAGGAATAAAACCAAGAAGGTGTTATAAATGGGAATCCGAGAATGGAGCAAAGAATGGGTAATTAACGAAGTGGTATATATCATTAATGTACTAGGTGTAAGCATATTTTTGGTGTCTACATTTTCCACTCTTTGGGGTGGCGTAAGTGAAGTCACTTCAAAGAAATTATAAATGCATAAACAAGTAGAAATTTTTGAATGGATAGAATAAAAAAGAGTATAATGAAGTATGCCCCCTCAATTTTTGATGGGGTGATGGAAGAACTCGATCGAAGATCGAAAAGATGATGGAAATAGAATAGTGTGAAGAAAAGAAAGGGGCTGTAAAAGAAAAGGAGTATGAGGAAGGGGGAATGAGCTAACATCCATCCACTACCTTTTAAAAAACTTTATTTTTGATCATATTGCTAATGATCTTTATCATTGGTCCTTATTTAAAAGAATGAACAAAATTGTAGTATAACATGAAAAGCCATATATGAAAAAATGTCCATTTCTAAAAACACCAACTCCATGCAAAATATAAAATGTAATGCAATACGAGAAATTAAAATATGCCTAACTCCATGCAACATACAAAATGTAATGCAATACGAGAAAGTAAACAAGAAAACCTAATAGAGAAAAAAGTACCATGTTTTTTTTTATCAAGCTTCAGTTGTAACCTATGCCAATTAATGACAAGTGTTAATGACGGTGCCCCAAGAAAGGATACATGCGAGGGAAATAATGGAGGACACTTGGGTCCAATTAAAAAGCAATGTGCACAATGAAACAATACCAGACAACTTGACTTCCCCAGGGTAAGTAAGATAGCCTATCTTTTGTTGATGGAGGTAGATCAAGATGATCAGTGAGATGCGCACATGAACAAGTGAGAACTAAAGAGAAATGTTTTGTAGGATGATTTATATTGTTTTTTATTTTTCTTGAAACATATTTGAATGATTTTTTTTTTTCAAAGAGTTTTTCCCCATTAAAGTTTTTCTGAAACTATTTACTGGAAGACGAGGAAATGTGGATGTTCCGAGCAATAAATGGGATGTAATAGGGTAGAAGGCCACATGCGTACAAGAAACCTTAAGATGTAAAAATGACCCAGCAATTAAGTGGGAGTATTCAAAGGAAAAATCTTCAGAATGCATCATGAAGCAGGACCCAAGAGCCATGTTTATGGGATAGCTTTCGAACCATGAGCTTGATAAAACAAACTATGAAGTGCGAGGAAGAAAGGGTTAGAAGAAACTCATGAAAAAGTAACCAAGTATGGCCTACTTAGAACATGGTTAGTCAAAGGAAGGAGAAGCTTATTTTACTATGAATTAATGAGACAAGGTGATTCAGACAAAACTTGATGCAAGCTGGCTTGGTGATTTATAGAGGTCATGATGTTCTGAATGAAGTAGCTAGCCAATTTTTAGGAATTTCTATATGAATATGTCAGCTTTCACATTCCTTTCCATGAATGAGCTGATTAATAATGAAAATGATCATGAGATCAGACTGAGCTAATGTAAGAGCTTGAATGATGCTAATGGATCAATAATGACCTCTTGATAGGCGTAGACTAATTCTATGATACTGATAACCAATCCTCGGGGTGTAGTGCACATGGAAAAATTCCCCATTCTTGAAACAAGATCACATTTTATAAGACATCAAAATATGAAGACCCAAGCCACTTGTGTCTAAATTTCATTGATTTTGATAGGTGTTTTTGGGAATGGAGACCCATGGAAGTCATTAGTAACGAGAGCCTTGTAGTCCGCTCAAAAATGCCGTCTATAGCCTTGATGATAGATGTATTTTATTCTAATCCAAAACATTTCCTACTTCAAGCGTAATCATATAGCTGCTGGATCAAGATGTGGGGAAATACCCCAAGAGAGATTCTGTCATCAATTTGCTTCTTGCTCCTAGAATTCCTTAGCCATTGAGATACAAAGTTGGGGATTTTGACTTCAAAGTTCTTTCTGAAAACATTTGAATGCACCAAATACCAACGAAAAGGGGGTTCATTGAGGAAATCCACATGGCTTGGCCATGACTGGAGGTGAGGAATACAGGCCCAGATGACATTGGAAAAATGGTTAACAAAATGTCCAAATCTCATTCATTCTCATGGGACAAGTCTTAAGGATAATAGATGTTGAATGTCTATAGAAACTTAGGAGGAAATGAGCTCATCTTGTCCATTAACCATGAGCTTAATGAGAAGTTCATAGGTGAATTATTTTTATTTTTTCACCAATGAGATATACCTCATCATTTTTAAAGGATGTGCCAATCTGAGATAATGACTTGATATCCCTAATAGCTTATGAAATGATTTAGTTAGGAAGACTTTGTAATTAGCAATAACAGGCACGGGGAAGAAAGCATGGCTTCTACCAACTTGTGTACTTGTACTATGTAGCCATGATTATGAATGTTATGATCTATTGTGAGCCTTAGATTTTTAATGCATTCCCTCTCATTTGCCAGGTATGTTTGAAAAGGTCCAAGGTGATTGTAATTAGGTTTTGCAGTCTATGCTGGTTGTGGATCTTAAGGTGAGAACATACAGAGTCATTTGACGTGGTAAGATCCAACATAAAATCTAACGCATGCAACTTCCTAGCATATGGGAGCTAGAAGTAGTTTGTTTATCAAGAGTCAATGTTATCCTCGGAACAAGTTTTTAATGGTTGAGAGGATGCCGAAGTCCAACTCAAATGACTAAGACTTTCCTGATTGCAAGGATGTGTTTATATAGGATATCTCAGGAGATTCAATGATTCATAGGTTTGTGCATCTTTGTGCCAACATTCCATGGTTACGGGTTCTATGACTCTTGAAGTGCTTGACTTTTTAGGACCTTAAATGATTTGACATTGGCAGGATTCTTTATGGAGCATCTAATATGTTTTGCTACAGAGCATGGGGTCAAAGCTTCTAGAACCCTATATGGGTCCACTATGAAATTAATGATGTGACTTGTGGGATCCGAGAAGGAGAACGAAAGTGAAAATAGGAGGTTTATTCCAATGCGTACAACACTGATGCGGGCTTGCCAGTCTAAATTGACTAGAACCTAAAGCAACGTGTTGGTGGAAAATACAGTCCACAATGATTTATCCTTGAAGATGGATTGGATTACTAGGATGTGAGACTCAAATCACCCATAAGTTATGAAGAATCCAATCTTAGCCAATAATGGACCCTTAGATGGAGAGAAGTGGTTTTAGGAGAACATGCCCATTTAAATGTAACCCTTGGTGTTCTTAGGATTGAGCCAAGTAGGATGAAGCTCGTTAGGTCAGAGGAAAGACTATAATAAGGTGACGAAAGTCTACTTAGAGAGGTCTCATAGGTAGAATATGTAATGCTAAGCTCGTCGATCTAGTCAAACATATCCGACATTAATATAAGGTAATAGGACTACACATTCTAAGGGGACTCAACAAGTCTTCAATGGAGCCAACTACCTAGGGCAGGATCACGATGATACATCGAAAGCTCATAGAAAACTTGAGGCAACTCAAGGGGTGATATAACTTGGGATAATATGAGTGTGAGGAATGTATGAAACAACAAGGAACTGAGTTGCAGAACCAACTCAAATGCCTCATTGCAAAACACCATCCAATCTATAGCTCTACATCTCCATTTCATCAACAAACTTGTAGTTCACAGGTGAAGATGAGAATGAGCTAAGGTCAAGATAAAGTTTCATAAACCTTTGGATTTTCATCGAAAATTTTGATAAAAGTATTTGAAATTACAGATGCCTCCCCATATGCAAGCGTATTGATTTTCTATAAAAATAATCCTTGGTTGGGCTACATCAACCCCTCATGAAGGGATATCATCATGTATTCTGTAAAAAGATTTCCATTGGAAATGTGACAGTGAAATATAATGCATGGAAACATAAGTTTTTCTAGATTGGGCCAACGTGAGGTTCTAGAAGAAATGGGCTCTGGATTAAGTGGTGAAGGATGATTGACAGAAGCACCTCTAGATGATTGCAACATTATTAGAATTGGGGTATGGAACCTAATTTTCACTCCCATGTAGGATTCCAAAGTACTTATGAATAGAGATCATAGCACCAATGTATGATGTAACCATATATGCCCTTTGGACATTGAGTTACAGACATTAAAATTTGAGCCCTCCTGAACATGAGGAAATATACAGATATGGTTGTAAAGGGGCTCAATTTTGAAGAGGGAGTGAAATTTTTTAGCCTGATACCTCCTCAGAGATCCTAATTTGATTTGTAAGTAGATTTTTTGAGCTTCAACCCATCCTCATGAGAGACATTGTGATGCAAAACTAGTTGTTGCGTCTAGACCATAACATCGATGGATGGTAATGGGTATCAACTTTGGACACGCAATGTAGGTTAGATATCCTGTGGAAGTTCACAAAGCCAATCTGATCTAAGTTCTGATTGTAGGAGTCAGAATTGGATGATTTCATTGCATGGAAGGTCTAAGTTGTGGTAGTCTTCATTATGGAGGAAGAGGTTGTCGAGTTGACTAATGGAGGAGGTCCTGTGAAGAAAGGGAGGACTTTGACTCAACAACCAAATTATATGTTTTAATTGGATAGCACTTGGAGTTGCATGAGTTTTCAAAGGAGGAAGACGTTTTTGAGGTGATTTGGAATAAAGGTCATGATGAGGCCAGAATATGCCCGTTAAATGTACAATAAATGATCTCATCTTACTCTCCTTTTTATTAAGTTTGACTACATTTTGTGACTTTTGTTTGATCTGATATGAGTTAGGATGTAATTTTCCATATTTTTTTTATTATGATTCTAATGTTTAAAAGCTCTGTAATTCCTAACAAAGTGTTTTGGAAACTCAGTTTTGTAATAAATAAGGTCACAATTAGGTAGAATAATTATGTATGAAGTGGTCAACATGTTTTTGGAAGCATTGGAATCAATACAGCTTAGTTCTCGGAACTGACAAACTTAGTTCCAAAACTCCAGTACGTAGTTCTAGAATTATCAGAATTAGTTCCGAAGAACTCCTACATTTGAATAGCTCTAGAACTCTCTTAGTTAGGAACTTGGAAATGATTTCCTTTAGTTCCAGAACTCTTCTAAAGTTCCAGAACTGATAAGAATCTATTCCAAATGACCGGTGATTTGTCAAATCAATGATCCTATCAAATCAAGAGTAGATTAGAAGACTTCTGACTCTCCATACTCACTAGATCCAAGATAATTATCACATAGCTATACGTCTAGCCATGTTCCAATTCAACATCTATTCTGGGCATGATTCAGTTCCATCGTATGAGTGGAATAGTTATGGCCATAAATACACCCCTGGAAGAAGTATATATATACCGACCTACAAATAGGTTAGATATAGATATATAGATATATATAATATAGAACAAGAGATAGATATAGATTGATATACACATATCCAACACATTTTTGTAATGTAGAAATGTTTTATCAATAAAATATCCATTTCTATTTTGAGAGAAAATTAAGTTGTTCAAATCTTGTTTCAAGGCGGAGCAAGGGCCCACTCCTCCAAGAACTAGGATCCTTGTTTTATTGGTATTTATATTTTTAGAGCAAATAGTTTAGATCTATTAATTTTGTATCACTTTCAATTCCTTCAAGTTGAAATTTGTTGTATACTTGTTCTTGCAGGTGTTCTAGATTAGAGTTCTTATTTCTTTGCAATCAATTTCCAAGCATTCTCAATTGTGTGTTTATTTCTGTAATGTTTGTTTATTTCCAAGCAATTCCTTCCTGCAAGGTGTGTTTACTTCCAAGGCAAAGTGTGTTTATTTCCAGCAATTCATTTATGTCCAAAAAGTGTGTTTATTTCTAGCAATTCATTTCAGTAAAGTGTGTTTACTTCCAACAGGTTTTCATAGTTTGATTCCAATAAGGTTTTTAACCAAGAAGTCCTCAAGACATTGAAAATATCCCCTAGAAAATACAAAATACCTACAATCAATTACTAGATCACCAAGATTCTTCTTGTTGCATATAGCTTTAGACACACCCATGGTTTGAATATGAAATCAACAGAGAGTTGATTAAATGAAGGGAATAATGAAACCCATCATTTTTGGCACTACTGGGGAACACTAGTTAGAATTTTCTAATTAGGTGTCAGCAAGAGCAACAATAATACATCTAGTAGTTGAAGAAATATTCCCTAAGCTATCAAAAAATTTATGAGTAGACCAAAAGAATCCAAGGTTATATTTCTCCCAAAAATATTTGAAGAAGAATTACCATCATACTCTAGTCTAAATAAGGAAGTTGACCAAGAATTGGAGGCACCATTATCCCCTGTAAGAAAAGAAGTAGAGTTGCCACCTTTGGAATTCTTGGATCAGTCACCAGAAGGAAGTAGAACTTTTAGGAGAATGACTATTTCTCAAGATCCATTTAGGGTAAGTTTTGATTCTCAATTGAGTAGTCAACCTCCTACTCCTAATTTTTCACCTTCCCCAAGGCATATCACCTACCACATTGATTGGGAAATAAGTTTAGAGAATACTTCAGAAATGGCACAAGAAGCTAAAATGGAACCTGATAGGACCTTTACTTATCTAATTCAATTGGATGATGATGATACACCAATGAAAAATATTTCACCTGCACATTTACCCACATTTAGAGGGATGTCATCTGAAGACCCTGACCAATTTTTGTTTGATTTTAAGGTACTATGTCAGACCTATGACTACAAAATAGATAATCATAAACTCAAGTTGTTTTCATCCACTCTTGAAGGATGTAATAATGAGGTGGTTCATGGGATTAACATCCAAATCTATTACCACTTGGGCACAAATGGAAACTACCTTCCTAGACAGAATATCAAGATTATTGTAGAGGGAGAAATAGGAAGGGAGAGTTTTTCAAAATCAAGTAGGAGGAGGATGAGAATATAAAAGATTATTTGGACAGATTCCTCTTTGTGAGTAAAATATGTTGATTTGTACTTCAAGAAGAGTTAAGTAAAACCATTTTTCTTAAAGGTTTGGATGATTAATCTAGGGAAGCTCTTAACTTGATAAGAGGTGGAAACATTGATCAATTAATGATGAATGAAATTAAAGACATTTGTAGAAGCTATTCCAGAACAAGGGGTGGACCTAGGAAAGGAAAATCAGTGAAAAGTTTGAATCTAGATATGAACAAACTAATGGATGAATTTAGCAAACTTTAAAACAAACATTTTAGTTCAATTAACCTCTACTATGGATGGATTACAAGCTAAAGAAAATGCCAAAACTGAACCATTAGCCATGTATTATCCTATATGTAGGAAGAAGTATGCAAGAAGGGAATGTCCTTTGGATAAAACAAAGTATGTCTTATCTATGAATCTAAAGAACATGATATTCATGCTTGTTCTCTTCTTCCACTCCTAAATAACTGGCTCAAACAAACCAGTACATCATCCACAATAGAAGAATTAAATTTTTTCTAGAGACAACCTACCCAAGGGACAATTCATGCCCAAGATCATCTCCTAATCCTTGGATGATGCCATGGGATGCTCAGACAGTACCAAAAAGTTGGTGACAGCCACCTTGGGCACCTCAGCCAACATGGAATCCCCAGGATTGGGCAGGTCAATCTTGGTATGATCAAGGACATCAACAACCATGGACCAGTCAAAATAACTAGTATGCTTGGTCATAACCTAGAAGGGGCCCCAGTAATTATGCTAAAGGGAAAACATATCCTAATCAAAATCAACAAGCCATAATGGGTGCCCAACACAAAATTCACTAGGCTGAAAATGTAGTCCATAGACCCAAATGCCAGCACAGCCAGTAGTAAACCCAAGAAACAAACAAACAACTCCTGTCTATGGAACAGAACCAGAAAAATCAATTGATCTAAATGCCATGGATTGTAAGGATATACAAACTAGATCTAGAAAAATAGTTAGTAGTCCACCTGTTATAATCACTGAAATGACAGAAGAAACTGAAACCCCTAGTCTGGTTGCCCCCCAAGAAATATGAGAAAGAAAGAGATAAGGAACCAGAAAGAAACTCTACTGAGACTCTATTTCCAGAGAGATTTAAAGAAGCTGTAGAAATCAAGGAATCTGAATTGGTACAGGAACTAAGGAGATTGAATATTGAAATACCATTGTCATAAGTAATTAAGGACATTCCAGAATTGAACAAGTTAATCAAAATGCTATGTTTGAAAAAACCTGGAAGAAAGAATTAGTACCCCAGGACTATTAAGGTAGATGGGAAACTTGTTGATTTATTAGCAGGAAAGCTCCTACTTCCCAACTATGGAGATCCTGGAAGCCCTGTTATTTTTGTCTCTATAGGGAATAAAGATATACATAACGTTTTGGTTGATTTGGGAGCAGCTATAAATGTAATGACAGTGGACACTTTGAAAACATTACCATTAACAAGAATACAACCTACTAACACCATATTATAGATGGCAGATTAGTCTGTAGCAAAACCAGAAGGAGTTATTGAAGATGTGGCAGTTATGGTGGAGTCATGGGAATATCTAGTTGACTTCCTTATATTGCAGCCAAAAGGTAAAACACTTGGTTATCCCATTATTTTGGGCAGACCATGGTTAGCTATAGTTGCTGCCTTAATTGATTGTAGGTCAGGTGATATGACTATTTCAAATGGTAAGAATTCTAAGAAAATTTCATTATATCCCTTTGCATGACCTTTTATTGATAATCAAGAGCAATTATGGGTTGATAGTCCTGATATTAATGAGAAAAATTTATCTTCTGTTGGCCATGATCACATTAGCAGGATCACGTATACGAGAGATAGAAGATATGATTAACCCGCCATTGACTGTACACCAATTTTCCTTGGAGTAGTCGGGAATAGTTATAGAACCTACGAAATTAGCCCCAGAACCTGCAGAATCTGTTTTGGAACCATCACAGTTAGTTCCAGAACCATCACAATTAGTTCCAGAACCACACCAACAACAATTCCCTGCAAATGAAGATAATTTCACTCCTAGAGGAATGAGATTTCTCTTAGAAAAAGGAAGAATCTGTTGCTTCAGCTTCACATATATCAAGAGATGATGAAGAATTTCTGGAAAGACAGTAGTGATGAAGGAGTTTTACCTACAACAATATAAGTATCATAACTCTTGTTACTGTCCTTTGTCCAACATTTTATCTCAAGGAACTTTTGGAGATGTTGCTACATATCATATGCTGTTGCCATATGCATGTCCACTAAATGCTTTAATGGAACCCTTTCAACAAATAAATTCATCATACACTAGAACCAAACATGTTGAGATTCAACCAGGTAAAATTTTGAATATTAATAGCTGGTTGAAGAATGATGAAGAAGCTTAACTGTTTGATGTTCTGAAAAATCATACTAAAGATTTTTCTTGGGATTACAAAGATATGAAAGGAATCCACCCAAGTATCTGAACTCATCACATATATATTGAAAACATTAAACCAATTCGACAGCCTCATAGAAGGATTAATCTAGCCTTAAGGGATATAGTCAGACAAGAAATTGAAAAACTATTATAACTAGGTTTTATCTACCCTATCTCAGATAGTCAATGGGTATCTCCTCTTATAATTGTTCCTAAAAATAACGGAAAAATGGAGAATTTTTATTGACTATAGGGAACTGAACAAAGCCACACTGAGAGATTATTTTCCCTTACCATTCATAGATCAAGTCTTAGACAACGTTTCATGTAAAAAATACTTTTCCTTCTTGGATGGCTTTAGTGGATACAATCAAATCAAAGTTGCTACTGAGGATCAGGATAAAACTACATTTACATGTTTATGGGGTACCTTTTCCTACAAGGTATTACTATTTGGACTATGCAATGCTTCAACAACCTTCCAAAGAGTTGTATTAGCAATTTTTGTAGACCTAAAAAATGACTGTGTAGAGGTATACATGGATAACTTTACTGTGCATGGAGATACATTTGATGATGATTTGAGAAATTTAGATAGAGCATTAACAAGATGTGAGCAAAAAAATCTATCTCTTAGCTTTGAAAAATGTTTAATGATGGCTGATGAAGGGATTGTATTAGGACACCATATTTCAAAAAGAGAAATTCAGGTTGATTAAAACAAAATCACAATTATTTTAGAATTACCTATTCCTCAAACCCCCACAGTTATCAAGTCATTTTTAGGACATGTTGGGTACTATAGATGTTGTATCATGGATTTTAGTAAAATTTCTTCCCCCAAGTTCAATTTTCTTACCAAGGAATGTGAATTTATTTGGGATGAAAAGTGTCAACATGCTTTTGAAGAAATCAAAGAAAGATTAATCACTACCCCAATATTGAGAGGACCTAATTGGGAAAATCCTTTTCATATTCAAACAGATGCCTCAAATAATTCCATTGGTGCAGTTTTGGGACAAAAAGATGAAGAAGGGAAAATGTATGCTATATATTACCTTAGCAAAAATCTTACTCCCACTGAAATAAATTACACCACCACTGAAAAAGAATTCCTTGCTGTGATCTATGCAATTAATAAGTTTAGACATTACATTAGAGGGTATAAAATATTTATACATACATATCACTCAACAATTAAATATTTAATGAACAAACCAATGGTTGGAGTTAGAATAATTAGATGGTTAATGCTTTTACAAGAATTTGATATTACCATTGTGGACAATCTAGGTAAATCTAATGTGGTAGCTGATTTCTTGTCAAGACTAACCACTACCAGGGAGAAAGATCCAGTCAAGGAAAACATTCTAGATGAACAATTATTTTTTATTTTAGCTGATGCACCATGGTTTGCTGATATGTAAAATTATCTTGCAACAGGGAATTTTCCTCCTTCTTTCACCAAGAAACAAATAAAGAACTCAATCAAAACTAGTGCACAATTCAAATGGTTAAAAGGAATTCTATTTAAATGTGGTTCTGATTTGGTTTTACACAGGTGTGTAAGCGAAGATGAAATCTTCGACATCCTTCGGGCATGTCATGATGAACCAAGTGGAGGACATTATTCAGTGAAAAGAACATCTCACAAGATACTCATCACTGGTTATTATTGGACATCTCAGTAAAAATATGTGAAGAAATGTATCAAGTGGTGTGATCCTTGTCGAAGGATGGGACAACCAACTTTTACCAATGAAATGCCTCTATAACCTCAAGTAGTGATTGAACCATTTGAGAGATGGGGGTTGGATTTTGTTGGTCCCTTTAGTCCTTCACAAGGTAAGGAACATATTATTGTGTGTACTGATTATGTGACAAAGTGGGTAGAAGTGTAGGCTTTAAAAAATGCCACTGAAGAAGCAGTTACTGATTTCCTTTGGCACAGAATTATGGTAAATTTTGGAGCACCAAGCAGCATAGTTTTAGATTAGGGAAAACAATTTATGTCTAATATGTTCTAGGATTTCACAATGTATTATCAGATCCATTATAATAATTCATCTCCCTATCACCCACAATCAAATGGACAAGTTGAAGTAACAAACAGAGAATTGGAAAACATCCTTGCCAAAACAATTGAAGCAGGAAGAAGAGATTGGGTAAAGAGACTACCTGAAGCTGTTTGGGCTTACAATACAACTTGGAAAACTACAACAAGGTTTTCACCATATAAGTAAGTCTATGGGGAAAATCCCTTGTTTCCTATTGAGTTTGAACTATGGACATTGAGGACAACAACTAAGGTTGGTATTGAGTTGGATACAACTTAAAAGGAGAGAATCCTTTAACTCAATGAGATGGATGAATTGATGATAGAAGCACTTCAGCAGATAGAGATAATCCAAGATCAAAAGAAGCAATGACATCATACACATATCAAGAAAATTCAATTCAAAGTAGGGGACTGGGCATTGCTGTATGATTCTAAGTACCAACAATTCAAAGGAAAATTGAGAACCAGATGGTTGGGACCCTATCAGATTGAACAAATATTTGACAATGGTTCTATTCAGTTACTTCCCATTGATGGACAAAAAAAGAACACTTTTGGTCAATGGTCATAGGCTAAAACTTTATAGGAACCCTCCTACTAAGAATGAGTTCTTGAGGTAGATTGAAGCAGATAAAGAATTTTATCATATAGAAGAACCCGGTTCTTCCAGAATGATCAAATAATTAGATGGATAGATCCAGAATAAAGGGAAGAGAATGAAAACTAGTAAATGGTGTTCTCTTCACCAAAAAAAAGAAAAAAGAAAAAGAAATAAAGAAAAAAAAGGGAAGAGAGTGAAAACCAGTAAATGGCATTCTCTTCCCCTCAAAAAAATGTTTCTCTCAGAGATTAATTGAAAACCAACAATGGCGGTTGATCTTCTCAAATAAATGGCTAATTCAAAACAAAAAATATCTTTTGAATTCCGATTTTTTTTCTAAATGTTTTCCTTTTGTTTCACTTTAATGATGAGTCATCATGAAGGAGGGATTACATCATAAAGGATGGTAATTATATCATTAACGTATTAAAGGTTAGATTAAAAGCTCACACGTGTGATTAGATTTGATTTAAAAGTTGATATGATGAGTCATCTATTATACATCATGAGAAAGATATTAATGGAATAAATTAGCGGCATAGTTATAATGAGTTATCATTAGTGTGGAATCAATTAAGTGAAAACTAGTTGTGTTATCACCAAATCACTGCACCCTCTGAATAGACAGGATGTGAATAGGATGTTCGGTGTGATTGGGACACATGGAATCACCTCTCAATCTGTGGGACTTGGGCTTGAGGTGAACCTCCAGAGAAGGCCGGCTTCCTCTTCCTAAACTAAGTGTTGTACTACTCCTAGTGTAACAAAAATGATTATCTAGTCCTATGCTAACATTTTCATGGGGTTTTAGGGAAAGAGATTTACAGAAATGAAACTATACTAGGGATGGTGATGCACCAAATAAAGGGTGTCTTCAGATTCAGGAAGGGTTAATTTGAAGAGGGTGTGTGCACCACAGGTCAACTTCACCTACTGCAACTTAGAGAGGGTACAAGATACCAAAAACTAAGAGACACACATTCCCTTTGTTAAACTTTATCAGACCGAGAAATATACCGGTTTCCCAGTAAAGAAGGATGAACTCAAGAAGGGTGAACAGACACCACAACTCAACAACATGCAATACTTCACCAATCGATAAGCATAGAACTCCAAGAACCTGCAATAGAACTTAAACTTACACAGTGTACCTGCAAGTATGAGAAAGGCACAAAGAAGCACAGAGGGATGAAAGGACCGAGATTAGTCACAAAACACACACTTTTATTGCTTCAATAACATGCACAATGCATCATACATTCAGAAGAGGCAATAGTTTCCATTATAGTCTTGAAGAGGAGGATTGAAAGTTCTCTCAACACATAAGAACAACTTGTAGAAGAGAGAGGATTCTTGAAAGGTATACACTCGGCTGAGATATCTAACTGTCCAACTTGTCTGAATTGTTGAAACCCTTTGAAATGAGCTTCCAACTTACATTTATAGAAGAATATGTGAGAAAGAAGAGGAATGGTCATAAATACATTCCTAAAATGAAGGCCCATGATGTATTTATTACAGTTAGTTGAACTACCTGAGAAGGTTCCATCATGGGTCATTAATTGCCTGATGACCAAGTCTTCTCAATTAATTAAAAGAATATTTAAATAAAATATTTAAATAATAATAATAAATATTATTATTAAAATATTTAAATAAAAATATTAATTTAATTAACATAATGTTGGGAACCCCCCGTTGACCCGTTTGACTTGAAGAGGAGGGGGGTCCATGTGGATAGAGTCTGCACAAATCTCAACTCGGTGAGTTTTGAATCCTCTAACTCAATGTTGCAATCGATTTTGAACCCCACACTAAATCTTTCCTTACCTTGGTAATCGGGATCTTTTGCATTGAGTCCTTCGAATGGTGAGCTATCAAACTCGATTCTTATCATTTTCCTCTGTTAATTCGAGGCCATTTATGCATTCCACGTTCAAACTTCATGAAACATCACCACGAGCTCCCTGCGAAGTCACCGAGCTCTTCATCCAGCAAACGATCTTACCTTTTCTGGGCTCAAACTCACTTGAATACTGAGCTTAACCCAATACTTTTAAAAAGAATGGTTTTACCACAATGCTCAGGATTCTTCCTCATCATATATAACACTTGTAGTAAGAATGTTTTGGCTTTGCCATAATAAGCACAATTTGTACCTTCCAAACGATAAGAAAATGCCATTATTGATAAAGACCTAGTGCTGGCATGATGATGACCCAGGCTCATGCCCATAACATGTCGATAGACACCCTTAAGACTGATTTTTGGTCAAAGAATCCTTTGGTATTTTGGTAGTACACTCGGCAATTTCGGCTCCAATCAACAATTATGCCACTATTGGGATCTTAGTATGACATAGGTAGCTGTGAGCTACACAATATACTCATTTTTCCAAAAACTAAAAAGATCCTTAAAAAAAAATACATTGACCAACTCGGGAAACCAGGAGAACCTTGGAAAAATGTATAGGTATCAATGATATGAATTCTTCCTTAGTCGTGGATCAAAGCTAATAGAAATAAAGCTAGATAAAATTAGCTTTAACTACAATATAAGCGTCCATTGAAAAGTTTCTCTGAACCTGGTAACAGAATACTTTTTATTGTCTGATTGGACGTACATAATGGAAGGGTGTAAATTGCTTATTGCCCTCAGAGTTTCTCAAAGAGACCATTTACGAGTAACAAGGATGTAGCATACAAAACGGCCAACCAGGTATTTTAGAGTTGACCTTCACATTCAATTCATTTCTTGGAGAAAAAATGCTGAGAAATATGAATCACTTCATTTTGCACCTTGATAAACCTTCATCTCCTGATTCAAGGAAATTTTATGAAGCTTTGAATAGCGTGACTCCAA
This sequence comes from Taxus chinensis, assembly GCA_019776745.2. Classification (NCBI taxonomy): domain Eukaryota; kingdom Viridiplantae; phylum Streptophyta; class Pinopsida; order Cupressales; family Taxaceae; genus Taxus; species Taxus chinensis. The sequence goes on from CM034150.1 coordinate 711,477,596, forward strand.
TCCATCGTACACGACAGTTAATATTTGTTTCCTGCAACTGCCATAGATCCGAGTTCAGAATAAGGATAAGCCACAGTTGGACAACCTACTTGCTGGAAGCGTTCAAAATGCTTCTACTGTACTGCAACATGCCTGCTGCCTGTGCGTGGGAGCTTGTCTCGCGACCACATCAAGTTCAGAATTATACAGAGGACGAGGAGAAGGTTGTGGAGTTTTTAGCATTGCTTTCCCATCAAACTCTTTGCATATGAGCCACGATTGAGCCATTAACACATCACCTTGGTTGGGTATGCCTGTAGCCTCCACTGAAATTGGTATCACGTCGTGTTTTTTAACCCATGACCCGCTCCAATTCACAACTATCCTATTAATCCTCCTAGTGACTCGCACAAAGAGTCAGACCACTCCAAGCTACGCAGAATTCTATTTACATGGCCCGTGCAGAAGTCTCATGATGGATAGCCATCGTAATATTTCCGCGCTTGGCAGTTTGATCCGATTTCTCCCCTACGCGGAGTGAATAGCATGGTTTACCAACCCAAAATTTCCACTTGGCGGTGCTTGCCTGAATCTCCCCCGCGTGGAATTTCTTCTTTGGCTTGCCATCCATGAAAACCCACTTGGCATTACTCACCTGAATCTCCCCCGCGTGGAATTTCTTCTTTGGCTTGCCATCCATGAAAAACCACTTGGCATTCCAGCTCTGAATCCCCGCATAACGGCTTGGCCAAATTAATCCACGGGCCCCGGCCTCAGCTTCGCCACGCAACCTTCGCAAGATAGTAAAATATTTCCCATGCGCGGGATTACCTACTCGGTCTTCCATGATCATGTTCCCGATTTTTTCTCCTGCCGAGTTTTCCTTCATCAGATTTGAGGATAACATTAAATTCTCAGTGAAAACATTTCAGCTGTAGCTTGTAAGGTGTGATAATTTCAACAGAAACCTTTATGCTTGCCAACGTAGTGACTCGTTGAAGATGCTCATATAATTGCAAAGTAAATTATGCCTCATGAATATTCTGATATGAAACAGTTCCACCTCTATGAGATTCACTTCCATGAGTTGCATCGTAAAACAAGTAAGGTCTCGATAGAGAATCTTTGTAATAAATTTCATCAAGTCTCCCGGTAAAACTCTTACTGTCACTTAATTGATTTTCATAAAAATATCTTGAAGGAAAATCCTGAATTTGAGGATGCATTCAATGTTGAATAGATAAAAACATCATTGGACGACCTGCTTGATGGAAGTGCTCAAAAGAACTTCTGCTATACTGCAACATGTCAACTGCCTGTTCACCAAATGCTCGGCCGAGGAAGGTCTAAACAACGTCAGCGAAAATATATATATTGTATTCACTAATACCCTGGCCCGACATTCTTACTGCCTTTGCGAGCTTACCATTGTAAAATTATTTCGAGTAGGCCTCCTAGTTTTGCATTAATCAATGAGCCCTAACGTCTGTAGAATGTGTCCTAAAAGAAGCTCAACACATGATCTCCAAAATGAACGAGTCACGAAGATGAGTCGAACTCCTTATCTCTACCTTCGCTTCCGCCTGTGTTTGAACCTTTCCAATTCATTGAGACTTTATTGATAGCTCAAACTTTGACTCTCCCTAACTCAGCCTTAACTTCCGCCTGCATTGATCTCTACCGAGATCCTTATAGAGTTCCCTTCATTCGTCAATTTTCAACGAGCTATATTTTTCATTAACAAGACCTCGTCGAGCTCTTACAATTGAGAGTCTCTACTAAGATGATTTTTGAGATGACTATCAATTTGACACCAGATTCTCTATCAACTCGACCCCAAACTCTTCACTGAGTTGAGATAAACTGGGTGCCTTTCAATGCTAGGTGATCTCTTCATATGCAATTTAAGAATTATTTTTAATTATTGCATCTCGTTAATAACCAAAGGTGGGTTCCTGGGACTATTATTTCATTTTGAACGTGATAGGACCCCGTTGTCCAATCTTGCCATGTGTGAAAAATTGGATAACATTTTTGGCAACCTCTTGGGAATGATTGCTTGCTAAGCATGATTCCAGTAGCCTTAAGTCATCCATTGGGCATGGAGTCTATGTTGGAATCCTGAAAGTAGTATGAATTTATTTGACACATCCCAGAATCTCCTTGAGCATTGCCGATATCCTAGACCTCCTTGGAATGCTAAGCATGAAGTATAATGAATCTATTGAATGCTTGACATCCATGGAACACTGAAATTTTTTGAATGAAGCAGATTTTGAAACTCTTATGGAAACCTTGAACCTTCTTCTCCTTGACACCCTCCAATGATGAAACAGTGTGCAAAACAACACAAAACACAACAACAAGGAAAGCAAAACAACAACACACAACAATGTGCATAAGCACTTGGAGGAAAATACCTAATTTAACTGTACAAGGGGTGGAACACTTCTCAAAAACAAGCTTTGAGATGTATCCCATTCACATGAATGGGAAGTTCTTCTCCATTGAGCCTAGATAGACAGAATGAATTTTCCTCTTTGCAACTTGTGACAATGTATGGCCCACTCCAGAGAGCGTCAAACTTGGCATGCCTGCCTGGTTTGGCCCTGTCTTCATCCCATTTGAGAACTAAATCTCCCTCTTGAAAACGCCTGTTGGATACCTTCTTATCAAAATATTTCTTAACTTGAGCCTGATGCTGCTCCAAAGTTTTCATAGCCTTGTCTCGTACTTCCTCTAACTCCATGATTTCAGCAAACCTTACTGTCAGAGGATCACTCTCTATAACTTCAAGTTCATGAGCTAACTCCAAAGAAGGTAACTCCAATGAGAGTGGGAGTTTTACCTCTCTTCCATATATAAGAACGAAAGGAGAATTTCTGATGGCCCTTTTAGGTGTGATTCGATCTACCCATAAGGCAGTCTTAAGATGTGTATGCCAAGTCCTCTTGTTAGTCTCCATTGTGCGCTTAATAATCCTTATGAGGTTTTTGTTGCTAGACTCAGCCAATCCGTTTCCTTGAGGATAGTAATTGGATGAAGTTTTGAGGTATACCCCATTTTTAACAGCCCATTCACTCAATTTCATATCAAGAAAAGCTAGCACATTATCTGAAATGACTGTAAACGGAACACCGAACCTCATCATTATACCCTCCAAAAAATCTAGAACTGCCTTTTCATTGCTCTCTTTTAATGCTACCGGCTCTGTCCATCGAGTAAAATAGTCTGTTGTGGTAAGGACCCACTTATGTCCATCACTGGATGGAGGATTAATCATTCTGATGAAGTCCAACCCCCATTGAACAAAGGGTTGATCCACTTGAATTGGATGCAGCGGAAGAGCTGCCAACTTCTGCTTACCTATGAAAAAGGCACATTCCTTACATTTCCTTACCCAAAGATGGGCATCCTTGAATAAATCTAGCCAATAGTAGCTAGCTTGCATGATCTGGGTAGATGTTGTTCGTGTAGAATAATGTCCTCCAGATAGGCCATTATGAAACTCTTCTAGTATCTTACTGACCTGTTCTAGTCCTATGCACCGAAGGAGGACGCCATTCAAATCTTTTCGAAAGAGAACGCTATCTACCAAAACATATGGAATAGATTGAAGATGAAAAGTTCATATTTTGTTTTTATCCATGTTTACCGGGGATGCTCCTGAGAAGATGAAATTCTTCATTTTGGATAACCAATCAGCTTGATCAACATCCTCATCAGTATTTAGGAGTGTCACGTTCTCATTACTTTTTGATTCCATGTCTGTTGCAAGTTTCTGACATAAACCCTTACCTCTGACAAGTTTAGTGACTTTGATGTGCACGTCATACTCCATTACCTTCATGATCCATCCAACACGCTTTTCATTCATTTCTTTGTTCAGCAAAAACTCCTTGACACCTGGATGAGACACCATCAGATGAATCTTGTTGTTGGACAACATGTGCTTGAATTTCTTCAAAGCTTGAATAACCGCAAAGACTTGCTTTTCAATGAATGAGTATTTGAACTCGTAGTATTTGAGGGATTGACTAAAGAAAGCAATTGGTTGCTCCATCAGGTTGTTGTTTTGTTGGGTGAGGATCCCTGAAATGCTCTCTTGACCTGTAAAAGCATGAAGGATAAAATCTTTGTCAAACCTGGGGTTCACAAGCATGGGAGCTTGAGAAATGGCTGCTTTGATGGCTTCAAAGCTTTCTCATCCTTCCTTTGTCCATGAGAATGGCATGTTTTTCTTTATCATGGCTGTCAGTGGTTTAGCCAATGTCGCGAATTGAGGGATGAATCTCCGCATGAAATTTATGGTTCCCAGAAAACTCTGGAGGCCTTTCTTGTGAATTGGGAGAGATAAGGACATAATTGAATGAATCCTAGTTGGATCGATTGATAATCCTTCTACTGAAACCACATGCCCCAACAATTTTCCCTCATGCACTGAGAAAATACATTTCTTGGGGTTAAGTGAAACCCCAAATTCCCTACACCTTTGGAAAAAATTCCTTAGATGCGTGATGTGATCTTCTGCATGCTTGGAGTATACAGTTATATCATCAAGGTAAACTAAAATAATATCGTTGATTAGTCCCTTAAATGCCATGTCCATGGCTCTTTGGAAAGTAGCCCTGGCATTGGACAATCCGAATGGCATTTTATTGTAGGCATACGTGCCCCACTTGGTAGTGAAAGCCGTTTTGAATTGGTCAGATTCTTGGACTAGGATTTGATTGTAACCTGAATATCCATCGAGCAAAGAAAATATTTGAGCTCCTGCCACCATTTGAACGATCTGCTCCATCGATGGAAGAGGATAATGGTCTTTTAATGATGCACGATTCAAATTCTTGAAATCTACACATAACCGGATCTCTCCGTTCTTCTTCCTCACGGGCAGAAAATTGGCTACCCATGAGGAATGCTTGATGGGAAAAATTATACAGGCCTTGATGAGCTTGGTTAGCTCCTTTCTCATTAGTGGCTCAATTTTGGGATTAATTGGTCTCTGTTTCTGACGAACTAGGTTAGCATTAGGATCCAGTTCGATGGTATGTTGTGCTAGACCTGGATCAAAACCACACAGATCTTTATAGCTCCATGCAAAGATGTCATGATACTCTTGACAAAGTTTGATGAAAGCTTCTTTCTCTTCAGAAGTACACACTTTTCCAATCTTAAGAAATTTTTCATTTGATACTTCAACTTCCTTAAAATATTCTTCTCTGACCACCATGTTAGGGCTTTTTCTTGTGGCTTGGTCATCTGAATTGAAAATGTATTCCAAAGTGACTAAACCTTTCGGTAACTTGTTACTTTTCAATTGAATAATTTTCTCACCATATGACTCCTGCAACTTATCTTGATTCTTTGTAGCAAACTCCACCTCTTCTTCTAAGAAGAGGACAATTTGTTTATCACTATCAAACACTTGCCAACTACTCACATTATCAGGGCTGTTGGTCGAACCACCATTTTAACAAATTTCTGCCCTTCTTTCATGATATCAACTCGTATGTTGTATTGTGAACCAATATTAGCAAGCCTATCTGCATCTTGATTTTGATCTCTAGGGATTGCATGGATTCCAAAAGCTTTGAAATCTTCAATCATGTCCCAGACTCGGTTCTTGTATGATCTTAAAAGATCATTTTTGGATGCACTACGTGCCGAAACTTGATGAAAAACTAACTCACTATCTCCAAAAATAGTCAGGGCCTTGATTCCCTTCCTTTGGGCTAGCTGAATTCCTTGCACAAGAGCCTCGTATTCAACAACATTATTGGTGCAACTGAACTGCAACCGAAAAGATGAGAAGTACTTATCTCCCTCTGGAGAAATTAACATAACACCAGCACCAGATCCATTCTTACTTCTTGAGCCATCGAAGAACAATTGCCACAGTCCTTTAGAATCACTTGGTGTTTTGAAAAGTTGTGGTGTGATTATGTCTTCTTCATGGATACAGTAGGTACCTAATCTTGTTTCTTCCAAGACCAGCAAACCAGCTTCTTCTTCTACTAATACATCAATGTAGGGATCGTACTGATGATCTCTACTTGCTTCATCTAGCAAAGTATCAGGGACTTCCTCAACAAGGGTGGTTGGTTCATGATCGGCATCTTCCCCTTCTGGATCACAGATGGTGTTATTTCCATTTATAGGACTAGCAGTGTAGGGTTCTACATGATTATGGCAGATTGGTTCTGCCCTTATATTTACTTTGGTTCCGTATCGAGCCCTGAGAATCATATGTGACCAATCAGCTAATAGGTAACCACCCATCTTGGCAGTGAAATCCCGTGATAGGCAGATGGCAAAGAGAGGAGGGAGATCGATGACCGATATGTCTTGGGTGAATGAAAAACTTGGGCATGCATGAATGGTAAGTTGAAGTCCTTTGACAACCCCAACAGTCTTAACAGTTGTGCCATCCAGCTGAACAACCCCTCTTGTAACTGGTGCATATTGTATGCTTAGTACATCTGCAATTTGTTTCGGCATGACAGAGCTACTGGCACCAGAATCGTTCATGCAATTATGTACCACGTGGTCACCAATGATCAGGGAAATGTAGAATGGTGGTGGTTTGTTTTCCGTAGGAATGATTTTCCCTTCTGGTTGACACAAATTTGTAGCATTTGTCACTCCATGGCTTGGTGATCTGCTGGTTGTACTAAAACTATTCAGAGCTTCTCGCAACAGGTTTCTTCGGGAAGGGATCAAGAGTGCATCCCACATGGTAACACTTAGATTGGTTTTCTTCATTTGTTCTACTATGCTGAAGGGAATTGCTACAAATTTGATGACACTTTTTTGGGCATTGGGGTCCTCGTTTGGAAAATGTTTGTTGGGTACCGTGATGCCTAGAGAACCATCTTTCCCTGCGGCGTGGCTAGTTGGTGTTTCTGGTGATTTCTTTCCCGCATTTTTATCAACTACCATTTTTAACCCAGGTTGAGAAGTGGTTGCCAAATCAGCTTTAGGAGGTTGAGGCTCCATTGCTCTTTTCTTAGAATGAGTGTTTGCTGCCACTGATGAAGAATCTATATTCAACCCACAAAAATCTTCTACTTGCCAGTTTAGCAACGTGGATTCTTCATGTGTCTGCGGTTGATCTGCTACTTCTTGTGTAGATGAATTGTTTGTTAACTCTAAAGGGGCAGATACACTTTGAACCATAAGGGCCTGGTTAAGAACCCCATTGGGACAAAGATTTTGATTTTGAGGTTGAGAGCAAGGTTAACACCATTCGTAGTCTTGAACTAGATTATTTTGAACAGGTACTATAGCTCTAGATGAGCTAGCTGCAAGAGGGTTCTGAAATTTCAAGGGCCTGACATTTGCAACTTGACTTGTAGATTGATTTTGAGGCTGATTGTTCCCTTGAAAAGGAGAACGGTTAGCGCCTGATACTGCTGATTTTGTGGCTGATACGGACGATTGTATTGAAATTGTTTCCTTTTGAGTGCAACGAGCTCATTTCCAAAATTTTGTAGTAGTGACTTGACTTCAAATAGGTCATTTGAAGAGGCAGGGGAAGATTGAGATGGTTGCTTGGAGTCTACTGGAATAGGAGCAATGATAGGCTGATGATTCATAAGATCTGGAGAAAAGGGCATTGGTGGTCGTGGAGCTATCTTTCCAGCCTGAATCAAAGAATTCTCTGCACTTATGACAACTTCGTAAGCATCAGGAAGTGTACTCCCTCCCATGGACTAGATCATAACTGCTACATCGCTATTCAAGGCTCGTAAATAGTACAAGAATGCATTATGTGCAGAAGGCTTTACGAGCACCGGAATCCTATTCTAAGTCCTGTGGAATCGGAAGTTGAAATCACTCATGTATTCTTGGGAAGCTCTCTTTATGGTAGTAAGTTGTTCCAAAAGTGATAGGTGATCACTTTTGTCTTCAAATTGTCTACATAGCTTTTCTCCCAACTCATCCCAAGTGGTTATAGTGCCAACACCTAACCCATGAAACCATTGAAGTGATTTTCCCTTGAAAGAGGTAGCAAGAAGTCTAACTGCAACGTTGTCTTCGATGATATTATGTACTACACAAATGTTTTCTACATCAAAGATATGCTCCACTGGAGTAACGTGAGTTTCCCCCATGTAGAAGGGTAAACTTTTGAGTGCCGCAACAGGTATCAGGTCACGTTGAGCCAACATAAGAGGAATGCTTGCATTGAAAGGGGGAAAAACTTGGTTCCTCGCCATAGCAACAAAAGGTTGATTATTCCTAGGTGGAGGAAATATTCTGTAAGGAGGAGTTGAATGACCCCTACTAGGTAAATCTGCAACTGGGGATGTGGAAATGCCTCTTCTTCTTCTCTTTGGAGGAGACAAGGAAAGTTTGATATGTTGATACTTTCCTTTCTTTGAAGAAGCTCTTGTCTGAATTCTTCGCATAAGTTACTGCACTGAGATTTGGAATCCAAAGATATAGGTTCGCCAGGTACTTTGACTTGTGTAAGTGAGAAGAGAAGTACCAACTCTGTCCCACCGGCCATGCCAAAAACTGTTGTCACCAAATCACTGCACCCTCGAAATGGCCAGGATGTGAATAGGACGTTCGGTGTGATTGGGACACATGGGATCACCTCTCAAACTATGGGACTTGGGCTCGAGGTGAACCTCCGGAGAAGGCTGACTTCCTCTTCCTAAACTAAGTGTTGTACTACTCCTAGTGTAGCAAAAATGATTATCTAGTCCTATGCTAACATTTTCATGGGGTTTTAGGGAAAGAGATTTACAGAAATAAAACTATACTAGGGATGGTGATGCAAAAAATAAAGGGTGTCTTTAGATTCAGGAAGGGTTAATTTGAAGAGGGTGTGTGCACCACAGGTCAACTTCACCTACTGCAACTTAGAGAGGGTACAAGATACCACAAACTAAGAGACACACGTTCCCTTTGTTAAACTTTATCAGACCGAGAAATATACCAGTTTCCCAGTGAAGAAGGATGAAATCAAGAAGGGTGAACAGACACCACAACTCAACTACATGCAATACTTCACCAATCGATAAGCACAGAACTCCAAGAACCTGCAATAGAACTTAAACTTACACAGTGTACCTGCAAGTATGAGAAAGGCACAAAGAAGCACAGAGGGATGAAAGGACCGAGATTAGTCACAAAAAACACACTTTTATTGCTTCAATAACATGCACAATGCATCATACATTCAGAAGAGGCAATAGTTGCCATTACAGTCTTGAAGAGGAGGATTGAAAGTTCTCTCAACACACAAGAACAACTTGTAGAAGTGAGAGGATTCTTGAAAGGTATACACTCGGCTGAGATATCTAACTATCCAACTTGTCTGAACTTTTGGAACCCTTTGAAATGAGCTTCCAACTTACATTTATAGAAGAATATGTGAGAAAGAAGAGGAAATGGTCATAATTACATTCCTAAAATGAAGGCTATTGATGTATTATTACAGTTAGTTGAACTACCTAAGAAGGTTCCATCATGGGTCATTAATTTCCTGATGACAAAGTCTTCTCAATTAATTAAAAGAACATTTAAATAAAATATTTAAATAATAATAATAAATATTATTATTAAAATATTTAAATAAAAATATTAATTCAATTAACATAATGTTGGGAACCCCCCGTTGACCCGTTTGACTTGAAGAGGAGGGGGGTCCATGTGGATAGAGTCTGCACAAATCTCAACTCGGTGAGTTTTGAATCCTCTAACTTGGTGTTGCAATCTATTTTGAACTTCACACTAACTCTTTCCTTACCTTGGTAATCGGGCTCTTTTCCATTGAGTCCTTCGAATGGTGAGCTATCAAACTCGATTCTTATCATTTTCCTCTATTAACTCGAGGCCATTTATGCATTCCACGTTTAAACTTCATGAAACATTACCACAAGCTCCCTGCGAAGTCACCGAGCTCTTCATCCAGCAAATGATCTTACCTTTCCTTGGCTCAAATTCACTTGAATACCGAGCTTAACCCAATACTTCTAAAAAGAATGGTTTTACCACAATGCTCAGGATTCTTCCTCATCATATATAACACTTGTAGTAATAATGTTTTGGCTTTGCCATAATAAGCACAATTTGTACCTTCCAAACGATGAGAAAATGCCATTATCAATAAAGACCTAGTGCTGCCATGATGATGACCTAGGCTCATGCCCATAACATGTCGATAGACACCCTTAAGACTGATTTTTGGTCAAAGAACCCTTCGGTATTTTGGCAGTGCACTCAGGAATCTTGGCTCCAATCAACAATTATGCCACTATTGGGATCTTAGTATGGCATAGGTAGATGTGAGCTACACAATATACTCATTTTTCAAGAAACTAAAAAGATCCTTTAAAAAAAATACATTGAACAACTCGGGAAACCAGGAGGACCTTGGAAAAATGTATAGGTATCAACGATATGAATTCTTCCTTACTCGTGGATCAAAGCTAATAGAAATAAAGCTAGATAAAATTAGCTTTAACTATAATATAATCGTCCATTGACAAGTTTCTCTGAACCTAGTAATAGAATACTTTTTATTGTCTGATTAGATGTACATAATGGAAGGGTATAAATTACTTATTGCCCTCAGAGTTTCTCAAAGAGACCATTTACGAGTAACAAGGATGTAGCATACAAAATGGCCAACTAGGTATTTCAGAGTTGACCTTCACATTCAATTTATTTCTCAGAGAAAAAATGCTGAGCAATATGAATCGTTTCATTCTGCACCGTAATAAACCTTCATCTCCTGATTCAGGAAAATTTTATGAAGCCTTGAACAGCGTGACTCCAATCCATCGTACACGGAAGTGAATATTTATTTCCTGCAGCTGCCATAGATCCGATTTCAGAATAAGGATAAGCCATAGTTGGACAACCTACTTGCTGGAAGCATTCAAAAGGCTTCTACTGTACTGCAACATGCCTGCTGCCTGTGCGTGGGAGCTTGTCTCGCAACCACATCAAGTTCAGAATTGTATAGAGGACGAGGAGAAGGTCGTGGAGTTTTCAGCATTGCTTTCCCATCAAACTCTTTGCATATGAGCCATGACTGAGCCATTAACGCATCGCCTTGGTTGGGTATGCCTGTAGCCTCCGCTGAAATTTGTATGACATCATGTTTTTTAACCCATGACCCGCTCCAATTCACAATTGTCCTATTAATCCTCCCGGTGACTCGCACAAAGACTCGGACCACTCCAAGCCACGTGGAATTCTGTTTACATGGCCCATGTGGAAGTCTCATGATGGATAGCCATCGTAATATTTTCGTGCTTGGCAGTTTGATCTGATTTCTCCCCTACGTGGAGTGAACAACATGGTTTACCAACCAAAAATTTCCAATTGGCGGTGCTTGCCTGAGTCTGCCCCACGTGGAATTTCTTCTTTTGCTTGCCATCCACGAAAACCCACTTGGCATTGCTCGCCTAAATCTCCCCTGCGTGGAATTTCTTCTTTGGCTTGCCATCCATGAAAACCCACTTGGCATTCCAGCTCCGAATCCACGCATAATGGCTCAGCCAAATTAATCCACGGGCCCTGGCCTCAGCTTCGCCACGTAACCTTTGCAAGATAGTAAAATATTTCCCATGCGCGGGATTACCTACTTGGTCTGCCATGATCGTGCTCCCGATTTTTTCTCTTGCCAAGTTTTCCTTCATCAGATTTGAGGATAACATTAAACTCTCAGTGCAAACATTTCAGCTGTAGCTTGTAAGGTGTGATAATTTTAACATAAACCTTTATGCTTGCCAACGTAGTGACTCGTTGAAGATGCTCATATAATTGCAAAGCAAATTGTGCCTCATGAATATTCTGATATGAAACAGTTCCACCTCTATGAGATTCACTTCCATGAGTTGCATCGTAAAACAAGTAAGGTCTCGATAGAGAATCTTCGTAATAAATTTCATCAAGTCTCCTGGTAACACTCTTACTGTCACTTAATCGATTTTCATAAAAATATCTTGAAGGAAAATCTCAAATTTGAGGATGCATTCAATGTTGAATAGATAAAAACATCGTTGGATGACCTGCTTGCTGGAAGTGCTCAAAAGAACTTATGCTATACTGTAACATGTCAACTACCTGTTCACCAAATGCTCGGCCGAGGAAGGTCTGAACAACGTCAGCGAAAATATATATATTGTATTCACTAATACCCTGGCCTGACATTCTTGCTGCCTCTGCAAGCTTACCATTGTAAAATTATTTTGAGTAGGCCTCCCAATTTTACATTAATCAATGAGCCCTAACATCTGCAAAATGTGTCCAAAAAGAAGCTCAACACATGATCTCCAAAATGAACGAGTCACGAAGATGAGTCAAACTCATTATCTCTACCTTCACTTCTGCCTGTGTTTGAACCTTTCCAATTCATTGAGACTTTATTGATAGCTCGAACTTTGACTCTCTCTGACTCGGCCTTAACTTCTGCCTGCATCGATCTCTACCGAGATCCTTATAGAGTTCCCTTCATTCATCAATTTTCAACGAGCTATATTTTTCATTAACAAGACCTCGTCGAGCTCTTACAACTGAGAGTCTCTACTGAGATGATTTCCGAGATGAATATCAATTTGACACCGGATTCTCTATCAACTCGACCCCGAACTCTTCACTGAGTTGAGATAAACTTGGTGCCTTTCAATACTAGGTGATCTCTTCATATGCAATTTAAGAATTATTTTTAATTATTGCATCTCGTTAATAACCGAAGGTGGGTTCTTGGGACTATTATTTCATTTTGAACGTTGTAGGACCTCGTTGTCCAATCTTGCCATGTGTGCAAAATTGGATAACAAGTTGTAGATTAATTTTAAGGAAGACACAACAAATTAGGTTTGCATTCCAAAACTACAACACAAAAGTTCTGCAGCTAAGTACATTAATTCCACAGCTAAATTCATCAGTTCTGTAGCTAAGCAAAGAGTTCTTCAACCAACCCATACAAGCTTAAAGGAGAACGAATTTGAATCATCTCTATATCATGGGGATTAAAAACAAAGTGTAACCAGAGGATGATACCTAACTCATTGCAGATGAAGAAGTGGCAGCTATCTTTCATCAGGCATGATGGCTGGAATTTCTAAGAAAGTTCCCCAAGTATAACAATGAAATGGTAAGAGAATTCGTTATAAATTTAGAACAAAAGCCTTAAGTATGCTAATTCCTCATATCAATGAAAAGAACAGAGGCATATGGATGGGAATGAGAACAAGACCTCCACTCCTTATCACCCCCATGTCACCATGGTAGAACAACGAACCACAAGATGCCACTGAATTTGATGCATGGCAGAGGAAAGTAGAAATAGGAGTAGGGTATAGCACATTTGAATTAAAGCATTAGGATATTCAGTACCAGCCATTTGACCTAAGCAATCAAATGGAATTCAGAATATATAACCCCAAATTTGAAAATTAAAGTTTGTAAAGGGACTTATAAACAAGTAAGTATGGGGGAAATGATGAGGCCAGAATATGCACGTTAAATGTACAATAATTGATCTCATATTACTCTCCTTTTGTTTAAGTTTGACTACATTTTGGGACTTTTGTTTGATTTGATATGAGTTAGGATGTAATTATCCATCTTTTGTTGATTATGATTCTAACGTTTAAAAGATTTGTAATTCCTAATAGAGTGTTTTGGAAATTAGATTTTGTAATAAAGCAGGTCATAATCAGGCGGAATAATGATGTATGAAGCGTTCAACATGTTTTTGGAAGCATTAGAATCAATACAACTTAGTTACGGAATTGAATAACTTAGTTCCATAACTCCATTACACAGTCACAAGCTTTGTCACTTAGTTTCGAAACTTCCGAACTTAGTTCTAGATCTCTAGTACTTAGTTATGGAATTATCAGAATCAGTTATGGAACTCCTGTAGATAGCTCTAGAACTCTCTTAGTTAAACCTGGAATGATTTCCTTTATTTCCAAAACTCTTCGAGAGTTCCAGAACCGATAAGAATATATTCCAAATGGCTGGTGATTTGTCAAATCAATGATCCTATCAATCGGGAGCAGATTATAAGACTTCTAACTCTCCATACTTGTAGATCAAGGATAATTATCACATAGTTGTACATCCATCCATGTTCCAATTCAACATCTATTATGGGTACGATTCAGTTCCATCGTATTAGTGGAATAGTTACGGCCATAAATGCACCCCTGGAAGAAGTATATATATACCAACCTGCATATAGGTTAGATATAGATATATAGATATATAGATATAGATTGATATACATAGATCCAGTACATTTTTGTAATGCAGAACATTTAACAATAAAATAGCCATTTCTATTTTGAGAGAAAATTAAGTTGTTCAATCTTGTTTCAAGGCAGAGTAAGGGCCCACTCCTCCAAGAACCAGAATCCTTGTTTTGTTGTTATTTATATTTTTAAAGAAAATATTTTAGATCTATTAATTCTGTATCACTTTCAATTCCTTAAGTTTAAATTTGTTGTAGACTTGTTGCTACAGGTGTTTTAGATTAAGTTATTATTTTTTTGCAATCATTTTCCAAGAATTCTCAATTGTGTGTTTATTTTTGTAATGTTTGTTTATTTCCAAGCAATTCATTTCTGCAAGGTGTGTTTACTTCTAAGGCAAAGTGTGTTTGTTTCTAGCCATTCATTTCTATAAAGTTTGTTTACTTCCAAAAAGTTTTCATAGTTTGATTCCAATAAGGTTTTTAACTAAGAAGTCCTTAAGATAATGAAAAGACCCCCTAGAAAATAGAAAATATGTACAATCAATTACTAGATCACTAATATTCCTCTTGTTGCATATAGCTTTAGACACACCCCTAGTTTGAATATGACATCAATAGAGAGTTGATTAAATGAAGGGAATAACGACACCCATCAAGTATTGTAAAGGAAGGGAGGACCGTGATTCCGGAATTGATCTAGGGGTATCTGAACAATAGTTGGGATTTGAGTCTTTAGAAGAAGAGTGGAAATCCACATGTAGTTTGGATTTGAATCAAAATAAGAATAGGGGGAATCTGAATAATAATTTGGATCAGAAGCATTCAAACCATACCACCGACTATGAGCTAAAGGTGAGGAGCATGGTACCTAATTGGGCCCTCTAGCACGAAGAACCAAACAAGGCTTAGTTACAATGGAAAATTTTTAATTTGAATTCCTAAACCTATGTTCCATATTTTTGTAAGTGTGAGAAACCATGTGATATTCAGTCATTGTTGGCATGGTTTAGGTAAAAATTCCTAGACTTAGCTAGTGTGATCAAATTCCTTCAAAGTGAAGAAAATTCCATGTTGATTTGGGTAGCATAAGGGAAACCAACAAGACATCTTATAAATATGGAGATGTGCGCGTGATTTTCCAAAGAAGGCCTAAGGAAAATAGACATCGTGATGATGTGATCTCAAGGAGATCAAAAGGGATTTTCCTAGAAAACACATTTTCCAGATGAATGATCATAAGGAACAATCATGCAAGTGTGAAACACCAAGCCAATCAATAATGAAATAATCCCTATGTAAAATGTGTGCGTAAAATGATAGTTCGATGAAAATATGATCAACACAATGTGAATTCTTACATTAAGCTCGAAATGAACAAGGTGTAAATATTAACAAAGGGTAGATGCAACTCCCAATCAAAGGATACTTCGACCAGTTTACAGGCAAGCAAGGCCTAAACATCAAAGGGAGAGGATTAAAAATATAAGCTACGTAACCTCACCAATTGAACACGTCTACCAAGATTCATAGAGAAACGAGATATTAGTGTCAAATTGGTATGGAAACGATGAAAAATAAAGTAAGCAATGCCCACAAGATTTGGAGCAATGTTCGAATTTAAACCAAGTCAAAGTATACTAAGGATGTGCTAAAATGTGTGTAGCATAATGCCACAATGTGGATGCTTAGAGCATGTTTACAAAAAACATGACATAAGTATCTTAATTGTGTTGAGGAAATGCGAACAAGGTAACACGTCAAAGGGGATAAAATGGTGAACCAGTCCTAATATGAAGACGATCTTGAAATCAAGAAAAAAGGACTATCAAATATACGAAAATGTACTTACGTATTTTAGACATTTAACAACCCAAAAATAAACATGGATGGGTGTAAATGGACAAAAAAGTGGAAAATACTATATTTGATAAGAATCACGAGGTATGCTTCCTTCTCTCCTTGAAAATGGGCAACGAGAATGCAAGGCTATAAATTACAAGATGAAATAAACTAAGCACCACTTGGGTAGAGTTTCACCTCGTTCGAAGGTGAGAATGAAACTGAGCTAAGTGATACATTGTTTAATTTTGTGATGAAAGGAACTTAGTTCTAAGTTACATGGGCTCTTTTCCTTGTTCAAAAAATAAGGTTCAGACTCAAAGTAATTCACTACTTCATAATGGCTTGATGCGACAACGGACTAGCAAAGTGGGCTTAAGACATAATGGCTTCCCTAATAAGATCTCTCAACTAGGTGTCACAAGTTGTCTAGAAGGGAGCTCGATTTACCCAAAGAGTCACAATGACTAATTTGGGAGTATCTCAGATTTACTTTACCCCCTTCAAATACAATGAAAAAATAGTGCATTCACACGTATTCTCACTGGGTCACGATACAGACAACTTTGACTCTAACTTGCAGTGTAAAATCTAGTCAAGTGGGTAAGTGGAGCACTTCCTATTTCATCCATGAGGTTACTCAGCGATGGATTACTTTTAGGGTTCCTAGAACCACCCTCATTGTTGTAGCTTACTGTATTATGCTGAAGGGGTTATGTTCCAATTGAGTGGATAGGGACGTACCCTTTTCTGAAACCTGTAATACAATGTGAAGTGAAATGGTGTGTTTTTTAATCTTTCTTAACTTAATGTGGTTTGAAGTAGCACACAGTTTGACAACTTGTATGAAAACACATGTATTAGACGGTTAAGTTTTTTCTAGGATCCTCCCTTCTTTGATAAGTGTTAGGTCCTATATGCAAGGAGTTGGTAATTTTCCATCAAATAAGAAAGAGAGTTTGCACATTGTTTTTGATTCGTAAGATCACCAAAAGGGTGGGAAGGAAGAGCATACACAACGTGCAAATCTCAACTAAAACAAGTTTATGAAAAATAATTTAAGTGTTTTGCAAAAGGAAACTTGTTTTAGCCAAATTTCAACTTCAATCCATTTTGAAGCTTAAATTGAAGTGTTTTGGAAGCAAAATAGAAGGTTTTTGATTCCCAAGATCACCTAGAAGGTGCAAGGGAAGAGCATACGTGTTTCAAGGGACCTCTACAAATGAAAAATGTGAATACTCAACTAAGTTAGCATAAAAATATGAAGGAAAAGAAATATGCAAACCATTGTCAAAACCCTGCGAGAAAGTTAGAAAATCAAGAATATTAGAAAATTCTAGAAATCTATTTTTAGTAGTTTTTCAATAGTTTTTAGTATTTTACATTTTTGGAGGTCTCCAAGGAACTTTGTGAGTTTTGTGATAGAACTATTGATACCAAATGTATATTACTTTAGGAACTACCCTCACAAATTTCACTTCTTTCTCTTTTCGATGCCTATTCAAACTCTAAAAACGAGTCAACGGGTCAAAAGATATGACCAAAACTAGGAGCACTAAAAATATATGAACAAATACAGATCAAACAGAGATGTCTATGCCCCCTCCAAGGTGTATGTGCATAATTTTAGGCATGTGCACATGGTTTTGGGTGCCTACACCCCTATGTGTAAACCTAGCAAATCTGCAAGGTGCCTATGCTACCCGAGAGATTTCTTTGCTAGGGTAAGTGCCTGCGCTAGAGATGCAAAAAAATGGTAAAAACTATGACAGTGTGTGTGTGCTGGCAGAGGGGTGCTTTTGATAGAAAAAGGGTTTATGTGCCATGGTTTGGGCATGTGTGTGCCTAATAAATTTTTTTTGACAGAGGGCCGGGAATACAAAGTGCGCTTGTACGTGGGTTTGGGTTCCTGAGCGTCTAGTAGAAATGACAGTTTGCAGGGCATCTGTGTTGGAAGAAGGGAGTGTGCACATTGGTTTGGGTGCGTGTGCCTACTTCTAGGTACCTACACATGGTTTTGGGTGCCTATGACCCTCTGCTAAAAATTACAGTCTGAGTGCACCTGCGCTAGCATAAAGGTGTGTGCGCCCTTGCCTAAAAAACCACCAAAAAAACATGGAAAATTAAATTTTACAAGTGTCAACATGTTAGAAATTAGCCATTAAATACAGTTTCTAGCATTAAATTAACAAAGAAAGCATGAAAATGAGGGTTAACTACATAAAACCTACCTAAAAAGCTCAAGGCAAGATATTTACCCCTACATAATCATGTAAAAATTTAGAAATTGAAATAAAAGATTCAAAATGACCCCATTAATGGGGGATGGAGTAAGTTTCCCACCTGACGTGCCAAATGTATGTGATGGAAAAGTTGCAAATTGTAGTGCCCACTTCCCTTTGACACATTTTGATGCTTATGTTAATGCTATGGATTTCATTATAGAAATTACTATATTTTGAATTTAGTATGCTGCTAGACATTGGATTATGGATTATTGTGGATTTTGATTTGATTATGATGCATGATGATTATTAGAGACACCTGACATGTGGATGATGATATATTATTGGACATGGATATTTTATGGATGTTGTCAGATATATGATTTTTGGATATTGTGATTTGATCTGGAAAATTAATATTTTATAATGCGGATATATTTGTTGATTAAAAATGAAAATGATGAAATAAGTGACTTCGATGTTGTTGTGATTCATTGTGTAGTTGATTTTTGTGATTTTTGTATCATATTGGATGTTCTGATATGGCCACGATGCCGAAGGATGTATTTACATTTTTGCAGGTTAAAAATATCACAACAAAACATCGGGGGATCGGAGACCAACCAAAATAGAATTCTAGGTGAATTCAACACAGTCACCATGGCAACTCATTTTATTGTGTCGTGTGTTGTTTTGTTAGAGATTCCCATGGGGGGGAAATCATCTTTATATGTGACCATGGGTTGTGTATTTTATTTTTTATGGTTAATGTTTATTTATTGTTGTATGTATTTTATTTGTAATGTGTTCTCTTCTTTTACTTAATTAATTATGATAGATTAATGTGAGAGATCATATGTTTAAAGTTTAATTAAATCAAATTGGGATATGGAAAGTAATTATTAGACTTGTTGGTTGTTTATAATTAATTTGTATGGGATGTGTAAGAGTGTGTAAGAGCTTGTGTAAGCCATTTTTTAGGGTAAGAAATACTCTACCTCCATGAAAATTCGAATTTTACCTTGGGGTCTGTTTTTGAAAGCTTGTGGGACAAGTAAAACTTGTCCCATGCCTCTAAATTTATGTTGCCAACCATACTTATGGTTGAGGATGTGATTTGTGATCTTTTATAATACTTTTTTATTCTTTTTGTGCATGTTTTTAATTGCTCTTTCTTACATTTTAAATTAATGGTTATCCCTTGAGGTGTGGGCTATTTTTCAGTGTGCAAGTAACTTGTAATTCTTCACCCCACCTCTTTATTGAACCTTGGAGTTTGAAGTTTGTCTTTTGTGTTTAAATGTGAGGATGTATGATGTGGCATCCTACATGGATCCACATCATCCTCTTCTTTCCCCCTTCTATATATTTGAAACTCTCTTCTTGTCTTGGGTTGTTGAATCATTTTATATTCTTCCTTGGGGGCGCATTTTGTTGGGAGAGATCTTGCTTTTGAAGAAAGTTTTGGAGCTGTGTTATTGTCTTGGAAAGCTTGCTGCTTCGGAGCTATGTTTTTGTCTAGGAAATATTGTAATTGGGAAGCAAAATAACCATGGAACAGGTAGGGACTTAAATTTCTTTTTTATTGTTGTTATTTCTTGATGTGGTGGTGTGGAAAATACATGTTTTTGGTCGTTATTTTGTTGGTTGGTTGGGTAGACTGCCTTAGGGAAGGTGTAGGATAAGGCTATGGGGAATTCTTGTGGGGGGCATAAGGGAATGCCATTGGCATCAGCAATTTTGTGGAGGGATTTTGGGTTTGGGATCCACCATGGAAAAGAAATAGCTTGCATTTCTTACTTTATGGGGGGCATAAGGGAGAATTTGTGGGGGGGCATAAGGAGGATTTTGTGGGGGGCATAAGAAAATGTGTGTGATGAATTACTTGGCAGTTTTGTATTTGGTGGATGCCTAGTTCCCAATTGGGATGCATAAGTAGCTTCCCCCATAGGCCTTGCTCCTTTGTCTTGCAAGATCAAGCCTGAGTTCTGTTTTGATATGTTTTAATTGCAGTTGTGAACTACTATTTGCTTTTTTGTGTTACATTGTGTTTCTAAAAATAGAAAATGTGTATGTGACCAGAATTTTGTGTGTGGAAGCCAGTTGTTGTCCATGGTTGAATTGCACCTTCTATTGTATCTTGGTTGGGGCTCGGGGGCCAATGATGAAGGAAGGATTCTCCTTTCATTGGATGTCTTGGTTGGGTAGAGAGAGTTTCCTTTCCCCCTTTTTGTTGTGATCATTTGGAGAAGAATAAATGGAGCATGTTTCTATTTTGGAGCCAAGAAATGTATAGTTTGATAGTCCCCTCTTGTGAGCTAATTTCATTGTAATCCTTTCCACTTTGAAGTGGATAAGTTGTATAAATATTTGCAATGTGAAGACATTTGTATTGGTGATGGAAGATTGAAATTGGAATGTGAAATGTAAAGGAGTCCTATGCTACTCTCTGTTTTGAAAAAAGAATGTTGTATAGTTTGTAAATTGCATTTTGTATTTAGAAATCAAATGGAAAGGAGAAAATTGTAAAGTTGTATTGAAGATGAATAAAGGATTGCATTAGTTCTCAAAATTTTATTGTGTATCTGATTTGAGTTGATGTTAAAGAATGAGATTTCCATTTGTAAAGGAAGAATGTGTGTGAAGAAAAGACAATGTTGTATTTCCTTTAAAATGTTTTGAAATTTTGAAGTTTGAACTGCAATTTAACTTGGAATTGAATGTTTGATTTAAACAAGCAAATGTATTAAACTAGTTTAGAAACAAGTTATTACACATGTAAATGATAGAATTGATATACATACTTAAAAGAAAAGATCATTGTTATAAACTTTGCATTGGAAATTCATTTTAATATAAATGTACAGTTCATGCCTGCATACATTAATTAACCTAGAGATGTTAAAATTTAGCATGTTGTATCTTAAATGAACTCAAATTGACAAAGAAAAACTTAAGAAAACAATCCAACCATTGTAAAATCGAATCAAATCCCTTCTTGGGTCATTTTTTCTGTCTATTGTTGGAAAAATACAAATTGAAATAAAATGGGAAAATTAACTTCTCTAAAACACTCTAAAACCTCCCTAGACTAATCCTCCATGTCTGTTTGACATGTTGAGTGAAGGAGGATATCTAATTTAACCAAATTGAGAAGTTGAAAACTACCAATTCACTAATTAAAATCTTGCAAATTGGTTTCTTAAAATTTACCAATTAAAACTTATCAACTCCAAAAATTATTATGGTTACTATGTAAAGAGGACATTGAGATCTTTCTGAAAAGTCCTTGTTTTCCCAAAACCGAAACTTTCTAGCTCAAGTTATGGCCATTTGAAGTTTTACTTCAATTTGGCATTCAAAGGATATAAAATTTAATCTAACCATTAAAAATTAAATTTTGACTTTGGAAAATTTTCCACAAAAATTATGTGGCCCCCACTGCCACCCCACAACTAATCGGGATTTACCACGTGGCACCTCAAAGGGGTGGACCAAACTTAAACTTATCTTTTGAAAAAAATTCCTTGGGAAAATTTTCATTTTTTCCTCCACCCGGCCCGAAGCCAATCAGAGGGTGCCATGTGTCCTCTTGGGGCTATAATGGAGGCGCAGTTCCCTTTTTTAACTTGACCTTTTTGAAAATTTTGGGGGAATTTTTTTCATTTTGGCCCCGTCGGCCCACAGCCAATGAGAGGGTACCACGTATGGCACCTTGGGGTTGTAGCGGGGGGGAGGGAGGGGGGGGTAACCCTTTGTTATTTTGGTTTCAGTCCTTTGGAAAATTTTTGAAAATTCTCCATCGTGGCCCATAACTCTACCTCCCCATCAGATCCACTTCTTCCACAGTCCGCATGGACCCATGCGTTCATTTCGTTTCCCCTTTGTCCTCGTAGGGAAAAAAAATGTCAACTCCTCCCGCCACTCTTGCCCTCCCCTCTCTGTCGTCGCCGGTGGCTTGTCAAGCACCACATGTCCCCGAATGGACCCGCTGGTGCATGGGCACTGTTGACTTATCCTCCTCCATTGGGTGCAACGCGTGACATTCTCTCGCATTGATCTGCCACTCTTCCCTATTTCCCCGACGTTTTCTCCGCAATCGTTACCACATGTCCCTGGAGGACTCGTGGAGGTGCATGGAATGTTTTGTGACTTAGATCCCAGTGTAATAGGAAAATTTCTCTAAGCCACCCCGAGACCCGCCAACCCCGTTCTAGGTGCTTTCCCCACCTCTTGACACGTGTCCCCTAGGGGAAAATTTGACCTAAGAACTCCGCCCGCTCATATCTTGAGTTCTACAAGGAGTTAGGAGGACTTCTTTATGATCACCGAAAAGGTGAGAAAATTTCCTATCCATTGGGAATAGTTGGAATTTTTGGAAGGTAAGAGAAAAAATTGAAACTATGAGCCTGTTAGAGAATGGGTATGTAGATTTCTCCCTGAAACTAACTAGAACATTTAACCCTAAAGTTTGAACCTTGTGAACTTGATATTAGTTAATAAAGAAAACATTATGTTTTAGTAGAATGAGTTTGGTTCTGGAACTTGCTAGTGGAAAATTATTGTCTTACAACCTGGTTGTGAGACTAACTTCAAAGTAAAAGAAAATTATACCCTAACTTTTTCTAGCTAACCCTAGGTTGTTTCTTGGGTCTCAAGTGGTTGTTTAAATGGGCATCTATAGTTTAGTATCAGAGTGGTGGTTCAAAGGCTTGGAACATTAGGCACACTAGAAAACTTGAGACATGAAAACTCAAACCTGGCACACTTTAAATCTAGAAAAGCAACTTAGCAATAATATGTATATTTTAGTTAAACATGGAAGTTGTATAAACTTAGACAAATTAACTAACTCTCACTTTGGTCTGTGCAGGAGGCTCAGAAGGAGTGAGAGGAACCTTCACAGAGACTTAGAATCACCACCACCACCACCACCACCACCAGATCAGGGTGTGGCAGCCATTCTACCTCAGATTCTACAGACCCTTCAGGATGTCAATGCCGCTCTACGTGGAGGATTAGGTGGAGGATAGGCATCTAGTCATGACAGAGCTCCTTCCATCGAGGGTCAGGTATCCTCCTTGACTTAGTGAGGAGCATAGAGGAGAGAACTCCCATGCGGAGTCAGTCAGAGTAGAGTCACCACCTAGGAGATAGGGTGACAAAGTTCTAGAGCATAGAGAGAGGTCTCGGAGCCCTAGGCTTAGGGATGAGCATGCTAAGAGACCTAGAGGCTGACAGACCATAGCATTGGATCACATCAGGGAGATCCTGAAGCTTCGGCCCTCACATTACTCAGGTGACATGGGTGGATTTCAGGCAGAGGCCTGGCTAGTGAGCTTGAGTGGTTGCTTCAAGATTTTGTCCTTGTTCTAGCAACATGAAAGCTTGTGTTGCGATCCATCTATTGAGGGATGGAGCTGGAGTATGGTGGAGGAAAGAGGAGCAGAAGCTCCATGTAGATTCAAAGATAGTGATCATGGGAGCTGTTTGAGGAGAGATTTAGGAGCAGGTATCTATCATGGAGGTTCATACAATAGAGGATCAATGAGTTCTCATGACCTTTGATAGGCTTCTCTTTTAGTAGCAGAGTATGAGAGTAGATTTCTGGATCTGCTTCAATATGTAGAGTATATGTAGGATGAGCAGGTGTATGGATTCATAGGTTCATGCTAGGACTTGAATTTAGATATCGAGAGGTGAAGTGTGGATATACTGTCCATAGACATTAGTTGAGGCTATTGAGAAGGCCTACATTACAGAGGAGACTCGGGGTAAGACCTAATCAGGCTAGAGACCGAGTACTGGACCCGTATACAACAGATGTAGGATGGTAGATCAAGAGGTTCAGTACCTCTTCCTCATGGTGGCTAGGGTACAACACAGTCATCCTTTAGGCCACAGTAGAAACAATAGTCTCGCTTACCTCATAGACCTTCACAGAGAGTTTATGCACGGAGAGGTCAGAGTATGGGTCCTCCACCTAGGGGTCCCATTAGGACACAGGGTAGACCTAGAGCTCAGTCCATACCGGAGCTTGGAAACAAAGGCCATAAGAAGACCACAGTCTAGATCATCAAGATCCACACCACAGGATTCTAGGGCACCTACTAGAGGTGTTACTCATTGGGGAGGATCAAGAGGATGTTTTGGGTGTGGAGTTACTGGACAACTTTTGGAGAGATTTCCCACAGAACCCTAACAACAAGGGTAAGGCACATATTTCAGAGCTGATTGTTGAGTGACATGGGATGCAACCACATGATTTATGCAGTGGTTGAGAACCACCATGATAGAGCATCAGAGCATGCAATCATTGAGACTGCATAGGTAGCATTGGTGGTATTCCTACCTCTGTACTATTTGATTCTAGGTTCTTCTGATTATTTCATTACAAAATCATTAGTAGAGCGATGTAGGGCTAGTGGCAGTTAGGTAGGGTATTATTTGGGATGTCAAGTATGGCTTCTAGAGCCAAGTATCTCTATGGAATCCTGTAGCTAAGGAGTGTGTAGTGGATTTGGGACCTTTTCACCACCACCTCAATCTTCTGTATCCTTCCTTTGGGCTCATATGGAGTCATCTTAGGTATGGATTGGTTATCTGCACATAGGGCTAGGATAGATTATTATCACAAGACTATAGCTTGTGTAGATGATTTGGGAGTTGAGTCGGTGATCTCAGGGGTTAGGAGACCCATTTCTATTCGCACCATCTCTGCTATGTAGTTTAAGTACGTGTGTGTGCAACGGGGTTATCAGATGTATACTGTTATAGTTAGTGATAGATCAGAGGATAGATCTAGCGGACCATTGTTAGATGAACATCCCATCTTGAGAAATTTTTATGATGTCTTTCTAGGGGAGCTATCGGGGTTACCACCCCCACATGAGATTAATTTTCATATAGACCTAGTTCCTGGAGCAGAGCCTATCTCACGAGCATGCTTATCGAGATGACCACCCCAGAGCTCTGTGAGCTTAAGTTGCAGCTTGAGGGCCTTTTAGAGAAGGGCCTTATCTGTCCTATTGTATCCCCTTGGGATGCATTGGCGATCTTCATGAAGAAGAAGGATGGATCCTTAGTGGTTGTGTATTGATTACTACCAGTTGAACAAGGTAACGATTAATAATCATTATCCTCTTCCTCACATTGATGACTTGTTTGATCAAGATGAAGGGAGCCACAATTTTATCTAAGATTGATCTTAAGTCAAGGCTACCACCAGTTGAGGATTTTGGAGGGGGAAATTCATAAGACCACCTTTTGTATGAGATATGGGCACTATGAGTTCATAGTGGTGCCTTTTGGTTTAACGAATTCCCCAACAATGTTAATGAGTTTGATGAATGGGGTATTTAGGACCTTTTTAGATCGCTTCATGCTCATCTTCCTTGATGAAATTTTGATATACTCACTTTCACATGAGGAGCACAAGGGGCACCTTCGCCAGGTTCTTCAGTGTCTTCGTCACTAGAAACTTTACATGAACTTGGAGAAGTGTGCTTTCTTTTAGACATAGGTGCAATATTTAGGCCATATTATTTCTGGAGAAGGTATCACTGTTGATACTTCTAAGAGTAGATCCATTATGGATTAGCCAGCACCCACTAAAGTGACTGAGGTGCGTAGCTTCATGGGATTAGCAGGATACTACCGGAGATTTGTTTAGGACTTCTCTCAGATTACACACCCCATCACTTCCCTTCAGAGGAAAGGGAAGAAGTTTGTTTGGTCAGATAGATGCGAGTAGGCCTTCAGGACACTGAAGGAGTGCCTCACTACAACACCCATTCTTACAGTGCCGGATCCACAAGGTGAGTTCTTTGTTTGCACAGATGCTTCGTTAGCATGACTTGGAGGTGTGTTGATGCAGGATTGCAGAGTAATAGCTTTTGAGTCTCCCAAACTCAAGGATCACGAGCTTAATTATCTAACCCATGATCTTGAGCTTACAGCAGTTGTGCATGCCTTGGTTATATGGAGACATTTTCATCTTGGATGGAGATTCATACTCAGGACAGATCATTTGAGTCTTTGCCACCTCTTCACGCAGCCCAATCTCAACGCTCATCAACGGCATCAGATGAAGTTGCTTTGTGAGTATGACATAGAGATAGAGCATGTGAAGGGGAAGGAGAATGTGGTAGCAAACACTCTTAGTAGATGGATACATGTGGCTATGGCCACCTTAGTGAGCACAGATTTACAGAGCAAGATCCTTCAGCAACGTCCTCTTGATAGCTTCTACATTACAGTACGAGCAGAGATCGAGTCACAGAGACCCATTGAGGGGAAGTTTGATGGTTTTTCCTTAGAGGCAGATGGTCTTTTAGGGCATAGAGGCTAGATATATGTTCCCAGAGATGGAGGCTTGAGGCATGATATCTTGTTAGATGCACATTATGCACCCTATTCAGCCCATCCCGGGGTGAAGAAGATGCACGCTACCTTGAGATAGTTATACCACTGGAGAGGACTTCTTCTAGACGTGGCTCAGTTTATGTCACAGTGTTTGTAGTGCCAGAGGGTTAACGCCAAGCATAAGCATCTAGAAGGCCTTCTTTATCCTCATGCCATACTGTAGTGAAAGTGGGACACCATTTCCATGGATTTCATTGTTGGGCTACCGATGTCGAGATATCACCACGATGCCATTATGGTCTGTCATCACCAATCTGGCACTATGATAATTCTTCACCAGGAACTCCTCGTGCTATGATTATTTACTAATGCACAACCTTTAGTTTGGTGGATGTAATCTGGAAACAAAACAACAACCGAACACAAGAATACCATCGACTATGATAAGACGGAATGATGACAAATCTGAAATATCAAAGTAAATTATAATATTAACATGAAATTGTTACAATCTCACCCATGAGGTACTTCATCAAGACTATGGGAGAAACTTTACAATTACACCTCTCGATGGCTTCTTCAACACACCTTTAACTGATGGCTTCCTTTGCACACTTCCTACAATATTTCTCACTACTTCTTTCTATGCTAAATGAGGGGGGGTGGCCTCTCTATTTATATAACTTCCAGGCTTATCCATCCTATCTCTAAGATAGGATAAGAAATCCACTCTGACGAATCATATTCCATACCTTAACTCTTATCTGTACATGTAAGCTTATCTCTTAAGATAAGATAAACCTTATCATTTTACATGGGTTCCACATTTTTAGACTTTTTACAAATAAAATACACAAAATATTTATGACCTCACTCCTTTTCCTTATCACCAATATAATATTTCTAATTCCTAATCATGTAGACCCTACTTCTCTAATTACCCAAACTTTGACATTTTAACATTACCGGACCACTTACGACAAATATTTACTTTTTACAACATTCCTATTGTACTTTGACTGTTACCGTACTCCACATTATTGGCGACACCGTACTGACGTTGCCGTTATCTTCTATCAAACGCTACCACTAATTATACTTAACAACATCCTATTCCTAATACATACATTAATGAAATAGAAATTATGGAGGAAAATTTTAGTGTCGACAGGTCATAGTTGATAAATTGGTAAAAGTGGCTCACTTTTCTTCGGTGAAGACCACTTATACAACTAGAGTAGTGGCACAAGTATATTTGGATGAGATCTTCAAGTTGCATTGGATTCCGCAGAAGATCATTTGTGACCACGATCCTTTGTACACTTCACATTTATGGACTACCATGCAGTATGTCCTCGGATTTTGATTTGATTATGATGCATGATGATTATTATAGACACCTGACATGTGGATGATGATATATTATTGGAAATGGATATTTTATGGATGTTGTTAGATATGTGATTTTTAGAAATTTTGATTTGATATGGAAAATGAATATTATATGATGCAGATATATTTGTTGATTAAAATGTAAATGATGTAATAAGTGACTTTGATGTTGTTTTTTTTAATTTTTATTATTGGCAAATAGTTTTTTGAAAGGGACTATACCCTTGAGTACAAAATAAGGCCTGAGAGCTGGAATAGGAGTGAGAATCGGAGAGAATGGATCAAGATCCAAGTGTTATAATGAAGCTTGAAGTATCCCAGAAATAGCTACTCAAACGAGACAAAACAACAAAAATACAACAAAAAAGCAGAAAAGAGACCACAAAAAAACAGCAAAAAAAACAAACAAGAGTAGCAGATTGCAACCAATACTACTACTTGATAGCTTGGGTCGATGCTGGTCTTGACTCTCGTGTCTAGGCCACGTGAAACATACCCAAAGTCTGTCATGTGGGCAGCATCAGTTTCTAAGTCAAGCTCCTCAATGGTTCTTTTGCTTTCTTTTGAGATCGTTGCCCCAGAGTGTAGCCGAGACACCGCTGAGGTTGGAAACACTATCGTCTGGCATTGCACCCTCAATGAACTCCTCAATCGCCCTAAAGGAAGAAATGTTGTAATCATTTCTAGTTTCAGCCTTCCCTAAGCGGGAGTCTATCGGAGGTCAGCTTCTTATAGATGTCCTCAATCTGACTGTTATCAATGTTCCCCTCCCCCTCCATGTTTTTCTTGCCTTTCTGTTTAGCCAGGTGATGGTTGACCTCATCCTTCAACAGTTTCATCTTAGCCTCTACAGGCCTCCTGGGCTCTTCGAAGAGCTATCCATCTGCACTTCCCGGGGACTGGCACTGCTGATAGTTCAGAAGGTACATGTGCAATCTCTAATATCGATGAGGCTGTCCTTACTCTATAGCAAGAGCCTCAAGGTTGAGCTTCATTATGAGTGCCCTAGTGATCCAGTCATTTTAGATGTAGAGGTGAGGTGGGGTGGCGGGGAGCATTTGCAGTCTAAGGGGAATGGATGGATGAAGCTTGAACAACTTCGGCTGGGGGGGTGACAGCAGCGGTGGCGGGGGGGCTTATGCTAGGATGAAACTAGGGATGGCAACAGCAGAGACCATCAAAGGGGGAGTCGGGCTAGGAGAGGAAGGAAGACCATTGGTATTCTAGAAGGCAACATTTATGAATCAACAAAATAAGTCCTTAATGTAAGGGAACTGCCAGGGTGATGCTTCTCTAGAAACTCCTGAAATGTGAGATGTTCAAGGGAGTTTAACAAATAATGGGGACATGGAAAACCAATCGATGTCCTACGGATATGTGATTTTAGAAAGATATTGATGATTTGAGCAGGGACAATGACAAACCTACCTTCCAAGGAGATGAATCAGATATCATCATGTTGAGTAACCTCATGCATAGGGTGGATGGAATTGAGCTGACTTTGATGTTGTTTTGATTCATTGTTTAGTTGATTTTTGTGATATTTGTATCATATTGGATGTTCTGATATGGCCACGAGGCCGAAGGAGGTATTTACATTTTATCAGGTTGAAAATATCGCAACAAAACATCGGGGGATCAGGAGACCAACCAAAATGGAATTCTAGGTGAATTCAACATGGTCACCATGGCAACTTGTTGTATTGTGTTGTGTGTTTTTTTGTTAGAGATTCCCATGGGGGGGAAACCATATTTATATGTAACCATGGGTTGTGTATTTTATTTTTTATGGTTAATGCTTATTTTTTTGTTGTATATATTTTATTTGTAATGTATTCTCTTCTTTTAATTAATTAATTGTGATGGATTAATGTGACGAGATCATATGTTTAAAGTTTAATTAAATCAAATTGGGATAGGGAAAGTAATTATTAGAGTTGTTGGCTATTTATAATTAATTTGTAAGGGATGTGTAAGCGGTGTAAGAGTTTATGTAGGTCATATTTTACAGTAAGAAATACTCTACCTCCATGAAAATTCAAATTTTACCTTGGGGGCTGTTTTTGGAAGCTTGTGGGAAAAGTAAAACTTGTCCCATACCTCTAAATTTACGTTACCAACCATACTTATGGTTGAGGATGTGATTTGTGACTTTTATAATGCATTTTTTTAATTCTTTTTGTGCATGTTTTAAATTGCACCTTCTTATATTTTAAATTAATGGTTGTCCCTTGAGGTGTGGGGCTATTTTTGAGTGTGCAAGTAACTTCTCATTCTTCACCCACCTCTTTATTGAAACTTGGAGTTTGAAGTTTGTCTTTTGTGTTTGAATGTGAGGATGTATGATGTGGCATCCTACATGGATCTACATCATCCATCTTCTTTCCCCCTTCTATATATTTGAAACTCTCTTCTTGTTTTGGGTTGTTGAATAATTTTGTATTCTTCCTTGGGGGTACATTTTCTTGGGAGAGCTCTTGCTTTTGAAGGAAGTTTTGGGGCTGTGTTATTGTCTTGGAAAGCTTACTATTTGGATCTGTTTTTTTGTCATAGAAATCTTGTAATTGGGAAGCAAAATAACCACAGCAAAGGTAGGGACTTAACTTTCTTTTTTTATTGCTATTATTTCTTGCTCTGTGGTGTGGAAAATGCATGTTTTTGGTTGTTATTTTGTTGGCTGGTTGGGTAGATTGCCTTAGGGAAGGTGCAGGAGAAGGCTATGGGGAATTCTTGTGGGGGAGAGGGGGGCATAAGGTAATGCCATTGGCATCAGAATTTTGTGGAGGGAGTTTGGGTTTGGGCTCCACCATGGAAAAGAAATAGTTTGCATTTATTACCTTGTGGGGGGGGCATAAAGAAATCTGTGGGGGGCATAAGGAGAGAATCTATGGGGGGCATAAGGAGGGATTCTATGGGGGGGTATAAGGAGATGTGTGTAGATGAATTACTTGGTGGTTTGTATTTGGTGGATGCCCAATTACTAATTAGGAGGCATAAGTAGGTTCCCCCATAGGTCTTACTCCTTTGGCTTGCAAGATCAAGCATGGAGTTCTCTTTTGATATGCTTTAAATGTAGTTGTGAACTACTATTTTATTTTGGGTGTTACATTGTGTTTTAAAAAAAGAAAATGTGTATGTGAAAGAATGCTGTGTGTGGAAGCCATTTGTTGCCATGGTTGAATTGTACCTTCTATTATATCTTAGTTGGGGCTTAGGGGCCAATGATGAAGGAAGGATTCTCCTTTCATTAGATGTCTTGGTTGGGTGGAGAGCATTGCCTTTCCCCCTCTTTATTGTGATCATGTCAGAGAAGAATAAATGTTTCATGTTGCTAATTTGGAGCCATAGAAATGTACAGTTTGATAGTCCCCTTCTTGTTAGCAAGTTTGTTGTATTCCTTCCCACTTTGAAGTGGATGATTTGTATATTTTTTGTAATGAGAAGTTGCTTGTATTGACAAGAGAAATTTTGAAAGTGAAATGTGAAATATAAAGAGTTATATTCCCTCCTCTGTTTGAAAAGGAATGTGAAAGAGTGTTGTAAAATTTCTCAACTATATTTTAAACCAAATGTGAAAAGAGAAGTTGTAAGTTGTAATTCTTTTTAAACAAATAAATGAATGCACTACCTTTCTCAAACATGCATGGTTGTATTGGAATTGAATTATTATTGTGAATGAAATCTCTGTTTAATTGCAAGAAGAGGAAACACGTAGGTGGTAACTATATTGTATTGTTTCTCCTTTGAAATGTATATTAGAAATTTTGAAATCAGAATTGTAATTTAACTTGGAAATGAATGGTTTATTTAATCAAGCAAATGTATTAGACTAGTCTAGAAACTAGTTATTACACATTTAAATGAAAAATAATAATTGAGATATTGATTTAGAAGAAAAAGATCATTGTTATAAACTTTACACTGGTAATTTTATTTAAATAAAAATGTACAGTTCAGACCTGTACTCTATACATTAACTAACCTTTTTTTTTTATAACTTAACATGCTAAGTATCATTAAATGAACTCAAAAATAGACAAAGAAAACTCAAGAAAACTCAAGAAAACAACTCTAACCATTGTCCAATTAGAATCATAATCCCTTCTTGGGTCATTTTTTTGTCTATTAGTTGGAAAAATGAAAAATTGATATCAATTGGACAAATCAACTTCTTTGAAAACACTCTAAAACTCTCCCTAGATTAATTCTACATGTCTGTCTGACATGTTGAGTGAAGGAGGAGATCTAATTTAACTAATTTGGGAATTTGTAAACTGCCAGTTCACTAATTAAAAGCCTGCATATTGGTTTCTAAAAATTGACCACTTTAAAACTTCATCAAAAATTCCAAATTTGATGACTCTACTGTGTAAAGAGGGCATCCAGTGATTTCCAAAAAGTCCTCATGTTTCCCAAATCTGAGCTTCTCTATCACCAAGTTATGGCCATTCGAAGTTTTACTTCAATTTGGCATTCAAAACAAAAAAATAAAATTAAATCTAACTGTTAAACATTTAATTTTTAACTTTGGAAAAATGTCCACAACAAGTCCATGGCTCCTGCCATCCCTTAACCAATTGGGATCTGCCACTTGGCACCTCGGAGGGGCATGGACCAAAGTTTTAAACTTGTCTTTTTCTAAAAATTTTCCTTGGGAAAATTTTCCCAGTTTTTTCTCCACTATCCCCATCAGGCCAATTAGAGAGCGCAATCACATGTTGACACATGGGGCTATGACAGAGGCTGCATTTCCCTTTCTAAACTTGAACCTTTTGAAAATTTTGGGGAAAATTTTTCATTTTGGTCCCTCCGGCCCGCATCCAATGAGAGGGTGCCACGTGGCACCTTGGGATGGCATTGGGGGGGGAGAGACCCTTTGTTATTTTAGTTTTGGTCTTTCAAAAAATCCTAAAATTTTCCCTGCGGCCCATAACTCTGCCTCCCCATCAAATCCCCTTCTTCCGCGACCATGAAGACTCACGGATCCTTTCGTTCCCCTTTTTCTTCCTCAAGCACAATGCGTCGATTCCTCTCGCAACTCTGCCCTCCCCTCTCTATCGTTGCCAGTGGCTTGTCAAGTGCCACGTGTCCCCAAATGGACCCGTGGGTGTGTGGGTGTCGTTCACTTCTCTTCCTCCATCGAGTGCAGCGCCCGACATTCTCCCGCTGACCTTCTCTTCCTTGTTTCCCTGACATTGACTTTGTGGTTGCCATGTGTCCTTAGAGGACCCACGGAGGCGCGGGATGTTCTATGACATAGATCCCGTACAATGGGAAAAATTCTCTAGGCCGCCCCACGTCCCGCCAATCCCATTCTAGGTGCTTTCCCCACCTTTTGACACGTGTCCCTCTAAGGGAAAATTTGACCTAAGAATTCCACTCGCTCATATCTTGAGTTCTACAAGGAGTTAGGACGACTTCTTTATATCACCAAAAAGGTGAAAAATTTTCCTATCCATTAGGAATAGTTTAGGGATATTTTGGAAGTGTTATGTAAGAGAAAAATCCTGTTAAAACTCTAATCCTGTTAGAGAGTGGATATGGAGGTAAATTACTCCCTGAACCTAACTAAAACATATAACCCTAAACTTTGAACCTTATGAACTTGATTTTATTTAATGAAGGAAAACATACGTTTTAGTACATTGGTCTAGTGCTAGAACCTGTTAGTGAAATCTGATGTCTTGCAACTTGGTTGTAGACACTTCAAAGAAAAAGATAATTATCCCCTAATTTTATAGCTAACCCTAGGTTGTTTCTTGGGTCTCAAATGGTTGTTTAAATGGGCACTACAAAAATCTATGGAATGAGGCTAAATAACCTCAAATCTTAAACTGACTCAACCATGCACCTTGAGATAAGAGCTAAACAAGAGTTAATCTTATACATGCATCATAAGTTTGACAAAAACATCAAAACCTGGCATATATACTACTCTCTACTCTTCATATTACTTAATTAAGAAATTGAACCTAAAAATATCAACTTATAAATCAAAGGTGTGATTATTTGTTTATGGTTTTCAAGATTTCAAGAAAGGAATTTCACCATTAATGGTTTCAAGGCCAATGGTTCTCTCCATATTACTTAAACTTGGATTATGGATGCAAATGAAGGCTTATTAGCTCAACCGTGGAGGAAGGCAAGCTTTAGATTAAATGTCTAATTATCTTAAATTTAATAAAAATGAGATTCAAGCTTTCTTGGGTTTGTTTTGGTTTTTGTGCTATGTAAAGGTGTGTAAACAAGGTGTGTTTTTGAATGGGAAGGCTTAGCCTTGTATTTATAGTTTTCCAAATGGAAGAGTTTTAACTTTGGGTGCATATGGGACTAAAGTCTATAAAGAACTTTAGGATTAGGAGCAAAGTAAACATGATTTAGGCTTAGTTAAGCTAGGTTTAGGCTAGTTAAACTTGATTAGCAAGTGATTAGAGACTCATTGAGAGTTGGGAGGGGTTTGGTTAATCAATTGTGACTGATAGATATCCTAGGAAGCCAATAAAAGTGATCTAGAGAGAACTAGGGAGGTTCTGAATGGTCGAAAGGAGGAATGTTTGGCTAATAAGAGAGATATTAGCCCAATTAGATGATTATAGGATGAATATGACCAAGAAGGTGTCATAAATGGGCATCCGAGAATGGAGTGAAGAATGGGGAATTAACAAAGTGTCGTTAATCAATTGAATTGGAGGAAATGATAGGTGTAAGCATATTTTAGGTGTCTACATTTCTCAATCGGGTATTCAAACACCTATATTAATAATATCAATACTTATGAACATCCTATATATCCTTATATACAACACCAAATATTTAATTCTTACATATTTTTTCCCTAAACACTACCATGTAGACCTAGATAAAACCA
Organism: Taxus chinensis; assembly: GCA_019776745.2. Lineage (NCBI taxonomy): Eukaryota > Viridiplantae > Streptophyta > Pinopsida > Cupressales > Taxaceae > Taxus > Taxus chinensis. Next base: position 711,512,493 of record CM034150.1, read on the forward strand.
TCAGAAATTTTTCTCCCTTTCTAAACGCGCTTTCCTTCAAGGGGAAATAGTCAAATTGTCTTATATTTATATTATCTCACCCTCTTATTTGGCATTGATATGAAATCACATCCTATAAAATGGCATAAAAGTTAGATACACTCATTTTCCCACTTCACCTTCTCAAATATATCTTGTAGTAAATACTTAAAAATTTATTTGCAAATATGTCCTAATATTAAATAAATCAAGGGAACAAATTAAAAACAACCTCTATATAGGTTTAAAACAATATAAACTAATTCAAGTTCATACCACGAAAATTCAATAGATCATCAAATTTAAATTAAAGCATCATCAACAACCTAATAAAATTTTATCAAGAACCTACACACCACAAGGAAATTAAATAGCTTTCATTTATAGTGTACTATTTATTTCTTACTCAAACCCTAGATGTATTGACACATCACTCAGACAAACTTGAGTGCTCAGCCAAAGCGCGCAAAGGTACCAGGTCCCTCTTTTTATACCAAAATTTTCAAGATGTTAATATGTTCAGTCATATAGTCAATATCGATATCAAGAAATTAAAGGTAAAACATAACAAGAATCAATTCACAACCATAGTTCATAATGAATCAAACAAGGATCAAGATCAGATTTACCATACGATAACCAGTAACAAAGACATTAACAATCAATATCCACCCACAAAGATCCATCATAATAATTTCTAAAAAAACTAGTAGCTGAATAGATGAAAATAACATTGTCATAATCTATGTGTGCTCATAAACCAACACCATAACTCTACCACATACATTCACCCATGATCCTCTAATCCATGCAAATACATACATACATACATACATACATACATACATACATACATACATACATACATACATACATACATACATACATACATACATACATACATACATACATACATACATACATACATACATACATACATACATACATACATACATACATACATACATACATACATATATATATATATATATATATATATATATATATATAGCAGTGGGGACTTTCTATTCACCACCTATGCACTCTAAAAATAGGTTACATGATTAAAATAGCCATGCACCACTTACAAAGGTAATCAAGAACGATGCAAGCTTTGCCTAATAATAGATTACCTATAATTAACATTATATTTGCATCCTATTATTAACTTTCAATGTTACATGACATTTTATCTTCTTTTTGCATGTGACCTCTCTCAAAATAAACTTTCTTTGAATCCAGGTATTCATGCATTAAACATATCTCCAAAACTTTACTTGATTGTCACTCCAACCCTTCATCTTATAATTGCATTCTGTGACTCAAAATATGGCTAAGTCCCAAAGGTGTTCATCCTAAGCATAAGCCTTTGCATGTTGCTTATTCTACTTATGCATGTGCCTCTCCACCTCCCTTCCGTGCATTCAAAATTCTCACACGGCTATACTTAGTGTATTTGAGGTGTCCAACATTACCCCACACTAACTGGATTTCCATCCTCGATAATTCTTTAATCATGCAAACATAAAAATCATTAAAGGATATAGAAAAATTTCAACACCCAAAAATAAACATCATACCCAATATTTTTATAGTACACGGGAGGATGGAAGATCTCTAGAAACTCTACATCCATATCCTCCACCACATTCTTCTATTTCTCTAGTTACTCTAATGTTTTTCAATACGTAACCTCTATAATCCTCGACACTTGATTGGGAGTGATCTCTTCAACTCTACCCTTCAGTTCCTTAATGACCACCATTATTTTCATTCATGCGCTAGAAATCTCATCCATATATTCTAGTAAAGAAGCGTAGAACTCACCTATTCAAAGCTCTAGCTTCTCACACTTTGTTTTAATCTTGTTATTCTACGATGTGGTCTCAGTAATTAATTATGTGTGCTCAATCTTGTTAGTTGGGGTCATTTCCTATATATTCTTCAGAATAGCTTCTTCATCCACCAACCTAACATCAATTTGGGGTTTGCACTTCTAGCACCTATTGAAGACGGTATGTGCTTTTGCGCTTACCTCCTCGAGCTTGGAAAATAATCCCTCTAGCTCAGTGATCCTTATTTCAACAATAACTCTATTGTTCTCTTTCTCCTTTGTTATTTCCTCCTCTGACGACCCCATACCAATTTTTATATTGAAAAGGATCATCTAGACTAGATCCTCTAAGTACTCCATCTCATCCTCATAATCTGTTCTAGCTTGACTAACTAAGGAAGGGAATTGTCTATAAAATTTCTTCACGAGTGCACCGACCTTGTCTACTCCTAGAAGTGCATTTTCCAGATCTTCCCTCATTTTCTTCTCATTCTCCTATGTATGGTTATTATATTCACTAATTTTACATATCGCGAGCTTTAACTTCCAAATCTCAACCCTAAGCACACCAAGGGGATACTACATTTCTAAATATATTTCTTCTAGGGGTTCTTCTGCAACAACCTCAAAAAATTTTGTCCAAAATTTCCATCCCTTCGGTGCCATTTCTCTACAACCACATGCCTTAGGTGTTATGTGTTACAAAATTCATTCCTACCCAAGTTTTGAAAACTTTGACCACTTCAAATATACGCAAGCCTCTTCCTCTATTCTCTATTGTCTATTCCAACTCGTCTTCCCATAAGGACTCACACAAAGTCTCCATGCACCTCTGGTTCATACATTCTCTTTGTTACTTAGACCTCTTCACACTTCACTCGCTCAGTATCTTAAATTTTATTCGAAGGTAAGGTAGAAAAATGTTACCCTAGACCCCTATTTATACTTTTTCCATGACCCTCATTGTCCCTTCAACCCATGCATTTTAAGTTACATTTTTCAATAAAGTAATTTTTCTGTCTTTTTCCACATTCACAACTTCACTTCGCGCATTGTAGTCGTAACCTTCTATCATACTATAATAGTTTTTCCATAGACCTCCTCCATGCACCTTTATGCATCGAAGTAAAAATCCTCAGTGCCATATCCCAAGTAGTTCACCATTCCACTACCTACCTCACTTCACACTGCGTTATCATCTTCCTTGCATGGTATTCAATCAACTCACTTTCTCTAGAACACCTTATGCACAACATGTATAACCCCTTTCTCACTTCCGTGCCAACATTCTAGAGGATACCTTCAACTAAACAAACCTGTATCAATAGGGGGCAAACAATCCTCAGCTCTATACTTTGATCCACCCCATACTAAAATTATGTGAGGTCCTCTGCACATGAATTCACTCAAATAGTAATCAGCTACTAGTGTGCAACGATGCTTATTACAACAAAAAATGAACTAAATTGACAAATCATAACAACGATGAAAGGAAACACATGTAAATAAAATTAATTAAAGGGAAATCTAATCCAAATGGCATCACTGCTTTATTACAAACACCGAGAAGAATTATTTATAGTAGGACTTCAGGCTACTCCCATTGAAATAACTAGGAAAATGTGGTCCATCTAGCACCTATAATGGAAAAGAACTTGAATTAAGTATATATGTCATCACATATAGGCCCAACCAATGGACCTTCATTTTCCCAGGGTGGCGCGCAAACTTGGAATCATAAAGAAGAAACATCTATCTGAACTCAAACTTCTTATTCTTAAAATGCCTATCATATCATGCCTTCTACCTGGCCTTTTTTGTCTTCTGGCTCCAACACACAATGGCACACCCCTCATCTAACTACATTAGTTTATCTATACACTCTTTAAGTTCTTATTCATCATCCAATCCTCTTGTGTGCATAATACATAGGGAGGGTAGCATAAATTCCACTGGAAAAACACCATCTGCACTAAACACCAACTGTAAGGGTGTGGATTTATTCAATCTTTTATAAGTTGTCCTATATGCCCAAAGTACAACATAGAATTTATCCTCCTAGTATTTCCTTCCAACATCACAGATCTTCGTCAATGTATGTCCCAATATATTTTTAAAAGCCTCAATAGTTCCATTAGCCTATGGGTGATAGGGTGTTTTCCTATGATGCACCACCATAAACTCTTCTAATAATAATCTGATATTCTCATTAAAAAAGTGAGTGCCCCTGTAACTTGTCAAGTTCAATGGACACCCATACATGTTGATAATGTTTTCCCATAAGAACCTTGCTACTGTAGCCATCGTGCAATCCATCGTAGGTATTGAATCTACCCACTTGGTCATATAATATATATATATATATATATATATATATATATATATATATATATATATATATATATATAGTGTGATCCAGTCCTATGCACAGGTGGGAAAATAGGACAACAAAGTCAATCTCCCATTTCTCAAAAAAATTGCACTAGCTATTGGTCTCAAATTCATTTTATCTCTATGCCCAAAATTCCCAAGGTGCTGACGATTATCACATGCCGTGACATACTCTTTAAAATACTTATAAAGTGTTTCCCACCAAATTCCAACCAACAAAATCTTACACTTGTAGCATTTCCTACATAATTTGCTCTTGCGATCCCACCATGAGCTTCCTCCATTATAACTTCGTGCTCATGTTCTGATACACACCTGCATAAAATATCATCATGAACTAACTTGTATAAATCACCACTAATCAACATGTAAGGCACAACGCATATGGCAAGTTGTTTCTTTTCAAATCTCTTCATCCCTTCAAGCTCCATACTAGTACGTAAAAATATAGTAATATATTCTAATTCAGATGGTATTTGGTTCAATATGAACAAATTTACTTCCATAATTGTGCCCTCAATGCTTTTCCCATCCTCACCTGAGTTAATTATTGATAAATTATCTGGTTTGGAATTGCTCTTCCCTGGCTTTACCATGATGGTAATGTCAAATTCCTAAAACAAGAGAATATACCGATATATGTACCCCTATAAAATAGGCTTATTAACCAAGTACTTAAGTGTCATGTGATCTGTATAAAATATAAAGGGAGTTTCCAGTAAGTATTGTCTAAACTTATGACACACATAAATCATGGACAATTCTTTGTGATTTGTAGTTGTATAATTTTGCTCAGTTGGGGTCAACTTCCTTCTCGCGAAACAAATAGTATGATTTAAAATCCCATCACTAGGCTGTATTAACACTACACCAATGGCCATGCCATAGGCATCAACATGTACATAAAATTATTTTTCCTAAGAAGTAAATTGCAGAATGGGCGCAAAAGGAAGTATTTCCTTCAATGTCTCAAATTCTAGTTGTTGCGCCTCATTCCAACGGAAATTTCCTTTACTTCTCAACAATTATTCCAAGGGTGCATAAATATTAGCATATCCCTTAATGAAATTCATGTAGTAATCTGTATATCCTAAGAACCTATGCACCTCACTCTAATTGGTAGGCTCCTCCAAACCCAAGATAACTACAACTTTAGCAGGATCTACCAACAAACCTTCTTTGCATATAATATGGCCCAACAAAGTTCCAAAAGGTGTAGCAAAGATACAGTTCTTAATGTTTAGAGAGATGCTCAACTGTCGGCACCTCTCAAACATATGTCTCAAGTTTTCACAGTGATCTTTAACCATCCTATATAGTCAATCATCCAAATAAATGTGTAAAAACATTTTTATAAATTCCTCAAATGCTTGCACAATGGTATAAGAAAATACTGTAGGTGCATTCTTCAACCCAAAGGGAATAACTATATATGAAAAAATTCCCCATTCAATGGTGAAAGTTATATTTTATTAGTCTTCTTTAACAATCCACATCTGATGATAACCATATAATCCATCAATAAAAGAGTAAATCTCTCACCCTATAATGCCCTCCAAGATATCTTCAGTAAAAGGTGTGGGAAAAGGGTCTATTACACAACTAGCATTCAAATCTCTATAGTACACATGAATCCTTATCCTACCATAATAATTTATGTTTATCACCATGGGGATAACCCACTCTAACTCATCAATGGGCTCAATTATTCCATATTTAAACATCTTATCAATCTCTTCCTTGAATTTGACGGGCAACTTAGGATTCATCCTATAAGGTTTCTTCCTAACCAAGCGATCAGATTACATTAACTTTATCCTCATATCAGGAAAAGAGTGATGCACTCCCTTCAACTCATGCTATCCTCGTGGAAATAAGTCTTGGAATTCATGCAGTAGATCAATAATCTTTGCCACCTCTTGTTCAGATAAATAGTCACCAATAATGGCCTTCTTAGGTTCTGTATCCGACCCAATTTCTAACCTATTCATTTTCATAGGCTCATGATAAGCGTGTGCCTTCTCATCAGCACTATCCAAGTCCTTGTGCATACCTATAGTGTGATCAACATCCATATTCTCTACTTCTTCATAATCAATCATGTAAAATAACTTACCCTTCTCTTTTTCTAGCCAGGTGCCCCCAAAATTCTCCTCATCTGTCTCTTCTTCTTCAAAGCACGCCTCCAAATCCACCTCTCCAAAAATTTATAATAGGATTTCCTCATCTTTTGCACTATCCCCCAAAGTAAAACACTTCATAATCTATAATGTTTCATTCACCTGATGTTTAGTAGAAAAACAGTCAAAGGTTTGAATCATACCCAAGGTCATCTCCTACCAATTAATTTTTTCTCTTGCTAAATCTACATGAACGTACCATGTGGGTGCACAACCAATTATGGTGGCATAGAATTTATGTACCAAGAGTGATGGTGCAAAGAAGAATCCTTCCCTTAGAATTCACATATCTGAGAAGGTACATTGTTCCTTAGAAATCAAGTAGAAAAGGAAATTCTCACCTCTCACTACTTCAAAAGGATAATACTTCTTCTGTCACCCTCATCCTTCTACTAGGATTCCATGGCACATAGAAACACATCAAGATTTCCTTCACTAATGTATCGAGGCACCTAGTTATGACTCAAATATCAAAGATCACACAGAATGATCATGCCAGTAACTATATTCTTTATCTCTCTCCTGACCATTTCATATGTTCCATGCACCCAATTATCATAGGAAATAATGGTTGTGTCACGCATAGATTGAGTATCATCCCACTATATAATACCTTCCTTAGATGGCTCAAGAAATCCAGGATCCCTAACTATGTGCACATATATCCTATTCAAATCCTCGTTACTCAAGGGTTCTATATAATGCATAGCTTTCCCATATGTCAAAGGAATAATTACACGCTCCTATTTGTTCTCAAAAATGATATAACCTTTATTAAAGTGCAGATCAACATTATTCACATAATACCAAGGGTGCCCAAGAAATGCTGGAAAACTATCTGCTTCAGCAAGCACAAAGACCTCAAAATCCCCAGTGAACTTAGACCTTTGTATAGTAATAGTGGCATCCTTCAATACTCCAATGGGTGTGGCTCTAGTCCTATTTTCCATATACAACACATTTAAAGAAGGATATAATGGTGGCCTCCCCATATAATTCCATGCATCTAAAGTGATTACATTTACTTTTGCACCTGTATTAATCAATATGTCACTCAATAACCAACCATCAACAACTGTATTCAAAGTGATCTCTTCATCATACTCAATATTGTGAGGAGGTAAGTTTGCATGTAATATCTATCTCTCAGCATTTATTTCCAACACACGATATCTTCTCCCTCAGCCATTCCCCTAGAAACAAAATGATATCATCTTGCTGCAATATCTTACAAACCTCCTTCAACTCATCAACATATTTCCAACGAATCTCAACTGCCTTCACCTACTCCACCTTCTGTGACTTCTCCTTCATGAATGGTATCTCACCTTGCAAGTTTATAATAACCTCCATAGTCTCTTAATAAACTTCCTTCTGATGGGTAGGATCTGGATATTTCACATTTATCACCTCTTGTTTTGTAATGAGATGTTTATGCTTTGAGGATCTCATGAGCACCTAGAGCCTTAGCGCGTGTATTCATTAACACAGGAAACATTTGAGAATCAAAAACAATCTTAGGCATTCACTGGTCTTCTATGGCACATTACACTTTAATCATCCTCGTGCCCTTATCATTCTTCTTATAGTTCCTACTCTTGTACTCATATAACTCATGACATTATTCAAACTTATGTTGTTTCCCCCCTTGCAAAGTAGTAGAAAACTAACTTGTATTTTGATTAGGAGCTCTGATTGCCTTAGCATGCCATAGTATCTCACTTATATTCACATGCTCCCCTGGATCCTCAATGCCTCTGTACTCTGGTAGGTGAAGAGACACCTCCTAATAGACTTGTTGCAGCTGGTGCAGACCATGCCCACCAGATCTAGAACCTGTATTACCTCCAGTTATTCCCTCCACCTCCAAAACCACTAGGTCTACTAGATCCTGAACCTCTAGATCCTTCTGATCCACCTCCTGTAGTGGGCACCAGACTAGAGGATGAACTACTTTGGGTTCCAACTAGTGAACTAAACTGAACTCCCACATTTTTTCAAGTTGTGCTACTTTTAGATGTATTTATAATGTTCTGTGTGCCCATGCTCTATCCCAATGATGCACTAGAAAATATAAAAATAATCAGAAAACCAAACAAAGAAGATTTCTACGCATCCATAGATGAATTTTTCATCTGATCCCCTACCATGTTTAACGGAAAATGAAATTTACTTATCGCTACTTTATCACCAACACTAGCTTGTTTCTTAATAAGTGTTTCAGGAATTGGAACACCAAGCAAAATGACAAGGTAACCATATGTGATTAGATGTGTGCCTACGGTCCTCATTATTTCCTCTTCTAACACAATCTCATATGAAGCTGAAGGGGATTCTCTTCCACGCTTGCTTAAATGGGGGAGTAATAGTTTCTCAAGTTCCGAGTCCTCTGTGTGAGCCTCGAATCCTTCATGCATCACCTATCTCCACAACTCCATAGACTCCTCAGCACCAAGCTTCTTCTCTAATTACCTCTCCCATGATTCATTATACTTAATTTATCTTTCCTCTCTTTCCTTTTCTGTTTTTTGGTTCGTCATCTTTTACCACACCTGCTCCTGCCCCCACATGCGGTGTAGGGTTATCTAGCCATAGGTCATTATTATAAATTCAGATTCAACAACAAGATATTAATCAGTAAAGGGATAACACACAAATAAGATCCTTTGGGTTTGCGCAAGAACTGAAACTCAATAACCTTTAGATAGGAATAAGTAGAATCAACATACTCGAATGTATAACTATGTAAAACACCACTCCACCAGTGATCTATAATGTGTGTCAAAGTCACATTGGAATCATATAGAGTCTGGTAATCTTATTATGTCCAAAAAAAATTTCTATACCTCTAATTCTGATTTAATGCATATGCTACCAACCATTCATAAAACTCTATAGGGAAATAACAAAATAACGTCTCATAGATTTCATGATACAAATGTTCTTCAACCCACACGTGAACATTGAAATCGGGTCTAGTATTATATCTATGAGAAAACGGGTCTTCTAAGTCAACAACCCAACTCTCAATGTTTTCCAAATTCAACCGATACATCTTCATCACGCAACATCCTTGCAAAAACTTGAAAAGAGGTCCCAAAAATGGAATGAAAATTTAGTCTCTATTTCTTACTAAAACCCTAAATGCTGCTAGCACATCACTCATACAGACCTGAGAACTCACCTGAAGCGTGCAAAGGCACCATGTCCCTATTTTTATACTATATTTATCAAGGTGTTTAGCATGTTCATTCATATAGTCCATATCCATAACAAGTAATTAAAGGTAAAGAATAACAAGATTCAACCCAAAACCATAGTGTGTAATGAATCAAACAAGGATCAAGATCATAATTTACAATACAATAACCAGTAATAGAGACATCAAAAATAAATATCCATCCACAAAGATCCATTATATTACTTCATAATAAAAACTAGTAGCTGAATAGATGTAAATAACATTGTCATAAGCTATGTGTGCTCATAAACTAGCAGCATGAATCTATCACATACATTCACCCATGATCCTGTAATCTGTGCAAATCAATACATATATAGCATTGGGGGAATTTCCCTTCACCACCTATGCTCTCTCAAAATAGGTTGCATGCTCAAAATAACCACACACTGCTTACAAAGGTAATCAAGAAGCATGCAAGCTTCACCTAATAATATATTACCTATAATTAACATTAGATCCACATCGTATTATTAGATTCTATGCCTTGCATGATGCTTTATCTTTTTTCTGCATGTGACTCTCTCAAAATAAACCTTATCTCGACTCCAAGTCTTCATGCACTAACCATGTCTCCAAAACGTTTCTTGACTTTCCACTCCAACCATCCATCTTCCAATTCCATCTCGTTGCTCAAAATATGGCTAAGTCACAAACATGTTCAGCCTAGACGCGAGCCTCTGCACATTTCCTATTATACTTCTGTGCAAGACTTCATGCCTCCCTTCCACGCTTTCAAAACATTCGTGTTGTTATACTTAGCATATTTCAGGGGTATAACATATAACAATACCTATCTAAAAGAATTTTACTTTTGGAACTCTACTTTAACATCCTATTTAGAACTAATGAAGGGTAAATACTATTTATAGTTACAACCACTATTCATGTTAAGGAAACAAGGGAAAACATAGGGGAAGAACTTTAATTTTTTCATTCACTCTTTACAAGCACTAGGATAACTTCATGGATTTTTATCCTCTCATTTAGGAAATGTAGTGTACCTCTTGGTCAAAATAGAAAAGAGGGAAAGTCACTAACAAAACTCAAAATATTCCACACCTCTCTTAGATATTTTATATAATGCTTATTTTATTTCTATGATAGGAAACGAGGGTTTTGATCATTATAGGTATATACATAATATTTTTGGAAGAAGAAAAAGTATAGAAAGAAACTGCATATATTGACAAAAACCCAAGAAGAAATGAAAGTGTAGAATAACTCTAGACACTAGATCCAAATAAGAATAATGTTCCACACACTAGCATCCATATCTAACACTATTTTCTAGTGATTTTATAGGGATTTGTTTAATATTTGAAGAACATTCTTCATTATCACATCTTGTTTCCCCCTATGTCTAGATCTATAACATTTCACAAAACTTAAAATATATAAGAAACCTAATCCTCTTGTACTTTTCTACATTTATCATATTCTCTAATTGAATTCCACTTTTTTAGATCACTTTCACTATAATATAACATTTGAATGTTATAGAATTGAATTATTACTCTGGTTGCAAATTCATTTATCCAAAACATAATCCTAATTATAAAAAACTTAATTCCAATTTAGGATAAAATCATGTACATCCTAAATAAAAAATTATAACATTTTTTTATTGGGTAAAGGTAAGGTTTTTAAAAGGCCCCTAAAACCTTATATAACTAAAATTAAAAGATAAAAAATAAAATCTTGAATGAATATAAACATTGGTCAACCGATAGTGAACAAGTTTCAAATTGTTAATAAACATACAACTCAACTAGACATGATTTATTTTGATCTCTACAGGTTTCACACCTCTATCTAAATTTTCAGTGCTAAACAAGTTGCCATTGAGAAGGGAATATGGGAGCACATATATGCAAGTAACTTGGAAAAATATCCCCACAAAAAGGTATGGATCTATCTCTCTTGAAAGGAGGGGAAAACACATTAGGAAATTTACTTTGTAGATAATTACGTGTGTGGGGATGTTCCCAAGGTTCACTTATATGAGGTCTTGGTCACCATAAATATTTTTGGGGGATAGCTCAAGGAGAGTTTGTGGATATTTGGTTTTATAAGGGAATTTATTGGTTCATGTGTCATTAAAGTAAATTAATGGAATCAATAACACAAATATCAATATAGATGATGCTAAAAGAAAGGAAAAAATGATTAAGAATCATTCATATACTAGTTAGTGCAAAAAATTCATTAACATAAAATTTCAATTATGAGTATCACTTATAGTATAAAGAATGAGATTTTCTACATTACAGACTAGAAGTCCTACTTCTAACTAAGTTGTAAGAAATTAGAAAATAGGAGTAAAGAGGGAAGAAAGAGAAATAATTATAAAATATAATAGAGAAGCTTCACCTCACTTGAATTCCAATATATTTCAAAACCATGCTCATGCTCATACAATTATTCACTTAATAAAAATACATGCAAGTGCAAGAGTCTAAGGGAAAGACTAAACAACCAAAATTTAGTGCAATAGCATTGGACATGTAGAATGCACACTTTGAATTTAAAGTCGCTTAATTAGAGGATATTGTAATAAATAAATAGAGTGGATCCTCTAATATTCATTCAAATTGAAACAAATTATTTATAGATACCAATTTAGGCTAGAAATGAGGAAATTAAAGAGAGATAAGAAAAATGCATAAAAATTATCATAAGCTTTTCTATTCTGAATTTAAGGAACTTTACAAATATTTATGTCTAGGTATTTATACCGAGACCTATGCAATGAAAAATTTTATACTCCTAAATTGTAGTACGATATGTTATAACATAGATTTGATAAACTAATTACATGGCATCTGCATAGTTAAAAAATATTGAATACAATTTTTTCCTTATATAAGTTCCTAACATGTCATAATATCATTTATAATGAATAATATATTAATCAAACAATGTTAAGGATTCATAATAAGATTGGATATGATCTACTCTAATTTCTAAGTTCTAATTCAGGGTAGTGTGCATGGTTGAAAGAGTAAAATTTCTCTACGTAATTCATTTTTCTCTCTGACATGTCTATTTTCAAAGAATGTATCTAGCTAAATCTTATGATATTTTGAAAAAATATATGTGCATTATAACACTGTGATTTACAAATAATATTACTTGTCTACTAATTAACCTGACATAATTTTCATGTAGTGCATCCTTTACTTTGTCTCATGTAATGATGTATACTTGAGCTTTCCCAATCGATGCGAATTTATCTTATGCAATGGTTAATTCTTTGTTGGAGGAATATTTCAAAAGCATGCAAAATGGATTTTTACAATCCTTCCATATCTTTGCACATCATATTTTTTACGCATCTTTCCTTATGTAACTTAGAAATTTATCCATGTACTCATAAAATGATATGGGAACTAATTAACATTGTGCACAATGGACTAGATAAGGGGATAAATAATTATTGTGCACATGTTATGCGTTTACAAAGGTATCCTATATTTCTTTGTGTATATTGGGTGTACAACACCATTTATCATGTTCATTTCATGATCAGTTATACTTGTTCAAGGGGTTCATTCATGTTAAAAGTTGTCCTTTGAAATTTCTTCATTGTAAATGAGTGTGCACTTATTTAGGTAACTATAAGGCTTAAAGAGGTTAAGTTTTAGGGAAAAAATTAGGTCAAGTGAATGTGAAATGGAAATGTTTAATTGAATTATGTTTAAACATTTAAATAGTATGGAAAGGTCATCCATGAGTCTCATAACGGGGTTACATAGTACCTAGGTGGGTGAATGTGTAATGAAACATAAGGGGGATCATAAGATTATTAGTATATCTATGCAAAAACATTACGTGGAAGATTTTTTGAACATGAGGGAACCACAACATGCTTGAACCTAATGATTATTATTTCAAAGGAAAAAGGGTAACCAAAGAAACATTGTGTGATAAGATTGCACAATGACACAAAAATGTGAGTGTAAAATATACTTTGAGTGATAAAAGTATATAGGTGTGTGAACTAAGTTGCGTAATAACATGAAATATCTTAGTGTAATAGGAAATGGTAATTTCTATGAAGGGTAAAAAATAAATAAGGAAAGAGGAGAGCCCATGTAAATATAACTAATACATGCCAAGAAGCTTGAAAATAGGTATTTTGTGCCAGAGAAAATAATATTTTAAATGCACATCCATACTACTTTGATAAATTTGAAGGGGTTTCATGATTCCATGTGTGAAAGTGGGGGTGGAGTGTGGAGAAATAAATAAATGGTGAATATATTGAAGAATGCACCATAGCATTATTTTAATGAATTACAATGAACTTATAATCTCTTGTTCACCTACAACATAACAAAATCACACTCAAAAAAATTACATTATCAATCCAAGAGAAAATTTTGTATTTTAACTCTATAATGTGACATACTAAATTGAAAAACTTTCAAAGGTTATTGTGTTTGTTAAATTAATTTATTTACCTTTCCAAGGAAATAACCTACTTGGCATGGAAAATTTTACATGGTTTATCTTGTTGTTTAGTTTATTTTCTGTTTACAATTTTCAAGGGACTAGATGAAGGGGGAGGTTTATGCATTTCTCTACTTCCATACAAGTGTTTATAGCCCTTATAGATATACCTTTGTTTTTTAATGGCCTTACTCCACTATTATATGAGAATTTATATCCCCACTAGAGTTTAATAGAAACACCATTAGCTTAGATAATATTTTTAAGCTCTTTAACATGAGTGTTTAAGTTTTATTATTGAAACTTTGTGTGTTGAGAACCAGATAGCCAGATTGGAGAATGGGTTGAAACAAGTAGTGCACTAGTTATTTTTATCTTTATATATTACTAAAAGGCAATATTAGTGTGAACCTTTTGCATGCCTCTTCTTAATTATAATAAAATTTCTAAATCCTCATAGATGTTTTAAAATACTAAGAACTTATTTAGAAAGTGAAAATGATGAAGTGAGCTTACAAAAATTCATTATTTGGGTCACCAAATATCTTCATCATAAACATCCAATAGAACAAAATATTTTCAACCATTGATTTGAATCAATAAAACAAGTTCCAAAATATATGCAAATCAGAAAACGAACATTTGGAATTATTTTGTGTGAAAGCATAAAAAATAGTGGACAACCTAAAATAAGACTTACAAGAATGGTGCAAGTTTTTTAATTACAAAAATCTAATTGCAAAGAAGGGAGAAAATAGGAAGGAAAACAAATCTATAAAGTAAGGAAAGTATCTGAAAAACATGGCCCTATCTTGAGTATTGTGTATTATGATGCCATATAGAAAATGGCTCATGTATAAAAAACATTTTTTAGGAAGCACCCATTGACTGAAAATGGAACAACCTTACCTTTTAGATTATTGAACCTGAAGGTGTTATCTCCTAGGATCTATATGATTTGGAAGGGTCCAAGAAAAGGCTTATTGAATGTAGTATGTTTTCCCTTATTTTCATTGTCCTTATCTTATAGTAGCACTAGCTCATGTATTCTAAAGAATTTAAAATTGAATTTATTTTCAAACTTGCATATGATGACCTCTTGGTACTTACTGATTATAAAATACCATTTCTTTGTGGATAATAGTAATAAGAAAGTCTTAGAATACTTTTATTATCACAAGACCATTTAATGAATTGTAAGGAAGTAAAATGAACTCCATTGTCACTTAATAGCACGAAGGGCATACCAAACCTGGTAATAATGTGGTCCTCTATGAATTTGATGATGATGTCTTCTATGTAAGTGTTATCCCAAATTTACTCCTAGGTTAATTTGGAATAACTTATTAAAAATATACCTAGCCATTTTTATAGGTCTGGGAAGTTCAAAAGGTCATCAAATTGTACTACCCAAATGCACTGGCCATCAGTTTTCAAAACACTGTGGGACCATTGTTTAAAATATTAGCAGGTTGTTTATAAAAGATGACTGACATTCATTTTACTGTCAAATTTAGCATCAACATCATCAGGTCCACATGGCGATAGATCAATGATTAGAGGTAGGCTATGTGTCGGAACTCTGAAATTTCCTAAGGTGATGGGCTCATTCAGACTCCAACTCCCCAGAGTTAATCATAGTTCATATTTCGTTGGGTCCACAAATTCATGGTCAAAGGGGACAAGTGGAAACATTATTCGAAGAAAAAAAATTTCTAAGTACCTCAAGGTAGCAAGTTGCAATGTGAAGCCAAGGAAAATTTTACATTTACGAAGTCCTAAGCTATGTGGATCCATTTCATTCGTTCTCATTTCATAGGTCTGAAAAATGAGAAATATAGAGACAGGTTTGAAAATTCTTACAAGCCTGAAGCTACATGGATTTGTCTTGTTCGACAATACTTTGCAACAGGCAGATGAGTTCAAAGAAAATACAAACATTGGAAATTTCATGGATCTTTCTCATTGGCTCGCACTTCACAATTTTCATATGAGACTATAAAAAGGAATAACATGTGAAGTGCGTAGAGATTTTCTATTAGCTCACACTTCACAATGGTCATTCAAAGGGCTTTTAAAAGGTTAATTGCAAAGGTGTATGGAAATGTTCTATTAGCTCTCATTTTTGAAGGACTAACAAGGTCTAAGGACACCTTGACAGTTGGAAGAAATGTGGCAATGTTTTATTAGCTAGTTCTTTCATAAAGGTAGAAAGACAGGAAAATAAAAGGAAAGAAGGGAAGCAAAGGCCCAAAACTTGAGCCAGTGAAAGGCTGACACATGGTAAAAGGAAAATAAAGCACACATTGGTGGAGGCTGACCCCTGAACTAATCAAGGACTTCAACATGTCAAATTCTTGTGCTTCTTGATAGGAAAAACATCAAGTGGCCATATGTTTCGACTCAGAGCTCCAAATCTTGCAAAATTTATATTGTTGGAAAAGTATCCTCGAGACCTTTGATTTGATGAAATTAGATTTCAGCTTCAATGGAGTTTATTGGGTGAAATATAAAAACATGAATGCCGAGGAAGAAAAGAGAAGTATGGGCACACAAATGATCAAATTAGGTAGTTAAACAACCAAAATTGATGAAGTATGGCTTCATTTCCTTCAGTAGGATGAAATAGATCCAACAATGGATTTACATAGTTGTCATGTGCTTTGCAGAGGACTTAAATGCAAATTTTTGGTGGTTGAAAGTTGGAAAATCCATCTCTTCTCTCTTTCCCTCTTCTCTTTCTTCTTTCTCTGTCATTTGAGCTATATATTGTAAAATATTTCATTATGAAAGGCATGGACATTCTGATCTATAAAGGAACCATGTCAAAATGGTCTCTCAAGTAGCTATGAACTTCGAGCCTTCATTTTTGCCTCTATAAATGCTTCTTTCCTTCTGTTTCAACTATAATGGATTGTGCATATTTTAAGCAATAAAAAAAAAATGTTTTGTGTCCCATTTTTTCTTCCCTATCTCATTTTTATTTGTAGTCTTTCCTTCTTCTTATTGTTACAATTTACTATGCATATTCCTCTCACTTGAGGCTCCATTTTTATTATGTTCAATGTCTTCCACATTTTTTATAGTGCCATCACCACCCCTTTTAGCTTAGGATTTCCCTTTCTACATCTCCTTCTAACCATGTCCCTTGGTGTGTTTAGTTTGGAATTTTCTTTCAACATTAGGAGTAATTATAGCATTAGGAATAGGTAGAGGAATTGACCTTATCCAGAGGTCTATCTCATAGTGTAAGGTCCCACAAATTGGAGACAATCCCATGTTGCCTCAAACTCCCTGAGTTGCCCATGACTCAAGGAAAGGTATCATTTTGAACTCCAACATTAATTATTTAATAGAATCACCTTTTCCAGATATATATAGTAGTCATTAATATTGAGAATGAACTTGTGGATAGCTAAATAATTCACATTTATGATTCCAAAAAATCATAACACCCATTTAGAAAAGGGATGCACTTTAATAATAGAATATAATGGCATGACATATCTTAAGGTGGTAGTCTGGATGATGTGGAAATTTCTAACATGAGTGTATGTGTGTGTCTTTGAATAAATTAGGCCAATTATAGCTTACCCTTATGATTTGGTGCATAGTGGAATTTATCGAACCATGGCTAATGTCATGATTTTCAAGGAAATTTTGTAATATTACATAAGCATATTTTATTGATAGGCATCAAAAATAGAGACCTTCATGATTTATGTAAGAGAGTTCCCTAGTTTTTTATCATGAATTTATTACTCTTCAAGTGTGGATATCTACATCAAGTGCGATTGAGGTGTGTAAGACGTATTTGATTGAGAAGATAGGAGATTATGTCCTAGTACCATTCATTTAGTATACTTAGTTCAATAATATATTGCTAGAACACTAGATTTAGATCAATCTCTATCATTTTGTGAATTGGATCCATACCTCTCACTATATTCTTTGGTTTTATTTCTTATTATAGCTTTTGGAGGATGGTCATCCACTTTCCATGAAACTTTCCATGTTCATTCTAAATCAACATTTCCTTCATTTTGGGATTAGACATAATAACAACTACCTTATTATGTAAAATGTAGTTTTTGAACTTATTTACTACTCTAATCAACCTAAAATGTTAATTTTCAATAACAAACTAGTGGATTTATGCATTAGAAAAGGGTGAATTCATGAATGTGATAATTATTTCACTCTTTTTTTACCCTTCTTTTGGGTCATAATTTTTGTGTAAAAATGCTCAAAATTAAATGCATAGATGAAGAAGGGGAACACATAGTATGGGATCACTAATACAAGAACCTAAGTGATGTCCTCTTTGACTTCTAAAAATCTAGTGCATGATTATTAATTACATTAAAAAAAATTGTTTTTCCTTAGCATTACATTCAGTGGTATGACTATTGCAACAATGTCTAAGATGATATTTCTCAAAAATTTCATCTTTTTGAAAAAAATCAATATGAATGTTTTTGATAAGGATATATTAGATGAATTTTGTCCTCTCACTATCAGTATATATTAATTTATTATAAATTACTTGCCCTAATAGTTTGTGTTCAATGACCATGAAGACATGCTTCTTTGGATTAAGTGAGCTGACATAGTCAGATAACATTGCAAAATTATACGTAAATATTTGACATGTTTGTCATGATTCTTAGAAAAGAGTGTGATGTAATCCATTTATTAAATAATTCACTTTTCAATTAATTTCTTGGATGTGATATTCATTACACGTTGAATGGTTATACTAGCATTGACTAGACCGAATGTTATTATCTTCTATGTGAATATACCCTACTTAGTGTTGAAGGTCATTTTGATTATATCTTTCTTACACATAATGAATTTATTATATATTGAATATCCATATAAGAAGGACATAATTTTTGCACCATTCACAATATACAACACCTCATCAAGGGACAACAACGAGTAGTTAACTTTCTCAAATGCCTTGTTTAAATTACTGAAATCTACAAAAAGGTGAATTTATCCACTATTCATATAGAATAGAACAAGGTTTATATCCAATGCTAAATGGTAGATTGGAAATAATATATTTTTACTTAACATCTGATGCATAGGAGGTGGTTGACCAATCAAATCACAAATACAATATTAGTTGTAAGATCAAAATTCATCAACCATGCACTAACTCAAGCACTCTTCTTATGCATAAAGTACCAATTTACTTAATTGTACTGATACAAGGGCTTCACTCACTTCTTACCTGATTTGATTCATCATTAAAACAAGTTTATAAACTTCAATAAGAATCAACACATCAAAACATTTCACTTTACCTATTGACCTTACTAGTACGCTAGTAGCCCTTCTTAACTAAAACATTTATTTTCTTGAATAACTTAAAATGACTTTAAAAAAATTGTTTTCCTTTTCAAATACCCTTTATGGGTCTTTAATTCATCACAAAATTTTAGAACACATTTCTAAACACAACTACTCCAATTTTCCTTCTACTGTTTTCTATTCAGCCTCTCCTACTAGCCATGTTTACATGAAATTCTTATTGTTTAGAAAAACTCATTAACACCCATGAGAAAGTATTCACACATTTTTAAAAACTTTATTTATTTTATTCTTCTCACCAAATTTTAGCATCCAAATATTCTAGTAAGTCCTTCAACCATTTGTCACCACTCTCGAATTAGCCCAAGCCTCTATTAGGTTTCCAAGTCCAAATGCACCATTTACTAGGGATTTATGTATTTGTAGCTTCTGCTCCAAACAAGAAAAAAAAAAAAAAACAAAATAACACAAGTTTGAGATTAAAAAAATTGTTTTGTTTCAAAAGGTTAAAGTTGCAAGTTAGGTTTAAATTAAACATTACAACATTCAACTCAAGGCTAGGCCCACACGCCCACAAAAGCTTTTTACGTCAATAGAGAATAATCCAAAAGTTTCGATCTCCCAAACGATCATTAAAAGTATTTAATTAGTTACATGTAATCAACTAATCAATTTAATTAATTAAAATCATTTGATTTTTGTAAATTAAGTTAAACTATTTATTTAATTAAAGAATTTAACTTTTATAATTAATTCATTGATTTGATTATTTAAACCAAGGAATTACCATAGTTTAAATTAATATCTTAAATAATAGCTCACATGACCCTGATTATTTTAAACAATTTTGTAAATCTTATAAGTAAACTAAAGACTGGTTTAATTAAATCTCTAACAATTATGCAACCATTTATTTCATTAAATTTAATACACATTTAAACAGTTAAAAAGTTAAGCTAATGTTATTAAAAGGATTTATTAAAATGGATGGGAAATGGAGCATCCATTTCCCACCCTTGGATTTAATCTATCCCATCTGTTAGATCCTAAGGCATCCACTAAAACCCTATATATCTTTATAAAGTCATATAATAGATTTTTAATAAAGGAAAAATCCTTTTTCTTCCCTCTTATTTTTGTCTACAAGTTCTTCTCCTTCCAATAGAGCTTTCATTGAGATTGTATTTTGTGACAAGAGCATAAAGCTAACCCTCCCCATTCAAGAAAACAACAGGATGCATTTTTCTCCCATTTTATTCTCCTGTAATTGGTTTCACATGGGTTTTCTAAAGGTTTATTTCCAGCAGCTAAAATCTTGGTATTTGTTTCATTTTGTATGTTTAAATATTATTGTTTTTGGAGTGGAAAACTTTGGGTAAAATTGAGTTTCATTATATTTGTATATACTTTTGTGTGTGTGTACACATGTGTGTGTGTGTGTGTACATACATAAACCTTTTAATGTTATTGGGGACGACTGGGCTTAAAAGGCTGATTTGAATAGTTAGAAAGGCAACACACACACACACACACACACACACACACACACACACACACACACACACACACACACACACATATATATGGGTGTAAAGGACTATGCGGCCAACAAAAGAAAAGTTTTAGGTTTTAATAAAGCCAAAATAACAATAAGAGGATTTATATATTTGTTTGAATAAAATATAAAATCATCCACTTAGTGTGTGTGTGTGTGTGTGTGTGTGTGTGTGTGTGTGTGTGTGTGTGTGTGTGTGTGTGTGTGTGTGTGTGTGTGTGTGTATACAAAGATTTATATACATATTTATATATTGTTTTATTTGGTAAAAGTAAATGTATATTCCACCATTTTAAGGCTAACATGCCTATTGTTTTTAGATAGAACAAAGTTTGCAAGATGATCTATAAACTGCCTCTTTTTAACAATAAACAGGTCATGTTCTAGTGATAATTGAATGGAAAATGAGTAATTTCCTTTTCCCCAACCTAATGTGCATGAAACATTCAATACTATACTATAAATTGAGAGATAGAAGACAAAGGAGAAAGAAGAATTTATTCTGGACAAACCAATGTGGGAAAAGCTCCAGTGGGTAAGAAAATTGCTTCCCTTTCAATATACAATTCTCCAAAATACAAAGATACTACCAAATATTTTCCTTCAATAAGGATTCAACACTCTTAATTTTATTTGCTTGATTAAAACCTCAACAATGAAGAACTCACTCTCAATGAACAAAACAAGATAGAAGTCCAACTCCTCTTTTCTCATGCTTGATTTCACTAAAAATCACTTGCTAGAATAAATAATCAAACATATATTTATATTTTATCTTCCCATGTATGGATGGAAAGGAAAAATGAACTAATCTAAGAATTCCAAGCATTTCCAACTACTTGAATTACCATTTTGGCGTAATGAGGGACATGACATCTGGTTACCTCAAAGTGGTAGTTGCATAACCATATCCTAGAGATCTCCAGAATAGAACAATGATGGCCTTTTAATGTCATTAAAATGTGTTCACATAACCATCACCTTGACTAGACCATCTCAAGAACTAAAACTATGCTAAGAATATGAATTACAAGTGTCAAATAAGGATCATACATAGAATTGGGTATTTTCATATCCATTTTTTTATCATACCTCCCCAATTTGAGGCTTTTAAGTCCCTGAACGCTTCAAGGAATGATGAGGTGAGGAAATTTCTTCCTCACATCTTCTCTGGAATACCACTTGGCCTTGGTAGGAAAATATTCTTTGTTGTCCATTTCACACCCTTGTAAAAATAGAACAACTTGAGTAGCTGACGGTTGAGGAACAAGGAAAATATAAGAGTTTAGCGGGTTGTGGAATGAAGAAGAAAAAGCCATAGATAAGGGTGATATGCCACTGAATCCTAGCATGTTGCGGTACAAAGAACAAAGTTATGGATGTGTTAGCAAGATGTGATATACTGAAGACAAAGCTGCAGATAAGATAAAATAAGAAAGGCCACGGGGTGAAGGAAAGAAACTCTGTGGATGTTGACACAAAGCCGTGCCATAATGGGATAAACAATGGGTCAATAAGAGGAAATAGTGGGGCCTTGGAATAAAGAAGACAAAATCGCGGATGTCAATATTCGTGCAGAACTAAAACAGAAATTCCACGTATCAAGGGAAAATAGTATTTTTCTGCTAGATTTTTAAATGGATATAGTTTTTAATCCGATGATCAAAGTCTTGAAAATATGATATCATTGAAAAAATCCCCTTCTCTATGAAATGAAATCAGATTTCCTAAATCACATGGTGGTAGGTGGGTGAAGTAAAGGAAGATGTCTCCAACACGCAAAAGAACTACTCTATTCAGTGTAACCACCAAAATTTAATGCAGTATGGGCATCATTAAATTTTGGATAGACGATTAGATCTTTTCAGAAAGTTTAATGAAGGTCATTGGTTTGAAAAGGGGGGGTTTGAATTTCCCTCTCAGTTTTTCTTCCTTCTCCTTCTTTCAATTTTCTATATATTGTAAAGTGATGCCTAGTTTTAATGTTGGATACTTTTGGAATGCAAGGGCATCATTTTTCGTTGCAAAAGTATTCTAAGGGTCGTATACTTTGGACTCTAATTATATAAATGTTTTTCATCTTCCTCTTGCATCGTGATGATCTGTGCATGATCTTTAAATAATAAAATCTCTATTTTTTGGTTCATTTCTACCTTAGCTGTGCTTTTGTTGCATTTTCTCACCTCTCATTCACTCGCAGGTATATTTTACGTGTTGTTACAGAATTTATGTCTATAGTGCATCGTGAAATTGGGATCATGGACGTGGTTTTAAAACTTTGGCTCTCGTTTTTTCCCTCTTCAGCACCATTTTCTCCCATTTTCTCTCTTTCTGAAGTATTCATCCCCTTCTTTTTGGTGCTATCACCTTCTCTAATTTAGGTTTATGTTTTATGCATGTCTTCTCATCCTGGTCCATTAGAGAGTTAGAGTAGAGCTAGATAGTTGCATTTCCATTCCTAGGAGTAGTTTACCATTAGGAGTAAGTAGAGGAAGGTGGCCTTCTCTGGAGGTATATCTTAGTTTGAGTACCACAACTTGGAGGAAGTCCCATGTTACCTCAAATACCTAGATTCTTGTGATTTAGGCTGGGGGAAAATTTAATCTCCAACAGTTTTGACATGCCTAGTAGGACCTTTGAAATTAATATTTCCAGTTTATCAAGTTTTTATGTGTATTGTGGTGAAGTTCTAGCCTTTAGAGGCTATGCGATAACACATCTGGTGACTCCATTCTAAAAATCAACTAGTTTCAGTAAACCAAATTATCATTAATTCATAAGAAGGATACAAACATGGTCTAGAACAAGAGAAGAAGGAATTTTTAAATATTTAAAGTTATCTCCAGGAAGAGGTGTTAGACCACGATTTCCATTAGACCTAAACCCATAGGTGTTAGTCTTCGCTACAATCACCAGAGTTAGGATCTACGAGAGGTGGTTAGTCAATGTCACGAAAATCATGGGGAGCGCTGGACACACATGCCAACAATCTCCTCCTCAGTGTTACCCGAGTGAGTTTCAAACTCGATACCTTCTGCTCTGATACCATTTGTTGGACCGTGATTGCCGTTATACCAAAATCCATAGGTGTTAGTATTCGATACAATTTCCAGAGTTAAGATCTATGAGAGGTGGTTAGTCCATGTCATGAAACTCACGGGGAGCACTAGACACACATTCCAATGAGAGGAATATGGATTCAGAGGTTTCCATCTCCTCTGAATAGAACACTCTCAACACCTCCACTTGGTAGGCCTTTCTTGCAATCAACAAGAGTTCTTAGACTAATCAGAATGGTTACACAACAACTAAATCCTTTTATAAAATTTACATGAAGCAGTCCACTTGACTTGAATGCTTAGAATCCCATTCTAATAACAACTTTGAATAATATCACATTTATCATGGGAGAAAATCATACTACCCCAGTTGATCATATCCAAAACATTGCAAATTTTTGTGTCATCCATGAAATTGTTGAGATGGATGTGGCAGTGAATCTTTTAGTTTCATCTTTCAAAGGGAAAGATTTGTAATGGTTTATAATCCTAAAATTATTCTCAGTTTGGAATTAGAATGAGTAATTTACACTCTTGTTTAATCAATTTGGAGAAAGAGTGGACAACTTGTCTGTTTTAGAGAAGTTGACTACAATCAAGAGAGAACCTAATGAAAAAAGTGGATTTTAACTTCAAATTCCAAAGAAATTGGGACAGAATTCCAACTCTTGTGAGACCTACAGTAGAAGGTGCTTTTCTCTACTTCTTAAAATCTCTTATTTCTGATATATCTAGTATGATATAATCTATGTAAGGGATAACTCTACCAGTAGATTATACAATTATAATTAGAGCTGAAAAATAGATTAATACAAGATAGGAAATTAGCTCCTAGGACACCCATGAATTTGTATTCTAAATTAACCCAAGCTTCTCAACCTTCTATTGATCCTATCCCTGACCCAAGATCACAGCTTGTTGTTTCTACATCTCAAACTCCTTCTCAGCAAAAGGAAGATGAAGAATTGAAGGCTTTGATTAGAAATTTGAAAAACAAAGTCATATCCCTATAAAATAGCGAGCCTAGTCCTATAAAAATTATCAAAGTCAAGGGAAATATTTAAATCAAGGATATCAAGTATATATAAATCAATATCCTAATCAAATATATGCCCATAATCAATAAAATAATAAATGGAAAGGTAAAAGTGCTCCTCTTACATTGGAAACACTTCCTCCTCCACAAGCACTTTGTACTCCCATTTGATGCAGCCTAGAATTTAGGTTATACAAACCCTATGAAACCCTAGATGTGTTGACACATCACTTAGCCTAAACTGAGTGCTCACCCAAAGTGCATACAAAGGTACCAGGTCCCTCTTTAGGGTTGCTGTTGCAGGATGTTAGCATGATGAAGACTTAACATATATATTTCCATTTCTAACACGTCATTCCACAGAGCATACCAAATCTATATCTAAGGAAACGTAGAACTAAGTACTAACCATGATGAGATCAAAAACCTACTAGATTAAGATACACATAGAACTAATGCTTAGATTCAACCAATATCCTCCATCATATTAAATACAGTAAGTATACCGAAGCTTCATTACAATATCAATAGTATGCGCAAAGCAGCTTTATCAACACATCTTTGTATATATCGATCCTCTCTTCTATGTATATCGATTACACAGTTTACTACATATATATAAGGGTGGGGAGTTTCCCTTCACCGCTTCATCTAGTTCCCAAAAATAGGTCACATGCTATTCTTAGCCACACACCTTTACAAAAATAGCCACACATGCAAGTGCGCTAAAAATATACTACTACTAGCTAACTGATAGTAGCAGATCTATTTCTAGCATGTGTCCATGCAAAGTGCTTCGTATATGATCCTATAAGAATAGGCAATGCGTGGCACGCAAGTGCTCTACCTCGTTTGTGTGCTCTGCATGCCATCTCTAAAAAATCAACCGAGGTTGCTTAGTGAAACTTGAGCTAAGTCCTGAGATTTGGAACTTTTGTGCAACACGCACATGTCTCCCTATGCATTCGTGCCTTTGGGTATGAGTGCACTTTCCCATGTGGAGTTCTTGGGGGACTTTTTGTCAAGTGTTTCTTTGATCAACATTACCTGATACTAATTTACATTAAAAAACAGACAATGGTCATCTCCAAAAACTTTAGTAAATAATCCACAGTCTTGAACCATGAATGAAATAATGTAAAAAATATTTTGTAGTTTCTTCTTCAGTTTGAACAACCAATTCAGGATATTCTTGTTTTATTTTAGCCTCTAAGGTCTGAGACTCAGCAAGTCACCTTTGTAGAAATACTGATCTCTAGTATGTGAATAGCAATAGGAATCCACTATTGTCTTTCGCAATCTCCCCTTTTTCATTTTGCATAGTACCAATACAATGCTAAGACATTGCAGTCATCCTCCCCTCTGAATAAATCCATCTTATGCACTATGAGCTTTCCAAGCTCTTCCATCTAATTCTTGTGTAGTTCTTATGCTGCTGCCAGGGCCTTGTACTTGTGATAAAACATTGATACCATTTGTGTGTGGCCCAATGTTTCGTCGTTCATTGATTTTTGGACTTCATTGTTATCCTCCAGGGTGTTCATGTTGAAAAAAAAATCTGGAGCTGTGCACATGTTCAATGCTTGGTATGTTTTCTGACGAATTTATGGCTTGGAGTGCGAAAAGCATTCCTTCATAGGATGTAATCTTTTGCATCACTGAAGCCTTCTGCTGTTTTGCCACTTGTCACGGATCCTTTGGTGTTGGCATCCACAGAGGCTCATCATCAAGTACTAAATCCACCAACTATTCCTTCATAGTGTAAAAATGAAGGAAATTTCTAAAATACCTTTGGCTCCAAGATAGATAGCCTGGCATCTTATGAACTTCTCACCAATTTACTCTGTGATGTTGATAAATACAATGTTCTATATATGTGCTAAGTCTCTCTCCTACGTTAGGCATGTTATTTCCCCATCCTTAGTTTTGATCTCTTCCATGAGCACCCTAATTGTGGAAGCCTTGTCCATATTCCACCTCTCCACCTTTGTTGAGACTTTGAAAAAAAAAATTCTCAACTATTCATCTGACATGATAGTAGGCTTGATTATCATGTGTCTAGCTATGAGGTGTCTTTTCAACCTTTTTGATATCCATGACTCCTCACACACATCAAAATATGGCTCAACCATGTGGGTGTGCATGGACCATGACTAATGATTCCTGGTGATGCATTATGGCCATAAATTCATCCATTAGCTCCCATCCATATAAGTTACTTTTTGTGCCAGCATGCTCTTGAAACGTGTACGGAAAATTTCTACTTGTGTCCTCTGTACAACCCATTGATGGTGGAATGTTGCTCACCAATTTCTCTACAAGATGTACGCTTCTTTACATACTTGAGCCTCCAGAGTTGGGACTTATGCCCCCAACTTGCTACACTGAGTACCCCTCTGTAGCTGTCTCATCTTGTTCCCTTTTCCTCCTCTTCTCCTTGCTTCATTTCTTCATCTTTCTGTTCTACATTCTCTAGAGGTGTAGGAGAAGTAGGCACACTTTCCTCTGACTCTTCTGCCTCCTCATTCAAACTTCAGTTTCCTTCTCCTTTTCGCGGTTCTCTCTTTTTTAGGAGAGAGTCTCAGATGACCTATGCACACTATTTGCATGGAGTAGCACCTAGGGTCCTTGTTCTCCTGAATACTTAATTAAATCTATGCTCTCCTTGGACTACATCCAAGTCCTCATCATTCCCCATCATGTGGATGAGGTGGTGTAGTGACACGCTCAACTTCATCCTTATTCGTAGGATGTCTTCTGCCTCTTTTCTCTAAACCACCACTATCTTCGCACTCATCCCCCTCATCCTCCACCTCAATTGTCTCTACGCGCTTAGTCACTGGGATATGTTCTTCTTTGAATGCTTACCCCTTGAGTGGTTCTGGAAGTGCGAACTCATCTTCCACATACTTGTTATTATCCAACTTGGGCTTCAGTTAGAGGTACACATGGTGCTTGTCCAACATCTCCCACAACCAAAATTACTGGTTTAATGCTCAATATAACTAAAATTAGCCTTTCAATATATGTACCCCACCCTGGATACACATATTTTTTCCTTAGTGTGTGGTAGTCACAATCTACCTTATCCGCATTGAACGTGAGGCACCACACATGTCTGAGGACCTATGTACTGATGCTTGGAAGTATCTTGCTGTAAAGGCATATGGTAACTTACACCAAGGGCTCCATGTTCCATCATTCATGGTGAACCACGCTATGCAGAAAGTGCTGGTATACAACAAACTGTACTACTTTTCCAACCACCAAAGGTAAGTCCTTAGGGATACGCCATTCTTCTTCAAAGGCTGCGCAGAGTCTATCATACCATTTTTCAGCCCTTTTCTTGACCTATTCTATCATGGATCCTTCACACAAGTAATTTTTAAAGCATTTTGCAGGTGACTTGTGCTCCATAGGATAATCCCATATCTTCTCTTTTGGTCCATCAGGTACTCTGATCTCCATGAACACTAGTGATAATAGAACAACTCCAAATATGATATTTCCTCCTGTGTGTGCTTCCTCAACGATAGTTTCTGCAATATAGCATGAAATTTTTTAGACTACCCCTTTAGACATATTTTTGGCAATGTGCAGCCACATGGTATTCACTTATGACCACCTTTCCTGGTCATTTAGCTTTGTAACATGGTGTGTGACTTCTTGGACAACTGGATAATTCTTCAATTTATCAATAGCTATGTCATGGCGGACCCTTTGTGTACCCCAAATCCTTTCTAGTCTCCAATATTGTGGCCTTATCTGTTAATTCATATTTCAAATCTTCTCTTGTGCCTTTTAACCCCGTTACCGTGGAGATGAGCATAGCTGAAATTATGGCTCGGTGTCCTACAAAGTAGAAAACATATTCGTGCACTCTGCTCATGAACCACTGGTACAAGGGCTCATATTTCTTGAAGTAAGGGAGCTCATAAAGTTGGTAAACTCCAATATTCTTCAAGATCCTCTCGCCAGCATCATCATACACCGACATGTCTTCCGCCATGCGTTTATTTGTCTTTGTGTTCAGCAAGTCATCAAAATATTTCTTATTATCTACGGTATGGTAATTGTACTCACTCACCTTTCTTTTCCTTATGTGAGAATCCCACTCCTAGCTGACGATAACCCCCTTTGGATATTGCATCTCTAAAAAATTACTTTCGGGAGCCATCTCCTCTTCTTCTTCTACCACCATCTTCTTTCCCTTCACTCCTGTTGCAACTGCTTTCTTAGGTGCCATTCTACCTTGCAATTCTTTATAGATCCTTTCCTCTTGAATTCTACAATGTGCGAATCAAACCCTAGCTTGATTCAGCATTCCCTAGGTGAAATTACATGTCCTAGCTCATATCTATCACGTTGCTTTGCTCAAACCCTTCACCACCATGGACATAAGCTCTTTCTATGCATAGATCTCTTCGTCACTACTGGTTATACACCTCTCACACCTCAATACGATCACTCGGCTCTTTACACTTGGCTCCTTTTCAAATACTCTTAATCGCAATGGTAAAAATGAACTCGTATCCCATCCTTATATAGATTTTAAAAAATTTGATGGATTCATTACTCCCTCACCTACCAAATATCCTGTTATTAATTGACCAATTCCATCCTTTCCGCATGTTACATATTCATGACTTTGCTATAACCTTCTAGCACACCTTCTTACCTTCTAGTCACAGACTTCTCTTCAGCGCGCTTCCTTGCACCCGAGTACATCATTCCTACACCTTCTACTGGTAGTTTCTATGGCCTCTACTTACCTCGCATTATACTATTCCTTAATTTATCTCCATCTTTGGTCACTTTTTAGAAGCAATCCTTTGACTTGAAGAGCACCCATAGCATCTTATTCCTTTCACCTTTCAATTCCCATAATCTTGTATCTGGATATTGACAACCACCCCACACTAAAAGTATGTGCAGTCCTCTATGCATAAACATGATTCATAGAGTAATTAGCTTCATGCATGCAAGCACGCTTATTTCACAAGACACCAACTAAATTGACAAAGCATAACAACAAAGAATGAAACACATAAAGGAAATACATAATTGAAAACCTAATCTAAATGGAAATACTACCTTATTACAAACACTAAGAAGACTTAAAAACCAATGATGCAACCTAGAATTCAGTGATACAAACCATATGAAACCCTAGACACATTGGCACATCACCCAACCTAAACTGAGCACTCACCCAAAGCACACAAAGGTAGTAGGTCCCTCTTTAGGCTTGCTATTATAGGATGTTAGCATGATGAAGACTTAACATGTATAGTTCCATTACTAACATGTCATTCCACAGAGCATACCTGATCTATATCTAAGGAAAAGCATAATTAAGTACTAACCACGATGAGATCAAAAACATACTAGATTCATATACACATAGAACTAACACTTATATTCAGCCAATATCCTCCATCATATTAACTGCAATAAGTTTACAAAATATTCATTACAATATCAGTAGTATGCGCGTAGCAGATTTAATAACATATCTATGTATATCTCTATCCCCTCCATGTATATCTATTACACAGTTTACTACATATATATAAGGGTGGGGACTTTCCCTTCACCGCTTATTTATTCCCAAAATAGGTCACATGCTATTCTTAGCCACGCACCTTTACAAAACTAGCCACATATGAAAGTGTGATAATAATAGACTACTACTAGCTAACTGAAAATAGCATATTTATTTCCAGCTTGTGTCCATGCAAAGTGATTTGTATCCAATCCTCCAAAAATAGCTAATGCATGGCGCACATGTATTTGCCTCATTTGTGTTCTCTGCATGCCATCTCCAAAAATAGACTGTGATGAGTGAAAATGGATAAGTCCTAAAAACTGAACTTTTGTTCCGTGCATGCGTTCTCCCTACCCATTCACACCTTTGAATATGACTCACTTTCCCGTGTGGACTTATTGTTTAATTTTTTTCAAGTGTTCTTTGACCAACACCGGTTCAAGTCAAACCTTGGTTCTTGTACAAAATAATTTAGCTCAAGAAACAATGTTGTGTTTCCCATGTAATCTGTGACATAATCAAATTGATTGTGAAAGGGAAATTCACCTTCAAACATACATTTTTTAAGGATCTTTCAGTCAGTAAAAAAACTTCTAGAGTCACCTAGCCCAACCATAGAAGTAATTAAAGAAATCAACAATGACGCCAACCTCATTTTCTCTGGAACTGAGGATTTCTATGTGGTTAACCAAGTAGCAAAAATTTCTTACAGACCTAAACTTAGCATTGTTGATAATACGTAGCATAAGAAAATGATGTAAAAATCACACCCTACATCTTCCACATGTCAAAACAATGTTGTGTATAAGGAGAAATAAGCCGAGGTGGAAAAAAGCAAGCCTCCTGAGGTACATGGTAAAGATGTGTTCGAAAATGAATTTGATGTTCAACTGAAGTTACCTATTGAAATTTCAAAACAACAAAAGAAGGACAATAACAAGCCACAAATGCACAAATCTGCGAGTCTTTCATTTAACATTATGGAACAATTAAGGGAGGATAGTATCAACGTAACAATGCGGGATGCTTTGGCCATTCCATCACAGTGTGATCTCCTATGTGAAGCCCTCAAGTAGCTGCCTTAGGTAGATCCAATGGTGTAAAATTCTCATATTGCTGTTCATGTCTGTTAAGAAAAAGAAGACCAAGTAAGTAAAATTTTCAATACCCCGCCCTTATACATGTCATTAATTGTGGTAAAGAACTTGATTCATAACTCTATGATTGATTCAAGGGTTAGTACCTTTGTTATGCCCAAGAATATTGTTGATATTTTGGGTCTCAAATACAGGCCTGTGTCTAAGGGATTTTTACAACTTGATGAGTCAATTGTGAGTGTATTGGGAGTAATTAAAAAAACTTGAGTTAACACTTCATGCTTTCCCAATCCTTCCCATAACCCATGACATTTCAGTTATTGACTTACCTCCCATGTTTTCCATTTTCTGATCAAGATATTTCACTACTAAAGTAGGTGGCTATTTATCTTCATATTAGACTCACATGATTTTGAGAACCAAATATGGTACAAGGTTTACAATACAAGATGAGCCCATCTTTTCCTACCATATTGAGTCATATGATTCCACCCCTATCTAATCAAATTTCCTAACACAAGAAGAACATGAAAAAGTTCCAGTTCTAGATGAGTAGCTTATTCATCCTTCAATGCCTGATTTATTGCTAGATTAATAGGTTGAGAGAAATCATAATTTTGATCCTTATGATGAAGAGCTTAAAAATATTGAGACTATTCTAGGAACCTATTATATTCTCCAAGAGGAATCTATGATACCCACAACATTCAAGAAATAAAAGGTAAGTTCTTCTAGGTTATGATGAATGTTCTTTGATGGATCTAGAAGTAGAAATGGAGTTGGGGTGGGTGTTGTGCTCACTTTTGTAAAGAATGATAATTTATTATTTTCTGATAGATTGTAGTTTGCATGTTCAAACAATGTGTAAGAGTATGAAGCATTAGTGTATGACATGATGATTGCTGAGAAAAGGAAGATCAAGGAATTATAGGTCTTTGAGGACATTGAACTGGTAATTCACCAAGTCTGTGGTAAATGTGCAACAAAAAACAAGCTATAAAATTCTTAAAAACATAGATTTTGGGATTTTTCAGAAGGCTTTGATGCCATTAACATACAAATTATATCTAGAAAGTTAAATAAGGAAGTTGATCAAATGACGGCTCTGGGTTCTTAATTTTTACCATCGGGAGGCCTTGTCAAGGGAAATGTGCAACATGTGAAAATGGTGGTCAGCCCATCCATTCTAGACAATCAAACCAGCTGGTAGGTATTTGACAGTGATGAACAAATTGTGTAGTTTATCCAAAATGAGTCAAGAGTTCTCCTCAAAAATGCAATCTAATTAACACGAAGTCTATGGTGATCAGATTATTCAGATGAAAACCAAAAAATTACTAAATGTATTTGTCACTTTGGAGCAGATATTCAGTCCAGATGATGAGTTTAAGGGTTTAGAGAATAAGATGGTGGCAAAGCAAGGATATTGTCAACTAGTAGCAATTTCTCCAAACAAAGAACTTCTACTTGGGAAGGTATGTGATGAAAGTGAGAAATAAATTTTTATTTCCTTATAGAGAGGTTCAATGATGTGTTTTCATGGGACTATGAAGATTTACAAGAGTTTATAATCCAAATATAGTTTAACATTCTATTAATCTGGACTCTAATGCTAGGCCAATCAGACAAAATCAAATGTCGATTAACCCCAAGATTGAGCCCCTCATGAGAAAGGAGTTGTCCAAACTCATTGAGGCTAAGATAATTTTTCCTATTAATTACTCTACTTGGGTGGAAAATCTGGTTCTAGTGAGAATGAAGAACAGAGAAATCAATATTTGTGTTGATTTCAGATATTTGAACAAGGCCTCTATCAAGGATCACTATCTTTTGCCTTCTATGGAGAATATTCTTAGAAAATAGCAGGAGATGAGAGGTTTTCAATGCTTGATGGCTACTTGGGTTTTAATAAAATCAAAGTAAATGAATAAGATCAATAGAACATTGCATTCACCACCAAATGGGGAACATTTTCTTATCAAAATATGCCCTTGGGATTATCAAACTTAGGTGCCACATTCCAAAAGGTGATACATATTTCTTTCAAGGGGTACATCAATCATTTCATCTTGGTCTACCTAGATGACATTACTATTTTCTCAATGGAGAACATAGATAATATGAAGCACCTAAAGAAAGTATTTGAGAGATGCAAGAAATTTGGCGTATCCCTTAATACCAAGAAATGTAACTTTTTAGTCCCTAAAGGTAAGGTTTTGGGACATGTTGTCTCAAAAGATGGTATTTCCATTAATCTAGAAATAATTTCAGCTATCGTGGCTCTTTCCTTGCTAGCTCAAAAGAAGGCTTTGCAGTCATTCCTTAGGAAGATCAACTTTCTCAAGTGTTTCATCCCTAACTTCATGATTCTGGTAAGACCTATCACTCTCATGTTAAAAAAAGATTTAGTTTTCAAGTGGACAATGGAGGTGAAGGATGACTTTGAGAAGATAAAGAAAGAAATTGTTAGGCCCCCACATTGATTAACCTTGATTATACCAATGATTTCATTATTTATGATCATGGGGTAGAATCTAGTATAACCAAAGTTTTAACTCGGAAAAATGATCAAGGACATGAGCAGGTTGTGGCCTTCTTCAGTCAAACATTGAAGGACTATGAGCTCAAATATTGTAGACACCTAAAATCCACTTATACAATCTTATTGATAAAAGAACACTAATCACTCTCATTCTTACCAATTCCATTATAATTAGGGATTTATGCTAATTAAATAACGTTTCTTTCCTCTATTTTGGTTAATTAACAATGGTTTTTTGATTAACCTAGCCTTTTTGACATTCAAGATGCCAATTTATGACACATCCTAAGTCAAAAACGTCTTCCAAACAAACAATTAGCGATTATGAGCTAATTAAGCCTATTTTACCCTTGTTTTGGTCAATAAACCCTATTATTGGCTTAAACCCCTCTTCCAACTATTCAAAATCACCCCATTTCCCTCCAAGACATCTCAGAAAGATTCAAAAGTCTTATCATAGCCTCTTAATTGACCCTAAGTGGTTGATTAAGGCTCCTCACATCCTAATCACTTGTTAATTCACTAATCATGATTTAGAAAACCTTAATCTACTTTGTGCTTTTAGTCCCACATGCACCGAGATGCAAGTTTTCCCCTAATAGAAAACTATAAAAAAGACTATGCACGTACCTTTAAACTTTACACTATGCTTTGAATTGCATATCATATAAGAAATATGATTAAGAGCCTTACTTCCTCCTTAGATTAGTTTGATCAATTTTTGCCTCCAATCTTCACGTTGGTTAGTAGAGGGATATCTAATATGGCCTTGTAGCCATTGTTAGAGAGATCCTCTCACCATTTTTGAAGTAGCAATAAACCGTAATTTTTATCACCCTTAAATCTAATTAGGTCTATGTTAGTTGGTAATTCATACTAAGTAGGCATGCTTTAGCTAAGATTGATTGATATCATGTTAGTTCGCTTAAGTGCATTCCGATAAATCTTAGATCATTCATGTTACTGATTCTTAATTCCTAGCTTTGTTAATAGACTGTGTGGTATTATTCTAGTTATTTAACTTTGTTAGAGTTTATTAGTAGTTATCATTTGGCACGCCCAATTGGACAACCCCATTGCATTCATTTTTAAAGCTTTTAAACTTAGTTTCAAGATTTCTAGATTAGTTTCAAGTTTTCTAGATTAGTTTCAAGCTTTCTAGATTATTTTTTCAAGATTTTTAGATTAGTTTCAAGTTTTGATTTTACTAACCCTCTTTTGCATTAGTTTTGATAATTATGAGGTTTCTTAGCTAGATTAGTTGTAGTTGCTTTGTTTTTATGTTCTTTGTAGGATTAATGGAGGCAAAGTGTTGCCAAAATTGGATCAGATTGCTAAAGTTTTGAGATTTTTGAGACTTTTCTTATCAAAATCTCATTTTTTGACCACCTATACAGGAAGGGACACGTTAATATTACTATTCCACACATTGGTGTTAAAAAGGGGCACGCTTTGGCATCTCTTTGGATGCACTGGCGTTAAGCTGGATGTGTTTTTTTTTGTAGGGGCGCATTGGTAGGGGCATGTTGACATTAACAGGGGCACGTTGGTGTTAAAATGGGCATGTTGGTGTTATAATGGGTGAGCTGGTGTTAAAAAGGGTGTGTTGGTGTTAACAGGGGCGTGCTAGTGTCACATTGTGTGCATAACCTATCTTCTGGAGGCCATAACATTTCTCCCGACCTCGAAATGAATCTTTTTTTTTTTGCGTTGGAAAGGTATTGAAGCAAAATATGCAATGATAACATAAAATTAGGATTTTTTACATAAAATTTATGGTTTCCTTTATTAAAACTAGTCATTTTCTAACATGTCTAATGCTTTGATGAATGTTGTTTTTCCATACTTCACTTGATTTAGACCAAAGCTTGTGTACACTCTTCTCTTGCACATTTGGTGATCTTGAGAATCAAAAAAAACTTTGATCTCTATATTTTTGACATTTTCTTAAGTTTTATGAATGATTTTATTTCCATGCTTTGTATGAGTTTGGGATAAAGTTTTGTATGCTCTTCTCTTGCACCTTGTGTGATCTTGAGAATCAAAAGCAGCTTTAAACCTTCTTTTGCTAACATTAGAGTAAGTGGGAAATTTCTTTATTCATTTTTATGCTTAAGGGGAATGAAATTTCATTTTGGCATGTGTATGATCTTTAGTTTAATAGATCTTTTCATTTGATAAACAATCATGGCTAAAGCTTGTGTATGCTCTTCTCTTGCACCATTGTGTGATCTTGAGAATCAAAAACAACTTTAGTTTTTCACTAAAAAGCACTTGGATTAATTGGGAATAAACCTTGATTTACAAATCATTATGGTGGTTATTTGATTTACAATTATTTCATTGTTATCTAGTTGGGTTGTCTTGTTGTGTATGCTCTTCTCTTCATATCCTTGGACGATCTTGAGAACCAAAAACAACATTTAATCATCTTTTTATGAATATTGTATATTTTGTTGGATAACTACTAACTATTTGTATGTGAGACCTAATGCTTTCCAAAGAAAGGAGAATCTAAACAAACCTCTAATTACATGTGTGTTGTCAGGTTGCTAATGGTGGTCCAAACCAAATTTCCTAATCCAAAAGATAAGAAAACACACCGTGACACCACACCTTTATTCATCACAATGTATTGTAGGTTTCAGTTAAGAGCTATGGCTTGTCTATTTTAAACTAGGAGAAAATCCCTTTGGCATAAGCCTTAAGATAATAAGAGGGATGCTCCTAGGAAACCCCAAAGTAGTTCATGTAAGAGGGAACCTTGTGAATGAAACGGGAAAGTGCTCCACTACCCAATTGATTAGTACACCTTAGTAGAGATTAGAGTCAAAGTTATCTTCACATTGCGACCCCAGTGAAAATACAACTGAACGCATTTATTACTCATTGTATTGAAGGGGGTAACATAAATCCGGGATACTCCAAGATTAGTCAGTGTGAATTTCTTAGAAAACCAAGCTCGTAGAGGTAGTTTGTGACACCTAGAGAGAGAACCACTAGGAAGCTTGTGGCTTGGAGCCAATTTGACTTTATCTTTCATAATGTTTCAAAGATCTCTCACAAAGTTCCAACTTTTTTAGAGTCAAAACCTTGTTATTTGAACAAGGAGAGAGTCCATTTAAGTTGAAATTGCATGTTATTCATCATGAGACTTACGACGTGTTACTTTGTATTATTTTTTCACATGTGTCCTAAGACAAGGTGAAAATCTACCGAAGTTACACTTAGTTTATTTCATCACCACTTGGTTTTACTCCTTTGTCTTCTTATTTCCCATTTCTGGGACAAAAGAAAACAACACACATGGATACCACTAGAAATAATGATGTCCACCACTTTTGTAGTCTACTTGCATGACTACTTTGCAATGACAGAATTCAAGTGTTGAAAGTGTGAATGGTATATCTTCATGTTCTAGTAGGCCCTTTGTCTCAAACCCATATTGAGACACATTATCATTATATCTAGGTTGTCTTATCACTGAATTCCTTTGAGTTGTTACACTTCCTACATTATAGCCATATAATTGTGATACTTACGTCTTGTTTCCATTGTGAAACTTGGTCTAAGTCTCTAAATTGTATTGTTATGCTGCTCACATGCATAATAACTTTATTGATATACTTAGGATTAGTTTTTAATTCTAACATTGCCTTGAGTTATTGTGAGTGTTGAGGTTACATTGTTCACATCCCTATAACACCATTTTGATACTAAAATATTTCTTTCTTGTAAATCTTGGTTAATGTGTCCAAATAGTGTCGTTACATTGCTCGCATTTATAACTTCCATTTTCAAAGACTTGGAATTTTTTGGTGTCTAGAAACTGGTTTTAGTATACCTTGTTGGAGGATCACATCAACAATTTCTTAGTATTTAGGTCTTGTTTATTTTAAACTTGACCTAAGTGGTGTTATTGTGTTGTCACTATTGGCTCTAAACCTATCTTAGAAAAGCGTAGGGAGTAAAATATTTTTGTGATTAGATTTGAGTCTTGTACTTAATTGTCTTGTCCTAGGTACTTCTTGTTGTATATTACCTTGTTAGTTTTTACCTAGGTTCTTTGGTAGTACCTATGTTCATGGTTTGATCCTTTGCAAAAATGTTTCCTTTATTTTTGGCATTTGTGCTTCTAAAGTCGTTGTCCAAACCTTGTTTTATCCTGTAAAAATTTCCTAATCAAAATGTCTACCTGGTTTCTGTTATGCTACCCAAATTGACATGAAACTTTCTTCCAATTAAAGAACTTCAATTGCACTAGCTAGGTCTAGGCATTTGTAACCAATAATGCCAGATCATGACTTATTATCACATGGTTCCTTATACGTACGACAATAAGGAATCAAATCTTTAGCATTCCCATTAAAGGATTCCCATCATAGCTAAACCTTGTTGGTTCTTCACATTAGAGGACCCAGTTCAGCCACCTCGTTCCCCACCTTCATCTCATAATCAGTGGTATGATTTAGATGGTTCTAATCCAAAGTATTCATTCTGGATTCCTCTTGGTCTTCTGAGGATTTTGATCCAAACATTTCTTCTAATTCCCCTCAATCTTCTAAAGATTCCTCATTAGAGTTATTCACCTAATTTGACTCTTAAGTCACAGTCCTCCCTTTCTTCATAGGACTCCCCTTATAAGTGACCTAAATGACATCTTCCTTTAAAAATGATCCAAGATCTCACTAATCAAGCATCTAATTTGGTTCTTGAGTCGCGGTCCTCTATTGCTTTGCAGGATCTCCCTTAATTCATTGCCTCAATGAACTCTTCCTCTGTTAAAGATCTAAGCAACTTTGAATTTATCTAAGTCAACACCCATGTCACAATCTTCTAAGTCAACACCCATGTTGCAATAATCTAGGCTGAATCCTATGTCATAATCATCTAAGTCAACTTCTATGTCGCAATCATTTAAGTTAACCCCTACGTTACAATACCATGCCTGGATGACTGATCCTATTTCTCTACCCGCAATATGTAATCTTCTAGGAAAACCAATGTCACTGCATCTTAAAATTACACCTAAAGCTACTTGCGAGACATGGAAATCTAAGTCTACTTTGTCTCTCAAGTCATCTTTTTCTATCAATGGAATCCAATCCCTCTTCGCTCCCTGGGTCATTTCGATCATACCTTATTCCATATTCATCAATCTTCTAAAAATTGATGTTTGCGTCCATGTCGAACCGTTCACAAGAAATGATGTGCTAAGATATATTTTCAACGCACTATCCAATTCCTTTATAAATAGAATAAGGTCAAACCTTCCCCTCATCAAACATATTCTATATCTTCCACACTAGTTGGACCATGTTTCTTCTAATCAACCTCCTATGGTCGAAGAACAACAACCCATGCCGATTGATTTCTTTCAGAAACAAAGAAGCGATCATAGAATTCATAGGGGTACATGAAGGTATTCCTCTAAAAGGTTGTGAGAAAGAATTATCTTTAGACCTCGATACATTCATGTATTGTGGGGAAGAGGTCGATTCCTTTTATCACGAAACAAAGGAAGACCCTAGGATCATAACACTTGAACCTCCTCTTATTCTTTCATCTTCACATTCTTTATTACGTGATGAAATTCCTTGGTCTGGCATTGATCCACGACCCATATTCTCATTACCTAATCATTCTTTATCTATCATGGTTCCTCAATCAAAATCTCACCTTGGGTCACTACCTGGTAGCCCATCATCTTCTTCTATATGTGGGCCACCTCCTATAATAGCCCTTCATCATCTATTTGGGGTCTCCTCCTAGTATCTCATTATCTTCTATTCTAGGGCCACATCTTAGTAGCCCCTTTATCTTCTATTTATGGGTCACCTTTGGGTATCCCATCCTCTTTTATACTTGGGCCACATCCTAGTAGTCATCTTCCTATCATCTGGTCAATCTATATGGGACATAGTCTTCACCTCCTGGTATCCCATCCTCTTCTATACTTGGGCCACATCCTAGTAGTCCTTCATATTCAGTCTATGAGATAGCTCCTGGTAGCCCATCCTCTTGTAGTTCTTGGACTGTATCCTTTTATTCCATCACATTATACTTCTATAAATGATTGTGGCAAGCCCACCATATTTTATCACATCAAGTCTAAACACCCACTTTCTTTTCCCACTTCTAGGGATCAGAAAATTCACGTATTAACTTATAGGAAACCCAAACAGTTTATGTATCAAGCTAAGATGAAAAAATTCTAAGAGCCCTAAAGATCCCACCAATTTAAATAATCATAAATTTTAGAATCAAACGCAATTCAAGAATGCACACAAATGCAATTATCAAGTATGGTGTGAAGTGAAAACGACTCTAAATATCAAACTCAACATCCCACATATGAAATCAATGTTTCAATATAAATCACAGTCATTTGTTGAGTATGAGCTCACTACGATCATCAAAATTGGAGATAATATGACTCTTGATAAGAAAGCACGCTTAATATCCCTTATCAAGGAAATCAAGAACATTTTTGTTGGATCTTATCACGTAGATTAATATTGATTGGTCCCAATTTCCAAAAATCTAAAAAAATCAAAAATACAAAAAATTGAGAAAACATTAAAACAATACAAAAAAAATCAAAGGTACAAAGATCAAACATTGCATCAGGTATTGTATACACATGGATGTTCTTTCTTCCCTTTCTTTCCATCCCTCTGCAAGTCATCCACCATTATCATCCCTTTAATGATATTTTGGTTAGTCTATTCACACACATTTTTTGACATTTATCTATATGGTATCCATTTGACCTTGGTCTTTCATCACCTTGGTAAATTAAAGAATGACTAACATATTAGAGATCATATAACTATCTACATCTAATAAACTTATTGTGAAGAATTTTTGGATTTATTTGTTAACATTAGAAAATGTCATCATTGAAATCACTTCCACATCCTTCCATCAAGCAATATGTGGTTCTTAACCCCTTTTCAAATCAAAAGAAATGAAATAATTTTTCAGAAAGAAAAACAAAATCAAATCAAAAAGTAAAAATCTAAAAGCAAAAATCAAATTGATATATAACTCTTTCTTGGGGTATTTCTAATAATCTCTACTGGGGTTATGGATGCCTGGTTGACAGTAGAGTAATTTTGTGATTATAATGAAATAAATCTCCATCATGGCTATGGATTCCTAGCTGGTAGCGAAGCAATGTGTGACTCTCCTTCCACAATCCATTAAAAAAATCTATGAAAATAAATCAATCCTACATGTTGGCTAGGGTGTCTTCACATGTTGTCTATCAAATCTTCCCTCCAAGAGGTAATAAATTTCCATGTACACACAGTGGATCTCGATGAGAAAACATGATTAGTATGTTACCAAGTGTCTATTTTTGGAACTCATTTAGACTCTTGATTTAGTTCGTATCTTTTCTCATGATTTGTGCCTTTAGCTAATCACTTCTTTGTCATGAGGCTTCTAAGCTACATTTTCCATATCTATCTATAGCAGTCACGTTGTTCTTATGCTTCGTTAAGAACATCCATATGTATAAGATTGCATTTTTTCTATGTTATCGGGACCGTTGTTCCCTTTCACAAAAACAATCTTATGCTTCTCTCTATCCTTGTTCTTCTTGGCCATATTACGATGGGGTCATCCTTTCTCCTTCCTAACAGTTCATGAGTTTATGTTCATCATCAGGGTTAAATCTATCCACATTGGACTTGATTCAAATTTTCATGCATGAAGAGTTTACCT
Source organism: Taxus chinensis (assembly GCA_019776745.2). Lineage (NCBI taxonomy): Eukaryota > Viridiplantae > Streptophyta > Pinopsida > Cupressales > Taxaceae > Taxus > Taxus chinensis. The sequence goes on from CM034150.1 coordinate 711,554,502, forward strand.
TTGTATATTCCCATCTGACATTGGGGAAACTTTGAATATTAACTTTCTTGTGCATGTGCGTTGAATTTTACCCTTGTACATCCCATCTATTACTAGCGGCATCCATGCTTCTTCATTTTCCTATACATAGCTTTGGAAAATTCTTAGAAAATAAAAAAACATTCTTATAAACTTTTGAAAATCCCAAAAACATTAAAATATGTTTCATAATCAAAATCAAAACATTCAAATATGTCTCTTTCAAAAGCCAAACACTTGGTAATTGTTTTTTCAAAAATCCAAAAATTTGTAAAAATTCAATTTTTTTCAAAAATTAGTAAACGACATGTACGTAGTTGAATCCTATATCTAATGCATTTTCCTCAAACATCAATTTTTTTCCTACAAAAACATCTTTCTTAGGTTCTTTCTTTTTCTTGTCTCGAATGACTTATGGATAATTTTTGATCTACCTCCATCAACAAAGTTGGCTTTCTTACTATATCGGTACTCCCGTGTAACAAAGATTTTCCAGGGACTATATCTTAGCGCACGAATGCTTCCCATGGGACTAATTATGTCCTCTGTTATTCCCCTCACATGTATCCTTGCTTGGGGCACCATTTTTAACCCTTGTCATTAAAACATGAATATTCAGGAACTGAAGCTTGATTAAAAAAACATTGGTGTACCTATATTAAACATTGTTTGTTTGAGTATGTGTGATTTTACTTATTTCTCTGTTAGGTTAGATGCTTTACTTTCTCATATTGCATTGCATTATGTATGTTGCATGGAGTTATGCATTTTTAGCAATGACAAAATGTTATTAATATAGCTTTTCATGTTATTTTACACTTTTGTTTATTTCAATAAGGGTTGAAGATTTAGATCATAGAGGCAACATGATGAAACAAAGTTGTTTATTGAAAGATTGGATGCAAGAGCTATTCCTATATTCTTCACTGTCAAGTCTTATTACTATTCATTTTTCTTCTAAAACACCTGGGGCAATAAAAAATCATTTTTATCCATAACCTCTTTCTTATATTAATACGATCAAGTTTTCAATTGTCGATTGACTTCTTCTATCACCCCATCGACACTCAAGGGGGAATCCTTCATTATACTAATTTTCCTTCAAAAATTTACATGTTTGCTATTTTCTACTATGTTTTAAGTGATGCCACTTACTTCACCTCAAACAGGGGAAAATTTAGACACCTAAAATCCACTTTTGCAATCTTATTGCTAAAAGCACACTAATCACTCCCATTCTTACCATTTCAATTATAATTAGTTATTTTAGCTAATTAACTAACATTTCCCTTTATTTTGGTTAATTAACAATTCTTTGTTGATTAACCAACCTCTTTCACATTTAGGATGCTAATTTATGATACATCGTAAGTCATAATCCTCTTTCGAGAAAAAAAATAGTGATTATTAGCTAATCCAGCTTATTTGACCCTTGTTTTGGCCAATAAACCCTATTATTGGCTCAAAACCCTCTTCCAACCATTCAAAATCACCCCATTTCCCTCCAAGACATCTCAAATGGCTTTAAAATCTTATCATAGCCTCTTAATTGGCCCTAAGTGGTTAATTAAGGCTTCTCACATGCTAATCTCTTGTCAAGTCACTAATCATGATTAGAAAACCTTAATCTACTTTATGATTTTAGTCCCACATGCACCAAGATGAAAGTTTTCCTCAAATAGAAAACTATAAAAAAGGACTAAGCACCTACCTTCATACTTTACACCATACTTTGATTAGTATATCATATAATAAATATGATTAAGAGCCTTACTTCCTTCCTGGATTAGCTTGCTCAATCTTTGCATCCAATATTCATGTTGGTTAGTAGAGGGATATCTCATATGGCCTTGTAGCCATTGTTAGAGATATCCTCTTGCCATTTGTGGAGTAGCAATAAACATATTTTGATTTCACTTAGATCTAATTAGGTCTACGTTAAGTAATCATTTCACATAGTAAGGATGTTTGTAGATTGAATGTTTCATTTCATTTAGTTTCTATTAATGCATGATTTTAAGATTTGATCTTGATGTTTCATTCTTAATCTTGAGTTTGTCTCTAGGCTAGTGTTAGCCTTTACTAGTTAGTCATATTACAAGAGTTTTAGGGTGTTATCAAATACAACCACATTGAAAAGTAAGTGTTTTCCATTATGAGATCTCTCAAAAAATTCAATATTATAATTACTGCTAGTTACATCAAGGTTTTAGCATCACATTCCAGTGTCAAAGACTTCATCATGGGAGCAGATATCAGTGATAAATGAGTTGGATGGTTGAATATGATTATGGAGTATGATGTGACCATTAAGGCCATAAAATTGGTAAGAGGAAGAGTACTGTGTGAGAAGTTAGCTTTAGATGCTATAGAATCCCACGAAACTTCCTTCATAAATGACGAGGTACCACATGACATTGAATGAAAGTAATATGAAAGAAATGTATTCAATGATTTTAGTTAGATTACGGATATGACTAATTTCTTGTCTACTAGAGCATATCCTCTAGGATCCAGCAAAGCAAAGATAAGATATATGAGATTGTGGTATATTCCTTACACATTGATTGGTGGTGTATTTTTCAAAAGGAATGTTGATGGGGTGATTCTCAAGTGCATTGAAGGAGAATAATGTGACAAGGTCCTTATTGATTTCCATGATGGTTTCTTAGGTGGAAACTTATCTGCTAGATCCGAAGCTATGATGATCATCAAAGCAGGCTAATTTTGGCTTACATTATTTGTGGATGCTCATAGATGGGTGAGAAAGTGTAAGGATTGTGTTTTCTTCACTAGTAAGAAAATATTGGTGGATCTCCCACTTCATCCAATCTATGCAGACCAACCATTTACCCAATGGGGTCTTGACTTTTTTGGTATAATAAACCCTCCATCTAGTGCTAGTTAGAAATGGGTTTTAACTACAACAGGCTACTTCACCATGTGGATGGAAGCTGCACCATTAAAGGAAGCTACTGAATCAATTATCTTAGAATTTCTTAATGAAACTGTTATAAGGTTTGGTGTTACAAAAAATATTATGTATAATAATGTAAATGCTTTATTAGGATCAAAGATTTCTAATTCACATTTGAGACTTGGGATTTATCTTAAGACTTTTTCCAATTATTACCCCCAACGTAATGGATTGGTTGAATCCACCAATAAGAATCTGATTAGAATCATGAATAGAAGAATCGATGTCAACCAAAGACAATGGTACACAAAATTGAGGAATGATCTTTGGGAATACATGATTACAATGAAGAAAACAATTGGTAATTCTCCCTACAAACTGGTATATAGCAACAAAGAAAGATTTCCATTATCACTAGAGTTTACTTCACTTGAATTAACTCAACAATTGGAGTTTGAAGGCGTCAATCAAAGGGAGATAATAATGGAAAAACTGGTGGAACATGGAGATAATAAAAATTCTGCCATGATTAGGATGGAACAACATAAGAAGTCAACCAAAAAGGTGTTTGACATGAAAGTTAGAGATCAAACATTCAAGGTTAGAGATTGAGTTTTGAAATGGAATGCAGATCAAGCTAAACCAGGGAGAAACTCCAAATTTGATGCTATTTGGAGTGGAACATATATCATCACCAATTGCAAGGTGACTAACTCATTTGAGCTATCTGATCTTGATGGGAATGTGCTTCAAATCCCAGTTAATGGGATTCATCTCAAACCCTATCATTAAGATATTTTATGCATCTTGTATATAGTAGTTTAGGATTTCAATTCCTCTATGTGCTTTCAACACATTACATTGTTAGTAGTGTAGGTTTCTTTTCGTAAGTTCCTTACATAGTTTTATTTCTTGAACATGTTCTTGTGCACAGTTCCATCATGTTCTCAAGTTTTCTATTTAATGTGGTTTAAGATATTAAGGATTAGTTCTAATTATCTCAGGAAATCAAATGTAGAGTAACTAAAAGATCATATTTCAAAACATGTGGATGACTCCATGCCCAATGGATGCCAAGGCTAATGATAAGTTCATCTAGTAGGCAAACGCTCCCTATGATTCACCAAAAATGTTTTCCATTTTCACACCCTTCCAAAAATAAAACAACTTGAGTATCCGCGGGATGAGGAACAAGGACTGCGGAAGAGTTTAGTGTGTCATGGAATGAAGAAGACAAAGCCATGGCTAATGGTGAGATGTCACCAAATATTAGCATGCCACGGGACAAAGAAAAAGGTTATGAATATGTTAGAAAGCCATGATACGTTAAATACAAAGATGCGAATAAGGGTGAGATGTCACCAAATCTTAGCATTCCATGGGACAAAGAACAAGGTAGAAAATGTGTTAGAAAGTCATGATACATTGAAGAAAAAACCATAGATAAAGGAAAATAGGAAAGGCTGTGGGGTGAAGGAAATGAAGTTTGTGGATGTTGAAACAAATCCATGCCATAATGGGATAAACCACGGGCCAAGAAGAGGAAAAATTGGGGCCAAAGAATGAAAAAAACAAAGACATATATGTCAAAATGCATGCAGAACTAAAATAGAAAAGCCACGTATCAAGGGAAAATAATAGTTTTCCGCTATATGCTTAAATGGATATAGTTTTGAATATGATGATCAAACCATTGAAGATTTGATATCAATAAAAAAATTCCCCCGTTTATGAAATAAAATAAAATTTCCTGAATTAAATGGTGGTAGGCAGGTGAAGTAAAGGAAGACGTCTATAGAATGCAAAAGAACTGCTCCAATTGATGCAACCACACAAATTTAATGCACTACGAGCACCATTCCTTCTTCAACAAGGAAAATGGCATTGGAAAATATAGTTTTTTGAGATGATCATATCTTTTTAAAAAATTTAATGAAGGTGGTTGGTTTGAAAAGGGGGAGTTCGAATTTCCCTCTCTTTTCTTCTTCCTTCTCCTTTTATCAATTTTCTATATATTGTAAAGTGATGCTTAGATTTAACGTTGGATACTTTGGGAATGAAAGGGAATATTTTTGTGTTGCACAAGTATTCTAAGGGTCACATGCCTTGGAGTATAATTTTGCAAATGTTTTACATCTTCCTCCTACATTGAGATGATTTGTGCATGATATTTAACCAATAAAATCTCTATTTTGAGGTTTTTTTCTGCCTTAGCTATGGTTTTGTTTCATTTCCTCACCTCTCATTCACTCCCAGGTGTACTGTATGTGTTGTTTCAAAATTTGTGTCTATATTACATCATGAAAGTGGGATCCTAGACATGGTTTTGGAACTATGGCTCTCATTTCTGCCCACTTCATCATCATTTTCTCCCATTTTCTCTCTTTCTCAAGTATTCATCCCCTTATTTTTGGTGTTATCTCCTTCTCTAGTTTAGGTTTATGTTTTATGCATCTCCTTCTCACCCTAGTCCCTTGGAGATTTTGAGTAGAGCTAGATAGTTGCATTTCAATTCCTAGGAGTATTTTAGCATTAGGAGTAAGTAGAGGAAGTCGGCCTTCTTCGGAGGTCTGTCTCAGTTCGATTCCCACAACTTGGAGACAATACCATGTTTCATAAAATCCCTAGATTCTTTTGATTTAGTAGGGGTGAAAATTTGAGCTCCAATAGCCTTTCGACCCAATCAACCATATGTCCTACACTTCTCTCTGTATTATCCTCTCTTTTCATTGTAATACCACATATTATTCTAGTTCTAGCTAACTATCTGGAACAATATTCTCCATAAATAGTAGAAAAACTTCTTCTTCTTCTTCATCCAACATGGAGGAATCAAATATCCATAAATTTTTAACATTCTCAACTAAGTAGATCCTCATATAAGGAGGAAAATCTAAGAGAAATACATTCTTACCCACTTGTTCCAAAATATCAAATGGGCCATATCGAAGAGGCTTAAGTTTCTTAAATTTTCCCTAAAGCCTTTCTCTACTCAAGTACAACCATAACTTTTCTCAAACAAGGAAATAATTCTCAGTCCTACGTTGATCATGTTGTGGTTTGTACTTGGCCTATGATATTGTCAACCTCTCTTGTACTTGGAGGTGTATTTGTTGAATTTTCTCAATTAATTTATCAGCTTTGTGGACTTCCAGTTCCATTTTTCCACTTGTCTATGCTTTGTAATATCAAAACAACTTCAAAATCACTCTTAAGAAAATAAGCAAAAAAAGTTTCAAAAGGAGTCTTACTGGTAAAAGCATAAACTATCATGTTTTAAGAATGATGGATATATACAAAGTTCTCATCCCATTTGCGAGGTATGAGAACTTGGTATATATCCATCATTCTTAAAGCATGGTGGTTTATGCTTCTACCAGTAAGACTCCTTTCTTGTTTCACCTATTTCTTAGATAATTTCTTTGAAGTGTTAACGAAACAGATAGGGTAATGGTTGTAGGAGGAATACCTGTTCAAATGTTATTTGATGGGTGGTTGCATGTGTATGAATTCCAAATCCACAGCTAATCATGAGGGCTTCTTTTTGGCTGGGAGAAACTACCTGTAATGAAAACAAGACCACCAGAAGGAATTAAACAATATAGGCAGTGAACTACCTAGGGTATCCTAGATCTGGGAAGTATGATACTTCCTAGATGGCTATCAATCCACTATTTTAAACAATTTAGTGATGTAAACAAAGTAAATCCTATTGTTATTTTAAAATTATTTAGGTATCTCACTTAAAACACAATAAGAAATAGATCTAATCTAACAGGCTAAGCTAGAATAGAATCCAAAGGTCAAATGATTGGTTTTTTGTCTCTGCAGGTTTGATAGAGGTCTCGGGTAGATCACAGGTGAATGGGGGTGAGATGAAATTAGGTGGGTAGGTCATTTTTCTAGGATGTGTGGGAAAATATAGAGATCGGTGTTGGTCAGGGGTGATCGATGGCGATTAGGTGTAACCGGTGCCGGTTACTGTAAGATCTGGAAATGTCATAGAACAAGCTTTTTGGTCTCCTTTGTGATTGCACAAAGGACTTTGGTTGGTCAATATGAGGTATTGGGTCACTAGAGTAGGATTTTGTGAGGTTTTAATGGGTATATGGAGGTGAAAATGTCAGAAAAGGTTAGTAGGGGGCAAGATAAACAATGAATGATAAAATTATGATGAAATGAAATAAACTAGGAAAGTATGATGTTATACTTGAATTCCAGTCCTGAATGCCTGTGTGTGAGGGATGGAGGTACTAATGATGGGTTTGAAGGTTACAAGTTATCACCAACTGAATAAAATCTTCTGCATGGGCTGCATGTACACTCCTCTTTGCTTGGATAGATCAGATAATGGCTAGGATGGCTGTGTTGGAGAAGATTCTCAATCTCCTTCCTTGCTTGCAGGTTTTTTGCTAGAAATTTGCTCTCTGAAGATGCGTTATCTCTCTGAGATGTGTTCTTGCTCGTCAAATTTCTCCCAATATTTTCCAACCTTGAGAATATGGTAGTTTAAGGGTTAAAAGGGGTAACCGACGGCAGTCCGGCTTAACCGGTGACGGTTAGGGGTAACCAACATCGATCAAGGTGGGATTTCCTAGGTTTACTAAACTAGGGAGATCCTCCTGATTTCCTTGGATCTCGTGTCATTATCCCATGGATTAGACTGAGATAATCTTATGAGCATGTAGGAATGTGGTTAGAGGGAATATAGGCATTGATTTTTAGGGTTTGGGTAAGTCTTAGTTAGTTATGACAACTTGCTAAGAATAGGTCTTAGGTTGTGTTGGCTTGGTGAGGTGTCTAGGTGAACTATATGTGTGGATATTATTTAAATAAAATATTGAAATAATAAATATAGTGAGGATAATGCATTAATTAAATTAAATTAATTAAATTAATATTAATGGGGAGAAGGGGGTCATGGCTAGGTAAATGTAATAAAGGGTACTTTTTGGTCGAGGTACGAAAGGGGAGTGTGACCTGATTTTAGTGTCTACACATAAACTACCATGTTTTAAGAATGATGGATATATACCAAGTTCTCATCCCATTTCCTGGGATGTTTCCTATTGTACCCTTTCAAGAGATGGACCAAGGTATAATTTACCACTTCTATTTTCCCATATTTATGTGGATAAAAAGTGGTAGATATCTTTATCTTTGTATCCATTTTTCCCACAAAGTGGACAAAAACTTTCCTATGAACCATGAGTCCCTATCTAACATAATATAATTACGAAGACCAAAATGAACTCACAAATTAGTAAAAAATAACTCATTTACATAATGATTTAATATAAGTGGAATTAAATATAATTACACAATATCGACTATAGTTAATTATGTATAAATGTTAGTATACAATAATACACAAGAAAACAAGCATACAAATGTGAAACGCTAATCAAGAGAGGGAGATAAAGAGACTTAGCCTATTTATGAGCATTCTAGAACTAATTTGAGTAGGTGAATAGCTCAAATAGTCTATGTAGAGTGTTGTAAAGGCTCAGTGAGGGTTTTAGTCTCTAAAATTCCACAGGATATAAGTTCTTGGGAGGGGAAAGGAGCACCTATTGTTAATGTCTAGATCTTATCGCCAGTGTCTAGGTATATGTTGTAGATCTGGTTCTTTCGGTTCTGGATGATGTTTGTTTTCCTTTTCTATCCATTTATCTGGATTCAATGTCTGATCTATAAATGTACCTATAACCTAAGAGAAAATATTTCACCTTCACATACCCACAAACCACATCAAACCTAAAAAGGAAAATGCAAAATGGGGAGTCAAAATAACCCTAACGGTCACCCGAAGAGTGAAATTATGACCGAGCACTATAGTACATGTATGACTCCATGTAGTTTTCTACGTAAGTGTATGAAATGATGCCCTAGGATGCCCTTATGAAAATTGTACCAATCATAGCGGGCTACATCCAAAATGTAACATATGTATAGAATGTGTCAAATGAAATAGAATAACTTCCCCTCCTATGTTGTGTATGCAGAAGATTACAATCCTTGTCCCTTTGATGAGTGTGTCAGATTTATTCTTTGAAGTTACTATTTGCCTTTGGATGAAAGCTTAGGTGATAGTAGATAATGCTTAGTGCTTGGTCCCTTATTTTGAAAACATAACTTTGTATTTATATGATTACTTTATGTAGAAAACAAAACTAGGTTGTACCAGCCTTATAACCCAATTAATTAATTAACCATACCTTACATATGCATATCCAATAGTGCACATGATTAATCAAATTAATTTCTTTAATTAATTTAATTAACATACTCACTTGACCACCTCACCTAGCCACATCACCTAAATCACTCATCATGGACCTATTCTTAGTACGTTTCTTTGAACTAAGACTCAATTTATACTTACCTTAACCAGATGAGACTTAGTCTAACCATGACATTATGTGCCTATTCTATCTCCAACAACATGCCCGCTTATCTAAGCATTAAATACCATTTTAGATTGGGACGAATGGATAGAACTTGCCAAAATATAGCCAAGATCTACTATTTTGGTAAACCTAAGATTTCCTGCCTTAACCAATGTCAGTTAACCCAAAATCAAAGACGGTCACCATAACCATCATAGGTTACCATATATTAATTTTTGGCAACCTTGTTCCACTGGTTGGAAATTTCAAGTTTTAGGAGAGCGAGATATTTACATGCAAGCATGAACCAAAGCCCTCTCACACATCCAAACACCCTTAGCCAGTACCAAGACTGATCTAAAGGAATTTGCATTCGTGATAACATTTCAGGAAGCACTGTCGCGGCACTAACCACCAGTTTCACAGATCAACCATTGTTATCTTCCACTAACTAGGCTTGCAAATACAAGTAAGTATGTTTTGATATGCATAATTCTATGTTTGATTAGATTGTAGTTTCTTTACCTCTATTTATTAGATCACTATTCTCCCTTTCATTCTACCATCCCCACCTTCCTTTTGATTTAGTTTCCCCTTCACCAGCATCAGTCACGAGACCAATGCCAGTTATTGTATCTTCTAAAAAACTTTCACTAAGTTGATCTTATCACCATAAAAACCTCACAGAACCTTACCCAAGACTGGTACCCCACATACAATCCCACCACAGGCCTTCCCAACTCTCTGTGCAGACACAGAAAGATTATGGAAATCCATTTTGGTTTTCTACCATTATCCATCCCAAACCATCATCGGTCACATCGAAAACCATCATCAGTCATACCCTGACCGACATCGGTCTTTGTGTTTGATAACCCAGCTCAGGACATCAAGCTAATACCCACTCCCAAAATATCTAGAATAATTTGTAACCTTTTACCAAACCTCACAAAAAGACTATGCTAGATCTACCACCCAATACTAGTCTATCACCTAACCCATTTTAACCTCAACCACCTTTTACATTACCTTTCTTATTCATTTTATACGAGGTACTTAAATTTTTTCAATTCAAATAAGATTATTATTTCATGTTTATTTCGAATAAAATTAATATTGTTATATAAAAGTGGACTGAAATCCTATTCAGGAAGCACTATGCTTCTCGGATCTAGCATCTGCTAGGAATTCCACTCATTGTTGTGTTTAAATTTATTTGGTGTTATTGTTATCTACTTTACTGGTAGTTATTCCTAGCCAAAAGAAGTATTTGCAATTAGCATTGGATTAGGAAGTCTGGACGCATGCACAACCTTAAACTGACATCACAAATAGGTATTCCTTCGTGGCCTATCTATCTCTATGTGTTTCATTAAATTTGTTAAGAATTTGGTGAAACATTTTGGCATGCCCGGTGGGATCCTCTCTTGGGTTCATTGCAAATTTTCATATAGGTAAATCTTGTGTGCCTCTTTCTTTTTGAAAAATATAGATTTAATATTCTCCTTGGTAACATTCTTTTCTTCTAATTTTCTAAACGATATTTGGGATTTGGTGTTTAAAATGAATCATTTCTTTCTTCCTACATTTGCATAGTAGTGAAAGAGAACATTCTTGACCTATTCATAATTTGCTACATCAAATATAATTGTCTATTTGGGTTCTAAAAACTATTGCATTTCATCCTTATATGTTGCATTTTATCTCACATTAAAAACTGAGGGAAACCTATATGCTGGAAGTCATCCCCAGGTGATAGTTGACATAATTGAATCATAGAAGCACTTTCTCTTCTCTCTCTCTTTGCCAAACTGCACAAATATAAATTTACACATATTTTTAAACAACACCTTACCTGGAATATACTGTCAACTGATCACAAAATCAGAGGATTGAAAGTGGGCACCTAAATGGTTTCTCTAACCAGTCATTATCAAAGAAAGGACTGCCCCCACCAAAACATAACCTGAAATCACCCTTTAGAATTTTCCTCTTCATAGGACACCTTCCCAACCAAAAAAATATGTTCTGAATTCACAACTCTATCTTAAATAGCATAAGATAAAAAAATAAAATTCACTTATAGGATTGCGTGTTTTTCTTATGTTTTTCCTGAGTTGCATTTTGAATTGCGAGGTTATGTTTTCCACTTTCATCTTCCTTTCAAACTCCACCATCATAGTTGGAGTATTCTGACTATTTCTAAGTGTGTCAAAGTCTAATATTATCATCCTCAAACTTTTGGGTTGATACTCCATTTGACATTAATTCACAAAAACCAATTTTTCTTCACTTCTTCAAATTTCACAGTAACAGGAATCAGTCGAGTGACTGTCACCAGTTTCCATCTGACCATCATTGGTTTACCTAACCAGTCTCAGTTTCCATCTCTTTTGGTCATTTTACCAAAAAAGCATTCATCACCTCTTCTGTTCTATTTGAAGTTCTCAGGACATCAACATATCCCTAGAATTTTAATATCACAGTCAAGTACAGTTTCCTTATTTCATTTTCATTAGTTTTTGCCTCATTTGCTAAAATTGTTGATTTTTCCATAGTAACGGTATCAATTACTGTAACTATCATTGATCATCCTTTAACCGTCATCGGTTAGTCTAACCAGTGTTAGTCACTCTGTTTTGATTTTTAATTAAAAACACCGACCAAGTTCACCTCCCAGAATCTGTCCTTCTCCATTTCTATTGTTTTCTATGTTATTTATAGAGTACGGTTTATTAGGTATACATTAATTCAAATTGTGTTGAATCATAGCCAACCTAGTGCCCTTGTGTTTCATGCCAGCCTTCAACCACTTCCACCTATCCTATCACCGCCTTCTATCTTGTCACCTATGGATCCAATTCAGCCCATCACCATTAGTACCGGTGATGAGGAGTTAGCAAGACTCCTTGAACAAAATCCCACTGACCTACAATATTATCTCACCCACTCATCTACCTGTGACTCCTCAGGAAAGTTGGTATATGGCATGCTTGTGTCTATCCCTCCTGCCCTCGCCCCCACTTCTGCGTCAGCTATCACTAGCTCAGCATTGCCTTCATCCACCTTACCACTGTGGTGTCTCGATTGGACCCTACGTCCTCTATAACTGATACACCATCAACATCTATCACACCCGTGGTGTCAATCATTCCTTCACCAACCACCTTAAGTTTGGCCCCATCTGCACCCTTTACCTTGTATGTACCAGTTGCATCACAACCACCTATGGTGTTGGAGTCCCACACCCCATTCCAAAACCTCTTCCTTTCCATCCCACAGTCTCTACCCCCAATTACCACGAGCTTCATTATGACTACCTCACCCATTTACACGCATCACCAGCAATCCCCAATCTCATATATCGCTTATTCAGGATATCTTCCACCCATATCTATTCCCCCTTTGTAGTTCTCATACTTGACACCCCCGTATATTGGGATTCCGTCCACATCATACATCCATCATCAACCTCCCTTTACTATAGGAGGTGCCCATTCCTCACAACCCACCAATGACCTCATTAGGATGATGATGGAAAAGATGCAAACATTAGAAGCATCATTTTTTGGCTCTTGCAACTCCTTAACTTATGATGAAATCTGTAATGAGACTATTCATCCATCTATCTCCATTCACCTGTACCCTATACATTTAGAAATGTCCAAGTTTAATCATTTCAATAGTAAAGAACACCCGCAATAACACTTGTAGTCGTTCAAACATGGGTGTTATCTAGTTTCCCATGACGATGCTTTAATCCTATGGATATTCCCCATTTCCTTGACAGGACCCACCTTGGATTATTATAGTGGTTTACCTAGACATTCCATCTACCTTCCTTTAACCAAGTGGCTTAATCATTCTTGGACCACTTTTCAATCAATTTCGTCAAAAAATTCACCATGGCTGACCTGTACTTGACATGCCGGTATGATGACGAATTTATCATAGATTTCATTGCTCATTGGGGAAGCCTCATCAACCAATTAACATTCTGATTACCTCAACTTGAGCTTATAGATTTTTTTGCTAGAGCTTGTGCAAGACACATCTCACCAAATCTGCAGGTATAAACCTTCCATACCTCCAACGAAGTATTTACCATGGCATGAAAACTAGAAATTTGTGTCATTGAAGAAGATAATATCCAATTGCAAAACAAAAATGCCGTGTTAAAATAAAATGATGTTTATTCATATTCAAATCCCCAAAATAATTATTCAAAATCTAAAGGATCTACTAACATAGTAGTTCTCAAATCTGGTCCATCTCATCCATCTAATCAAGCCAAACCTTCCTCCAATCTTTCTCTTGTTCATACGTTTTAGTTCCAGCGAGAACATCGAAAGTACACACCAATTGGATATCCCTATTCTTCAGTCTTGGAAAAGCTTCTTAAAGCTAGAGTCATTGCAATTCCTCCATAAAACATCATACTAGTTTCAATCCCACTTGTCCTATGCCTACATGGTATAAGAAACATGATTATTGTAATTATCATCGTGTCAAAGGCCATAGCAATGGTAATTGCATAAATTTTAAGAACATTATCCAGGAAATGTTAGATAATAGAGATCTCGTCCTAGAAAACCTGAAAACACTGGAAAATCAAAACTTGCATATCTTTAAGAATTCTTTTTCTTATCATATACCATCCTCTAATAAGCATGGGGAATATTTAACTAACAAAATAAATTTCCGTGAAGTCCACACTATTTTTGATATCATACCAACCATCCCCGAATTTCCTCATGTCCCCTCCATCGAGGAAACTCTAGCATGAGATCCTCTACCTACAGAGGATCCTACCTCATCTACTCCCTCACCTATGGAGGAGTCCACCATTTCTACCAATTCCATTTCACCACTCACCTTTGAACCCAACAAATAATTAACCGTATTAACTATCCTACCCACGGGAGAGTCGTAGTCACCTTCCCCTCCACCGAAAGATGAGCCTACCTTATCTCACCCATCATCTCCCCTACCCATCGGGGATCCTTTAGAAGTGCCACTGCCTATTGTGACCATTCCCCATTAGCCTTTCAGGATTCTATTGATCTTCTCTCAGCTCTCTTACCCATAGAGTCCAAAGTCAACAAATTCTCTATCTCACAAACATACTTTACAAGGATTTCTACTAAATCAACATCGGCTCCTCTTACATCAATGTCATTTTCACACTTGGATGACCACTTAGATTATGTTTATAATTACATGCTTTGGGGATGCCTTCAACTCCCCTTTTTAACCATGCTTTGGGGATGCCTTCAACTCCCCTTTTTAACCCAAATGTAAATTTCCCTTACTAATACCTCCACGATTTATCTGAAAGTGTTTCAAATGACCAAATCAAGCATGACCTTTCCTATTGAAATGACTTCTTCTTTGTCACCCTTGCCTACATCCAAACCTTTACCCATGACTAAAACTATTCCTTTGCCTAAGAACATACGTGCACCTACATATTTGCCCATATCTAGACCCATCACTATCTTGGGTGTCATGCTGACTTCAAGCCTTTCCCATCCATCTGTCAAATCATATTTAGCCACGTCTTCCCAAGCCCACACCAAAATTATTCCTCCACCTAGAAGGAAGAACCAACCTTCTAGGAAACATACACCAGTCTCACCCACCATGCCTTTTTCATCTTTGCCCCTTTCGTCCATCCTAGGACGTCACCCATCAAACTTGGCCAACCAAATCCCTACCCAAGGCAAATCAAAAGTGAAGAAACATGCTTCTTCATTATGATCTTTTTTTATAACTGTTGTCAATTTTTCCCTCTTAGACAAGATTGGACAATGGGGGTAAAATTACCCCTGAGACCAAAAATTCTGTTATGGAACGTAATAATTTCCTTTGATAGATAAATAATGTGTGGTGGATCTTATTTTGTTTTCAATTACCTTTCAGTTTTGGTTATGGTGAGATGAGGTAACTCTATTATAAACCGAGTTAGTAAGTGGTTCAAGAGTTAGTGCTAGTGGCTAAATTTATGGCTTGGGTGGAAGAATTGTGCTCGTCGAGTTGTGAAGGTAGATAGCTTGGGTGGGAATACGAGTGATTAAGTCATATGTTGGCTCAGTGACAAATGTTTTCCGATATGGTCGCAGTGAATCCATGTGATGCATTCATCATTGATCACATGTATTGGATGGAGAATATACCACTTAAGATCGACTTGTGAAGGGATTCAGAGAGGATCTCAGTTGGGAGAGCTTGTGGGTAAAATTACATGGCATTAAAAATGCACTCAGTTGGCCAAGCTAAGAGGAGCCAACATATGTTTGACTTTAGTGATGGGAGATGCGAGTGAGCTCGAAGATGGGTTTGGCTCAACGTAGAGATGGCCTCCACTTGCAAACATGAAATGTGAAACTTGGGATATGCATGAATCAACATATCATGCAGGATGTTATCTCACAAATAGGCCAATATGGAATAAGGAGAAGCCAAACAAATCACTGTGAATAATTCAGAGTTACGAGCATCAAGTTGTAGGAAAAATGAGCTTGGTCGATCGAGCTAAGTCAATCCATGGATAAAGAGGAGTCAAGGTCAAACTCATCGGGATCACTCGGGTAGAAGGTGATGGTCAAGGTGGTATTAGATCAGTAAAAAACATTCGAAACTCAACAATCTCGAAGGAAATGATGGAAGCTCACAAGGAGCGTGAATGTCAAAAGATTGAGCCTTAACAAAGTGCTCGAATATGGTTAAGTCGAGCCAAGTGTGAAAAGATAGTTCGATTTCTTGGTGAATTGAGCTTGTAATGGAGTTTCAAAGGATGAATCACTAGATAGAGCCGAGGTAATATATATTTGGAAAGACATGAATGAAATAGGCCTGATTAAATGGAGGACCAAATTCAAAGCTTGCGACCAGGTTTAATAAAAGCTTGGTCGATTGAGTCTCATCTCTTAGGATGAGTTCAAAAGGAATTTAGGAAATGTTTACAGAAAGGATGAAATTATAGAGGTGTTTAACTAAGTGGAAAAATCATGAGGTGATGTCTCAAGTCGAGTTCATTAGCCATGGCACAGGTAAAGGTAAGACCGAAGTTGAGTCGTTTTTAAGAGCTTGCAGTGATATGTTAATGGTGGGCATATCACTTCGTAAGGGAGTTTTGGCTCGTGAGGACAAGGCAGATAAGAGGGGGATGCGTATTTACTCGAGTGGAATTTGTTTAGGTAGAGCTGATTTGATTCGGGATTAGCTTGAATTCGAGATTTCAAGGATGCTTGTTTTGTGCCTTTCACGAAGTGATTAGATGGATCAATGCATGATCTTATCATAGTAAATGAAGGGTGTTTGAGTTTGGTGTATGCTTGAGACATTGGGTGATTTCATATTTCTCTATGTCAAGTAGGAGCAGTGTGGTTCAAGCTCAATGATGATCCAAATAATTCAAGTCGACGTCACATGAAGGAAAGTGGTTTACACTGTGGGGAAATTGAGAGGTGTCTACATATTTGTTGGTTTAGCAAAGGAGCTAAATGTTCATGAAGAATAATGGATTGCAAATCAATGGAGCTCGAGGATGGATCAAGATACATAGGTGTCTTTACATGAGTGATGAAAATGGAGTTCCCTATTGAACTCGTGAGATCGACGCTATTTAGAAGAAAATTTTAGGCTCGGCCATTATTGGTTAAATAAAAATCAAACAAACTGTGGAAGGAGCCAAACAAGAAAACAACTCAATGCAATGAATTAAACCTCAATCATAGTCATTTGGAATCCTAAGACTATTTGCTAGGATGAGCTCATTGTTAGATTGGTTGTAGAACTCAGTTAAGAACACGAGTGAGCCATTGTGAGTTCGATGGACAGGAGCTCAAGCCAAAAAATATGTGAGATTGAGCTTATCATATGGAGCTCAAGATTAAAAGTAGGGATTGAACGAGCATTTTTTTTACGTGTAGACGAGGTGCTTGTAGGACTCAACATCATTAGAATGCTTAGCACGCAGGAGGAGTTCATTTTAGAGGTAGCTCTTTCAGTCTTTTGGGGGTCGACAATTCGGAACTCATTCCACGAGTTGGAAAGAAATTGGCTAGAAGACTCTGAAACCCGAAAGCTCAAAACTCTAAAATTCAGAGTTTCAGGTTTTTGGGGTTTGGAGGTGTTTCAGAGTTTGTAGTTTGGCTCATTGGAAAGACTTTGGATTCTGAGCTCCAAAGTGATTCCGGTAAATGTGGAGGGTAGTTCTAAGGTGTACATTGATTTAATGGTTGAGATGTTTTGGAGTTTTTACCAAATGTGAAGTGGTTGTGTTGGGCAGTGTTTGGAAAGTGGACATAAATGAGCCAACTGAGTTAGTCACCATGCATTGTGTAACAGACTCGGGAGGTCAAGCCAAGAAAATACACTCAACAGTAGATAGATTTTTGAATGAGCAAGTCATTAATGACTCAGCGAGGTAGTTAATACATGATGGATGGAGATATCATCAGGGTGATTACTAATTCAAATGCCGAGGTACTCAACCAATTGGTTAAAGGTGGGGCAATACCAATATAGCCCACAAAGTTTTCCACGTACCTCAGTTAGTGGTGAATAGCTTGGAAAGTTCCTTTAGATGCCAACCAATGTAAAATACACGTGTGGAAGTAATTTTAATGTAAGTAGCCCAATGTGGGGACTAAGGAATAGAGCACTTGGTGAAAATAAATAAGAACTTGCCTGAAAAATAATGTAGAGCCACCAAGTTAATCACGGAGTTGGAAAATGTAAACATAGGAGGTGGTGAGATTTGTAAACGACCATGATGCAAATGTGATGTGGAACTCGCAGAGAGGAAAAGAAGCTCGTCAACTAGCTCAGTGAGCTGGCTGATGAGCCATTTTTCTAGACCTCCTAAGAGCTCTCCAACATGCGAAAACCAATCTAAGGGGATTTTACCAAGGGAACAAGGTGCTTCGATAAAATATATTAAAATACTATTTTTATTAAATGGAAGAGAAAATTCAACATTTGAATTCATGAAGCATTACGAAGACATTATCAGAGAGCTAATGGAGTACTGTGTCCTAGAATTCTTGAACATGCATGTTTACTCAGAAAACTATAAATTTCTCCCGTTATGTCTATTTTTTTATAAAATTTTAGTCGTTAGAACTGGGAGAAAGAGAGATATGCCACGAAGCTATCAGAATATGGATTTTAGGAGGTTTTTCTTTCAAAAAATTTAGGTTTTCCTTGTTCCTTGGATGGTGCCTCGAAAGGTGGAGGTGTAATAAATGAGAAAACATGGCCAACAACAATGATTAATTGTTTCCTACATTTTGGTTTAGATTCTAGGGTTTCTCCTTTTTTCTCTCAACAACTCAGCAATTTTCTATAAATTTAAAAGGGGTGCTTATTCCAAAGGGTTAGAAATTTTCTTTCTAAGCTTCCACTCTCTTCACAAGCTAAGATGCTATGAATTTGTAGGCTCTCAAGCATTTCTTCTCAAATTGTAATGCCAGCCTATGCCTTTTCCTTGATGTGATGATGCACTGTGCAAGTGCTAGAAGTAATGTAAATTATGTTTTGTGATCAGTTATATGTCCTTTCTTGATTTTTTTACTTCTATTTGCCTCTCTCATGTTTGTAGGTGAACTGTGCAACCAGGGTTTCTTTTGTGAGTTTTGGATTTAATTGTGCTTATCAATTAGTGAAGTATTGTTTATAATGCATTTTCATTCTTCCTCGTGATCATCTCTCTTCATTGGCAAGCTGAAAGTTTTTCTAGCAACAACCTTTCTTAGTGAATCACCAATTCTAGTATAGGTTTTATTTCCTTGCAAATATCTCTCCCTAATCCCTTGAAATGTGTTGGTCCGAAAATCTGTCGCTTGGGCAGATCTATGGATAAACGAGCCAACTGTGTGTAGGGCATAGCCCCTCTTTGAGTCAGCAAAGTGAAATTGGTTTATTGCTATTCTACCAGCAGGAATCTGTGCAAGTCTCACAATATTCTGCCTTCGGGGGTTTGGGATCTCATCCTAGTAGGATGTTTCCAACTGCGAAAAGAAAGGAATGAAAGAGAGGATGGACCCATATAAATCAGAAAACTTGGCGATCACTCTTTCACTGTCCTTGAGGATTTGGCTCCTCCAAGTTGAAACTGCCATGCCCTGCTCACCGATCTTTGCATATTCATTAATTTTATCCTGGCTCAGAGGCTCATAAGTCTTGGCGGCAGTTGTGGGAGGTGCACTGCCCATCTTCTGTAAGGCTTAGAGAAGATGTTTATTTTTCTCTTTCAATAGCCTTTTCTCTTCTTTTGTTTCTTTAAGCTTCTTGTAGAGGGCGTCAACTACAGATAGGGCCTCTCCCTGAAGGCTTTCAGAAGACGTCCCCATTGTGACTTGGGTCACTGTATAATCTGTCGGAGATAGATCCTGTTTATCCTTGAGGGGATTGGGGTATGCGATCTCCATTACCCTCTCTCCCAAAGCACTCTAAGAGAAGCGTGTGATGGGCTTTCTGCTTCTTTGCCCCTTTGGACGGGATTACAGAAAAGTCCATCAGAGCGATGGGAACTTTCCTTTTCTGCTGACTTAAGTGCTAGGAGATCCAGGCTGGACTTATGGGAGAAGGGCCAAAAACAGAGAAGGGGGAAGCTATAGTAGCAGAAGGGAAAAACGTGAAGACACTTGGAGGCAGCATCAAGAGGGAGGCCGAAGAAGTGCTCACAGGAGGAAGAGATACTGCAGGAGAGGAAGACATAGGGAGGGAAGGGAGCTCAGAGATGAGGGAAGAAATGGAGGGGGATAGGTCCGCAAGAGAAGAGAAGATAGATGAAGAAGTGAGGGGAACAGTAGAAGAAGGGGGAGAGGACATGACCAAAGGAATGGTCTCTTGAGTCACTCGAGGAGGGGAAGGAGGAGAAGAAGAAGGGACAGAAGGGACCTTGGTTGTTGCAGCAGTGGCGACATCCTGAGTGGATGGGCCTATTGGAACATCTTCTTCCATTCCTTTCTCTGGATAAGCCAGAGTTATGACCTGTTCGGGTGCAGCGGAAGGAGGACTTTCAAGAGAATCCTCTTGAGAAGTGCTAGACTCACCCTCCTTACCTTTACCCTTGCCTTTAGATTTCTATTTAGATCGAGAAGGTATGTTACCCAATGGAGAGGTTGTGAAATCAACCCCGAGGTAGATGAGCCCGTTCATTCGGCACCAATGCTCTGTTCTGCGCAGAGTTTCTTTGACCCTCTCCTCAATTGTCTGAGGTGCTTTAGTCCTATCAACTACCGCGAAAGGCCAATCATCCCCACCTATGTTAAGATATACTTGATCCACTTCCTCTTCGGTAGTTTGGTAGCCTTTGGGGATGATGGCTACCCCATATTGAATGATTTTTGCCAAGGCCAAGCAAGAATGGTCTTTCCTCCTGAGCTCCACCTCATGATATAGGTCAATGTAGATATCCTCGATGTAAGGGACGTGGATCGGATCGAGCTTAGCCCTTGGAAAACAATTTCTCGGGTCAAAGGTAGGCCTTGCCGGGAAGTCATGTTTCAGATTTAGAAGCTCTAGCTCTGTAAACATGTACTTTGCCTTGTGGTGAGTAAGACATGTATATCTACCCACTGTGAGGGGGAAAGGAGTTCCACCCTTCTTTCTTTTTAGGAACTTTTCGTGATAAGTGATTAGCTGTCTTGACAGCTCTAGCAGAATCAATTTGGGCCCAACATATCTTGGCAATCTAGTTGGCTCTCCCAAGAAGTTAGCCGCTCTTAGATAAGTAAATGTGGGGAATTGGGTGAACAGGGCCCCCCATTTTTCAGTGGCTGCCACGATGCTCTTGGTTGTGCGACCATAAGTCATATTCGGCCTCAACAGGTAGATTATGAAATAGAAAAATGCATCATTGATCTTGGTAAATTAAGGGATGCTATTCTCCAGCTTCAGCTCTAGATAGTATTCATAAATTCTAACTTAGGGCCAAACCCTACTCCGCATCAGATCTGGATAGTCCCTTTCAGAAGCTTCAGCATAAACAACATAGGAATTCATGTAGAATCTCCCCGTTGTGGGGAATTGTTGCAGCTATTCTGATATCGTGCTGCTTATAATTTCTGCCCATTCGAAGCGTTGATCGGGCACATTTTTGTTCATGGTTTCTAAATACCGCAGCATCCATTCGTGGAAATAGTGGGCATCAGGAAGCCCAAAGACCCTACTCAGGAATGTGATGGCTTCACTGAGCTCCTCTGAAAAATCACTGTGGTGAATGATTTGTGGCCAACGGGTCACTACTTTCTTGTTCTTCAGATAGACTTCATTCATCAGTTGCATGCACCGATCTTCATGGTCATCCCAGGCTTTGATACAATCCTCTCGGCTGACAGCCACAAAGTGCCAGTGATGAGGAATGCCGAGTATTATCTCAAAGTGGCGGGCAGTGAGGTTAATTATGACCTCGCCCTTCTCATTTACGACACATCTTGTGTCTTTAGTGTAGCACCGGGAAACCACCATCATGAATTCATTGTTAATGGCACTGACTGGGATTCCCCCAGCAAAGTGCAGGGCACTGTCTATCAGCTTGTCTATCCATGGACTTCTTGTGACCTTCTGAGTCCTGAACCAGAATTCCTCCATATCAATATGACCCAACTTTGAGTCTCTGATGTCCAGGTCACACTCGGCTTGGGAGTCGGGCATTCTGACCCTCTGATACTTATAATTCATTTCTTCTTCCATGAGCTTGGCCTTGCCTTTGGATTTGGTAGGTCTCTTGCTTGATGTTGACATATGTTCTTCTGAACTTAACTATTGATCTGTAAGAATAAGAAGTGAAACCCAATTGGAGAAAGCCATGTCAGCTGCTTGGTTTTCCATTGAAATGCTGACAGAAGAAAAGAGGTTAGCAATTTAAAGGCCTCAGGAGTGCATGGTGCATGGATATTGCAGATTGCAGAGCTAAATAGACAAGGCACACAGAAAAAGGGCGTTGCAAGGGTTAAATCAGCGCCAAAGGGCACATGGCACATAGACACTGCAGAGTGCATTTTCTGTTGCTGTAAGTGCGAATGCGCATATGCGCCATGTGTTTATTTTTATAAGGGCACAAATTATTTTCATGTTACAACAGGTACAGGGTGCGCCAAATGGTGCAGGAATAATGCGTGTAACATCATATGTTCATGCACCGAAGGGGAACTTGGTGCAGTGCATGGAAGGTCTGCATGACACAATGTTGTTGCAATGAGGGACGCACCTGCGCCGTTTATAGCTTTGCACTTGGCGCATAGAAAAAGACTGCTACATGGATGCTGGGTGCGCCAAAGGGGTGCAGGAATTGATGATGTTACACTCAAGTCTGACGCGCCCAAGAGGGCACACAGAAAGGGCTTGCAGCAAGTGAGGGAAGTGCACCATGAGGGCACATCTTTTTATGATGTAGCAGGTAGGAAATGTGCGCCATTGGCGCGGCTTATCTTTGTGTAATAGAGGTGACAGATGTGCCAAGGGTGCAAATGTCTTGGATGTTACACAGTATGCCCAACTCGCCAAAGGAAAATATAGTTTCCTTTAAAAACTTTGACTCCTCAGAGGGGTTATTATGGTCAAGTTCCCTTTGCAAGTTTCATTTGGGTGATTGAAAAGGCTTAAACAAAAGGGGTTCAAGCTATTACTTCAGAACAATACTCTCTCTACCAGCAGATCTGGAGAGGGGGAGAAAATGTGGAAAAACAGCAGAGAGGGGGGACAGCAAGTTCATGATTTTATCCCTTTTCAATCCAAATTACATCCACAAAAAAACAAAATGCCACAAACATGAAGCACAAAAGAAAGAGAATCTCTTCCCTGGCTTTATAACGAAGAAATGCGTGAAAACGGGTCCACAAAGCAATTCGAAAGTGATAGGGTAGATGCACTGAAAAGCTCAAAGAAAATAATGAAAATAGTCACGTGATTGCACTGGTGATAATGACAGCGTAGATGTGGCCTATATATAGGTGGGGTAGCAATAAATGCGCCACCAACCTTTTCAAGTGGCGCACCAAAAGAGCTGTCGACATGAAAAATCATGCACCCTTTGGCGCACCAAAACACTTGTCAACACGAAGATATGTGTACCTTTGCGCACCAAAAGTGGTGTTGACAGAGGAATATGTGCGCCTTTTTTCGCACCAAAAAGAGGTGAAACAAATGATTTGTTGACAGGAAGGCGCACGTGCCTTAGCGCACACAGGAAAGACTCAACATAGAGAGGCACACAAAAATGCCTACTAAGACAAGAAAGCATGCACCAAAAGGTTTAAAAGGGGGCGCATCAAAAGTTGATGTTACATAGTCATTATATGCGCCCTACCAAAAAGACCCAAAACAACTAAGTTCGGAAAAACTAAGATTTCCTGGGAAGGGGATTTTGCAACGTTCCAAAATGCAAGCGGTCCCTAACGAGGGATCGGAAAAAAATTTCGGTATGGTTATCCATAAAATTTCCCTTGCCAATTTTACAGGATAACAAAATGTTAGCATAGGTCTAGTTAGCAATTTTTGTTGCATTAGGAGTAGTGTAGTGCTTAGTTTAGGAAGAGGAAGCCAGAATTCTTTAGTGGTTCACCTCGAGCCCAAGTCCCACAGCTTGAGAGGTGATCCCATGCATCCTAATCACACTGAATTGACTTGTTTATATCTTGGTCATTCATGGGGTGCAGTGATTTGGTGACAACAATAAACCAAGTTGCATGCACAATAAACACCCCCATCGTCACTCGTATCTTTCTTACCACCTATACCCCCACCAGATACCATAACTTCATCACTACCTATGAAAATTTCTTCTCTTCAGCCTATACCTTCTACCCGGCCCTCTACCAACCACTTTCACCTCACCTCCACTACCCCATGGATAACCCGTCCTATTCCACCATCTTCTTTCCCTTCTACATCACATACTTCCACCTCACCTTTACCCAAGAAATTGCAATCCAAGGAAAAGAACCCACTACCCTCTAATAGGGTAGTTCAACCAATAACACCTCCCTTTGCTAGTTCATATGCCAACATCCTTACCCAAACATATACCATCAAAACCTAAGACAGTACAACCTAACAAACCAGCAGTCAAACCTATTCCATGTCCTATAACACCTCTTCCACCACAATCATCCACACCTTTACCCAAACCCACACTCACTTCCCACTGTGATTCATTAATAGGGTCATACGCCAACATTTTAGCTAACCTCTTAGAGAGCTCAGTCATCACATTACTTTTGCTTAGACCTTACGACCCCATCAAACCAAAAACCAAAAGGGTTTAATGAAACTAAAATCTATGCCTACCATCGTGTACTAGGACTTGATGTAGAGGGTTGTAAGGCTCTCAAAATTTCCCTCCTCTAATTATGCCCCCTTAAAGCAAATTTTGACGATGATGATATTATAGATGAGGACTCTATTCACCTTCACCAATCACTACATGTATTCATTCCACTACCTATTGAGCCACCTACATCTCCACCTCCACAAAATTTTTATCCACCTCCAACATTCAAGATCAACATGGTCTATATTCGAGAGTTGGCCAAACCACCACCTAAATGCTAACATGCCCTACTTATTTCACAAGGTTCTTACCCCGCATTATTATTTTTTCCATCATGTCATTATACTACTCAAGACATACCTTCTCCATCCACCTCTTTCCCTTAGATTAACATGATCCAAGTTTCCAGTCATGCCCAAAAAGACAAAGGGAAAGAAAAAGCAACCATCCCATCCGCTAAACCTATTCCTATCATACCAACTCCACCTGCACCCAAAATCACCATTTGAGCTCTCGCATACCCTATTTTTGATGAGGTAAACCCATCGTATAATGATAAAAAAAATTACAACAATACCCTTTAAAAATTTATTTGTATGACCTCGTCCAAACCTCTAAATCTCATAGAGAGGACCTCATGGAGGTCCTCCAATCCATTGAGGTTTTACCTAACGACCCTACACCCGTGGCCTCCATTATTACACCTCATCATCTGGCCTCTCTCACCAACTTCACCCCTTCCTCTACACCTCCTCCTACTCACCAAGTGGCTTCTCTCATCTTTTCTAACAATGAAATTGTACCTCTCCAATCAGACGACCTCGATCTCAACATTTTCATCTTCGTCTATATCGATAATAGACACATACGACGCATTATGAACAATGGTGGAACTAACATCAACATCATCTCCTCCCATGCATACAACCAAATGTACATACCTACCAATTACATGCATAATAAACCATTTATGATGCCCTCCTTCAATGATGCCATCACTTCCATCCTTGGTACCATCATTCTCCATGTTCGCATGGTCCCCCATACTATCCCAGAATTGTTTCTACATATTAGAGGGGGAGTTCCATTACAACCTATTACTTAGTCGACCTTGGATTCACATCATGGGTTGTATTCCTTTGACTTTAGACCACTGTGTAAATTTTGAAAATGAAGGACATAACTACACCATCCCAGCTAACCCATCACCATTCAAAACCTGTAACATGTTGTACCGACTTAATGATGTCTTTATACTAGTTAAGGCATCTACCACTGCTGCCACTTCTTCTTCACCCACAGTCCCATCCACTGATGTTGCCACCACCTCACTCACACCTACCTCTTTTATTCCCACTACTACTAAGACCTTTGCATCTGACCCATCTGATAACCCATCTAGTTCCCAGCAAACTAATCCTTCTTCTTCCCAATTTCCTTTTAATTCATCTATTCTGGCTACACACATATCTACTACTAATCCCTTAGAAGGCATTTTTCAATGACTCACTCTAGGGGAATACTGCCTCTACAATATAAACACATTCCTTACTCCAAAAGAGTATGGTAACCTATGCAAACATCCTCATTATGACCATTACATAGGAGAGGTCTTCCCTTATGGTTCTCCCAACATTCGCACCAACTTAACATATGGGGGACTTGATACTTCCACGATATTCACCCAAGCCACCTTCCCAAACATGAATCTTTTAATCTGACCTCTAATATCTCACCAACCATCGCTTCACCCACACCTTCGTCCATTTTTGTGCTTGGAAGGCTTTGGATTTTATTTTTATGAACAAGGCCATCATACCATCATCCTCTATACCACTCGTAAACACAAAGATCACAGTGGTAACATCTTTTCCGAACTATCCTCTAAGAAGGATCGCGTCAACCTCATTGAGGATGTCAAACCTTCTCCATCCCATTCACCCACGTCACCACCTTTACCCATGGAGTTTATTGATTCAGAATCCATTCCTCCTAAATTTTGTGTTTTTTGTAAACACAATTTACCTGGGACCTTTGACTTATCAAAATGATGGTGAGGCTCTATCTTCTCTTCCCTTCCTATATCTTGACATGATCAATGATGATATGTCATCCATTAACATCATTCAAATGTCAAGATGATGAGTATATCCTCACCTAACTTGTGTGGAAGATTATTGTATTCATCAGTCATTGCCTTCTGAGATGTAAACCATGTTAAATGATTCAACCATCGAATTCAATATTAAAACTCAGGATGACCCACACATTCTAAAGATAGGCCAATCTTTAGATGCTGCTGAATAGGAAGACTTTACTTATTTCCTTCAGGGATCATAGAAACACTTTTTCTTGGTCATATGCTGATATGCCTGGTAGTCATCCAAACATTATTGTCCACAATATCATCGTCATCCCTAAAGCCAAACCCGTGAAACAAAAGCTGTAAAACATACATCCTTGCATTGCCCTTCTTGTCAAATAAGAACTCCCCACACCTTATCTTCATTTCCTTCCTCATACCCATTAACTGTCCCCAATGGTTTTCTAACATCATTCTAGTCATAAAGTAACAGGATTCCGCATTTGCAAAAATTTCCACAACCTCAAATTAGCTTTCCCACAAGACGACTTTCCTCTACCTAGTATTGACCAACTAGTTGATCTTACCACTGGTCATGAGATGTTATCACTTATGGATGGTTTCTTGGGTTATAAAAAAATATTACTCACCCCGAAAGATCAACACAAAGCCTCCTTCATCACTCATTGGGGGACCTTCTGCTATCTATGTTATGCACTTTGGCCTTAAAAATGTTGGTGCTACATATCAGCGGGCTATGACCGATATCTTTCATGACATCATGCATCATATATTAGAAATCAAACCATCTAGCCAAACACCTTACAGTCCTGAAGGTCATTTTTGACCATCTCATAAAATATTGTGTTAGCCTTTAAAACCAAAGAAGTGTGTCTTCATTGTTCTCTCAGAAAAGCTCCTTGGTTTTTTTCATTTCTTTTCTTGGCATAGAAGTTGGCCCTACTAAAATAAAGGCTATTCTCAAAATGCCTCCGCCTACTAATATTTTCTAACTGCAAAGTTTGGAAGGTAAGTTGCAATCTATTCATCATTTTATTTTGCAACTTTTTGACCATTGCCAACTAATTCACCACCTCCTCAAACAGGATGTCTCCTTCAAATGGGATGATGAATGCCAAAAATACTTTGACACCTTAAAACAATACCTTCTCCAACCACCGGTGCTCATTCCTCCTAAGAAGTACCAACCATTTTACTTGTACATTTCTAGTACTGATCATTCCTTAGGTGCCATGCTCGCTCATAGTGCTGAACAACATAGGGAAAAAACGGTCTATTATATAAGTCATACACTTCTGGACTACGAAACTAGGTACACCCATGTTGAAAAACTCTACTTAGCCTTAATTTTTTTCATCACTAAACTTTGTCATTGCCTACTCACTCATAAAACCTTTTTCGTCACCAATACTGACCCCTTAGATTACATGTATACAAAACCCTATCAACATATCCATGTTGCATGTTGGCTCATGCTTCTCACAGACCTTGACCTCGAATTCATCCATAAAAAAATATATCAAAGGCCAAACCATTGCTGACCAAATTTTAGACACACCCCTCTCCGGAAATCAATCCTCTAATTTTAATTTCCCAGATGAATCCATTACTACCCTCTCTTTAGACAATAGCATTTACCAAATGACCTTATTCGTTTATGGTTCCAAATGTCAATGTAGGGGTAGTGTCGGAGTTATTCTCATTCCTCTTGATGGTGAGCCTATACCACTTTCTTTCAAACTAGACTTTTATTGTACTAACAATATCATCAAATATGAAGCACTCTTATTATATCTCCAAGTCACCATTACCTTAGACGTTAAATCAATTAATATCTTTTGCGATTCTGAACTGGTTGTAAACCAAGTCAATGGTATATACCAGTGTCGTAACGAAATAATTCAAAAGTATAAACACCATGTCGACATACTTTTGACTACCTTTGACTGTTATGAACTTCACACCACTCTGCATTCCACTAAAAAATTTGTGGATACCATGGCCTTCTTGGCTTCTTAGATACCCGCTTCACTTGCCGACTCCAAAATATTTTCATAGTACAAAGGTTGCAATCACCATCTTATTTATTTCGAGATGTCAACTTCGTCGGTAACATTACACCTGACCCACATGACCTTTGGTATAAGTAGTTTGATAACTTCCTTTCTCTTTCCATTTTACCTCTAGATCTTACTCGTAATGGACAACATGCCTTTCTCAAAAGTGTCTCTCACTATGTCATCATGAATGGCCTTCTTTAAAAACACTTCTTTAACAATATTCTCTTACGATGCCTTACAAGTTCTGAAATTTGTTATACCAGCAAGGAAGTTCATGAAGGAATTTTGTGGAGGTCACTTCAATGGCCTAACTATCGCTAAATGCATCCTTCGCCTGGGTTGTTATTGGTCCACCCTCAACCGTGACTGTTGTGACTATGTAAAATGTTGTGTGAAATGCCTAGGAACATGCTAATATTCATAGCACACCTTGTCATAGCTTACAGTTCACATGAGACCTTTGGCTTTTCTTTCAATGGGGTTTGGATCTTGTCAGATTCATCAATCCTCATTCTTCACAATGTCATCAATGGATTATAACCACTACTAAATATTATACTAAATGGGATGAATCCATACCTCTTATTTCTATAAAAGATGAGAAAATATGTGAATTCATCAATCATCACATCATTTGTTTCTTTGGTATTCCTTGCCATCTCATCACTGATAATAGAAAATAGTTCAAAAACAAAACCCTACGAAAACTCTCTGACGCCTTTAGCATTCAACTCAGTTTCTCTTCACCTTAATACCCACAAACAAATGGCCAAGAATAATCAACCAATAAAACACTGAACAAAATTCTTATGAAAGTAGTGGACGATACTAGAAAGGATTGACATACGCACATTACTTTCACCTTGTGGGCTTACCGTACTAGTTTTCACACCTCAACTGCTGCCACACCTTTCTATTTGGTCTATGGTATCAAGGTTGTCTTTCCTCTCAAAGTATAGAATAGATCTCTCTGTATATCACTCTAAGACATGCTCAACGCTAATGACTTTTTCCATGAATGTTTGACACAACTTGAGTTATTAGATGAACATCATCTTAATTCTCTTGATCATCTCCAAATATGCCAAAAATGTATAAAACGTGCCTATGAAAAAAGTGTCCATGAGAAGAACCTTCCAGGTCGGTGACCTCACCTTGAATGAAAATAAAAATGTAACAAAAAAAGGAAAGTAAAAGGGGGAAATTTTTCTCCTAATTGGCTTGGACCCTATATTTTTACTCATACTTATGGATCAGGAGTTTATCGTTTGTCTTCACTCGAAGGTAAACCCAAACTTGAACCCCTCAATGCCTTGCATCTTTGACCATTCTATTATTGAACTAAGTTTTATATCACCTTCTGTCTATTTAAATATTGTCCTTGAGAATCCTTAACCTTTCATATTACCTATTCTTGGGTTCAACGACTAAAGAATAATCATGTGATTACTCGTCACCTTTCAGCCTTATCTTCAATATGATTACCACATCTCTACTCATGACATGATTTTCATGGATAATTTTTATCTTTTTCAAGATGGAATCCCATGGTCGTTCTTCACTTAAAACCATATCTTTCATAGTTAACCTCGCTGTGCTATGGTTTTGTCTTCTAAACAAAGAGCCTAATCTTCCTCTATAGTCTTCTCCATGACTTAAACGTCCAAAAGAAAAATAATTTCAAAAGCAAAATGGGATTCAAATCCTTGAGTCAAACTTCCAGCAAAGAGCTGACTCTCTCACAAGGGACATCTTTTCTCCCTATCTCGCCACTATAAATAGACTGCTCCATCGAAGGGAAACTATACAAAGCTAGCCATACTTCACATAGTCTATCATAAAAAAGGACTATCCTTGCAAAAACAAAATAAAATATTTAGAAGCTTCCCACATTGATCAGCTTCACGAAGACCTCAAGGAGATAATATACTCATCCCACATATACTTCCCGCATCAATCAATCTATCAAAAACAAGAGAAAAAAGAGAAAAATATAACCTTTTTGTCATGAACTTACCGATTTTGATCTTAGGTCTCTTGCCAAGTAGCCTTGCTGTCTCACACCATGTTACGCTAAAACTAACCATTTTCACCTCATTTCTATTTCACCCTAATTTCCTACCTTCTTAAGGGAGGTGTCACAAATGTGACATTTCGTGATTATGTGACTTTCTTCCCCCTTAGAATTGTCAATCACACAAGACCTTTAAGGTCTTACGTTCATAAGCCCATATTTGGTATAGTAGACTTGTTGTGGTTCTTATCAATTAGATAGTAGCATACAAGGATGAAATGCAACATATTTTCATATACACCTCTTACCATTCACCTTCTTCATAACTTGTTGATTTTCCTATACAATACTAGACCATCGACACCTACATTTTGGGGATTCCTCTTTCACCAAAATGAACCTAAAATCACCCATGCCTAAATGACCTAACCTCAACCATACCTACATAACCCCAACCCAACCATGCCTAAAATACCTAGACTAAATCATGTTTAAAACCTACCAACCCATTCCTCTACTTCACCATATTCTTCCCTAGCTTACAAGAGAACTACATCGGCCTGAGGCCCCTTTTCACCAAGGCTACATAGGAAGCACTCTGAGGGCATGGGGCCCTTGGAGGTTAGCTCCATGACTCTCTACCCTAACCAATTTTCACATTATACCTTAGTTATTTTCCATCTTATACACTACTTGGAAATTAAACGAAAATATAAATATGCAAACATGTATATCTACCTATTTCTTACATCATCGGTATCATACATCCATTATTTCACCTTTCCATGATATCAAATATTTTGGAAATCTACACCATCACATTCATATACATCATTATTTATTTCCCATATTACAAATAACTTGGAAATAAAATCAAAACCAACAAACCTTAACTCAACCATGTCTAACTCACATAGACTCCATCATGCCTGCACGACCTCGACTCCACCATGCCTACACAACCTCGAATCCAACATGCCTAATTCACCTAGTTTCCATGCATACATAGATAATATTGGAAATTAAAACAAAAAATTACATCATCCATACCATAAATCTCATCATCTATAACAATGAAATTTTGGTATATCATTACAAATATACATCGATAAAAATACATACAAGTATCTCCAAATGATTAGATACATCCTCACCATCTTCGGCACATAGGCTAGTATAAGATAAAAATCTCAAAACTCTCATGTACATCCTCACTATCATCAGCACACATGTCAGTATATATCAAAACAAGATGACTAACAAATCATATCTGGTGACTAGTCATCACTCCATTTGATATCCATGTCTATCTCATCTATCTCCTCCTCTCAACACTCTGTCACCTCCACCTTCAACTTGGTACAACAACTTATCTTTCCCCCCCCCCCCCAAAATACACAAAGTAAACAATAACAATGATTCCTTAAACTACGAAATTTTTAAATTTATAACCCTAACCTGCCATGACTGATGTCGGTCATACACAACCGAAGTCCGTCACTTTATAACCAATATCGGTCATTTTCCAATACCATCTCCTCCACGTTTTTTCTATTTTGACCTAACCTCCTTATTACCACATATAGTTTTTCCAGTAACAACACCCATTATATCCTACCCACAAGCCTAAACTACCCCTACATTTCCTTAATTACGTTTAGGTAGTTGTTATTTTACCTATACCTTGGCCTTACCCGTGCCATGGACCTATTTACCTGGACCTGACCTAGTTTGTGTGACCATTGACCTTGTGTATTCATTATACCTTACAATATCGTTACCTATTTTGTTTTATCCTAATAACCATACCTTACCTATTGTCATGTTGTTTATCCTGACCAAACCCATGGTGTATCAGATTATACCTAAACGATCCTGCACCTAACATATGTTGTGTTTATAGACCATATCCTATACCTTGGATACCTGAATCACTTCACCCTTGTTTGGATAAACCTATTGACCTTAGACGATGTAAAGTTTGCAATCTCTTAAACCTAGTACCGTGTTGCAGTCTATACCTGTGTGTGTATTCAATTTCCATTACCCATTACCCAATTTGACCCTAGCCTATTACCTATTACCCTAATTTGATCATTCCCATTACCCAATTTGACCCTGACCTATTACCTATTACCCGATTTGATCATTACCCTTTTCCCAAAGTACCCATACCCTTCCCCACCTATCTTAACTTACACCAACTACACATTTATCAAACCAATGACAGACTTTGTATAACACCTCATCAGTTCCTTGTTTTAGGTGGATCACCTTCACCCACACTTGGGGTAGGCCCACTCTCACCCATATATGGAGCAATCACTTCTTATTTATTTCAGTGTCACTTACCAATACTAGCCACACGACAAAAAGGGGCAAAATGCAAACACCAAAAATAGGTTGTATCACCCTTATAACCCCATTAATTAAATTAACCATACCTTACATATTCATATCCCATAGTGCATCATGATTAATTGAAATTAATTTAATTAACATCCTCACTTGACCACCTCACCTAGCCACATCACCTAGACACCTCATCATGGACCTATTCTTAGCATGTTTCTTTTAACTAAGACTCAATTTTTACTTACCTTAACCAAATGAGACTTAGTCTAACCCTAACATTAGATACATATTCTTTCTCCAACAACATGCCCGCTTATCTAAATGTTAAATACCATTTTAGATTGGAACGAATGAGTAGAACTGGCCAAAATATAGCCAAGATATACTATTTTGGTAAACCTAATATTTCCCACCTTAACCAATGCCGGTTAACCCAAAACCGATGCCGGTCACCATAACCATCATTGGTTACCATATATTCCTTTTGGAAACCTTGTTCCAGAGGTTTGAAATTTCAATTTTTGGGAGAGAGAAGAGAGATCTGCATGCAAGTACAAAAAAAATCCCTGTTGCACATCCATACACCCCTAGCCAGCACCAAGACTAATATGAAGGCATTGGCATTCATAGTAACATTTCAGGAAGCACTTCCGCAACAATGACCACCAATTTCATAGATCAACCATTGCTATCTTCCACCAACCAGGCCTACAAATACAAGTATGTTTTGATCTACATCATTCTATGTTTTACTTAGATTTTATTTTTCTTTACCTCTATTTATTAGAACCCATTCTCCCTTTAATTATATCATCCTCACCTTCCCTTTTGATTCACCCATCTCAACACCCACAACCCTTTTCACTCCCCATAACCAACTCTTAGACAATTCTGAGCCTTCCTAACATTTTTATAAACCCAAACATCCTTACCCTAGGTCTCTGTGGAATCACAGACAAGCCCTCAAAACCAAGTTTATTTTATTTCCACCATCCCACCCCTACTGATGATGGGTCACCCTAACCTTTCATCAGTTTTCCCTTCACCAGCATTGGTCACCAGACCAACGCCGATTATTGTATCTTCTGAGAAACTTTCACTACGTTGATCTTATCACCCCAAAAACCTCATAGAACCTTACCCAAGACAAGTACGCCACCTACAGTCCCACCCACGGGCCTTCCTAACTCTTTGTTCAAACACAGAGAGAGTCTGGACATCCATTTTTACATTCTACTATTATCCATCCCAAACCGTCATCGGTCATACCCTGATTGGTATCGGTCTCTATGTCTGATAACCCAACTCAGAAGAACAAGCTAATACCCACTTCCAAACTACCCATAATCATTTGTAACCTTTTACCAGAGCTCACCAAAAACCTGTACTAGATTTGCCACTTAATACCAGTCCATCACCTGACCCATTTTGACCTCAACCACCTTTTACTTGACCTTTCTTATTCATTTTTTATGAGGTACCTAAATCATTTCAATTCAAATAAGATTATTATTTCATGTTTATTTTGAATAACATTAATACTATTACATAAAATTTGACTGATAACCTGTTCATGAAGCCCATACTTCCTAGATCTAGCATCCACTAGGCAGTCCACTCATTGTTGTGTTTAACTCTATCTAGTGGTATTGTTTTGCACTTTATAGGTAGTTCCTCCTATCCAAAAGGAAGTATTCGCATTATGCATTGGATAGGGAAGTCAAGACGCACACACAACCTTCAACTGACATCACAAATAAGCATTCCTCCTTGGCCTATCTCCCTCTATCTATTTCATTAAATCTATTAAGAATCTACTGAAATACCTTATTTGAATTTCTTAATTGACAACTCAAAGGTCAACCCAAAGTAGTGAAAGGTAATTAAGAAGTGAAAGGGATCCACAAGGATAAGAAAAAGGTAAAGAAGGGTAGGGGTACCAAAAAGGATAGGAGCACCTAGTTTTAGTTTCTTGTTGTCCATTTTTACCCTTGGTCAAATGGAAAAATTGAAAAAGTTGGACTTGGGCAAGTGACTGAGCTTCAAAGTTTAATCTGGAAGAAAACAGGTAAAATTCTATGTTTTTGAGCACTTGCAATTGATTTGGGATAATTTGGTAGAATTTCCCATCTTTTGGGATTTAAGAGGATTAAAACTTATCCAATTCTAGGTTGAAATAGATAAAAGTGAGAAAATTAGTTTTGGGTTCACTTACTTTTTCTGTAACTCCTTTATCCAAGAAAAATTCAAAACAGTTAATGAAAAATGAAGAAAAATATCCAACCAACATTTTTTGGCGACTCCACTGGGGTATATAGATTAATAGTAAAAAGCTTATCCTCTTGGTGTCTGGTGACTCCGTATTTGCCTTATTTTTCAAGGTCTCTTTCCTAGTTCAAGCTGGCCAGGAAGATCTTCACTCGGTCCCGCCGAGCCCAAGGTGAAATTGACCCACTCTTTGAGTTGCTACAACAACACAATTTCAGCCTGTCTCCCAACAGCATCATTTCTAACCGAACCAGAAATTCTTTGCCTGTTCGGAGAAACCAGATCCCCGTGGAACGGGAAGCATCTGCAACTTGTCATGCACTACTCTTGTCTGATACTCATATCCCTATACACACTCTTTTCAGAAGGATGGTAGTGCAACCTGTGCCTTGGGGTGCAGTTTTTGGTCCTCTTTCTTTAACTCCACCATTGCATGAGTTACCACATGGATCACGTAAAAATGTTCCCAAATTCAATGGGGATGGGAAGCAACATCCTGATGACGGTGTCCTTGGAGTAGCTCACGAAGATGTTTCTGTTCGATTTTTTGTTGAAACATTGCATGGTGTAGCAGCTGAATGGTTTTATCACCTTCCAAATGCATGCATCACAAACTAGACTACCATGTGGACCAAGTTCGAAGCACGTTTCAAACCAACCGAATATTCTCATGCCTTGTTAGCTCAACTTACTCATATGAAGAAGGAATCTCATGAACCCATGCGGGACTTCGTGGCAAAGTTTAATAAATTGATTCGGAAGATTCCAGAGATAGCTGTTCCAATTGCGGAGAATCAGAAATGCTTCTTCATTAATGCTCATCCTCCTGATGTGATCTTTTTATTAAGAAGATCGGTTATCCCAGATTTGGCTTTTGCTCAGTCAACAGCTATTGAAATAGAAGATGATCTTATTTTGGCCGGAAGAATCAAGAAGGACATACCCAAACCCAAAAATCAAGGTTCTCCTCAAGGTAATACTGATCCTATGTTTTAGAAAATGGCTAAT
This sequence comes from Taxus chinensis, assembly GCA_019776745.2. Taxonomy (NCBI): domain Eukaryota; kingdom Viridiplantae; phylum Streptophyta; class Pinopsida; order Cupressales; family Taxaceae; genus Taxus; species Taxus chinensis. The sequence goes on from CM034150.1 coordinate 711,590,918, forward strand.
GATTTGATTGCTTTAAAAAATAAAATGTCTCAGCAGGTGAACAATGTCCCATATCGGGATATCCCTCGATGGAATTTCAATAACAATAATGGTGTGCTTGCAAGGGATAGGCCGCGATTAACTCTTGCTCAACCGAGGCTAGCAATTGAAGCTCCTCCTGTTAATGCGATAGTGGAAATAGTTGAAGAAGAGGAAGAACCAGAAGAACAAGATTCTATAGAGGCTTTTGAAGCTTCAGGATATGCCGACGAGTCTTATGATGATTCGGCTGGCGACTCCAGCATTGGGTATTTGGAATACGATGAAGATGAATGTGCACCAGATGGTCAGTCATTTGCTGTCTTCACTCAATCCCAATCTCAGAATCACAGAAAACCTCTTGAAAACACTAAGGAGAAGAATAAGGAACCTCCCATAGCCATAGTTAAGAGAGGTACTCCTATTTCAGCACAAACTGAAAGAGAGGTCACCAAAAAGGCAACTGCTCCTTATTCTCCTTCTCCTAAGATCAGTGCCTCAGCACAAGCTCATGTGATTAGAACTGAGCCTACCATCATCCCTTCTTATACTACTTTTGACATTTTTGATCATACAAAGAGAACCAAAATCCAAATGTCGGAAGCAGAATACCTTCAGTCAAATCCTGAACAGTTCGAAAAACTTGCCAAATTCATCAGAAGTAAAGTGGTTGTTCCATCACCTTCAAAAGGTCTCCTTCCAAATCCTACTCAATCCCCATCTCAGAACAATCTGACCTCTGCTTCTTCTTCGAGAAAGATTGAACCATTTTATTTGTCTTTACTTATAAATGGTTTTAAACTCAGCAATTGCATCATTGACTCAGGGGCCTCCGACAATGTTATGCCTGCAAAAGTAGCCCATGCTCTTGGGCTTAATTTAACTAAGTCATATGGATGGTGTTGCTTTATGGAAACCAAACAAGTTCCTTTGATTGGTCAAATCAAAGATGCACAGTTCGCATTTTTTGCTTTCCCATAAAAGAGAGTGAAAATGACCATTCTAGTTGCTGACATCCTTGCAGCTTACGGTATCCTCTTGGGTAGGGGTTTTTGTAAGGATGTCGGAGGAGAGATTAACATGGATTGGACCAAATCCAAGATCCCAGTCAATGGGGTTCATTAGGTTCTCCATCCTGAACCGCATGTGAGGTATTTGGTAACTAAATCAGATGATCCTAAAGCTCAAATTCTTTTCGAAGATGCTAGCTTTGGAAATTATTTCATGACTTCAGAGATAACCACTATAGATGTCGAGGAAGAAGATCCTAATGCTATTTGGACCCTCGAATTCGATGGTAGCTACTCAACCACCGGATCAGGTGCTGGTGTTGTTCTCATATCTCCTAATTCAGAAATTTTCCCATCAGCTTACAAGTTGCAATTTGATAATACTAACAACACGGCTGAATATGAAGCCCTGTTATTAGGATTAGAAATAGCCAGATAGAAGGGAATCCAAAATCTCAAAGTCCAAGGGGATGCGGAGCTGATTGTCAACCAGGTCTGGGGAATCTATCAGGTGAAAAATGATCACTTGAGACATTACAGGAACAAAGTTTGGGATAGTATAGAATGCTTTGATGCATTTTCTATTAAGTCAGTCTTGAGAGATTATAATGACAAGGCTGATTCTTTAGCTGTGTCTGCGTCCCTCCTTCTTCCTCATCCTCAGTTCAAGCAGGATACATACTCCATCAAGATTGTGTACCATCCCGGTATCCCAGATAATGCAACTCACCGGCAAGTGTTCAATGATGATCAACAGGTGTTAGCTTTTCTAGAAAAGGCTGACAATTTCAGTGAGTTATACTTTGAAGGTTCGGAATCAACCTTCCATGAAACTATCTCAGATCCATATCAAGAGGTTGATGGTGAGTTTATTCAGCTTAAAGGCAACAAGATACCAAAAGGTTTGGTTTCTTTGGAGGGTTTGTTTGACAAACATGATCGTTTTATTCAAAAAAAAGGCAAGTTGAAGGAGCTTCTTCCTTTGAAGTAGATCAAATCAATCTAGGTTCGTTTGATCAACCTTGGATGGTGAATATTGGGAAATGTTGTTCCCCTGAAGAAAAATCAAGATTCACTTCACTTCTGAAGAGATACATGGATGTGTTGGCTTGGTCTTATGCAAATTTAAAATCCTTCAAGCCCTAAGACATACAGCATAGTATTCCTTTGAAACCTGATGTGAAGCCGTATAGGCAAAAGCAAAGACATTACAATCCCAAGATCTCAGGGACTATCCTTGTGGAAATTTAGAAGATGTTGGATGCCAGGATTATTTTTCCAATCCATCACTCCACTTGGGTGGCTAACATCGTCCCTGTCAGGAAAAAGAATGGCGAAATCTGAATCTGTGTTGACTTCCGAAACTTGAATCAGTCTTCGTTGAAGGATAACTATCCCTTGCCTATCATGGATCAGGTACTACAAATTGTTATTGGGTCAGAAATGCTATCCATGCTTGACGGATTTTTAGGATATAATCAAGTCGAGGTAACTACGGAAGATCAACACAAGATGACCTTCACAACCCCATGGGGTACCTTTGCTTACAGGAGGATGCCTTTCGTCTTGATCAATGCCAGAGCTACCTTTCAGAGAGCTATGGACTTGGCATTCAGAGACCTGATGGGCAAGGTCATACTTGTGTATTTAGATGACTTGACCATTTTCTCTAAAAGATGGAGTGATCATTATGATCATTTAGAGCAGGTACTTTTGAGATGCAGGCGTCACGAGATTTCATTGAATCCCAAGAAGTCTATGTTCGGGGTGACCGAAGGAAAATTGCTAGGTCATATCGTGACTAGAGAAGGAACCAAAATTGACCCAAAAAGGGTAAAGGCCATTTAGAGCCTTACCCTACCCACAAGTAAAACTGGAGTTCATTCTTTCTTTGGAAAGGTTAATTTCCTAAGAAGGTTTGTACCTGATTTCACTGACAAAACCAAGTATATCCTTGGGATGATGAAAGGAAAAGTTCCATTTCGATGGAGTACAGAAGGGAAGCTTGCATTCGAAGAAATCAAAAGGGCAGTTGCTGGCACTCCTATCCTAGTATGTCCAGACTTCAAGAAAGATTTCATCATGTACAGCTACGCCTCTGCTCACACAGTGTCAGCCATCCTGATGCAGGAAAACGGAAAAAGCATTGAAGCTCCCATCGCATTTATGAGCTGCCCATTGAAGGAGCATGAATTGAAGATGTCTCAAATTGAAAAGCATGCTTATGTGGTGGTATGAGCGGTGAAGCATTTTAGGTACTATGTGCTGAATTCCCATACTCTTGTTCTCATTCCCGACACTGTCGTTAATTCCATTTTGACTCAACAAGAGCTGGGGAGTCAACGAGGTACTTGGATAGCTAAAGTTCAGGAGTATGACTTGGACATCAGACCTACCAAGTTGGTACGAGGAAGGGGCCTGTGCCAATTGATTGCAGAAAATCATGTTGAAGCAGAATGTGAAAAGACTCAAGATGCTTCTTCAGAGCTGCCCATGGTGCTTTTCATGAGTACAACTGATGAATGGTACACGGATATTGATTTCTTTCTAACTTATGGTGAATGCCCCCCGCATTTAAGCCATAAGGAGAAAAGGACAGTCAAGTTGAGATCTGCAAAATACCTTTTGTGGGATAACAGAATATACAAGAAAGGTATTGATGGTGTTTTCCTACGTTGTGTTGATAAATCACAACAGGTAAAGTTGTTTAGAGTCCTTCCATAGCCTAGCATGTGGAGGACATTTTTCATCTTCTGTAACAGCTTATAAGATCCTGCGGGATAGGTACTATTGGCCCTCCTCTCTTTCGAGATTCAGCAGAGTGGGTGTCTAAGTGTGGACCTTGTCATCATTTCGTTGGCCGCCCCAAGTTAGCAGCTCTTCCCTTGAAGCCCGTAGTGATTGAAGAACCTTTTCGCCAGTGGGGAATTGATTTCATTAGAACATTGAATCCTGCCTCCAGTTCCGGACATAATTACGTGCTAACTACTACAGACTATTTTACCAAGTGGGTAGAAGCCGCACCAATCAAGCAAGCAACCTTTGAAGCTATTTGCAAGTTCCTTAAAGAAAATATAATTGTCAAATTCGGTGTGCCTCATAAGATTGTAGCTGATAATGCTTCTAATTTATTGTCGCATGAATTGACAGAATTTTGCTATGGATTCGGCATCACCCTGGCTCACTCATCTAATTATTATCCCCAAGGCAATGGGCAAGCTGAATCTAGCAACAAGAACCTGGTTACCATAATTAGAAAACTAGTAGATGAAAACTAGAGGACATGGCACAAAGCATTGTATGATGCATTGTGGGCTGATCGGATTACCCCAAAGTGGGCTATAGGAATGTCCCCTTTCCAAGTACTGTACGGGATTGATGCTGAGATCCCTATTTCAGTAGAATTGCCAGCCTTACAGTTGGCAAAAGCAGTTGAAGATACGGCCTTTCAAAATTCTATTGAGAAGAGGGTTATGTACCTAGCCAGGCTAGAAGAGGAACGAAGCAAGGTGGTTGATCGCATCGTAGATCATCAGAGCAGAGTGAAGATAATTTTTGACAAGAAATCAAAGCAGCGTAATTTCCAGATTGGAGACCTTGTGTTGCTTTGGGATAAGAGGAGGGAAGCAAAAAGGAATGCACGGGAAGTTCGATTCTTTGTGGAAAGGGCCTTTCAAGATCCATGAGCTGAATGGTGAAAATAGTTTCCTTTTATCATATCTGGATGGAGGGTTACTCCCTTTACCTTTTAGCGAACAACATCTAAAGTTGTTCCATCACTAATGCAAGATGTTCTCTTGCATTGTACATACTTTACTTTTTGTTGTGTGTTTGCTTTTGGTTTTCTTTCTTTCTTCATTTTGTTTTGTTTTGGTTTTCTTCTTTTTAGACTCCGTAGCCCAATGGATAAGACCAGAGATTCTGAGTTCTCTTCCTTTGGTATTACAAAGGAAGTCCCTAGCTGGAGCCAGCTGTTATCTCAGTTTTGAGTTTACTCCAAAACTATCAGATAACCCCTACGAAATTTTTTAAAGCTGGTTTTGCAAAATTACCTTTATTAGAGAAAATCAGGTTTTTGGGTTTCACCAACAGGTCAACATGTGTTTTGAATTCTTTATGTCTTGTGTTTCCCGAAACCCGAAACCCGCTTCAAGTGAGTCGAGTCAGGTTTTCGGACCTTCGGCGCATCGGGACATGCCTTATCCGGAACATGTTTTGTGTCGCTCTGTCTTCCGATACCTGAAGTCCGATTTAGTCCTTTGTGTCGGGTTTTCGGAACTTTGAAGCATCTAAACATCTCATGCTTTGTGTTCAGAATTGTTTCCCTTTATGTTGATTGTTTCTCAACCCGAAACCTGAATTACTCTACACACCTTTGTGTCAGGTTTTCGGACCTCCCGAGCATGCTGACATGGCGTTAATGTCGAGTTGTCGGGTGAGTTGGCACGTGCCAAGCTGAGGTGTATTAATTGCAAATTTTCTTATAAATATGTGGATTTACACATCATTTTTACCGGATGTGTTTTTAACTTGTGGATTTTCACGCATGCTTCTCCAACCTCGAAACTCGAAACTCGCCTGTGCCCGATTGAATCACCCGTTTTCGATCTTTTCTCACTCTGGTTGAAGGTATTTCTCTCTCCATTCTTTGTTCTTGGTTTTTATGGATTGATTATGGATGGACTTCTTCCCATTCCCTTACCAGGTTTGTGGGGTTTTTATTCTTTTTCCTTTTGGGGTTGTTTTCCAAACAGGGTTTATGTTTTAGGGTTTATTTCTTTGGAATTACCACTTTGTGATTTTTCCCTAGAATTTTGTTGTTGGAATTAAGATATGTTTGGTATATGAATGGTAAAAAGAATTTACATGTTTTAAATTCAACAAAAACCCTGTTCCTCCTTTTCGGGTTTTGAAAGGTGTTGTGCAGTATTGAAGACCTAGAAGTATATCAAAAGATTTGGCGTGTCGGGTTTTCTCAGAGATTCTGACATCTGCAAAAGGGCTTTCAGAGTTTCTGACATCTCAAGTGTCGGGCTTTCCAGACATCATTTAAAAAGTGTCGGGCTTTCAAAATTTTCTGACATCCTCAGCGCATCAGGTTTTCTAGATTCCCCGACATACTCCTCAGTGTGTCGGACTCTTCCGTTCTTCTGGCATCTCCAGTAGGTCAAGATTTCCACAGTGTGCAACATCTCCTGATCTCTGAAACTCTCTTCCTTCAACATCCTTCATGTCAGACCCTGGTCCATCACAAGAAAAGGCTGAGAAGTCAGGAAGAATGAAATACAAGTTCAGAAAGGTGGAGTCTCCATCATATATCGATTGCAATTATGACATCCGAGATACAGAGCTCGGGAATATAGATATTGAAGATTTCTGGAGTAGGGTAAGGAGTTCCTCCCAAACTCCGTGGATGAAAGCGATAGCCGATAGTGGCTTACCTCTTGCAGCGGGTTTTCCCATGTCCGCTCAATGCCCTGAATTCATCTTATCCTGTGCTTCCAGTTATGACTCTGTTTCTCATTCTGTGAGAAATCAGGCAGGAGAAGTAGTGATCAAATTGGATGGAGGTTACTTTGATGACCTCCTCAAACTGCCAAATTTTGAAGAATATGGAGAGTTGGATGTCAAGTCAGCTCAGAAATCCTGGGATAACGATCAAGAAGATTGTATCAAGCATGTAAATAAGAAGTTCCTGATCAAGGCCAAACCGGCTGTCTCCAGATTCCCAAGACTTATCCCCAGGAGTGATTTCATCCAGGAGATCAATGACATCATCACTTTGTTGAGTCGGGTTTTCGGTTTACCCGAATCAAATGTGTTCCAAGGGTGGATGTATCAATTCATGATCACCATCAAGAAGAATCAACAAGGGATTGACTGGGGCACTCTCATTAGTAATGAGATAGATTCCCAACTGACAACAGTCTTGTCCACAGGGAAATTTTATATGTCTTCATATGTCACATATGCAGCGGCCGGGATGAGGAACTATCCCGGATTGGATACCAAGGGAAGCAGGACGGGGAACCATGTGTATCAATACTTCCCTCAACTGACAAGGAAGGGATCCCAAGACCAATTCAGAAGGGTGAATGACGCCTTCTTTTATGAAAACATCTGCAGGCTAAACCCTGAGTTGAGGAAGACAAGAGTCTCAGATGAGGCCTGGGCTGAAGTTTCCAAATGGGGATGTGTCTTCTTACAATTCAAGAAGTTCACATATCTTCGGGTGGTTATGTACTCGGGGGATCCTTTCCGTCTGCCCCGATATCCAGGGGATAAACTGATATTGATGGAATTGGTTAGGCAACTGTTGGATTTCCATAAATTCCAACAAAGTAAACATAAGGCTGCTGTATCTTTCCCAATTTCTATTGGGAGATACACTTGTTCAACAGTGGTAAAAGCTAAAAATGTTATCCATGAGCTTCAGGACAAGTTGAGGAAGCATATGAAGCCCTGAGACGGGTTTGACATTCGAGGAGTCCTCAGGGGTATGGAACCCTGCACCTGCACAGGCCAAGCATAGAGGACATTTGGATTGATCTGCGTGATGAGGTTGCTGTTCGCAGGAAGGATCATAGCAGATTGACAATTGCTGAGATTCAAACACTTGAGCTTGCTGATTTACCAGAAGGTACTAGTGACAATGAAAGTGTTTTGGATCTTTCCTATGATGGACTAAATGAAGATCAATATGTTTTCCCACCTATTGATTGGTCAATCAGTGAAAAAGCCTCCATCACAGATAGGTCGGCTCGGATTCTTGCATGCACCAAAGCATGGCTCTCCTCTTGGGGAATGAGTTTTAAAGATGATAAGTTTTCAGAGTTGGTTGCTTCAGAGGCGGGGCCCTCCAAAAAGGAAAAGGACAAAAAATCTTCTAGGGGGCCTATAAAGGTCAAGATTGTCAAAAAGAGGAAAGAAAGAGAAATCTCTTCAATTGTTTCTCCAGTTGAAATGGTGAATGTGCCAGAATCACCAACACCACCAGAAATAGGAGAAATTACTTTGGAAGGAGAAGGAAGCCAGCCTCTGGTTTCACCATTTGCTGATTGCTCAACTGAAGAGACCTTATCTCTTGCATCCAAGGCTTTGGAGTCTGAATCTGTGCCTCTTTCCTCACAACCACTCCTACCTCCTTATTCTCCATCAACTTCTTCAGTAATGGCCAGTATTTTCTCTGGACTTTCACCCCTCTCTGCTGGGACCCAAGTGATCACCAACACGCCCCCTCCTGTGCCTCTTTTTATTGGATCTACTACCACATTGGTAACTATTCCCCCTCCACTAGTAGAATCTTCTCCCCTTGAGAGTATGATACCAGCTTCTACAACCATGGCAACTCCCTCTGATACGCCACAATGGCTACTCGAGAAAACTCCGAGGAAGAGGAAGGTGATTGTGCCCCTACCAGCCTTTGATTTCAGCTCACTCAAGGCTCCTACTGCTAAATCAGTCAAGAAACCCAAAACAGTTTCAAGGGTTTTGGTGGACGCTTCAGGAGATAAGTTCGCAGAGATAGCCACTCCCGCGACTGACAAAACTAAAGAGGACATAACAGCCTCTGATTATCAGATAACCAGGGTGGCTCTAGGAAGAGTGACAGCAGAAGGGGTGCAACAAGATGCGCGGGATGCCACAAACGTGCTGTGCCAGAAGTTGAAAGAAACAAAAGACAACAGAGATGAGCTTAAAGGAAAAGTGGAGCAGTTGACTGAGGTTTTGCTTAAACTCTCAAAACCCCTTGAATCCATACCATCTTCTTCTGTCCCTATCGGATTCGATTTCTCATCAGTACCTACAATTGAGAAGATTGCTAAAAAAGGAAGAGTGGTCGATGAATGGATCCAAAGGTTACTCCAACAGGGGAAGGAGGTGATACAAGACGTTGTGAAAGTTCATCAATCTATGGGGGATATTCAGAAGGATGGAGAGAAGATGGATGATGAGTTTTCTCAAGAAATTGGACATCTTGATTTGACTTATGAAGCTCTCCAAGTATTAAAGCAAATACCAGCACATCTCTTGGTAGAAGAAGGCGTTATCCCACATACGGATAAGCATTTTCAGCTGACTAAAGCCATCAGGTTCAGGGTGAGGATTCTCAACGAAGCCTGTGCTAAGTTGAGAGAATCAAGGGATAAATTGATTGATGGAAAAAGTGATTTGGAAGAAGAGTTGCTGAAGATTTGTCCAAAGGTGTCAGTTGGAAACTCAGGTGTCCTATCAGCAGATGATCTTTTCAAACAAGTCCAAGAGTCTGTTCAGCATGAACCAACGCACGGATTTGGTATTGAGATCATTGATCGATTTGTAAGAATTGAACATTCTTTTGAGGCCTTGAGAAAGCTCAGTAAAAGATTGAAAAAGCTTCCCGGCGGTGCTAGTGATATCCATGAAACCTGTGAAATTTGGAATGATCATTCTACTGCACCTGACGAAAATGAAATGCAAGGCATAATTCGAAGGTTCCAAGAATTTCGGAACAAACAGGTGCAGCTGGAGGAAGAGAAAGATGAAGGAGTGAAAGATGATGATTCAGATTAATTCTTGATGTTTCATGTCATTTCAATCTTGAAATTGACATGTCTTTTTCATTTCTGTTTTGTCATATAGGAAGCAAATTTTGACTTGGTCTCCTGCGTGAGAGTCAAGCAAAATAGAACTCTTTTTAAAGAACACTATTTTCTAGGATTTATCCTATTTTCTCTCGTTCCCTTTTATTATAAATAAGGGATGCTTATGCATTCCAAAGGGTCGAGATTTTTGTAATATTCGGAGCTATTGGAAAGAAGAAAAACTTTGTGTTTTCATTCAATCATTTCAAAGAATAGGAGTTGATATTATTTCGCAAACTTTGTGTTGTGGGATATATCTTTCTTAAGACATTGTTCTTACGTTCATGATCTTAAGCTATTCTTTGCATAGCATCTTATTGTTTCTAATCATCTCAGACATTATATTTATGATCTAAAGCTCGTATGATTATTTCGTGCTCTGCGTTTACTCGAAAGAAAATACGTTTCTCTCATTTCCTTTCCATTGTGCTTCTTTCATTGTAATAGTTTCTAACCCCGTTCATTTACGAAAGCAATACCTTTGAATCATGTGAATGTGGATTTCGGGATTCTATCCCAACCCCCAATGGTTAGATTAGTGTGAATACTGTATATATTGTTTTCGCTGTGTTTTAGATTAGTAGCAAGCAGGCAGCCTCACCTGTCTTTGAGGAGGGATTTAATCCCATATACTGTGGTTGAACCTCATATTTTGGGTTGACAAAATATCCAACCAACAAAATGTCAATTTATTAAGGGACGTGAATGACTTGAGTGTAGTGTGGAAAATTCATCCTCTCGAGGAATATAAGGAATAAGTTCAGTGGGCACAAAGTGACCGATACGGCCAGTGTTGGTTTTTGTAACCCGAGAGGAACACGGGCCGTGGGGACGCGAGTTCCCCGTGGACCCAATTTTACTACAGGAAATTGAATGTGGGACATGAGGGCCCATGGAGCTTAAAAATATGTGGGGAAAATTATTTCCCATAGGAAATATTTCCCTATAGAGCATTCAAACCCAAAAAGCAAGAGTTGGAGGATGAGGAGTGTTTTGCAGAGATAACGTAAGTTTCGGGTCCCGATGACCCAAGTGACCCGTGTACCCTAGTTCTTCATATACCTTGCATACCCATAATATCTGTAAAACAAAGGATTTTGGGTTGAAAAGTATTAAAATATATGGGGTAAACTATTATACTTTAAAATTGAAATATTTGAGGACTGTAACCTGTAATTTTTACCCAAAACCTGAGTTTTCTCCAAATGACCATATCTTGAGCTCTGGTACACCAAATTCAAGGAACAAGATATCGTTGGATTCATTTTCTTGATCCCCACACTCATAAATCATAAAAAATTGAAAAATATAGTCCAACATTCAATAGTCCAGTACCAGTTTCCAGTGGCAAAAATTTAATGTTGTATGATTATCTTCTTCTTCCATAAGGAAAAATACATTGGGGAATATAATTTTAGAGGTTCTCATACCCTTTTCATATAAATTAATGAATTTTGTTGGTGGGTAAAGGGGAATTTCTAGATTCTATCATTCTCTCTTCTCATCTTCTTCTATATATTATAAACACCTCTCATTTTAGAGGGGAGTGACATTCTTGGATGTGGGGAAACTCTGTAAAAATTGTTTCTAAATGTCATTGAGTCACATGCCTCATGTTTTGACATATATCATGGTGATCTTTACCTCTTATCCTCTCTTGTAATGGATTGTGCAACTTACAACAATAAAATTATTGTTTTGTGGATATCTTCTTCCCTAACATTGTTTTATTGCATTTCTCTTGCCTTTTATTGCATGTGCATGTGTTTTGTGCATTATTTTCTCTCCTCTTAGGTTTCAAATGTGTTCTACTATAGGAAAATGGTGGTATCAATGTTTTTGTGGACCATGGATTCCTTTTTCTTCCCTCTCCTACATCAATTTTCCCTATTTTTCACTCATTCAAATGTCTTCACCCTCTTCTTGGTGTTATCACCTCTCTAGTTTAGAGTTACATGGTTGGATTTCAATTCCTAGGCGTAGTTTTAGCAGTAGGAATAATTAGAGGATGTCAGCCTTCTCCGGAGTTCTTTCTCAGTTCGTAGGTCCCACAACTAAGAGACAGTACCATGTTGCCTCAGAATTCATGATCCTCAATGATCATATCCAGGGTGCAATTTTGAGCTATAACATTTTCCATCTGAGATCTGATGTCTGAGGCCATAGAAAGATAAAAAATTTAAATGATGGTAAGAGTGTAAGATGTATGGAGCCAATGAAAGTGTAGAAGTCAAAGCAAAAGGCTAAAGGGAGTTGTTCATTACAAGTTGTATTTATTATGAATCATGTAAATTCTAGCATGCTTTTAAAACCTTTAAATGTACCCAAGTGTATAGATTTGGAATCTAAATTTTCCCCCAATTTATATTGTTGAGTGGATACTCGATAGCATAAATTAGATATAAGATGTGTACCATATGATCCTGTAGACAAGAGTGTTTTTAGTGGTGTGTTGAGTGGACAAGTGAAGCGTGAAGTGATCATAATGAGAAGCATGGAGACTAGGAAAGGGAAGTGTACCCTAGGGATGAATCTTATGTATAGTAGTATGTTGTGTTTGTTGATGTGAGCTTCTCCATGTTGTGTATTAAGGACATACCTACAAAAGAAGAGTGAAAAAGTAGTCAAAGTTATGCATATGAGAAATCAAAGTAACATGTGTATCAATAAGTAAAAGTTTGAAATTGTAAAAATAAAGTGTGCACTTGATGTATAAGAGGGTAATAGATAGAAATTTTATCCTTATTTTCTTGGGGTTGCTGGATTTGTTACTAAATGGTGACATTTCTTAGTGATCACATGCTAAGAGTGAGTTTTTTGCGCGATCTCATGCCAAGTGTGAGATTTTTTGGAAATCTCATGCCAAGAGAAGAGTGTTGGGGAGAGGGAAATAGTTTTTATCTCCTTCCATGATGTTTCCTAAATAAGCACCACTACAGATGGTATATCCTGATTTGTTTCTCCTAGTCCTGATTAGTCTTGATGATTTCAATTGTAACTGAAATGTATTCATAAAGTTAATTTTGTATTTGGAGGAAAGTGCCTGCTACTTTACAACTATTCTTAAAGATTCTAGAGTTTGTGCTAAACTATGAAATGGATTTTTTCTTCCCACATAATATTAGTGCCTAGGGGAGCACACAAGAACCAAGCGCTATTGTCTTCTACTGTGTGCTAGTGTCCTCTTTGTGTGTGAGGTCTAAGTTTGTTTCTAAACCTTCATGCGACTATATTATTTTGTTGATTTTATACTGTGTCGATCTATATTATAGCTCTGAGGTAATTTATAGGTGATTTTTTCACCTAATACGATCCCCCCTTGTTTGGGGTACATGCGAAGACTAAAGGAGAATTCAGTCCAAAGGAGAGGACCGTGATATGTTATGCATATCTAAGTGTGGATGCCTATAGGGGTAGAAGATGCATATGGTAGAAATCAAGGCACATGCAAACAAGATGGGATGTTAAAAAAGTTTTAGTTGTAATAATAACTATCATGCAATAGAAGACAATGTAAAAAGTAACTAGGAAGACAAGATGCACCACAAAAATGGGTTTCATACATGGGAAATCACTCACAATATCATAAGACAATTAGGGTTGAAGCAACCAAAAGCATACAATGATCAAAAAATACATAGGGCATAAGATGCAAATAATAGAATATAATAGAAAACAAAATAAAGAAAAATGTATCAAATAACCATGGTTGTCTATAGTCTTGCACGGAAAATTCTACACTTGAAGCACCCATTAACATGTTAGAAATATAAATAATATGTAAAAGCATGTATATATCTACAAAAAACAAGTGCTAGAAAGAAGAAGTAGTAAATGATGAAATAATGTAACTTGTAGTGTGTGAGAGTAGTCAAGGTGGATGCCCCCAGGAGCCTTGGTGGGACTGGTAATAGATTCAACATTGAGCATCATACATCATGTAAAGAGTTGTGATATATCTGTATTCAATTCCATAGACTAAGTGAATGCACATATGTATATGATAAAGATAATGACATACTACGTATCTATCTAACATAGTAAGCACTTTACATTATGTAAGTAGTATAAGCTATCAAGAATAAATGCAACCAAGATATGCAAATGCTACGTTAATGTAATGGTGTGATATGCAAGGTGTAAATATGGTAGGAGCAGCATTGTCTCAAGTGGATGTGCATGATATGAGGTTCATTTATAAATGCTCCCTTAACAATCAATAATGAACCATAAAAAAAAAGTGTTTCATCGAAAAGTGAGTGTAGCGCGTGAGAGTAAATTATTAAAAAGATATATTGTGGAGAACAAAGCGTGAAATGTGTGATGTGAGGTTCATGAAATAAGTTTTCCCTCAACAGTCAAGTGTGAACCATAGCACTAGAGTGTGTTATTAGGTGATGACGGTAGAATTTGTGTACCAAAGGTGTAATAGTGTTAAGAGATATTAGACATGAAGTGTGGAGTGTAGTAGTAGACACTAGAGATAATTGATAATGATGGAATGAGGGTAAGTGTGAGTGATGGAGATCTATGACATATTTTGAAATGTTCCATAATAAAATGTATGTTTTCCAAAATGGTAGGTAGGAGCAAGGGTATGAATAGTATTAGATTTTGGGTATAACAGAGAAAATGTAAGTAGGTGACTGATCATATCTTGGTTCGAGTGAATTGGTTTCTTTTCTTTGGATGTTGGTTGATTTTTGGGGATTAATAAAATTGTAGTGGAGTCGATAGAAGGATAGAATTAATGAATTTTTTTAAAGGAAGTTTCTTAGTTATAATGGGTAATGTTGTAGAGGACTTGATAGGAGGATATGATGACTATCATATTTTTAAAGGTGGTTGCTTAGTTGGAATTGGTAATGATGTAGAGGAATGAATAGGAGGAGGTGATGGGGTATGCATTTTTAAAGGTGGTATGCAATTGGGTTGAATAGGAGGCTCTTGACTTACCAAAGAAGGAACGTTAGTAATTATGGAATGATGCTCACTATACATGGAGGGATCGGATTTGGGAGCCCAATGGGATTTAGCAAGTGGAGATGAGAATGTAATATAATTTTATGCAGAAAATGAAATAAAACCTTGATGTTCAAGCTGCCTAATTTTTCATTTCAAATAACATTAATCATTGTCTTGATGTCCATTAATTCTGTGATAATTGCAAAATGGGATACTATGTATTTGGCAAGCTGATAAAGATGGTGGCTATGAGTACGTGGCAATTTGATCAACTGGTGAGTGAGGAGCTCAAGAATATCATGTTCCTTGGTATTTAGATCAAACTTGAGAGGTTCTAGTAGTGGTAAGACTTGGGGTTCTCTTATATGAGCACATGTAGTAGACATAAGATTAGGATGTGGCGTATAAGAAGAACTAGCATGGGCCTAAGAATAATCCTTGAGATGTTAGATTTTAGTTATGAGAGATGTAATTGTGGATTCATATCTTGAATTTTATCTTGAAATAAAAAATGTAAAGTTTGAATTGACTTTCAAATGCATTGGTTGAATGTGATATCAGGACCGATAGGGTCATCAAAGAGATGATCGAAGATAGCGCTTACTTGTGCAGGTGGATTATTGCGAGGGAGTTATATTGTATCTAGGGAATTTCGAAGATCATATTTACAAGGTGGGTGCATGTGAAGAAATTGATACAAGGAGACTTGAGAAGCCATGAAACAAGATCAGATAGAATAGGAAAAGTAAGAATCCAAATTTTTGATCAGGAGTGAGGTTCACCAAATGATTTAATATAAATTGAAATTAAATCTAATTGCATATTAAATCATATAATGAATGATGTTCAAATGCTCATATAAAGTAAGACACAAGAAAAAAAGCATATAAATGTGAAACGCTAAGAGAGAGGTAAATAAAGATACTTAGTTGATTTCCGAGTAGTCTGGAAGTGATCGGAGTGATGTGAATATCTGAAAAAAAAATGGGCAAAGGGTTGTAAAGTCTCGGTGAAGGTTCTGGAATCTAAAAAATTCACAAGATATAAGATCCTTGGAGAGGAGAGGAGTGTCTGACACTAGTTTTTGTATCTGGTTGATGGAATCCAGGTAGATGCTTCTGATCTAGTTCTTTTACAGTTAGATGATGTTTATTGTGCTTTGTTGTCTATCACTCTAGATTTTTTGTGTGATCTATGAATGTACAGGTGCAACCTGCAATAAAATAGTTCACCTACACATTCCCACAAATTGCATCAAACCTATAAAGTAAAATTTAGAATGGGGAGTCAAACTGACCTTGAAGGTCACCTAAAGAGTGAACTTATGAACGAGCATTGTACTACATATCATAATCCATTTAGTTATGGTGTAAGTCTGTGTAATGATTCCATAGGATGCCTTTTTACAAGTTTCACCAATAATAACATGATAGATATAAAATGTAATAGATGTATAGAATGTATGTGATGGAATAGAATAAAATTCCCCTCCTACGTAGTGTATGCATAAGAATGAAACCCTTATGTTGGAAATTAGGACACTGATAGGGGGGTGAATCAGTTTTTACTCAACCTTTGACCTATAATTAAATTTACTTAACTTAGATATACAAAAATAAAAAAAATCATTCACAAGCTATAAATGAAGGAGCACACATAAGAGACATAATTTTTTTTGTGGGAAAACCTTCAAGGGAGAAAACCTAATGGAAACAAAGAAATATATTTGGAAAATAATTTCCTGTAAATGTTACATAGATTTCATGTTGAGCATATACTCAACTTGGAGCTGTAACTCCAAAATAATTAAACAAGCAAGTACTTGATCTTTAGCAAGCTTCAACTTGCATGAAAGCTTCAACTCCAAAATTCAGTCTAACACCTACTGACCTTCTATAAACTTTAACTAATAAGGAATATTCAACTCCCAATTTTCTAAGATGCTACTTAGACTTCTGCAAGGTGTTCAACACTCTGCATTTGTTGTCTCACACAACAGATTGTGACCACTAAATAATCTCAAATTCTTCTCTTGTCACTCTCCTTCATTTACTCTAGGTTCTCACTCAATGTTATCTCCTCATACCCTATCAAAAATTTTTATTTTCATGTCTATAACTTCTGCAAAAATTCATTCCTTCATTCCTTAGATCACTCTCATATTTTTCATCACATTTACTATGTCTTCAAGAGAATTTTCATTAACAAAAACTCCATAGACACTTTCAAATATTTTGGAACATCAAATGAGACCACTTGAAATTCTTTTCCACTTCACCTTACACAATAAACTATTTTAATACATACTTCAACTCAAATTTCAATAGGAAAATGACACCACAAAGACTAATTTCTAACAATGATTACACCTAGCTATATGTTAGTTACACGTGCTTAACTTAGACAACCTGACATGGACGTGGTTAGCTTCATTTTCATCAAAAAAATGATTCTTAACTCACTACAAAAATTATGAGAATATCCTTACACTCCAATCTGACATCTTACACATTCTTTTATAACTTCCATGACATTGTTTTTATCTTCTTCCTCTATGGCGAGTTGTCTTGTATTCTATCTTTCTTACACAAAATAACAAGTTTATGAAGCATGAAAGGATGTTACAATACTATTTATGTGCTTTAAAATCCTTTCATATCCTTCATAACTCTCCACTTCTCATTCGCACTTCATAGGAGCTTTAGACTGCCATTAATGGAGGTGAAAATTTACAGTCAAGGTGCATGCTTCCTTATCATTATTTTATGCAAGTTCTAGGTCCACAAAATATTTAGGAGAGTTTCACTTTATCTCTACATCACCTTAAATTTCAAAAAGTATTTTCACCACACTCATCAAATCAAGAAGATGTTATTTTGAGAAAGCAACACTCATATTTTTACACCCAGAAATACAGTCCTAAAAATATTGTTATTTGCAGCACTAATTTTTTTCCTTAAACCAACTATCATATAAAAAAATAAAATTTCTTGAAGTTATCTTTCTGTAAATTCTCATTTCTTTCACTAAATCAAAGGATAAGCTACTCAACAAACTTCATTTATCAAATTGGTTTGATTATGTTCTTGGAGCTTGAAAACCATTCTTGTCTCCTCATGTTCAAACCACCTTCAAAGTGCTATCGAATCTAAATTATCCCTTTGATTAGTTCAATGACATCAAAAACAACATGTGCAAGCATTCAGACCTATACCTTCTTTGAGAAAAACATCTTCTTCATACTTGTAGTTGATGGCTTCTTCACTAGTTGAAGTAAGTAGTTTTGGATCACTCAAAATTTTACTTTCAGGAACCTCTTCAAACCAATCCAAGAATTCTCATATATCATAATTTCTTTATGTTATTCAGGACTGAAAATAATCACTTAAAGAGGCAATTCATCAAGTATACACTTCATACCTTCAAGGCTAATCTTGCAATGTAGCATTCTCAAACGGTACAAGAAAAATAGACATATACCATCACATTTCCCCCAAAAAACCTATTTTCCTTCATGATCATCAAGCGCATGTGTCCAACATCCTCCAACAAAAATTTGAGCAAGGATTCCTTTGTAGATTTAGTTTGTGCACTAAATTTTCCAAAAAATTGTTATTTTCTTGTGGGGTCCACCATGATTCAAGAGCTCAAAATACCATTTAAATATGATTTGTTTAATTCTCTACATTATCAAGTTCATAAAATAGATAAACAAGATCATTTGGAGGCTTAACCAATCAAATTTCACTATACCAATTCAACTCAATTTGAGGAAGGCCTCAGACAACTTCACAAAAATGGATAGAAATTTCTTAATTATCATCCATTTGACCTCATAATTTTTACAAAATATTTCATCCTAATTATAATCAAATTATTATTTAATGATTTATCCAAATAAGGCTTCAAAAAATTTCTTGACCTCTAAGAAGTCAACGCGTTATTTTAGCATACCTTGCTTAACCCAATTCTAATAAAAATGCAATATCTTGCACAAACCTCCTCCTCAAGTCCTAATTTTTTTACCACACATTAATGAATACTTCCTACATAAACTCAAATGGTCACTTTGTCTTGGTTAACCATGAAACATGCAATCCGATCTCATTTGGGCATTCTAAATCTGCTTTTCCTAAATGGAAGTCATACCAATGACCCTAAATATGCCTCTAACTATTTAATTATGACATGATAATTAATATTAGGACTTTTTAAAATGTCCTCACACACTTACCATTCCTTTAATTTCTTTATTTAACTTTTTTTTCTTCATAGCCTCATGTTAGGTGCCTAAAATTGGCCAATTTGGGTTAGTTTACATTGTAACTCACCATGACTATCCTTTTATTCACATTTTATCCCCTTGAACATGAAATATCATGTTTTTTATGCCTTTACCATGCTTCACCATAAAACTCAAGCCTTCACTCCACCTTTCTAGGTCACTCTGGTTTCTAGGCCTTGGGATTAAGCATCCTAAATTGACCTAGTCTAACCAATTCAACTCTTGTGCTCCTATACTAATCCTTATGACCATGTTTCCTCATCACATAAATTCTAGGAAATTCTTGACATTATAATTGTGTGCTCTCATATCATCACTCTTCATGTGCATGTCTCTAACTGCTGAAGAAGTCGATGCTTACTTAAATGTTCTCAAGCCACTGACCTGTTCTTCCTTCTCTAAGTCACTCCAAGCTATCTATAGCTCTCATCCATCCTAATTTTTCATTAATATTCCTTTTACATTAATTAAAATTCATAATATACCTTCCATACACCTGCTAATAATCTCTGCCTTTTCATTGATGGAAAAACCTTTCAAATCGTATCCCCTTTTTGCATTGATGAAAAAGTACCTGGTTTTTTTTATGGTATCCTCCTTCATCAACTTACTTGACCCCATATTTTCTGGAAACATCAACTAAACCCATCACTCAAGCTCCTCCTCTTGTCTTTCTCTTCCATAGCCCTATTTTGGTTTTCATTATGTATTGAAATAATAAGTACTCCCCCTGAGATAATGCCTCCATGGCACATACACATGAAAAAAACGTGTACAAACGTGTGTCTATCACTACTCATAAGAATCAATTATAGGCTCACTTTTATATGTTTCTCGTAGGCAAGATTTAGGACTTGGGTCCCTAAAGTGAGATTTCAGAGCATTTTTGTCTATCTATGAATTGTTGTAGAAGATTATTTGTTTCATGAAATTATTCCTTCAACCTACCCCTATAGTGATATCAGTTGTATCTAATTTCCTATGCAAGACTAATCTTTCATTCCTTGAACTCGTTTCATGTAGGTGGACTGATATATTTAGCTCTACCCTAAGTTGTTCTTGCAATGTTTATAACCTTCTTTGTGATCTATTTCACTTGTGAGTGCTCATGATGGCTCCCCCTTGAAGTTATTATGCATCCATTAAATCCTACTACTATTCTAACTTTTTAATATTCAAAACACCAGTATTGAGGAATAAGGCAACTCCGCCTTCCTTAAATCTGTTTATTAGACATGTATATTGCTTTATTAGGTATGTAGGCATCACATTGAACTGAGTCATATCATTGATTTGTAATTTTATCCTTACTACCTTGGATCATGAGCTTACATCATCCAATAATTCCATAACCATTAGTCAACGCCTTTCTTTTTAATCATTCCATCATTTTAGAGTTGTTTCTAGCTCCCCTCCCTAGAATTTCTCTTCTCAGACCTGTAGTATCACATTTCAGGTCTGAAGCATGTCGTTTCAGAGTTCCATTAGCTCATATTTCTCTTTCAATGTGCCATTTGAGAAACAAATACAACATTGACAGATTATTATCCTTTCTATCATGAAAAATTGGCTTCCTTCCACATGTGACCTCATCACTTCTTATCAACATTATCATAAGTATCATGCCTACTATAAGTGAATCTTCATATCTCTGACAAGAAATTGAGAAAGAATACCTTCAAGACTAGTTTATTTACTCAAATTTTATGCCTCCATTAGTTTTTGTTCTTAAATATTAGGCATGAGTGGAATTATTTCCACTCTTTGATGATCAATTTTGTATCATTCTCAACTATCATTGAATAGATTGAGTAGAAATTATACCTTCTTAACTTTATTTTTTAGTGCACAATCCATCTTAGACTTACCAAATATTACATTTTTCACTTCAATTGACTTGGTCAACCAATCTCCTTATTCTATCATTTTAATTTAATGAATTACCAGTCATCTAGACCATTGGAAACAAGAGATCATAAAACTCAAACACTTTTTCTTCAAATTATACTCTTTTGCTCTTAAGAACCTTATTCAAGTAAGAAAATGGTTGGAAGATTCTGAATACATTCCATACAATCTAAGAACATTTTTCAAATTTGTTTAACCTCTACAAGATGTATGTTCAGTTTTAGGGCTCACCTCTTTATATTTTTTATCAACCATTTATTCTCTTTTCTAGTCCAACTTATTTTGTTAGCCCTACTCCTTGGATGTTTTACTCCAATTTTTGATATATTGACTCAAGATATAAAAAAAATGATCATTTTAGATATCCATTTGGGTCCTCCTTCATCTATGGAAAGAATCATGTGATATTTATTCACAAAATATTCCTCAACTTTACTGCCCTGACTTTTTAATTAGGATTTCATGAATATGTACATGACTTTGTTATGGATTGTCACTCCGTTAAAGGTTGTTTATATATTTTTATAGATTTTTTGTTGATAATTTTATCCATTGGAATGAAGTATTTTTATTTCAATTTTATTGGTTTCACCAAACCCTAGTAGGGTTTCTTACCCAACCCGGTAAGACACAAATCACCATAAAGATATTTTAAAAATTCTTCTAAGATTGAAGATCCACCAAAATGTATGTTTTTAGTTGAAAATTTTAAAAAAATTGATAGTGGACATCAATTTCCTATAAATCATGTAGTAGAAACATTACCCACACCACTCTGCCTTTTCATAACAGGGCTTATATGCTTTGGTTGTTCTTTAGAATATTTTTTAGTCATCTTGCTACCTACACTTTTGTTGTTGGGGTCTCTGAGGATTATGAGATTTTCATATAACACCTAATATTGGCCTAATGAGGCTCAACTAGTCATCCTTCTCCATCCTTCTTGATTTGGGTTATCAAGTTGGACTAACAATGTCAATCGTCTTTCAAGCTAGTACTGAAAAAACATTATATTTGTATGACCTGTTATGATTTTGAGAAAGAGACATGTGTACCTCATTGTAACTTGACTTCTCATGTGTATACTTCAATAATTCAGGACCATTTTGAGTGATATCATGACTCCCTTTTGGAATTTTAATCTCTCTTGCTACATTAATATCTTGATGACATTCCATTTTAGTTCTTATAATACTATCCTCATACTTCTTAAAGATACAATGATCCATTTATAATAGTTACACATACTTATTCACATAGTAGTAGGATAACCAAAATTTGTAACTCTTCTTTGTATAGCCACAGACTGTGGAGTCACAAATGTAGAAATTTCTTTGTCCATCTTTGCAAAATTTGAAGAGATGTAGACCTTGAATTAGAATTGAAGAGTTGACAAGTAGGACTGACCTAGACTACTTCAAGTTCACTCATCCATATGCTCCTTGACCATTTGACCAACTTGAGACTCCTTGAGATTCCTTTCATATCACCTTGAGGCCAGTTTCAAGACATGTGTTATGTTACCTTAATGATTTAGTATTTCTCAAAAATATCATGGTTAGATGAGTTATATTTCACATGCTCTAATGAGTTTAGTGTTCTTGGAAGTATTTATTAAACCATGTAGATGAATTTTCTGAGATGATATACCATTTGAAGGCCATTCATTTTTTAGCTTAGCTTTAATTTGGATTTTTTAACATTTGATAGTTTGTTTTCTTCTTCATTTTCTATTTATGAATTGATGAGGGACTCTTTCTTTGATAACTATCATGAGTTGTGAATAGTGATAAGTTTATACTCTCACAATGACAAGGAAAACTTAATTTAAAACTCAAACCACTTCAAGAACTCTCATTGAATGTAATTGAAAATAGTTCATTAAGACTCTCTATATTAGGGAATGAGAGAAATAATATGGGCCAACATGATATACTGAACACCTTGTATAATAACATGATTATAAGACCTCTTTTATCTTTATACAAACTAAGTATAATGACTCATAATTTTGAATACCATCACATCATTTGTGTACAACACTTATAAATACTTTTATTTGTGACAAAAACACCTACTCAAGGATCAACTAGACCTTTTTAACTTACAATGATGCACTTTATAAGATAATTAGAAATGTAACAAGAGTTTAGGAAAATTGAGACTCATTTTTGGCAACATTAAATGTGACAATACAGTCCTAATGAAAAATAATAGACTCTTTCCTTTTCTTGGTCAAACTAATAGGACTTCCAAACCATCAATGCAGACCTTGATAAGCTATATAATGAAAATTCATGACCTAAAATATCCTTGAAAGTATCAACTTGCATTTAGTTATTTGAAAAGATCTTGAACCAAGCACAAAATACTGAAGACTCTTCCTCAAAAACACACCAATGCTTCTTTCAAGTGGTATATGCCTTCTAGAACCCTAGAGAAGGGATATTATGCCTTTTATATAATCTCAAACTAGTAGGTAGTGATAAAAGTAACATGATGATTCTATCTTTTCTTTTATTTACCTTGAAGCCTTTTCCATATTCTTATATGTGCTAAGTTCATCTCTCGAGCCTTCATCACTTGAATGAATACTCGTTAGACATGTATGAATGATTTAATTTCTCTATCTTGTTTTGATTATGTATGGAGGTTCTTCATGACATGAACTTGGCTTGTTCTCAACTTTGTCAGTTTGATTTCTACCTTTTGATATCTTGTTTGAGCTACCTTCTTAACCTGCCATTTTCCTACTTGAGTTTTTCTTCTCTGTCTAGGAGGTTGATTTTTCCAACACTAATTTGGAAAGTATCCAAGTTTACAAAAATTGAAACACATAACTTGAATCTTTCTTCTATAAGAGTATGTAATGAGATTCCAACCATACTTAACACTCTCATAGACCTAACACTTACTAGCAACATGTCCAATTTTGTTACGATTATACAATACTATCGGATTCATACCTCTTGAGTCTTATGTTCTCCAACACTGATTTTATTTTTCTTCAAGGTAGTATTGAGCTAGGTGAAATTTATATTTACATTCGAAGCACACTCTATTATTTGTTATCTCATCTATGGTATCTCTCCATGGATGGTCATTCATGATATGCATCTTGCATTCCTTATCTATATGTCCAAATTTTTGACAAGAAAAATTATAACCATTACAGGTTCTTGCATGCCTCGATGTGGTTGGTTTCCTAACTGATTTAATCCTTCTTAAATTTTCCTCCTTAGCCTTCTTCATGCTTGATTGTTTTCT
This sequence comes from Taxus chinensis, assembly GCA_019776745.2. Classification (NCBI taxonomy): domain Eukaryota; kingdom Viridiplantae; phylum Streptophyta; class Pinopsida; order Cupressales; family Taxaceae; genus Taxus; species Taxus chinensis. Next base: position 711,614,995 of record CM034150.1, read on the forward strand.
TGAACCAGCCTTTTCATATTCACACCTCTTCATAGGTACTTCTGTGAATCCTAGTCTATCATGTCACCTATTTCCTTTTGTCTATCTAGCATTCCATTCAAATTTTTAGAGCTCTTGTCCATCTTGTCATACATCTTCAGTATCTCTTGTACTTCATCTAATTCAGCTATCAAGGATATCAGTTATTATTAATGTCTCAGACAAGTGTTTTCTTTGATATTAAGGGATTTTGTCACTATGTCAAATTGAGAATTCAGCTCTGCATTATTTTTGAGGTACTCTTATTCTTTGATTTTGAGGGAGTTTGAAATCAGTTCTAGTTGGGCTCCTAATTCTTTGAGTCCATTTAAGTATTATTTATCTTTTTTCTTCTGAATTTCCTTAAGAAGATTGACTTGTTATTCATATTATTTCACTATTGTATTTAGTTTTTGGTTCTTTTTCCTTTGGTGTTTTAATTCCTATTGAGAACTTATCAATTTTGATACACGATTTACTTCAACCTCCTGTTCATCTTTCATTTCATCTTCACTGAGATGTCTATGTCTTGAGATAATTGTAGGAACTATCTCTATAATCATTCTCGTATTTCCTGAAGGACCTATTCCAATCCGTTATACTTGATTCAAGAGTACTAGGATATGATACTAATTATTGGAAATTAGGACATTGAGAGGGGGGTAATTTAGTTTCTATCAAACCTTTGACCCAAACTTAAATTTCCTTAACTTAGATATACTGAAGTTGCAAAATCATTCACAATATATAAATGAAGGAGTACACATAAGAGACATAATTGTTTTTGTGGGAAATCCTTCAAGGGAGAAAAACCCATTGAAATCAAGAACTAGTTTAGGAAAAGAATGTCTTGAAAATGTTACATTCATTTCATGTTGAAGATCTACTCAACTTGGAGCAGTAACTCCAAAAAATTTAACCAAGAAAATAATTTATCTATACCAAGCTTCAACTTGCATGGAAGCTTCAAATCCCAAATTTAGTCTAGTAACTTGTTGGCTAGAAAATTTGTCATGTGGACAAACTTGTGGTTTCTTGCCAATGCTCTGGGAATCTAAGTCCCTCTACTTAACCGGTGCATCTTTCGTATGTGCATGCACGTGAAAAGGTGGATTTCTATGGTGACCTTTTGACCGAGGATCCAACAGGGGCACTCCACTGACCTTGTGGTAAAGCTAGCAATATCTTGCTAGGAAAATATTTGTATGTAGAATGGGAAAGGGGAGTGAGAAAAGAGGTAAGAGAACTAATGCTATAGGTAGAAAATCATAATCCTTCATGCACTAGTTAGAAACTTCAACACATTCATTCATGAGAAGAAACAACCCTGCAAATAGCAATAAGACCAAATAGAATTTGATGAACACAAAGTATCATGAAACCCCTTAGTCAAAGAAAGCTAGAAACTCCTTCTTCTTGTATTGATTAAGACAAAAGTTTTACATAGTGGAGAAATGGAAGAAATTGAGAAGGGGGGAATAGAAGAAAATGGCTATCTCCTTTGTTCTCTCAAGGTGCAATATACTCTTGAGTTTACAAGATCAATAAACAACCCTTTGCAATGGGAATGGAGTTACAATTTATAGAATGAGAGGTGACTTATCGTCTTCCTCATAACCCTCCATATGCCTTAATATGACTTAAGATTGTTTATATTCCACTTTAAATATTTAAGTCCCTTTTATAATAGCAAGGTGACTTAATTTACATTATGTTTCTAAAGTCACTTTTAAGTGACTTAAAGGCATATCAAAATTACAAACCCCAATGAAGAATTAGAACATTTGAAAGTGAGAGAAAGTTGGGGGGAAGAAGAGAGAGAAAGAGAGAGAGAGAGAGAAGAAAAAGAGTAGATTTCACCCGATGAAGTCTGTTGATCCTCGTTGATGGAAAGCTCCAAATGCAGTGAAAGTCTGAATCTTTGAAATCCTTCCACACTATAAAACTCCTCCAAATTAGCTCCTGAATGCTCACCCAGTTCAATGAACTAAGGTGGATCTCGAATTCCCTATGAAAAATGGCTAAGATGATCCTGAACAATGATTTCCCCCTGAATGATTAGCCTTGTACATCCCATTGTGCCAAAACTTCTCTTTGAGTGTAACTTACTATTTTTAGTAAGTGTGAAAAAAGTAAATCCCTTGATCCTTAGCTGAGTGTTGTGACCTTGATTCGCCTTTCTCCCTGCGTTCCTCACTTCTTTAGATCAAATTTCTATTTTTAGCAGGTGTTTGAGGGCCCACTTACTATTTTTAGTAAGTGCCAAAAACTTCTGTTCTGGTGAATTCTCAGCTGTAGCGCACCTCTGATATCTTCATCTCCCTTGTAGGTTCTTCTGTTAATGACTTTCCTGAAATAGTAGTTCCTATATAATAAACCTGCTAATTTTAGAAAGTTGGCCTCTGGGAGTTGGATTGATGTGGAACAAATTTTTTTGATATGGGTTTTTTCCCAATATCATACCTTTGAAATATCGGGCCCGCTCGCTTAATAATCCAGGAGATTTTAAAGTTTTAATTTTTAGACCTGGCAGTGCTTCTGGGTACGGCAGCTATTAATGGACCTCAAAATTGCAGGTCTGGTTTTCTCCTCCATTTGTGAAGAAAATTATATTTTTGATGTGGGTTTTCTCTTCTGGTGCTTCACGTGTAATCTTACTTCAATCCGGCAACTAGTTTGATGGGGAATCTCACTTCTATCTTCATTGAGCCGAAAAGGAAATTTCTTCATTGTGGATGCTCTGTCGCACATGGGGGGAATTTGGAGGTGTATTCTTGATGGCCTTGGGTAGAGGAATGAGTAGAAAAATATATCTTGTTGTTTCATGCATCTGTTTAGGATATTTCTTCAACTTCTCATTTCATGGCTATGGAGTTTTCTCCATTTTCTCCTTCTATGCTCTGTGCTTCTCTTTCTGTGTTTGATGAGGATTCCTTTTAAGACCTACACATCACTGTGGGGAATGTGTTTGAGTTCTTGGATTGAGCAGGTCTGAGCATTTTCAATGGTGGAGTGATGGAAGAATGTTGCAGAGGAAGTATGGAGGAATGAAGTGCACATATAACTGTTATAAGTTAGAAGCAGGAAAAAAGTGACACTTGGAAAAATTTCAAAAAGATATGCATAGGTCTTGGGCACATTTTTTGATGCTTGATCTACCTGACCTCAGGGATGTGAGGGACATCAATTTACACAATGAGAAAAATGACGACACGTGGCACTAGATCCAATGGCAGGGAATGAAGGAGGAAAAAGCTGATTTAAAGCACTGAGAGCTGAAAGGAGGTCACATGGGTGTCCAAATGAATCCCTATGGGGGATAGGAAAAATTTTCAAGGTTTGATGTCTCCCACCTCAGGTGCATAACGGACATAAAATTCCATAGTGGTCAAGAACATGACACGTGGCGCCCGATTTGACGACAGGGAATGCACGCTCCAAATAAGCACCTGGGGGCTAAACTGCGGATGCATGAGTGTCCAGAAGACTCCCTATGGGGGCAGGGTGAATTTTTCAAGGTATGATGTTTCCAACCTCAGGTCTATAAGGGACATCAAATTCCACAGTGGTCAAGAGCATGACACGTGGCGCCCGATCCGACGACAGGGAATGCACGCTCCAAATAAGCACCTGGGGGCTGAACTACTATCACGTGAGTGTCTAGAAGACTCTCTATGGGGTCTGGGCTCATTTTTCAAGGTCTTATGTCCCCCACCTCAAGTTCATAAGGGACATTAGTTTCCACAGTGGTCCTAGAGCTGACACGTGGCGCACGATCCAACGGCAGGGAAGGCATGCTCTAAATAAGCACCTAGGGGCTGATCTGTCAAGTCTGGAGGTCATATGAGGGCCCCATAGGTCACATGGGGGCTGGAAAAATTTTCCAAGGTCTTATTTACATGACATCAAGGACTTTCGGTACATGAAATCCCGCCAGGCTCCTGGTGCTGACATGTGTCCTCTTGAAAAAATGACTAAGTCCTGAACTACGTTTGAGAGGGTAACTTAGAACGAAGATAACTTGAGCTCCCGGTGGAATTTATTGGTGAAATTTTATATGATACTGACTGGAAATGTAATTTTTAATCCAATTATTGGGTTTTCATGTCTTTATTCGGCAATATGATTCCTGAAAAATCGGATTTTTGATTTTGTACTCCACTTGTTCCTGAGAAAAACTTCCTGTCAATCATATGGGCCAAGGTGTTGTGAAAAATATTATTTTTACCATGTGTAGGTATTGTAATCATATTTCATAATATGTTTTTTTACTTCCAACTCTATCTGAATCTCCCGAAATCTTCTTCTGAAGCCCAACAACTATTTTAGGCCTGTGTGCCGATTAGGCTTGTGAACCCTGTTTTTAACTCAGACTGCTCCAAGTCTTGAAAAACTTCCCCAAACCTTCCATTATCATTTACATGATTTTATAAGGTCTTCTAATCACCTCCATGTTGACTTTTTCCCTTCTTTTCCACTTCAAGGGGTCGATCTAGTCCTGGGAACGCCAGCGACAAGCCCTTCCCGTGACTCCCCAAAATTTGCATTTTCAATGAAGTCCTACAATCAGCTAGGGGAATGAATGGAATTTCCTAAATCACCTAGGGGGGTGATATAACATTGGTTGGGAGGTAATTTGGACTGACTGGACAGAGTTGGGGTTGCCTAGGAATGATAAAGCATGAAAATATTCAGCATAGGGGTATAGTTGTCGTGCTTGGAAATTTCCAATTTCCCTGTTGCACATTTACACGACAACACAACTACTAACCATCTATAAACTTCAACGTACAAGGAATCTTCAACTCCTCATTTGGTAAACTACTACTTAAACTTCTACAAGGTGTTGATAACTCTAATTTTGTTGTCTCACACAATAGATTGTGACCAATAAATTGTTAGAGATATTGTATAGTGTTGAACATTCGATATGATGAATATAATATTATCATGGATAATATTATTATAATGTGACATGTAATATTAAATATAGTAAATAGTATTTACTATATGGTAATTATTAAATTAGTAATTTAGTAAGTTAGATAATAAAACAATGAGATATTGTTTTATTATCAATGGTTGAAACCATTCAGGTAGATTGGTTTCATATGAAACCAAATATTGTTGAGAAGGTTGCAGGTAAAGGACAAAGACATTGTTATGAGAGTTGTTACTATGCAGCTCCTATATAATGGAGTGTATAGCTATGGGAAAACATGTAGAGTTAATTCTATGTGATGTAGAAGATTGGATTGTAATATAAGTGTGTTGTAATGAATACATATGCAGTATGAATGTATAAATTACAATAGATCAATATATTCAGTGTTTAATATATGTTTGTGTGTTATCAACAGTATGTGTGATATGCAATAAGTAGGAAGATATAAAATAATTAAAGATAAATCTATGCTCCTAAATCTGTATTTTGTAACATAAATCAGATCAACTTATTCTCTTCCCAGTGTCCTTCATCTACTATAGGTTCTCACTCAGGATTGTCTCTTCATACCCTCTTAAACATTTTCATTTTCATGTCTATAATTTTTTACAAAAATTTAGTCCTTCATGCGTTAAAATAACTCTCAGATTTTTTATCACATTTACTATGCCTTCAAGATCATTTTCATCAACAACAACTCCATCAACACTTTAAGATATTTTTGAAAATAAAATGAGACCACTTGAAAGTAGATTCCCCTTCACCTTAAACAAGAAACTCTTGGAATTCATACTTCAACTCGAATTTCAAGAGAAAAATGACATCACAAAGAATAATTTCTACAAATTATTACACCTAGTTATATGTAATCTACATGTGCTTAACTTACATAACCTGAAATTGGTGTGGTCAGCTTCATTTTGATCACAAAAGGCTCCTTAATGCACTACAAAACTGATGAGAATATCCTTAGACTAAGATCTGACATCTTACACATTTATTTGTAACTTCTCTAACATTTTTTTTCTTCATCCTCTATGCTAAGTTTTCTTTTCTTCTAGTTCTCTTACACAAAGGAACAAGTTTCTAAAGCAGGAAAGGATTTTACAAGAATCTTCATGTGCTATTAAATCCTTTCATATCCTTCATAATTCACCACTTATTTTTCACACTTCATAGGAGATTCAGACTGCCATTAATGGAAAATCAAGGTGCATGCTCCCTTATCAAGATTTTATGCAAGTTGCATGTCCAAAAAATATTTGGCAGAGTTGTACACTATCTATAGACCACCTTTAAGTACAAAGAGGAGTTTCACCACACTCATTCAATAAAGAAGATGTTGGTTTGAGCAAGCATTACTTATATTTTCACACACATAAATATAGTCCTAAAAATATTTTTATTTGGATCACATAAACTATTCATAGAACCACATATAGTATACCAAAATAAATCCATTAAATTCCTCTTTCTGTAAATTCTATTTTATTTCACTAAATCAGAGGATAAGCCACTTAATAGGCCTCATTTCTCATACTGGTTTGATAGTGTTCTAGGAGCTTGAAAATCATTCTTTGACCCTTGTGTTCAAACCACCTTAAAATTTCACTCCAAGCATAATTATCCCTTTGATTAGTTCAATCACATCACAAACAACATGTTCAAGAATTTATATCTATACCTTATTTGGTAAAAACATCTTCTTCGTACATTTAGCTGATGACTTCTTCACTAGCTCAAGTAGGTAGTTTTGGATCACAAAAAACTTGTACATGAAATCACATCCTCAAACCAAAACAAGAATTATAAAAGATCATATGAAATTTCTTCATGTTATTAAGGATAAAAAACAATCACGTAATGATGCAATTCATCAAGTATACACTTCATACATCAAGGCTAGTCTTGCATTGTAGAATTCTAAAATGGTAGGAGAAAAAAAATACATTTACCATAAAATTTCTCAAAATAAACAACCCAAGTTCCTTCATGATGTTCAAGAACACATCCCCAACATCCTCTAGAAATGTTTTTAGGATGGGTTCCTTTGTAGGTTTTATCTATGCACTGAATTTTCCACCAAATTTTTCTTTTCTTATGGGGTCCAACATGAGTCAAGAGCTCAAAACATTATGAAAATATGCTCTAGTGAATTATATACATGCCAAATTCTATAAACCAGAAAAGAAAAGTTCATTTGTAGGCTTAACCAAACAAATTTCACTATACTCATTTAACTAGGTTTGAGGAAGGTCTCGAACAGCATCACAAAAATGGATAGAAATTTATTATTTCTCATTTATTTGACCTCAGAATTTATGAAAAATATTTTTATCCAATTCTATTCAAATTTTTATCTTATTATTTATCTGAAGAAGGCTTCACAATTTTTCTTGACCTCTAAGAAGTCAGGGTGTTATCTTAGCATACCTTTCTTAACTCAGTTTAAGTAAAACACAATATCTTGCACAAAACTCCTCCTCAAGTCCTAAAACTTTGATATAAGCTTCATGAATAACTCATGAATAATCTCAGATGGTCACATTGTCTTGTTTCACCTTGGAAATTCCAATCCAATCTCATTTGGGAATGTTAGATCTGTTTTTCCTCAATGGTATTCATACTAATGAGCCTGAATATGCCTCTAACTATTGAATAATGACCTAATACTTCATCTAAGGACTCTTGAAAATGTCCCTACAGAATTTGCATTCATGTACTTACTTTATTCAACTTTTTTTTCTTCATAGCCTCATGTTAGGTGTATGAAATAGGCCAATTCGGGATAGTTTACACTGAAACTCACCATGAATCTCATGTTCTTCAACTTGTATCCCATTTACCATGACCAATTATGTGATTTATAAATTTACCATGCTTCACCATCAGCCTCAATCCTTTACTCCACCTTTTCAGGTCACTTTGTTGTCTAGGCATTGGGATTAAACGTCCTAAATTGAGCTAGTCTGATCAATTCCACTTTTGTGCCCCTGTACTCATCCTTCTGACCATGTTTTCCTCATTATATACATGATAGATAATTAATAAAATAATACTAATGTGCTCTCATATCATCACTATGCATGTACCTATCTCTAGTTGCTCAAGAAGTTAATGTTTATTCAGGTTTTCTCAAGCCAATGACTTGTCTACCTTTTCTAAGTCACTCCAAGCTCTCTATATCTATCTTGCATCTTCATTTATCATTAATATCCCTTTTAAATGAATGATAACTCAACATACATATGACAACACCTTGTCCCTTGAATGAGTGTGCTAGATGGATGTTTTGAAGTTCCTTTGTGTCTTTAGATGTAAGCTTGTGATAGTACATAATTCTTAGTGTTTGGTCCCATATTTTGAAAAAATAAACTGTGTATGTATATGATTCACTTTTTTTAATTTCATAACTGACAACTAAAATGCTTACCCAAAGCAGTAAAAAACTAATTAAGAAGTGAAAGGGGTCCAAAATTATAAGAAAAATGTAAAGAAGGACATGGGTTCCTAGGAGGAAAAGAGCACCTAAATCTAGTGTCCCAACTAGGGACTAGTGTCTGAGGCCATAGAAAGATAAAACCATAAAATTATGTAAAGAGTGTAAGATGTATGGAGCCAAGAAAAGTGTAGAAGGAAAAATCAAAGGCTAAAGGGAGTTATCAATTACTAGTTTTCTTTCTTAGCAATCATGTAATTGCTAGCATGTTTTTATGACCTAGAAATTCAACCAAGTGCATAGATTTAGTGTCTACACATCATTGGCCTTGATGGTATTTTTGCAAGGAATGAGAATACACATTTACTAAATCTAAACACTAGCATAAAGATGTAATCATTCTTGGAAGTATGAAATCACCCAAAAAATCCATAGAGATGTGTTTCCATGGATGGGAAGGAACTGGTAATGCTATAAATAACCCCAAATTTCTATTATTAGGAATTATTGTACTATACAAATCATAACCCCTAATGAATTTAGCAAATTATGCTTTCAATTTTTGGCCAAAAAACATACCTTTGTAACTGCGCTACAGTATTTTTCACACAAAAGTGACTAGCTACCTTAGAATTGTTTGCTTCCCTCATCAACTAAACAATTTTCCCCTTCGGAACACTAATTTTCTCATTCTTATGGTGCATATCATATTAGAATTAGTATTCTCCCCTAGGTAAAAATCCCTCATTTGGATGCTTCTACTGAAATATCTCTCTAAATTCTAAATCCTACTCATAGCCTTCCTGATATGCTTCACACAGAAAAAGGACCAAGAAGAGTTAAAGTTCCTGTTATCCAAAGTGAGCCCCTTCTTATTTTGGCTAACTTGCCTTCATTCTTTCCTTCATTTTGCTTCAAATTAAATTTTCACACATTACAAGCACTAAAACGATTCTGGAAATGGCTTCATCAGATAGGATTTTTCTTCCTCTTTCTATAAAGGTAAAGAAGTCCTCCTAACTCCTTGTATTTTTTGAGTTTTGGCTCAGCAAAGTTTGGAGGGGAAATTTTCCTTGGGCAGGCCCATGGAGGTAAGGAAGAACTTTTGCCAAGGAAAATTGGGGGATAGGCAGACCCGCGGGAAAAATTTTGGCACTCAGCCCTTTTGGGCAAAAAACTCAAAGGAAAATTTTGGCTTGAAAGTCGGCAGAGGAAAATAAATTGTTTTAGGCTCGTAACTAACCAGGATGTACCACATGTCAAGGAAGAGTGGCAGGCATCAGAGAGAACTTCAAGTTTTTGGCTTTTTTTTCAAAATTTCTCAAAGGGAAAAAATAGAAGCACATCCCCGTCGAGCAATCAAAAGATGTCACGTGTCTGTTCATCGGTGGGGATCAGGGTGTTCGGCAGGATTTTGGAAATTTTGCCAAAGTGGTGAAAACACAAAAGGCAAAAATGGAACCACATCTCTGCAGCAAATCAAAAGATGCCATGTGTCTCGGAGAGGCGGGGCCATGGAGGTTTTTTGGAAAATTTTTAAATTTCATGAAAAGGCGCAAAATGATTGTTTTAAAGCTGTGGATCATCCAGAAGGTACCACGTGTCATACAGACCTGAGGGGCCATGAAGATTTTTGGGGAATTTTTCCAAAAGGGAAAAATTTAAAGTTTGACCTTGCCGACCCCAATTTTGACTCTGTTTTTTACCTTTTTTCCCTAAATCTTTATAGGGCCATATCTTTCGAACCAGAGCCCAGTTTTTCATGATTTTTGTTTCATTAGAAAGTTGGTGAAATTATCCACCTGATGGACACTTTAATTATAAATTTTTATGGATTTTTGTGGGAGAAAAAATGGGAAAATGTCTCTGGCACGGGAAAAAATGTAGAACCGACCCCCAACCACCAAAATTAATGAAGTATGGCACTTGTTTCTTCTCTAGCATGGCCAAATGCATCGAAAAATGGATTTTTGAGGGTGCCCTTGATGTTTTAATGAGTCTTGTTGGTGGTTGGAGTTTTGAAATCAATTTGCCCACATTTTTCACCTTTCTTCATTCTGTTCAAGCGATAAAAGCCAGTTTTGGCTCATTTTGTAAAAGTTGTTCATCCTTCTTCTCTGCCTCTCCCTTCTTTTCTTCCCCAGGGTCAAAAATGGAGTTTGAACCTTCTCCCCTACTCTGTAATGGCATTTTTTTCCTCTTACCTATGAAATAATGTTCTATGCAAACTTTTGGAGCAATAAAAAACATGTTTTGTGATGCATTTGTCCATCCTTGCTCATTTTTTGGTTTTTTTTCTTACCTCTCTTCATTGTAGGTTTTGGAGATGTGTTCATGGAGTTTTGGAAAATTTTCTATGTGAAATCCATCTTTACCTTGTGATGCACTTGTCCATCCTTTCCATTGCTCACCTCTCTTTTTTTCCATGGTAGTTTTGATAGATGATCAACACTTTCCTTCTCTGGTGTATCACCATTTTAGTGTAGGCTCTGTTTTTTCTAGTTTTCTTTCCCTCCTTGTCTCCTTGGAAGTTAGATTAGGATTATATTAGCTTGCTTGCACTGGAATAGCTTGTGGCAGGTAGTTTAGGAAGAGGAACCAACCTTCTCTGGAGAGCTTTCCCCATTTTCAAAGGTCCCACACTTGGGAAAGCTCAATGTTGTGCAATCACACCGAATGAATTTGCCTTAGAAAAGGAGATCCATAACTCATTTGGGGGTGATGTGAATTTGCACTAACATTTTTGGCATGCCTGGTGGGACACTGGGGTTAGATATTTCATCTTCTCTTAGTGTCTCAGCAAAAACAACAAATCCAACACTACCGTGCACCACTAACAGTTTTGGCACACCCGATGGGACCTTAGAGGTCTTCCACTTCATTTTTTACAGGTTGATGTGTTCCTGTGAAAATTTCAACCTTTGGAGGCACTTTCAAACACATATGGCGACTCCATCTGGTCAAGCAACCCATCTCTGAAGTTGCAGACCTTCTTTCCATTCATTTTCTTCTATTTTTCATTCCATGTCTTCATTCTTCTTTCATCCATGAAGTTTTGAAATCATGACTTCATTTCCCTCATGGAATTTACATTTATAACAGCATCAATGTTTCCCACCTCCAACATATTTTTCAAATCCTCCAGATCAGCATTTTTGTCAAATTCAAAACCAGTATGCATATCCATATGAGTAATGCCAAAATCAGTTTGGCTATGAAGCATATCAAGCACAAGAATACACATACAATGAAGACAATCAAATGCAAGATGTTGTTTTGTTGGAGAAGATCCAAAATATGGAGGCAAACATGGTGCAATCTAGGGCTCAAGCTCAAATGGAGGCTTTCAAAATTGGTTGCAGGGCACCTTGTCCATGGGTTGGCCCTTTTCCAAGACACTTCAACCCTCAGGAGAAGCTGGAATTCATGGTGGAGATGCTACCCCAACTTGCAAAATGGACAGTGGAGATAGAGGCCTATAAATTTGGTGCTAAGCAACCTTGTCAATGGGTAATTTCTACACCATCATCTAGTTTTTCTCTTTCCATTCCTCAAGCAGCACCATCTCATTTTTCAATTCCAAATCTAGCCCATTGAATGCTTGCCCCAAGTGTTGATTTCATTTCTTCATTCCCTAGTCTTCCACCTCATCTCAGTTCTTCTGTCCTTTTCCCTTCCAAACAGCCATCCCCTCCAAACAAACAAGAAGTTCCACCTCCACCACCACAAAAAATTACAAAACCAGTTGATTCCCAACCCACTCCTTCTTACCTCCCCAAATCCATGTTGGAAAATGAAAGTAAAAAAATCAGTCATGAAGGACAGCAAGAGGAATAACCAAGCAAAGAAGGAATTATTAAGATCTTAGTAAGCTTGGCTCTTAGATATGGGATTGAGAAAATTCCTTTGTTGGTGAAGCCTACAGAGGAGGCCAAAGATGAAGAGTCAATGGTGGTTAGGCTGATTTTTTTGCAGTAGAAGAAGAGAAAAAAGAAGAAGCAGATCAGTAAGTCAGTTTCTCAGAATGTAGTGTCTATGTTGGCACTTTGTTTGAAAAGGATGTTGATCTAATAGAAGTTGCACAATCATCCATGGAAGAGGAAAGATGTAAAAGAGATCTTACAGTCCCAATTAGTCCTCTAGAACAATAGATTGAAGAGTTTGATTTGACAAAATTCATGCTAGAGGAAGAGGTCATTCAAGAGCAATATTGTCTTCACTAAGTAGAGGAAGGAGAAGATGCTCCAAATCTAAAAGAAGAGGAGTACATTCCATCTATGGAGGAGAAAAGTGCAGATCCAAAATCTTTGAACAGAAAACAGGCTATAGAAGAACCTTCAGTTCTTCCTTCTACTTCATTCTCTTCAAGCTCCAACATTGAAGAAGAGTTTGATCTTTCAAACTTCATCTTTGAGAATGAAGATAACCATGGTGATCAAGTTGCAGATCAAAAGAACACCATGGAAGAGGTTGAGCATTTACAACAAGACAACAAGGAGGTAGTTTATCTATCAGATTTGGCGGACTATTTTGATGGAGAGGAACCAGTTGAAATCACATTTTTTCTCCTTCATCATCCACCTTCCAAGCACAAGATCCTATTGTCATGGAGGAGAAATTTCATTTGCAGCAGCCTGCATCTTATAACAGCTCTTTGGAATCAAGGTTGGAAGATATTAATCTTCCATGTTCTTCACAAGAGGAAGAAGGGAAACAATAGAAGAGTTCCATCATTCCTTCCTCACCATCCACCCAAGAAGGTCCACAAGAAGACTCCATTATTGGAGTTAGATCTCAGATAAATGGGAACATCCAATGGATCATACCTTTCCCAATCAGGTATTTGGCTTCATTGGAGCCAAAGGAGAAGCCAAAACCAACCATGCTTACTTCTAAGCATGAGGATGATATGAAAAGTACCAAGGATCAGCTGTCATACCTCTTCAATCAAAATGCAGAGCAACTAAAAGAGGTATTCAATTTGTTTTCAGTTGACACCTTGATGATTTGGGTAGAAGAACAGCTTCTTGTTGATTTTCCACTCATACAACCAGCCATGTTCAGTGTCAAATCAATTGCATGGCTGCCAATTTTGAGGAAAGGAAGCTATTTTGCACAACCAGTTGTAGGGTTTGTTTAGCTTCCCTTTGCTCTTGGTTAGAGTAGAGTAGGTAGGTTTGCTTTCAGAAGAATAAGTGCTTGTGCACACTCTACATATCCCACTTGGGGTATGTATGATTTCCAATTTTGTACATAGTTGTTTGGTGCTATTTTCATTGCTCTTTCACAGTGCATTCAGTGGCTTTTGGTGAAGATCAACTCCAAGTTTCAGTGGGTTTCCAAGTGGCTCAGAGGTCATATTTTCATAGTTCAGATCAGATTTGGTTATCAGGCTTGACTCCATGCCCAATGGATGCTTCAAAGGCCACTGATTCATTCATCTAGTAGAAAGATGACCCCTCTGAGTCACCAAAATTGTTATCCAAAATGAGCCCCTGCTTATTTTGGCTAACTTGCCTTCATTATTTCCTTCCTTGTGCTTCAAATTCAATTTTCAAACATTGTAAGCACTCAAAATATTCTAGAAATGGCTTCATCAGATAGGATTTTTCTTCCCCTTTCCAGAAAGGTAAAGAAGTCCTCCTAACTCCTTGTATTTTTTGAGTTATGGCTTAGTAGAGTTTGGAGGGGAAATTTTCCCTAGGCGGGCCCATGGAGGTAAGGAATAATTTTCCAAGGAAAATTGGCGGATAGGTGGACCCGTGGGAAAAATTTTGGCACTCAGCCCTTTTGGGCATAAAATCTCAAAGGAAAATTTTGGCCCGAAATCCCGCAGAGGAAAATAAATTGTTTGAGGCTCGCAACTAACTAGGATGTGCCATATGTCAAGGAAGAGTGGCGGGCATCGGAGAGAACTTCAAGTTTTTTGGCTTTTTTGTCAAAATTTCTCAAAGGGAAAAAATAGAAGCACATCCCCGTCGAGCAATCAAAAGATGTCACGTGTCTATTCATCGGCAGGGATCGGGGTGTCGGCAGGATTTTGGAAATTTCGCCAAAGTGGTGAAAACACAAAAGGAAAAATAGAACCGCATCTCTGCAGCAAATCAAAAGATGCCACGTGTCTCAGAGTGGCGGGGCCGTGGAGGTTTTTAGGAAAATTTTCCAATTTTGTGAAAAGGGGAAAAATGATTGTTTTGAAGCCATGGATCATCCAGAAGGTGCCACATGTCATGTGAACCTAAGGGGCCATAGAGATTTTTGGGGAATTTTTCCAAAAGGGAAAAATTTAAAGTTTGACCCTGCCGACCCCAATTTTGACTTTGTTTTTTACTAGTTTTTCCCTAAATCTTCAGAGGGCCATATCTTTAAGAACAAAGCTTCAGTTTTTCATGATTTTGGTGTCATTGGAAATCTGGTGAAATTATCCACATGATGGACACTTCAATTTTAAATTTTGATGGAGTTTTGTGGGAGAAAAATGGGAAAATGTTTCTGGCACGGGAAAAAATGTAGAACCGACCCCCAACCACCAAAATTAATGAAGTATGGTGCTTGTTTCTTCTCCAGCATGGTCAAATGCATCAAAAAAATGGATTTTTGAGGGTGCCCTTGTTGTTTTAATGAATCTTGTCAGTGGTTGGAGTTTTAAAATCAATTTTCTCATGTTTTTCACATTTCTTCATTCTGTTTGAGCGATAAAAGCTAGTTTTGGCTCATTTTGTAAAAGTTGTTCATCCTTCTTCTCTACCTCTCCCTTTTTTTCTTCCCCAGGGTTGAAAATGGAGTTTGAACCTCCTCCCCTACTCTGTAATGGCATTTTTTACCTCTTACCCATGAAATGATGTTCTGTGTAAACTTCTGGAGTAATAAAAAATGTGTTTTGTGATGCATTTGTCCATCCTTGATCATTTTTTGGTTGCTTTTTTCTTGCCTCTCTTGATCGCAGGTATTTGTGCATGTTTAGATGTTCATTGTAGGTTTTGGAGCTGTGTTCATGGAGTTTTGGAACATTTTCTATGTGAAATCCATCTTTGGTTTGTGATGCACTTGTCCATCCTTTCCATTGCTCACCTCTCTTTGTTTCCATGGTAGTTTTGATAGATGATCAATACTTTCCTTCTCTGGTGTATCACCTTTTTAGTGTAGGCTCTGTTTTTTCCAATTTTCTTTCTCTCCTTGTCTCCTTGGAAGTTAGATTAGGATTAGATTAGCTTTCCTACACTGGAATAAATTATGGCATGTAGTTTAGGAAGAGGAACCAACCTTCTCTGGAGATCTTTCCCCATTTGCAAAGGTCCCACACTTTGGGAAATATAAATGTTGTGTAATCACACCAAATGACTTTGCCTTAGAAAAGTAGATCCATAACTCATTTGGGGGTGTTGTGATTTTGCACTAACAGTTCCCGTGGATTAAAGTAAATTATGTCTAGATAACATATCATCTAACTTGGGGGTGTTGTGATTTTATTATAAGCCTGTAAATATTGAAGAGGTTGGTGATCTATGTGTATGATAGTTTCTTTACCCATCAAATAATGTTTCCATTTATTGATCACTTGTAAAAGATCATAAAATTACTTATCATATATACAATAATTAATAATTATACCACGAAATTTTTTAGAATGATAACATATAGGCTTACCTCCATGAATTAGGATGATGCCCATAACATAGTCACTGACATTAGTTTCCACTTCGAAACATAGCTATAAGTTAGGTAATGCCAAAACTAGATCATCATTAATATTTTATTAAAATGAATCAAAATAATTCTATTGTTTCTGACCCCAATCAAAATCCTTTCCCCCTATTGTCACTTAATGTAGTGACATTGCTATATACAATAAGTTCTTGACAAAATTCCTCAAATATTTAACTGCACCAACAAATCTCCTGGTCTCGGTCAAACTTGACGGCATAGGCCAAGTAAAAATTGTCTTTATCTTAGCTAGATCAATACATAACTTTCCATGTCCCAAAAATATAATAAATTGTTGTGAAAACTCATGCTTCTTCTCATTCAACACTAGCCGATTCTTGTTAAGAACTTACAAAACTTGATGCAAATGGTCAATATTATCTTCAAAAGTTTTTCTAAAAAGCATAATGTCATCCAAGTATATAATGAATAAGGAATAAATAAACAGCCTCATTACCTCATTTATCAACCTCATGAAGGTATTTGGTGCATTTCATCACCCGAATTATAATACCAACCATTCATATAACCCTTTCTTGGTCTTGAAGGTTGTTTTCTAGTTGTCCTCTTCCCTAATCCACACTTGGTGATATGCAAATTTAAAATCAATATTAGTAAAATATTTAACAAGTTGTAAATAATATAACAAATCATCAATGCGAGGAATATGTTACCTATTCTTGATTGTTATTTTATTCAAATATCTATAAGTAACACACATTATCTATGAACCATCATTCTTAAGTACTAAAACAATAGGAGGAATACATAGAGAAGTATTAGGATGGATTATACCTTATTTAATCAAATACTACAACTTTTATTTTACTTCATTATCATCTTTCAAAGGATTTTTGTATAATCCCAAATTTGGAAGAGACTATTGGGTAGAAAGTGTATCTTATTTTCAATCGACCTAACTGTGGGATGCCCCGTAGGCTCTTGGAAAACCTCCCTAAACTACTGAAAAATCTCTTTTATATGTGTCTACTAGTTGTTAGAAAACATGATAAAAGTGGTTTTAGATGAAATAACCTCATCTTCTGGGATATCTCTCAAAATAATTAATGCAAATTTACCATTGACATTAATAAGCTTTCGGGATTTAGTGACACATACCAAAGAGATCTTTGAGTCTCCTACAAAGGATGAAATGATATAACTCTTATGATCCTTCACCAAAATCATATTGGTTGTTTTTCCTCATGAGTATAACATCCTTGATATACAAATACAGGTTGTTAAACACTACACCACACACATCAAGGGGAACAACATCCAAATTAACTTCATCAATGAATTTATTATCAATACCAAATTTAATTTTACATTATTTTGTAACCTTGATGTCTACTCATTTCTTTACCCGAACCAATGAGTATGAGATTGGATGATTGTATGTTTCTAACATTATCCTGTCCACTAAATCTTTACTAACCAAATTACCTTAACAACATGTGTCAAAAAGATCATCAACCTTAGTTTTATTCACTTGAATTTTTATATGAAAAAACTTAGTTATTTTTCTTGAATAACATCGTTGTTACCAAAACATACTTCTCTACGGATGGAGGTACACCACATAGTCTCATCCACCTATTTTCTACAAAATACTTCCTCTCCCTGGAGGTCAGCCATGTCCTTCTTCTTATTCTTCTTATTTTTGAAGGGATGTAATTCTAAGTGGATATTCCAACATTTTTCCTCTAAATGAGTGTCAACATTACAAGGACCACAATGAACTATAGTATCATTATTAGAAATGGAAGTAAAATTCTTCTTACCTTTCCCTTTATCCTTTTGTTTGGTTTCACCTTGTTTATTTGAAGCATGCTAATAGGTAGGTGAACTCTTCTTCTTGTCCATCTCTAGATACTGGGCTTGAGAACAAGCCTCATCTACATCTACTAGCTTCACCAAGAGAACTATTCTCCTCAGGTGACCATGGAGTCCACCAATGTAATTCATTAGAAGGTCTAAGTCGATTACATATTTTACCATCTTGACATCTTTCTTATGTAACTCACTATTGTACTCTTACACATTCTAGACTTTATTCCACAAGATATGTTGCCAATACATGTACCTCTCTTCCTCATAACAAATAGGATAAAAATTATTTTTGATTAGCATCTTAAATTCATCCCACTTAGTAATATGAGGAAGCTTCTTAAAAACTAAATAATGAACACAACTTTTAAACCAAGCGAAAGAATGATTGCTTAATTTTAAACTTGAAAATGAAATCTGCTAATTCTCATCAATTTGTGATGTAGAGATACATACATTCACCATGTATTCAAGTATTTAAGAGACATCACACAATAAAATATACCCTGAGATCTGTAAGGAGGATCATTTCAAGAAGCTTGTCAAGGATCTAATATGCATAAACTTATAAATATCTCCTTAAGCAACTTTCTTAAACTACATACCCTACTCAAATATATCATTCAATATTAAATACACATTCACATTGAAATTTTAGAAAAAGGATATTGAATGAGGATTTGGTAGAAACATAGGGTTTTCTTAGCAAAATTTTATGTAAAGCTTATTATTGGGAGAAAATGGTGAATTTAAAGGTATTAGAGTAAACATAAGAAATATGGATGATGTTCTTAATGAGATTTCAAGGTAAGATAGAGGTCTTAACTCTTTGATTTCAAGGTATTAGAGTAAACAAAATAATTTTGGAGGATGTTCATACTGAGGTTTCAAGGTAAATTAGAGGTCTTAAATCTTTCTTACAGGGGTCTGTAAAACCTAATTGGAAGAATAAACTTGAAAACTGGTATGTTTCCCTTAATAAAATCATTTCAAGGTTGATATGGAAGTTAGTTAGGCTTAATGGGTACCTAAAAATATTCTTAGTTTTCTAAGAAAATTAGTATATAAAACATTATTAAGGAAAAACAGGGTTGACATGGCTAGAAACTGTATGTGACAAATTTGAAGGGAGTAAGAGGGTTAGAATCTATTTTATTAAAATTTCATCATGAAAGGAGGTATTTGACCTTGAAATAATTTTTTAGGAGCTATTATTAAGACTTGAAGAGCTCTTGAAAGTGTTTTAAAACATAAGTTGTATTAGTAAGCATTGAGAACCTAGTCATGTTAAGACTGTGACAGAGAATTTTAAGAGGGTTTGTACAAAAAAGTAATGATTTCCTTGATAGTGAAAGGTGTTGCTAAGTGGTAAGAATGATTGTGAATTCATATTGATATAATGATAATTCATGAGTAAGTGGACTGTAACCAAAATTCAGGGTTAAGTTTCTAGAAAAGTAAAATTTGTAGAGAATGACAAAAACAAGGAAGTTAAGATAAGTATCTTGAAAAAATCAAGGTATTGAATATGAAAATTGGTAATATGGAAAATGAAGTTTAATACAACATTTTGGAATATTATAAACCATGATCAATCAAGTTTGAGTACGTTCAAGTACTCTAGGAAGTAAAATAGAGTTGAGAATAACAAGTGGCGATTCTTGTTGGAGCATGTTGACTATGAGTGCATGGTTGTTGGTATATAAGGATTTTTACTCGATTAAAATATTCAAAAAATGAGAGATCCGTGTTCAAGCTAAGATAAAGTGAGAAAATCTTAAGAAGGAGAGAGAATACAACATGGAGAATTGAGGAAAAACTTCTAAGACAGTCAAGAAGAGTTTTAGTAAACAACAGAGGTAGAGATAATTGAGAACATGGAAGTAATTTGAGATAATAAGTTACAAGGTGCATGTGGATAATAATGGTGTTCTTGAGTTGAAAAGCAATATAGGACACCGAGTGAAGAATATTTAATACATTTTTAAAGTTACTTGAAGAGTTTTTACTAAAGGAACGATAGAGGTAAAAAACTAAATATTTGTTGTCTAATTTGATTTCTAAATTGTATGAACAAGTTTTTTAACAAGAAGGAGATCAAAACTTGGTGTAATGTTGGAAACAAAAACCAAACGTAAAAATTATACCCTTACTGTTAGACTTAATTTTCTCTTTCCTGTTTAAATTAGTTGACTAGATACTAAAGAAAATGAAACAACTCAAAACACGCAAGGGTTTAAGGTACCTTGAAATAAAATGATGAAAAATGAAGAGGCGTAAAGTAGATAACGTGCTACAAATTTGATGAATCTACACAACAAAGATAACTAGAAGGAAAATTTAATAGTTAGTAGATAAGGGGGTTTCCCGATGAATTCGGTTCTAAGAAGCATTAACTTCCTTATTCGGATGTCAAACATAGTATTTGATAAAAGAGGATAAAGTAAATGATAAAGGATTGAATAACATGAAGAATCTAAACCTAAAAATAATATGAAATTGTAGATCTGAAAGGAAAATGTGAATATGATATAGATCAACACAAAATTAAATATACCTTGTTGGGTCATCGACAACCCAGGCTAAAGAGGTCCATTTGATGGAAACTAGGGCAGATGGATCAAAACAGTAACTAAAATGCAAATCTAAACAACTTTGTGTGAAGATTTGAGGATGCTGAAGGCCTGTAGAAGTTGAGAGGAACTTGTAGAAGAGACATAAAACATGGAAACCAAAAATCATGTAAGAAAACAAGGATTTGGATGGGTAAGATGGAAATATGGCTTGGGATGATGACAACTAGGCTGAGTTTACAGTGACTAAAGACTGGAAAAATGGATATGTGCTGATAGAATGGAAGAATGATGGATCTGGAAACCATGCAGGAATAGAAACAAAAAAACTATTATGGATCTAGATGGAAAATTGAGTAACAAAATAAAGTTAGGGTTGATAGCGACCTGACATGGTTGATGGCGACCTGAGCTAAACTAGGTGAAGGTGGAAAGGAATAGGTTACATTGGTAACCTGTATACAAGGATGACTAAAATGAAGGATGGATCTGAATCTCTAATGATAGCTAGACCTGCATAATATCAATACCTGATAATGATAAATCCATAATAGTATGAACCAACACAAGGCCAAGATAAACCACCCAAAGTATCCAAAGTTGATGCAAGTAAGCTCAAAGGGAGTCTAACAAGACTAAAGTAGCTACAAAAAAGCTAAAACATGAAGAAAAGATCACCAAACACAAAAATCTCTAATGATGCATCCTTTGGATGGGGGACTATAGATTTATAGGCTTGAAAATGACTTGGGTGGGTCACTGCTAACTGTGGGGAACTGTCCATTTGGGTGATGGGAGGATGGCTAACTAAAGGAATCAAGCCCATTAGAAGTGGGATTTGGATTTTTGAAGGATTAGATGGGTTAGGTATTTATAATAAAGTGAAATGGGTAGGCAAGGGATGAAATGGGGTAAATAAAGGATAAAGGGAGCCTAGGGATGAGAAACTAGGTAGTTTGGGGATGATAAAAAACCTAGAGAAGAGAAATTAGGGATAATTAGGATTAATTAGATAATTATATGAGGATTAGGGGATAATTAATGAGAATTAACAATAAATTAAAATGGATGGGATAATGGATGGAAACTATGGTAATATTAATAATAACATGAATTAAAATGAAAGAGGTCTAGATAGGTGACCATGGTGAAAGAAGTGAGCTCGAGGTAACAAGGGTAGCGATACTAAATTTTGGAGTCTACATTTGCCCCTTTTTTCTAAAGGGTAAAATGTAGACACCAAAAAGGGTTGCTAAATATAGGAACACATCAAACTAACTTAGGGCTTGGCCATTAGCTTGAAGATAGTAAGGAGAAGAGAATATAAGTTTGATATTAAATGAGTCACAAAGCTTCTTGAGATCTTTCTTTTTAAATGAATTTCTTTTTTCCATGATTTTTTTGTGAGAAACAACGAAGTAGAAAATGAAATGCTTATAGATGAAGTTAATAATTAAAGTAGCTTTGGTTGAGGTGAGTGGAATTGATTCCACCCACTTGGTGAAATACTCAGTTGTAATGATGATAGAATGATGTTACTGTAAAGATTGAGGATTGATGGTATTGATAATATCAAGGCCCCATTGTTAAAAGGGTCAAAGGTCTTGAGCCGACTGTAACGATTGGCTAGGAATGAAAACAAGATTAGAATGTTTCTAACTTTTGACACATTTCTTAACATATTCACTATAGTCATGATTGAGAGAAGGCCAATAATAATAAAGGAAAATAACACTCTTAGCGACATCTAAGCCACTAAAGTGTCCACCACAAATTTCATCATAGAATTCTTGGATACTGTGAGAATATTTATAGGATTTAAGGTATCAAAG
This sequence comes from Taxus chinensis, assembly GCA_019776745.2. Taxonomy (NCBI): domain Eukaryota; kingdom Viridiplantae; phylum Streptophyta; class Pinopsida; order Cupressales; family Taxaceae; genus Taxus; species Taxus chinensis. The sequence goes on from CM034150.1 coordinate 711,637,336, forward strand.
GAGAATACCATGAAATCCATACTTTTAAAGGATGCCACCAAGGATGACATAATGGTTGGAACATTGAGGAAAGTACATCCTTCCATTCTTAAATAAATCAGAGGGAATGATAGATTTAGATAGATAATAAAAGATTTGAGAATACCAAAGATAATATGTATTAGATTCAACAAAATTAGCATGAGGTAAGACATGGGATGGAAAATCACAAAGATGAACAATAATGGAAAGTTTAGATTCATCTATTTTGCATGGGATGAAATATGCAAGAGAATCCATCGTGTTAGCGAAACGATTAGACGATCACGGAGGACTTAGATAGTGTAAGAATCAAAGGCTTCACAGAGGATAATAATGATATCTCTATATTTTTTAAGGTTATCATTTCTACATTGATACTCACCTATAGCTTGTTTGAGGATAAGCTCAGAATCCCCATAGATGTTATGAATTTGAACACCTAAAAGGCAACATTTTCAATGAGGGGAATAGGAGTATCCTAAGGAGGAATGATAATGAAGCCAATGCCTCCCCCTTGTTGACACTTAGAACCATAAAAAAAGAGGGTCTTATTAAGGGTACCATACTCATGATTAAATTGATTGATGGAATCATATGGAAACTACTCGTGACCAAGATACACACTAAGAAGAGGGGTTTCTACTAGTTGGTCTATAATAGCTTGGGGCCCTTGATATACTATTGAGAGATGAACTTGAGGTCAAACTCATTCATGAGCATGAGACATCGAGTGATGCATTCGTTAAGATACGACTTAGAGTGCATCATTTTGAGAAGATTAAATCTAGTGATGATGTAATTTTTTTGATTGAGAAGATAATTCATAAGCATAGAAGTGGAAAATAAGAGATTGCAACACAACTTTTCAGCTTCAATGTAGTGATTTTCAAAGTTGTGTAGAGTGCGATTGATGTAATAAAAATCCTCCTCATGAAATTAGTCATCATGATGTGCTAAGATATATCCTAGAGCATAATTAGTGGAAAAAACATATAGATAAAAGGGATCCCCCTCGTGTAGAGGTGTAATAATTGGTGGGGACAAGAGATACTACTTAATATCATGAAAATATTTATGGCAGTTATGGTCCAATTTGAATTATGCATCCTTACGAAGAAAATGATGAAAGGGTTGGAAATGATTTGAAAGTTGTGAAATGAAATTACGAACTGATTAAAGTCATCCTTAGAGGCTATGAAGTTGATTAAGATTGGAAGGAGGGGGCATGTCTATGATAGCCTTGATTTTTATGGGGTCAACTTCAATACCCCTGATAGACATGATAAAGCCAAGGAGTTTTCCAGTTAACACTCCAAATACACACTTGGATAGATTGAGATGAAGGAAGAATCAGATAAGGCACTGGAAAATTACTTCAAGAATAGTAAGATGATCATGTTCATGTTTAGATTTACCTAAAATATCATCAAAATAATCCTCTATTGTCTTATGGATGAGGTTATGAAAGATGTAAGCCATGTCTATCTGATAGGTGGCTCTGGAATTTTTCAGATTGAAGGCCGTGACATGTACCCCAAGGGGTGATGAAAGAGGTCTTATGTTGGTCTTACGACACAATGAGAATCTAATTATAGCTAGAGAAACCATCCATAAGATAAAGCATCTCATGACCTGTAGTAAGATCCACAAGTTGATTGATGTTAGGAAGGGGGAAGTTTCCTTTAGGGTAAGAAAGATTTAGATCTTAAAATTATGTGCATATACAAAGCTTTCCATATGATTTTGTGACAGTTATGTTTTAATAAACCCATCATGGATAATCAATGGGGATGATGAAATTAGCAGAAATAATGCGTTGTAACTCTTGTTTGAAAAGGAGGGCAACTCGAGGATGCATGCAACAAAGTTTTTGCTTAACCATCTTGGCATTAGGAAATGTAACGATGTTATGGAAATGATAGAAGGATAAATACTTGGCATGTTAGATTATTAACATCCAAATGCCTAGCTATGAGGATATGGGAACGCAGTGAAAGACTCAAACTCCTACGGAATAAGGGATTGACCCACTTTGAGAATGCAAGGCTTATGAGGATTCTCAATGTTTATATCGATAGTGGATTTGTTGAGAAGAGTGGATGTGTCAGATGGTCAGGTATTATGAAAATAAAAAGCCCCCATGTGGGAAATAATTATGTCATCATCAGTGGAATGAAGAATTCCGATGGTAGAATAATCCTCTTCTACTATTTCTGGATGTTGAAGGGAAAGGGACCTAGTCTATTTTTCACACTGATAAGTAGCCAGTCCCAAGGTGATTGTGGAGACTTAAAAAAAACTATAAGTGATAGACACAGTGTCATCCATGTCCATATCTTCAAAGGATGGAGAAGATGGAGAAGGCATGTCCATAAGCATCTCAAATGGTGGGATGGTATCGGTGTGTTGCTCTTGATAACCTAATCCAAACTTTTCATAAGGCTTGGGGCATTGATAAATAATAAGGCCATGTGCACCATACTCATAATGTCTCATGCCAAATCCCTTTCATGCACAATGGTGAAGATAGGTGTGGGAAAAGGATTTTTTGTTGAGAAATCCATAACCATTGATTTATGGTTTGGTGTGAGGAGGATAAATGATGTGAGAAGGGGGGCATTGAAACCACCATTTATGAGATTGGTAAGAAGATGAGGTGAGACAAAAGGAACATGTCCCTAACATTGGGTTGTTACATTAGAGCCTTGTCAGGTATACTGAGGAGATGAGGCATGGGAAAGGTATTGTGTATGAGAATACGAAACTCCCCCAGCATAAGTTTGTCCATAAATTTGTCTAAGGAATCGTCATTGGGAAGCTTGGATGAAGTGATAGATGAAATATTAGATGGTTGAGATAGGTAATTTTTGGTAACGAGGAAATCATTAGGTCGATAGGTCATGTTGCATATTTGTAAATGAGGAGCATCACCAAGAAGTGTCAATATTTTTCCCTCGTGTTTGTATTTGATGTAATGATGAAGTGTGGAAAGGACACAACCCATACAACTAATCCAAGGTCATCCAAGAAGAACATTGTATCAGAAATCCCCTTGTATGATATAGAAGACTTCATGGAGGATATTCTCACCAACACATAAAGGAAAGAAAACTGTTCCCATGGCAGGAGAGATAACATCATTGAATGCACAAAGGACCGTAGGTGTTTGGGCGACAATGGTTTTATGGATTTTGAGTTGACTGAAGGTATATGACGGGATGATGTGTATACTTACCACATTTACAATCATGGATCATCGAACGAAGGTGTAATTGATTATAATGGTGATGAAAAGGGTAAGGTCATGGTCCATAGGTGGAATTTCCTAGATCATATCATCATCAATTGAGATGGAATCAGAAGCTATAAGTACTCTTAAGAGGGATGCATAAGGCTGAACCTCATCACTAAATGTTGGGATATGTTTCAAGGCTTCAGTGAGAGCATGCCTATGGTCTGGAGATATTTTTATGAGATCATAAAGTGTCATCTTAACGAGGGCCTGATGAAGTTACTTGACAATGCTTTGTTCAATAGGTTGAGGGGTGACTAAGATAGAAACCTTAGGTTATGATGATGATGGAGATGAAGTGGGATCACTAAAAGGATTGGTAATCACAACCTTAGGTTGTGATGATGAAGAGGATGAGGTGAACTCCTTAGGGATATGGATTGTGACAAAGGTATTTAATTTTGGCTATCCTGTTGGTTTAGAATCATGTGGACACGATCGATTATCTATCTAGATAGTATTGATGTACAAGGGGGGACCATATTTAGAAGAATTGTCACTTAGTGGTGGGATGGTAATAAAATTCCTTGATGAATGAGGGGACTTTTGTATTCTGGTGGATGAAGCTGATGAGGTAGATGTTGAAATGGTTATGGTTGAGGTGGTGGAAGGAGGGGATTGGTCTGTTTCAAGAAGAAGGTTATCCACCTCAATAACATTGTGAACAATGGTTTGGAGTGCTATGTAATGTTTCATGTCATGTCCAGGGGTATGATTATAGGTGTAAATGAGGTTGGAATCAAACCATGATGGATTCTTACTATGTGGATTAAAGGCCTTGATAAGAGGGAGTGTGTGATGTTGGAAATTTTAAGCAAGTGTTGAAGGACCTCTACATATGATTCAACCAAAGTTTTATGAGGTACCTTACCTTTTTGATAGTTTTTGGATTTAGAAGAAGAGGTGGGTATTTGGGGTGTAGATTTGTAATATTATTTGGATGTTGGATGTTAATCCTAGGATCGCGAGGTTTTGGTGTCTTAGATTTGGGTTTAGTGATGGTTGATGTGTTAGAATAAGTGTTGGATGGTTTGGACTGATGGGTGTATTCAGATGTTTTGGATGAAGGGGCTATTCCTAGGAGAGATAGATGTGGTCCTAAGATAGATGATGTGGCATGGGATTTTTTTATCTTAGGTGGAGGGATGTCTATATTTTTATGAGGCCCCAAAAGATACCTTTGAGGAAGTATGCCAAGGGTTTTATATTTTTTTGTGAAGAAGTACCCTTGGGAGGGATGAAAACAACCTTAATTGAAGAGTCTGAAGGTTTTGTTGTTAGGGTTGATATTTACGGAGGGAATAAATTATGTTTTTATGAGATCTAAAGAAGGTAAAGATTGAGTTGATGTGGAAGTTTCTGATTTTATGGATGAGATGGGAGGATCACTTGAAATCATCGCAAGTTGGAGTTATTTCAAAAAATCTTCAAATGATGGGAATGATGTGGGAGGAGAAGATGGTGTAGATGTTTTCACAATAGTCAATGTGATTGGTGAGGGTAAAAGTGTAGAAAGATGAATTGTAAATGATGTTAAGGATAGTTCTGATATAATAAGTGGAGATGAAGTAGATGTAGGTTCAGTAATGGGTATGGTCAAATCCAATGAAGTAGGTGTGGAAAGTGATAAAGTATATGTAAGTGTAAGATTGATGGTGGATGTCAATGTAGATGTGGATATTATTGGTGTAGAGATGGGAACAAGTGTTTTTGGAATTTTAGACATAGGGATGATGTCAAAAGAGGAATTATATGTAATTTTTGGTGAATTAGATGGGGTTGCTGATGGGGTAGGATCTTGATCAATGGTGTTGGTAGTATTGATGGTGTAAATGTTGTGAGCATTGGGTGGTTGAGATGTGTGAGGAGTGGTTTGATTTTTTTGGCAAGTAATTAGGAAAAGGTTGCTTAAAAACATCAAGTGGTTGGTTAGGAGGTGCATTAGAACTATCCACTTGAAGGTCACATTGGTCATAAAGTTTTTGAACAATATCTTTGAAGGTTAGGAATTTCTATATATCATGTCCTCGATCTTGGTGGTATTTGAAATATTAATCTTAACGGTACCAAGTTGGTTTATGTCTTGATTCATTGAATGTTCGAATGGGGGGAAGTGTGATGAGATGAACCATCATCAAATTATCAAATATAAAAATATATGACTCTCCAAGAGGAGTGTAATTATGTGTTGGTCTAGGAGCTCTTTGTTAAGGCCATGTGCTAGAGGTGGGTGTGGAAGAAGACTCAACCACCACAGTATTGGCCGCACTCTTGGATCTATCATTATGTATAGATCATTTGGTAAACTTAGTTTTTGGATTGTTTGATTGAAGTTTACATTTTCCTTACTCAAGGGAACGAGTCTCAAGTTTATGAGCCATGGTGAAGGATTCTTCAAATGTTTGAAATGATTGGATCTGTAAGGTGGATGAAATATTCTTCGCACAAGAGCATGAAAATAATTCACTAAGCTCCATCTATGGAAGGGAAAATTATAATTGATTTATGATTACAAGCCATCATGTGAAAAAAAATTTGATAGACTCTTCGTCAATTTTTTTGAATGGCATATAAGTCCACAATGGTGATGTTGATTGAGAACTTTTCTAAGAAGAGTTGCACAATTTGAAAAAATGATAAAAATGAGTGTTGGGGGATGCCATTATACCAATTCAGTATGGTACTAGCCAAGGACATGGGAAAAGTGCAAATCATGAGGTCTTGATCATGGGAAATGAGATAGCGTGCATGCATAAATGCATGAAGGTGCTATTGGGGATCCTCCTTACTATTAAATTTTGTGGATTTGGGAAGCTCCCAATGAGGAGGATAGGGTTTAATGGGGACCAATGGATGGATAGGTTCTTAAAAAAAATTCATATAAGAATGTGATCTTGGGTCCCAAGGTAGCCACCTGAAGACTAGCTAACCTATTCCTCAAGGCATGCATGAGTTCATTTGAAGTGGTTAGATGAGAGGAAAATGGTTGTGGTTTCATGACATGATAATTATCTTTATAAGGTTGTTGGTAGGTTTTTGAATGAGTTAGTGTTTGAGGAATGTATTTATGAGGATTAATATAGGTCATTGTTTAAGAATGAAGGGTTTGTTACACTGATTGATGTTGAGAGATAGGTATGTGATGTGATTATTGAGATTGGTTTGGTTGTTGAGGTATATAATGAGTAGCGATATGAGTGATGATAGGTTGATATTTTTAGGGAGGTGGATCAGACACCATATGATGACAAACAATCATATCAAGAATTTGGGAAGTGATGAATTTTTCATGAATGTGTGATGTAAGGGGTGAAGAATGATTATGTTTTTTGGATATGGGAGGTAATGTTCAAGTTTGTTGAAAGGAATGGCTGGGGAAACTAGTGAAAATAATAGATGAAGAAGTGAAAGGAATGTAAGTTGTGATAGTTGTGTTGATGGGAGGAAGATTAGGAGGAATGGGTGTGACTAGTTGGGTGGTTTGATGAGGTTGAGGTTTGGTAGAAGAAGATGGGTGAATCTCATGTTGGGCCATAATGAGCTCATTCATGGATCTAGGGAAAAAAAACCGCAAGTTTTGAAGAAATAACTTGAGTTGCTTCAGGCTTAGAATGATAACCATATATTTTTTAAAGAGGTAGCCCATCAATAGGAAGTTGGGTTGTCTTCGTAAGGAGGTAATCATGGAGGGATATGGGATTATAATCAAGAATATCTTGGAGCTCCACACTACCACAAGGGATAATGGGAAGCTCAAAAGCTTCAACCAATGTAGTGGATGGTAGATGGTATAGATGGGATGGATTGATGATGTAAGAAGGGATTAGTCTCATCATATATGGTGGTTTTGAACAAGATGTCTTTGATGAGGCACATTGATGGTCAAAGGTTGGGTGACCATGGAAGAGGTAACCATAGACATAGATGAGATAATGGTCAGAACAGACGTTTTTTGGGATGAATAAATAGGATTTTTTTATGTAATATTTTATTCCATTTTCCTCCCTAAAGAGCATGTGATGATGAGCATGAAAAAAAAAAGGAAAACAATAGCTATACTAATTAAGACAAACAAGTTAAGCATGCAATGTTTTCTTTATCTTGATTAATTTAGAAAATGTGAAAAAATAAAAAGGGGAATGGATTATGAGGGTACCTAAGAAATGAAGTATAAGGATGGTTTTGGTTATATTTTGATGGGGAGTCCTCAATATACTTGATGGTACATGAGGTTTGAATCTATGCAATATTTATAATGCAGACCAAACACTGCGATGGATTTCCTATTCGGTGATGAAATCCTAATTAGGTCCACCTGGTATGGAATTTTATTGATGTGTGAATTTTATTAGTGTGTTTGGAGTTGTGTGAAAAAATGTGAAATGCAACCAATTAAACCCCTACTTACACTAGATTTGCAAGAAAAAATGCAAGAGGTTTGTTTTAAGCCCAAAACCAAATATGGAGATTCGATGAGAATACCCACACAATGAATGGAAAATGTGATGCAAAAGAAGAAAATAAGATGAAAGGAAGAATACCTAGAGAGTACTTTTCCTTTTTATCAGATCTTCAAAATAAAGAAAGATAAGAGAAAAATTCAAGAAATTCAAAATCCCAACACAAACAAGAAAAAGAAATGCCGCTACCTGCAATGTTAGTGGAAAATAGAAGAAATATGAAAAATGAAACAAAATTCAAGAGACTCACCTAAAAGGGTGGTCCCACCAGGAATGCCAAAATGTTGGACTTAATTTTCTCTTTCCTATTTTGATGAGTGGACTAGATACTAAATAAAATGGCGTAACTCAAAACATGCAAGGGTCTAAGGTACCTTAGAATAAGATGATGAAAAATGAACGAGCGTAAAGTAGATAACCTACTGAAAACTTGATGGATCTACACAACAAAGATAACTAGAAGGAAAATAGATTAGATGGTAGATGAGGGGGTTTCTTGATGAATTCGGTTCCAAGAATCGTTATTTTTCTTGTGTATGTCAACCCCCGTATTTGATAAAAGAGGATAAAGTAAATGAAAAAGGACTGAATAACATGCAGAATCTGAACCTAAATTTGAATCTAAAATTACAGAGCTGAAAGGAAAGTCTTAAACTGATATAGATCAACACAAAATGAAATATACCTGGCTGGGTCACCAGTGACCTAGGCTGCAGAGGTCCAGTCAACAATGACTAGGGAAGATGGATAAAAACAATAACTAAAATGCATATCTAAACAAATGTGTATGCATATCTGAGGATGCTAAAGGATTTTCAAAGGTGATAGTAACCCACATAAGAGACTTGTAATAGGGAAAATAAAAATGATGCAAGAAAACTAAGATTTTTATGCATATGATTCCAATATGGCTCGGTTCGACGATGACCAGGCTGAGTTGGTGGTGACCGAATACTAGCAGAATGGATTTGTGCTGACATAATGGAATAATGATGGCTTTGGAAACTGTACGGGAATAAAAATAGAAAATAAGACTGTTGTGGATCTGGATTACAGACTAAGTAATACAACAAATTCAGGTTCGAAAGAAGCCTAAGTAGAACTAGGTTAAGCCAAAATTGAATGGGTTGGATTGGTAATGTACACACAAGGATCACTGAAAGGAAGGTAGGATATGAAGCTCTTATGGTGGTTGGACCTACAAAATTTCAGTACCTGATAATGATAATAATGATAAATCCACAATAACATTAACCAAAAGAAGGGCAAGATAAACTTCCCAAAGTCACCACAAATGATGCAAGCAAAATTAAAGGGAATCTAAGAAGACTAAAACAACTGCAAATAAGCTCAAGAAAAAATACAAGGTAACAAAATGCACAAGAGCTTTGATGATGCATCCTTTGGATGGGGGGATATATAGATTTATAGGCTCAAAAATGACCTGGGTGGGTCACCGCTAACTGTGGGGAGCCATCCATTTGGTTGGTGGGAGGATGACTAACTCAAGGCATCAAGCCCATTAGAAGTGGGATTATGGTTTTGAAGGCTTAGACGGGTTAGGGATGCATAGGGAAGTGAAATGGGTATGTGAGGGATGAAATGGAGTAAATAAAGGCTAAGGGAAGCCTAGGGATGAGCAACTAGGTATTTTACGGATGATAAACAACCTATAGTAGAGAAATTGGGGATGATTAGGATTAATTAGATAATGAGATGAGGATTATGGGATAATTAATGAGAATTATAAATAAATTAAAATTTATAGATAATAGATGGAAACAATGGGAATATTAATAAGAATATTAATTAAAATGAAAAATTTCTAGATAGGTGACCATTGTGAAAGAAGTGAACGTGAGGCGACAAGGGCATCGATACCAAAAGTTGGTGTCTACACTTTCATGAGATCATGGGGTAAGTATGGGTTCATAATGCATGCAAAAATAGTTAGTACATAGTTGAATAAGTGTCTTGTCCACATTACATCAGACAGATATGAATCTACATATATTTAAATGTTGGAATTCTTCTTTACTCGATGACCTTGCTAGTCTAAGGGAAACTTCTACACTATCATGTGATATTATTATATTTATCACGTAGTTATTTTCATTTCTACTACACATGTTCTAGTTATGTTCTTATTATATAATGTATTTATTTTACTATAGAAATTTTAAGGACTAACACGAATGGATTCATTATGACTATTATATCATGTTATATATGCCTAGTGGCTAATGTATACTTCTTATTTGTACATTGGATTGCTTATTTATTATCTTTTGTGTGTGTGGATCTTGGCCTATTGTGCTTATGTGTAACTTCAATGTCCCTTTTTTGTGGCCTTATTATCCTTTTTTTGGGTTTTCCTTGGTATCTTTTATGTGTGCAACACTTTTTTGTCCATTGTATGCAGTAATTTGGCTTTTACATGTGACATTGTGCATGATTTTTTTTCTATATACTTATATGTGCCATGATTTATATCATGAACTCTCTCTAATGTTAGTTCTACAAAGTGACTATCTACAAACACATCTATATATTCCAATTATGAATATTTGTTATAAATGATATGTGTTGGAGTTTAATCTGTATTTGGGTATATTAAATTTCTTAATATTATATTTTATTAATATTATGTGAATTATTAATTCACATAATCCAGGTGATATGAGGTGGCATATATCCTTCACCTTTTTTTCTTATTAGATATATTCCTCATTATAAGAAATATTGTTTTAAATGTAACTCCTTTTCCAATTTGCAACCAATTCTCTTCATGGGAGATAGTGACACTAGGTGCACACTTTGAAGGTTGGATAATGCAATGATTGGATTTAATTTGTAAATTTTTATTCTCTCTTCACTATATTTCAAGATTGTTTGTGTTTCTTCCTTAACACTTTTCAAAACATTTCTTCACTTGTTTAATCTTTTTTTAGACAGTTTTTGAACGCATCTTTTAGTATTTCTAAGGATTTAATTCTCTCTCCATGTTGATAGTTATTTGAAGAACTTATATGCATATTTTTCTATATTGTAAATTCTTGTAGCCATCTTTCAATAACACATGGGGTTTTCTTTTGCTGTATCAGTTTCCCCACTTTTCAAATCTTGTCTCAACTCTTTAATGGTATGTCTAAGTGTGTAGCTTTTTGTGTGGAGAAACAAGAAGATTTTTTTGTTTATTTGACATATTGTTTTTCAAGGGATCATACCCTTGCAAATATTTTTTTGGTGTTTTTATAACCATCTATTATTCTTGTTACATTTTTTTTGCAATCTAATATTTTTCAGGATTCGTCACATTATACGATCTTATTGGAATATTTTTCAAATATTTTTAAATCCACAAAGATGACCTAAAAATAAAAAAAAACTCAATAGAGGATGGATTAGTAGATAAATGGGAGGGTTTCTTGACAAATTCAATCCCAAGAAGTAATAACTTCCTAGGATGGATGTCAACCCTCATGTTTGATAAAAATATATAGAGAGAATGGATATGCATCTGATATAAATGTAGAACCTAAAATAAATAGAAACTTAATACTCAATTAGAGGGGTAAAAGAAGATATGATCTAAATAAACATAAAATAAATAAAATCTGGCTAGGTTGACAATGACCCAATACTCTAGAGGGCCAGTCAACAATGACTGGGAGAAGTTGAACAAAAAAATGATGAAAAATGCATATATGCAAGTTCTAATGGCAGATTTGGAGCTGATGCAACACTGGAGTGATAAACAGGAACCTACAAAAGGTCTGAAATAGTGGGAAATATAAAGGATGCAAGAAAATTAGAGATCTAAGGGTAAATAATAAAAATATTTAATGGGTCAACGGTGATTAGTGTGGGTCAGTGGCAACTAATGGTTGGTAGAATGGGTCTGGGATGACAGAGGTGCAAAATGAATAGATCTGAGAACTGGATGGATGTATAAATAGAATTTAGAGATAATGGATGGATGGGAAATTGAATGATAGAATATGATACAATGGAGGTTGATCTTTTATAAGCATGTAACAATTGTAGAGCATATGATTTATTTTTAAAGATAATGGATGTTATCATAATTCTATCTTTGATAAAACTTAGGGATTATTAAGGGTGAATTAAATTTGTTACATGTTGTTAATGAAATTTAATTCAACTTCATTATCTTTAAAAATAAATCACTTTTGTTACATGTTGTTAATGAAATTTAATTCAACTTCATTATCTTTAAAAATAAATCATTTGGTTTTGTTTCTTACAATATGGAAAATTAAATTATGTTAGGTTGATCAAATTTTACTATATATGCCTATCCTTAAAAGAGGGGCCATTTATCTGGGTTATAATATAATTATCAATGCAAATAATGTAGATCGATCGATTTATGAAATCGCATAATACAAGAATAGTTTACATGAACAAATTTATAGTTTTATAAATAGGAGCATGTGTAATTATTATATTTGACCGGGTAGCATAAAATTGGACATTATATACATGAAATCATGCACTTTATACTTACATTAGTTCCTTTAAGTATATCATTATATGCATGATTCCTAAGTAAGAAGACTACACATTAATAACACCTATCTTACACTTTAATTTCTTTTATCTTTCCCACACTTTTATTATTTTATTTTCTGGAATGATCACTTTAATTTTGGACACTAGACAACATGTAACCTAGCTTTGTATTGACTGTTATATCTTGTAAGAATCTTGGACACTACCACCCATTATGGAAAGGGACGTCCTAGGCATTATTGTCCCCTCTAATAATTTTTTTCCCTTTTTGTCCTTTTCTTGATTTTAAATGGCCACATCATTTGGTATCTTTTCTAGAGTCTTTTTTATCACTTTGAGTCATACTTTCAATTTTCAATGATTAAATTCAAACAAGGGAATCATATATATACATGACTCACTCACTACTATTAGGGTTTGGAAAATTCATGGCTAATACTTAGTATCTAATACTTGGGAAAAAAGAAACATTCTATAGACACCTATAATTACACCCAAGCAATTTAAATACTTAAATTGTGCTAATTATCCCCTTTCTCGATAATTGACGACACATTGTCAAAAGCACTCATATTCCCTCTTATTGTCATTAATTAAGTATAATACGCTAATTGATTAAGTCACCTATCCAACTAACAACCTAATTAACGGCTTTCCGTTAATTAATCACCCCTTCTACCTAGACTAATTAATTATTATTAATTAATTATATTTCCCTTCCATTTAACCAATAAATCAATATTTAATTGATTTAATTCCCTTATAATAGCCTAAATCGTACTAATATTCCTCTAATTAGCTTCTATAAGCTTACATCTACCTATTATTTAATCACCTATGATTAATTAAAACACCCCCTAACTCCCATGACTTGCTAAGCATAAATTAAACCCTTCTAAAGTAAGGTTACCTTTTATAAGCAACCTTATCCATTCCTAATCATGTTTTTACCTTTATCCATTAGGCTATATAAGGTGCCCTCCTTCTACCTTTATACACACACCTAAACTTCTTGAGAGAGCAAATGCAAAGCATATAGCAAAGAGACTAAGAGCTTGCCTTTTGTTTTCTTAAGAGGTCACCATTGTTAAGAGCTAAAGATTCCTATTCTTGCATTCTTAAAGGATCAAAAAAGTAATTTTTGATTGCTATTGGAGCTAAATAGGTCCATTCATTTTGTTGGTAATCTAGGGGAGTACAGATTTTGAATAGCATGCTAGTTTTGATCTTATGTTTTCAAAGTTATGATGTTTAGTATAGATCTTGTTTAGCTCTTTATCTTAATGGTGCTTAGGCTTTGTCTTAGCTAGATTATAGAACTATTTTTAGGTGGTAGTTCTTGCTTCATTTAATTTAGCTTAAGCAAAGTACACATGCACACATTTGGCACGCCTAGTGGGACACTTAGTCCCATGGCATTTTAGTTTAAGTTTTATTGTTTTGGCTAACTTTTGATATGCACATGTAGTAACTAATGTCCATTTTCTTGGAATTTTTTCTAATTTGATATGTGTAACTTCTTGTTCATAGCCATCATTTTAATGGATTTTTGACATTTTAAAACTAACTTGTCAAAATTTGAGATATTGTGAGTTTTCTTGTGTTATTTTATGTATTTTTGTTGTAGGTGTGGCACAACCACATTTTTAAGAGCACATCCACATTTTTAGGAGTGCAGGCATGTTTTTTTGTGGTGCACACACCTCTCATGTGGCACACGCACACTGTCAAAACATGGTTCTCCGTTTATCGACCCTGGCACATACGCGCTAACCCCTGCGCACACACCCTAACCAGCATGCAGATGCACTAACTTGGGTGTAAATGTCATTTTGTACTATATCTTCACTGCATTTTAAAACCTGTTAGAGTGAAACGTACACCCTAACCAGAGCACACACGCTGTTTTAGTGGTGCAGACACATTTTTGGTGGCACGGACGTTCTGTCAGGATCTAGGTCTGTTTTATAAAGCGATGGCGCACACATTTTCCTGGTGGCACAAGCATTCTGTCTGATTTTCCACCTATTTTTCTCAGAGGTGGCACATACATTGTTTTTGTGGTGCACACGCCTCTCTGGTGGCGTAGGTGTGTGGTAAGCCAAAAATACGTAGAGTAGCACATACATTGTTTTCATGGTGCACATGTCTCTCGGGTGGCATAGGCGCACTGTAAATTGAAAAACCATAGAGTGCCATATACACCCTAACCTACGTAAAGACACCAAAATAGGGGCGCATGTGTCCTTTTGTATTTTTGAAACTAATGTGTTGAGGTTCTAACATTCTTGTAGGTTTTATCTAATCATATACTTGTCTTTGTAGGCTATTTTTACATGTTTTTACTTGATTAGATAGATTTTGCATTGTTTACTTATAGGAATAAGATCACGTATGCTCTTCCCTCATGTCCCTTGGGGCGATCTTGGGAATCAAAAATTATTCTTAAGTCCTTTTTGATGCTTTGAGGTTGTTGGGAATAATTGAGTTGGAATTGGTTAACTTGGCGTAGTTGAATTAAGGATTTTTTCCATTTGATATATTTTTGGATTTTTTAAGACATCACATATGCTCTTCTCTTACATCCTTGGGTGATCTGGAGAATCATAAATGATGCCTTCTCTTTTAATGGAAAACAACTAAAAATTGTCCATTAGGACCAAAACGCCATCACTTGTCAAAGAACAGAGGAATCAAAACAAAGTCAAAACTACTAATACAGTTGTTATACAGGTTGTCAAACGCTGTTCAAGAAAACCACACCTAATTAAAAAAGATAAAATGAACAACATATTCAAAACATTGTATTGTAGCTTTTGGAAAAGGGTGCATCCCTCTTCGCTCAACTGGAACATAACCCCTTTAGCATAATGCCTTAATCTACAAAAATGGGGGTGGTTCCAGGAATCCCAGAGTAGTCCACGAAAGATGGAACCTTGTGGATAAAACAGGAAGTGCTCTGCACTACCTATCTAACTACTAATTCCTTTTTGAGATAGAGTTACAATTTGTCCCTACGCAACCCTTTTAAGTACACGATGGATGCTTTTACTACCCACTGTGCTTGAAGAGGGAAAAGTTGAGATACTCCCAAGATAGTCGAGACTATTTGGGTAAATCATCCCGCTCGTGGATAATATTTATACCACGTAGGACAAGAGAACCACCTAGGAAAATATACTTTGGCTAGGAGCCCACTTTGACCATTCTAAAACAGTGCTGAGTTGTGAGCCATATTTCATCATGAAACGTGTGACGCATTACTTTCGCTTAGTTTTTCACTTGCCTTAAGGTGAGGTAAAAATCTGCTGAAGTAAAGCCAACATTTTTTTCATCCCCAGTTTTGATCTTCTTCCTTCACATTATTTTGACACTTTTTTGATCAAAAGAAGGGTGACTACCTTTATGTTACCAATCGATTGCTTCTGCCACTTTTTTGTCCGTTTACACCCATCCATGTTTGCGGCTGGGTAAGTTAAACATCTAAAGTGTGTCGAGGCATATTTATATCATTGGTAACCTTTGTGATCTTGATACCCACATCAGGATCATCATCATAGTTAGGATTAATTCATCATTTTATCTCCCTTTGACATGTTACCTCATTTGCATTATCTCGACATAATTAAGATACTTATGTCATGTTTCTCATAAACATGATCTAAGTTTCGGCATTGTGTTGTTACAATGCCCACGTTTTAACACATCCTTAGTATACTTTGAATTAGTTTTGATTTCAAACATTTTCCTAAATCTTAAAAGGTTTCACTTGATTTGTTTGTGTCGTTTTGATACCACTTTGACACTAATATCTCACTTCTCTGTGAAGCTTGATAGACGTGTCTAATTGGTGTGGTTACCTAGGTTACATTCGTAAACCCCACCCTTTAACATTTAGGTCTTGTTGGTTGTTGAACTTGTCATGGTATCCTTTGATTGGGAGTCACATCTACCATTTGTTAATAGTTATGCCTTGTTCATTTCGAGCTTGACGTAAATATTGACATTGGTGTAATCACCTTTGCATCGAACTTTGCACACACATTTTCATATGGTGTATTTCCTTGTTGATTGTATTTTTGTTTCACACTTGCATGATTGTTCCTTATGATTATTCATTCAGAAAACTTATTTTCTAGGACAATCCCTTTTTATCTCATTGATATTGCATCATCATGATGTCTATTTTCCCTAGACCTTCAGAAAATCATGGACACATATAAATACTTATGAAATGTCTAGTTGGTTGTCCTTATGCTACCAAAATCAACATGTCACTTCCTTCCCTTTTAAGGAGTTCCATCACACTGTCTAAATCTAGAAACTTTTGCTTAAAATAGCGCCAAAAATTACTGACTATCGCACGGTTCCCCATACTTACAAAATTACAGAACCTAGCTTTAGTGATTCTAATCAAAAGATTCCCATTACAACTAAACCTTATTTGGTTCTTTGTACTAGAAAGCCCATATGGGTAACTCGTTCCCCACCTTCATCTCATAGTCGGTGGTATGATTTGGACGTTTCTGATCCAAATTATTAATCAAGTTCCCCCCACTCTTCTTCTCATTCTAATCCAAACATTTCCTCTTATTCTAAGGATTGTAATCCAAATATTTCCTTTGAATCTTCTGATGATTTAAATCCAAACTACTATTCAGATCCAAACTACTATTCAGATTCATCTAATTCGAATCCTAAGTCATCTAATGTGACTCCTATGTCATGGCCTTCCCTTTCTTTGCAAGAACCTCTTCATCATACATTTAATATGACTCCTATTTTACGATCCTCCCTTTCTTCACAGGACCCCTTTTATCAGTCATCTCAATGACGTCTTCTTCCTTTGAAGATACGTGTGACTCCAAGTCCCTCCAACCAAACATATAATACAATTCTCGAAATGTGGTCCTCTCTTTCTTTGCAGGACCCTTGTTATTATTCATCTGATGTGATTATTGAATCACGGTCCTCCCCTTCTTCACAGGACCTTCTTCATCAATCATCCCCAATAAGTCTTCCTTCTTTAAAGATGCGTGTGACTCAAAGTCCTTTGAGTCAAACATGAATCGACCCATGCATCACAATCTATAGACTTTGGACTTAATCTTACTAGTTTACGGATGATATACCATCATATAAGTAGGTCCACATGACCTTCTTCTACTCCTAAGACATCTAGCTAACATATTCTTCGTCCCCCACATCATCTTCTAAGTCTTCCACACCGAGTGAACATATTTCTTCCAATCAACCCCTGGTGGTCGATCAACAACTCATACCAATTGACCTCTTTCAAATGAAGAAACAATCAAGGAATTTATAGGGGCATATGAAGATATTCCTTTAGCAAATTATGAAAAAGGATTCTCTTTAAACTTTGATACGTCTACATATTGTGAAAAAAGGTTGATTCCTTTTATCAAGAAATGGAGGAAGAGCCTTAGATCATGCAACTTAATCCTTCTCTTAATCTTCCATCTTCCCATTATTCATTATGTGATGAAACTCCTTGGTCTTGCATTGATCCATGGCCTATCTTCTCATCACCCAATCACTCTTTGTCTATCATAATTCCTTAATCACAATCTCTTATGGGGTCAACGCTAAGTAAGCCCTTCATCTTTGTTTAGGTGTGGGTCACCTTCTAGTAGCTCTCCCTCTTCTAGTTGTGGGACATTTTTGAGTAGCCCACTATCTTCTATTCTTAGGGCACGTCCAACTATCCCCTTGTCTTCTATGTATGGATCACCCCCGGGTATTCCATCATCTTCTATTCTTGGGCTACATCCTAGTAGCACGTCATCTTCTATTCTTGGGTCACATCCTAGTATCCCTTATTCTTCTATTCTTGGGTCACATCCTAGTATCCCTTCATCTTACATCTATGGGTCAATATCCTAGTAGCCCTTCTTCTTCTATTCTTGGGCCACATCCTAGCAGCCCTTCATCTCTTATCTATGGGTCACCTCCCAATAGCCCATCCTCTTCAATTCTTATATCATATCCATTTCATCCATCACATATCTCTTCTATCAATGGTTGTGTCAAGCCCATGGTCATTTCTCGCATCAGTTCTAAATGTCCACGTTCACTTTTTTCTCCTTTTCGGGATCATACAAGTCACGCGTTAGCTTATGAGAAACCTAAACAGTTTCTTAATTAAGCTCAGATCAAAACTAAAAAGAGCTCTATAGCTCCCAAAAAATCAAACAATCTCAAAATTCTAAATCAAGCACGATTCAAGAACACACACCAACGTAACCATCAAGTATGGTGCAAAGTGTGTAACTGTCAGGATGGGGAATTAAATCTCCCACATATGAAATCCATGTTTCAAAACAAATCACAATCATTTATTGAGTGTGAACTCACCTCAATCTTCGAGATCGGGGATAATATCACTCTTGATAAACAAACGTGCCTAGTCTCCATTATCAAGGAAATTGCAAACATATTTGTTAGATCTTACCATACAGAGTGACTCTGTTAGTCCAACCTCTTAAAACTATCAAAAATCTAAAAATAAAAAATAATTCAAAAATACAAAAAAACATGAGAAAACACAACAAAAATCAAAGGTACGAAGATCAAACATTGCAATCACAGTATTTACGTACACATGGATGTTCTTTATTCCCTTTCTTTCTCTTCCTCTTCAAGTATTCCTACCATTTTCATCCCTTTGGTGATATTTTGGTTAGCCTATTTGCATGAATTTTGTGACATGTATCTCTATGGTATCCTTTTGACCCTGGTCTTTTATCACCTTGGTAAATCAAAGAACGAATGACATCTTAGAGATCCTATCACATTCAACATCTAATAAACTTGTTGCGAAGAAATTTTGGACATATTTGTTGACACTAGCGAATGTCATCAACATAATCATTTCCACCTCCTTCCATTAAGGCATCTATGGTTTTTAACCCCTTTTCAAGCCAGAGATCTAAAAAAAGTTTTCAGAAATAAAAAGAATCAAAATCAAAAGCTAAAATCTAAAAGCAAAAGCAAATTGATATATAACTCTCTCTTGGGGTATTTCCAATAATCTCTATTGGGGCTATGGACACCTAACTGGAAGTAGAGAAATGTTGTGATTAGAATCAAATACATCTTTTTCAGGGATATGGACACTTGGCTGGTAGCGGAGCAATGTACAGCTATCTTTCCAGCATCTATTCACTAAATCACCTTTCAAAATCAATCATTCCTACACATTGGATAGGGTGTCTTCACTTGTTGTCTTTTAAATATTCCCTTCAAGAGGTAATAAATTCCACGTACACACACCGAATCTCTATAAGTAAACAAGATTAATATGTTACCAAGTGTCTTTATTTTTACCTTGTTCAGACTCTTACTCTAGTCCATATCTTGTCTCATGATTTGTGCCTTTGGCTAATCACTTCTTCATCGCGAGGCTTCTAAGCTACATTCATATCATTCACATTGTTCCTTTACTTCATTCAGAACATCCATGTGTATAAGAATACCTTTTTTCCATGTTTTTAGACACCTTTGTCCCCTTTCACAAAAAAAATCTTCTCCTTCCTTTCTATCATGTGCTTTTAGGCCAGCTTACACTAAGGGCATCCTTGCTTCTTCCCAAAATTTCATTGGTTTATGTTCATCATCATGTTGAACCTATCCAAAATGGCCTTGGGTCCCACTTCTACCTGTGAAGATTTTACCTTTGAATACTCCCACCTAATCGTTGGGGCATTTTTGCATCTTCACCTTTCTAGTACGCACGTGGCCTTATGCCCTTGTACATCCCATCTATCACTAGGGGCATCCACGTTTCCTTGTCATCATCTACATAGTTTCGTAAAACTTTCAAAATCATCAAAAACATTCAAATATGTTTCAAAAAACTTCTAAAAATTATAAATCATCCTACAAAACATCGCTCTTTGGTTCTCACTTGTTCATGTGTGTGACTTACGGATCATCTTGATCTACCTCCATCAACAAAAGCTAGGCTGCTTAATTCGTCTATACTCTGGGGCAAAACGAGTTGCCTAGTACTATTTCATAGTGTACATTACTTTTCCATCAGACCTAAGTGTCCTCCGTTATTTCCCTCGCACGTATCCTTTCTTGGGGCACCATCATCAACCCTTGTTGTTAATTTACATAGGTCGTAACTGAAGCTTGATAATAAAAACATTATATTATGTTTCTCTATTAGTTTAGCTTGTTTAATTTCTCGTATTACATTCCATTTTGTATGTTGCATGGAGTTAGGCATCTTTCACTTTCTCGTATTGCATTACATTTTGTATGTTGCATGGAGTTGGTGTTTTCATAAATGGACAATTGCTCATAGTATGGATTTTTATGTCATTCTACTTTTGTCATATGCTTATATTTTTCATAAGGACCGATGACATAGCTCTTGTGGAAATATGATGACATCGAACTTGTTCCAATATACAAAGACTAGAGGCAACGCTATTGTCAAAGAATGGAGGAATAAAAACAAAGTCAAAACTACTAATATAGTTGTTATGCATATCGCCAGATAGTGTTTGAGAAAACCACACCTAATTAAAAAAGATAAAACGAACAACATATTCAAAACATTGTAGTGCAGGTTTCAGAAAAGGGTACTGTTGATGTAAAATCACAGCACCCCTGGATGCAGATCAGGCTTCTAGGTTGATCACTTAGGCGTCCAGTGTGATTGCACAACATTGAATCCTTTCTCCAGGTGTGGGACCTATAAAATGAGAAAGGAATCTCTAGAGAAGGCTGGTTCCTGCTCCTAAACTACCTGCCACAAGCTATTCTAGTGCAGGAAAGCTAATCTAATCCTAATCTAACAATGCCAAGGAGAGAGAGAGAGAGAGAGAGAGAGAGAGAGAGAGAGAGAAAGGAAAAGAACAAAAGCCTACACTAAAACGGTGATACACCAGAGAAGGAGAATGTTGAACATCTATCAAAAATGCCATGGGACAAAGAGAGGTGAGCAATGGGAAGGATGGACAGATGCATCACAAGCCCAAGGATATATTTCACATAGAAAATGTCCCAAAACTCCATGAACACAGCTCCAAACCTGTAATGAACATTCAAACATGCACAAATACCTACAATGAAGAGAGGCAAGAAGAGAACAAACAAAAGACGAGCAAGGATGGACAGATGCATCATAAAACACGCTTTTTGTTGCTCCAGAAGTTTGCACAGAACATCATTCCATTAGTAAAAGGCAAAAACGCCATTACAGAGTAGGGAGGAGGTTCGAACTCCATTTTTAACCCTAGAGAAGAAAAGAAGGGAGGGCAGAGTAGAAAAGATGAACAACTTGTTATCATGTTTTAAAAATGAGCCAAATCTGGCTTTATACAATGCATGGGTCGAGCCCAGGAGATAGAAAACATAGGAAAGCATGTAAGCAGCCCAACCATTGACCAAAACGCATTCTTCATCAAAATTGGTGGTTGAGACATCACTTCTGGCCATGCTGAAGAAGAATGCGACCCATGTGCATTAAAACTGGTTCTTGAAACGTCGCCTCTGGCCATTATCACACGTTGGAGCCATTTCTCAATTTTATCTCTCTAGACTACACCAAAATTCGAGATTGATCCTAGAATCATGTAGAGAATTTCATAAGCTTTCTGTTGATATAAAGAATGTGCAAATCTGAGCTCTGGATCGAAAGTTATGGAGGTCTGAAGTTTTAGGGCACAAAACAGGCGAAAACGTGTTTTGAAATCTTTTCCCGCGCTCTGCCACTTGGATGACAAGTGGCATGCATTGATTGGTCACGTGATTCTCTCTCCTCTACCTTTCGGTGGGATTTCTTTTGAAATTTCCTTGTGGGCCCTAGCTGGGACACGTCGCACTATCCCATTGGTTCGGGCTGACCCTTCAAAACTCGCCCTTTGACTTTTTGACCTTTTCACTTGTGACACGTGTCATGATTTGATTGGATGAGCAAGGTCTTCAGCCTTTTGGGTTCGGGATTCTCCTCTGCATTTGCATCAGACTTAGAGGATGGCTTGACATATGCTTCATGTTTATGTTTTCCCGAAACCCGCTTCCACCAAATTATCCAAATTTTCCTTTGTTGTCGGGCTTTCCGACCCCTCCGACATGTCCCTTGCTGTCGGGTTTCTTGACCTCTCTAACATGCCTTGGTGAGGACACGTGGCAGCTTCTCATTGGTTTTCAGGCTTTTTCGGCTCCTTCGGTGATTCGCGTCCTGCGTGTCCCTTTGTCCCATTTGCCCCAGTGCTGAATTTCCCTGTTTCAGCCGAACCGGCTGGTTCGCATCCTTTTGTCCCAAATGTCCCAGTGCTTCATGGGACAAATTCTTCCAGTTCGCCCGATCTGGCTGATTCGCGTCTTTTTGTCCCACTTGTCCCACATTGTTTCGGACTGAAGTTCTCCATTTCGGCCGATCCGGCCGGTTCGCGTACTTCACGTACTCTTGTCCCGAACTGTCCCACTCAGTAGTTAGTCATTTTCTTCCTCTTTCAGCTGGATCGGCCTCTCGCGTCTACCGCGTACTTTTGGCCCAGATGTCCCTTTGCTTCACAGGCTGCCTAGAGGCTTTTCGGCCGATCTGTGCCTAGATGTCCCAAATGTCCCGACTGCCCCTAGGACTAGGACTTAGTCATTTTTTATGATTTTTCCTGGATCAATCTACATGCTTGGAACTGCAAAACTCTGATGCATGTTATCGAAATTTACCCTAGGGGGGTGAAATTTTGACAACAGTTTGGCGACTCAGTGGGGTCATCTGCCTACTAGATGAATGATCAGTAGCCTGAAGCAATCCATTGGGCATGGAGTCATAAGCAAGCCTGAAAACTGATCTGAACTTTGAAAACTTCCCTCTGAGCCACTTGAATCCCACCGGACATGGAGTTGTTCTCACCAAAATGCCACTGAAACGAACTGTGCAAGAGCAAAACCAGCACAACAACAAAAACTATGTACAGAACTGAAAATCATACATGCTCCAAAATGTAACATGCAGAGTGTGCACAAGCACTTCTTCTGCTGAAAGCAAATCTACCTACTCTACTCTAACTGGAAGCAAAAGCAAGCTAAACAAACCCTGCAATTGGTTGTGAGAAATAGCTTCCCTTTCTCAAAAGTGGCAGCCATGCAATTGATTTGGAGCTGATCATGGCTATTAGGATGAGTGGAAAATCAACAAGAAGCTGGTATTCCACCCAAATCATCAAGGTATCAGCTGAAGGCAAATTCAATACCTCTTTTAGTTGCTCTGCATTTGGATTGAAGAGGTATGATAGCTGATCCTTGGTACTTTGTAGCTCACCCTCATGCTCAGAAGAAAGCATGACTGGTTGTGACTTCTCCTTTGGCTCCAATGAAGCCAAATACCTGATTGGGCAAGGTCTGATCCGTTGAGTATGCCCGTTGCTATGATTTTCAACTCCAAGAATGGAGTTCTCTTGTAGACCCTCCTAAATGGATGGTGTGGAAGAAATGGTGAAATTCCTCTGTCCTTTCTCTTCCTCCAATGAAGAACATGAAAGATTAAAATCTTCCAATCTTGATTCTGAAGAGCTATTATAAGATGTTGGCTGTTGTAAATGAATGCCCTCCTTCATGACAGCAGACTCAAGTGTTTGGAGCGTGGATGATGAAAGAGAGAAAGGTGGAAACTCAACCGGCTCTTCTCCATCAAAACAGTCCTCCAAATCTGATAGATAAACTACCTCATTGTTGTCCTGCTGCAAATATTCAACTTCCTCCATGGTGTCTTCTTGATCTGTAACTTGACCACCATGGTTTCTTTCTCCCTTCAACATTGAGTTTGAGAGGTCAAACTCCTCTTCAGCACTGGAACTTGAGAGAGGTGAAGTAGAAAGAAGAACTGAAGGTTCTCTTGTAGCCTGCTTTGTGCTCAGAGCTCTTGGGTCTGCACTTTTCTCCCCCACAGCTGGAATTTGCTCCTCTTCTTTTGGATTTGGAGCAGCTTCTCCTTCCTCCAATGTTTGAAGACAATCTTGCTCTTGATTGAACTCTTCCTCCAGCATGAAGTTTGTCAAGTCAAACTCTTCAATCTGCTGCTCTAGAGGACAAGTTGTGACTGCAAGATCTTCTTCTTCTGCTGCAACAAAATCAGTCCTAACCACCACCTGTTCTCCAACCCTAGCCTCTTCTGTAGGTTTAACCATCAAGGGGATCTTTGTCATCCCAAATCTAAGAGCCCAACTCTTCAGACTTTGAATTTCTTCATCTTTGTTTGGCTTCTCTTTTTGCTGTTGTTTTCCTTGACTGGCATTCTGATTGTCATCCTCCCAACATGGATTTGGGAATGCAAGAGGAGGGATGGGTTGTAACTCAACTGATTTGACATTTTTTTTGTGGTGGTGGAGGAGGTGAAACCTCTTGTTTCTTTGGAGTGGGAGGTATTTCATTTAGCTCTTATGGAGGGGATGACTGTTTAGAAGGAAAAAGGAAAGAAGAATTGAGGTGTGGTGGAAGACTGAGAGGTGGAGACATGGGATCAACATTTGGGACAGTAGATGGAGAGTTTAAAATTTGTCAAGTCCAAATGAGATGATGCTGCTTGAGTAATGGGAAGAGAAAAACCAGATGATGGTGTAGAACTTACCCATTGACAAGGTTGTTCAACACCGAATGTATAGGCCTCTATTTCTGCTGTCCATTGTGCAAGTTGGGGCAGCATCTTTATCATGAAGTCCAGCTTCTCCTGAGGGCTGAACTGTCTTGGAAAAAGGCCTTCCCATGGACAAGGAGTCCTGTAACCAATTCTGAAAGCTCTCATTTGAGCTATTGCTCTGGACTGCACCATCTTTACCTCCATCTTTTGGATTTTCTCCAACAGACCAGCATCTTGGATCTGATGGTCTTCATTGTATGCACACCCTTGCTCTTGGAAAGCTCCATAGCCAAACTGACTTTGGCACAACTGCTCATATGGGTATGCATACTGATCTTGAATATACTCAAAATGCTGATTTGGAGGATTTGTAAAACATGTTGGAGGTGTGATACACTGCTATTGTTGATGTGGATTCCATGATGGAAACGAAGTCATGATTGCACAACCTCATAGAATGAAAGAATGAAAGAGATGGAAAGAAGGATGAATGAAAAATGAATAAAAATGAATGGAAAGGAAGGTCTGCAACTTTAGAGATGGGTTGTTGACCAGATGGAGTCGCCAGATGTGTTTGCAAGTGCCTCCAAAGGCTGAAATCTTCACAGGAACACATCAACCTGCAAAAGATGAAGTGGAAGACCTCTAAGGTCCCACCGGGCGTGCCAAAACTGTTAGATGCAAAATCACAGCACCCCTGGATGCAGATCAGGCTTCTAGGTTGATCACTCAGGCATCCAGTGTGATTGCACAACATGGAAACCTCTCTCCAGGCGTGGGACCTGTAAAATGAGAAAGGAATCTCCAGAGAAGGCTGGTTCCTGCTCCTAAACTACCTGCCACAAGCTATTCCAGTGCAGGCAAGCTAATCTAATCCTAATCTAACAATGCCAAGGAGAAGAGAGAGAAAGAGAGAGAGAGAGAAAGGAAAAGAACAAAATCCTACACTAAAACGGTGATACACCAGAGAAGGAGAATGTTGGACATCTATCAAAAATGCCATGGGACAAAGAGAGGTGAGCAATGGGAAGGATGGACAGATGCATCACAAGCCCAAGGATATATTTCACACAGAAAATGTCCCAAAACTCCATGAACACAGCTCCAAACCTGCAATGAACATTCAAACATGCACAAATACCTACAATGAAGAGAGGCAAGAAGAGAACAAGCAAAAGACGAGCAAGGATGGACAGATGCATCATAAAACACGCTTTTTGTTGCTCCAGAAGTTTGCACAGAACATCATTTCATTAGTAAAAGGCAAAAACACCATTACAGAGTAGGGAGGAGGTTCGAACTCCATTTTTAACCCTAGAGAAGAAAAGAAGGGAGGGCAGAGTAGAAAAGATGAACAACTTGTTATCATGTTTTTAAAATGAGCCAAATCTGGCTTTATACAATGCATGGGTCGAGCCCAGGAGACAGAAAACATAGGAAAGCATGTAAGTAGCCCAACCATTGACCAAAATGCATTCATTCATTAAAATCGGTGGTTGAGACATCACTTCTGGCCATGCTGAAGAAGAATGCAACCCATGTGCATTAAAACTGGTTGTTGAAACGTCGCTTCTGGCCATTATCACGTGTCAGAGCTGTTTCTCAATTTTCTCTCTCCAGACTACACTAAAATTCAAGATTGATCCTAGAATCATGTAGAGAATTTCATAAGCTTTCCGTTGATATAAAGAACGTGCAAATCCGAGCTCTGGATCGAAAGTTATGGAGGTCTGAAGATTTAGGGCACAAAATAGGTGAAAACGTGTTTTGAAATCTTTCCCGCGCTCTGCCACCTGGATGACACGTGGCACGCATTTATTGGTCATGTGATTCTCTCTCCTTTGCCTTTCGGTGGGCTTTCTTTTGAAATTTCCTTGTGGGCCCTAGCTGGGACACGTGGCACTATCCCATTGGTTCGGGCTGACCCTTCAAAACTCACCCTTTGACTTTTTGACCTTTTCCCTTGTGACACGTGTCATGATTTGATTAGATCTGCAAGGTCTTTAGCCTGTTGTGTTTGGGATTCTCTTCTACATTTGCATCAGACTTCGAGGATGACTCGACATTTGCTTCATGTTTATGTTTTCCCGAAAGTCACTTCCGCCAAATGGGATCCAAATTTTCCTTTGTTGTCGGGCTTTCTGACCCCTCCGACATGTCCCTTGCTGTCGGGTTTCTTGACCTCTCTGACATGCCTTGGTGAGGACACGTGGCAGCTTCTCATTGGTTTTCAGGATTTTTTGGCTCCTTCGGCGATCCGTGTCCTGTGTGTCCCTTTGTCCCATTTTCCCCAGTGCTGAATTTCCCTGTTTCGGCCGAACCAGCTGGTTCACGTACCTTTTGTCCCAAATGTCCCAGTGCTTCATGGGAAAAATTCTTCCAGTTCGCCCGATCCGGCTGATTCGCGTCTTTTTGTCCCACTTGTCCCACATTGTTTCGGACTGAAGTTCTCCATTTCGGCTGATCCGGCCGGTTCGCGTACTTCGCGTACTCTTGTCCCGAACTGTCCCACTCAGCAGTTAGTCATTTTCTTCCTCTTTCAGCTAGAACGGCCTCTTGCGTCTGCCGCGTACTTCTTGGCCCAGATGTCCCTTTGCTTCATGGGCCGCCTGGAGGCTTTTCGGCTGATCCGCGCCTAGATGTCCCAAATGTCCCGACTGCCCCTAGGACTAGGACTTAGTCATTTTTTATGATTTTTCCTGGATCAATCTACATGCTTGGAACTGCAAAACTCTGATGCATGTTATCGAAATTTACCCTGGGGGGGTGAAATTTTGACAACAGGTACATCCCTCTCCACTCAACTGGAACATAACCCCTTTGGCATAACGCCTTAAGTGACAATAATGGGGGTGGTTCCAGGAACCCCAAAGTAGTCCACACAAGAGGGAACCTTGTGGACAAAATGGGAAGTGTTCCACACTACCTATCTAACTAGTGATTCCTTTATGAGATAGAGTTACAAGTTGTCCCTGCACAACCCTGTTAAGTACACGATGGATGCATTTACTGCCCACTGTGCTTGAAGGGGGAAAAGTCGAGATACTCCCAAGATAGTCGGGACTATTTGGGTAAATCATCCTACTTGTGGATAATCTTTGTAACACCTAGGAAAAGAGAATCACCTAAGAAAATATACTTTGGCTAGGAGCCCACTTTTACCATTCTAAAATAGTGTTGAGTTGTGAACCATCTTTTTATTGCGAAACGTGTGACACGTTACTTTCACTTAGTTTTTACTTGCATTAGGGCGAGGTGAACCTCTGCCGAAGTGAAGCCAACATTTTTTCATCCCATTTTTTGATTTACTTCCTTCACATTATTTTGACACTTTGTTGATAAGAAGGAGAGTGACTACCTTTGTGATTACCAATCGATTATTTCTACCACTTTTTTTTCTGTTTATGCCCATCCATGTTTGTGGCTAGGTAAGTTAAACATCTAAAGTGCATGGAGATGTATTCATATCATTGATGGCCATTGTGATCTTGACACCCATGTCAAGATCGTCATTTTAGTTAGGCATAGTTCATTATCTTGAACTTCCTTAGAAGGGGTTAGTTTTTTTGTATCGTATCACTACAATTTTGATATTTACGTCTTGTTTCTTGTAAACTCGACATAAATATCTATATTGTAAGGTTATGTTGTGCACATTTTAAACTATTCCTAGCTATACTTTGAGCTCTTTAGTTCGATTCTATTATTACCTTGATTTTGAAGAGTGTTGGGTGTTACCATTTGTGCGTGTTATATCAATAGCACCTTGATATCAATACCTTACTTTCTCACAAATTTTGGTTAACATATATTGGTGATATTGTTGTGTCATGCACGAATTGTAATTGGCACTTTTTGAGATATAGGTCTTAATCGAGTTTGGCCTCTCTCCTAGTATATCTTGTTAGGAGGTCACATTGAATATTTGTATTTACTTACATTTTGTTCATTCTCGTGAACTTAGCATAAGTAAGAACATCTTTTTGATTATTTTTTGATGCGAAATTGATTTTTAAAACGTAGTCTAAGAGGTACTTCATTTGATAGGTTTAGATACTAAACATTTGTGTCACTGGTGATTTATCACTCTGTCACGTTGGTATTCTCGCATGGTTTTTTATTCATATTCTTGGCAATACATCTTACATTTCACTTAGGTTTGGTCACAAAGTTTTAAACACATTTATAACTTACCCCTAGTGAAACTATTACAAATCATGGCTCCCAAAACACGATTAGGACTCAAGAAACAAACATACGTGGAGCAATAAGTGCAAGCTTAGGAAGCCTCAAACAGACAAGGGTCAAACCCTTTCATTGGAAATGATCTAGGGCCTCTGTTTTCTATGGAAAAAGAGATAGATGATATGGTCGATCATAATGGAAATGAATTAGAATCCCCACATGCATAATTTGATTTTGACCCTACCTTATTAGACAATTTTCTTTTCAGAAATAAGGATAGAGTGATAGCATGGGTCGTAGAATTAGGGGCCAAATTACCCATGGAAAATGAAACAATCCCACCTGCGAATAATGCTACAGATGAAGAACGGACCCTTATCAATATGGAGGATATTTTGATGCATGGAAATGCTTCTACCTCCAATGCAGGGAATGATAAAGTGGTGGGACATAGAATACCCTTTATCAAAGTGCCATGTAGAAACAAGACAGAACATGAGATGGGTGAAGAACCTTCACAATATGAGGAGGAAGAACCTTTAGAAGAAGAAACCACGATTCAACAATAGATTAGTAACCTAATCTGACAATTATCTTTGCTAATCTCCCATGTACAAAAGGAAGCAAACAAAAACATTCAAAAGTTAAGGCCTAAGGTTAATATCAATGAATTCCATAGTGAAAACCAAGGAGAAGAGGATACAGGGTATCATCATGTATATATCCCCGCTTCTCCCACTAGAGAACAATTTCTCACACACGAGGTACAGTATATGAAAGTGACACTCATGAGCCTACAAGAGAGCAATATAGGGAGCATTAGAAAGTAACAATATGAAGAATTATGCTCCTATCCTTTTGACAAGACGATGACCCTTCGACCCTTTCCTAAGAAATTTGATATGCTAAAATTTGACAAATATAAAGGGAAGGGAGATCCACGGGATCATGTCAAGGATTTCTATATGGCATGTCAGGAGGTGTCTTAAAGTGACAATTATCTCATCATAATTTTTCCCAAGAGTCTCGGAGGTCAAGCATTGGAGTGGTTCACACGTTTACCTTGGGGATCAATTTTTACCTGGCCAGAATTGGCAGAAAGGTTTGTGCGTCACTTCTCGTACAACATAGAGAGTGATGTCACCATGGTAGTTTTATGTGGTGCCAAACAACGCCCCAATGAGACTTTTTCCAACTTCCTCCAATGGTGGACGAGGGAAAGCTAGCCGCTTCCCTTGTGCTTTCCTAGAAAAATTGTTGGTTAGTATTTTCATTCCCAACCTAAACCCGGATATAGCTTTCCACCTCCAAATGCACTGTGTTTGCACTTTTGAGGACGTCATTGAAAAAGGGGTTTAGATAGAGAAAGCTCTCATTATAAAGGGAACTCTCAAAACCTAATCTAGAGGTGATCAAAATGCTAAACCCATGAAAAATCTGAAGGTCTTTAACAAATACAAAAATGTGGTGGGAGATGGGATCACTGATTCCAAACATGTACAAATGGTCCAAACCGGTCAACCTTTTAAATTGAATAAAGGACCAATTCAACCACCACCAAAGCAAAGAATGTTCACCTCTCTTAATGAACCTTTTTCAGTCATACTAAAATAATTGGATACATCCCACATGATGACATATCCTACGATGGAACCTTTTGATGATAATTCTCCAAAACCTTCATGGTATAAGGAGCATGAATATTGTGAAATGCATCGTGTCAAGGGGCATAAGACAGAAAAATGTCTACAACTCCGTCATTATATTCAACACCTCATTGACAACGGGGAGATAGAGGTGGAAAAACTAGGAAAAATGAAGACACCTAATGAGAAAATGGGAACATATAAAGAGCCATTCCCCAATCATGATAAATCAGAAAAGTCAAAGCCGGATCAGGGGAGAGTCATCCCAAGGTTATAAGGTAATGAATTACTTGTACACCAAAAAAGAGAAAAATCATTATGATTCACTTATTACATGTATTCACTCTCCTACTGACCATTTAATGCCATCTAAATCAAGGGAAAGGATTACGCCGCGGTAACAAGACGTGCCCACCTCGTGATTCTGGAACCTTCTCCATCAAACCCACAAACTGGTAAATATAACCTCTTAGAGAAACTTGAGAAGACATCTGCTAAGATTTTGATCTTAGATCTTCTTAAGATATCCAATGTACACAAAGACATTCTGTACCAAACTCTTTAGGGGTCGAGGGTGCCATTAGAGGTCGATCCTATGCAGCTTCAAGCCACAGTGGCAAACATCATACCAAATGAACATATTTCCTTCAATCATAGGGAGATCCCTACTGAGAATCCAACACATAATCTTCCTTTATATATTGAGGTAGTTGTTACTCATAGGAAAATCAAATGGGTGCTTGTGGATAACAGATCAGGGGTTAAATATCTGCACACTCAAGTTGGTTAAATAGTTAGGACATACTGAGGTAGATCTTGAGTCCAATATCATCAATATCATCACATAAGACAACGTGGAAAGGGAGTTAGTGGGCACAATCACACTACCCATGGAGGTGGGTCCCACTTGCCATAAGAAAAATTTTCATGTCATGGACTTAGAACTTCCATATAATATGCTTATAGGTCAACCATGGATTCATGTCATGCAGCCCATGCCATGCCATTGATGTTTCATCAGTGCATTAAATTAAAGCATGAGGGACACATGATTCCCATACAAGGAGATTCAGAGCCCTTTTCTCATTGCAGAACTCTCAACATTTTTGCACGTAAGGGCACATATGCATGTCCCTCAGCTAATATAGTGGTCCCTCTTCAATCTGAGGCTATGGAATCTCAGATAGACTTAGATTCTCTCAGTTCTTACGCCCATGGGGTGTCTACATAAACATCTTCTTTTGATTCATAGGAGATGAAAATCCTTGAATATGGTTGTGGGGAATACAATGTACAACAAGTGCTCTTGGTTTCAGACCTCTCATTGTCACCCAAGACTAGAGGTTTCCCTAATTATCACTTCAGAAGACCTAGAAACGAACACACTATTGGGTCATTCTTACATGGAGGCTTGTTGGCTGAGGAAAAATTGTTAGATCCACCTACAACTTGGGTCCTAGAGGATACTCAGCCATCTTTTTATCAAACCACAGAATATGAGAAATCCAACAAAATGATGTACTCCATGGGCTATAGGGGCCTAAGATGTGGGAGGAACAAACAAGGACAAAAAGAACTGGTGCCACTTCTGAATTTTAAAACTGAAATATTAGGCATTAGGATTCTCCCTAATGGAGCACACCCCAATGATCAAAACACTACTTGCTCTGAATGTGAGGATATCTCTAAGTATCTAGACAGCGATACGGATTCCCATTGTATCCAATATGAGGATCTTGCCTCCACAAACCTATTCATGAACAACGGTGTCCTCACCATAACCCCATACATAACCAACCCTTGACCTCTTTTACCCTGCCCATGTTGAATGGGACCAACAACGTCACATGTCACTAGATTTATTTGAGAATGACGAAGCTATCACATAATTCATGGGCATTAGGGATGCATTTCCCATTGGAGACCATAATAAGGGTTTATTTATTGACTTGGATACCTGTGCCTACTTTGGCGAGGAGGCTGAGATTTGTGGTCAATAAAACTTACAGAAAAGTGAGGGTAAAAGTTCCAACATAAAGCCTCGGCAAAAATCAAAGTCCAAGTCACATAGTGAAAACCTCTTTGAGGCACTGGCTGAAAAACAAATAAAAAAATCACAGGACAAACAAAGTGACCATGCCATGGATGAAAATCTCATGGAGACATCTTTGGACGAAGATCTCAACCTCCCTCCCGATCCTACACTTATGGAGGACTTATCAAAATTACTAGTCTAAGAAACCATTGATGTGAATATTGGTATAGAAGAAGATCCCAAGATAGGAAAGTTGGGAGCATCACTCTCTACTAGAGAACAGAAGACATTCATGATGCTACTGCGAGATTTTATATACATGTTCACATGGTCTTACAAAGACATGCCAGGCTTAGATCCATCTTTGGTCATGCACAACCTAGTTGTGCATGCAAACGCTAAGCCTATTAAAAAGAAATTCAGAAAGATGCACCCAAGAGTAGCCTTACTAGTTAAAGAAGAATTGGAAAGATTGTTGGTGGCATGATTCATTCGGCCTATAGATTATTCTGAATTGATATCCAACATCATCCATATCCAGAAAAACTCTGTCGGTATCAGAATTTACACAGATTTTAGAGACATTAATAAGGATTTCCCTAAGGATGATTTTCCGCTGTGAAATATTGACATGATTGTGGATTCAACAACAGGATACAAGATGCTATATCTCATGGATGTATTTTCGAGATACAACCAAATCAAGATTGTTGATGAAGATCGGTATAAAATGGCTTTCACGACTCCTTGGGGCACCTTCTTTTATCAGGTAATGCCATTTTGTCCTCAAAAATGTAGGAGATACTTATTAGCGGGAAATGATAGTGATTTTTCATGATATGATTCATGATATCATGGAGGACGACATGGATGACATCCTTGGAAAGTCTAAAACAAGAGAGGATCACCCTATCATTTTTTAGCGTATCTTTGAGTGCCTATGAGAGTAAAAGGTCAGGTTGAATTCAAAGAAGTGTGTCTTCAGTTTGCTATCAGAAAAATTGTTGGGCTTCATTGTATCAAGACGAGGTATTGAGGTAGACCCTGCTAGAGTGTATGCTGTTACTGAAATGCCTCCACCTAAGAATATCAAGCAACTACGCAGCTTATAGGGGAAAATCATAGGCCATTCACCACTTCATCTCCTCAGCTTGCACAGATAAGTTCCACTCATTCACCCATTTTCTTCAAAAGGATGTCACTTTCATCTAGGGACTTGTGCTAACAACAAGCCTTTTCTTTGCTTAAACAATACTTGGCTAATCCACGTCTATCCTCATGCCTCCAACTCTTGGAGAAGAACTCTTGCTCTATATTTCTGCTACGTAATTTTCTATTGGTGCATTTATTGCCACAATAAGACCTTTCTCATAAGGAAAAAGTGGTGTATTATCTCATTCGCACCCTCATCACCTATGAGCTCAATTATCCTCAAATTGAAAAATCTTACTTGTTTGTTGTTTTTTACTTTTCAAAAACTTTTCCATTATCAATTGAATACCAAAACCAAGCTAATATTCGAGGTTGACCCACTCAAGTACTTACTGTCTAAACCTGTCCTCACAGGTAGAATGGCTAATTGGATCATTCTACTTAGTGAGTTTGACATAGAATTTATGACATCAGAAAGTTGGTTAAAGGATAGGTACTTGCTGACCAACTAGAAGAAGCACCTTTACAAGGCACCGAACCTTTGAATTTGGATCTACCAGATGCCTCCTTGCTCTACATTGAAGAATCTGATCATATGGAAGATACATTTTGATGGATCCTTTACATTTCATGGTTCACGTGCAGGAGTGGTCCTTATTACTCCTTCTGCCGAAATCCTATACCACAGGATTTTCACCTGGGAATTCCCTTACACAAACAACATTACAGAATATGAGGCACTTATTATAGGAATGAAGCTAGCCATCAAGTGGGAATGTTCATCATGTCAAGATTGTGGGTGAATCATCAGTTAATTATCAAACAGGTTAATGATGAATACAAGGATAAGGATGACAAGCTCATACCTTACAAAAAGTTAGTAGAAACTCTAAAAAAGTACTTTGTGTGCATTACCTTTGAACAAATCCCAAGAGTGCATAGAAAAGATCAGACAGATGCCATGGAAACAGTGGGTTCTATGCTTCATATTCCACCAGGGAATAATGACATGCCATTCTTTGTAGAAAATATATGCACTAGCCTACATATGACATGCCAGAATATTGTCTTGGCTTGTGATGTTGTTGGTCACAATTCCCCATGGTACGAACCCATATTTTCACTTATCTCAAGGACAACATGTTCCCTCCCGATATCTCCTATTCTGAAAAGCAAAGCCTGATTCACCAAATAGCCCGTTACACCCTTTTAGGAGGTACGCTTTATTGTTGTGGCTACGATGGTAATCTGTTACGTTGTAATGGATGTGACGGAGTCAATCCAATCAATCAAAGAAGTACATGAAGGGGTGTGTGGAGCACATACAAATGGACATGGTCTTAGCTAAGAAAATTGTTGAGAGTAGGCTACTATTGGCCTACCATGGAAACTGATTGTTATAATTATGTCAGGAAATGTGTACTTTACAAAAAGTATGGATAATTCATCCATGCTCCATCACAACCATTGTAACCTATCACTACCCCATGGCCATTCTCTAAGTGGGGACTTGAATTGATAGGGAAAGCTTACTCCTACCTTATTTGATGGTCATATGCATACATCATCACGGAAACATAATACTTTACAAAATGGGTGGAGGCTGTCCCTTTAACATATGTAATAGGATCCCAGATTTCTAAATTTATCATGAATCATGTCATTTGTTAATATGGCATTCCCATGCAGCCATCATTACAAATAATGGGATGTAATTTAAGAAAAAAAATGTAAGATGTCTTTGTCAACAGTTCCAAATATAGTTAAAATGGTCCACGCCATATTACCCTCAAGGTAATGGACAGGCTCAAAGCTACAAATAAGACTTTGGTGAGGATAATGGAGAAGATGGTCAGCAAAATAGGTCGTAATTGGCACATTACAAATCCATCTAGCCCTTTGGGCTTACAGAACCTCCATTCACACTCCTATGGGTGCGCAACACCATATTCTCTAGTGTTTGGGACAAAATCTATCATTCCCCATTAGAAATTGAACATCCTTCCATGCAGAATCTTATCTTAGGGACTATTTGGATAAAGATGAGGATTACTGGGTAACAAGACTAACTGAATTGGAGCTCCTATATGAGAGGTACATTCACATTCTTAATCACCTGTGAAAGTGTATCAGAACAGAGTCCTCTAGAAACTACAACAGGAGAATCATCCCTCGCCAGTTTGAGGTTGGTGATTTAGTCATGAAGGAGAACTCAGTTTAACACCAGAGCAGAACGCAGGAAGGAAAGGGAAGTTCAGAACCACATTGGTTGGGACCCTACGGTTATTAGTTGCCAAGTATGGAACAGGGGCATACAAAATTTTCTCACCCTAATGGTGATGAGCTCCGTGAGCCCATGAACACCATGCATCTTAAGTGGTTCATATGCTTAAACATGGCGCAGAAAAGTTCAAAAAAGAAAAAAACTCAAAAACATGGTAAAATTATAAAAAATACAAACAAATCAAAGGGAGAAAATGAAAAAGAGAAAATAGGTCATCCACAAGTGAAAACCACACAATTTTGGTACTTTGGATAAGTCCCTTCCGGGTGAAAACCGATTTTCGGCAGGTTGGGAGGATTCGTTGTTCACAAGCATCTTAGCATCTGGAGGGTAGTTTTGCTTGGCCTAACCCTAGTTCTAGCCATTGAGATTCCCTGTGAGCCCCATCCTATCAAGCCTTGATTTGTCTTTATCTTCTTTTATTCGTCTGTGAGGGGTATGGTCTTTCACTATTTCCCATCTTATGCTGAGGGTAATTCAACGGCTTCACCTTCTTGTTTCATAATTACGTGTGGCTTCTGCCCTTATATTCCCCATCTAACACTGGGGTCATCCATGCTTTCTTAGTTACATTGTGCATAACTCTAGAAAACCATTAGAAAACAAAGCAAAAACAATAGAAAATTATTTCACAAAAACCAAAAACAATGGAAAATTGTTTCGAAAACAATGCAAAAATAATAGAAAATTGTTTCAAAACACAAAAACAATAGAAAATTCTTTCGCATAAACCTAAACAATAGAAAATTTTTTCACAAAAACCAAAAACAATAGAAAATTGTTTCACAAAAACCAAAAACAATGGAAAATTGTTTCGAAAAAAATACAAAAACAATAGAAAATTGTTTCAAAACACAAAAACAATAGAAAATTGTTTCGCATAAACCTAAAAAATAGAAAATTGTTTCACAAAAACCAAAAACAATAGAAAATTTTTGCACAAAAACCAAAAATAATGGAAAATTGTTTTTAAAAAAACCAAAAAAAAATAATGGAAAATTGTTTCAAAAACAAAAAACAATAGAAAATTGTTTTGCATAAACCTAAAAAATAGAAAATTGTTTCACAGAAACCAAAAACAATAGAAAATTGTTTCACAAAAACCACAACCAATAGAAAATTGTTTCACAAAAGCCAAAAACAATGGAAAATTATTTCAAAAAAACCAAAAAAACAATGGAAAATTGTTTCAAAACATTAAAAACAATAGAACATTTTTGCATAAAAAACAAATCTTACAAAAACATTTCCTTACATTTACTAGCATTTTCTTGTTTCTTTCTTTCCTTGTTGCTTGTATAGTTGTTTTGTATTTGTGTTTTTGTGTTATTTCTTGGGCATAGTTTGTTAGGATTCATCGTTTCTTGCTTAGATTAGATTTATTCTTGCTTGTGCATATTGAGGTGTGTTTTTGCATATTAGTGAATCTATGGTGCATTATTATGTTATTTCATTGTGTTCTTTATAAACATTTGATTGTGTTTATTACATGTGCACTATTGTTTTGTTATCACAACATCACATTACCACCATTATCATCACATCTAACATCATCTACACATCATATATCAAGGAAAGGCTAAGTATACATCAATACATGAATTCTAAGCTAATCATCACATCTCGTATCATAAAATGGGGGAAAGAGGGATCAAAAATATCAAAATCTATCCCCCCCACACCCCTTATCATGATATCATCCTGGTCCACTAAGTATGACACATCTCATAAAACAAAACCGCATTTGATATGTTCTACAAGATCACATCATCTAGAAATCAAAACACATGTGATACATCAACAAGATCATGATACATATACATGTCAAATCAAATTTCAAATGCATCATAAACATAGTTATCTATCCATGAGAAACAATAAGACAAATTTCCATCTCATATATATATATATATCACGTCAAAAAATCCAAAAACAAGGATTTTTTTTTTTTCACAAAATCCTAAAAAGTAAAAAACTTACAAAAATGGTAACTTTCTTATTACGGTTGAAACTTGTGTCTTGTGCATGGTATCCTCTCCATATCCTACTGGTTTGTTTCAAATATTCCCCAATTAATATGAATCGCAGATCGCCGAGATTCACAACCACTCACAAAGCTAGTTGCTTGCTTCATCTATAACTTTGTGGTCACATTTGTTACCTGGGTACTATTTCGTTGCACACAACACTTTTCTTGGACCACGTGTCCATTATCATTTCCCCTTTCATGTATCCTTTCTCGGGGCATCATTTTTAACCCTTGTCGTCAATCACGAACTTGTGGATCTCTTCAGCACTGATAACAAAACATGTGTACAACTGTCTTACCTGTTGTTGGGTTAGGTATGTGCATTCGTACTTGGTTTCCATGTTAGATGAGCTTGTTTCCTTCTCATATTGCATTGCATTTTTGTATGTTGCGTGGAGTTAGTATTTTTAGTAATGGAAAATCATTCTTATTATGGCTTTTCATGTCATTCTACCTTTGTCGTATGCTTATATTTTTCATAAGGATTGATGACGTAGCTCTTATGGTAATATGATAACATCAAAATTGTTCCAATACACAACGGCTAGAGGCTAAGCTCTTCTCTCCCCTCCTCCATATTTCTTCTGCATCACTTTTTTCTCACTCCTCATCTTCTGTCTCACTGGG
The DNA here is from genome assembly GCA_019776745.2 of Taxus chinensis. Classification (NCBI taxonomy): domain Eukaryota; kingdom Viridiplantae; phylum Streptophyta; class Pinopsida; order Cupressales; family Taxaceae; genus Taxus; species Taxus chinensis. The sequence goes on from CM034150.1 coordinate 711,676,219, forward strand.
GAATCTTTCCCCTTCCCATTCTTCTATCTATCTCTCACCTTTTTCGATCATCGATCATCTTCCTTCATCACCCTATTGAAACTCGAGGGGGCATCTCTCCCTCCTACTAATTTTTCTTCTATCCCTTCAAAAAAAATTATGTATACTATCTTTGAAGTGGCGTCACTTACACCACCCCAAAGAGGGGCAAATGTAGACACCTATAATTACGCCCAAGCAATTTAAATACTCAAATTGCGCTAATTATCCCCTTTCTCGTGAATCGACGATATATCATTAAAAGTACTCATATTCCCTTTTAGTATCATTAATTAATTACAATACGCTAATTTATTAAGTCGCCTATCCAGCTAACAACCTAATTAACGACCTTTCGTTAATTAATCACCCCTTCTACCTAGAGTAATTAATTATTATTAATTAATTAGATTTCCCTTCCATTTAACCAATAAATCAATATTTCATTGATTTAATTCCCTTCTAATAGCCTAAATCGTACTAATATTCCTCTAATTAGATTCTATAAGCTTACATCTACCTGTTAGTTAATCACCTTTGATTAATTAAAACACCCCCAACTACCATGACTTGTTAAGCATAAATTAAACCCTTCTAAAGTAAGGTTACCTTTTATAAAGCAACCTTATCCATTCCTAATCATGTTTTTACCTTTATCCCACATGTAAAGGGATGAAGTGTTTCCTTTATCCATTGGGCTATATAAGGATCCCTCCTTCTACCTTTATACACACACCTAAACTTCTTGAGAGAGCAAATTTAAAGCATATAACAAAGAGACTAAGAGCTTGCCTTTTGATTTCTTGAGAGGTCAACATTGTTAAGAGCTAAAGCTTCCTATTCTTGCATTCTTTAAGGATCAAACAAGCAATTTTTGATTGCCATTGGAGCTAAATAGGTCCATTCATTTTGTTGGTAATCTAGGAGAGTACATATTTTGAATAGCATGCTAGTTTTGATCTTATGTTTTCAAAGTTATGATGTTTAGTATATATCTTGTTTAGCTCTTTATCTTGATGGTGCTTAGGCTTTGTCTTAGCTAGATTATAGAACTATTTGTAGGTGGTAGTTCTTTCTTCATTTAATTTAGCTTAAGAAAATTACACATGCACACACATTCAAATATTGCATTTTTGTTACATCATTCATTGCATAAGAAAGAAACATTTATAAATTTCATCTCACACATTCATCTTGGGGAAAAAGTAGTTGTAGCTATTTATCTTTGTGCGACTAACACAAGGGTGACCTAGGTTCAAGGGACACAATTATAATCAAATAAGCACAAAAAATACATATAATCAGAAATGTAGTGTAGTGCTTGGTAAAAAATCACATTGTGGTGACAACCAAGGTCAGCTCGACTCAATAATATGCATTATTTATTTCATCTACCTTTTTTTATTAATCTTTTTTTAGGTAGCTAGGGTTTGTTTTATAGATAAAAATGTGACACATCAACCCTATAGTAAATTGGATGTGACAAACAACTAAAGGAAGAAACTAAGTTTGACCCTAATAAACACCAGAAGCAAAGATGTTCTAGGGATACTAACACCCAGATTAGATACTAACACTCAGGGTGGTCTTATCCTATTACAGGCACTCTTATCCAAAGAAGTCCCAGATCTTATTTTTTCATATAGAGGTCACACAAATCCAGATCTAGATGTTCCATTCAATTTCTATCCCATGATTAGTCTGGATCTCTTAATACAAGCTAAGTCGCTCATATATCTTATCTTTCATGCTTACTTGTAATTTTCATGCTAGATCTTCGTTGTCATTTTTATATTCATTTGATCTTAGTCATATGATAAATATTTGAATTTCTTTAAATAATTTAAAGAACCCGATCCTTACGTTCCCATTATCAAATCTTTCTTTCATGCTCATTACTCATAATGGTCACTTTGGTCTCCCCACAACATGCGGATTTTTTCCTATAAACTTGTAATTGTTCCAACAATATGGTTCAAACCACGTATAATATCCCCTTCTTAAATTCCACTTGAGGATATCGAAGATTCTGATAGTGAACATTCTTATGATGAAGACATTAATGTGGATCAGCGCACAACTCAATTTTTTCACCACTTTCCATTCCACATTTACACTGATAATACCACCTCATGTGCCACATGTCCCTGATACTTTATTATCCACTCAACATGCCCATGAAAAATACTACTTGTTATTATTATGGGTTGTACCTTGGTGCTCTCTAATGCTATCCCTTCTTTTATTCCACTTTCTTCTTCCCCATCACTTTTCACTTCTATTCACCCATCATTTCCCACATCTAGCCTAGAACTTCTTTTAATAATCCATGCCTTAGAGTCCTTGTATCAATATTTTCAATATCAAATTCATCAATTACAAAAACCCTCCTCCTTTCCTTCTCTATCCCTTGATTCTTCACTTTGTTTTCATAGTCCTCTTGCACCCAAGGTTTCTTCTTATCCACTTCCTCACCTGATTTTCCTTTCTTCGATGGCCGTAGAGATCCCCAAGAGAACCTTCTCTCATTTCATGTTGTATGCTTGTATTATAATTGTGATGACACACTCTTGACCAAGTTTTTCCTAAGATCTTATAAGATTGTGCCTTATGATGGTTTTAAAATTTTCCTTTTCATTCCATTCAATATTTTAGTCTTCTTGCCAATATTTTTCTAGCTCACTTTTACCTAAATATTGACATAAAATATATCATATGCACAAATGGCCAAAATGAGGAGAGGAACTAATGAGCATCTTAGTTATTATGTGTTGCATTATAAGACTAATCTTTCTAAAATGAACATCTTAGTTGAATCTAAATTACAAGATCTTTTCATCTAAATCCTATCATCTCCTTTACATGAATGTGTAATTTTTTATTCCTTTCACTCTTATGATCAGCTATGTCATACTTCAAAAAAGTAGAGAGATCAAGTTACTTTCTTTGGGAAAACTTAAATATGGTGTTAATGTTTCTGATGCTTTTATTAATAAATTCCCAAGAAATTATTCCTTCAAGGGAAATCCTAGTGACTCTATGCCTACTATCAGTGTTATATCTCAACCTACAAAGCTACAATTGCAACCCACACACCACACTTTTACACCATTTCCATACCCGCCACATATGTTGTTACCTCAACTCCTTAAAATAAATTTGATTTCTTTTCTTCCTCCTCTTGATCTATTTATTAATAGGCCTCATGGAAACAAATTTGATGAACATACACATTTTGATTATCATAGATGCAATGGCCATTATAACTGTTAAGTGTTTTAATTTTCGACATATCATTCAAGATCTAACTTAAAATAATGACATTGAGAATCCTAAATCTACTATTTTTATTCCAAAATTTACTAATGACAATAACAATCTTAAAATATTTAATAATCCACTACCTAAGCATGAAAAATCAGCTATTAAATCCTCCTTGAATCATGTTTATCATAGTGTTCCTCCTCCTTCATTTTCAAATCATCCTCTTGGATTTATTATTGGAACTAATAATCTACCTTCACCTATCATATTATTTCATTGATGTTGATTTTCACACTTATTTTTGATTACAAAAATTACACATTGATGCTTCTATTGGTTCTTATGATATCAACAATGTTAAGGTGCATCCTACTTACAAGCGCAATGCATGTTCATAATATTTCTTATAAGCTAATCAGTTTTCCATTATCTTAGATGACATGTAGGACCCCTACTTATCATGGGCATGTCATTTTTTCCCATCACTATTGGTCCTCTCACTCTCTCTATGCCTTTTATTTTTGGCTCTACCTTTACGCATTGTGACATGACCGTAGTACTCCCTTGGATTAGGGTTGTCAAAGCCATGCCATCTATAGTTCACCTTATACCTTAAGTTTGTACGTGAGAGTCCCTTTATCACTATTTAAGTCATCCCACCACAAAATCCATTGTCTTTTCCTCCTCATACTGCCACATGTTCAACTACTTCTATCACTAGTTCACCTACTTCTACATATTCTCATAATGGGAACATGGATTTGGCACATACTCCTATGGATTGTAGAGTTATTACAATTCATATATATATATATATATATATATATACATACATATACATACATTACACCTAGATCTTCTCTACAAGTGGCTTCTACTCCTAATTCGATGATGGATACAATGGTCCTCATAGTCCATCTCACATAGATAGATCTCATCATAGGACATAATTTTCCAATGGTGCATATAGGCCCATTTCATGGTCTCTTTATCCACATGTATTCCCTCATGGCCATAGAGAATTTACTCATGATCACATGCATACTTCCTTCACATTAGTGGATAGTGATATCTTGACCCCTATCCTCATTAGATAGATTATTGTGGTATACACACTTGGGGGCATATTCCCCCCCCTCGCTACCTGATGACACACTCTTTGTTCTAGGTCAAAACACGCATGTTGAGGGAAAATTTACTTACATGGACCTCAATTTGAACATATACATTGGGGTAAACCTTTCTCCCCTCTTCTAGTTGTTTTGTTTCATGTTTACATATTTACAAAAAATTCAAAAATACTAGGTTAGATCTTGATTGGATATATCTTTTCTTACTCATTCTATTTTATGTTTCATACTACTTATCATGTTACTTGGCTTCATAGTGTGATCTATCATTTGTCCATACACACATGTACATTCACATGCTACATTTGTAGGTGAATGAAGATCACTTATAAGTTTTTATATGATGTATGATGTTTGGCATTATACCTTACCAGTCCCCATTGATACACCTAGGGGCATCTACCTTTACTTATTTTCCTATATTAAATTTCTATCATTGTAATATCTACTAATTTCATTCCTATTTCCCATTGTATACATTGTTGCATACTATAAATATTTATAACATGCTAATAGGTGCTTCATGTGTGGAATTTTTATTATAGTTCTGATTCTCATCATGGTTCTATGATTTTTTTATATCTTGTTTTCTTTTTTTGTGTCTTGATTGCCTTTTTTTGCAGACTATGCTCTATGTTCATTTCTTATTTTCTTGTATCACCTTGAAGTCTTTTATTATCATGCGATAACCTGAGTAGTTTCCCATGTATTCAACCAACTACTCCTTATGTATTTTTTAATGTTACTACATGTTGTGACTTTTTAATATTAAATTATGTATACTTGTTTATGAGTAACACTTTTAGTTAGCCCTTTTCCCATGATTTTCTTATGCCATGGTTGTTGTCATGTGTATTCCATATTCCCCCTATAAGAGTTCCATTTTAGATGTGCACAACAATTTCATCTTTCCTCATTTGGTCCATGTTTTTCATTGTCTATCTCCTACACCCCAAAGGAGTGGGGATAATAATCATGTAACTATTTCACCCTCTCAAAAGTTCATAAACTAGAGATAGAATGATACATAGATAAATTAGGGTACATAGAAGATAAGAAGCATGTTCATAATCATAGTTAAGCCTAAAATCAGTCTAGGATAGAAGCACCCCAACATAAACAAGACCATTGTGTACTAGTGTTCTACCTAGGCCTTTCTTTCCTGGGACAGAAATAGTTATAGTATGAAAATAGTAGGTTCTCACTGCTCTATTATTTTCCAATTTATAGAAACACATTCTCGATTATAAGTTGCTATCAGGAACAACATGAGAAAAATTAGTGGCACGTTACACATTTTGTGCAATAAAAATAATTATTGATACATTTCAGTGACCAGTTTCTATTTATTTTGTGACCATCTCATGTGGAGCTTGTCAATGGGGAAACATTAAGGGTTAGAGAGAAAAGTTGACCAATATCCCAATATAATTTCCTTAGAAATGGATTCCCAAATATGAAGTTTAGTGATATGAAACTAAAATTCTAAGTTTAAATATATGATGCTCAAATCTAAAGTTTAGGAGCAGGATGCTCAAATCTCAAGTTTTGTGATGGGATTCCCAAATCCTTAGTACTAATCCAACCATCTCCAAGGAAGTAAACATATAGGAAAAATTCTATCTCTCCTCTTACAACACACATGTGTATTCTACTCTTGATTCACTTGTATTTCAATACACATTTCTATTTTGACATGTACTAAGGTAAAGTTTAATTTAATTTACCATGATGATTGACTATAATTATTTTCTTTTGTAAGTCTCGCCCTTCTCTAAAAAAAATGTCAACACAAATAATGGAACAAGGACAATCTCAAGTAAAATGATGCTCTGACAAATGTAATATCCAAAAAACAAACACATACATCAATTCTACTATACATGCAAACTCACCCCTAGGATCCTTATCCTCTTCTAGATTTCATGATGCACATTTCACAATCTCCATTCGGCATGGTATCAAACATAATTCTCATTTGGAACACTATTGGTTATAACTACCTTCAGTTCTCTATAAGGTACATTCTTCTTATCTACTTTGTTATGCTAAATATTCATTTTCTAGTATAAAGTGGGGGAAAATATAGTCATGAAATCACACACTTTCTACTTACATCAATGCCTTTAGGTATGTCGTTATATGCATGATTCCTAAGAAAGAAGACTAAAAATTAACAACACTTATTCTACTCTTTCATTTCTTTTATCTTTCCCATATGCTTATTATTTGATTTTTTGGAATGATATCTCTACTTTCAGAGACTAGATGATATGTGGCCCAACTCTATATTGACCATTATATCTTCTGAGCATCTTAGACACGACCTCCCATTAGGGAAATAAATTCCCCATGAGCTACTATCCATTTGGGTGCTTTAGTCCCTTTCCCTCTTTTTCTTAATTTTAAATGGCGACATCATTTGGTATAGTTTCTAGAGTATCTTTTATCACTATGTGTTAATGATGAAATTCATACAAGGGAATCATATATATACATTAATTAATCACTACTATTATGGGTTGGAAAATTTTGGGCTAATACTTACTATCTACTACCTTGTCAAGGAGTAACATTCAAAGACTACATTTAGGCTACATCATTTACTACATAGGAAGCGATATTTCTAAATTCCATATGAAACATTCATATTATGGGTAAATTATTTGTATCCTGTTATCTTGGTGCAACAAGAACAAGGGAAACCTAGCTTCAAGGGACATGATTTCAATTTCTCTCACACACAATAACTATATAGAGTCTAAAATGTAGTGTAACGCTAAGTGAAAATCACATTGGGGTGACTGTCGATGTTTTTATAACTCAAGCATATGCGTTATTTTTTCATATAATGTTTGTTATAGATTTGTGTAGGTAGATAGATTTTTTTTACATGTCTATATATGACACAGGAACCCATACAGGAAAGTGGATGTGACAAAAAATTAAAGGAAGAAGCTAAGTTCAGACCTTGAAAAGGACCAAGGTGATAGCTTTTGCAAGGAAACTAGCACTAGGATGGTCCTATCCTACTATGAGAGCACCTGTCTAAATAATTCCCAAATATCTATTTTTCAAAAGATCTCACACATTCTAGTTCCAACTTGTTCCATTTAATTAACTTCCCAAGATCAATTCATATCTCCCAATACAAGATAAATCACTCTTATTTCCTATCTTGCATACTTAATTGTACATTGAGTGTTAGATCTTGGTTTTTATTTCTATATTCATTTGATCTTAGTCCTCTAATAAAAATTTAAATTTCTTAGAATCAAACATAGCCATATTATGGTATTTTTTAAAACATTGATGGGTATTTCCTACTTGGTTTTTATAATCAAATCTCCAATTTGTTTAAAAATATTATATTTTATAATGGTTCACATAGGAAATCACATACAACAACACAAGTTACAATATAGATTCATTGCATTATATCACATGTGGAGGGTGGTAGTTATTATTATAAATATAGGTGACAAAAAATTTCTATTCACATATGTATATTTCTATTTTTTAAGTTCAATACATTCACTAATTAATGAGCCTACATTCGGCTATAGTTGTGTGGTCATTGAAGCGATTACATTTTGGTTAGTGAAACCCAATAGAATTTTCATCCACCTTCATGATATATTATGGTTTTGAGCTTCTTCAAGTTTTGGAATTACTATACCCAAGCCTCCTTAATTAATGTTTTAATTTATATTCTATTTTCGAGTGTTGGAATTTCTATGCCACAACCTCCTAAATTAAGTTTTTATTGTTTTGTTATCTTTTGCATTAATATTTATGCAATTCCCAACACTATTTTTATTGTTATCTAGTTCAAATGTGCTCCAAAATTAATTTATCTCTTTAAATTGGGGATTTGGTCACACCCAATTCTCCATGTTTTTTGATACAATATACATGTTCATGTGCCTTTACAAGAGGCCATAGTCTTATACATATGTATGACACTTTATATCTTACACATATATTTATAATACTTTCTTTCTCTTATCTATATTATAATTTTTAAATTCTATTACAAGTTCATATATTTAGATCTAAATTTTCATTTTTGATTATATGGACATTTATTTTACACTCTTTTATTATAGGTTATGCTCATGGGTACATCTTACATTTTTTCAATAAAACCAAGCATTCATACATTCAAGTAATCAAGAAAAATAAATCTTGGACAAACTATCTAGTACATATTACCTTTAAGATAGAAAATTACATTTTTCATCTTAAAGGGGATGAAAACATAGACACCCAAATTTAGTACCTTGAAACTTAACAATAGTAATTTATCTTATATTAGTTAGTCATGACTTGTGCACACCAAAAAATCCTAAATGCATCATATTGTATCCCCTATCCTACAGTTCTTCCATTTATGTGCAAATGGTTTAACTATTTATGTTTGTCCTTATTCACCTTCTTAGGTCACCCTTAGTGGAAACTTATATCCCATTGATTATTATAAAATAAAGTTAAAAACAATCATTTATTGGATTGGTCACTACTTAGAAACTCCACCAGTACTTTAAAAATACAAGACACTGCTTGGTATTCATCACCAAATCTCAAACAAATCTTCCCTAAACTTCCCTATTCCAAGAGAAACCATATTGATCATGCCCTACACAATTATGAATCATTATAAGTCATACCAAATGTAATCTAAGCCATGTCAATAACATATCAAGCTAAGTCAAGATATCAATATAAAGTTTTCAAAGAGAATTGTTTTTAGTTATATTCATCTAGTTGCATCAACATAATTACATATACAATAGGTAAAGTAATACTTAGGTTTGATTCCTCTTTATGAAGAGAACACACTAATAATGAGAGCGGGGTGAATAAATTTTATACACACTATTACTTATTTAAAACATTAACACCCATGATAACAATGTCAATCACATAAAATATAACAATTATACAAGACAAGATTTATGTGGAAACCATTTTGGGAGAAAACCAAAAAGAAAAGATTATTTGGATATACTGTCCAAATCGAGCCCAAAATATCTCAATATAAATTCTTAGGCACCAACCTACGAGATATACCAATCCCCAATTTTGAGCACCAAATCGCTAGAGAAACATATCCCCAATATTGAGAACCAACTCATCTAATTCGTAAAAACCAAGCTACTGGAGACACAAATCCCAAAATTGTGAGGCACCAACCTCAAAAATAAATATATCCATATTTTTTAGTTGTATATTCTTCATGATGATGGTAATTCAATCATTCTCTTTATGTACTTAGATTAGATCATTATACCAACATGGATGTTGGTCCAATTAATGAAATCAAATCAACTTATATTTTTATTCTTCTTTATTGTTCACACTTTCATCTACTTTCTCTAATCGCACATGTGCTTTCATTTAGAATAATGTCCCATCTCTTCTAAAATTCATAGGTCACTCCATTATCAATTCTCCATGCTCTGCTTCCTCTTCCTTCCTCTTTAAAAATTCACCATTTCAATTTTCTTGAGTTTTCTCTTCCTCCTTCACACACATCAATTCATTATTTTTCAACAGAGAAAACTCACTTCACACATGATGCGCTCTTGTTATGCATTTTTTTTCTTAGTCTCTACACATTTTTCTACATATTTTCTATGGAATCTGATCACTCCATACTCTATATGAAAATAGAGTAATTTGTCTTCATGATATATCTCCACAAAATCCTTCTCTAATTCTCCATATTTTTTATGCAGGAACACTCCCTTCACAGATTCCATATACTCATGTTCCATGATCTCCTCTCTTACATCTTTTCTTCTTATAATGATTTTATATATCCTTTCATACTTGTGCACTCTCTTAGAAATTGGTACCATGAACTGATGAAGGTTGGCCATAGTTAGCATAAAATAGATGAATTCCAAAATAAAAGATTAAACCAATAAACTCTGGTTGGATAAAAGAAAATCTTAAATGCCTTAGAGGGTCAGCCAATCATGATCATAAAAAATTTCTTCTCTATCATGGAATGATGTAATTTTTATTGAATAATGGAGATTCAAAAATGATCCTTTTTGGAAAATAATTAGTGGTTTCTAGGACATAAATAAATATACCAAATCATGAACTATATACTAATACACTTCAAGCTTTTTGATCATTTACACAACTCTTTTTAAACTCCAAAGCTATAGGAATAGACTTCGAAGATACATTAGGAGACTCTGAAGCTACAATAGGAAACTTTGAAGCTACAGGAAGAGAATTTGAAGCTACAGTAGGATACTCTGAAGTTATAGGAAGAGAATGTGAACATACTGTTGCCCAATTTTGCATCCCTTGCAAAATTCAAGCAACTTGCACAAGTGTATGAATTGGCAGATATTTAGAGGAAAATTTGAAGAAATTTTGGACACTATGAGCATGCTGTGGATGGAGGAAATTTACTGTGGAGGACCTATTAAGAACCGTGGCAAGAAAAAAATTCCACATAATGAAGAGAAGACTCCACAGGTGGATATTAAAATCCGCACTACTATAAATAGCAATGCGGGCTAAGACAACAGTGAAAGGCAAGTTGCGGGTCATAAGAAATAAATTCACATAATTGGTGCAAGATGTAGAAGGTTTTCAAAATACGCGTAGACCTATGGTGTCACGATAAAAAGGAATGATCCGCGGATGTTAAATAGACGTGAAAGACTAAGTGGAGAAGCCGCGTAGTAAAGTAAAATGATGATTCTTTGTGGAAATTAGAAATCAACTAGACCTTGATTAAATTATAAAATATTTACAAATTCAATAAGATTTTATTGTTCTCTATACAATCAAATCTGATTTCATGAGTCAAATTGATGAAAATGGGAAAGAGTTAAGGAAACTTCTCCAACACATAAAAATTGTGGTTCTAAGTGGCACAATCACCAGCATTAAATACAGTATGGGTGCTCATTTGAAGAAGGCATGTAACAATGGATAAAAATAGTGGCACCCTATTCCCTAAGAGAAATTAATGAAGGTGGTTGGGATTGGTTGAAGAATTTAAATCTCCCTCTAAATTCTTCTCTTTCTCCCTTGCACATTTTTTTTCTATATATTGTAAAGCGATGCCTTGTTTTGATGTTGGATACTCTTAGAATTGGGGCATCTTGTAATATAAGGTTTTTATCTTGTGCTGCATGTATGTCCTAAGGTTTTTATGCCTTGGATCTTGATTCAGTGAATGCTTGCATCTTCCTCTCATGATTGTAATAATCTGTGTAAAATCTCAGGTAATAAAATTTAATCTTGTGGCTCATTATTCCCTTTTTCTTATTTTATTGCACTCCTTGCCTTTCTTTCATTCACAGGTGTGTTGTATGATTCATTTTCTAAATCTTTGTCTGCTGTGTATTATGAAAGTGGATTTTGAGAGTGATTTTGATCTGTGTCTCATATTCATTCATCTTCATTATAATTTCCTTCCCTTTCCCCTTATCTAAATGTATTCATCCCCTTATTTTCTGGTGTTATCACCTCTGTAGATTAGGATTTATATTTATACATTTCCTTCTCATACCTGGTGGGACATTTCAAATCAATATTTCAAGTTTCATCAATTTTTGGTGTGTATCTTGATGAAACCCTAGCCTTTGGAGGCTCTACAGTAATGCATCTAGCAACTCCGTTTAGAATATCAAGTGGTTTCAGCAGTACTAGTGATCCTAACATGTCCCTAGTTCATGAGAAGGATCCAAACAAGGTCTACAACAAGACAAGAAGTAATATTTGAGTATCTACAGTTATCTCCAGGAAGAGAGAGAGAAGAGGAAGATAGATTCAAAGATCCCCATCTCCTCCAAATCATACTCTCTCCAAAGCTTCACCTGATAGAACCTTCTTACACTCCGCTAGAGTTATCAAATCCATAAAAATGGCTCATCAACAATAACTGCCACTTTAAATCCATTTGTAAACTTCACAAACATCAGCCCCGCTTGACTTGAATGCCCAAAATCCTATCCCAGTAGGAGCTTTGAATAATATTCCATATTTTACTGGAGAAAATCACACTAGTCCAGTTGACCACATTAAATACATTTCAAATGTGTGTGAAATTCATGAAATTACTAAAATGGATGTATCTGATAAAATTTTGGCTTCATCACTTAAAGGAAAGGCTCTGTAATGGTTTAGAAGCTTAATTGTGGGCTCAATCAGGAATTGGAACGAGTTGTGCACAACATTGTACAATCAATTTGGGGAAATAGATGATAATTTTTCTCTTTTAGAGAAGTTGACCACAATCAAGAGAGCACCTACTGAGCAAATGGCAGATTTCAACTTCAGATTCTAGAGAACCTAGGACAAAATTCTAGTTTGGTCAGGCCTACAACTGAAGGTGAATTTCTTTACTTTTTGAAATCTCTTAACTCTAATATATCTGTTATGGTGAAATCTATGGGATGGATTTCCTTACCTGTGACTTATGCATTGGAAATTAGGGGTGAAAATTGTTTAATTTAAGCTGGAAAATTAGCTCCCAGGTAACCTATGCCATTAGCCCCTAAATTTCCACTAGCCACGCAACCTTCCATTGCTCATATTCCCCAACCAAACCCACAATATATTGCTTCCACATAAAAAACCCCCTCACAACAAAAGGAATATGAGGAAATGAAATCTCTGATTAGAAACTTGGAAAATAAATTTATATCCCTAGAAAAATAACAATCCCAATCATACTAAAATTATCATAATCAAGGGCAATCCTCAAATTAGGAATATCAACCATATAGAAACCAACATTCTAATCAAAGATATGAATCAAAAAAACAAAATAATAGATGGCAAAGAAAAAGTGCTCATCCTCCATTGGCAATAATTCCTCCTCCGCATGAACTCCCTACCCTAAGTTCTAGTCAAGCTTGAGTCTCAGTACAAAACAATATGGAACAAGAAACAAAGTGGTGTTTTCCATATAGATTTCCTCATAATAAACTTGGTTGTGAAAGGGAAATTCATCTCCAAGACTACATGATTCAAGGTTCTTCCAGTCAGCAAGAACCACTAAGTGAAGCACCAAATCATGGTGTGGAAGAAAATCAACAAGCTACACCTGATGCTAACCTCATGTTTTTCAGAGCTGAGGATTTTTGTGTACTTAATCAAGTGTCTAATGGCTCCATTAGAACTCAGATGAATGTTTATGAAAACATGCAGAACTAGAAAAGAATATTGGAAGATTAGGTTACAATTCCCACGGATCAAAGAAATGTCGCGGATAAAGGAAAATACATTGGTAGGATAAGTGAGAAGTCGTGGACTGAGGAAAAAACAAAAGGCTGCAAGAAATCATGGAATGAAGTAGACAATGTATCAAAGTGACCTATGGTTCCTGATAAAATTATAGTAGAAAAGGAGGTTGTTGTTCAATAAGAGTAGCATGTTCAAATATTATCGCAACAAAAGAAAGAAAATAGCATGCCGCAGATGTAGAAATCCATAGGTTTCCCATTCAACATAGTTGATAAAATGAAGAAGAATAATGTCAATGTCTCAATGTGAGATGTGCTTTCCATTCCATCTCAGTGAGATATTTTGTGTGAAGCCCTCAAAAAACTGCCTTTGATGGATCCATTAATGCAAAAGGCTCATGCCACAGTTCATGTCTTCTAAGAAAAAGAGGACCAAGTAAGTAAAATTTTTAAGACCAGCCATTTTACATGTTAGTAATTATGGGTAAATACTTGGTTCATAATTGCATGATATATTCATGGGATAGTACTTATATAATGCCAAATAATTTTTTTGACATCCTAGGTCTCAAGTACAGTCTGGTGTCCAGGGGAGTCTTGCAACTTGATGAATCAACAATGGGTGTATTAGGAGTGATTAAAGATTTAGAATTAACCCTCCATACTTTCCTGAGTCTCACAATGACCCGTGATGTATCAGTCATAGACTTTCCTCCCACGTTTGCTATTTTCTTGTATAGATATTTTACTGCTAGGGTAGGGTGTTATCTGTCTTCAAATTGGACACACATTCTTTTAAGAACTAGATATGGCATAAGATTTACAATCCAAGATGATCCCATCTTTTCCTATCACATATATTCATATGAACCTTCCGCTATCCAATCAAACTGTTTAATCCAAGAAGATTAGGATCAAGTTTTAAGCCTAGAAGAAAAATCTACTCCTCCTCTCATGTTTGATTTGTTGTTTGATGAATGGGTTGAGAGAGATCACAAATTCGATCCATATTCTGAATAGATTAAATCTTATGAAACTAGTTTGGGCACTTATTGTGTCCTCCACAAAGAATCTGTTATGCTTGCGACATTCAAAGAAGAAAAAGAGCCAGTCTCTAGATTATGGCGAATGTATTTTGATGGTTCTAGAAGCAGAAATGGATTTGGGGCAGGTGTTGTGCTTATTTCTCTAAAGAAAGAGAAGTTCTTTGCCCATAGATTGTAGTTTACTTGTTCTAATAATGTGGCAGAATATGAGGCACTAGAGCATGGCTTGTTGATTGTGTAATAAATATAGATCAACAAGTTGTAAATCTTTGGAGATACTGAGATAGTCATTAACCAAGTATGTGGTAGATGTACTACAAAGAAGAAGCTATTGAGGGCCTACAAACATAGAGTTTGGGACTTGCTAGAGAGTTTTGATGCTCTCAATTTATAAGCTATACCCCAGAAGTTGAACAAGGAAGAAAATCAAATGGTGGCTCTCGGATATCAATTTTCACCTGCAAAAGACCTGGTTAAAGGAAAGATGTAACATATCAAGATGGTTGTTAGGCCATCCATACCTGATAATGCAACCATATGGTAAGTATTATATAGCGACGAAAAAATTGTTCAATTCGTATAGAATGAAGTTTATTTTTCTTCAAAAATGAATTTTGATTTGCAGGACATCTATGGTGATCAAGTTATTCAGCTCAAAAAAAATAAATTTCCAAAAGGATTTGTCACTCTAGAATAGATTTTTAGTCTAGATGATGAGTTCAAAGGAACATAAAAGATCATGACAGAAAAAAAAAAAATTGTTAGCCTGTTGCAATTACTCCATGAAAATAACTTTTACTTGGAAAGGTATGTGATGAACATGAAAATAAAAATTTAGATTCCTTATGTCAAAATTTCAATGATGTTTTCTCATGGGGATATGAAGAATTAAAATAAATCAATCCAATTGTATCCTAACATTCTATCGATCTTGATCTTGATATCAAACTAGTTAGGAAAACACAAAGGATGGTCAACCCTAAGATATATCCCTTCATGAGAAAAAAATTGTCTAAACTCATCGAAGCTAAGATTATCTTTCCCATTAATTACTCCACTTGGGTGGTGAACTTGGTTCCAGTCATAAAGAAGAGTAGTGAAATTAGTCTATGTGTAGACTTCAGGTGTTGGGGTTTAACAATATAACAGTGCTGTAAAAATCTAAAATAAGATAAAACATAATAGTAATGAATGCAAAAATAAACCAGAAGATAAAATAAACAGGAGAAACATAATACCATATTTAACATGGTTCACCTAGTGTTTGCTACCTCCACCAAGAAATGGCCAAAATTATTATTCAGTGATTTTTAGAGGAAATGCAATGAAGATCTATTATCTTCCAACACCTCACAAGATGTTAAATATTTTTTCCTCACTCAGCTACTCTTTCTTTCTCACCAAGGAAAATAACATGCAAAAAATTGCTATTTTCTTTTGTCATATCCTTATATAATGCATACATGAATATATATGTATTATGTGCAACTAACTATGCCTTTATAATCACAAAATCATCTTTAAAGAAAAATATTTATTCTAATTCACCAAAAAACAAAGCACCATCACACGGGTCGACCGATGTTGATCACTTCCTAACCGATGTTAGTCACTTCCTGACCCATGCTTGTTGATAGTTGACCGATACCGGTCACTGCCTTACCAATTCCGGTCACCTCCTGACTAATGATGGTCACTGTCAAATCCAACATCATGTAAAAATAATCTTTTGTGAAGCAATTAAGCTCCACACACAACAATCTCCCACTTGGAGATCAATTATTGCACTGTATTGTACATCATTCTTCCTCTTCAAGTCTCAAAATCGAAGACCAACAAAATTGGAGTGAAGCTCAAACTTATCCTTTACAAATGCCTTCGTTAGCATATCCATAGGGTTCTCATCTTTATGGATTTTCTCTAACTTTAGCTACCCATCCTCGAACACTTGTTGTATGAAGTGATACCTCAACTAAATGTGTTTCATTATTGAATCAAATTCTTAGTTTTTTACTAGATGGATCACGCTTTGAATATCACTGTATAATCTGAAATCTTCTTGCTTCTTACCAAACTCTTAGATGAACCTAGTCATCCATATCTTATCCTTTATAGCTTCTGTAGCTGCAACATACTTTTCCTATGTAGTAGAACAATATACAACCTTTTGCAATCTCGAAATCTAGCTAACTGTCATTCTACCTACTGTGAAAACATATCTAGTGGTGCTCTTCCTGCCATCCAAATATATAGCCATATCTAAATCAACATAGCCACGTAAATAATTATCTGACCCTCCATAACATAACTCCACATCGGATGTCCCTCTCAAATACCTAAGAATCCATTATTCTTATTTCTAATGTTCTTTACCTGGATTAGCCATAAAACTTCTCACAACTCCCACTTCCAGTGTACTGTCTGTTCTAGTACAAACCATGAAATACATAAGACTACCTACTATTGAAGTATAGGGAACATGTGCCATGTACTCAACCTCCTTGTGTGATGAAGGACACCGATCTTTGCTGAATTTGAAGTGTCAATCCATAGGTGTACTAACAGGTTTTAAATTTTGCATGTTAAACCTTTCCAACACCTTATTGATATAAGCCTCCTGAGACAAATACAACTTCTTGTTTTTCCTATCTTGGTGAATTTTCATTCCAAGGATTTTCTTTGCAGCTCCCAAATCCTTCATTGCAAATTTTTGAGATAGCCTTTCTTCAAGTTGACCAATGTCCTACATACTAGATCCTACAATTAGCATATCATCCACATACACTAACAAAATAACATAGCTCCCATTTTTAAGATTCTTAAAATAAAAACAATGGTTAGATTCACATCTCATATAACCATGCTCATGCATAAAACTTCAAAATTTCAAATACCATTCCCTTAGAGCTTGCTTGAGCCCATATAGGCTCTTTTTCAATCTACACACAAGTTTGTCCTTATCATTGACTTCATAACCAAGTGATTGTTGCATATAAATCTCTTCCTCCAAATCACCATGAACAAAAGTCATCTTAACATCAAGTTGTTCTAAATGTAAATATGTTGTTGCAACAAAACTTAGCACATTAAAAATAGAAGTCATAATAAGTATAGGAGAAAAAAACTCATCAAATTAAATACCTTCTTTCTATGTAAATCCCTTTACCACAAGCCTTGCCTTGTACCTTTTAATTCCACCCTCTTCTTCCTTGATCCTGTAAACCCATTTGTTTTATAGTGATTTCTTACTTGTTGGAAACTTGACCAAATTCCATGTCTGATTTAGTTCCAAGGAGTCTGTCTCGTCATCCATGCCACGCTCCCACTATTCGTGGGTATCTACATGCATTATTTTTTCAAAGATTTTAGGTTGACCACTATCAATCAATAATAAATCAGAAAAGGAAGGTAAAAATATCTCTAGAGGTCTACTTACTCTTTGGGACCTTGTCATTGAGATCTGGGGTGTTTGGGGCTCATTATGTGCCTGTTGCATGTTCATGTCAATCTCTATTAGTGACTGACGTTGTTCTCCTGATACAAACC
Organism: Taxus chinensis; assembly: GCA_019776745.2. NCBI lineage: Eukaryota > Viridiplantae > Streptophyta > Pinopsida > Cupressales > Taxaceae > Taxus > Taxus chinensis. Next base: position 711,694,447 of record CM034150.1, read on the forward strand.
ACATTTTTGTAATCGATTGTGGTTCCTTTGTCTTCCTATAGACTACAGTTTCCTCACCTCCACTAGTTCTAGTAGTTATCTGTTATGAACCTGATCCTATCTGTCAATACCAGTTAGCTTAAGCGACACTGACTTCTAAAGAATCGATTCCAGTGTCTTTTGATGTTCATTTTAGATCCGAAAGTTTATTTTACTTCAAAATCTCATCAACCTATTCATGTTTAGGCACCAAAACTGGATCCATATACATTCTCTTTTCATTCTAATCAATGTCATAACTCCTAACAATATTAGAATCTTCTAAATCCCAAACATGATATCTGAAATCACCAGATCCATAACAAATGGAATTACATCTCTTAGATTTAGCATCTAACTTCTTCCTATTTTCCCTATCAACATGCACAAAATCTTATGAGCCAAAAACTCTAAGAAAATAAAAAATGTACCTCTTTTCCATACTAAGCTTCTTCTAGTATTCCACCATCTAGTGTTTTTGAATGGCCATGGTTGATCAAGTACACTATTGTATCCATTCTTTCTTCCCAAAACTTCAAAGGAAAACTAGCATGTATCCTCATTCTTCTAACACATTTCATGATTATTCTATTCATTTCTTTTTGTAACTCCATTCTCCTGTGGAGTTTTAGGAACCGTTTTTTCTCTTCGTATTCCATTCACTGAAAAATTATCATTGAAATCCTTGATGTGGTACTCACCACCATTGTCAGATCTAAGGCACTTTAATTTTAAGTTGTTTCATTTTCCACAAGGGTTTTCCACCTTCTAAAAGTCTCAAAAACATCATATTTATACTTAATACAATAAATTCATACCTTCCTTGTGGAATCATCAATGAAAGTCACATAATATTGGGATCCTCCAATAGAAGCTATTTGAGTTGGTCCCCAAACATCTGAGTGTACAAGCTCTAATTTATAATCCTTCTTTGTTGACCCAACCTCGAGAAATCTCACTCTTCTACTTTCAAAATATGCAATGCTCACAAAATTAAATATCTAGTTGTTTCAAATATGATAACTTACCCTTAGCCTTTAAGATCTACATTCATTTTTCACTCATATGGCCTAGCCAATTATGCCACATGGTTGCATCTGAATCTGTAGTAGATAGCACAGAGAAGGAATTAGTAACATAGGTAGATAGATATAAAATTCCTACCTTCTTACCTCTTGCCACAAAAAGATATCGCTTGGTAACCTTCCAAGAATAAGTTGTGAATGTAACCACGCATCCAGATTCACCTAGTTTCCCTACAGATATTAGATTTATCATGAGGCTTGGCACACACCTCAAATATTTCAATACCCATGGATTTATATTCTACATCTTTAGATGAACATCACCTTTACCAATAATATTGCATGGATCATCATCACCAAAATAAACTTGTCCAAAATCACCCTGAACATAATTTCTGAAATAACCCTTATTAGGGGTAACAGGGAAAGAAGCTCCAGAATCTAAAACCCAAGATTCTAATTTATTATCCAAAGAGAGAATAAGGGCATCTTGTTTTACCTCACTTGCAACATTTTCCTCTTTACCTTTTTCTTTACCTTTGTCTAATGTATTCTCTTTTTTTTCCTTGGACCAACAATCCTTCCTTATGTGTCCTCTCTTTCCACAATTCCATCAAAGTAAATCTCTGTACTTGGATCTAGATCTACCATTTCTTGAATTTGATCTCCCATTCTTATTTCTCTTTGTTGATCTCTCCTTAGATCTTCCCCGTTTTCTAAATTTAAAGAGTTTCCAGATGATGCTTCTCTTGAGATTTTCCTGCGTATTTCCTCATTAAGGATTACACTAACCACATCATCAAATTTCAAACCTTTAGAAGTAGATGTTGTATTACTAAAAGCCATTACCAAGTTATCCCAACTATCTGATAAAGAGCATAAGAATAAAAGTGCTTTCACTTCATCACAAAACAAAATTTCTACCGATTTTAATTGATTTACAATAGACCAGAAATCATTCAAATGATTAGATACCAATCTACCTTCTTGCGTCTTAGAATTAAATTTTTTTTCCATCAAATAAACCTTATTCAAAGCACTAGGAGTTTCATACAAGTTTTCTAAAGATTTCATCAACTCTAATGTGGTTTTTGCATATGTAAAATTTGAATCCATCGATGCTACCAGGATCAATCTTATAGATCCCAGAGCCTTTCTATCAAGAACCTTTCATTCTTCATCAGTCATAGTGTTTGGATGTCAAGAATCATCCAAAAATTAGTATAGATCCTTCTGATACAAATAATCCTCCACCTGCATCTTCCATAGTTGATAATTACGAATATCAAAATTTCTCGTACTCGGTATTTACTATCTTCTACCATTGCTATGCTCCCACTCAATCAGAAAACCCTCTATGAGTAAATCCTGTCAACACACAAAACCTCCAAAAAAATACTCTAATACCATTTGTTGGGGTTTAACCATATAACAGTGTTGGACATATCCAAAATCAGATAAAGCATACAAGTAATGAATGCAAAAATAAACAAGAGAAAGCTAACACCAGATTTAATGTAGTTTGCCCAGTTTGGGCTACGTCCACCAAGAAATGACCAAAATTATTATTTAGTACTTTTTAGAGGAAATACATTGAAGATATATTGTCTTCCAACACCTCACAGGATGTTGAATATTTTTTCCTCACTCAGCTACTCTTTCTTGCTCACCAAGAAAATTAACATGCAAAACAATTGCTATTTTCTTCTCTCATACCCTCATATAATGCATACATGCATATATATATATATATATATATATATTGTATATATATATATATATATTGGGTAACTAAATATGGTTTTACAATCAAGAAATCATCTTTAAAGAAAATTATTTATTCTAATTCTCGGTCAAAAAATAAAGCACCATCACACAGGTCAGCCAATGTCAGTCACTTCTTGACCCATGTTGGTTGATAACTGATCAATACCAGTCACTGCCTGATTGATGTCGATCACTGTCAAATCTAGCAGCATGTAAAAACAAGCTTTCTGTGAAGAAATTAAGCTCCACACTCAACAATCTCCCACTTGGAGATCAATTATTGCACTATAATTTACATCACCATCCTTGGATTCCTTTTCCTTGGCCCATTTCTTCCTCTTCAAGTCTCAAATCAAATACCAATAGAAGTGGAGTGAAGCTCCAACTTCTCCATTACCAATGCCTTTGTTAGCATATCCGCAGGGTTCTCATCCATATGGATTTTCTCTAACTTCAGCTTCCCATCCTCCAACACCTACTATATGATGTGATACCTCAACTAAATATGTTTTGTATCTTGAATGAAATGTTGATTTATTTTCCAGATGGATCACACTCTAACTATCATTGTATAATCTACAATCCTCTTTCTCCTTACCACAACTATTTCATGAACCTACTCATCCATATCATCTCCTTGCTAGCTTCTATAGCTGCAACATACTCTTGCCTCTGTAGCAGAAAAACCCACAACCTTCTAGAATCTCTAAATCTAGCTAATTTTTGTTCCACCTACTGTGAAAACATATCTAGTGGTGTTCCTCCTACCATCCAAATCTCCAACCATATCTAAATCAACATAGCTACGTAAAAAAGTATCTGACCCACCCTCCATAGAATAAATACATGCTAGATATCCCTCTCAAATACCTAAGAATCCATTAGATTTCTTTCCAATGTTCTTTCACCTGGATTAGCCATAAAGCTGCTCACAACTCCCACTACATGTGTAATGTATGGTCTAGTATAAACCATGTCATACATAGGACTTCCTACTACTGAAGCATAGGGAACTCGTTCCATGTACTGAACCTCTTTGTGTGATGAAGGACACTGATACTTTCTCATATTGAAGTGTCCAACCATAGGTGTACTAACAAGTTTTTAATTTGCATGTTAAACCTTTCTGATACCTTATTGATATAAGCCTCCTGAGACAAATACAACTTCTTGTTTTTCCTGTCTCGGTGAATTTGCATGCCAAGGATTTTCTTTGCAGCTCCCAAATCCTTCATTACAAATGTTTGAGCTAGCCTTTCTTTAAGTTTACCAATGTCCTGCATACTAGATCCTATGTAATTAGCATATCATCCACATACAATAACAAAATTACATAGATCTCATTTTCAAGCTTCTTAAACTAAACGCAATGGTCAGATTCACATCTCATATAACCATGCTCATGTATAAAACTGTCAAATATCAAATACCATTACCTTGGAGATTTTTTTGAGCCCATATAGGCTCTTTTTCAATCTACACACAAGTTTCTCCTTACCCTTGACTTCATAACCAAGTGGCTATGCTGCATTTAAATATCTTCCTCTAAATCACCATAAAGAAGATTCATCTTAACATAAAGCTAGTCTAAATGTAAATCTTTTGTTGCAAAAAAACTTAGAACAGTATGAATAGAAGTCATCTTACCTACAGGAGAAAAAATCTCATCAAAGTTAATACCTGTTTTATGTGGAAATCCCTTTACCACAAGCATTACCTTGTACCTTTTCATTCCACCCTCTTCTTCCTTGATCCTATAAACCGATTTGTTCTATATTCCTTTCTTACCAAAATGCTAGAAACTTGACCAAATCCCATGTATGATTTTGTTCCAAGGATTTTATCTACTCATCCATGCCACACTCCCCACTACTCATGGGTATCTACCTAAATTCCTCTTATTCAAAGATTTCTGGTTCACCACATTCCAATTTGAGATGAGCTTATTGTAAGCATGCTTGATGTGCTCTTGATAAACATGATCATGCTAAAGAGAGAGGAGGAAAGGTTAATCTAACAACTCAAGCTATGCTAAACACTCCTAGTGAAAATCATCATCAGAAATGAAGTAGTGACGAGATACGTGCAAAGATTAAAATTTAACTTCAAGGGGAAGAATGGCCTCAAATCCATAAATAAGAGAAAAGGGTGTAGCACACGTGGAAGTGTGGATGACTAGTCCAATAAACCCAAAGAGAAAAAAGAATATGGAGATTTGAATCACGACATGAGTGATCAATAGTTTTGGAAAGAATGTTACAAAGAGTTTTGTTAGTCACTTCGGCTTGACTAGGTTAGCATTATAGGATAGTAAGGAGAAGAGAAGCTAAGTTTGATATTAAATGAGTCACAAATCTTCTTGATATATTTATTTTTAAATGAATTTCCTTTGTCCGTGATAATTTTGTGAGAAATGGAAAAGTAGAAAATGATATGCTTATAGATGAAGTTAATAATTGGAGTAGCTTTGGTTGAGGTGAGTGGAATCACTTCCACCCACTTGGTGAAATACTTGGTTCCAGTGATTATAGAATGATGTTGTCCCAGTGAAGATCTAGGATTGATGGTACTGATAAGATTAAGGCCCCATTGTCATAAGGGAAAAAGGTCCTGAGCTGGATGCAAGGCTTGATTCTAGGAATGCGAACAAGATTAGAATGTTGTTGACTTTTGACACATTTCTTAACGTATTTGCAGAATTCATGATTGAGAGAAGGCCAATAATAATCAAGGCAAATAACACTGCTTAGCAGTAGCTAAACCACTAAAGTGTTCACCAAATTTGTTTCATGGACTTCTTGGATACCATTGAGAATATTTATAGGATTTAAGGCATCGAAGGAGAATACCATCAAATCCACATTATAAAGGGTGAAATAATGGTGGAACATTGAATAAAATAGGAATCCTTTTATTCTTATATAAATCGTAAGGGAATGATAGATTTAGATAGATAATCAAATATTTGAGAATACCAAACTATTAGATGCGTTAGATTCATCAATATTAACATGAGGTGAGACATGGGATGGATGATCATAGAAGATGAACACCAATAGAAAGTTTAGCATTCATGCTGTTTTCCATGGGATGAAAGATGTAAGAGAAGCCATCGTGTAGAAAAATGATTGGTTTGAGATCGCAGAGGACTTGGATACGTGTAATTAATCAAAGGCTTCATGGAGAATAATAATTATATCTCTATATTTCTAAAGGTTATCATTTCTACATTGATAATCACCTATAACTTGTTTGATCAGGGATAAGCTCAGTATCCCCATAGATGTTAAGAATTTGAACACCTAAAAAGGAAGCAGTTCCAAGACCTAAGATGAAGGGATTCATACTCTTCCATATTATTAGTGCACTCAAAATGTAAATTATCAGTGAGGGAAATAGGATTATCCCAAGGAGGAATGATAATGATGCCAGTGCCTCCCCCTTAAAGGTTGACTCTTAGAACCTTCAAAAAATAGGGTCATCTTAAGGGTACCATACTCATGATGAAATTGATTGATGGAATTAACTAGAAGTTTGCTATAAAGTGAGGAAGATGTAAACTAAGAAGAGGGGCTATTTCAACTAGTTGTTATGAGATAGCTTTCCCCTTGATAGAATTTTGAGAGATGAACTCGAGGCCAAACTCATTCATGAGTATGAGCCATCAAGTGATGCATTCGTTAAGATGCAACGTTAGAGTGCATCATTCTAAGAAGATGAAAGCTAGTGATGACGTAAGTTATGTGATTGAGAAGATAAATTATAAGGTTAGATGTGGAAAATAAGAGAGTACAACACAAATTTTAAGCTTCAGTGTAGCAAACATTTTTCACAATCCTGGAGAGTGTGAGTGATGTAATAAACTTCCTTCTCACTACCTTAGTCATCACGATGTGCTAACATATCTCCTAGAGCATGTTTAGTGGAAAAAACATATAGATAAAATGGCTCCTCCTCATGTGGAGGTGTATCTATTGTTGGGAACAAGAGATACTGCTTAAGATCATGAAAATATTTTAAGTAGTTATGGTCCCATTTATATTGTGGTGCATCCTTATGACAGAATATGATGAAAGTGTAACACAACACAGCTCAATACGCATATCAATAGATGGTAGTAATTGATATAATGCTTACTAAACTAAGTCATATTCCTCTAGACACTTGTAACTTATATGATCACTCCAGAATAGAGATACAGGAGCAGGGGGAATTTCAATGATCATCCTTGAAACTTTAAGCAAGGTCAACTTTAATACCCCTAATGGATAAGAGGGAAGCTCAAGGATGTCTCTAAAGGAATAAAAGCATTGGGGCCAAAGACAACGGAGTATGGAGTGGCTAGATTGTAGGTGTTCAGATGGAGGTATCAGATAAGGCACTCAATAAGGACGGGATGAATTTGCAAGATGATCGTGTTGCATGCCTGAGATTTACGCGAACCAATTTCATCCATGATTCAGATCAAACTATTTTATTAGTGGCCTCACCTCATGACCATTACTTTGAGTTATAGGCCAACTAGACAGGTGGCTTTCCATGTATTTTGAAGACCAAATGACGTAAAAGGTATTCACTTGCTTGTTTTTGAAAGAGGTCTTATTGTTGTCCTAAAGACGATAGGACAACGAATACCATAACGTACAAATAGATAAGTTGTTCATGATGAATTTAGATATTTGAACACTAGTCACATGAAGGTGAGAGGGCTAGCCTCCACCCATGTTGGTAAAGTATTCAATAATCCGGTGATGATATGCTTATGGCCATTCAAATGAAGCTAGGTGTGAGCTTCCCTGATAATGCAAATCGAGCCCCCAAGAGGTAATATCTAAATAATCACTGACGTTACAGAACTGGCTAGCATATGCTAGATCCGGGAAGTGTGACAATTATGATGAAGGTTGTGAAACACAAACCTAAGGAAATCAGGGAGCACAAGTCCCAAATATGAGAAATAGCTCTTCAATATTGTTAATGATATTTCATTTTGGTTTCTAATGGGTGCTATGTGGCAATATATGTTGATGAAGTCAAATCAGATTTGCGTGCAGGGCAAAGAAGATGACATTGATGGTTAGGTGTATTTTTCAAGTTGGGAATGTCACTCCAAGGTGGTTGGAGCATGATTACTTTAAGTTCGCTAGAATGATTCAAACAACAATCAAGGATGAAGGCAAATTGAGGGAGTACTATCACCTTGGAAGTGAGTTACCAATTAGATATTCCAACATCAGTGTGCCATGACAAAGATGTCAGTTTAGGGGAAACTAATGACGGTTAAGGCAGCCCAAGGTATGATAAAGGTAGTATAATGGAAATTCAATAAACTTCCTCTTATGTCGCTGCCATACTTGTGTCATTACTATGCAGCTTGTTAGAGAAAGATCACATGGTCATGTTTGGTAAAAATGTCTGTGTTTCGCTCCGAGATAGTATAGCGTCACGTATAGAGCAAAATGGGAGATAACATAAGTGGTGAGGAGGAATGGACCTGTGATATGAGGGTGGGAAATGATGAGATGCAAAGCACGTTCTAGGACTTTTCCAATCCAATGCTGATTGCGAGAACTGGTCTAAATAAGTATTTGCTGATGGAGATAAAAACATACTTAATTACATTTGCAGACCTGGTGGTTGGATGGATGGCAATGGTTTATCCGTGGAACTAGTGGTCAGTGTCCGTGGTTGTGCTTCCCGGAACGTTACCGTGATTGCTTGCACTTTCAGATTAGTGCTTGGTGCTGGTTCAGGATGTCTGGATGTGCAGGAGTGCTTTGGTGCATGCTTACATGCAGATATCATCTTCTCCACAAACTTGAATAATTCTTCCAACCAACCTCAAACAAAGGTTACCAAAGTGGATATATGGTAATTGACGACAATTTAGGGTGACCGGCATTGGTTTCGGGTTGACCGACATCGATTAAGGCGGGAAATCCTAGGTTTGCCAAAATGACAGATCTTGGCAATCTTTTTGGGTAGCTCATATCCATTGTTGCAGATCTTGAAATCGGAATGTTGCGCATAGAGTAAGCGGGCATGCGGTTAGAGGGAAGAATAGGCATGTGATTTTAGGGTTGAACTAAGTCTTAGTTTGTTATGGTAAGTAGGACTAAGTCCTAGTTAGTTATGGTAAGTGGATATTGAGTCCTAGTAAAAAGGAAACATGCTAAGAATAGGTTTATGTTGAGGTGTCTAGGTGATGTGGTGGGGTGAGGTTTCTAGTTGAGGTGGAAATTAATTGAATTAAGGTAATTAAATTAATGAATATTGTGAGAATGGGAATTAATTTAATTGTAGGTAATTAAATTAATATACATGTGGGGTAAAAGGGGAGTACGACCCAAATTTGGTGTCTACATTTGCCCCTTTTTTCATGTAGCTTGTATTGATAAGTGACACCGAAAAAAATAGGAAGTGGTTTCCCTGAGTGGGGTTAAAAGGTGAAAAGGCTCCAAATGTGGGTGGAGGTGATCCCCCTTAAACTAGGAACTGATGAGGTTGAGGATGAAATTGGTAATTGGTTTGATAAATAGGGAAGTGATAAAAAAAGAAAGTAGGTGGGTATGGGTGTGGATATTGGCATAGTGGGGAAAGGGAAAAGGTCAAAACGGGTAACAGGTAGTGGGTAAGGGTCATATCAGGTAATGGGTAGCGTTAATCGAATTCACGCACATGTATAGACTACGAAACTATACCAAGTTGAAGATAATACAAAATTTACATCATCTAAGGTCGATAGGTTTATCCAAATAGGGGTTTAAGTGATTCAGGTATCCAATGCATAGGATATGGTCCAGAAACACAACATAAGTCATGTGTAGGAATATGTAGGTATGTTCCGGTACACCAAAGTTTTGGTTGGGATAAATGGCACGCCAATAGGAAAGGTATGGTTGTTAGGCTAAAACAACATGAGTAACAACATCACAAGGTATAACGATTACAGAAGGTCAATGGTCACACCAAGTAGGTCAGGTCCAGGTAAATAGGTCATGGCACAGGTAAGGTCAAGGTATAGGTAAAAATAACAAATCCCTAGACACAACAAAGGAAATGTAGGGGTAGTTTGGGCTTGTAGGTAGATTTCAATAAGTGTGGGTAAGGTCAAAGGGTATCTGGAAATAATGAGTTAAGGTTAAAATGGGAAAAATCGGGTAAAAATGGTAATAGTAGGTGACTGATGCCGGTTATAAAGTAACCGACATCAGTTTGGTATGACCGACATCGGTCATGTCGGGTTACGGTTAATAAAAAGAAAAATCCATATTTTATGGATTCATTTTAACGTGTTGTTTGTTTAGGAAAAATGACAAAGTAGTGGGGTAAGAGTGGAAAACGATGATACGAGGGCTTTGAGCTGAGTTGGTGAGTGACTAGCACGAGATTGGAATTCGATAGGTGGGTCCATGAGATCAATTGGAGCTATTTGATTAGTGACAAGGTGAGAGGTTAATTAGTGGCATGGCATAGAAAAGAGAGGGTTTAGGTGGGCCACTAGTGCAAAGGTCAGATGTACCACCATGCAGATGACACCGAGATGAGGTAGGATTTAGGCCACTTTTGTCTTTGGGTTGAAAATTATGTTTTAGATTGGTTTGGTTAAAGGGGGTTTGGGTGGAAATTTATTTTGCATTTGTAGGTAAAATGTATGAAATGAGGGAGGGGGTGAAATATATTGTAAATAGGGGTGGGAATGAATTTAGGGTAGGTTTAGGTAGGGTAGGTAGAGTAGGTGTTTTGGGTGTTTTTGAGAAAAAATTGGTAGGCGACGGGGGGAAGGGGGTTTAATTAGAATGCCATGATAGAGATTGATGTCAGTTGGATCTCGCCAGCATCGGTCTAATTTTAGGTGACCAACATCGGTTTAAGTAGACCGATGTTGGTTACAAATAATCATTGATGGTCAGGGTGTATGAAAAATAGGGGTAAGAAAGGTTAAGTGGGAAAGAAAAAAAGGCAAGAGGGGGGGAAGGGAGGATACATGTAGAGTGATGTGGGTAGAAGCTTGGCGTTGGCGTAAGGGATAGGTAAGTAGGTGAAATGATATTGCTAGGATGGTGAGTCATGATTGAAATAAGGTAGGAGGCTGGTAGGTGAATAAGGTAAAAATGGAGTGAGTCGGCTTGGTGTGGTTGGCTATGGTTCGGGGGGTTAATAGATAAGTGAAGGTTGTCAAGTTTGTAATTATTTTTTGGTTTTATTAGATGCATGTGAGGGATGATATGTAGATGCGAGACAAAGTACCACCTCTGTTGCTAGCGATATGGCTGAGTGTGACCGCAGATGAGTGGAGGCACGTGACTGATGTTGGCATGAGTGGGATCTGATGCTACAGGAATGTAGCTTGATATCTAATTTTGATGGTTGCACTCATTGATAGATGGGACTTAATGAACAACACATTCCACTTACCGACGAGTGAGATCATGATCACCCTAGAGCATGTATACAAGATCCTATGACTACCAATAGTTGGGGTGTAATTAATATTTCTATTACGTGAGAGGCGTTAGAGGAGATGATAGTGGCTATTTTTGGGGCAATGATGGCAGAGCTAAGGTACCATAGTGTGAGTCTGAGCTATAGAGATATGTACATAACTTAGCCTTAGGAGATGCATTTTGTGGTGTTTTTTTGATGTAGGTAGTATTTTTTTTTCCTTGCCAGATTGCCAGATGCAGAGGGTGGGAGATTCCCATGAGCATTGATGGAGGTTATCCAGGACATGATGGAGGAGAGTGTTTGTTTTTCCTGGCCACCAAAAATCTTGGTATAGTTGTATAGAGAGTTGTGGGCCTATGGGAGGCTACAGAAATTTAGTTTTTGTTATACCTTCCTTCTACATTATTGGATGTACAAGCACATTGTATACATACTTCCATTTGGATTTCCCCGACAGGATTGGTTTGGGGGTGGTTTGGTCAGGGTTGGTTATAGGTGGTGGGTACCACTTGGTGGAGAGAACATGGTGATGAGGGCCACCCATGATGTATCATATTATAAGTGAGTACTGGAAGGGTATATGGGATGGATATTGTGTGGAGGCTATATGTTGGCTTTCCTTCAATAGGCACATGGACGAGTAGTTGGAAGAGCTATAGATGTTTAGGTGGATAGAGGGGCACCGTGCCGATGAGTACGAGATGATACTGGTGGATAGGGTTAGGCAAAAATTTGGGCTGCCCCAGGACGTGCCTACACCATTCCCACAGTAGAGGAGGGATGACGTGGAGAGGCCTATGCCTCTACCACAACCAACTATGTTGACAGGGTAGGAGGAGGAAGCGGTGGATAGCCGAACTGATGACTTCGAGGTCACAAATAGATATAGGTGGTGGTGGGAGGTGCAGCTATGGGAAGTACCACCAAGACCATGGAATATTTACTTAGCCATCATCATGGTACAACGAGATACCTTGCAAGGCTAGGTGGCAACCCAATTGAAAAATCTTAGAGTACTGCAGGGGCAACTCACAAGATCAAAGGCATAGGTTGCCACTTTACAGGTTGTAGGTGGTTAGCCCTCCTAGCCCAGGTTGATAGGGATAGGTACTCGAACGGGTGGTGATGGGTATGGGGGTATCGGTAACCACCTTACAGGCATAGATAATAGGTTTGTAGGGTCATTTGGCCACTACACATGCTCATATTGTGGCCTTATAGGCCCAAGTTATAGCGTAGGAACCTCCACAGGATGTAGTGGGATAGGGTCCCATAGTACAAGGAGGAGGAGATGGAACACAAGTATAGGGTTCAAGATATACCCTAGCAAGAAAGATCTCATAGGTGGCAATAAGACCAATGGCACCACTAGAGACAATGTCAATGGTGAGCTTCAGGGATGCCCTGAATGAGGCCAGATATTACAAGGATCAGTTGACGACCGTAAGGATAGATGTCCCTTCCTATATTGAATATAGGGCATAATGATCAGTGAGTGAGAGGATGAGATTTCACACTCATAGCTCAGAGAGCACATGGGGCCAATGAGCCCCAAAACAAGTTCAGGATGAGGTCATGAGTTCACAGAGGCTAGACCGAGCTGCAGATAGGAAGAGATGAGACCTAGGTGAGGTGGAGAGATGTTGGGAGGGCACCGGGATGGAGGAGTGGAGGAGGAGACAGATAATACCAACATAGATATCAAGTGGGATGATGATTAGTCACCTTATATGATCATTATATTGATTTTTTATATTTATACCGGCATGCGTGTCAATGATAGTTAGGTTGTACATGATATTTTTTATGAGTTGATTACTATACCGGCCTACGTGCTGAATATTTTGAGGTTATACCCTTGAGATACTTGTGTTATTTTATATCAGTGTAAAATTTATGGATACACATACTTTCATTTATAGATGGTGAGATTGATGGTATGGATGATATACTTGTGTTTTGAAATTTCTATTGTTATTTTTGTATGGATGGAAACTAGGTGGATTAGGTCTGGTGGATTCATGTCATCTTAGGCATGGTGGAGTTAGGTATAGGCATGGTTGTGTCAGGTATAGGCATTTTTGAGTTAGGTATAGGCATGGTTGAGTTAGGTCGGTTTGGCATGGCTGAGTTAGGTCAGTTAGGCATGGTTGAGTTAGGTCGGTTAGGCATGGTTGAGTTAGGTATAGTTTAGCATGGTTTGATCATGTTTTTGGTTTTTGATTTAATTTCCAAGTTATTAGTAACATGGTAAATAAATGATGAGCTATATGTATGTTATGGTGTAAATTTTTTTAAAAAATGATATTATAGAAATGCGGAATTGATTGATTGGATGTTTTGATGGTGTGATAAAATGGTAGATATGTATAAATGAAAAAATCCAAATGTTATGAAAACTGGAAACTAATTAAGGGTTAATGTTAATAGAAAACATGTGGGGAAAATAGGATAGGGTAAATAGTGGCCGAGCTAACCTCCAAGGGATCCATGCCCTCAAAGTGCTACCTACATAGGCCCAGAAAAAATGGGCCTCAGTTTGATGTAGTTCTCCCATAAGCTAGGGAATAATATGGTGAAGCCGGTGAGTGGGTTGATAGGTTGTAGGTATGATTGGGTCTAGGTCATTTAGGCATGGTTGAGTTTAGGTCATTTAGGCATGGGGATGTTGGTGAAAGGGGAATCCTTAAACGTAGGTATCGGTGGTCTACTCCTGTATAGGGTAATAATAAGCAATGAAGAAAGTGAATGGTAAGAGGTGACAAAAAGAGATACCTAATTAATGAGAACCATAACGAGGATACCTTACCAAATATTTTCTTATGAATGTAAGACCCTAAAGACATTTCATGATTAACTATGCTAAGGGTGAAGAAAGTGACATGATCATGAAATGTCATTTTTGTAGCAAGTCCCTTGAGAAGATAGGAAATTAGGGTGAAAAAGCAATGAGGTGAAAATGGGTGGTTTTAGTGTAACTTAGTGTAAGATGAAATGTTTACTTGGTAAGAAACCCATGATCAAAATGGGCAATTCCATGACAAAAAAATTATCATTTTCACTTTTTGATTTTGTGTTTGATAGACTAATTGATGCGGGAAGTCTACATGGGATGAGTATGTTATCTCCTTGAGGTCTTCGTGAAGTTGATCAATACAGAAAGCTCTTGAATATTTTGTTTTGTTTTTGCAAGGATAGTCCCGTTTTATGATAGACTATGTGTAGTATGGCAATCTTTGAATAGCTATCCTTCAAGGGAGTAGTCTATTTTTAGCAGCGACATAGAGAGAAGAGATGTCCCTTTTGAGGGATTCATGTCTTTACTGGAAGTTTGACTCAAGGAGTTGAATCCCATTTTTCTTTTGAAATTATTTTTCTTTTTGGATGTTGTAAGTCATGGACAAGACTATAGTGGAAGATTAGGCTCTTATTTAGAAGACAAAATCCATAAAATACAGAGGTTAACTATGAAAGAGATGGTTTCAAAATGATAAACGACCATGGGATTCCATCTTGAAAAAGATGAAAATTATCCATGAAAATTATGCCATGAGTAGATTCGTGGTACTCATATTGAAGATAAGGCTGAAAGGTGCCAAGTGATCACATGATTTTTGTTTAGTCATTGACCGCAAGGATAGGTAATATGAAAAGGTAAAGGGTTATCAAGGGATGATCTTAAAATAGATAGGAGGTGATACATGATTTGATTCAATAATATAATGATCAAAGATGCAAGGTGTTCAGGGGTTTAGGTTCGGGTTTACCTTCGAGTGAAGACAAATGATAAGCACCTGATCCATAGGTATGATTAACGATATAAGGTCCAAGATAATTAGGAGAAAACTTTCCCCATTTACTTTTCTCTTCTTTTGTTACGCATTGATTTTCCTTCAAGTTGAGGTCGCCAACCTAGAAGGTTCACTCGTGGATTCATTTGTCATAGGCACATATGACATGTTTTTGGTAGATTTGGAGATGATCAAGAACATTGCGATGAGACTCATCTAATAACTCAAGTTGTGTCAAAAATCCCTGGTGAAAGTCATCATCATTGAGAATGTCTTGGAGTGATATGTGATGACGCCAAAATATGCCAGTTAAATGTATAATAAATGATCTCATCTTACTCTCCTTTTTATTAAGTTTGATTGCATTTTGTGAATTTTATTTGATCTTATATGAGTTAGGATGTAATTGTCTATCTTTTGATTGACTCTAATTCTAACATTTAAAATCTCTGAAATTCCTAATAAAGTGTGTTTGAATTTCAGTTTTGTAATAAAGTAGGCCTAATCAGTCAAAGAAATGAAGTATGTAGCATTCAACATGTTTTTGGTAGCATCGGTTCTAATATAGCTTAGTTCTAGAACTTCCAAGCTAGTTTCGGAACTCCATTACACAATCATCATCTAGTTCTGGAACTTTCAGACTTAGTTCCAAAACTCCAGTATTTAGTTCTAGAATTTTTGGACCTAGTTTAGGAGCTCCTAGGTATAGCTCTGAAAATCTCACAGTGTTGATCCTTAATGATTTCCTATGGTTTTGGAACTTCTCTAAAGTTCCAAAACCGATTGAATTTTATCTATTCTAACCACATCTGAAGATTTTTCATCAATGACCCTTTCAATCAGGAAAGGATGAAAATATTTTCGATCGTAGATCCAAGGATAGTTATCTTACAGCTGTTTGATCAGCCACAATCTAAGTCACCATCTATTTTGTGCACATTTCGATTTCATCAAAATCATAGAGGCAACTATGATTGTAAATGTATATATAAGTAGACCTGTAGTAGATAGAAAACATATATGAAATATAGAATAGAGATATAGAATAAGTACATAGATCCAATACATTTTGTAATACCAAATGTTTTATCAATAAATAGCCATTCCTGTTTGAGAGAATTCTAAGTTGTTAAATCTTTATTCAAGGAGAAGCAAGGACCCACTCCCCTGAAGACCAGGATATTTGTGTATTTGGTATTTATATTTCTTAAGAAAATAGTTTAGATCTGTTAACTTTGTATCACTTTTAATTCTTTTAGTTAAAATTTTTTGTATACTCATTCCTGGAGGTGTCTAGATAGATTCTTACATTTTTTGAAACCATTTTCAAGTACTCTAAGTTGTGTGTTTATTTCCAAGAGCAAGTGTGTTTACTTCTAAAAGCAAGTGTGTTTATTTCAATTATACAAAGTGTGTTTCCTTTTAACAAATCTTTCAGTGTGTTTCCTTTGAAATAAGTTTTCATAATATTATTTAAATAAGGTTCTTACCAATAAGTCCTTAAGACATTGAAAATATCCCCCAGAAAATACAAAAATAACTACAGTCAACTACTAGATCGATAGGATTACTCTTGTTGCATATAGCTTTGGACACACCCCTGGTTTGAATATGACATCAACAGGAAGTTGTTTAAATGAAGGGAATAATGAAACCCATCATTTTTGGCATAGTTTTCAAGGACACACTAGTTGGAATTTTCTAATTAGGTGTTAGCAAGAACAACAATCATACATCTATTATTTGAAGGATCTTCCCTACTGTATCATAAAATATATGGGTAGACCAAGAGACTCACAAGGTATATTTCTCCTAAAAACATCTTCACAAGAATTCATAACATCCTCTAGTCCAAATAAGAAAATTGATCAATAATTGGAGGCACCATCATCCCCTGTTATACAAGAAACAAAATTGCCACCTTTGGAATTCTTAGATCAATCACCTAAAGGAAGTAGAACTTTTAGGAGAAGGCTTATTACTTAAGATCCATTTAGGGTGAGTTTTGATTCTCAATTGAGTAGTCAACCTCCTACCTCCTAATTTTTCACCTTCTCTAAGGCATACCGCATACCACATTGATTGGGAGGAAAATTAAGAAAATATTTTAAAAATGGCACGAGAAGCTGAAAGAGAACCTAATAGGACCTTTACTTATCTAATCCAATTGGGTGATGATGATACACTAATGAAAAATATCTCACCTTCACATTTACCCACATCTAGAGGGATGTCATCTAAAGATCCTGACCAATTTTTGTTTGAGTTTAAGGTACTATGTTAGACCTATGACCATAAAATAGATAATAAAAAACTCAAGTTGTTTCCATCCACTATAAAGGATGCAACAATGAGGTGGTTCATGGGATTACCATCCAACTCTATTACCACTTGGGAATAAATGGAGACCACCTTCCTAGACAAATACCAGGACTATTGTAGAGGGAGAAATAGGAAGGAAGAATTATTCAAAATCAAGCAGGAGAAAGATGAAAATATAGAAGACTATTTAGACAGATTCCTCCTTGTGAGCAAAAGGTGTGGATTTGTACTTAAAGAGGAGTTAAGTAAAACCATTTTTCTTAAAGGTTTGGATAAAGAATGTAGGGAAGCCCTTAACTTGATAGGAGGTGGAGACATTGATCAGTTAAGAATGAATGAAGTTAAGGAGATTTGTAGAAGCTATTCTAGAACGAGAGGTGGACCTAGAAAAGGAAAATCAGTGAAAAGTTTGAATCCAGATATGAACAAACTAATGGATGAGTTAGTAAATTTTAAAATGGGCATTTTAGTTCAATTAAACTCTACTAAACCTCTACTATGGATGGATAACAAGCTAAAGAAAATTCCAAAACTAAACCATTGGCTATGTATTTTCCTAGATGCAGGAAGAAGCATGTAATAAGAGACTATCCTTTGGATAAAATAGAAATGTGTCTTATCTATGAATCTAAAGAACATGATACTGATGCTTGTTCTCTACTTCCAGTCATAAAGAATCAGCTTAAACAAATCATTACATCATCCACAATAGAAGAATTGAATTTTGTTCAGAGACAAACTAACCAAGGAAAGTTTATGCCAAGATTAGTTCCTAATCCCTGGACGATGCCATGGGCTGCTCAGACAGTACCACAAAATTAGGGACAACCACCTTGGGTACCTCAACCAACATGGAACCCTTAGGATTGGGAAAGTCAAGATTGGTATGCTGAGGGACATCAACAACCATGGGTTGGTCAAGGAAATCTCTATGCTTGGTCACAACCTAGATGGAACCCTAGTAATTATGCTCAAGGAAAAACATATCCAAATCACAATAAACAGACCATTATGGGATCCCCTGCACATAATTCATAGACTGATAATATAGTCCAAAAGCAAATACCAGCACAGACAGAAACAAACATAAGAAACAAACAAACAACTCTTGGTTATGGAACAGAACCAGAAAAATCAGTTGATCTACATGCTATGGATTGTAAGGATATTCAAACTAGATCTGGGAAAATAATCAGTAGTCCACCTGTTATAATCATTGAAATGATAGAAGAAAATGAAACCCCTAGTACTGTTGTTCCAAAAGAGGATATAAATAGACAAAAAAGGATCCAAATAGCGACACTAGTGAGACTCCATTTCCAGAGAGATTTAAAGAAGGCTATAGAAACCAATGAGTCTGAATTGGTACAGGAACTAAGGAAATTGAATATTAAAATACCACTGTTACAAGAAATTAAAGACCTTCCAGAATTGAACAAATTAATCAAAATGTTATGTCTAAAAAATCCTGGAAGGAAGAAACGGTACCCCAAGACTATCAAAGTAGATGGGAAACTTGCTAATTTATTAGCTAGAAAATTTTTACTTCCCAAATACAGAGATCTTAGAAGTCCTGTTATTTTTGTCTCTATAGGAAATAAGGATATACATAACGTTTTGGTATATTTTGGAGCATCTATCAATGTAATGACAGTGGATACTTTGAAAACATTACCATTAACAGGTATACAACCTACTAATACCATATTGTAGATGGCAGACCATTCTATTGCAAAACCAGAAGGGATTATTGAAGACATGGCAGTTATGGTGGAGTCATGGGAATATCCAGTTGACTTCCTTATACTATGTCTAAAAGGTAAAATATTGGGTTATCCCATTATTTTGTGTAGACCATAGTTAGCTACAGTTGCTGCCTTAATTGATTGTAGGTCAGGTGATATGAAAATCTCGAATGGTAAGAACTCTAAGAAAATTTCCTTATATCCTTCTGCATGACCTTTTATTGACAATCAAGAACAATTGTGGGTTGATTCTCCTGATACTAATAAGAAAAATTTGTCTTCTTTGGCTATAATAACATTACAGGATCATGTAAGAGAAGTAGAAGAGATGATTAATCCACCATTGGATGGGCACCAACTATCCTCAAAGAAATTAGAAATAGTTCCAAAACCTACGACTATAGTTCTGGAACTCACGACCTATAGTTTCGGAACCTGTGAATTTAGTTCCAAAACCACCACATTTAGTTCCAGAACTACAACAACAACAGTTCTCTGTGATTGGAAATAATTTCACTCTAGAGGAATGAGATTTCTTGTGGGGAGAGGAAGAATCGGTAGCTTCAGTTTCAAATACATCAGGGAGTGGTGGAGAATTTTTGGAAAGTAGCAGTCACAAAGAGTTTGACCTGCAAAGAGATAAGTATCATAATTCTCATTACTATCCTTTTTCCATTATTCTGTCTCAAGGAACTTTTGGAGATGTTGTTACATACCATATGTTGTTACCACATGCATGTCCACTACATACTTTAATGGAACCCTTTCAAAAAATCAGTTCATCACACATTGGAACCAAGCATGTTGAGATTCAACTGGGTAAAACTTTGAACAATAACAACTGGTTGAAGGATGATGAAGAAGCTAAATTGTTTGATGTTGTAAAAAATCATACTAAATATTTTTCTTCAAAATACAAAGACATGAAGGGAATTCACCCAAATATCTACACTCATCACATCTATATTGAAAATGTTAAACCAGTTAGGCAGCCTCAGAGAAGGATTAACCCATCCTTAAGGGATATAGTCAAACAAGAAATCGAAAAACTATTACAAGTAGGTTTTATCTACCCTATCTCAGATAGTCAGTTGGTATCTCATCTTGTAATTGTTCCTAAAAATAATGGAAAATGGAGAATATGTGTTGACTATAGAGAACTGAACAAAGCCACACTGAGATATTATTTTCCCTTACCATTCATAGATCAAGTCCTAGACAACCTTTCAGGTAAAAAATAATTTTCCTTCTTGGATGGCTTTAGTGGATACAATCAAATCAAAGTTGTTGCTGAAGATCAGGAAAAAACTACATTTACATGTCCATGGGGTACCTTTTCCTATAGGGTGTTACCATTTGGTTTATGAAAGGCTCCTGCAACTTTCCAGAGAGCTATACTTGCAATCTTTGCTGATGTAAAAAATGATTTTGTTGAGGTATATATGGATGACTTCACTGTACATGGAGATATATTTGATGATACTTAAAGAAATCTGGACAGAGTGTTAACAAGATGTGAACAAAAAAAATTGTCTCTTAGTGATGAAAAGTGTTTAATGATGGTTGATGAAGGGATTATATTAGGGAACCATATTTCAAAAAGAGGAATTCAGGTTTATCAAAACAAAATTAGGATCATTTCAGATTTACCTATTCCTCAGACCCCCACAGATATCAAGTCATTTCTAGGACATTCTGGGTACTATAGGTGCTTTATAAAAGATTTTAGTAAAATTACTGTCCCCATGTTTAATTTTCTAACCAAGGACTATGAATTTCTTTGGGATGAAAAGTGTCAGAATGCTTTTGAAGAAATTAAAGAAAAATTAATCACTATCCCAATATTGAGAGGACCTAATTGGGAAAATCTATTTTCATATCCAAACAAATGCTTCAAATAATTCCATTGGTGTAGTTTTGGGACAAAAAGATGAAGAAGGAAACATGTATGCTATTTAATATCTTAGTAAGAATCTTACTCCCACTGAAAAGAATTACACCATCGCTGAAAAAGAATTTCTTGCTGTGATTTATATAATCAATAAATTCAAACATTACATTATAGGTTACAAGATATTTGTACACATAGATCATTCAACAATTAAATATTTAATGAACAAACCAGTGGTTGGAGGAAGAATAATTAGATGGTTATTACTTTTGCAAGAATTTGATATTACCATTGTGGACAACCCAAGTAAATCCAGGTAAATCTAATGTGGTAGCTGATTTTTTGTCAAGACTAACCACTACAGGGGAGCAAGATCCAGTCAAGGATAACTTTGCATATGAACAATTGTTTGTTATTTCAGCAAGTACACCATGGTTTGATGATATGGAAAATTATCTTGCAACAAGGAAGTTTCCTCATTCTTTCACTATTAAACAAATAAAGGAGTTAATCAAAACCAGTGTACAATTCAAATGGTTAAATGGAATGTTATTTAAATGTGATCCTGATTTTGTTTTGCGTAGGTGTGTAAGAGAATATGAAATCTTTGACATCCTCATAGCATGTCATGATGAACCAAGTGGAGGACACTACTCAGTGAAAATAATAGCTCATTAGATACTTGGCACTGGTTATTATTGGTCATCTCTATATAAGGATGTAAAGAGATATATCAAGTGGTGTGATCCTTTTTAAAGGATGGGACAACCAAATTTCACCAATGAAATGCCTCTTCAACCTCAAGTAGTGATTGAACCATTTGAGATATGGGGATTGGATTTTGTTGGTCTCTTTAATCCTCCTTCGCAAGGAAAGGAATATATTCTTGTGTGTACTGACTATGTGACAAAGTGGGCAGAAGTGTAGGCATTAACAAATACCACTAAAGAAGCAGTAGTTGATTTTCTTTGGAACAAAATTATGGTAAAGTTTGGAGCACTGAGGAGCGTAGTTTCAGATCAAGGACCACAATTTATGTCTAATATGATCCAATCTTTCACAGTGTATTACCAAATAAATCATAGGAAGTCATCTCCTTATCACCCACAATCAAATGGACAAGCTGAAGTAACAAACAGAGAATTAGAAAATATCCTTACCAAAACAGTTGAAGCTGGGAGAAAAGATTGGGTAAAGAGACTACCTGAAGCTTTCTGGGCTTATAATACAACTTGGAAAACTAAAACAGGGTTTTCACAATATGAGTTAATCTATGGGAAAAATCCCTTGTTGCCTATTGAGTTTGAACTATAGAAATTTAGGAAAACAATTAAGGTGGATATTGAGTTCGATGTAACTCAAAATGAAAGAATCCTTCAATTCAATGAATTCGATGAATTGAGGATGGAAGCACTGCAACAGACATAGATAATCCAAGAGCAAAGGAAGCAATGAAATGACACACATATCTAGAAAAGGAAATTCAAAGTAGGAGACTAGGCATTGATGTTTGATTCTAAGTACCAACAATTCAAGGGAAATTTAAGAACTAGATGGTTGGGACCCTATCAGATTGAGCAGATATTCAACAATGGTTCTATTCAGTTACTTCCCATTGATGGAAAAAGAAGAACACTCTTGGTCATTGGACATAGGCTAAAACTCTATAGGAAGCCTTCCACTAAGGATGAATTCTTGAGGAAGATTGAAGCAGAAAAGAATTTTATCATATGGAAGAACCCAGTTCTTCCAAAATGATCAAATAACCAGATGATAGATCCAAAATAAAGGGAAGAAGATGAAAACCAGTAAATGGCATTTTCTTCCCCAAAAAAATAAAAATAAAAATAAATAAATAAAAAATAAAAAATTTCTCTCAGAGGTCAATTCAAAACCAACAATGGTGGTTGACCTCCTCTTATGGCTAATTCAAATAAAAGGGAATTCTTTGGAATTATAGTTGTCTTATCTAACCATGTTTTTTTCCAATTGTAGGAATGATGAGTCATCATAACTAAAGGAATACATCATCAAGGAGGGTAATTATATCTTTTAACTTATTTAGGGTTAAATTAAAAGTTTTCATGTGTGATTTGACTTGATTTAAAAGTTGGTATGATGAGCCATCTATTTATACATTATGATTACAAGTGAGTAATCATGAGATGATTGAGGGAGAAACAATGAATTAAGATTGTGTTTCGCATCAAAGAACATAATTTCCACAGCTAAGAATAGAGGTTCCACAGATAAAATTATCAGTTCCATAGCTAAGCAAGAAGGCCTACAGCTAATTTACACAGAATCAAAAGAAACAAAACTTGAGTCGATATGGGGATTAAAAAAGAAATCAAAACTAGAGGATGATTCCCAGCTGTTCGTAGATGAAGAAGTGACATCTATCTTTGAGCATGTAGGATGGCTAACAGGAAAAGATGGAAAAATAATCTACTAATATTTTGGGTAGCATGACCATGAATCCTCTTGAACCAAGCCAAGCTAAGATGGAAAAATGAGATGAGAGACTTGAGGAACAAGATTTTCAAGAATTGGCTGAACCATCAGCATTGTCACATGAAGAAGAAGAGTTGGCATCCTGGAGATGAAAAGGTAAATTTACTTTGATAGAAGAAGAATTCTCAACTCCTCAAGTAATTTTAGAGAAAGAAGAAAGACATCAGGTTAAGCAGGCTCTGTTCTTGTCTAGAGCAGAGCTCATTATCAGGGAAAATGATGAGGAATTGGATTTCCTCAAACTCAAATTAGAATAGAGGGAAAAGCTCATTGGAGATCTAACAACTTAGCTTGTAGTTAATACTGAGGAATTATCAATAATTAAACAACAGCTGATAGAGAAAGAGGAAGAATGTCAGACTTCCAGAAAATAGAATGTTATGTCCACATTCTCTGCATAGACTGAGTTAACTTATTTTTCACTCAAACAACTATGGAATGACACTTGCAGGGAACTCAGAGAACCTAAAACATCAAATTAAGATTTGAAGACTAAGATGGAAGAAGAAAAGAAGGCAAGGAAAGAATGGGAAGAAATTTTTTATAAGGAAGAAAGAAACAAATATTAATTCCTTGCAAAAAGTCATATGGTCTGCATTATGAGTGAAAAATTGCTTGCCTACATGAGGCCCACTCCTGCATATAGTGTGATTTTGGAAGAACAATTCATCTGTTGAAAAATGTCAAGGATTGCATGTGGACTTCCACATGAACTAAAAGATGAATCTGAATTCATGACAGCTTATTCCTTAGCTAGTCCTAAGCAGAAAAATCTTCTCTGTGAATTTTATCTTTGTATTCTGATGCTAGAGAAAAACACAGGATTTATGATCAATTTGTATTTAGGGGAAAGTCAGTTCAATGCATTTGTCTTTGTTCTGTAAAACCAAATTACATGGAAGGAAAGGGAATATAAGTTTTTATTGAAAGCTAGCTCAACTGGTCTCTACATGAGAGCTCACTATGGTAAACATTTTGCCTTCCTCATACATTTTAGAACTCATGCCTTTGATGAGAAATTCAAGACACATTATTTTTCCATCTTACAAAAGAGTATTGATACCTTTACCTCCTATGAGAAGGAGAAGTTTGAAGATATTTATGAAGGATGCTCAAAAAGGTGGGAACTTCTTACATTTTCCTTGAGAAGAAGGGAAGTAATATCCCCTACAAATCTGATTTGGATTTTATAAAGAGCAAAATATTTATGCACAATAATTCCTCATATAAATGATACCTATGGGAAAATATGGATGGGAATGCGAAAAATTCCCCCTCTAATTCTTACCCCCATGTCTCCTTGGCAAAACAGAGAACCTCAAGATCCTACTGAATTTGAAGAATGGCCGAGGAAATAGAAGGAGTAGGGTACAGTACCTCTAAGTTAAAGCATTGGAAGATCCAGTTTCAGCCATTTGATCTGGGCAATCAAATAAAATGCAAAACATATAACCCCACTTTTAAAGAATGAAGTTTGTAAAGATACTTATAAATAAGTAAGTTTGGGGGAAATGATGAAGCCAGAAAATGCCCGTTAAATGTATAATAAATGATCTCATCTTACTCTCCTCTTTATTAAGTTTGATTGCATTTTGTGACTTTTATTTGATCTAATATGAGTTAGGATGTAATTGTCTATCTTTTGATTCACAGTGATTCTAACATTTAAAATCTTTGAAATTCCTAACAAAGTGTGTTTGAAATTCAGTTTTGTAATAAAGCGGGTATATTCAGTCGAAGAAATGAAGTATGTAGCATTCAACATGTTTTCGGTAGCATCTATTCTAATACAACCTAGTTCTAGAACTTCCAATATAGTTTTAGAATTCCATTACACAGTCATCATATAGTTCCAGAAATTTTAGACTTAGTTCCAAAACTCCAGTATTTAGTTCTAGAATTTTTAGTCTTAGTTTTGGAACTCCTAGGTATAGCTCTGAAACTCTCATGGTTTTGATCCTTAATGATTTCCTATGGTTATGGAAATTCTCTGAAGTTCCATAACTGATGGAATTTTATCTATTCTAACCACATCCCAAGAGTTTTCATCAATAACCCTTTCAATCAGGAAAGGATGAAAATATTTCCAATCACAAATCTAGGGATAGTTATCTTATAGTTGTCTAATCAGCCACAATCCGAGTCAGTATCTATTTTGGGCATGATTTAATTTCATCATAATTTTAGAGACAAATATGATTGTAAATGTATATATAAGCAAACCAGCAGTAGATAAAAAACATATATGAAATATAAAATAGAGATATAGAACAAAGAAGATAGATATAGAATAAGTACATAGATCTAATACGTTTTGTAATACCAAATTTTTTATCAATAAATAACCATTCTTGTTTGAGAGAATTCTAGGTTGTTAAATCCTGATTCAAGGAGGAGCAAGGGTCCACTCCCCCGAGGACCAGGGTATTCGTCTATTTGGTATTTATATTTATTAAGCAAATAGTTTAGATCTATTAACTCTTTATCGCTTTTAATTCTTTTAGTTAAACTCTATTGTATACTTGTTTCTGCAGGTGTCTAGATAGATTCTTACATTTCTTGCAACCATTTTCAAGTACTCTAAGTTGTGTGTTTATTTCCAAGAGAAAGTGTGTTTACTTCCAAAAGAAAGTGTGTTTATTTTCTAAAGAAAGTGTGTTTATTTCCATTCTGCAAAGTGTGTTTCCTTTCAGCAAAGCTTTCAATGTGTTTCCGTTCAGCAAAGTTTTCATAGTATGATTTAAATAAGGTTCTTACCAAGAAGTCCTTAAGACATTGAAAATATCCCCCAGAAAATACAAAAATAACTATAGTCAAATACTAGATCGATAGGATTACTCTTGTTGCCTATAGCTTTAGACACACCCCTAGTTTGAATATGACATCAATGGGAAGTTGATTAAATGAAGGGAATAATGACACCCATCAATATGTGGAGATATGGAATTTGGACTTTGAGAGGTAAGACAGCCTCGTTACCATAGACCAGAGAGAAAGGTGTGGTAGTAGTTGAAGTGTGAATACTAGTGTGGTAAGCCCACAAGGTGAAATGAATATGTGTATGCCAATCCTTCCCAGTATCATCAACTTTCATAAGAATTTTGTTCAAGGTTTTCTTGGTTGATTCTGCTTGGCCAGTTTTGTGGGTAGTAAGGTGAAGATAAATTGAGTTGAATTCCAAAATCCTCACAAAGCTTTCCTAGGGTTTTGTTTTTGAATTGCTTGTTGTTATCAGTGATGAGGTGGTGAGGGACACCAAATTGACAAATAATGTGATGGTTGATGAATTCACAAATTTTTGAAGGATTTTTAGAAATGAGGTGGATGGCTTCTACACACTTAGTGTAGTATTCAGTAGTGGTTATAATCCATTGATGGTGTTGTGAGGAATGAGGATTGATCTCTTCGACAAGATACAAACCCCATTGAGATAAATGCCAAAGGTATCGTGTGACCTGCAAGGTATGACTAGGTGTGTGATGAATATTATCATGTTGTTGGCATTTCACACAATGTTTGACGTAGTCACAATAGTCATGGTTTAGGGTTGACCAATAATATCCTAGGAGAAGAATGCGTTTAACAATAACTAAGCCACTAAAGTGACCTCCATAGATTACATCATGAACTTCCTTGATGGTGTAGGGAATTTCAAAACTTGTAAGGCATCGTAAGAGAATATTGTTGAATATTTGTTTATAAAGAAGACCACCCATGATGACATAGCGGGAGACACCTTTAAGAAAGGTGTGTTTTCCATTACGAGTAAGATCAGGAGGTAGAATGGAAATGGAAAGGTAGTCTGATAATTTTTTATACCAAAGATCATGTGGGTCAGGTGAAATGGTTCTGACAAAGTTTACATCTCGAGATAAAGAAGAAGGTATTTACAACTTTTGTATTATGACAAAGACTTTGGAGTTGGTAGGCGAAGTGGGTATCTAAGAAGCTAGACAAGCCATGGTATCTGTAAATTTATTAGTAGAACGTTGGGTGGTTTGAAGTTTGTAACACTCAAAGGTAGTCAAAACTATGTCAACATGGTGTTTTTACTTTTGGATTATTTCATTATGACACTGGTATATACCATTGACTTGGTTTACAACCAGTTGAGAGTCCCCAAAGATATTATTTTATTTTATATCTAGGACGAAGGTGGTTTGAAGTCCTAATATGAGTGCTTCGTATTCGGTTATGTTGTTAGTGTAATCTAAATCTAGTTTAAAAGATAAAGGCATAGGTTCACTATCAAAAGGAATGAGGATGACACCTGCACTACCTCCACGTTGACATTTGGAAACATCAAAGAATAAGGTCATCCGGTAAGTGGTATTGTCTAAAGAGAAGGTAGCAATGGATTCATCTGGGAAATCAATGTTAGGGGGTTGATTTCTAGAAAGGGGTGCATCTGTAAGTTGGTCAGCGATGGTTTTTCCCTTGATTGATTTTTGATGGATGAATTTGAGATTGAGGTCTACAAAAAGCATGAGCCAATGTGCAACACATTGATGCTGGTAGGGTTTGGCATACATGTAATATAAGGGGTCAGTGTTAGTGATGAAAAAGGTTTTATGGTTGAGTAGGTAATGATGAAGTTTAGTGGCGATAAAAACTAAGGATAATTTTTTTTTTGGCATGAGCGTACCTAGTTTTGTAGTTCAAAAGGGTATGACTTATGTAATAAACCTCTTGCTCCCGGTTTAACTCATCGAGATGAGCGTGCATGTCACGTAAGGAATGATTAGTAGCAAAAATTTAAAAGTAAAAGGGTTGGTCATATTTAGGAGGAATGAGCACTTATGGTTGGAGAAGGTATTGTTTTAAGGTGTCAAAGGATTTGTGGCATTCATCATCACATGTGAAGGAGATGTCTTTTTTTAGGAGATGATGAAATGGTTGGCAGCGGTCAGAAAGTTACAGCTTACCTTGTAAACTTTGAAGTTGACAGATATTATTAGGTGTAGGCATTTCGATAATAGCCTTTACTTTAGCAGGATTGACTTCTATGCCAAGAAAAGAATCAATTAATCCAAGGAGATTTCCTCAAAGAAAAACTATAACACACTTCTTGGGCTGAAGGTGAACACAATACTTGATGAGATAGTGAAAGATGACCTTCAATAATTTGAGATGTTTGGTCAAATGTTTGGATTTGGAAAGAAGATCATCTATGTAGTCTTCCCATATGTGATGCATTTTTTCATGGAAGATTTAAGTCATAGCCTGCTGATATGTAGCAACAACATTTTTAAGGCCAAAAGGCATGAATAAATAGTAGAAGGTCCCTCAAGGAGTGATGAAGGTCGTTTTGTGTTGATCTTCTAGGGAGAGTTATATTTGGTTATAACCTAATAAATTTTCCATGAGTGATAACATCTCATGACCAATGGTGAGATCAACTAGTTGGTCAATACCTAGTAGAGGAAATTTGTCTTTGGGGCAAGCTAAGTTAAGGTCACAAAAATACGTGCAAATGTAAAGTCCCCCTATTTATTTTGTGACAGGAACGATGTTATAAATCAACTAGGGATAGTCAATGGGTAGGATAAAGGAAATTGAGAGAAGGTGTTGAAGTTCCTCTTTTCCAAGAAGGGAAATGCGAGGATGCATTTTCCGTAGCTTCTGTTTTACGGGTTTAGATTCAGGAATGGTTATGATATTGTGGACCACAATGTTTGGGTTAATATCGTGCATATCAATAGAGGACCAAGTAAATGTGTTGCTATGATCCCGAAGGAAAGAATTAAAAGCAACCTGTTCAGAAGTATCTAAAGATTGGCCTATCTTTAGAATGTGCGGGTCATCCTGAGTGTGAATGTTGATTTCAATAATTGATTCATTCAACATGGTTTGTATCTTAGAAGGCAATGATCGATGAATATAATAATCTTCCTCACCAAGGTAGGTGAGGATAGACTCATCGTCTTGAAATTGAACAATGTTAATAGAAGGTGTATCGTCATTGATCATGCCAGAATATTGGAAGGGAAGAGAAGAAGGATCCTCTCCATCGCATTGATAAGTCATAGGTCCTAGGGAAATTATTTTCTTGAAAAACAAAGTTAGGAGGGATAGATTTGGGATCTATAGACTCTGTGGGTAAAGGTGGTGATACTGGTAAATGGGGTGGAGAAGATTTATCATCCTTAATTAGGTCAATGTAGGCCTTCTTGGAAGATGGTGTGGAAAATCCAATGCCACTACGATCTTTGTGTTTACGGTTGGTACACGGGATGATGATATGATCACCTTGTTTGTAAAAACCAAAGATAAAGCCTTTCCATACACAACGGTGAAGGAAAGTGTGGGAAAAGTAGTAGTTAGTGAGAGATCGGAGGTCAGATGAAAATGGCCGTGTTTGGGACAGTGGTTTGGGTGAATAGTTGGCAGTATCAAGTCCCCCATACATTAAGTTGGTACAAAGGTGGGGAGGACCATAAGGGGAAACCTCTCCAATGTGATAGTCATAAGGAGGATGTTGGCGTAGGTTTCCATACTCTTACGGAGTGAGAAATGTGTTGAAATTGTAGAGGCAGTATTCCCCTAAAGTGAGGCATTGAAAAACACCTTCTAAGGGATCGGTAGTAGATATGTGGGTAGTGGGGACAAATGAATTACTAGACAATTGGGAAGGAGGGGTATCGGTCAGTTGGGAAGTAGATGGGTCAGCTGCATAGGCTGCAACAACAGTAGGAATAGAAGAGTTAGGTGTGGGAGAGGTGGCAGTGGAATTGGTGGATGGGGTTGTGGGTGAAGGATAAGTGGGGGTAGTGGTAGATGCATTAACTCATATAAGGACATTGTTAGGTTAGTACAACATGTTATAGGTTTTAAATGGTGACGGGTCAGTTGGGATGGTATAGTTATGCCCTTCATGTTTGAATTTTACACAGTAGTGTAAAGTTGAAGGAACACAACCCATGACGCGAATCCAAGGTCGGCCAAGCAACATGTTATACTAGAACTCCCCCTCTAAGATGTAGAACAATCTCAAGACAGTGCGAGGGCCTATGCAAATGTGAATAATAATGGTGTCAAGGGTGGAAGTGATGGCGTCATTGAAGGAGAGCAACATAATTGGGTTATTATGCATGTAATTTGAAGGACTACGTATTTGATCATATGTGTGGGAGGATATGATGTTGATGCTAGCACCACCGTCAATCATAACATGCCATACACGTATATTATCAATATAGATAGAGATAAAAAGGGCGGGATTAGGATCTTCCGATTGGAGAAGTATGATCTCCTCATCAGAAAACCTGAGGGAAAATACTTGATGAGTGGGCATGGTGGTCTAAGGAGGAGATGATTTGGTAAGAAAGGCCACATGATGAGGGGTGTGAATGGAGGCTATTAGTGTGGGGTCATTAGATAAAAATTTGAATGATTGTAAAACCTCCATAAGGGCTTGTTGATGAGATTTAAAGGTTTGGATGAGATCATACAAAGAAATTTTTAGAGGGGATTGATGTAATTGTTTTATCATTGTATGATGAGTGACCCCATCAGAAATAGGGTATGTGGGTACTCGAATGGTGATTTTGGGTATGGGTACAGATGGTATATTGGGCATGGGATTGATTGATGGGCTAGTTGATTTTTATTTTCCTTTGTCCTTTTGGGTGTGAGTGGCAACTTGGATCATGTTAATATGAGGGAAGAAGGTAGATGGAGAATTGATGTCATGAGTAGTGTAACGACGTGATGGAAAAAAAGATAATACAGTGTAAGAACCTTACAAAATGAGTAGGGTGCGCTAGCATTTAGGCGGTGGTTTAGAAAACTCTCTATTACAGACCATGTTGATCTCAAATTTTGGGGGTTAATAAAAGGGTTGTGGAGGTGGTGATGTAGGTCGCTGAAGAAGGGAAGAGGGCGTGTGGTGATAGGTGAATGTGGAACAAGGCCCTCATTAAGGAGATCATCATCATCAAAATTCACTTCAAGAGGACATAATTGGAGGGGAATGGTGTTGAGAGCCTTATAACCTTCTACATCATGTACTGGAACACGATGGTAGGAACAAATTTTAGTTTCATCAAACCCTTTTGGTTTGGGTTTGAGGGGGTCATAGGGCCTAAGTGGTGATAAAGTGATGACTGAGGTCTCTAAGAGGTCAGCTAGAATGTTGGCATATGACCCTGTTAATGGATCATAGTGGGAAGCGAGTGTGGGTTTGGGTAAAGGTGTAGATGATTATGGGCGAAGAGGTGTTATAGGAGGGGTAATGGGTTAGACCACTAGTTTGGTAGGTGTTATTGTCTTAGGTTTTGATGGTATCTACTTTGGTAAAGGTGTGGTAGAATAACTAGCAATGACAGTTGTTGTTGGCTTAACTACCCTGTTGGAGGGTAGTGGGTTCTTGTCTTTGGATTACACCTTCTTGGGTAAAGGTGAGAAGGGAGTACATGATGTAGAAGGGAAAATAGATGGTGGGGGAGGATGTGTTACCCATGGGGACAATAGAGTTGTGGTGGAAGTGGTTAGTAGAGGTCAGGTGGAAGGTATGGGTTGAATTTGTATAGGAAAAGTTGTAGTTATAGTAGCTAGTGGAGGTATAGGTGGTAAGAAATGTATGGGAGAGGGAGAGGGTGTTTTTTGTGTAGGTAAATTGGATGTAAAAAAGGATCATGATGACGAGGTAGCTTGCTTAGCTTTTGATTGGCCTTGGGTAGGGGACTGTTTGGCCAAGGTTACTGGGTGAGGTTCTAGGATGGACAGAAGGGCCGAAGGTGAAAAAGGCATAGTAGGTGAGATTGGTGTATGTGGCCTAGAAGATTGGGTCTTCCTTTTAGGAAGAGGAGAAATTTTGGTGTGGTTTTGGGAAGACGTGACTAAATTTAATTTGATGGGTGGATGGGTAATGCTTTACGTCGACATGACACCCAAGGTAATGATGGGTCTAGATATGGACGAAGATGTAGGTGTGGGTAGGTGTTTAGGCATTGGAATATTTTTAGTTGTAGGTAAAGGTTTAGATGTAGGTAAAGGTGAAAAAGAAGAAGCCATTTTGATAGACATGGTTAGGGTCGATCTGGTTGCTTGAAATACCTTTCGATAGATTGTGGAGGTATCTGTAGGTGACATTTGAATTTGAGTCAAAAAGGGGAGTCGAAGATGTCCCCAAAGCATGGAATTATCAACGTAATCCAAGTGATCATCCAGTCATGAAAATTGGACTTTTGTAAGAGGAGATGTAGTTGGTTTAGTGGCAATCCCTATAAAATATGTCTGTGAGATAGGGAATTGGTTAGACTCAGACCCTGTGGGTAGAAGAGACAAGACTAGATCAACGGAATCTTAGAATGATAATGCATAATTTTCCATAATAGGTTGTGGAATTTCTAAAGGATCTCCCATGGGTAGGAGAGATGGTAGGTGGGGTGAGATAGATTTCTCTTTTGGTGGAGGAGAAAGTGATGACAATTATCCTGCGATTAGGAGAGTTAATACCATTGATTGTTTAGTAGGTTGTGAGGTAGATGGTGAAACGATGTCAACACAAATTGTGGAATCCCTTGTGGGTGAAGGAGGAGATGAAGGGGGACTCCTCTGAGGGTGAGGGACTGGAAGAGGTATGCTCCTCCATGGGTAGAGCTCATGCTAGAATTTCCCTCAATAAATGAAATAGGTTGAAATTGAGGAACGACTGGTATGATATCAAAAACAACGTGGGACTTCAGAG
Source organism: Taxus chinensis (assembly GCA_019776745.2). Lineage (NCBI taxonomy): Eukaryota > Viridiplantae > Streptophyta > Pinopsida > Cupressales > Taxaceae > Taxus > Taxus chinensis. The sequence continues at coordinate 711,727,659 of CM034150.1, forward strand.
ACATTATTGTCATTGGTTTGAAGGGCTCACCATTTTGATTAGATGATGGTGTATTGTTAGCGAACGACTTCTTAAAGATATGCAAGTTTTGATTTTTCCAGTGTGTTTGGGTTGTCCAAGATGAGATCTCCATTATCTAACATTTCATGGAGAATGTTCTTAAAAATTATGCAATTACCGTCACTATGGCCTTTGATGCGATGATAATTATAATAGTCATGTTCCTTATACCATACAAGCATAGGACGAGTAGGATCAAAACCAATATGAGGTTTTATCGGGGGTAGTACAATGGCTCCGAATTTAAGAAGATTTTCCAAGAATGAAGAATAGGACTCTCTAATTGGAGTGTAATTTCGTTGTTCCCATCAGAACTGAAAAAATATGAACATGGAAAAGATTGGAGGAAGGTATGGCTTGATTAGATGGATGAGATGGACCCGATTTGAGAACTACCACATTGGTAGATCTTTTGGATTTTGAATAATTATTTTGGGGTTTTGAAGACAAAGAAGAATCATTTTATTTAAATGTGGCGTTCTTGTTTCACAATTGGATTTTCTTTTCTTCAATTACACGAATTTCTAGCTTTCGTGCCATGGTAAATGCTTCGTTAAAGTTACAAAAGGTTTATACCTAAAGAGTTGGTGAGATGTGTCTAGCACAATATCCAGTGAACAAATCTATAAGTTCATCTTGAGGTAACTATAACGTTAATTGGTTGATAAGACTTCACCGGTGAGAAATGAAATCTGCGATAGATTCATCGTCATATTGTCATGTCAAATATAGGTTGGCCATGGTGATTTTTTTGACTAAATTGATTGAGAAGTGGTCTAGGAATTCTCGATCCACTTGGTTAAAGGAGTAGATGGAATTTCTAGGTAAAATGTTGTACCAATCTAAGGCGGGGTCCTGTCAGGGACATGGGAAATGTTTCGTAGGAGTAAAGAATCGTCATGGGAAATTAGATAGCACCCATGTTTAAATGACTACAAGTTCTATTGCGGGTGTTATTTACTATTGAAACCATTAAACTTGGGCATTTCCTAATGCATGGGGTATGTGTGAATAGGAATAGATGGATTAATAGGCTCATTACTTATTTTGTCATAAGTTAAGGAGTTACGAGATCCGAAAACTGATGCTTCTATTGTCCGCATAATTTCCATCATCATCCTAATGAGGTCATTGGTGGGTTGTGAGTAATGGGAACCTCCTACAGTAAAGGGAGGTTAATGATGGGTGTATGATGTGGGATGGCATCCCGGCATATGGAGATACTGAATATGAAAACTATGAAGGGGGAATAGATGCGGGCGGAGGGTATCCTAAATAAGTGATAGACATGATTGGGGGTTACTAGCGATGGGTGTAAATAGGTGGAGTGGTCGTAACGAATCTTGTAGTAATTGGTGGTAGATACTGTGAGATGGAAAGGATGAGGTTTTGGAAGGGGTGTGGGTTGGTGAAACCATGGGTGGTTGTGATGTAATGTTACATATGAGGTTAAAGGTGGGCAGATGTGGCCATGCTTAAGATGGTTGGTAAAGGGATGGTCAACACCACGGGTGTGATAAATGTCGTTGGTGCAGAAGTTATAAACAGATGTGGGCTCCAGTTGAGATACCACAAGGGGGTAAGGTGGATGAAGGCAATGTTGAGCTAGTGGTAGATGACATGGAAGTGGGGGTGAGGGTAGGAGGAATAGATACGGGCATGTAAAATACTATATTCCTAAGGAGTATCAGGTAGATGAGTGGGAAAGATAGTATCATAAGGCCAATGGATTTTATTCAAGGAGTCTTGCAAACTCCTCGTCACCCAGTAGAAATGGTGATAGGTTGAGTTGGATCCATGAGTGACAGGATGGAAGGTGGCGATGGGCTAGGTGGTAGTGGCATATGGATGATGTGAAATACAAGGGCGTTGGCTTGGATGTGAGTCAACACCATGTGAATTAGCATGTATCATGTCAACAATATTATGTAAATGAAACAGATAACAGAAATGGAAATACCATATACTAGTAGGTGGACTTGGTCAATGTTTCAATTAAAAATAAAAAAGGGAAACCAACACCAGTTAAGGTAACCAATGATGGTTACAGTAACCGATATCGGTTACTATGGGAAAACACCAGTTTGAGCAAATAAAGCATAACTGATGAAAATGAAATGGGGAAACTATACTTGACAGTGATATCAGAATGTTGGGAATATGAGGATGTCCTGAGGAATACAAATAGAAAAGAAAAGTTGATGAAAGATGTTTTGTCTAAAATAACCAAAAGAGTTGGTAACCGACACCGGTCAGGTAAAGTGATGATGGTTGTTAGACCAATGCCAGTTACTATGAAATCTGAAGAAGTGAAGAAAAATGGATTTTGTAAATTAAATCAGATGAAGAATTGATCTAGAAATATGAGAATGATAATATGAGGCCCTGGAATACTCATAAATAGTTGGAATACTCCAATTATGATGGTGGAGTGTGAAAGGAAGAATAAAATGAAGTAACTTAATCCTCACAACTCAAAACACAATTCAAGAAGAAAGCTAAGAAAAAAACATAATCCTATGAGTGAATTTTATGTAATTTTAGCTTATGCTATTTGAGACTGACTTGTGAATTTCAAATAGAGTTTTTTTGGTTGGGACAGTCATTTCTCATAGATAATGACTAGAAAGAGAAACTAGCTAGGTGCCCACAGTCAATCCTATGATCGTGTAATCGTTGACAACTTATTCCAGGTACAGTGTTGTTTAAGAAGAAGTGTGAATTTTGTATTTGTGCATTTTGGAAAAGGGAGAGATAAGATAAAGTGCTTTCTATGATTCAATTATGTCAACCATCAGCTAGGCATGACTTCTAGCGTATAGGTTGCCCTTAGTTTTAAATGTGAGCTAATAATGCAGCATACAAGGATGAAATGCAACAAATTTAATAACCCAAATCGGTAATTATTTTCGATGTATCAAGTGATGAATAGGTCAAGAATGTGCTCTTTCACTACTCTATAAATTCCAGAAGAAAGAAATGATTTGTTTTAAACTCCAAATCAAAAAATGTCATTTAGACAATTAGAAGGAAAGAATGTTACCAAGGGAGAAGATTAAATGTGTATTTTTCAAAAAGAGAAAGAAACACACAAGATTTCCCTATATGAACAAAATGCAAAGAACCTAAGAGAGGGTCCCACTGGGCATGCTAAAATTCTTCACCAATACGTTACATACGTATGAGTAAAACATATAAGGTAAAGGTGAGGAGGAGTACCTATGAAATGAAGGTGGAAGGTAGTGTGCGCACATTCTAATTTCCTGATCCAGTGTTGATTATGAGAACTTCCTTTTGGATATAAGGAACTACCTAAAAATAAAAATAAGACCACAAGAGGAATATTAAACAATATATGTCAGTGGACTGCCTAGCCTATGCTAGATCCGGGAAGTGTGATAATTCCTAGATGGTTGTCAATCCACTGTTTATCAAATCAATGAACAAAAATGTGAGAAATAGAGGTCCTATTTCTAACAAGTTGATTTCGGTATCTTAGGTTATTAACAATATATTAGATAAATTTTAATATAGCATGCACAGTTAAATCTAACTTAGGTTAGGTGTTTATTTCATGTTGGGTAGGTTGGCAGGGTGGTTGGAGTAGGTCAAGGTCAGATCTCTAGTGATTTAGGTTGTTATTATGGATAGAATTACCAATTACAGAGACCGACATCGGTGTGGTATGACCAATGATGGTTTAGGGGAAATTGACAACAATTAAGGTGACCGATGTTAGTAAAGGAAGGATGGTGGAAACTCAATAAAGTTAGTTTTTAGAGCTTCTCTATGATTACCCAAAGAATAGACAGAGAATGGTGAGGTTGGTAATAGTGGTGGGAATGCTTAGAGATGTCTTGATTTGGGTATGGAGAGCTGGGAGAGTGTAAGTGGTTAGGTGGATGGATTGACAGGAAGATGGGAAATATGGGATGCAAAGGAGACTAGGATCTATAAACAATGATAATGAAACTGATCTAAATAAGTATAGGATGATGCAGATCAAAACATACTTACTTTCATTTATAGACCTGGTAGATGGGTGATGGAAATGGTTGATCTATGAAACTAATGGTCAGTGTCACGATAGTGCTTCCCGGAATGTTACCGTGGATGCTTAACCTTTAGATCAATCTTGGTGCTGATTCAGGCTGTCTGGATGTGCAAGAGGGATATTTTTGTGCTTGCATGCAGATCTTTCTCTTCTTAGCCTTGAATAATGATCAACCAACCCTGAACAATGGTTACCAAAATGAATATATGGTAACTGATGACGGTCAGGGTGACCGGCGTCAGTTTAGAGTCAACCAGTGTCGATTAAGATGGGAAATCCTTTATTGCCAAAACAACAGATCTTGACTATCTTTTGGCCAGTTCTATCTGTTGTTACGGATCTTGAAATGGTACTTTTTGTTTAATTAATTGGGATTTCTATTAGAGGGAAAATAGGCATGTGATTTTAGGGTTAAACTAAGTCTTAGTTAGTTTAGGCAAGTAGAGACAAGTCTTAGTTAAAAGGAAACATGTTAAGAATAAGTTTATGATGAGATCTCTAGGTCATGTGGTGGGGTGAGATGTCTAGGTGAGGTGGAACTTAGTTTAATTAGGGTAATTAAATTAATGAATATTTTGAGAATGGGCATTAATTTAATTATAGGTAAATAAATTAATATACATGTGGTGTAAAAGGGGAGTGTGACCCAAATTTTGTGTCTACACTTATGTTGGTCTTATGGCATAATGAGAATCTAATTATAGCTATAGAAACCATCCATAAGAGAAAGCATCTCATGACCTATGGTAAGATCCACAAGTTGATCGATGTTTGGAAGGGGGAAGTTTCCCTTAGGGTAAGAAAGATTTAGATATCAAAATTTTGTGCATATATGAAGCTTTCCATATGCTTTTGCGATAAGTATAGTATCAGAAACCCATCAGGTATAATCAATGGGGATTATTTAATTAGGCGGAAATAAGGCATTATAGCTCCTCTTTGACAAGGAGGACAACTTGAGGATGCATGCAACAAATTTTTTGCTTAACAGGATTGGCATTAGGAAATGTAACAATATTATGGATGGTGATAGAAGGATACATACCTAGCATGTCAAAGCGTGACCATACAAAGGCATAACTATGATGAGAGAGGAATGTGGTGAAAGACTTAAAATCCTACGGATTAAGGGATTGACCCACTTTGAGGATGCGAGGCTCATGAGGAGTTGTAATGTTGATAGTGATGATGGATTTGTTGAGAAGAGTGGATGTCAGATGTTTATATATTAGGAAGATAAAAATATTTTTCCCCCATGTGGGAAAGAATTGTGTCATCATCAACGCATTGAAGAACGTCAATGGTATAATAATCCTCTTATACCATTTCTGGGTGGTGAAGGGGAAGGTACCTATTCTAGTTCTCACACTTATAAGTAACCAATCCCAAGGTGATTGTGGATACTTAAAAAATATATATAAGTGATGGACATGGTGTCATCCATGTCCATAGATTTATAGGATGGAGAAGATAAAGAATGCATGTCCATAAGTATCTCAGATGGTAGGATGGGATTAGCATGTTGCTCTTGATAACCTGATCCAAAATTTTCAAGAGGCTTGTGGCATTGATTAATAATAAGGCCACATGGACCATACTAATAATGTCCCATGTCAAATCCCTTCCATGCACAATGATGAAGATAGGTGTGGGAAAAGGATGGTTTGTTGAGAAAGCCATATCTATCAATATCTAGTTTGGTGTGAGGATGATCAATGATGTGAGAATAGGGGGCATCGAAACCACCATATATGAGATATGTACGAAGATAGGGTGGAATGAAAGCAACGTGCCCCTAACATTGGGTTGGTACATTGGAGCCTTGTAAAGTCTACCAAGGTGATGAGGTGTGGGAAAGGTATTGAGCATGAGAATACGATACTCCCCCAATGTAATTTTTTCCATAACTTTATTTAAGGAGTCATCATTGCAAAGCTTGGATGAAGTGATAGATGAACTATTGGATGGTTGAGATAGGTCATTTTTGGGAATGATAACATCATTAGGTCGATAGGTCATGTTGTATATTTGGAAATGAGAAGCATCACTGGGAAGTGTCAATATTTTTCCCTCATGTTTGTATTTGATGCAATGATGAAGTGTTGAAAGGACAAAACCCATAGAATGAATCCAAGGTTATCTAAGAAGAACATTGTATCAGAAATCCCCTTCTATGACATAGAAGACTTCGTGGAGGAGATTCTCACCAACAAAGATAGGAAGGAAAACCATTCCCATGGCAGGAGAGATAGGATCATTGAATACACGAAGCACCGCGAGTGTTTGGGTGACAATTGCTTTATGGATATTGAGATGAGTGAAGGTATTGTTAGTGTAGAATCACAACACCCCCGAATGGCATGGTTGTGAGTGGGGCATTCAGTGTGATTTCATAACATGGGACCATCTCTCAAGCTGTGGGACTTGCAAAACTGAGATGGCCCTCCAGAGAAAGCCGGTTCTTGCTTCCTAATCTACCTGCCAAAAGCTACTCCAATGTAGGTAGAATCTAAATAATTCTAATCTAACCATTCCAAGGAGATAGAGAGAAAGAGAGAGAGGGTGAAAGAGTGTACACTAAGTAGTGATACACCAAAAAAGGAAGTGGCAAGATACTCTGTTGAGGGAGAATGAAATAGGGAAAAGGGGACTGAGGGAGGTCAGATAGAAGTGACACAGACCTAGATCTAAATCTTCCATCGAAACTCCACGAAGCACAAAATCTTACACCTGCAAAGGTGAAATACATACACAGGGAGCAAACGGGATACAAAGAGGCATAGAAAAACAAAAAATGATGCCAAGGGTTGAAAGACACCACAAAACAAGATTTTATTTCTCTATAACGTGCACAAGCTATTACATGTAGTGCTCAGAGGAAAAAATATGCTCTCTAGGCATAGGAGAAGGCCTACAACTCAAATGGAGTTAGGAAAAAAATTTGACAAAGTTTCCCCATACCGAGAATGTCTCTCCCTTATCAAATGAGAAGTATTACAATATATAGAATTGGAGGGAAAGAAAAGAAACTCGAATCTACTCTTAAAATCCAACCACCAACCATCAATGCCCGTTACAAATCCACCCACAAAATTTCGAGTTTGGTTCCCCATTTTTTTCTAGCGTGTTGAAGAAGGAAGAATGGCAGATCGAATCAAATCGGATTTGGTATTTGAAGCAATCAGATTCTGCATTAATGGCCTGAAAGATGTTTTCCCATTTTTCACACACCAAACCTCATCAAAATTAAAGTTTCAAGCTCCCATGACATAGACGAAGACGAGACCTTTCCAATGGTGCCAAATTTGTTGAATTTAGAGCACTAGATCGAAAGATATGTTCATTTGAATATTTGAGTTGGGTTTATACAAAAATGGCGAAAACCAATTTAGCAGGATGGGTCCACGGGCCCGAAATTCACTTTGTGCCTTTTGGCACCAAAAATAAAAAATGTAAAAAATTTCCCCATAGCCCCATAATTCACTTTTGGCAAAAAATCATCTTTGGGCCCGCCGACCTACATTTTCCATTTGGAAAGAATTCTCCCCCAGGCCCGCCGAACCATAGTTGGAAAAAATTCACTCCAAGGCCCACCTTCCCACATGTAACTTAGGATTAGCACGTGGCTCCTCTATGTGTGAATGGAGGTGCAGCTCATTTTTTCACTTTACGCCTTCTTAGGGTAAAAATTTCAAACTGCCTCTTACGACCCGCCTTCCTACTTTGACTTTTCAACATGGCCACGTGTCAAGCTCGCGCTAGTTTTGGGACCGCTTCTATAGTTACCTTTTGAAGATGTGCCAAAGAGACACATGGCACCTTCCATGGATTGCTCCGTTCCTTTGTATTTTGGCTAAGTCCTTTTTGCTTGGCGGGGCCATAAGTCAAACCCTGGACACGTGGAAGACCGACACATGTTATGAAGCCCACTCTGAATTTTACTTTTGAAGTAGCGTCGTGTTGACACTTGGATCCTTCCACTGGCTTGCCTCTAATTTGACTATTCAACCCCTGACTCTATCCCTTTTTGGACCTGAGACACATGGGAGCCTCGCGCTCATTTAGAAACCCACTCAGGATTTTACCTTTGAAGGAGCATCGTGTCGACACGTGGCTTCTTCCAGTGACACCTTTATACTTAGTCATTTTGGGCCCGCTCTCTTTTTTGGTCCCTAGACACGTGGAAGCCCTGCACTCATTTGAGAGCTTCCCTTGGGTCATTCCTTTGAATTTGTACCGAGTCAACACTTGGCACCTTCTGCGGCTTGTGAATTTTTAATTTCTGATTTGGGCCCACACTGTCCCACTTTTTAACTTGGACTATCTGGTGAGCCCATGCTCGTTTGAGTCTTTACTTTTGGATTTACTTTTTATAGATGTGTCAATGAGGCACATGGAAGGTTCTGTTGTCTCCTCCATACTTAACCAATTTAGGCTTGCTCTGTTTTCCCTTTTGACTCTTTAGTTGTTGACTCTACTCCTCCTCATACCTGGGACATGTGGAGGCCTGACACTTTTTTGAGTCTCTGTTTTTTATTCAATCTTTGGAAGTGCACCATTTGAACACATGGCAGCTTTCACTGACTTTTCCATACTTATCCATTTTAAGCCTACTCTGAATTTTTTGTGAAGTTTGAAGCCTTTGAGCCTTTTTCCGTCTTCCTCCTTTGAGCCTCTAGCTTCTTTGACACTGTTTTCCTCCTTAGTCAACCCTACTTCTCCATTTTTGAGCTCATCTACAACCTGATTGTTAGATTTGAAATGTGGGATCGTGTGATAGAAGCAAGCCTTAGATTTATTCCTTTTGGTGTCGTTTGATCCTTCACAGACCCTACTCCTCTATTTTCAAGCCCTGTTGTTACTTGATTGTTGGATTTGAATGTGAGTTCTCAGGAGAGAGCTGAACCTAAGGTTTTCTTCTGTGCGGGGTCTTTTTTGACCAATTTTATCCAGGGTCAAAATTGGGATAACAATTTGGCGACTCACGGGGACATCTTCCTGCTAGATGAAGAGACCAATAGCCTTGAAGCATCCATTGGGCATGGAGTCAAGAATAATAGCCTAATACTGATCGTTTTTCTGTTAAAATCTGATCCTTGAGCTGCTATGAGCCTAAATGCTTGCTTAGTGACCCTGAACCTGTTCTGAAAATGAACCGCCTCAAGACCCAATTTTAGTTGCTCTATATTTGTGTTTTATTTGAAACTATCAACTGTTATAGGAAACTATGGGTCTCTCTGTCATGAATACTGAAGGTCCTAGCCTTTGCATCTCTAGAGCAATACAAACAAAACTTATGTATAAAGACAAAAATCATACATGCCTCAAATGAGACATGCAGAGTGCGCACAAGCACTTCTACTGAAAAAAAATCTACTCTTACTCCTATACTAAATAGAGAGAAAAGGGACTCAAACAAATCCTATAACTGGTAGGGAGAAGTATCTTCATTTTCTCAAAAGGGGAAACCATGTAAATGGTTTGTCACTAAATATGGCTGCTTGGATGAGTGAAAAACTAACTTTAAGTTGATCCTCCACCAATATCATCAAGGTATCAAATGGAAACAAGACAAATACCTCTTTATTATTCCGCTCACTTGGTTCCAAGAGGTATTGTTGTTGATCCTTGGCACTTTGAGGCACTCCCTCATGCTTAGAAGAAAGCATGACATGTTGTGGCTCCTCCCTTGGCTTCCATGAAGCCAATTATTTGATTGGGAAAGGTTTGATCCTTTGAATGTGCTCATGGTTTTAAACCTTAACTCAAATAATGGAGTCTTATTGCTGACCTTCCTGGATGGATGGTGCAAGAGGGATGATGACATCCTCTTGCCTTTTCTCTTCCTCTGTAGTAGGTGTGACTTTTGGAAGATCAAAATCTTCCAACTTTAATTCAGGAGGCATGCTGCAAACTGCAGGTTGTGCTTGTACGTTCTCTTCCATGGTAACAGGTTCTTGTGGTTGAATAATGAATGATGAGGGAGAAACTATTGCAATTTCAGCTATCTCCTTCTCATCAAAACATTCTTTCGATCTTGATAGGAAATCAAACTCTTTACTATCCTGCTATAGCAATTTATCTCCCTCTTGCATGGTGATCTTAAAATATTTTTTATTTTCACCATATGAAGCTTCATCTTCAAACATGAAGCTAGTGAGTTCAGGCTCTTCCAAAAAATCATAATTTTGGAGAGGTTGAAAGGGAGAGGGATTTGTATTCTCTTGTGAAACCGTCATCATTCAGTGCCTCTAAATCTATCTTGGTCACCTCCATATGCTCCTCTTTAACTATACTTGGAGCTGATTATTCTTCTTACTTCTTGACTAATTATACAGCTTGGGTTAGATCAACATCCTCTTCTAAAAAAGTTCCATTATGGACACTACATTTAGAGAAAACATATTTTTGATCTTCTCCTTCTTGTTCTTGTTCTTCTTTTGCTATAGACTCAGCCTTAGCCACCACTAGCTCTTCAACCTTGACCTCCTCTGTTGGCTTAACAATCAAGGGGATCTTTTTAAAACCAAACCTAACAACCTAATGCTTCAGATCTTCTATCATTTCTTCTCTATTGGGTTCCTCCTCTTACTTTTCTCCTTGACTTGATTCTTGAGTATCTTCCCAACATGGACTTGGGAAAGCAAGAGGAGGGGTTGATGGGGTTTTAACTAGATTTGTAATTGTTTGTGGTGGTGAGGAAGTGGAACTTATTGTTTATTTGGAGTGTAGACACATAAAATTGGTTACTCAATTTAATGTCCCTCGTGTTTGCTTACTTGTTCTATTCTCAGGTAACCTGGTGTACTTTTTTATCACTAATTCTCTCTTAGGGTATTAATTAAATATCTAATTAAAATGTCTATCCTAAGTTTGTGCCACCCCATTATATTTCACCCATGGATAATTAAAAATTAACCATGTAATTCTATCTTCTACATTTATTCCAATTCTACTTATTCACCCCATATCACTTCCCAACCTCCCGTGTTATTATTATCCATCCATCCCACCTATTTCTCCTCTCATGGAACCATGTAGCAAGATTCTTCTTGTATTTGAGTTAGGGGGATAATATTCTTACCCTCACAACTCATCCTTTTATGCCACTTTGGGAATATGTTCCCTAATCGGCACTGACCATTTCTCGATCGACACTGATTTTTCAGATCGGCACCAATTTTACCTCGGTCGATGCTGACTATAAATGCACGACCTAAACTCAGTTCTGATTAGATGGTAGAGACTTGAGAAATAGTGAAAAAAATTAAGCGAATCTTGAAACTATCAATTGAGAGAAGGTGAATTCTATCCAGATCAATCTCAAAGAGGTGCACCATTATTCTACGCACGTAATATCGATATCAGTTAGGTTCTTCAACCTCTGGTTGACTCCATTTCTCCCTCCAGCTAAGGCAGAACTTTGTTCACATCTCTGCAGCTTCTGCGGGTCTCCACAATCTGATCATCATCAATCACCAATCAAGTTGTCTGTGATTTCTTCCCAGTTGATGATGACCCAACATCAATCGATGCTGATCTATCTAAATCGGTGTCATTCCAAACCATCGGCGTTGATCACTTTCTTATCAATGTTGACCAGTCTGCAAAAAGGTATAGAATCCAAGTGACACAATTCCATCTTTGTTTTTACAATTTCCTGCTTTCTTTCAGTTTCTACTACTATTTTTACATTCTATCTGTAACTTAAAATCAGAAAATCTAAACATTTGCTTACATCTTTTATCATGTATGCCTTTATTCTTAATTGAAAACATGAGATGACATCCACCGAGGGAGCTAATTACTTCCCGGACCCACTTTCTAGGTAGTTCACCCTTATATCTTCTAATGTCATCTTTTTCTGTAAAGTATTCATGCATCACAGGTTTCTTGGATCTACTCCGTAAGATTTCTCGTGTGTGTCTGTCTTAATTCCATCAGGATTTCTCTCCATCTACGTCTTTGAATCTTATCCAATTAATCATGTATTGACTTTATTTGAGTTTTTCAGGGTTTTTTTGTTTAGTTTGGTGCATTAACTTGGATAGGTAACAAGCACGGAAATTCTTGATCTACATTCTGGCATGCCTGGTGGGACCCCACCAAAGTTCCTTATTGGTAAGTTCATCTCTTTTCCATTTTTGAGCTTTTTTCTTTTTCTTCACTGATTTTCATTAGTTGTTCTTAATCATTTCCTTTCATCATTTTGGTCTTGCTTCTTTCATTTCTAAATTCGCAAAGTTAGGTCCCTTCTTTTTTACAAATATCAATTCCAATTTCTATTTCTAAAATTAGTGAATCCTTCATTTGATTTCAAATTTGCATCTTTGATTCATCTCTTTGTGCAAAATTTTTATTTCCTTGAAAGTCTCCTAGTTTCTTAAAATAGAAATTTCCTTTCCACTAATATCTTGTTGGATTTGTTTGCATGTTCTGCTTAACCTTATTTTGCAGAGTGGTTTGCTTGTTCATAGGATTTTTTGAGGGGAAGAGCTCAACAACACGCTTTTTGAAGTCCACACACCTTGGAGAGCTAAATCTACAGGTATTTCTCTTGTGCGGTGTTTCCTCCTTTTTTAAAAATAAAAACTTAAAAAGAACTTGTTTGTTTGTTTTTTTATCACACTCAAACACTTCGGTTTTGGTCCTTAAAATGAATTAATCGCATTAGGAAAGAACTTGTTTGGCTTGTCTTCATTGAAATCAAACACTTCGGTTTTAGTGCTTAAAAAGAACATTTTCTTTTTCATTTCTGTTGTATGTTCTTCACCTAGTCCTCTAAATAGGTTGGAAAATTGATCAAAATCGGTAGTGACACTAATTGATTTTTTATTTTTCACCCTTGCACACAAAGCCAAAATCACTAGGTATAATGCATTTAAACAAAAAATCCTTCCTTGGCCTCACCTACTTGGAAGTGAAATCCAAGAGGAATATCCTAAGTGGTACTCGGGACACGCTATAAATTCATGGAAGTTCTGGTATATATTGGCAAAGCACCCGACTCCCTTATTGCAGAGGTGTGTGAAGTGTGGGGGTAGGCCCCTATATCAATCCATGTACTAGTCTTTTACTGAAGTGCCTTCGGGACTCACCAAAACATTCCCCAAACCATCCTCATTTTTTCCAATTGAGTAGTCCCCATTCTAAAAAGCCTTCCCTAATATTTTCCTTCTAAAAAAGCATGAAAATTTAAAAGAGATAATCACCTACGCTACTTGAATTATCTGTGCATTAATTAGGTTAATTTCTTTCTATGTTTGTGTTTGTTTATGATGGTAATTACCTGGTAAAAATCTAGAAAAATGGCTCAACTGGCCTCTTCCTCATCTGAGACCCCCGCTAATGTGGATGTTTTGGCACCCCTCAGGTCTTCTTCGGAACCAATGTTAGTTGGTTCCTCATCTTGGTCATATAATCCTTTCTATCATCCTAAAGTGATCCCATCATGACTAGCTTCCCCTAGTCCTTCAGAGGTGTCATCTGCTTATGATATAGAGTATGTTCCTCATGAATATCCTAAATTTCATGCACTCCTTGACCACAACCCGGTAGCCCTTATGGACTACTTAGTCCATAAGTCTACTCGAATATATGATCAGGGACCACTGATCCAATAGGTTTATGATTATTCTCATGAGCCATCCTAGGATTTCATAGAGCAGTTAGCATGCTTCTTCTCATCTTGAACCATGAAAGATGGTGGTGCATCTATTCCTACTTTTTCTCTTCCACCAACCATGTTGACTGGTTCTCAAATGACCCTACCTATACCTAGTGCAACAACTACCTCAGCTACCCCGTAGCCTATTGTTGAGAGGCCCTCTTCTTCAACTATGATGAGCGCATCCACACTCCCACAAATTATTGTTAATTCATCTATGTTGTCTATTGCATCTCAGGGTCAGTATCTCTCTGTGATCCAACCCCCTCCTACGAGTCAGTCAGTTCCACCTTCTCATCTTCTAGCTGATCTTTCTTCCAATGCTCTAGTGACAATGAATTTTACCCATCCCTTGGCATCGGCACCATTAATAACTAATCTAGAAGTCAAGAGCCTCATTCAGAGTTTGTTTCCCACCATATCAAATCAAATCAACACCCACATTCCTCAATCCATTTCGATTCAGTTGGCAAGTGTAGGAACCCACCAATCACAGGCTCCACCTTTCTCTCAACCACTTGTCATCCCACAACATGTTTATACTCAGGCTCCTTTACACCAGATACCTTGCTAGGTGTCACCCAGAATGCCTGTTATTCCTCTTATCATCCTATTAATCAGCAGATGAATCCCCCATTAACGCCTCAGAAAAACATACCATTCGCTTCGCATACGAGACATATCAACATGCTCCCTCCTCAATATGATCTCGTCCAACTTCTTTTCAAGAAAATCACAGACCTAGAATCCTCCACCAAAGGGGCTCACCCTTCATACTCTTTTGAAGAAGTATGTAATGAATTGATTCATCCATAAGTGGATTTTAAGCCTTATCCTCCCCAATGGGAGCTTCCTAAGTTCTCAAAATTTCATAGTGAGGAGGATACTCAACAACACCTATGAGCATTTAAGCATGCTTGCTACCTTAAAGTCCAGGACCAGGAGCTTATGCTTCGTACCTTTCCTATGTCTTTAGCAGGGCCCACTTTAGACTGGTACAATAACATACCCCAACATTCTCTATTTTATTTCTCTCAATGAGCCCAGATGTTTGTTGAAAACTTCTCAATAAACATCACACATAAGATCTCAATCACAGATCTTTATAACATTCATCAATTCGATGACGAGTCTATTGCAGAATTTTTGCTCATTGGAGAGGAATAATAAATCAATTGTCCTTCTCCCTTACTCAATCTCAGCAAATCAAGTTGTTTACTCAATCTTGCGCCAATCATATTTCTTCCACTTTAAGGATTCAAACCTTTCATACATTTTAAGAAGCCTTTACGATGGCAAGAAAACTTGAGTCTTGCACCATCGAATAAGGAAAGTTAAAACTTTTCTCTAAGTCTAAACCAGATTTTTCTCGGTTTACAAAATCAAACCCTTATGCTTCTAAAAAATACAAGAATCAGGGGTCCAGAAATGCTATCATATTAAACACATCACGATCTAATAACACTTCTAATCAAACACCTCAAAGAGACTCCACATATTCTTGAAAATAACCTCCATCATCTTAGTCTTTTACTTCATTGGGGGAATCATATGCTTCTATCTTAGGAAAAATGTTGGAAGTTCACATGATCAAACTTCCTCCTATTAGAAATTTTGATGAGAACTGAGAACGACCATTCTGGTATCGTGAAAATAACTTCTATCGTTATCATAGAAACAAAGGCCATGACATTGAATGATGTTATACCTTCAAGAATCTCATCCAAAAATTCATTGATAAGGGCGAGCTCATTCTATATAACCCAAATGCTCCCCCAAATCAGGCGCCTGACATTTTTAAACAATCTTTTCCAAATGATTCCCCAAACAATGACACTTTGGGTTCTCAAAAACCAAACACTTATACTATCAGCTCCATTTCTACTGATAGTTATTCTTATAATACTGAGCCATCAAAAAACGTGTCGATTGAATCAGAACTTCCTTCCACTCCTTCCAATTCTGAGATTCCACCATCCTCGGATGGTCCATCTTCAAGTCTTCCTTTATTATTAGAAACATAGTCATCTCCCTTTGCCTCTCTATCTAACCTTTCACCTATACCTGAGATAGTGTCATATTCATATGTCTCGTCATCAGATATTCTTTCGGTGCTTGAGTCATTTACATTCCTTCAAATTTCTACTATGGATACTTCTACTTCTGTCACTCCCATTTTTGCCATGACCATGCCTTTGGTCAATGTAACCATAGTTGTACCAACTTCTATGCCTTTGGAAGTGTCTTCGATCTTGAATCTTCCTGTCTCTTTTCCTATAATAATTACATCCACAATTATTGTGTTTGAAGTACCTTCCTCACAAGAGGTTGTTTATTCATTACCTACCTCTTCCACCATCAGTGCTTCCTTGCCTATTAAGGAAACATCTAAAGAGATAGCAATGAAACCTATACTTCTGAATCTAGGACTCAGACATAAACAATTGGAGTTTAAATCTAAAATCACATCATTGGTATCATCTCCTTTACTCCCTCCGAAATGGTTACAATCACCTTATGCAGTCAAAGTTGTCACCATCCATGAAAAGGGAAAACCAATATTTTGGACCATCAAAACTCTTGGTGCCCTCCCTCAAAAATCTCTCTCTACGCCTCATAAAAGAGTGGATTTATCCACTAAAAAGGCATCTTCTTCTATAACACCATCTTCACCGGTGCCTCGTAAAGTGGATTTACCTATTGGAAAGGCGTTACCTCCTTTATCAAAAACATCATCTTCGTCACCAAAAACCAAAGCACCCTTTGTGCCTCCTATCAATTCTATTTTGGGAGCTCCTCCCCCATCTAAATCAGTCTTATCTAAATCATAGTCTGTTTCAGCCAAGCAACCTTCTTCATCTCCAAAGACTAAAACACTGGTCATGTCTCCGTCATCTTCAAAATCTATCATAGGAGCTCCTCCTCCGCTAAAATCAATCTTTCCTCACTTGATTCCATCTCAAGCACCTAAGGCTGCTTCTCCTAGTGTTCAGAAGAGAAAAAAAGTCCCTAAAAATACTATCAAACCAAATATGTAGGCTCTTTTACCTCAGCAGTTTGCTAAGATTAAAGAGGTGCCTTCTTCACCTCCGTCCACATCTTCGTCTACCAGATTTTATACTAAAATCCTTCACCAACTTATCCAATATTCACTTATATCGCTTCCCTCTCCCTCTAATCAAACCCTATAATCCCGAAGGAGTAAAACCTTCATGGTTCAACTCTGATTTGATTTGTGCTTACCATCTCACTCCAGGTCATGACACCAAGGGATGTAAAGCCCTTTAATCTGTCATTAACAACCTCTTGGAAAAAAGTGATCTCCTACTGGAGGAGGAAGAGGAACAAGTGTCTCTTATCATCCCAACTACGTCTGATCCTGAACGGTCTATTCAGGGCCCCAATTATATTGATATCACTTTGGATGATCTTCCAACCTCTCAAATTGACGCAATTCGTATATCCACTAGAACACAATGGTATGATAATCCACCATCTTCTATAAACCTCTCGACCACAATTCATTATTTCTATTGCCCCCGAAGTATTCCCTCCTTCCTCATTGGGCTTGAGACCTTGGGTCTCTATTCATGCTTCACCTCAAGCTCAGATTCCCGTGTCAGTTGAGGAGAGTCTTATGAAACAAATCACCCATGCTCCGGTCAAAATGTCTCTTTTTGACCTCATTCAATCATCTCCCCAGCATTATCAGGCTCTGATTGATAATCTATGCCACATCGTGGTGAATTCAGATGAAGCCCTAGCCTTTTGAGATGGTTGTTGGATTGAATAGACCATCAACCACCATCTCCTTTGAGGATTCTAAAATTCCTCCCCTCTCTTTTGAGGATTTAGTGGCTCCTCTCTTTATCACAGTTCAAATCAATAACACCACATTAAAACACACTATGATCGATAGTGGTTCTGCACTCAACATCATTTCTTTCCAAACATTTGAGAAACTTAAGTTATCAAAGAAAGTAGTGTCCCACCGCCTTTTGCCCTTCGATCATTTAATGATCAGCTGGTGGTTACTTTAGGAACTATGGTCCTGCCCATTCAGGTAGGGCAAGAAACTTCTGCACGAGCTTTTTTACATTGTTGAAGGGAAATTCCACTATAATATGATCCTTGAACGCTCCTAGATCTATACAATGCACTGTGTCCCATGAACCCTCCATTGATGCATAAAATATCAATATGAGGAAAAAATCTATACTCATCCTGAAGACCCTTTTCCATTTGCACAATGTGACATGACCACAGGGTCTATCCCTCCAAAGGAGAATGTTGATTCTCCTGATGAGGATTTGTCCTCTTCCATACCTACAACAAAACTACTAGATCTAGAAAATATGGAAGATACATTGCAGCATTTTTCACTAGGATAAATTCCCCTTCTCTCCTTTGACGCCCATCTCAAACCTAATGAGTATGGTAGGCCAGACAAACAACCTGAATATCAACCAGATCTTTGCCACATCGTCACCATTGGTCTAACCCAATCAACAGAATAACTTCGTCTATGGTGGTCTTGATACACCTCAATATCATCCATATTCTCCTCCTAGGACCAAACCCTATTCGATAGGGTTTGATTATCTACAAAATCTTGCATTTACAAAAACTTATCTATATCGATGCACGTGGAAGGGCTTTGGCCTGGGAAATTATGAATAAGGTGTGCATGACCTCGCATCCATTCTAACTCTTAAACCACATCAAAAAAATTTGTTTAGGGTTCAAACCTCTCTCAAAATCCACCATCACCATTCTCGTTGAGCCTCTTTCCAGTGAGGAACCATCTTCTCCCGTTAGGTCTGAAGGATCACTTGACGTGGATGACACCATTTCAATCCCGCCTAAGTTTTTTTAGTCAATACCATTTTGTTAGGTCCACTAACCTATAAGACTAATGGAAAATCCACTTCCATGCCATTAGTCTTCCCCTAAAATAGTCAGAGACGACTCTCCCTACTATCAATACTATCCACTATTCGGATGATGATTTTGTCCTTACTTATCTGGGGGCAGAGGATTATTATCTTCCTAAAACCATTCCTTCTAACACATCTACGCTTCTCAATGAATCCACTGTCAACCTTAATATAGGGACTTCTGAAGACCCTCACATCATTAAGGTCAGCCAATATCTTAACCCACAGGATTTAGGAGACTTCATCGCCTTTCTTTCCAACCATCGCCAAGTGTTTTCTTGGTCATATGAAGATATGTTAGGCCTCGATCCTAACATCATGGTCCATAATATCGTTACTCTTCTAGACATTAAACCAGTTAAACAAAAACTGCGTAAGATGCATCCTCATGTAGCTCTCCTCATTAAAGAAGAGTTGCAATGCGTGCTTTCCACCAACTTCATCCAACCCATTGAATATCCATAATGGGTTTCAAATGTAGTACAAGTAACCAAAGATGCTAGGAAAATTTGAATTTACACCAACTTTCGGGATCTTAATCTCACTTGCCCTAAAGACAATTTCCCTCTACCTAATATTGACCAACTTGTGCACTTAACTATAGGTCACGAGATACTTTCTCTAATGGATGGTTTCTTTGGGTATAATAACATTCTCATCATACCAGAGGATCAACACAAGATTTCCTTCATAAATCCTTGGGGGACTTTTTGTTATCACGTCATGCCCTTTGGTCTTAAGAACGCAGGGGTGACTTATCAACGAGTAATGACCTACATCCTCCATGACCTCTTACACAAAACCATAGAAGATTACGTTGATGACATCCTCGATAAATCTAAACACCATCAGGATCATCTTCTCATCTTTGCACCTCTCTTTGAGAGACTCGTTCATTTTTGTCTTCGCCTAAATCCATCTAACTGCGTGTTTGGTGTTCTCACTGGTAAAATGTTAGGCTTTATCATTTCTATTAGGCGTATTGAGGTCGATCCTGCAAAAATAAAGGCTATCATCGAAATTCCTCCTCCTTCCAACTTAAATTGGCTCCATGGTCTTCAAGGATGCCTTTAATTAGTGCGTCATTTTATCTCGCAACTTTCAAACTATTGTCAACCTTTTCATCATTTCCTCCGTTAAAACGTTCATTTTGAATGGGATGAGCATTGCTAAAAAGCCTTTCATGATCTAAAAGCTTATCTTCCTTCTCCACCTGTGCTTACACCTCCACGTGAGGGGGAGCCATTCTATATTTATAATTCTGTGAATGACCATGCTCTTGGAGCCATGATCTTGCATCAAGATGCTAATGGTAAGGAACAGGCTATCTATTATATCAGTCGCACTCTTCATGAGTATGAAACTCACTATTATGAAGCTGAAAAGTTGTGTTGTGCTCTCTTCTTCATGAATGCTAAACTTCGTCATTACCTCCTTAATCATAAAACTTACATTGTTACGAATGTCAATCCACTCAATAAAATGCATGTAAAACCTTATCACAATGATCGTATCACTCGTTGGCTCATGCTCATGACAGATTTTGACCTCGAGTTCATCTCGCAGAATTCTATCAAGGCTCAGGTTATCGCTGATCAATTAGTTGATGCCCCTCTTCCAGACACTCAAGTCCCCCTCACTCAATTCCCAGATGAGTACATCCAACAAATTGATTTTGGTCTTTCTCCATTTAAAGTAAAACTCTTCTTTCATGGGTCCAAGTGTTAGCAAGGGGGAGGCGTAGGTTTTGTCATGATTCCTCCTTGGGGTGCACCTATCCCTGTCGCCCACAAACTTAACTTTGAATGTTCCAATAATATGGAAAAATATGAAGCCCTCGTTTTAGGTCTTCAAAATGCCATTAATATCAGTGCTCACCATATCGACATCTTCTATGACTCTGAGCTCATTGTTAATCAAATCACTAGTGTCTATCAATGCAAAAATGATATCCTTCAAAAATATCACGATATCATTCTCTTCCAGCTTCAATCTTTCGATAAATTTACTATCTAGGATATTCCTCGCACTACAAACTGATTTACAGATATGATGGCCTCTTTAGCCTCACTTATTCCTCCATTCACTGAAGACTCGTGACTTTATGTGGTTGTTCAACATCTAGACCAACCATCTCATCTCAGGTAGTTGACTTCAATCAACGCCGTTGTGACTGATTCTCAAGATGAGTGGTATCAACACATTTTCGATTATCTATCCTAGTCAGTGCTTCCTCCAGATTTGACTTCCAATGGCAGAATATCTTTTATCCAACGTGCAAACCGCTATACTATTCTGGGTGAAATCCTTTACAAACGTGGTTTTGAGGGTATTTTTCTTCAATGCCTCAAAACCCTTGAATCATCTAAGGCCATTCAGGAGGTCCACGATGGTATCTATGGTGGACACTTTGGTGGTTCAGTCATCGCCTAAGCACATCCTATGTTTAGGTTACTATTGGCCTTCTCTTAATCAAGACTGCTATGAATATGTCAAGAAATGTGTCAAGTGTCAACAACACGCTAATGTTACACATATCCCTAGTGTAGACACCTAAAATTGGTTACCTAATTTAGTGTCCCCCGCATTCATCTACCTTCTCGGGTAACCTGGGGCACCTTTATATCATCACTTTGGAGCATTAATTATATTAAACATCTATCCTAAGTTTATTATACCCCATTGTGTTTTACCCATGGATAATTAAATATCAACTATTTAATTATACTTTTTACATGTATCTTAACCGCTTACCTACCCCATATCAATTCCTAACCTCCCATATCAATTCTATCCATCTATCCCCCTATTTCTCCTCCCCCTAAACTATGCAGTGGGATATTTCCCGTATTTGAGTCAGAAGGATACACTTTCATCTTTCCAAATCGTCCTTTGGCCATTTTGGGACTCTGTCCCCTGATCAGCACCAACAGGTACTCGGTCGACGCCAATTTTTTGAAATGGCACCGATTGTACCTCGTTCGGTGCCAATTATAAATACAGGGCCAAAATTTTGTTCTAGTTAGACAAAAAATAATGACAGGAAGTTTTGAGCACTAAGCATGTGCATCATCTATCAAGCGAGAGCGAATTCTGTCTAGATCAATCCCTAATAGGAATACTGTTACTCTGCTCCCACAACATTGACATCGTGAGGCTTCATCAATCTCTTGGTGACTCTGTTCCTGCATCTAGCTAAGGTGGAGCTTTATCAGTATCCCTATAGCTCCTGCAACTCCATCAGACATTGACGATTCAGCCTTCATTGTCCTTTTTCTCAAGATTCCTGCAATATTCCCCCAGTCGACGCCGACCGAGCTCAGTCGACGCTGATTGAGCCTAATCGACGCCGATTCACACAATTGATGTCGATCATCCTGTAGACAGGTAAAATAACTCAGGTAACACAAATCTAGCATTGTTTTCATAGTTTCTTATTTTCTGTTACTTTCTGTCTGCTGTTTACATTCTGTCTGTCTTTTTTAATTAGAAAATCTATACATTTACTTACATCTTTTATCATGTGTGCTTATTTATTTAATTGAAAACATGGACTAACATCTGCCGAGGGAGCTTATCGCTTCCTGGACCTACTTTTCAAGCAGTCCACCCAAATATCTTTTAGCGTTGTCTTTTTCTATCAAGTATCTGTGTCTCACAAGTTTTTCAGATCTACTTTGTAGGATTGCACATGTGCGCCCATCTTGTCTACATCGGCTTTCATTTCCATCTACATCTTCGGATCTTGTCTTATCTATCAGGTATTGATTTCATTTGAGTTTTTCAGGGTTTTTGTGTTTAGTTTGGTACATTAACTTGGACAGGTAACAAGTGTAGAAATTCTTGATCTACATTCTGGCACGACTGGTGGGAGCTGAGCCAAAGTCTCCTATTGGTAAGTTCATCTCTTTCCCAGTTTTGAACTTTTGTTCTTTTTCTTCATTAATCTTCATCAGTTTTCCTTAAAGCATTTCCTTTCTTCATTTTCATCTTGTTTCTTTCGTTTATAATTTGCAAAATCAAAATTATTTCTTTCTTGCATATCTAGATTCTCATTTTCACTTCTAAAATTATTAAACCTTCATTTGATTTCAAAGCTGCACTTTTTGATTTATCTTTTGGTGTAGAATTGTCATTTCTTTGAAAGTTTCTAGTTTCTTAACTAGAAATCTTTGTTCTACTATTATCTGGATATATTTTTCTGGATTTGTTTGTGTGTTTTCTTAACCTTTTCTCGCGGAGCACTTGGCTTGTTCGCGGGATTGTTCGAGGGGAAGAGCTCAACAACGTGCTTTTTGAAGTCCACACACCTTAGAGAGATAAATCTACAGGTATTTCTCTTTTACGGTGTTTTCTCCTTTTTAAGAACTTAAAAAGAACTTGTTTGTTTATTTTCTATCACATTCAAACATTTCAGTTTTGGTGTTTAAAAATAATTTAATCCCATTTGGGAAAGAACTTGTTTGACTTGTCTTCATCGAAATAAAACCCTTCATTTTTAAAAAAAGAAATTCTTCTTTGTCATCATCTGATGTATGTTCTTCATCTAGTTTTCTAAATAGGTTGGAAAATTGATCAAAATCAGTAGTGACACTATTGGAGTTTTATTTTTCACCCTTGCACACAAAGCCAAAATCACTAGGTATTAAGCATTTGAAAGTGACAAAACTTCCTTCACTTATCGCAGTGGTGTGTGAAGTGCGGGGCTAGGCCCCTATATCAAGCCACGTACTTGTCTTTTACTAAAGTGCCTTTGGGACTCCTCACCAAAAAATTCCCCAAACCATCCTTAGTTTGGCTATCTGAGTAGTTCCTGTTCTAAAAATACTTCCCTAATATTTTACTTCTTAAAAGCATGAAAATTTAAAAGAGATAATCACCCATGCTGCTTGAATTGTCTTTGCATTAGTTAGGTCAATCCTTTTTTTTTCTATATTTCTACTTGTTTATGACGGTCATCACCCAGTCACAATCTAGAAAAATGGCTCAACTGGCCTCTTCTTCATCCGAGATCACCACTAATGTGGATGTTTCGGCACCCCTCGGGTCTTCCTCAGGACCGCTATTAGTTGGTTCCCCATCTTGGTCATATAATCCTTTCTATCATCCTAAAGTGATCCCATCATGTCTAGCTTCCCCAAGTCCTTCAAAGGTATCATTTTATTCTGATATAGAGTATGTTCCTCATGGAGATCCTAAATTTCAGGTGCTCCTTAATCACAACCCGGTAGCCCTTATGGACTATATAGTGCATAAGTCTGTTCGAATATCTGATCAGGGACCACCAATCCAGCAAGTTTATGATTATTCTCATGAACCATCCCAGGCTTTTATAGAACAGTTAGCATACTTTTTCTCACCTTGAACCATGAAAGAGGGTGGTGCATCTATGCCTCCTTTTTCTCTTCCATCGACGATGTCGACTAGTTCTCAAATGATATTTCCTATCCCTAGTGCCATGGCTACCTCGGCTACTCCACAACCTACTTTTGATAGGCCCTCTTCTTTAGCTATGATGAGTGTATCCGCGCTCTCACAGATTTTTGTTAATTCTTTTATGCCATCTATTACGTCTCAGGGTTAGTGCCTCTCTATGAATCAACCCCCTTCTACAAGTCATTCGGTTCCTTCTTCTCGTCCTCCAGCTAGTCTTTCTTCTAATGCTCCAGAGACAATGACCTTTACCCATCCTCTGGAATCGGCACCCTTAATAACCAATCTAGTAGTCAAAACCCTCATTCAGAGTTTTTTCCCCACCATATCCAATCAAATCAACACCCGCATTCCTCAATCCATTCCTATTCAGTCAACAAGTATAGGATCAAACCAATCAAAGGCTCTGTATTTCATTCAACCACCTTTCTCTCAACCACTTGTCATCTCAAGGCCTATTTATACGCAGACTCCTTCACAACAAATACCTCACTAGACGTCACCTAGAATGCCTAGTTATTCCTCTTATCATCCTGTTAATCAGAAGATGAATCCCCCGTTAACGCCTCAAAAAAACCTACCATTTTCTTCTTATGTATGACATACCAACATGCCCCATCCTCAATTTGACATCATCCAAATTATTTTCAAGAAATTGCAGACCTAGAAGCCTCCATCAAAGGGGCTCTCCCTTCATACTCTTTTGAAGAAGTATGTAATGAACTGATTCATCCATCAGTGGATTTTAAGCCTTATCCTCCCTAATGGGAACTTCCTAAGTTCTCAAAATTTCATAGCCAAGAGGATCCTCAATAGCACCTGTGAGCATTCAAGCATGCTTGCTACCTTATAGTCCAAGATCAGGAGCTTATGCTCCGTACTTTCCCTATGTCTCTAGCAGGGCCTGCTTTAGACTGGTACAATAACATTCCCCAACACTCCTTATTTTCTTTCTCTCAATTAGCTCAAATGTTTGTTGAAAACTTCTCAATAAATATCACACATAAGATCTTGATTACAGATCTTTACTACATTCATCAATTTGATGACGAGTCTATTGTAGACTTTGTTGCTCATTGGAGAGGGATAATAAATCAATTGTCTTTCTCCCTCCCTAAATCTCAACAGATCGAGTTGTTTACTCGATCTTACACTAATCATATTTCTTCCACTTTAAGGATTCAAACCTTTCATACATTTGAAGAAGCCTTTACGATGGCATGTAAACTTGAGTCCTGAGCCATTGAACAAGGGAAGTTAAAACTTCACTCTAAGTCTAAACCAAATTTTTCTCTGTTTACAAAATCAAACCCTTCTGCTTCTAACAAAGATAAGAATCAGGGGTCCACCAATGATATCATATTAAAAACATCATGAGATGATAACACTTCTAATCAAACACCTCGGAGAGACTCTTCATCTTCTTGAAAAGGACCCTCATCATCTTGATATTTTACTTCATTGGGGGAATCATATGCTTCTATCTTAGAAAAAAATGTTAGAAGTTCACATGATCGAACTTCCCCCTATTAGAAATTTTGATGAGAGCCAAGAACGACCATTCTGGTATAGGGAAAATGACTTCTGTCGTTATCATAGAAGCAAAGGCCATGACATTGAACGATGTCAGACCTTCAAAAATCTTGTCCAAAAACTCATTGATAAAGGTGAGCTAAATCTAGATAACCCAAATTCTCCCCCAAATCAGGTGCTTGATGTCTTTAAACAACCTTTTCCCAATAATTCCCCGAACAATGATGCTTTAGGGTCTCAAAAACCAAACACTCATACTATCAGCTTCATTTCTACTGAAGAATATTCTTCTAAACTTGAGCCATCTACGAACATGTCGACTGAATCGGAACTTCCTCCCACTCCGTTAATCTCTGAGATTCCACCATCTTTAGACAATCCGTATCTTTGAATATTCCTCCATTGTTAGAGACGGATTCATCTCTCTCTACCTATTTATCTGATCTTCCATCCATGCCAGAGATAGTGTCATCCTCATCTGTCTCATCATCAGATATTCTTTTGATGCTTGAGGCATTTACATCCCTTCAAGTTTCCACTACGAATACATCTACTTCTGTTCCTCCCATTTTCTCTATGACTATGCCATTGGTGAACATACCTATAGTCATACTAACTTCTCTACCGACGGAAGCATCTTTGATTTTGAATCTTCCCATTTCCTTTCCTATAGTAGTTTCACCCACAATTACTATACCAGAAGTATCTTCCTCACAGGGAACTGCTTCTTCATCATCCACTTCTTCCATCACCGATGCTACCTTGTCTATTAAGGAACAATATAAAGAAATAGCACCGGAACCTACACTTTTAGTTCCTAAACTTAGACCGAGACAGTTGAAGTCTAACGTTGCATCATCGGTACCTCCCCATCTGCTTCCCCTGAAAATGTTATAATCACCTTATGCGGTCGAAGTTGTCACCATCCCTGAAAAAGGAAAACCAATATTTCGGACTATCAAGACTCTTGGTGCTTTCCCTCAAAAATCCCTCTCTGCGCCTCATAAAAGATTGGATTTATCCACTGAAAAGGCATCTTCTTCTACAACACCATCTTCACCGGTGCCTTGTAAAGTGGATTTACCCACTAGAAAGGCATCACCTCTTTTATCAGAACCATCATCTTCGTCACCAAAAGACAAGGCACCCTTTGTTCCTCCTATCAAACCTATTTTGGGAGCTCCTCCCCCATCTAAATCAGTCTGTATCTAAATCGTCATCTATTTTGGCCAAGCAACCTTCTTCATCTCTAAAGACAACAACACTTGTCACATCTTCGTCATCTTTAAAATCTATCTTAGGAGCTCCTCCTCCACCGAAATCAATCTTGCCTCACTCATTTCCATCTCAAGAACCCAAGGCTGCCTTTCCCAATGTCCCAAAGAGAAAAATGATCCCTAAAAAGACTGTCAAACTAGATATTTAGATTCTTTTACCTTGGCAGTCTGTTAAGGCAAAAGAGGTGCCTTCATCATCTTTGTCCTCATCTTTGTCTACTGGATTCTATATTGAAATTCTTCACCAACTTATCCAATATTCATCTATATCTCTTCCTCCGATCAAACCCTATAATCCTAAAGGAGTAAAACCTTCCTGGTTCAACTCTGATTTGATTTATGCTTACCATAGCACTCCAGGTCATGACACCGAGGGATGTAAAGCCCTTCAATCTGTCATTAACAGCCTCTTGGAAGAAAGTGATCTTCTGCTGGAAGAGGAGGAGGAACAAGTGTCTCCTGTCATCTCAACTACATTTGTGCCTCAACGGTCTACTAAGGCCTCTAGTTCTATTAATTCCACTCCAGATGGTCTTCCACCTTCTCAAATCGACACAATTCATATCGCCACTAGAGCACAACAATATGATAATCCATCATCTTCTACAACCTCTCGACCACGTGTTGTCATTTCTGCGGCCCCTGAAGGAGTTCCTCCTTCCTCATTAGCCCCAAGACCTCGGGTCTCTATTCATGCTTCACCTCGGGCTCATATTCCTGTGTCAGTTGAGGAGAGTGTTATGAAACAACTCACCCATGCTCCAGTCAAAATGTCTCTTTTTGACCTCATTCAATCATCTCCACAGCATCACCAGCTCTGATTGATAATCTGCATCGTATCGCAGTGAATTCAAATGAGCCCTAGCCTTTCGAGATGGTTGTTGGATTGAATAGACCATCAACCACCATTTCCTTCGAGGATTTTGAAATTCCTCCCCTTTCTTCTGAGGATTTAGAGGCTCCCCTCTTTATCACAGTTCAAATCAACAACACTACGTTAAAATGCACTATGATCAATAGTGGTGCTGCACTCAATGTCATTTCCTCTCACACATTCGAGAAACTTAAGTTACCAAAGAATGTAGTGTCACCACTGCCTTTTTCCCTTTGATCATTTAACGATCAGCTGGCAGTTACTTTAGGAACTGTGGTCCTGCCCATTTGGGTAGGTAAGAAACTACTTCACAAGATTTTTTACATTGTTGAAGGGAAATTCCACTACAATATGATCCTCAGAACACTCCTGGATTCATATAATGCATTACGTCCCATCAACCCTCCATCGATGCTTAAAATATCAGTATGAGGGAAAAATCTATACTCATCCAGGAGATCCTTTCCCTTCCGCACAATGTGACATGACCACAGGGTCTGCCCCTCCAAAGGAGAATGCTTGTTCTCCTGACGAGGCTTCATCGCTCTTCCATACCTATAACAAAACTACTAGATTTACAAAATATGGAAGAAACATTGCAGTGTTTTTCGCTAGGAGAGCTTCCTCTTCTCTCTTTTGATGCCCATCTCAAACCTAACGAGTATGGTAGACCCAGATAAACAACCTAAATATTAAGCCAGGTCATGGTCGCATCATCACCATTGGTCTACCCAATCAACAGACTAACTTCATCTACGGTGGTCTTGATACACCTCACTATCATCTGGATTCTCCCCCTAGGGCCAAACCCTATTCAACAGGGTTTGATTGTCTACAGAATCCCACATTCGCAAAAACTTATCTATATCGATGCGCGTGGAAGGGATTTGGCCTGGGAAAGTATGAACAGGGTGTGCATGACCTCGCATCCATTCCAACTCTTAAACCACATCAAAAATTTGATTTAGGGTTTAAACCTCTCTCAAAAGCCACCGTCACCATTCTCGATGAGCCTCTTTCCATTGAGGAACCATCTTCTCCCGTCAGGTCGGAAGCATCACTTGATGTGGATGACACCATTTCCATCCCGCTTAACTTTTTTTTTAGTCTATACCATTTCCTTAGGTCTGCTGACCTATAAAACTAATGGCAAATCCACTTCCATACCATTAGTATTCCCTGAAAAAGTTTGAGACGACTCTCCCACTATCAACACTATCCACTGCGTGGATGATGATTCTATCCTCACCTATCTGGGGGCAGAGGATTCTTATCTTCCTAAAACCATTCCTTCTGACACATCTACACTTCTCAACGAAGCCACTGTCGACCTTAATATAGGGACTTCTAAAGACCCTCGCATCATTAAGGTCGACCAATCTCTTAATACACAGGAGTTAGGAGACTTCACCACCTTTCTTTCCAACCATCGCCAAGCTTTTGCTTGGTCATATACAGATATGCCAGGCCTCGATCCTAATATCGTGGTCCACAATATCGTTACTCTTCTAGACATCAAACCAGTTAAACAAAAATTGCATAAAATGCATCCTCGTGTAGCCCTTCTTGTTAAAGAAGAGTTGCAGCGCTTGCTTTCTGCTAACTTCATCCAACCCATTGACTATCCATAATGGGTTTCAAATGTAGTATCAGTAACCAAAGCTACTAGAGAAAATTTGAATTTTCACCGACTTCCGGGATCTTAATCTTGCTTGTCTGAAAGATGATTTTCCTCTACCTAATATCGACTAACTCGTGGATTTAACTACAGGTCACGAGATGCTTTCTCTTATGGATGGTTTCTCATGGATATAATCAAATTCTCATCACACCAGAGGACCAACATAAGACTTCCTTCATAACTCCTTGGGGGACTTTTTGTTATCGTGTCATGCCCTTTGGTCTTAAGAATGCAGGAGCAACTTATCAATGTGCAATGACCTACATCTTCCATGATCTCTTACACAAAACTATGGAAGATTACGTCGATGACCTCCTCGGTAAGTCCAAACACCGTCAGGATCACCTTTTCATTCTTACACCTCTCTTTGAGAGGCTCATTTGTTTTTTTCTTCGCTTAAATCCATCTAAATGTGTGTTTGGCGTTCTCACTGGTAAACTCTTAGGCTTTATCATTTCTATTAGGGGCATTGAAGTTGATACCCACAAAAATAAAGGCTATCCTCGAGATGCCTCCCCCTTCCAACTTAAAGCAGCTCTGTGGTCTTCAAGGATGCCTTCAATCAGTGCATCATTTTATCTCACAACTATTGGACCGTTGTCAACCTTTTCATCATCTCCTCCATAAGAATGTTCATTTTGAATGGGATGAGCATTGCCAAAAGGCCTTTGATGATCTCAAAACTTATCTTCTTTCTCCACCTGTGCTTACACCTCCACGCGAGGGGGAGCCATTCTATCTTTATATTTCTATGACTGACCATGCTCTTGGGAGCCATGATCTCGCATCGGGACACTAACGGCAAAGAAAAATCTATCTATTATATCAGTCGTACTCTTCATGAGTATGAAACACGCTATTCTGAAGCTGAAAAACTATGTTGTGCTCTCTTCTTCATGACTTCTAAACTTCGTCACTATCTCCTTAATCACAAAACTTATATTGTTACAAGTGTCAATCCACTCAAGACAATGCATGTGAAACCTTATCACAATGATCATATTACTCGTTGGCTCATGCTCATGACAGAGTTTGATCTCGAGTTCATCTCACAAAAATCTATCAAGGGTCAGGTCATTGTAGATCAATTAGCTGATACTCCTCTTCTGGACACTCAAATCCCCCTTGCTCAATTCCCAGATGAGTACATCCAACAAATTAATTTCGGTCTATCTCCATTTAAAGTAAAACTCTTCTTTGATGGGTCCAAATGTCAGCAAGGGGGAGGTGCAGGTTTCATCATGATTCCTCCTTGGGGTGCACCTATCCTCTGTCGCACACAAGCTTAACTTTGAATGTACCAATAATATGGCTGAATATGAAGCTCTCATTTTAGGTCTTCAAAATGCCATTAATCTTGGCGCTCGCCATATCGACATCTTCGGTGATTCTGAGCTTATCGTTAATCAAGTCACTAGTGTCTATCAAGTGCAAAAATGATATCCTTCAAAAATATCGTGATATCGTTCTCTTTCAACTTCAATATTTTGATAAATTTACTATCCAAGCTATTCCTCGCACTACGAACTGATTCACAGATACAATGGCTTCTTTAGCCTCACTTATTCAAAATTTTACCGAAGACTCGTGACTTTATGTGGTTGTTCAGCGTTTAGACCAACCATCTCATCTCAGATAGTCAACTTCAATCAATGTCGTCACAACCAACACTCAAGATGA
Source organism: Taxus chinensis (assembly GCA_019776745.2). NCBI lineage: Eukaryota > Viridiplantae > Streptophyta > Pinopsida > Cupressales > Taxaceae > Taxus > Taxus chinensis. Next base: position 711,758,855 of record CM034150.1, read on the forward strand.
GTGGTATCAGTACACATTTTTGATTATCTATCCCATTCAGTGCTTCCTCTAGATCTGACTTCCAATGGTAGAAGATATTTTATCCTACGTGCTAATCTGCTATACTATTCTGGGTGGAATCCTCTACAAATGTGGTTTTGATGATATTTTGCTTCGGTGCCTCAAAACCTGTTGAATCATCTAAAGCCATCCAAGAATTCCATGATGGTATCTGTGGTGGACATTTTAGTGGCTTGGCCATAGCTAAACGCATCTTATGTTTAGGTTACTATTGGCCTTCTCTTAATCAATACTGTTGCGAATACACTAAGAAATGTGTTAAGTGTCAACAACATTCCAATCTTACACATATCCCTAGTCAGGCTTTGCAACCTGCAGTCAGATTTGTGGCCCTTTTCACAATGGGGTCTTGATCTCATCAGTCTCATCAATCCCCACTCTTCACAATTCCATCACTCTATCATTACTGCCACATAATACTTCACTAAGTGGGTGGAAGCTATTCCTCTTTCATCAACCAAAGCTAAACCCATTGTTGATATTTGTCTATCAACACATCATTTGTCGCTTTGGTGTCCCACACAAACTCATCACAGACAATGGTAAGTATTTCAAAAACATCGATTTATAGAACCTATGTGATGCTTTCAATATCAAACTTAGTTTTTCTTCTCCGTACTATCCCCAAGCTAATGGCCAAGCCAAGGCTTCCAATAAAACTTTGTGTAATATTCTCGCAAAGGTAACTAGTCGAGCTGGTAGGGATTGGCATTTACATAATCCCTTTTGCTCTCTGGGCTTATCAGACTAGCATTCATACTCCTACTAGTGCTACTCCCTTCTCTCTCATTCTATGGGTCTGAGGCTATCCTTCCTTTGGAACTCTAGATTCCATCTCTTCGTGTCTCTCTCAGAGAATTTTGTCTCTGATGAGGACTATCGTCAAAATCATCTAGTGTAGCTTGAGTTGCTAGATGAGCTGCGTATCTAATGCTCTTGAGCATCATCAAGTCTATCTTGATTGTGTCAAATGTGCTTATAACAAGCACTTGCAGCACCGTGACTTCAAAGTTGGTGATCTTGTTCTTAAAGAAAACCAAAATGTCACTACACTAGAACGAAGTCAGCGTGGTAAGTTTGCTCCTAACTGGATGGGTCTGTATGTTGTCACTCATAAATATGGGTCTGGAACTTATCGCCTATCTTCCATGGATGGTGTACCTGAAATGGAACCTCTTAATACCTTGCATCTAAGGCCCTTCTATTGTTAAACATCTATCTTACATGATTTTAGTCGCAAAACAGATTTTTCATCCATCTGCAACCAGCCATGCATTTCGTAGTGATTCAGAACTATGTGGTTCTCCGCGTTATGTCTATTATACCTTGAATATGAGTACCACAGCTCTACTCATGGCATTTTCCTTATGGTTTTGTTCCTTCTCATGGTAGGAATTCCTTAATCACTACTTCATCCACCCTAGGTGTTCATCTTGATCAAAACAACTTTGGGGCATGAATACATGCTTATATGATTTTCTTCCCCTCTATCTGATTTATCTGGTCTAAACTCAACTTCTTCCAAAGCTCAAAAAAAAGAGAAAAGAAAAGAGATGCTATCCTAGTCCCAAAGATAGACTAATCCCTTGAAGGACAGCTATCTGTGCCTTATCAAATAAAATAAAAAATATAGACCATGCCTCGAAGGATGGCTATCATCAAAATCAAAATACAAACCGCTCCCTTGAAGGACGGTTGTTTGTTTTATGGCATTTTCAGCCTTTGAAATAACAAACTTCCTTTATTTTCCAATTTGTTCACTTTTTAGCATCTCTAAAATACTTCCCGTATCGATAAGTCTTTCTATATCTAGCATACTTCTCGCTCCGATTAGTTTGCTTTTCTATAAAAAAAAAACAAATTATGAAGTTGTGACATGAGACCTTTTCGATCATATGGAGATCATGTTTTCCCCATATGGGCATGTATTCAATCCTTCATGTGTTCTGATGAGATGTATACTTAGCTCTCGTCCTAATCTACCTGCTAGATCTGGTTTGTGACTAACTAGTGTCAGGTTTATTTTAACCTCATCTATGGCCTTGTGTGCATCGTTTTTTGATTTTCCGTCAAGGTCTCTATTTATGGTCGGTTAGGGGCCTAACTCATCATTCCTTTTCCTATCTAGGTGTAGTGATTTTTATTTCTAAAAAATAATATCATTACATCACTTTCTTTCACAAAGGACATTTCCCATAATTATTTGTTGTTCATTTAGTCAAATTGACATTTAACATGTTAAATCTATCATCTATTTGTGCTCATCTTATCTACTTCATCTCAAACACATCAAAGCATGTAGTAAAAACACATGTGAATCCATCTATCTATCTCATTTAAAATTGAATTAACATCTTAAAAATGTTTATTTTATCAATCTATCAAATCACTTCAAATCGCATCACATCTATTTGTCTATCCTCTATAAACATGTATCTATGTCCATCAAAATTACACTACATCTATCTATCTCTATCAAAATTAAATGCATACGTACAATCACATAATACAAAATGATGAATATATATACATGAATGTCTATACAAAATAATGGGTGGCTTCCAATCAAGCCATCTATATCATACATCACAAATGCCTTCAAATTGAGGCTACATCAGTATATTGATACACAAATAACATATCTATAGGGTGAAGTCAGATAGATGGAAGACACTATCTCCTCCACCCTCCTCTGGTCAAAGTTGTCTCTCTTGGCCATCTCCTATAGAGCTAGAAGTGCCTGCTACTGGGGCCCTACCACCATCAAGATCTCTCCTAGTGCTCACACCCTCCGATGCACCACTAGCTATGGTTATCGTTGATCCCCTCCTCACACTGTACCGAGGCACATCAGGCGGGCATGCTGTGCCAAGGCATCCTCATAGTATCTCACCTCAACAAGAAGAGCCTGATAGGTACTCAGACTCACCATACTGGGTGCTCGTAATGGCACTACTACTGCTCGTGGTAGCCCTCTTGCTGCTGCACCCTTTGCCCCAGACTCTGTGGTGGTGCTTGTATCACCATATTTGGCCCTGAGGGCCTCTCTGTGTCTATGGTAGGGATATCTCTGCTATATCACTGCATCTCACTCCTAATGTGTGGTATCTTTCTCTAATATTAGTGCATCCCTCTCCTCCATTAGAGCTCTAATCTCCTCGAGGATGGCCTGGTGTGTGTGTGTTAGGGCAGCATGCTCCCCCTCCAGTCTCTCTAGCACTGCAGCTATGTCCTCCTCATCTGCATCTATGGATGTTGGGAGGTGTCATGGTAGCTCTATGGAGTACCATGCCATGTAGCCATCATCCACTCCTACGTCTTCATCACTATCTGTGGAAGGTGGGGCCTCCCTCAGTGGATCTGCCAGGATCAAAATCGGCATGTCAGTCTCTCTACTGTCTCGCCTATATGGCACATATGTGGTCGGGACCTTCTGTACAAAACCAAACTACATCAGCACCCATATAAATGGGACTCACTCTAAAATATCTAGCCTATGGCCCCTAACCACCCTGCTTCGTCTCAACTCCACCAGGTGAGCATCTTGACCGGTCCATGTCGAGAAAACTTGGTATGGTCTCCATATAACCTACTCTGGTGTAAGAGTCCTGAATCGCTTAGTATACCACTCTACAGATCTCCCTGTATCTCCCAAGGCCATGTCTACCCTCCATCACTGGAATCCATAATCCAGGGCCCCCTTTGCTACTGGCATCCATGGAAGCCCTAATGGCCTAATCACTACTATATGCTCATATGCCCAGCAATGGAGCACAAAGTTGACATCAATACCTTTCCTCCTGCCTGTGGTGTACATCCACAGCTCATGATATATATGTGCTACTAAGGCATCTGCAAACGTGAACACCTGTTTAAACTCTAGGATGTCATAGACACAGTTCAGTAGAAGCAATGGAAATCTCCCGCCTCCTGAATCTGGTAGGGAAAAGTAGGAGATCACCATCTGAATCAATGCTATTCGTCTACTCCTGGCATCATCCTTTCTGTAATGTGAGGCTATCCTCACTGCCTCGAACAATGTCTCTAAATCATCTGCCCTATCTCCATATAATCGTCTCAGGGCCCTCTACTGCTACTCTCATGGAGTGGTCTCTATTGGGTCCCCGGTAATCAGTGGCCTGAGGATCCTATAGATATCCTAGTGGGTGATAGTCATCTCACCCATCCTAAACTAGAATGTGCACGTCCTGCTATCCCATCCTCGTATAAATGCTCACACCAACTCTATATCTCGGGGGAACCTGTTGGTAGTAACGGAAGCCCCCGAGCCCAGCTAGCTCTAGGTGATGCCAATTGGCATCTGTCACATCCAAAAGAATAGTCTCTAGAAGCTCAAGAATAGCATCCCGCATATGTAAATCCTCTCGTGCCTACATCCACGACATCAAGAATGGTGTTAGCTTCTCATTTATTCAAATCAGAGCATCAAAAACACATTTCTCTACTTTATAAATCTAATCAATCCAATCAGCGTTGATTGAACTCCAATCGACGTCGATCTAATTTAGTCAACATTGATTGGAATTCCAATCGGCACTAATTGAACCTAATCGGCGTCGATTTTTCCAATCAATGCCGATTGGGAGGCTAAGTGTCCAAAACACTCTGGCCTCCCACTTATCTAGTTTTTTCCTAAAATCTAACATCATAGTATGCTATTTAATGATAAACACATACACAAGGCTCAGGTAGATCCACTTACCCTAGGTCATGTCGTCTTCTGCTTCTGACTGCTCCCAGAGGCTTCCATGTTGCTCAAAATCAATTTTTGACTCTCTATAAATCAATCATAGTGGTGTAAATAAATTGTTCATGTTTCCTTTTCCCATATTTATATGGTTTCCATATGGTCGGCGCCGATTTTTATGGTCGACGCCGATTGGTTTAGTCAACGTCGATTTTTCCTGATCGACGCCGATCGAGTCAAATCGTCACCGATTGGTTACATTATTGCATTCTTACATCACATTCTTCAATGGGAATGTCTCCTCATCTTTTTTGCCAAAGTGTTGATGCTTGGCTTGTTTATCTGATCATTATTTTGACATGAGTGTTGCCTTTTGGCACATATTTTTGATATTATCACCCATTTTGAGTCTGTTCCCTGTACATGGCTCACTCGCATTTGTGGCAGCCTAAAGATAGCGGGTCTATAGGCACTAACGCCATCTGGTTCGCAGACCATTTGGTTGTACCTACCAAAGTGTCACTCTTTAGTTGCTATTATTTTGTAGCCCTCCTTCCACTCATGGGTCTGTAGGTACTAACATCATCTCATATGAAGACTGTCTAGCCTGCCCTACCAATGTGAGGTCCTTAGGTTGCTGCCATTTTTTTATTGTTTTCATGCTTCATCAATAATCAGATTCACTCTAGATATCTAGCTGGGGCATCTTAAATTCTCATCTACCTTTTTCAAACTTGGGATCGGTTGGTCTTTTGGGATTCATCCCATCCCTAGTTTGAGGGGGATCACATCATCACTTTTTCTTCCTTTCTTCCAACTCCTTGTTTTTGTCTTGCAACTTTGCTTATCGCAAGTTACTCAACAAAACGGGGCAGAATGTAGACACCTAAAATTGGTTACCTAATTTAGTGTCCCCCGCATTCGTCTACCTTCTCGAGTAACCTGGGGCACCTTTATATCATCACTTTGGAGTATTAATTAAATTAAACATCTATCCTAAGTTTATTATACCCCATTGTGTTTTACCCATGGATAATTAAATATTAACTATTTAATTATACTTTTTACATGTATCTTAACCGCTTATCTACCCCATATCAATTCCTAACCTCCCATATCAATTTTATCCATCTATCCCCCCTATTTCTCCTCCCCCTAAACCATGCAGCGAGATATTTCCCGTATTTAAGTCAGAAGGATACACTTTCATCTTTCCAAATCATCCTTTGGCCATTTTGGGACTCTGTTCCTTGATCGACGCCAAGTTTTTGGAACGGTGCCGATTGTACCTCGGTCAAAACTGATTGTAAATACAGGGCCAGAATTTAGTTATGGTTAGACAAAAGAGAATGACAGAAATTTTTGAGCATCAAGCCTGAGCATCATCTATCAAGTGAGAGTGAATTCTATCTTGATCAATCCCTGAGAGGAGTACCGTTGCTCTGCTTCCACAACTTTGACATCATGAGGCTTCATCGATCTCTTGGTGAATCTGTTCCTACATCTAGCTAAAGTGGATCTTTGTTAGTATCCCTACAGCTCCTGCAGCTGCAACAGACATTGGTGATTCAGCCTTCATTGTCCATTTCACAAGTTTCCTGTAATATTCCCTCAGTCGATGCTGACCGAGCTTAGTCAACGCTGATTAAGCCTAATCGACGCCAATCAGCCTGTATATAGGTAAAAGAAATCAGGTAACACAAATCCAACATTGTTTTCACAGTTTCCTATTTTCTGTTTCTTTCTGTTTGTTGTTTACATTATGTCTGTCATTTTTAATTAGAAAATATAGACATTTACTTACATATTTTATCATGTGTGCTTCTTTCTTTAATTGAAAACGTGGACTGACATCTGCCGAGGGAGCTTATCACTTCCCGGACCTTCTTTTCGAGTAGTCCACCCAAATATCTTTTAACGTTGTCTTTTTCTATCAAGTATCTGTGTCTCACAGGTTTTTCGGATCTACTTTGCAGGATTGCTCATCTGCGCACGTCTTGTCTACATCGGCTTTCTTTTCCATCTATATCTTCAGATCTTGTCTTATCTATCAGGTATTGATTACATTTGAGTTTTTCAGGTTTTTGTGTTTAGTTTGGTACATTAACTTGGACAGGTAACAAGCGCAGAAATTCTTGATCTACACCTAGTCAAGCTTTACAACTTGCAACAGATTTGTGGCCTTTTTCACAATGAGGTCTTGATCTCGTTGGTCTCATCAATCCACGATCTTCGCAGTGACATCATTCTATGATTACTGTTACAGAATACTTCACTAAATGGGTGGAGGCTATTCCTCTTTCATTGACCAAAGCTAAACCTATTGTTGATTTTCTCTATCAACACATCATTTGTCGCTTTAGTGTTCCTCACAAACTCATTGCAAACAATGAAAAGTATTACAAAAACAAATATTTGTATAAGCTTTATGAAACCTTCAATATTAAAATCATATTTTCTTCTCCATACTATCCACAAGCTAACAGTCAAGCTGAGACTTCTAATAAAAATTTATGTAATATCCTTGCAAAGGTGACTAGTCGAGTTGGTAGGGAGTGGCACTTCACATGCCTTTTCCTCGCTGGGCTTATTGGACTAGCATTCATACTCATACCAGTGCTACTCCCTTCTCTCTTGTCTATGGGTCTGAGGCTATCCTTCCTTTGGAAGTCTAGATTCCCTCTCTTTGTGTGTCTCTCAGAGAGTTTGTCTCTGATGAAGACTATCATTAAAATGGTCTAGCATAGATTGAGTTGTTAGATGAATGTTGTCTCAACACTCTTGAACATCATCAAGTCTATCTTGAGCATGTCAAGTATGCTTATAACAAGCATTTGCAGTAGCGTGACTTCTAAGTTGGTGATCTTGTTCTTAAAGAAAACTAAAATGTCACTACTCTAGAACGGATTCAACATGGTAAGCTCCTAACTGGATGGGACTGTACGTTATCACTCATAAGTACAGGTCTAGGGCTTATCACCTATCTTCCATGGATGGTATACCTGAAATGGAGCCTCTTAATGCATTGCATCTAAGGCCCTTCTACTATTAAAATCTAACTTATACAATCTTAGTCACAAAATAGATCTTTCATCCATCTGCAACTAGTCATGTATTTCTTAGTGATTTGGAACTATGTGGTTCTCTGTGTTTTCTCTTTTTATACCTTAAATATGAGTATCATGGCTCTACTTGTGGCATTTTCCTTATGGATTTGTTCCTCCTCATGGTAGGAATACATTAATCACTACTTCACCTACCCTAGGTGTTCATCTTGATCAAATCCACTTGGGGCATGAGTACGTGCTTATATATGTTTCCTTCCCCTCTATCTAATCTATCTGGTCTAAACTCTGTTTCTTCCAAAGCTCCAAAAAAAAGGATGTTATCCTAGTCCTAAAAGAGAGACTGATCCCCCATAGGACAACTATCCATGCCTTATCAAATAAAATAAAAATTTTAGACCATTCCTCGAAGGATGGCTAGCATCAAATTCAAAATACAGACCGCTCCCTTAAAGGACAACTATTTTTTTATGCCATTTTGAGCCTTTGCAGTAACAAACTTCCTCTCTCGGCTAGTTTGTTCACTTATTAGCATCTTTGAAAGACTTCCTGTATTGATCAATCTTTTCATATCTAGCAAACTACCCACATTGATCAGTTTGCTTTTCTATCAAAAGAAAAATCATAAAGCTGTGATATGAGACCCTTTTGATCATATGGAGACCCTATTTTCCCCATATGAGTGCATATTTAATCCTTCATGTGTTTTGACGAGATGCATACTCATCTCTCATCCTTATCTACCTCCTAGATCTGGTTTGCGACTAACTAGTGTCGGGTTTATTTTAACCTCACCTATGGCCTTGTGTGCATCATTTTTCGATTTTCCATCAAGGTATCTATTTACGGTCAGTTAGGGGCCTAACTCATCATTCCTTTTCCTACCTAGGTGTAGTGATTTTTATTTCTAAGGGATAAGATCGTTGCATCGCTTTCTTTTCATCAAATCAAATGGACATTACCCACGTTCATTTGTTATTTATTCAGTTAAATTAACATTTGACATGTTAGTTTAATCAATCAAATCTATCATCTATCTATGCTCATCTTATTTACTTCATCTAAAAACATCAAAGCAGCATTCATCCATGATAAATCAAAATTAAAAGCATGAGTACAATCACATGACAAAAATATGCACACACACACGCGCGCGTGCACACGCACACACACACACACACACACACACACACACACATACACATCTGAATGGCTTCAAATCGAGTCATATACATCATATCAAAAATATCTTCAAATCAAGGCTAAATCATTATATCTCTACAAATCACATCTCTATATAGTAAAACCAGATAAGTGGAACATGTTTTCTCCTCCTCCCTCCTCGAGCACGGGATCTCTCTCCTGACCAGCACCTACAGAACAAGAGGTGCTATCGACACTAAAATTTTCCTCCATAATTTCTATTTCATTAATGTATGTATTAGGAATAGGATGTTGTTAAGTATAATTAGTGGTAACGTTTGATAGAAGATAATGGCACCGTCAGTACGGTGTCACCAATAATGTGGAGTACGGTAACAGTCAAAGTACAATAGGAATGTTGTAAAAAGTAAATATTTGTCGTAAGTGGTCCAGTAATGTTAAAATGTCAAAATATGGGTAATTAGAGAAGTAGGGTCTACATGATTAGGAATTAGAAATATTATATTGGTAATAAGGACAAGGAGTGAGGTCATAAATATTTTGTGTATTTTATTTGTAAAAAGTCTAAAATGTGGAACCCATGTAAAATGATAAGGTTTATCTTATCTTAAGAGATAAGCTTACATGTACAGATAAGAGTTAAGGTATGGAATATGATTCATCAGAGTGGATTTCTTATCCTATCTTAGAGATAGGATGGATAAGCCTGGAAGTTCTATAAATAGAGAGGCCACCCCCCCTCATTTAGCATAGAAAGAAATAGTGAGAAATATTGTAGGAAGTGTGCAAAGGAAGCCATCAGTTAAAGGTGTGTTGAAGAAGCCATCGAGAGGTGTAATTGTAAAGTTTCTCCCATAGTCTTGTTGAAGTACCTCATGGGTGAGATTGTAACAATTTCATGTTAATATTATAATTTACTTTGATATTTCAGATTTTTCATCATTCCGTCTTATCATAGTCGATGGTATTCTTGTGTTTGGTTGTTGTTTTTTTTCCAGATTACATCCACCAAACTAAAGGCTGTGCATTAGTAAATAATCATAGCACGAGGAGTTCCCGGTGAAGAATTATCATAGTGCCGGATTGGTGATGACATTTTGGTTCCGTTGCAGGGACCATTCCTCGTTGGTGGATTTTCTGGAGAGATATTCCCACTTAGTCAAAAATCAATTGGAGGGTAACCTTGTTTTTACTGTGCATAGTAGTTACCATGGTAAAATCATTTTTACTGTGAATAGTAGTTACCATGATAAAGTCATTTTTGCTGTGAATAGTATTTATCACAATAAAGTCACTTTTTACCGTGAATAGTATTTACCACAGTAACTTCACTTTTTACCGTGAATAGTATTTACCATAGTAACTTCACTTTTTACCGTGAATAGTGTTTACCACAGTAAAATCAGTTTTTACCGTAGTAAGTCAAGTTTTACCATAGTTTACCGTGGTCATTTCTATAGTAATTCCAATTATTTGTGCACATAAGTCTTGATTGTACTTGTGGGTTGGTATTTCACGGTGGTTACTTTTGAAAATGGGAATGATTCCTGTTTTTTCAGCTCAATCTAATGAAGATGCTTCTTCTTTCATTCAAGAGTTTAAGCGATCTTGTATTTGTAATGGCCTTATAAGAAGGGAACAATGGACTGAATTTTTTCCTACCTTTTTGGATGGTTCAACACTTAGGTGGTTTGAAACACTAGGTGATAATGTGAAAAATTCATGGGATTTATTAACTGAAAGTTTTCTTGAAGAATTTGGTGAACAACAGAAATATGCAAATCTTATGATCAAGATCACAAAGCTATCCCAAGGAGAGAAGAAGAAGATAAGGGATTATCATGCTCATGTTCTAGAGCTAAGGAGGAAGCTCGATGCCCAGATCCGGAAGGAAGGATTAGCGGATGGGTTGATGAATGGCGTGAATAATCTCCTCTGTAAGCACTTCATTATTAGGATGAAGCCGGAGATCAGACAACGAGTGAAATATGACCGCCCAGCTACCATTGAACAAGCAAAGGAGATTGCAAGAAGGCAAGAAGAAAGCATGGAAGAGGAGCCCAAAGAAATTGTTGTTAAAGTAGAGCCTACACCAGCACCTTTGGTCCAGAATCCACAACCACTCCCGGTGAGACACAAATATTTCTCCTAGTACATCTACTGAGTATGAAGATCTGCTTAGAAAGATGGGCCAGTTAACTATTAATCTTCTTCAAGGAAAGGAATTTAGTTCTCAGGGAGGAGATAGAGGTCCAAAAAGAAATATTTCTGAAGTTGTTTGTTATGGTTGTTATAAAAAGGGTCATTATAAGTATAATTGTCCAGATAGAGCTTCTACATCTAGTACAAGAGAAAATGATAAAGGAAAAGCACCTGTGAATTCTCTTGATGTAGTAGATAAGAGTAGAAATAATGAAGTAGATGTGTTTGTAACAAAAAGAAAGAAAGAAAAAGATAATCAAGATGGAACTGATCCTAAGAAGATGAAAGGAGAAACTAGTAAGAAACATAGGAGAAGAAAGTTGGGTGTGCAGGATTTTCTGATTTCACAGGGGCAAGGACCATACTCCATCTTGAAAGATCTGTCCAAAAGGCCTACAAATATTACATATGGTCAACTCTTGGCTATGTCTTCTGAGAAGAGGCGGGAGTTGCGAGGTGGACTCAATGCTCGAAGAAGGAAGGAGGTTGAGGTCCCTGTTTTTGAGGCAGAGGCAGATCCCTATGCTCCACAAGCTGAGGTATTATGTAATGGTATTTCAATTCATGATGTCTTAGTTGATGGAGGTGTTGCAGTTAATGTAATGACCGAGCCTGTAATGAATATGTTGGGTTTAAAAATTGATCGCCCTTCAACACTTATGTTAAGGTCATTAAATAAGGGAAAAACTAAACCAAAAGGTGTAGTTTCAAATGTGGCAATATCTGTTATGGGTGTTGTATGTGTGGTAGACTTTCAGGTGATGAAAAATGGTACTGTTGCGTACCCAATGCTACTGGGAAGACCATGGCTAAGGAGAGTTCATGCAAGAAACTACTAGAATGAAGGTTTCATGACACTTGGACGTGGTAGAGAGAGGGTGAAGATAAATGTGATCCCTCGACATCATAAGGCAGAACCTGTGGATTCCAGTGATGAAACTGATGATTGGACATCCTCTTATTACTCTAGTACCAGTGAAGTGGACAATGAAGATGAAGAAAGCGAGGTGGATGTTTCAGTCATGGATATCCTTCCAGTCACACCAACTCATGACCCCCATAAAATTATCTGAAGAAGAAGTTGATGATCGTCTCCAACAAATAAAGATTGGTGATGCTGTGATGGAGAGTGAGAAGGAATCCTACCTCCAGCTCTTTCGAAGGTACATACACCTATTCACTTTTGATTACAAGGAACTCCGTCAAGTAAGTTGGGTAGAACATTCTATTGAGATGGTAGATGGTGTTAAGCCCATAAAGCAAATGCCATATAGAATGAATCCTAATTTTTCCAAGACTGTAAAAGAAGAAATAGATAAGTTGCTTGATGCAGGATTCATATTTGCTGTGGAGAATTCAGAATGGGTTTCTCCCATTGTGATTTCAATAAAAAAATAATGGGAAGCTACGCATTTGTGTTGATTAGAGGAAGCTCAATAAGGCAACAAAGAAGGATCATTACCCTCTTCCATTTTCAGATCAGATCTTGGACGAAGTAGCTGGCCAGGAGTGCTATAGTTTTGTTGATGGATATAGCGGCTACAACCAAGTTCGTTATAGCAGAGAAAGATCAGCTGAAGACCACGTTCACCACTCCTTGGGGAACGTTTGCCTATAGAGTTATGCCTTTTGGGTTGTGTAATGCTCCAGCAACATTCCAGCGTTTGATGAATAGGGTGTTCGAACCCTACATTGGGACCTTCATTAGAGTATTTCTGGATGATTTTTGCATCTATGGGAGCAAGTTGGACCACCTGTACCAAATGGAGACAGCATTTCAATGGTTAGATGAAGCACAAGCCTCACTAAAACCCTACAAAGTGTGTCTTTGGATGTTCTAAAGGTGTTTTGTTAGGGCATGTTGTATCCAGAGATGGTATTGGTACTGATCCTGATAAAGTTTCAAAAATCAGAGATTTACCATTTCCTATTAATAGAAGTAAGTTGAGATCATTTTTAGGCCATGTGGGTTACTATAGAAGGTTCATCAAGAATTTCTCAAAGATTACACAGCCACTAACCCAGTTCTTGAAGAAGAATGTTACTTATGAACCAGGAAATAAGGTGCATGAAGCTTTTGGACAATTGAAGGAAGCCCTGGTGTCTTCACCTGTTTTGAAGAATCCAGATTGGAGCAAGCCATTCATTGTGTACACTGATGCCTCAGATGCAGCACTAGGAAGTACTTTGAGCCAAAAGGATGAAAATGGGAATGAACATCCAATTTACTTTGGGAGCAGACAAATGAGCAGTGCTGAGGTAAACTATACTGTAACTAAAAAAGAGGCTCTGGCTATCATTTTTGCTATAAAGAAGTTTAGAAATTACTTGCTAGGGAAGAAATTTATAGTTGTAACAGATCATCTAGGCTCTGAAATATATTGTCAATAAGCCTAACCCGTCAGGGAGGATAGCAAGATGGATAATTTTGCTACAAGAATTTGAATTTGATATTATAGATAGGCCAAGAAAGAAGCATGTCAATGTAGATTGCACTCTCTCGAGCCTATGATGGTTTAGGATCATCTTGTGATGATGATGATTTTCCCGATGCAGCATTGTTCTCCCTTGACACAATCCCTAGTGAATACATAGATATTTGGAATTATCTGAATGAATTCAAGTTTCCTGATGGTGCCAATGCAAAGACTAAGAGAAAGATTACTCAAGCCAGTCGTCCATATCCTATTCTGCATGGAGCATTATTTCGAATAGGACCTGATGGATAGTACAAGAGGGCAGTTGGATGTGATCAAGGAAAGGATCTGCTAGAAGAATTCCACAATGGTACATGTGGAGGGCACTTCTCTGGACAACTTACAGCAAGAAGGATCTTGGCTGCAGGTTATCACTAGCCCACTCTTTTTAAGGATTGTTATAATTATTGTAAGACATGTGATATTTTTCAAACACATGGTAACCGTAAGACTTCATCAGCTCCATTATGTCATATTCTTCCACTTGGTCCCTTTGAAAAGTGGGGAATAGATATTGTAGGTCCACTTCCAACTACATCACGCCAAAATAAGTATATTGTAGTTGCCACAGATTATTTAACCAAGTGGGTTGAAGCTAGGCCATTGAAAACAGCTTCCATGGATGAAGTGGCAAGGTTCATATATGAACGCATTGTCACCAGATTTGGTTGTCCATTAGAAATTGTAACAGATCAAGGAAGCCACTTCATTAATGAGGTGGTAGAAGCCTTAGTCAATAAGTTTTCTATTAAGCACAGGAAGGCAACAACATACAAGCCAAGCACAAATGTATAGGTGGAACGAACAAATTTTGTGCTGTGTCAAATTCTAGCAAAAGATGCAGCCTTGCAGGTACATAAATGGGATAAAAGGATTCATACAGCATTGCGGGCATATAGGGCAACATCAAAGTCAGACAACAGGATACTCCCCCATTTCAGTTGGCCTATGGCATTGATCTAGTTCTTCCTATTGAGTTTGATATTCCCACTGTGAGAGTTATGAAAAATGAAAGGATGGATGAAAGTGATTCAGTAAAAGAAAGGTTGGTACATCTTCATTTGCTGGAGGAAATGAGAGAAATAGCAAAGGATACAAGCCATAAGAAGAAAATGAAGCAGAAGGAATACTTTGATCAAAAGATCCGGTGGTCTCCATTTCATGTGAATGACTTGGTTCTAGTATATGATTCCAGATACAAAAAAAGAAGACAGAGAAAATTTCTTCCAAAATGGATGGGGCCCTACAAAATAGCAGCTGTGCATGAAAATGGTACGTACCGACTGGAGGAATTGGATGGCACTCCCATTATGAAATGGGTCAACCACGACAAGTTGAATATTTTCCAAGCACCAGAATAGTCTACTCCGAGGACGGAGTAGAAGCTAGGAAGGGGGAAGATGTCGACACTAAAATTTTCCTACATAATTTCTATTTCATTAATGTATGTATTAGGAACAGGATGTTGTTAAGTATAATTAGTAGTAGCATCTGATAGAAGATAACAGCGCCGTCAGTACGGTGTCGCCAATAATGTGGAGTACGGTATCAGTCAAAGTATGATAGGAATGTTGTAAAAAGTAAATATTTGTCGTAAGTGGTCCGGTAATGTTAAAATGTTAAAGTTTGGGTAATTAGAGAAGTAGGGTCTACATGATTAGGAATTAGAAATATTATATTGGTAATAAGGACAAGGAGTGAGGTCATAAATATTTTGTGTATTTTATTTGTAAAAAGTCTAAAAATGTGGAACCCATGTAAAATGATAAGGTTTATCTTATCTTAAGAGATAAGCTTACATGTACAGATAAGAGTTAAGGTATGGAATATGATTCGTCAGAGTGGATTTCTTATCCTATCTTAGAGATAGGATGGATAAGCCTGGAAGTTCTATAAATAGAGAGGCCACCCCCCCCTCATTTAGCATAGAAAGAAGTAGTGAGAAATATTATAGGAAGTGTGCAAAGGAAGCCATCAGTTAAAGGTGTGTTGAAGAAGCCATCGAGAGGTGTAATTGTAAAGTTTCTCCCATAGTCTTGTTGAAGTACCTCATGGGTGGGATTGTAACAATTTCATGTTAATATTATAATTTACTTTGATATTTCAGATTTGTCATCATTCCGTCTTATCATAGTCGATGGTATTCTTGTGTTCGGTTGTTGTTTTGTTTCCAGATTACATCCACCAAACTAAAGGCTATGCATTAGTAAATAATCATAGCATGAGGAGTTCCCGGTGAAGAATTATCATAGTGCCGGATTGGTGATGACAGTGCCTGCTGTCGTGACCCTACAACCTCTTCGGTCTCCATTGGTGCTCGCACCACTGGCAGTGGCTGTTGATGTTCTCCTCCTCACTCCGTAACAAGGCACATCTAAGGCATGCTATGTCAAGGCATCCTCGTAATATTTCACCTCAGCAAGGAGAGCCTAATAGGTACTCAGACTCACCATACCAGGTGCTCTCAATGGCGCTAATGTTGGTGGTCCTCCTGTTATAGAACCCTATGCCCCTGACTCTAATGTGGTGCCTATATCACCATATTTGGCCCTAAGGGCCTCTCTGTGCCTATGATATATATCCCTCTACTGGATAGCTATATCCCACTCTTGGCAAGAAGTGTCTCTCTCTTGTATCATTGTATCCCTCTCCTCCCTTAAAGTCCTGATCTCCTCCAAAGCAGTCTAGTGTGTTTGTACCAAGGAAGCATGCTATCCCTGCAGTATATCTAGCTCCACTGTTGTATCCTCCTCATCTGACTTCACAGACACTGTGAGATGTTGTGGTAGCTCCTTGTGATACCACTCCTCATAATCCTCATCTACTCCTGCATTATCATCATCATCTGTGGGAGGTAGGGCCTCCTTGAGTGGATTTTTTGGGACCAGTATCGGTAGATTCATCTCCCTGATATCCTGTCTATATGACACATATACAGTTGGAATGATCTGTATCAATCCGAACTATCTCATCACTCGTAAAAATGAGACCCACTCTAAAATCTCTGGCATGTGGCCCTTGACCACTTTGCTGCATCTCAGCTCCACTAAGTGGGTGTCCTATACGGCCCATGTAGGATAGACCTTGTATGGCCTCCATATAACCTATGATGGTGTCAGAGTCCTGAATCTCTTGGCATACCACTCTGATGATCTCCCTATATCTCTAGGGGCCATGTCTACCCGCCATCGTAGAAACCCATAATCAAGAGCTTCCTCTGCTTTGGGCATCCATGGAAGTCTGGATGGTCTAATCACTGATATATGCTCATAAGCCCAACAATGGATCACAAAACTGACATCAATCCTGGTGCATCTACCTGTGGAATACATCCACATCTCATGATATATGTGTGTTAAAAGTGCATCAGTGAATGTGAATACCTTCATGAACTCTAGGATATCATAGATGCAATAAAGCAAGAGTAGTGGGAACTGTCCACCTTCGGGATCTGGTAGTGCATAATATGAGATAGCCATCTAGATCAAGGTTATCAATCTACTCCTGGGGTCATCCTGCCGGTACTATGAGGCTATCCTCACAACCCTAGACACTATCTCTACATCATCTGCTCTGTCCCCATATAACCATACCAAGTCCCTCCTCTGCTACTCTTGGGGTGTAATATCTATTTGGTCCCCTGTAATCAGAAACTTGAGGATCCTATAGATTTCCTCATGGGTGATAGTCATCTCACCCATCTGAAACCAAAATGAGTAGCTTTATTTATCCCACCGCTGCATCAATGCTAGAATAAGCTCCACATCTCAAGGTACCTGTCGATAATAACAGAAAACCCCTAGTCCAGCTAACTCCAGATGGTGCCACTCAACATCTGTCACATATGGTAGTATCATCTCTAGTAGCTTAGGAATAGTGTCTTGCATGTGTAGGACTCTCATGCCTGCATCACATCAAACATTGTCATTAGGTTCATACTTATCAAAAGAAACATTATTAAAATTCATCAAAATATTTCTCAAAAGATTCCAAATGTCACATCTTTCCCATTAGCACAGACTCATTTCCATTGGCACCGTTTACTTTACATTCGACGCCGATTGTATTCTAATCGACGCCAATCACATAATAGTCGATGACGATTTTTTTCAATTGACACCGACTGAGAGGCAGAACGCTAAAAAAAATCTCTTGCCTCCTACTATAAAAAACACAAAATGACACAAATGTACGAAGCTAAGGAAGGACCACTTACCCCTGGCCATGTCCTCTTCTTCTTTTAACCACTCCTGGAAGCTTCCATGTTGCTCAAATTCAATTTTGAATTTTTCTAAATCAATCGTCAGAATGTAAATGAATCATTACCATTCACCTTTTCTATATTTATAGGTTTTTGGAGTGGTTGGCACTGATTATTTTGGTCGGCGTTGATTATCTGGGTCAATGTTGATTAGGTATGAGTCAATGCCAATTACTGCCCATTGGGGCCGATCGTGTAGATTTTTTTATATTTTCTCATCTCATCACACTAGGACGTGCTTTGTTCTCGTTTGATTATCCTATCTTGCGCATGTGTCACCCTTAACACATTGTCACCATCATTGGGTCTTTATTTTGGGTACTTTTACCTTGTCGCCTTATATTGCCCCACATGTGTGTTGCTCGTAGCACGGCCTTGCTTGTCATTCCCCACTTGGGGCATCTCATAATTATATATTTTGCATGTGCCACACGTAGCACACCTATTTTTCCTAGTCTGGCTTGTTTATCTGATCATTGTTATGACCTTATTTCTTCCTTTTGGTGCATATTTTCGGTGTTATCACCCATTTCGAGTTTTTTTCCTGTACACAAGTTACTCACATTTTTTTTACAACCTAAAGTTAGTGGGTCTGTAGGCATTAACGTAGTCTCATTTGAAGGCCATCTAGTTGTCCCTACTAATTTTTCACTCTTTGGTTGTTACTATTTTGTAGTCACCTTTAACTCACAAGTCTGTAGCAACTAACGTTGTCTCATATGAAGACCGTCTAGTCTGTCCTACCAATGTGAGTTCCTTAGGTCGTTGCCTTTTTCTATTTTTTTACATGCATCATCAATGATCAAATCTACTCCAGACATCTAGCTAGGGCATCATCTCTTCTATTATTTTTCATCCACCTTTTTTAAACTCGGGCTTGGTTGGTTTTTTTGGGCCACCTCATCCCTAGTTCGAGGGGGAGCACATCATCAATATTTTTCCTCTTCTTCTAACTCCTTATTTTTTTCTCGTAGCATTGCTTATTGAAAGTTACTCAACAAAAAGGGGAAAATGTAGACACATAAAATTGGTTACTCAATTGAATGTCCCTCATGTTCCCTTACCTATTCTATTCTCGGGTAACTTGGTGCAATTTTGTATCACTAATTCTCTCTTAGGGTATTAATTAAATATCTAATTAAAATGCCTATCCTAAGTTTCTTCCACCCCATTATATTTCACCCATGGATAATTAAACATTAACCATGTAATTCTATCTTCTACATTTATTCCACTTCTACTTATTCACCCCATATCACTTCCCAACCTCCCATGTTATTATTATCCATCCATCCCACCTATTTCTCCTCTCCTGGAACCGTGCAGTGGGATTCTTCCCATATTTGAGTTAGAGGGATAATATTCTTATCCTAACAACTCATCCTTTTTCACCACTTTGGGAGTCTATTCCCTGATCAACACTAAACATTTGTTGATCAACACTGATGTTTCTGAATGCACCAATTTTACCTCGGTCAGCGCCAACTATAAATGCACAACCTGAACTCAGTTCTGGTTAGACGGTAGAGACTTGAGAAATAGTGAAAAAACTTGAGCGAATCTTGAAACTATTAATTGAGAGAAGGTGAATTATGTCCAGATCAATCCTGGAGAGGTGCGCCATTATTATACCCACGTAATATCGATATCACTTAGGTTCTTCAACCTCTGGGTGACTCCATTTCTCCCTCCAACCAAGGTAGAACTTTGTTCACATCTCTACTGCTCCTGCGGGTTTCCAAAATCCAATCATCATCAATCACCAATCAAGCTGTATGTGATTTCTTCCCAGTCGACAATGACCTAGCATCAATTAACACTGATCTATCCAAATCAGTGCCATTCCAAACCATCAACACTGATCACTGTCTGATCGACACCGACCAGTCTATAGAAAGGTACAGAATCTAGGTGACACAATTCCATCTTTGATTTTATAGTTTTTTCTATTGTTTTTACATTCTATTTGCAAATTAAAATTAGAAAATCTAAACATTTTCTTACATATTTTATCATGTACGCCTTTATTCTTGATTGAAAATGTGAACTGACATTCACTGAGGGAGCTAATCACTTCCTAGACCCGCTTTCTGGGCAGTTCACCCTTATATCTTCTAACGTCATATTTTTCTGTCAAGTATTCATCTATCGCAGGTTTATTGGATCTACTCCACATGATTGCTCATGTGCACCCATCTTAATTGAGTTTATCAGGTTTTTCTCTCCATCTATGTCTTCGAATCTTGTCAAATTAATCAGGTATCAACTTTATTTGATTTTTTCAAGATTTTTGTGTTTAGTTTAGTGTGACAGGTAACAAGCATAAAAATTCTTGATCTACATGGAGGGAATGACTACTTGGAAGGGAAAAGGGTAGAATAATTGAGATGGGATGGAAGATCAAGAGATGGAGAAGAGAAATCAACACTTGGGGTAGCAACTGAGGGGCTTGACTCTTAACATTGCTGAAATGATAAAGCTTGAGAAAGAGAAAATGAAGGGCAGGGAGGTGGTGATTGACTTACCCATTGAAGAGGTTGTCTCGTACTTTGCTCATATGCTTCAATATCCCCAATCCAAAATGTAATTTGAGGAATCACTTCAACCATGAAGTCAAGATTCTCCTAAGGGTTGTAGTGTCTTGGAAGTGGGCTTCCCCATGGATAAGATGCCCTGCAACCAATCTTGAATGCTTTCATTTGTGTTGTAGCCCTGGAATGCACCATGCTAGCCTCCATCCTTTGAATCTTCTCCAAAAAACCAGCATTCTTAATGTAGTTTTTATCATCATATGCATCCCCTTGTTCTTGATAAGCTCCATAGCCAAACTGGTTTTGACCCTGCTCATCTGGGTAAGCATAGTGGTCTTCAACTGAGGTGGACTGCACTATTGTTGCTGCAAGTGTGAGTTCCAAGAAGGAAATGAAGTCATGATTACACAACTTCATGAAATGGAAGAAAATGAAAGAGATGGAAAAATAAAATGGATGAAAAATGGATGGAAATAGATGGAAAAGGTCTATAACTCAGAGGATGTGTTATTAAGCAAATGGAGTTGCCAGATGTGCTTACATGTGTCTCAAAAGGCTGAATCTTACTAAGAACACACCAACCTACTAAGATGAAGTGGTAAGGTGATTTAGACGGGTCCCACCAGGCATGCCAAAAACTGTTAGTGCAGAATCAAATAAACCCTCGAATGGCATGGTTGTGAGTGGGGCATTCAGTGCGATTGCAAAACATGGGACCATATCTCAAGCTATGGGACTTACAAACCTAAGATGGCCCTCTGGAGAAAGCCAGTTCTTGCTTCCTAATCTACCTACCATAAGCTACTCCAGTGCAAGAAAAATCTAACTAATTCTAATCTAACCATTCCAAGGAGACAAAGAGAAAGAGAGACGGTGAAAGAGCCTACAGTAAGTGGTGATACACCCGAAAAGGAAGTGGTGAGATACTTTGTTGAGGGAGAATGAAATAGGGAAAAAGGTACTGGGGGAGGTCAGATAGAAGTGACAGAGACCCAAATCCAAATCTGCCATCAAAAACTCCACGAAGCACAACATATTTCACCTGCAAAGGTGAAATAAATACATAGGGAGAAAACACGAGACAAAGAGGCATAGAGAAACAACAAAATGATGCCAAGGGTTGAAAGACGCCACAAAACAAGATTTTATTGCTCTATAAGGTTCAAAAGCTATTACATGCAGTGCTCAGAGGAACAAATACACTCTCCAGGAATAGGAGAAGGCCTACAACTCAAATAGAGTCAGGAAATGACTTTGATAGAGTTTCGACACACCCAGAATGTCTCTCCCTTCTCAAACAAGAATTTATTACAATATATAGATGATGAAAATAGGAGGGAAATAAAAGAAATTGGACTATGCTCTTAAAATCAAGCCACAAAACACAAATGCCCACCGCAAATCTACTCACAATCTGTCGAGTCTAGTTCCCCATGTCTGGCTAGCATGCTGAAGAAGGAAGAATGGCGGATCGAATCAAATTAGATCTAGTAGTTGAAGCAATTGGATTCTACATTAATGTCATGAAAGACATTTTCCCATTTTTCACCCACCAAACATCATCAAAAATAGAATTTTAGGCTCTCATAGCATAGACAAGGTTGAGACCTTTCCAATGGTGCCAAATTTATTTAATTTAGAGCACTGGATCGAAAGTTAATGTTCATTTGAATATTTGAGTCAGGTCCATAAAAAAATTGCGAAAACCAATTTAGCAGGATGGGTCCGTGGGCCTGAAATTCACTTTGTGCCCTTTGGCATGAAAAATACAAAATGCAAAAATTACCCCGCAGCCCTACAATTCACTTTTGGTAAAAATAATCTTCAGGCCCACCGGCCCACATTTTATATTTGGCGAAAAGTCTCCCCCAGGCCCACCAGCCCACAGTTAGAAAAACTTCACTCCAAGGCCCACCTTACCGCATGCAATTTAGGCCTGACACGTGTCTCCTTTAGGCATTGGTAGAGGTGTGGATCATTTTTTCAGTTACGCCTTCTCAGGGCAAAAATTTCAAACTTCCTTCCACCACCCACCTTCTCGCTTCGAATTTTCAACATGGCCACGTGTCAAACTTACGCTAGTTTGGGGACCGCTTCTAGATTTACCTTTTGAAGATGCACCAAAGAGACACGTGCTACCTTCCATAGTTTGCTTTTGTTTCTTTTTATTTTGGCTAAGTCCCTTTTTCTTGGTGGGGCTATAAGTTTGACCTTAGACACATGGAAGACTGGCGCACATTTGAAAGCCCATACTGACACTTGGATCCTTCCGATGGCTTACCTCTTCTTTTACTATTCAACCCCCAACTCTGTTCCTTTTTGGATATGCGATGCATGGAATCCTCGTGCTCATTTGGAAACCAGCTCAAGATTTTACCTTTGAAGGAGTGCCGTGTCGACACGTAGCTTCTTCCCCTGACACCTTTATACTTAGTCGTTTTGGGCCCTCTCTCTTTTTTGGTCCCTAGACATGTGGAAGCCCCATGCTTGTTTGAGAGATACCCTTAGGTCACACCATTGAATTTGTGCCGAGTTGACACTTGGCACCTATCATGGCTTGTGACTTTTCAATTGTGCATTTGGGCCCACTCCATCCCACTTTTTAAATTGGACTACGTGGCAAGCCTGCACTCATTTGAGTCTTTATTTTTGGATTTACTTTTTGAAGATGCACCAATGAGGCACGTGGAAGCTTCTGCCATCTCCTCTATACTTAGTCAATTTAGGGTCACTCTATTTTCCCTTTTGTCTCTTTAAATATTGCCTCTACCCCTCCTCAGACCTGGGACATGTGGAGTCCTGGCACTTGTTTGAGTCTCCGTTTTTTATTCAATCTTTGGAAGTGCATTGTTTGGACATGTGGCAACTTCCACTGACTCTTCCATACTTAGCCATTTTAAGCCTGCTCTGAATCATTTGTGAAGCCCAAAGCCTTTGAACCTTTTCCCTTCTTCCTCCTTTGAGCCTCTTGCTTCTTTGACACTATTTTCCTCCTTAGCCAACCTTGCTTCTCCATTTTAGATCCCGTCTACAACCTGATCTTTAGATTTGAAATGTGATCTCGTGTTACAAAAGTGGCCCTTAGATTTCTTCCTTTTGGCATTGTTTGATCCTTCACAGACCCTGATACTCTATTTCCGAGCCCTGTTGTTACCTGATTGTTGGATTTGAATGTGAGTTCTTAGGACTGATCCAAACCTTAGATTTTCTTCTGCACTGGGTGGTGTTTGACTGATTTTATGTGGAGGCAATATTGGGATAACATGTATGTGATGGGATGATGGTTATACTTTCCCCATTGTCAATCACGGATTGTCGAATGAAGGTGTCATTGATTCTAACTATGGTGAAAAGGGTAAGGTCATGGTCCTTAGGTGGAATGTATGGGTTCTCATTTTCATTGAATGAGATGGAATCAAAAGCTACAACTACTCTTACAAGGGATGCATAAGGTTGAGTCTCATCACTATATTTTGGGATATGTTTCAAGGCTTTAGTGAGAGCATGCCTATGGTCTGGAGATATTTGGATGATATTATAAAGTGAAATATTAACTGAGGCCTAATGAAGTTACTTGACAATGCTTTGTTCAATAGGTCGAGGGGTGGCTAAGATACAAACCTTAGGTGTTGATGATGATGGAGATGAAGTGGGATCACTAGAAGGAGCGGTAATCATAACCTTAGGTTTTTATGATGAGGAGGATGTGGTGAAATCCTTAGGAATAGGGATTTCAACAAAGGTCTTTGATTTTGGCGAGGTTGTTGGTTTAGAATCATGTGGACCCGATCAATTATCTATTCAGACATCATTAGTGAACAAGCGGGGACCATCGTTAGAAGAAACTTCACTTGGTGGTGGAATGGTAACAAAATTCCATGATGAATCAGAGGAGTTTTTTATTTTGGTGGATGAAGCTAATGAGGTAGATGTTGAAATGGTTATTGTTGAGGAGGTGGAAGGAGGGGATTGGTCTATTTCAAGAAGAAGGTCATCCTCCTCAATAAAATTATGAACAATGGTTTCAAGTGCTTTGTAATGTTTCATGTCATGTCTAAGGGTATGATTATAGGTGTAAATGAGTTTGGAATCAAACCATGATGTCTTCTTACTATGTGGATTAAAGTACTTGATAGAAGGGAGTGTGATGGTGGAAATTTGAAGCAAGTGTTGAAGGACCTCTGCATATTATTCAACCAAAGTTTTAGGAGGTGCCTTACCTTTGTGATAGTTTTTGGATTTAGAAAGGTGGGTGTTTGGGGTGTAGATGTGTAAGATGATTTAGAGGTTGGATGTTAAGTCTTAGGATCTCATGGTTTTTGTGTCTTATATTTGGGTTTAGTGATGGTTGATGTGTTAGAAGAAGTGTTGTATGGATTGGATTGATGGGTGTATTGAGATGTTTTTGATGAACGGGATAGTCCTATGAGATATGGATGTGGTCCTAAGATAGATGATGTTTCATGGGATTGTTTGATCTTAGGTGGAGGGATGTCTATATGTTTATGAGGCCATGAAATATACCTTTGAGGAAGTATGTCAAGGGTTTTAGAGTTTTTTTGTGAAGAAGTACCCTTGGTAGGGATGAAAAAAACCTCAATTGAAGATTTTGAAGGATTTTTTTGTTGGGGTTGGTATTTTTGGAGGGAGTAACTTAAGTTTTTATGAGATCTAAAGAAGGTGAAGATTGAGTTGATGTGGAAGTGTCTAATTTTATGGATGAGATGGGAGAATCACTTGAAATCATCACATGTTGGAGTTCTTTCAAAAAGTCTTCAAATGATGGGAAGGATGTGGGAGGAGAAGATGGTATAGATGTGGTCATAATAGTCGATGTGATTGGTGAGGGTAAAAGTGTAGAAAGAGGAATTGGGACCGATGTTAAGGATATGTCTGATATAATAAGTGGGCATTAAGTAGGTGTAGGTGCGGTAATGGGTATGGTTAATTCCAATGAAGTAGATGTTGATATGATTGGTGTAGAGATGGGAACAAGTGTTGGTGGAATTGTAGACATAGGGATGATGTTAAAATAGGAATTATATATAATGGTTAGTGAAGTACATGGGGTTGCTGATGGGGTAAGATCTTGACCAATGGTGTCAGTAGTACTAATGGTGTAAATGGTATGAGCATTGAGTGGTTGAGATGTGGGAGAAGTGGTTTGATTTTTTTGGCGAGTGATTAGGAAAATGTTGCTTAAAAAACATCAAGTGGTTGGTTAGGAGGGTGCGTTGGGATTATACACTTGAAGTTCACATTGTTCAATGAGTTTTTGAACAATATTTTTTGAAGGTTTAGAATTTCCCTATATCATGTCCTCGATCTTGGTGGTATTTGAAATAGTGATCCTAATGGTACCAAGATGATTTAGGTCTTGATTCATCGAATGGCCGAATGGGGGGGAAGTGTGATGAGATAAATCACCATCAACTCATAAAATATCAAAATATATGACTCTCCAAGAGGATTCTAATTAGGTGTCAGTCTAGGAGCTCTTTATTGAGGCCATGTGCTAGAGGTGGATGTGGAAGAAGACTTAACCACCATCGAATATTGGCTGCACTCTTGGATTTTTCATTGTGTGTAGATGGTTTGTTAAACTTCAATTTTTGGCTTATTTGATTTAATTTTACAGTTGGCATTTCTCAAGAGCATGAGTCTCAAGTTTATGACCCATGGGTGAAGGATTCTTCGAATGTCTCAAATGATTGGATTTGTAAGGTGGAGTGAAATATGCTTTACACAAGAGCATGAAAAAAATTCAATGAGCTCTGTCTATGGAAGGGAAAGATGATAATTGATTTATCATTCCATGCCATCGTGCAAAAAATTATGTGATAGACTCATCACCGAATTGTCGGATGACATATAAGTCCTGTCAATGGCAATTTTGTGCATGAAATGTTTGATTGAGAAGTGTTCTAATAAGAGCTGCGCAAGTTTGGTGAATGAGAACAATGAGTGTTGGGGAATGCCCATTGTACCAATCCAGTGTAGGACTAGCCAAGGACATAGGAAAAAGTTTGCAAAGCATGAGGTCTTGATCATGGGCAATGAGATAAGCATGTATGCCTAAACGTACCGAAGGTGTTGTTAGGGATCCTCCTTACTATTAAATTTAGTGAATTTGTGAAGTTACTCAATGAGGAGGATAGGTTTTGATGGTCGACTGATGGATGAATAGGTTTATTGAAAACATTGTTCATAAGATAATATGACCTTGGGTCCCAAGTTATTGCAGCGTCAATGAATAGCCAACCTATTCATCAAGGCATGCATGAAGTCATTAAAAGTAATTGGCTAGATGAGAGTAAAGTGGTTTTGGTTACATGACACGAGAAGTAGCTTAATAAGGTTGTTGGTAGGCTTGTGAATGAGTGGGTGTTTGAGTAATGGTCTTAATGAGGATGAATGTAGGTCGTTTATTGAGAATTGAATGGGTTTTTATAATGGTTGATGTTGAGAAATAGGGATGTGATGTGATTGTTGAGATTGGTTTTGTTTTTGAGGTATTATGATGAGTGGGGATATAAGTGATGATAGGTTGAGATTGTTCGGGAGGTGGATTAGTCACCATGTATGATGATAACACACTCATATGAGGAAGTTTGGAAATGATGGCATGTTTGCATTGAATGTAGTGATGTAAGGGGTAAATATTGATTATGCTTTTCGGATCTGGGGGCCAGATCTTTGGGTTTGTTGAAATGATTGGACAGGGGACACAAATGATACGATAGTAGATGAAGAAGTTATATGAATGTAAAATGGTGATATTTGTGTTGATGGGAGGTATATTAGAAGGAATGGGTATGACTAGTTGGGTGGTTTGATGAGATTGAGGGATGGTCAGAAGAAGATGGTTCAAGCTCATGTTCGGCCATAGAGAGATCATTCATGGGCTCCAGGAAAGACCACCGCAAGTTGTGAAGAAATAACTTGGGTTTTTTTGGGGTTAGAATGATTAAGCATCTAGATTTTTTGGATAGGTGGCCCCATCAATAGGAAGTGTAGGTTGACTTCCTAAGGAGGTAATCATGGATGGTTATGGGATTAGCATGGGATTAGCATCGAGAAGCTCTTCAAAATCCCCACTACAATGAGGAATAATGAGAGGTCCAAAATCTCCAACCGACATAGGAGATGGAGGGGTGGCTGGTCTAGATGGGATGGATTCATGATGTAAGAAGGGGATTGGTCCCCTCATCATAGGTGGTGGGTTTGAACAAGAGTTCCTTAATGAGGCACATTGATGGTCAAAGGTTTGGTGACCATGGAATATGTAACCATAGGCATGGACGAGACAATGGGCATAGCAGATGTGTGTTTGGATGAAGCGATGATAATTATTTGATTCAAGGTTTTGTTCCATTTTCCTAGCTAAAGAGTGTGTGATAATGGGCATGAAAATAATAATGAAAACAATATCTATACTAATTAAGACAAACAAGTTAAACATGTAATGTTTTCTTTATCTTGATTAATTTAGAAAATGTGAAAAAGAAAAAGGGGAATGGATAATGAGGGTACCTAAGTAATGGAAATATAAGTATGGTTTTGGGTAGATTTAGGATGGGGAGTACTCGATATACCTAAAGGTACATGAGGCCCGAATCTATGCAAGATTTATAATGTGGCCGAAACACTGCGGCGGCTTTCCTATTCGGTGATGAAATCATAATTAGGTCCACCTGGTATGAAATTTTTTCAATGTGTGAATTTTATTAATGTGTTTGGATGTGTGTGAATAAATTTTTAAATGCAAACCAATTAAACCCCTACTTACACTATATTTGTAAGCAAAATGCAAGAGGGTTTCTTTAAGCCTAAAACCAAATATGGAGATTCGATGAGAATAACTACATAAGGGATGGAAAATGTGATGTAAAAGAAGAAACTGAGAAAAAAGGAGGAATACCTAGAGATTTATTTTCCTTTTTATCTGATATTCAAAATAAAGAAAAAGAAGAGAAAATTTCAATAAATCAAAAATCCCAACATGAACAAGCAAGAATCTAAAAGTCTTTACTTGCAATGTTAGTGGAAAATAGAAGAAATATGAAAAATAAAACAAAATGCAAGAGGACTCACCTAAAAGGGTGGTCCACCGGGCATGCACGATTATTGGAATTAATTTTCTATATCCTATTCAGGGATGAGTGGACTAGATACTAAATAAAATGAAGATTTGAACTCAAAGCATATCAAGGGTCTAAAGGCTACCTTAGAATAAGATGATGAGAAATGAACGAGTGTAAAGTAGATAACCTGCTGCAAAATTGATGGATCTACACAAAAAAGATAAATAGAAGGAAAATGGATTAGATGGTAGATGAGGGGTTTTCCCAGATGAAGCTCAGTTCCAAGAAGTGTTAACTTCCTTATGTTAGGTTGTGGAGACTGTTTTCATGTGTGAAAGTCTGTTGAAGACTGTACACTAAGATGTATTTGTACACTTTTCATGTACATTTTTTTGGGCGTAATTTTTTTTTTGCCTCGAAAAAATGCACCCGACATATCGGGAAACAAAATCTCTTCTCATATGGAAAATAAGTTTTTTGACCCATATGTTTTTGGGCTGGTTTTGGCCCATGGTTTTGATACCCAGGTATTATAAAACTACTTAAGAAGTTGCCATACTTATATGGTTTTATGCATATGGTAGGGAATAATGAAAAACATTGCAGATGTGCTTTGAATTTGGCCTGTGAAATTTTGTAGATTTTGTTGAGCATAGCTCCAAATGGATCTAGGTATTGTATTCCATAGAGAGTAGTGGCTTACTAATAAAATCTGAGCAAGTGATTCTTGGTGGAAGGTAGCCCAAATTGAGTGAACCACGTTAAAAACGGGTCTCTTTGTGTTGTGTTATTTTATTCTAAAATTTTATTTGAGATCTGTAATAATTTCTACATATTAGTTTCTACTATTGATGATTCTATGAGGGATTATTCCGCATATGTTAGTTCCCTTATTCCCTAACACCTTATGTGGATGTCAACCCCTATATTTGATAAAAAATTATAAATTAAATGATAAAGGATTAAATACCATGTAGAATATAAACCTAAATAGAATATGAAATCACAGAGCTCGAAAGGAAAGTCTGAAACTAATATAGATCAACAAAAAATAAATATACATTGTTGGGTCATTCGATGACCCAGGTTGTAGATGTCCATTTGACAACGACTGGGGCAGATGGATCAAAATAGTAACTAAAATGTCAGATCTAAACAAACTCTGTATGCATATCTGAGGATGATAAAGGATTGTTGAAGGTGATAGGAACCCATAGAAGAGACTTGTAATAGGGGGAAATAAAAATAATATAAGAAAACTAGGATTTTTATGGATATGATGCCAATATGGCTGGGGTTGATGATAACTGGGACTACGTTTGGTGGTGACCAAATTACTTGCAGAATGGATTTGTGCTGACATAATGGAAGAATGATGTATCTTGAAACATTTCAGGAACATAAACAAATAAATAGACTGTTATGGATCTGGATGACAGACTGAGTAATACAAAAGAGGCAAGGTTTGAAAGTAACCTGAGATGAACTAGGTTGAGCTAAAAAGGAATGGGTTGGATTGGTAACCTACACATAAGGATGACTGAGAGGAAGGTTGGATCTGAAGCTCTGATGGCAGTTGGACCTAAAAAATGTCAGTACCTAATAATGATAATAATAATAAATCCACAATAGCATGAACCAAAACAAGTCCAAGATAAACTTCCCAAAGTCTCCACAAATGATGCAAGTAATCTTAATAGGAGTCCAAGAAGACTGAAGCACCTGTAAAGAAGCTCAAGCACAAAGACAAGGTTGTAAAATGCACGAAGAGATCTGATGATGCATCCTTTAGATGGGGGAAATATAGATTTATAGGCTCGACAATGACCTGGGTGGGTCACCGCTAACTACGAGGAACCGTCCATTTGGGTGGTGGGAGGATGAATAACTCAAGGCATCAAGCCCATTAGAAGTGGGATTATGGTTTTGAAAGGCTTAGATGGGTTAGGGATGCATAGGGAAGTGAAATGGGTAGGTGAGGGATGAAATCGAGTAAATAAAGGCTAAGGGAAGCCTAGGGATGAGAAACTAGGTAGTTTAGGGATGATAAACAACCTAGAGAAGATAAATTGGGGATGATTTGGATTAATTAGATAATGAGATGAGGATTAGGGGATAATTAATGATAATTAACAATAAATTAAAATTGATAGGATAATAGATGGAAAACTATGGTAATATTAATAAGAATATGAATTAAAATGAAAAATGTCTAGATAGGTGACGACTGGTGAAAGACAGTGAATGACGGGGCGACAAGGGTATCAATACAAATTTTTGGTGTCTTACACTTTCATGAGATCATGGGGTAAGTATGGGCTCACAATGCATGCAAAAATAGTTTGTACATAGTTGAATGAGTAAGTTTTCTTATCCACATTACATCAGACATATATGAATCTACATATACTTAAATGTTGGAATTTTTCTTTACTTGGTGGCCTTGCTAGTGTAAGGGAATATTCTACACTATCATATGATATTATTCTATTTATCATGTAGTTATTTTCATTTATACTACACATGTCCTAGTTATGTTCTTATTATATAATGTATTTATTTTACTATAGATATTTTAAGGACTAACACAAATGGATTCATTATGACTATTATATCATGTTATATATGCCTAGTGGCTAATGTCTACTTCTTATTTGTACATTGGATTGCTTATTTCTTATCTTGTGTGTATGTGGATCTTGTCCTATTATGTCTATATGAAACTTCAATGTCCCTTTTTGTGGCTTTATTATCTTTTTTTGGGTGTTCCTTTTTCTCTTTTATGTGTGCAACACTTTTTTTTCCCCTTGTATGCAGCAATTTGGCTTTACATGTGACATTATGCATGATTTTTTTATGATTGTTTTATCACTAAATGATTTTTTAATATATACTTATATGTGCCATGATTTATATCATGAACTCTCTCTAATGTTAGTTCTACAAATTGACTATCTACAAACACTGTCTACATATTACAATTATGAATATTTGTTATAAATGATATGTTTTGGAATTTAATTTGTATTGGGTATATTAAATTCTTAATATTGTATTTTATTAATATTATGTGAATTATTAATGCACATAATCCAGATGATATGATGTGGCATATATCCTTCACCTTTTTTTTCTTATTGGAGATATTCCTCATTATAAGGAATATTATTTCAAATGTAACTCCGTTTCCAATTTGCAACCACTTCCCTTCATTTCATGGGAGATAGTGACACTAGGCGCAAACATTGAAGGTTGTATAATGTAATGATTGGATTTACTTTGTAACTTTTTATTCTCTCTTCACTATATTTAGAGATTGTTTGTGTTTCTTCCTCAACTTTTCAAAACTTTTCTTCAATTATTTAATCTCTTCTTTTAGACAGTTTCTGAAGGCATCTTTTAGTATTTCTAAGGATTTAATTCTCTCTCCAAGTTGATATTTCTTTTAAGAACTTATATGCACACATTTTTCTATGTTGTAAATTCTTATAGCCATTTTCAATAACAAATGGGGTTGTTTCTGGTGTATTAGTCCCCGCTTGTCAAATCTTGTCTCAACTCTTTTATGGTATATTTATGGTTCCATTAATTTCATTACATTTTATTTACTTATGATTCAATATGTTATTGTTTAATCTTCAAATTATTTATTACATGGTATCAAAGGTATACTACTAATACTTTTTTCTAAGTGTGTAGCTTTTTGTGTGGAGAATAAGATGTTTTGGTTTTATTTGACACTTTTTTTTTCAAGGGATCATACCCTTGCAAATATTTTTTTGGTGTTTTTATAACCATCTATTATTCTTGTTAAATTTTCCTTGAAATATAACATTTTTCAGGATTTTTCCCATTATACGATCTTATTGGAATATTTTTCAAATATTTTTAAATCCATTCTTGTATGGTATTTTTTCCTTTTGTTTATTTTTAAAATCATGAGATTATTTTTCTTACTATTTGAGAGATAAGTAGATACTATATGATGTAATTTCATTCATTGATCTTCTTTATAAAAAAATTTAAAAAAAATAAAATAATCAAATTGTTTGATTTTTACTCATTTTTGTTTGTAAATCCCATATAGAAATTTGATCATAAAGTTTTATTAACAAATCAGATCTATGAAAATTTTAATGGGTTTTTTAATTTCTATGTTAGAAACATATTGTTAATATTTTAGACAACCCCTGATCTCTCTTTAAGATAAAAAACACAATTTAATAAGTTCTTCTTAACAATTTATACCCAATTTTTTAAAATTTAGGTCTGAACAAAAAATCATAAATTTTAATTTATAATATTAGCTATTAAAGTTTTTATTGAGTTTATGTTGACCAAATGTTTTCATTCTTACTCAGATTAGTGAACTAG
Organism: Taxus chinensis; assembly: GCA_019776745.2. Lineage (NCBI taxonomy): Eukaryota > Viridiplantae > Streptophyta > Pinopsida > Cupressales > Taxaceae > Taxus > Taxus chinensis. Next base: position 711,791,781 of record CM034150.1, read on the forward strand.
TACTAAAGAAAATAAAGAAAATCAAAATATGAAGGGTTTATGGTACCTTAAGATGGAATAATGATGGGGATGGGCACAAATGATGGATCCTCCTCCACAGTGAGCTAAGTGACCTAAAAATCAAGAAAACAATAGAGGATGGATTAGTAGATAACTGGATGGGTTGCCTAAAAAATTCAATATTGAGAAGTAATAACTTCCTAGGATGGATGTCAACCCTCGTGTTTGATAAAAATAGATAAATTAAATGGATATGCATCTGATATAAATGAAGAATCTAAAATAAACAGAACCTGAATGCTCTATTTAGAGTAATAAAAGTAGATTTGATCTAAACAAACATAAAATAAATCAAATCTGGCTAGGTTGATGATGACTTGAGACTAGAGATGGCAAGTCGATGGTAATCAGGAGAAGGTGAACAAAAAAATCATGTAAAATGTAGATCTGCAAGCCTTGATGGTAGATTTGGAGTTGGTGCAAACACTGGAGTGATAAATAGGAACTTGTAGAAAGGATGCAATAAAATTAGAGATCTAAGGGTAAATACTAAAAATATGAGATGTGTTGACGGTGACTAGTCTAGGTCAGCGATGACTAATTGATGGTAGAATGGGTCTGGAATAATAGAGGTGCAAAATGAATAGATCTGAGTACTAGATGGATGTAGAAATAGACAAGGGATGGATGGAAACTTGAATGATAGAAAAATATGATATGATTGAGGTTGAGTCGATGATGACCAGACAAGGTTGATGGAAACTGGGGCTTAGTTAGACTTGAATGAAATGGATGGGCATAAAAATAGATACCTGCAGATGGAAAAAGAGGCTAAACGGATAGAAATAGTGTTCCTTCTGATCTTGAACCTACACAAGAATTTAGATATGAAAATGGATGAAAGATGCAACAAAAAATAGGAAGAACAAAAAGGGGGAAGGATAGCTCCCAAAATCTCCTAAGTTTATTTCCAAAGGCTCCAAGAAGAATCCAAGATTGGTAGGCAGCTACAAAAGGCATACAGAGATGAAGACAAGATCACAAAAGAGCTAAAGATTTCAAATTTGAATCCCTAAGAAAGGAGGGGGAGGAAATTTTAAAGGTTGACAGTGACCTAGATAAGTCACTGGAAACTACAGAGAAACATCTATTTAGGTGGTGGAATGATGTCCAAATTGAGTCAAAGAGGGCCATATGAAGCGAGATTAGGGTTTGGATGGATAAAGACAAGCTAGGGTTGCATAGGGAAGATAAATGGGTAAGTGGATGGTTAAAATGAGTAAATAAAGGCCATGGGTGGGTAAAAACATTAAGTGATGTCCTAGAAAGAGTAAAATTGAGGATTTTTAGGGAGGGTGTTTAAATAAATGAGGATTAGGGATGATTAAGGGTGAATTAAATAATGAGATGAGGGTTAGATCTAATTAAGAATAATTAGAATAAATAGGATGGAATAATAAGATGGATAATATAAGATTAAAGGTGCAAAAATGGTGATTATTTGGATAAATTGAATATAGGGGGGAAGATATAAAATTCAAATGGGTCACCATGAGGAAAAGAGAGAGAACATGGGGTGAATGGTAGTGATATTAAATTTTGTTTCTATAGTTTTTTTCCCTTATATGATGGGAAAAATATGTCAAATCTATAACATAACCCAAATTAAGTTTTATGAGATAAAATATCTTTTAAACCATCAAAAAAACTTTTGTTACATGTTTTTAATTCAATTCAATTCAACTTCATTATCTTTAAAAATAAATCATTTGGGTTTTTTCCTATAATATGGATAAACTTAAATTATTTTAAGTTGATCAAATTATACTATATATCCCTTTCCTCAAAAGAGAGTCCATTTAGCTAGGTTCTAATAGAATTATCAATGCAAATAATGTAGATCGATAGATTTATGAAATCACATAATACAAGAATAGTTTACATGAACAAATTTATAGTTTTATAAATAGGAACATGTGCAATTATTATATATGAAACAACCATAAAATTGTACATTATATACATGAAATCATGCACTTTCTAATTACATTAGTGTGTTTCGGTATGTTGTTATATGCATGATTCCTAAGCGAGAAAGACTAGAAATTAACAACACTTATTTACACTTTAATTTCTTTTATCTTTCCCACACTTTTATTATTTTATTTTCTAGAACGATCACTTTAAATTGGAGACTAGACAACATGTGACCTAGCTCTATATTGACTATTATCTTTTAATAATCTTGGACACTACCACCCCATTATGGAAAGGAATGCCCTATGCATTATTGTCCCTCTAAGAATTTTTTTCCCTTTCTATCCTTTTCTTGATTTTAAATGGCCACATCATTTGGTATCTTATTTAGAGTCTCTTTTATCACTTTGGGTCATACTTTCAATTTTTAATGATTTAATTCAAATAAGGGAATCATATATATACATGAATCACTCACTACTATTAGGGGTTGGAAACTTCATGGCTAATACTTACTATATAAAACTTGGGAAAAGAGAAAATTCAAATATTTCATTTTTGTTGCATCATTCATTGCATAAGAAGGGACATTTATGAATTCCATCTCACACATTCATCTTGGGGGGAAAGTAGTTGTAGCTCTTTATCTTAGTGTGACTGGCACAAGGGTGACCTAGCTTCAAGGGACACAATTCTAATCACATAAACACAAGAACAACATAGAATCAGAAATGTAGTGTAGTGCTCGGTAACAATCACATTGTGGTGACAACCAAGGTTAGTTGACTCAATAATATGCATTATTTATTACATCTAATTTTTTATTAATCTTTTTTTAGGTATCTAGGGTTTGTTTTATAGGTACAAATGTGAAACATGAACCCCACAGTAAAGTGGATGTGACAAAAAACTAAAGGAAGAGACTAAGTTGGACCCTAATAAACACCAGAAGCAGAGATGTTCTAGGGATACTAACACCCAGATCAGATACTAACACTCAGGGAGGTCTTATCCTATTACGAGCGCTCTTATACAAAGAAGTCATAGATCTTATTTTTTAGATAGAGATCACACAGTACAGATCCAAATGTTCCATTCAATTTCTAGCCCATGATCAATCTGAATCTCTCAATACAAGCAAAATCACTCTTATATCTTATATTTCATACTTACTTGTAGTTTTCATGCTAGGTCTTGGTTGTTATTTATATATTCATTTGATCTTATTCATATGATAAGGATTTTAATTTCTTTAAATCATTTAAAGAACCTGATCCTTACATTCCAATTCTCATATGTTTATTTCATGCCCATTACTTATAGTGGCCACTTTGGTCTTGTTGACGACCATCCTTAGCGGATAGAGTCGTCAGATTCTTGGGAATCCTTAGGTTAGTGGGACGTGCACCCTAAGGAGACATCCATATTTTAAAGAAGCTATCTCTTCTCTACAGGGTGAGATAGTGGTGAGAAGAATTAAAAAAACATAAAATAAACTAAGGCAATGTGTTGAATGAGCCTGCTAAGAGATCAATCAAGACCATAACTTCTTGAGAAGGGAAACGGTGAATAACTAAAAAAGGGTGGATTAAATGCACCATAGGTTAGAAAGGGTCACACAGCACACTACCTCAAACTACTTAAGCACAACTTTAAAGCTAGTAATAACATTTAAAGATGCACAATTTCTACATGAAAATAAAGGTGATCAGAGATAATAAGGATATGTGAATGATGAAAAGAAAGCACCATAAACCGTATATATTACTTGAAATATTTGTTCATAGTATTACATTTAGAAAAGAGGCCATATTTCTTTCTATTACAAAAACTAGGAAGAAGGCCAGAGTTCCAAGACCTCTGTCTTTTTACAAAAGAGAGAATTGCAATAGCAAAGAAAACTAACTGAATCTCTTAGTATCTATCTAAAAATGATTCCCCCTCTCCCTTTCTTTATCAGACTTTGATTACAATATATAGGATGATAAGGAGGTAAGAGATAATTCTCCAACTCTTTCCAACTGCCCTTCAATTATGATAAATGATGTGGGGTGACAGAAACAAATTTCTTCAGATCTTCCACACTATTTGGCCCTTTTGGAAAAGTGAGATCCATGCCTATTTAATGCATCTTAATCATCATGCAACTGAATCCCTTGATATGGAATCACCTTTTGAGGAAAACCCTTTCAGTTATTTATTACATAACTAGATATTTCGACCCTTTGTGCATTGGTTCCTAGCCTCTTGATTCAAATGACGCGTATTTTGTAATGAAATGACCATTTGAATTAAGATGAATAACTTGAGTCTTTACAATATGGCACTCTTCACATGAGGCTATGTATTAACTTGTTCCTGAAATGAAAAGTCAGATAACTCTTCACTTCCGATCTTTTGAAAAAGTCTTAAGCATTAAATCTTACAGATAAGATCCAAAATCATTTATATGTGGCAGATGGCTTGTCACCTATTGTGACCTGTTTTGAAAATGGATTCATTTTGTTTTAATATCCATGTGGAAGGCTCGTGCATCATTATTACTCTACTTTTCTTTCTGGCTCCTGGGAATGCGCTAGGTGGACACTTGGCACCATCCACGAGCTTGTTACTTTACTCCTTTCGGAAAGTAAGGGACTCACAATATTTAAATGTGAAAACCATCCCTCATGTGGGACCCCTTTATTGAATCCACGTGTTAGCCCTATGGGATTTTGAGACTTCATCCCCTCCTTTGACTTCTGAAGTTGTGCCTACTTTACACTTGGCACCATCCGTGAGCTTGCTAATTTACTCTTTTTCAGATTTGGTTAAGTCCATCTTTTTCTTTCAGAGAAGATTCGGCTTTGAATGGGCTTTGAAAATGCAAGAAACTTCCTGGCTATGAAAATTTAAATAACAGTCTGGTGATTCACTGTGATCATTAGCCTACTAAATGCAAAGAACCCATAATCTCCTGCTATAATTGGTTTGGTACTATGCTTCGAATCCACTGTGAATCTGAGTCTATGGCCCTTTCAATTTTCTACGGAGAATTCATAGCTACTGGTTTATTCTTGCACCTTCCTACTCTCATAATGAGACTTGGTAAATTTTATTTTTTTTGAGAGTAGAAAATTGAAAATATGGCCAATGGAATCCTTTGGCTGATTTTAGTTGCTCTGTATTTTCTTGAAGTGAAGCTGAAAGGAACGATAACTAGATTGTACCAAGCCAAGAACACAGATGCTAATCAAACACCACGATCAATAAGATGAAAGCAATTCACCAGAATAAATTTACATAAAACCTTTGCAAACAAATGAGAAACAATATCATATATTATTATGGAACTCAATGCAATACATTGAGAATGAGCCTTGCTTAAATAGGAAAGGAATAACAATCTAAGAACCAGTCAAGGTCGTAGATCAAGCCATAAATCAAGGAAATAACTAGTCATCAAAGAGCTAGTCAAGACCATAGATTTAGAAGAGAACTAGACATCAAGGATCTAGTCAATACCATAGATCAAGGAAAGAACTATACCTAACAACTAGATAATATCTCCTAATATCTAAATAAGATAAAAGAAATATCCACACACATAAGTGGGTGAGGATAAATACAATAAAGGTAAATAAAGTACCCAGGTGAACATGAGCTAAGGTAAATACCTACTCTAATGGAAGCTTGCAACTGCCTCAGCCAACTGTAAATTCTTCCATGAGTCGGAGTCTTCTTAAGATCTAGTGCCTCCTAAATAGAGTAATATAAGTGCAGGCCTATATAAAAGAAAAAACATACATGCCTCAAATGAGTCATCTAGAGTGTGCGTAAGCACTTATTTTTCTGAAAGTAAATCTACTCATACTCCTAATCTAACTGACTTGATACAAGCTAAATAAAACCCAAAATAGGAAAGGATAAATAACTTCCTTTTCTTATAAAAGGTGGCCATGCAATCAATTTGGTTATTAATATGGCCTGTAGTAAGATTGAAAAGGTACCCTCCACTCTTCAACCCACAGTATCAACAAACAGTATAAATACCTCCTATTTTTCATCTTTTGGTTGGAGGTATTGTAGCTGAGCCTCAGGGTCTTGAAAATTATCCTCATGCCCTGAAGTGAGAATGATAGGTATGAAATTTTTCTTTGGTCTTGAGGAGGACCATTCTCCAGTGGGAGGTGATATGATTCTCATCTCCTTCTCATGGTTCTAGATCGTATCTTTTAGAACAGGGATTCCTTGTAGGCTTCTCTGATGGGTGTCATCCCTATCTTCTCCTTCTCCATTTTTAGCAGCTTCACTAGTGAATCCATCCTGTTTGATTGAAAGCATAAATCTCTCAATAATACTTTCTTCTAGAGTCCTAGGATTATTCCAAGGGGAGCTATTGTGATCAGAAATATGCCTTTGTTGTGGATTCAATGAACTTGAGCTTGTCATCTTCCACAAGCCCCTCTTCATCAAGCTATCCCCCTTTATCTGATAAGAACTCGAGTTTATCATCTTCCTCATCTGTCAAAGATTTAGGATTTGATATGACAATTTTTGAGTCTGAAAAATCTCCATCATATGTGACTTCATTTTGTAGAATGAAGCCCTTTGATAAGAACCTTTCCAGGGGAGCTACTTTTTGGTGAGGAAAAATAGAGGCACCTTCTACATCCTCTCTTCTGCTTAGCTGGTAACATGAACTTCCTAGGCCCGTATCACTTCTCACCATATGCTCCTCTTCTTTTAGATTTAGATCCTTTTCTTGTTGGTGTGGGAGGTATAACTACTTGAAGAAATGGGGAGGGTGGAATGGGTGGCTTAGAGAAGGACAAGGGGATGATCCTTTGGTGGTAATGAAGTCATGATTGCATGACTTCATATGATGAAGAGAAATGGGAGGCGTGGAAAGACAAATGAATGAAAATGGATGAGAGGGAGGTCTATGAGCCTTTATAATGATTTTTTCGGACCCTATGGAGTTGTTGGATGTGCTCCGCAACTATCTTCATTAAATCTTGATTTTTATCGAGAATCGACTGAGTTGATACCATAATAAAATATTACTATGATTTGTCTGACCAAGTGTGCCAAGAAAACTGTTGACGACCATCCTTGGTGGATAGAGCCATCAGAGTCATGGGAATCCTTAGGTTAGTAGGAAGTTCATCCTAAGGATACCTCTATATTTTAAAGAAGTTGAATCTTCTATGCAGGGTGAGATAGGGGCGAGAAGAATTAAATAAAAACATAAAATAAACTAAGGTGATGCAACGAATGAGCCTGCTAAGAGATCGATCGAGACAACAAATACCTGAGAATGGAAATGATGAATAATTGATAAAGGGTGGAATAAATGCACCACAGGTTAGAAAGGGTCACATAGAACACTACCTTAATCTACTTAAGCACAGCTTTAAAGCTAGTAACAACATTCAGAGATGCACAATTTCTACATGAAAATAAAGGTGATCAGAGATAATAAGGATATGCGAATGATGAAAATAAAGCACCATAAGCCATATATATTACTCCAATAATTGTGCATGGTATTACATTTAGAAAAGAGGAAAGATTTCTATTACAAAAACTAGGCAGAAGGTTAGAGTTCCAAGACCTTTGTCTTTTCACAAAAGAGAGACTTGCGATAACGAAGAAAACTGACTGAATCTCTTAGTATCTATCTAAAAATGATTCCCCCTCTCCCTTTTTTTATCAGAATTTGATTACAATATATAGGAGGAGAAGGAGGTAAGAGACAATTCTCGAACTCTTTTTCAACTGCCCTTTAATTATGATAAATGATGTGAAGAGATAGAAACAGATTTCTTCAAATCTTCCACACTATTTGGCCCTTTTGGAAAAATGAGAGCCATGCCTATTGAATGCATCTTAATCATCCTGTAAGTGACTCCCTTGAGATGGACTCTCCTTTTGAGAAAAATCATTTTGGCTATTTATTACATAACCAGATATTTTGACCCTTTGTGCATTGGTTCCTGGCCTCTTGATTCAAACAACGTGTATTTTGTAATGAAATGACCCTTGGAATGCATATGAATAGCTTGAATCTTTACAAGCTGGCACTCTTCACACGAGGCTACAGATTAACTTGTTCCCAAAATGAAAAGTCAAATGACCCTTCACCTCTGATCTTTTGAGAAAGTATTGAGCATTAAATCTTATAGATAATACCCAAAATAATTCATACATGGTGGATGGCTTGTCACCTTTTGTGACCTATTTTGAAAATGGAGTTCGTTTGTTGCAAGATCCATGTGGAAGGCTCGTGCATCCTTATGACTCTAATTTTCTTTCTAGCTCCTGGGAATGTGGTCGGTGGACACTTGACATCATCCGTGATCTTTCTACTTTACTCCTTTCGGCGAGTAAGGTACTCGCGGTATATAAATGTGAAAACCATCCCTCAGGTGGGACCCCTTTTTTGAATCCACATGTCATCCCTGCGGGAGTTTGAGACTTCATCCCCTCAGTTGACTTCTGAAGTTGCACCTACTTGACACTTGGAACCATCTACAAGCTTTCTACTTTATTCCTTTCGGATTTGGTTAAGTCCCCCTTTTTCTTTCAGAGAAGATTCGGCTTCGAATGGGCTTTGAAAATGTAAGAAACTCCTTGGCTGCATAAATTTAAATAACAAGTCTCCCACAACATACTGAGATTTTCCTATAAACTTGTAATTGTTACAACAATATGGCTCAAACCACATATAATATCACCTTCTTCAATTCCTCTTGAGGATATCGAAGCTTTTGACAGTGAACATTCTTATGAAGAAGACACTAATGTGGATTAGACACAACTCGATGTTGTCACCACTTTCCATTCCACATTACATTATAATACCACTCATGTGTCACATGTCCTTAATACTTTATTATCCACTCAATATGCCCATGATAATGCTACTTGTATTATTATGGTTTGTACCTTGGCGTTCTCTAATGATATCCCTTTTTCTATTCCACTTTCTTCATCCCTGTCACTTTTCACTTGTCTTCACCCACCATTTCCCATATCCGGCCTAGAAATTATTCGAGAACCAATGCATTAGCATCTTTGTATCATGATTTTAAAGCTCAAATTCATCAATTACAACAAGCATCCTCCTTTCCTTCTCCATCCCTTGATTCTTTGCTTCTTTTTCATAGTCCTCTTACACCTGAGGTTTCTTCTTATCCATTTCCTCAAAAAAATTCCTCACCTAATTTTCCTTTCTTCGATGGCCATAGAGATCCCCAAGAGAACCTTTTCTCATTCCATGTTGCATATTTGTATTATAATTACGATGACACACTCTTGACCAAGTTTTTCCTAAAATCTTACAGGACTATGCCTTATGATGGTTTTAAAATTTTACTTTTCATTCCATTCAATCTTTTAGTCTTCTTGCAAATATTTTTATATCTCACTTTTACATGAATACTAGCATAAATATATCATATGCGCAAATGGTGAAAATGAGGAAAGGAACTAATGAGCATCTTAGTGACTATGTGTTGCGTTATAAGACTAATATTTCTAAAATGAATGTCTTCGTTGAATCTAAATGACAAGATATTTTCATCTAAATCCTATCATATCCTTTACATGAGTGTGTACTTTTTGATTCCTTTCACTCTTATGATCAACTATGTCATACTTTGAAAAGTAGAAAGATCAAGTTACTTTCTTTGGGAAAACTTAAATACAATGTTAATGCTTCTTATGCTTTTATTAATAAATTCCCAACAAAATATTCCTTCAAGGTAAAGCCTAGTGACTATATGCCTACTATCAGTGTTATATCTCAACCTACAAAGCTATAATTGCAACCCACACATGACACTTTTACAATGTTTCCATACCCACCACATATATTCTTACCTCAACTCCTTAAAATAAATTTGATTTCTTTTCTGCATCCTCTTGAGCTATTTCTTAATAGTCCTCATGGAAAAAAAAATCGATGAACATACACATTTTTATCATCATAGATGCAATGGCCATTCTATTGATAAGTGTTTTAATCCTCAACATATCATTCAAGATATGACTGACAATAATGACATTGAGTTTCCTGAATCTACTATTTTTATTCCAAAATCTACTAATGACAATAACAAGCTTAAATTATTTAATAATCCACTACCTAAGCATGAAAAATCAGCTCCTAAATGCTCCTTGAATCATGTTTATCATATTTCCCCTCCTTCATTTTCAAATCATCCTCTTGGATTTCTTGTTGGAACTAATAATCTACCTTCACCTATAATTTATTTCATTGATTCTGATTTTCACACTTCTTTTTCATCATAAAATTTACACATTGATGCTTCTATTGGTTCTTATGATATCAAAAATGTTAAGATGCATCCTAATTACAAGCGCAATGCAATGTAATAATATTTCTTGTAAGATATCATTTTTCCATTATCTTATATGACCTGTAGGACCCCTACTTCTCATGGGCATGTCATTTTTTCCATCATTGTTGGTCCTTTCACTCTCTCTATGCATTTTATTGTTGGCTCTACCATTATTCATTGTGGTATGACTATAGGACTCCCTTGGATTAGGGTTGTCAAAGCCATGTCATCTATAGTTCACTTATACCTTAATTTTGTATGTGAGAGTCACTCTATCACTATTCAAGTCATCCCACCACAAAATCCTTTATCTTTCCCTCCTCCTACTGCCACATTTTCAACTACTTCTACATATTCTCATGATGGGAACATGGAATTGGCACATAATCGTATGAAATTTAGAGCTCTTACAATTCCTATTTCTATTTTTATACATACACCTAGATGCCCTCTACAAGTAGCTTCTACTCTTACTTAATGATGGATACAAAGGTCTCATAGTCCATCTCACACAGATAGGTCTCATCATAGGACACAATTTACCCATGGTAGATATAGGCCCATTTCATGGTCTATTTATCCATATGTATTCCCTCATGACCATAGAGTCTTTACTCATGATCACATGCATACTTCCTTCACATTAGTGGATAATGAGATCTCAACCCCTATCCTCATTAGATAGATCACGATGGCATACACACTTAAAGGAATATTCCCCCCTCCCTATCCAATGTCACACTCTTGTTCTAGGTCAAAACACGGATGCTGAGAGAAACTTTACTTACATGGACATCAATTTGCACACATACATTGGGGGAAAAATTCCTCCCCTCTTCTAGATATTTTGTTTCATGTTCACATATTTTAAAAAAAGTCAAAAATACTATGTTAGATCTTGATTGGATGTATCCTTTCTTACTCATTCTATTCTATGTTGCATACTACTTATCATGTTACTTGGGTTAATAGTATGCTCTATAATTTTTACATACACATGCAAATTCACATGGTATGTTTGGAGGTGAATGTGGATCACTTATAGGTTTGAACATTATGTATGATGTTTGGCATTGTACCATACCAGTCCCACTGATACTTCTAGGGGAATGTACCTTTCCTTATTTTCCTATATTCAATTTCTATCATTGTAAAATCTACTAATTTCATTCCTATTTCTCATTGTATACATTGTCACATACTATAAATATTTCTAGCATGCTAATAGTTGCTTCATGTGTGGAATTTGTATTATAGGCCTACTTCTCATCATGTTTCTACGATTTGTTTATATCTTAGTTTCTTTTCTTGTGTCTTGATTTTTATTTTTTTTGGACTATGATCTATGTTCATTTCTTATTTTATTGTATCACCTTGAAGTCTTTGTTTATATTTTGATATCCTGAGTGGTTTACCATGTATTCAACCAAATACTCCTTATGTATTTTGCAATGTTACTACATGTTGTGACTTTTTTCTATTAAATTATGTATACTTGTTTATGAATAACACTTTTAGCTAGCCCTTTGCCCATGATTTTCATATGCCATGGTTGTTGTCATGTGTATTCCATATTCCCCCTATAGGAGTTCCATTTCAAATGTACACATCAGTTTCATCTTTCCTCATTTGTTCCACGTTTATCGTTGTCTATCTCATGCAACCCAAAGGATTGGGGATAATAATTAGGTAACTATTTCACCCTCTCGGTAGTTCACAAACTAGGCATAGAATGATACATAGAGAAATTAGGGTACACAGAAGCTATGAAACCTATTCAAAATCATAATTGAGCCTAAAATCAGTCTAGGGTAGAAGAACCCAACATAAACAAGACTAATGTGTACTAGTTTTCTACCTAGGACTTTCTTTCCTGGGGCAAAAATACTTATAGTATGAAAATAGTATGTTCTCAGTGGTCTAGTATTTTCCAATTTCTAGCAACACATTCTTGGTTATAAGTTTCTATCAAGAACCACATGAGAAAAATTAGTGGCACGTTACACATTTTGCGCAGTAAAAATAATTATTGATACATTTCAGTGACCAGTTTCTATTACTTTTGTGATCATCTCAAGTGGAACTTGTCCATGGGGAAACATTAAGGGTTAGAGAGAAACATTGACCAATCTCCCAATATACTTTTCTTAGCAATGGATTCCCAAATCTGAAGTTTAGTGATATGAAACTAAAATTCTAAGTTTAAATATATGATGCTCAAATATGAAGTTTAGGAGTACGATGCTCAAATCTCAAGTTTTGTGATGGGATTCCCAAATCCTTAGTACTAATCCAACCATCTCCAAGGAACTAAACATACAAGAATAATTCTATCTCTCATCTTACGAAACACATGTGTATTCTACCCTTGATTCACTTTTATTTCAATACGCATTTCTATTTTGACATGTAGTAGGGTAAAGTTTAATTTCATTTATCATGAAAATTGACTATAATTATTTTATTTTGTAGGTCTCATCCTTCTCTAACAAAAAGGTCAACACAAATAATGGAACAAGGAACAATCTCAAGTAAAATGATGCTCTGAAAAATTCAATATCCAAAAAACAAACACATACATCAATTCTACTATGCATGCAAACTCACCCCTAGGATATTTATCCTCTTTTAGATTTCATGATGCACATTTCACAATATCCATTCGGCATGGTATCAAACATAATTCTCATTTGGCACACTATTGGTTATAACTACCTTCGGTTCTCTATAAGGTACATTCTTCTTATCTAATTTGTTATACTAAATATTCATTTTCTAGTATAAAGTGGGGGAAAATATAGTCATGAAATCACACACTTTCTACTTATATCAGTGCCTTTAGGTATGTTGTTATATGCATGATTCCTAAGACTAAACCTTAACAACACTTATTCTACTCTTTCATTTCTTTTATCTTTCCCATATGCTTATTATTTGATTTTTTGGAATGATATCTCTACTTTTGGAGACTAGATGATATGTGACCCAAGTCTACATTAACCATTATATCTTCTGAGCATCTTAGACACTACCTCCCATTAGGGAAAGAAGTGCCCCATGAGCTACTATCCATCTAGGTGCTTTAGTCCCTTTCCCTCTTTTTCTTAATTTTAAATGGCCACATCATTTGGTATAGTTTCTAGAGTATCTTTTATCACTCTGTGTTAATGACTAATTCATACAAGGGAATCATATATATACATGCATTAATCACTACTATTATGGGTTGGACAATTTGGGTATAATACTTACTATCTACTACCTTTTCAAGGAGTAACATTCAAAGACTACATTTAGGTTACATCATTTACTACATAGGAAGCGATATTTCTAAATTCCATATGAAACATTCATATTATGGGTAAAGTAGTTGTATCTTGTTAGCTTGGTGTGACAAGAACAAGGGAAACCTAGCTTCAAGTATAAACATAACAGGTTCTCAATGGTCTAGTATTTTCTAATTTCTAGCAACACATTATTAGTTACAAGTTTCTATCAAGAACAACATGAGAAAAATCAGTGGCATGTTACACATTTTGCACCATAAAAATAATTATTGATATATCTCGGTGACCAGTTTCTATTTCTTTTGTGACCATCTCAATTGGAACTTATCCATGGGAAAACATTAGGGGTTGGAGAGAAAATTTGACCGATCTCCCAATATACTTTCCTTAGTGGCAGGATTCCCAAATCTGAAGTTTAGTGATATGCCACTAAAATTTTAAGTTTAAATATATGATGCTCAAATATGAATTTTACGAGTAGGATTCTCAAATCTCAAGTTATGTGAAGGGATTCCCAAATCCTTAGTACTAATCCAACCATCTCCAAGGTAGTAAACATACAGGAACAATTCTATCTCTCATCTTATGGCACACATGTGTATTCTACCTTTGATTCACTTGTATTTCAATACACATTTCTATTTTAACATGTACTAAGTTAAAGTTTAATTTCATTTATCATGACCATTGACTATAATTATTTTCTTTTGTAGGTATCTCCCTTCTCTAACAAAAAGGGAAACAAAAATTATGGAACAAGGAACAATCTTAAGTAAAATGATGCTCCAAAAAATACAATATTTAAAAAACAAACACATACATAAATTCTACTATGCTTGCAAACTCACCCCTAGGATCCTTATCCTCTTCTAGATTCCAGGATGCACATTTCACAATCTGCATTTGGCATGGTATCAAGCATAATTCTTATTTGGCACACTATTGGTTACAACTACCTTCAGCACTCTATAAGGTACACTCTTCTTATGTACTTTGTTATACTAAATATTCATTTTCAATTATAAATTGGGGGAAATATAGTCATGAAATCACACAGTTTCTACTTACATCAACACCTTTAGGTATGTCGTTATATGCATGATTCTTAATAAAGAAGACTAAACATTAACAACACTTATTCTACTCTTTTATTGCTTTAATCTTTCCCATATGCTTATTATTTGATTTTTTGGAATGATCTCTCTACTTTTGGAGACTAGATGATGTGTGACCCAACTCTATATTGACCATTATATCTTCTGAACATCTTGGACACTACCTCCCATTAGGGAAAGAAGTTCCCTAGGAGCTACTATCCATCTGGGCACTTTAGTTCCTTTCTCTCTTTTTCTTAATTTTAAATGGCCACATCATTTGATATATTTTCTAGAGTATCTTTTATCACTCTGTGTTAATGACAAAATTCATACAAAGGAATCATATATATACATGAATTAATCACTACTATTATGGGTTGGACAATTTATGGCTAATACTTACTATTTACTACCTTATCAAGGAATAACATTCAAAGACTACATTTAGGTTACATAATTCACTACATAGGAATGGATATTTCTAAATTCCATATGAAACATTCATATTATGGGTAAAGTAGTTGTATCCCATTCACTTCGTACGAAAAGAACAAGGGAAACCTAGCTTCAAGGGACATGATCAAAATCTCACACACACACAATAACTATATAGAGTCTAAAATGTAGTGTAACACTCAATGAAAACCACACTGCGGTGATTTTTAATGTTTTTCTAACTTAAGCATATACATTATTTATTTCATATAATGTTTCTTTGAGATTTGTGTAGGTAGATAGATTTTTTTTACATGTCTATATATAACACAGGAACCCTACAGGGAAGTGGATGTGACAAAAAATGAAAGGAAAAAGATATGTTTAGACCTTGAAAAAGACCAGAGTGAGAGATTTTGCAAGGACACTAGAACTGAGATGGTCATATTCTGCTATGGGAGCTCCTATCTAAAGAATTCCCAAATCTCAGTTTTTCAAATAGATCTCACACATTCTAGATCCAACTTGTTGCGTTTAATTTACAGCCCAAGATCAGTTCATATCTCCCAATACAAGATAAACCACTCTTATCTCCTATCTTGCATAGTTAATTGTACTTTATGTGCTAGATCTTGGTTGTTATTGCTATATTCATTTGATCTTAGTCCTCTAATAAAAAATTAAATTTCTTAGAATCAAACATAACCATATTATGGTATTTTTTAAAACATTGATGGTTATTTCCTACTCAATTTTTATAATCAAATCTCCAATTTGTTTAATAATATTATATTTTATAATGGTTCACATAAGAAATCAAATACAAGAACACAAGTTATAATATAGATTCATTACATCATATCACATATGGAGGGGGGTAGTTATTATTATAAATATAGGATAAAAAAAATTCTACTCACATATGTATATTTCTATTTTTTGAGTTCAATACATTCACTAATTAATGAACCTAGATTCAGCTATAGTTGTGTGGTCATTAAAGTGATTACATTTTAATTAGTGAAACCCAATAGAATTTTCATCCACCTTCATGATATATTATGGTTTTGAGCTTCTTCAAGTGTTGGAATTACTATACCCAAGCCTCCTTAATGTTTTAATGTCTATTCTATTTTTGAGTGTTGGAATTTCTATGCCCCAACCTCTTAAATTAATTTGTTATTGTTATGCTATATTTTGCATTAATATTTTTGTGATCCCCAATACTATTTTTATTGCTACCTAGTTCAAATGTGCTCCAAAAATTATCTAGTTCTTTAAATTGGGGATTTTTTAACATCCAATTCTCAATGTTTTGTGATAAAATATCCATGTTCATGTGCCTTGACAAGAGGCCATAGTATTATACATATGTATGGCAGATTGTATCCTGCACATATATTTATAATCCTTTCTTTCTCTTGTCTATATTATAATTTTTAAATTTTATTAAAGGTTCATATATTTAGAGCTGAATTTTCATTTTTGATTATATGGACATTAATTTTACACTCTTGTGTTGTAGGTTATGCTCATGGGTACATATTACATTTTTTCGATAAAACAAAATATTGATACATTCAAGTAATCGAGAAAAAAGAAATCTTGGATGAACTATCTTGTACATATTACCTTTAAGATATAAAATTGCATTTTTCATCTTAAAGGGGATGAAACTATAGACACCCAAATTTAGTATCTTGACACTTAACATTAGTAATTTATCTTATTTTTTTAGTCATGACTTGTGCACACCAAAAAATCCTAAATGCATCATATTATTCTCTTTTAAGGCTTGCAAATACTTCCTACTCTCCTATATTTATGCTTCTTATAAACCTACAAGACTGATCTCATTACTCACAGACATTTTACACTTTTTTAGTGTCTTCCATATCTCCACATGTAAAATTATACCCTTTTGGATAGTACTATATAGGTTTAACATAACCTTTATATAGTCATATCCCCTATCCTATTGTTCTTCCATTTATGTGCACATGGTTGAACTATTTATGTTTCTCCTTATTCACCGTACTAGGTTACCCTTAGTGGAAACTTACATCGCATTGATTATTATAAAATAAATTTAAAAAAAACTCATTTATTGGCTTGGTCACTACATGGAAACTCCACTAGTACTTTAAAAATACAAGACACAACTTGGTCTTCATCACCAAATCTCAAACAAAAGCTTCCCTAAAATTCCATACTCGAAGAGAAACCATATTGATCATGCCCTAAACAATTATAAATCATTATAAGTCATACCAAGAATAATATAAGCCATGTTAATAGCATATAGAGACAAGTAAAGATATCAATATCAAGTTTTCAAAGAGAAATATTTTTTAGTTATATTCATATAGTTACATCAACATAATTACATATACAATAGGTAGAGCAATACTTGGGTTTGATTCCTCTTTATGAAGAGTACAAACTAATAATGAGAGGGGGTGAATCAATATTATAAAGACTATTAGTTATTTAAAACATTAACATCCATGAAAACAACAATCACATAAAATATAACAATTGTACAACACAAGATTTATGTGGAAATCACTTTGGGAGAAAACCAAAAAGAAAAGATTGTTTAGATCTATTGTCCAAATCCAGCCCATAATATCTCAATATACATTCTTAGGCACCAACCTACTAGAGATACCAATCCCCAATGTTGAGCACCAAATCAGCTAGTTTGTGAGCACCAAATTATTGGAGAAACATATCTCCAATATCGAGCACCAACTCATATAATCCATACAAACCAAGATAGTAGAGACAAAAATCCCTAAATTGTGAGCCACCAACCTCAAAAATAAATAGATCCACCTTTTTTAGTTGTTTCTTATTCATGATAATGGTAATTCAATCATTCTCTTTATGTACATAGATTAGATCATTCTTCCAACATGGACGCTCGTCCAATTAATGAAATCAAATCACCTTATATTTTTATTCTTCTTTTTTGTTCAGACGTTCATCTACTTTATCTAATCGCACTTGTGCTTTCATTTAGAATATTGTTCCACCTCTTCTAAAATTCACAAGTCACTCCATCATCAATTCTCCATGCTCTTCTTCCTCTTCCTTCCTCTTCAAAAATCCACCATTTCAATTTTCTTGAGTTTTCTCTTCCTCCTTCACACACAAAAGTTTATTATTTTTCAACATAGAAAACTCATTTCACACATGATGTGCTCTTGTTATGAATTTTTTTCTCACTCTACACACATTTTTCTACATATTTTGTGTGGAATATGATCACTCCATACTCTATATAAAAACAAATTAATTTTTCTTCATGATATATCTCCACAAAATTCTTCAATAATTCTCCATATTCTGTATGCAGGAACACTCCCTTCATAGCTTCAATATACTCATGTTACATGCTCTCCTCTCTTACATCTTCTCTTCTTATAATGATTCTAATTTTTTTTATACTTGTGAACTCTCTTAGAAATTGGTACCAAGAAATGATGAAGGTTGAACATAGTTAGAAAAAAATAGATCAATGCCAAAACACAAGATTAAACCAATAAACTCGGGTTGGATAAAAAAAAATATTAAATTCCTTGGAGGGTTAGCCAATCATGATCATAAATATTGTATTCTCTATCATGGAATGATGTAATTTTTCTTGACTAATGGAGATTCAAATGTGATTCTTTTTAGAAAATAATTAGTGGTTTCTAGGACATAAATAAATCAAAAAAATCATGAACTATAGACTAATACACTTCAAGCTTCTTGATCATTTACAAAACTATGGTAAAAATCCAAAGCTATAGGAATAGACTCTGAAGCTATAGGAAGTGAATCTAAAGATATAGTAGAAGACTTCAAAGTTATAGGAAGATAATGTGAACCTAATGTTTCCCAATTTTGCATGCCTTGAAAAATTCAAGAAACTTACACAAGTGTTAGAATTGTAAGATATTTAGAGGATAATTTGAAGAAACCATAGAGACTTTGAGCATGTCATGGATGGAGGAACATTACCATGGAGGACTTACACAAAATTGTGGTATGAAGAAATTTACATGGAATTAAGAGAAGAATCAACAAGTGGATATTCAAAGCCCAACTACTATAAATAGTGTTGCAAGCTAAGACAATAGTGAAAGGTAGGATGCGGGTCACAAGAAAGAAAGTCACATCATTGGGAAAAGAAGTGGAAGGTTTTCAAAATCCACATAGAACTAGGGTGCCACGATACAAAGGAATGAACCGTGGATGTTAAATAGCCATGTAAGACTGAGTGGAGAAGCTTCGTAATAAATTAAAATGACGATTCTTTGCGGAAATTAGAAATCAACTAGACCTTGATTCAGTTATCAAATATTTGCAAAATTCATTAATATTTTGTTGTTCTCTATGCGATCATATCTGATTTCATGAGTCAAATCAAGGAAAAATGGGCAAGAGTCAAGGAAACTTCTCCATACATGCAAAAAGTGTAGTTCTAGGCGGCACAACCACCAACATTAAATGCAATATGGGAACTCATTTGAAGAAGGCGTGTAACAGTGGATAAACAAGAGTGACTTCCCTATTCCCTAAGAGAAATTAATGAAGGTGGTTGGGATTGGTTGAGGAATTTGAATTTCCCTCTAATTTTCTTCTCTTTCTCCCTTCCAAGTCTTTTTTCTATATATTGTAAAGTGATGCCTTGTTTTAATGTTGGATACTCTTAGAATTTTGCCATCTTGTAATATAAGGTTTCTCTCTTATGCTACGTGTATGTCCCTAAGGGTCGCATATCTTAGATCTTGATTTAGTTAATGCTCTCATCTTTCTCTTGCGATTGTGATAGTCTATGCACAATTTCAAGCAATAAAATTTAATCTTGTGGCTTGTTCTTCCCTCGTTCTTATTTTATTGCAACATTGCCTTTCTTTGATTCACATGTGTGTTGTATGTTTCATTTTTTGAATCTTTGTCTGTTGTGTATCGTGAAAGTGGATTCTAGGAGTGATTTTGATTTGTGTCTCATATACAGTTCCTCTTAATTATCATTTCCTTCCCTTTCCCCTTATTTAAATGTATTCATCCACTTATTTTCTAGTGTTATCACCTTTGTAGATTAGGATTTTTGTTTATGCATCTCCTTCTCACCCTGGTCCCTTGGAATGTTAGAGTAGAGCTAGATAGTTACATTTCAATTCCTAGGAGTAGTTTAGCATTGGGAGTAAGTAGAGGAATTCAACCTTTTCCAAAGGTCTATCTTAGTTTCAAGTCCCACAACTTGGAGACAGTCCCATGTTGTCTCAACCCTCAAATTATTGTAATTTGGGACGGGTGCACATTTGATCTCCAACATTTTTCGCACACCTCGGTGGGACATTTGAAATCAATATTTCTAGATTTATCAAGTTCTAGTGTGTATCTTAATGAAAACTTTGGTTGTGATAACACATCTGGGGACATTACTGGTGATCTAAACTTGTCCCTAATTCATGAGAAGGATCCAAATAAGGTCTAGAACAAGACAAGAAGGCATTTAATTGAGTATTTTCAGTTATCTCCAGGAAGACAAAGAAGAGGAAGATAGATTCAAATATCTCCATCTCCTCCAAATCGAACTCTCTCCACACCTCCACCTGGTAGACCCTTCTTGCAGTCCACTAGAGTTCTCAAACCCATCATAATGGCTCATCAACAACAACCACCACCTCAAAATCCATTTGTAAACTTCACAAGGAGTAGTTCGCTTACCTTGAATGCCCAAAATCCTATCCCAGTAGCAGATTTGAAGAATATTCCATATTTTACTGGAGAAAATCAAACTACTCTAGTTGACCACATTTAGAACATTGCAAATGTCTGTGCTAATCCATGAAATTGCTGAAATGGATGTGGCAGTAAAAATTACGGCTTCATCACTTAAAGAAAAGGCTCTGCAATGGTTTATAAGTTTAACAGCAGGCTCAGTCAGGAATTGCAACAAGTTGTGCACAACCATGTATAATCAATTTGGGGAAAGATCTGATAACTTGTCTTTTGGGGCATTTGACCACAATCAAGAGAGCACCTAATGAAAAAATGGTGGATTTAAACTTCAGATTCCAAAGAACCTGGGAAAGAATTCAAGTTCTCTGTGAGACCTGCAACATAGAAGGTGTCTTTCTTTACTTTCTAAAAGATCTTAACTCTGATATATCTATTGTGGTGCAATATATGGAAAGTATAACCTTACCCGTGGCTTATGCATTGGCCATTAGGGCTGAAAATCGTTTAATTCAAGCTGGAAAATTAGCTCCTAGGCCACCTATGCCATTATCCCCTGAATTTCCACAAGTTACACAACCTTCCATTGCTCCTATTCCCCAACCAAACCCGCAATCCATTTCTTCCACATCACAAAGCCCCGCACAAAAAAAAGGAAGATGGGGAAATGAAATATCTGATCAGAAACTTGACAAAAAAAGTTATATCCATAGAAAAATAGCAAGCCTTAGTCATACATAAATTATCAAAATAAAGGACAATCCTCAAATCAGGGACATCACCCATATAAAAACCAACATTTTAATTAAATATATGCACAAAACCAACAAAATAATATATGGCAAGGTCAAAGTGCTCCTCTTCCATTGGCAACAATTCCTCCTCCACAGGAACTCCCAGCCCTCAGTTCTAATCAAGCCTTAGTTCCAGTACAAAAAAATATGGCACAAGAAATAGAGTGGTGTTTTCCATGCAATATACCTCATAACCAACTTGGTTGTGAAAGGCAATGCATCTTTAATCCTACATGATTCAAGTGCTTCTAGTTAGCAAGAACCACTTATTGAAGCACCAAATCATGGTGTGGAAGAAACTCAACAAGCTGCACCGGATGCTAACCTCATGTTTTTCAAAGCTGAGGATTTATGTGCACTCAATCAAGTGTCTATTGGCAAATCTAGTAGACCTCAGATGATTGTTTCTGACAACACGTGGAATAAGAAAATAATGTTGGAAGATCTCAACTTATAACTCCCACAGATCAAAGCAAATGCTTGTGGATAAAGGAAAAGACATTGGCAGGATAAGTGATAAGTCATGGATTGAAGCTGAAACCAAAGGCCATGAGAAATGGTGAAATGAAGTAGAAAATGTGTCAAAGCAACCTGTGATGTCTGATAAACTTTCTGCGGAAAAAGAGGTTATTGTTCAAGTAAAACCACATGTTTAAACAATGTCACAACAAAAGAAAGAAAGTATTATGCCACAAATGCGGAAATCCAAGGGTCTCCCATTCAACATAGTTGAGTAAATGAAGAAGACTAATGTCAATGTCTCAATGTGGGATGTGCTTGCCATTCCATCTCAATAAGATCTTCTGTGTGAATCCCTTAAGCAACTACCTCTAGCAGATCCAGTAATGCAAAAGGATCATGTTGCTATTCATGTCTGCTAAGAAAAAGAGGACCAAGTAAGTAAAATTGTTAAGACCCCTGTTGTTTTACATGTCAGTAATTGTGGGTAAACACTTGGTTCATAATTGCATGATTGATTCAGGGGCTAGTACTTCTATAATGCCAAAGAAAATTGCTGACATCCTAGGTATCAAGTACAGTCTGTGTACCTAGGGGGTCTTGCAGCTTGATGGATGAACAGTGGGTGTATTAGGAGTAATTAAATATTTAGAGTTAACCCTCCATGTTTTCCTGAGTCACACAATAACCCATGATATATCAGTCATAGAATTGTCCACCCATGTTTGTAATTTACTTGTCTAGAGATTTTACTACTAAGGTAGCGGTTATCTGTCTTCATATTGAACTCACATGCTTTTAAGGAGAAGATATAGCACAAGATTCACAATCCAATATGAGCCTATCTTTTCCTATCACACGGATTCATATGAACCTTCCCCTATCCAATAAAACTATTTAATCCAAGAAAAATAGGATCAAGTTTCTAGTCCAGAATAACAGCCTGCTCGTCCTCTCATGCTTGATTTATTGTTTGATAAATGGGCTGAGAGAGATCACAAATTTGATCCATATTCTGAAGAGTTTAAAGCTTATGAAACTGGTCTTGGAACCTATTGTGTCCTTATAAGAAGAATTTGTTATTCCCGCGGCATTCAAATAAGACAAGGATAGCCAATCTCTGGCTTATGGCGGATGTATTTTGACGATTCTAGAAGCATAAATGGAGTTGGGGAGGGTGTTGTGCTTATTTATCCAAAGGAAGAGAAGTTTTTCTTTGCCCACATATTGCAATTTTACCTGTTCCAATAATGTGGCGGAATATGAGGCACTAGTGCATGGCTTGTTGATTGCGGAAAAAAGAAAGATCAAGAAGTCACAAATCTTTAGAGATACTGAGCTAGTCATTAACCAAGTCCATAGTAGACATGCTAAAAATAACAAGCTATTGAGGGCCTATAGACATAGAGTTTTGGACTTGCTATGGAGAGTTTTGATGCTTTCGTTCTACAGACTATACCCTGTGGAAGTTAAACAGGGAAAAAAATCAAATGGCAGCTCTCAGATCTCAGTTTTCACCTACATAAGACCTGGTTAAAGGAAATATGCAACATATAAAGATGGTTGTTAGGCCATCCATACCTGATAATGCAACTAGCTGGCAAGTATTTGATAGTGAAGAATTTTTTTTCCAATTCATACATAATGAAGCTGAATTTTCTTCAAAAATGTAGTCTGATTTGCAGGACATCTATGGTGATCAGATTATTCAGCTCAAAACAAATAAACTGCCAAAAGGATTGGTCACTCTAGAATAGGTTTTTAGTCCAAATGATGAGTTCAAAAGTACATAAAAGAGCATGGTGGAAAAACAAGAAGAATTTCAGCCTGTTGTAATTGCCTAGGAAAAGAATTTTTTCTTGGAAAGGTATGTGATGAACATGACAAACATTTTTTTTACCTTATGTCAAAATTTTAGTGATGTGTTCTCATAGGCATATGAATACTTAAAATAATTAAATCTAGTTGTATCCCAACATTCTATCGATCTTGATCCTGATATCAAACCAGTTAGGCAAAACACAAAGGTCGGTAAACCCCAAGATATAACCCCTCATGAGAAAATAACTGTCTAAACTCATTGAGACTAAAATTATCTTTCCCGTTAAGTACTCCACTTGGGTGGTGAAGTTGGTTCCAGTCATAAAGGAGAATGGTGAAATTAGGCTCTGTGTAGACTTCAGGGACCTAAATAGGGCCTCTCTCAAAGGATCATTAACCCTTGGCTTCCATGGAACAAATTTTACAGACAGTAGCAAGGGCAGAAAGGTCCTCTATGCTAGATGGTTATTTTGGTTTTAACTCAGATAAAAGTGAAGGAGCAAGATCAATACAAGACTGAGTTCACCACCAAATGGGGAACGTATGCATATAAAAAAAATGCCTTTTGGTTTATCAAATGCAAGTGCCACCTTCCAAAGAGAAATGGATATCACCTTCAAAGAATATATTAATCAATTTATCCTTTTGTATCTTGATGATATCATTGTTTTCTCAAAGAATAACAAAGATCATATTAGTCATCTTGAGAAGGTATTTGAAAGATGCAAGGAGTTTGGGGTATCTCTTAAACCCTAAGAAATGTAATTTTTCAGTCCCTAGAGGTAAGCTTTTGGGGCACATGTTGTTTCTAAAGAATGCATTTTCATTTATCCATAAAGAGTTTTTTTCATCCTTGCTCTTTCCTTGCCAGCTCACAAGAAGGTTTTGTAGTCTTTCCTTGGAAAGGTTAACTTTGTTTAGGTGCTTTATACCTAGCTTCACAGGTCTGGTAAATCCACTCACACTTATGCTCAGAGAATATTCAGCTTTCAGATGGACCACAGAAGGGGAAGGACAACTTTGAAAAAATCAAACAATAAATAGCCCAGGCTCCTACGTTGATTAATCTAGACTACTCCAAAGATTTTATCTCATATGTGTATGGAGTCTGATTATTGTATTGGTCATGGTTTTAACCCAGCCAAATGATCAAGACTTAGAGCAACCAGTAGCCTTCTTCAGCCAAACCTTGAAGGATTATGAGCTTAAGTACATCCATATTGAGAAGAAAGTGTTTGCCATCATGCGCGCCTTGAAGAAATTTAAAATCATGATTGTAGCTAGCCGCGTAAAGGTTCTGCTATTGCATCCCAGCATTAGATATTTCATTATGGGAACAGAGATCAGTGAGAAACGATCGGATGGGTAACTAAAACCATGGAATATTATGTGACCATTAAGGCCACAAAATTGGTAAGAGGTTATGCTCTTTGTAGATAATTGGCTAAATATGTGTGGAATGAACCTAGAGACTACTTTATTCCTAAAAGAGGAGAGTCGTACGGAACCTAAGAAGAATGAAGACAAAGCTGTGGATAGCTAGATGAAGATAATGATAACATTCCTCTCCTCTTGTATATATCCTCCTGGCCTCAGCAAAGTAAAGAGACAACATTTGAGGTTGTAGTCTTTTCCATATGTGTTAGTTGATGGCATACTATTTAAAAGAAACATTGATGACGTGTTGCTTAGATGTATTAAAGGAGAACAATGTAATAGGAACCTTTTCGATTTTCACGATGGTTTCTCGGGGTGGACATTCCTTTTTTAAAGCTACAACTATGAAGATCATAAAATCAGATATTTTTGGCCTATGTTGTTCGTGGATGCTCACAAGTGGGTTAGGAAATGTAAGGAGTGTGCTCTCTTTACTGGAAAGATAATATTGGTAGCCTTTCCCCTTCATCCAATTAAAGTGGATTAGACATTCACAAAATGGGGTCTTGACTTCATCGGGATGATCAATCCTCCATCTAGTACGGGTCACAAATGGTTTCTCACAACACATATACTACTTCACCAGGTGGACTGAAGTCACACCATTGAAGGAAGCTATTGAATCATCCATCTTGGAATTTCTTAAAGATATTGTTACAACGTTTGGCATACCCCAAACCATTATTTCTGATAATGATAAAGCTTTCTTGGGATCAAAAATCTCTAATTGGGCTCTTCAACTTGGGATTTATCTCAATACTTCCTCCAATTATTACCCTCAAGGCAATGGATTGGCAGAATCTACTAACAGAAATCTTATCATAATCATGAAGAGAACCATGGACGTGAATCAAAACACAGTGGTATACAAAATTGAAAAAATGCTCTTTAGGCAGACATGATAACAACGAAGAAGGCAATTGGTACTTCTCCCTACAAAATCATATATGGAAAATAAGCTAGGCTTCCTTTTTCACTTGAGTTGCCTTCACTCGAATTAGCACACAACTAGAATTTGAAGGCACAATTCAGAGAGAAATTGGAATGGCAGAACTAGTATAACTTGAAGAAAATAGAAATTCCGCCATGGTAAGGATGGAGCAACATCATAATTCAACCAAATAGTGGTTTGGTAGAAAAGGTAGGCCTTAGACATTCAAGTTCAGAGATCTGGTCTTGAAATGGAACACGGACAGAGCTAAACCAAGAAGACACTCCAAATTTGATGTTATTTGGAGCGGGCCATGCATTATTATTGCTTGCAAGGTGGCTAATTCTTTTGAGTTGTCTTGATATTGATGGGAATGCACTTCAAATCCCAATCAATTGGATTCATCTTAAACCTTCTCATTAAGAAATTTCATTTCATCTTGTACATATTAGCTTAGCATTTCAATTCCTCCAAGTGCTTTTAGCACACTATTTTGTTAGTAGTATAGGTTCCTTTTCCCTAAGTGCTTTACACATGTTTTGTTGCCTATGGGGATCTTGTTGCACAAGTTGCATGTTTTCAAAGGATTTTGTTGTAAAATGAAGTCCAAAGTGTTAACAATCAGTTGCCATCAAGTGAAGGAGCCAAATACAGAAACAACTAAATTAATCAAATAACTTCATGCCCAATGGATGCCTAAGGCTACTGACCATCCATCTAGCAGGCAGATGACCCCTGTGAGTTGCACCAAAAATGTTGCTCAATTTTTCATCCCTTGCAAAATTCAAGAAACTTGCACAAGTATTAGACTTGGCGGATATTCAGAGGCAAATTTGGAGAAACCGTTGAGGCCTTGAGCATGCCACAAATGAAGGAACATTACCACGGAGGATCTACAGGAGAACAATGACAAGAAGAAAGTTCCCCAGAATGAAGAGAAGACTTCGTGGGAGGATATTCAAAGTTGCGCTACTATAAGTAGTGTCGCGGGCTAAGACAACAATGAAAGGCAGGCTGTGGGTCACAAGGGAGTAAGTCACATCATTAGGGCAAGCCGCAAAAGGTTTTCTAAAGCATGCTTAGACCTAGGATTGTTGCAACACAAAGGAATGATCCACATTGATTTCAAATAGCCATGCAATACTGTAGTGGAGAAGCCACATAATAAAGTAAAATGATGATTCTTCGTGGAAATTAGAAATCAACCAGTCTTTCGATTCAGTAATCAAATCTTTGTAAAATTCAATAAGATTTTGTTGTTTTCTATGCAATCAAATCTGATTTCATGAGTCAAATAAAGGCAAATGGGTGAGATTCAAGGAAACTTCTCCAACACACAAAAAGTGCATGGTTCCATAGTGGCACAACCACCAGTATTAAATGTAATATGAGCGCTCAGTTGAAGAAGGTGTGTAACAGTGGATAAACAAAGCGGCACCTTGTTCCCTAAGAGAAATTAATGAAAGTGGTTGGGATTGGTTAAGGAATTTGAATTTCCCTCTAAATTTCTTCTCTTTCTCCCTTCCACATTTTTTCTAAATATTGTAAAGTGATTCCTTGTTTTAAAGTTGGATACTCTTATAATTTGGGTATCTTGTAATATAAGGTCTTTCTCTTGTTATGTCACGTGTATGTCCTAAGGGTCGCATGCCTTGGATCTTAATTCAATGAATGCTCTCATCTTCCTCTCATGATTGTAATAGTCTATGCACAATTGTAAGGAAATAAAATTTAATCTTGTGGCTTGTTCTGCCATAGTTCTTATTTTTTATTCCAATTCTTGCCTTTCTTTCATTCGCAGGTGTGTTATATGTTTCATTTTTTGAATATTTGTCTGCTATGTATCGTGAACGTGGATTCTAGGAGTGATTTTGATCTGTGTCTCATATCCAGTCCTCTTCATTATCATTTCCTTCCCTTTCCCCTTATCTAAATGTATTCATCCCCTTATGTTGGTGTTATCACCTCTATAGATTAGGATTTCTATTTATGAATCTCCTTCTCACCCTGGTCCCTTGGAAAGTTAGAGTAGAGCTAGATAGTTGCATTTCAATTCCTAGGATTAGTTTAGTATTAGGAGTAAGTAGATGAAGTTGGCCTTCTCTAGAGGTCTGTCTCAGTTTGAGTCCCACAACTTGGAGACAGTCACATGTTGTCTCAAGCCTCAAATTCTTGTAATTTAGGACTAGTGCAAATTTGAGCTCCAACACCGACATTAGGAGAATTTCAAGATTCATTATGAGACTCCAAATCTACAATAGGAAACTCCAGAGCTACAATCGGAGACTCTAAAGATAGGAATTATAGATATTGATCAATGATGAATATTCAAATAATCTACTTTAACTACTAGCTCCTTTAGCACCCTTTGACATCAATGAATCCAACAATCTGTTATGTCTTCCAGATCCTTCAACTTCCTTTAATATCAATGATAACTATTCCAACAATACCCCCCTTTGTCACTAATGGATACCAACCATAACCAATCACCTATAAATGTAGCTTGCTCCCCCTTTATACAAAAATTTCCTTTTCTGTAATGTACTGTTGTACTGACCGCCCTTGTTTTAGCTACCCCCCTTTGATATCAATGTAAAAGGAGCAAAAACTCTCAAAAGTATCTTTCTTGCTATAGTTATCCCCCTCGCTTTAACTCTCCCCTTTTGAGTATGCATCCTTCTATGTTGGAAGTAAAATGGACTAATAGAGGGGGTCAATCAGTCCTACAATGAATTTTACTTCATTTACTAAACCATACATTCATCGATTAAGTGGTCTATACATCATTCATAACCATGTGATATTATTAAGATATTAAACATTCAATCACAAAAACATAAAGAAATATGTACAACACATATCAAACATATGTAAGTGGGAAACCCTCATGGGGAAGATAACCCATTGAAACTTTGCTTATATTACATAAAGAAAATAAATTTAGTGAAGCACCAACTTCACAAGGAGAACCAACCCCTATTTTAGTAGCACCAACCCTACAAGGAGCACCAACCCATAATATAGTGAATCATTATAGTCTCTTTATTTGATCATTCAATTCTTATGCACGCTAGCTCCTCATTATATGGATCTGAATGCTCACCTGAAGCACAAGAAGCTACCAAGTCCTTCCTTTTTTCTTTCTTGTCAATATGTTAGCCTGCATATCCATAATAACCATTATCAAAGAAACCATTCAAGTACAAAACATTGCATATATCATATCATGAGATTATATTGGAAACACATGTAATAAGGAAACATAACAAATTAGATAAAAATTAAGATCAATTGCACCATGTAATCACCACACTCAGATACATCAATAATCATAATCCATCCTCCATATTCCATTCTAACAAAGTCTTACATAACAGAAGTTGAAAACATCTCCGCAACCAACACTGGAACATTCGCAGGTTTAAATCCATAATCCGTAATAGCATACAAAACACTCTCATCACTATGAAAGATGGGACGTGGTCACAGTCATGGTACCCAAAATAATGACATACAACAGATACATATAGGGGTAGGGACTTTCCAATCACCACCCATGCACTCTCCTAATAATAGGCATGCTCAAAATAGACTATATGCATGCTTTTACAATGGAGATAATAATAGAATATCCTATAAATAAGTCTTTCTTTAATCCTATTAATATCCTGATCCATGAATTACCTTTCATCTTCATTCTGCTTGTGCTTTATCAAAAATTAGACCACCTTTGACTGCCAAGTCTCCTTGATTTTATCTAGATATGAATCATTTCTTGCTCGGCACTCTTGTTAGCATAATTTAGCATAGGCATATTTATTGCATTTTATTGCATTGTCTTTTATTTAATAATGTGCAACATGTGCACTCTAGTCTAGTGACTTGTATTCAATATTGTTATGTTGGATAACATTCAATATTGGTATTAGTAATAATTACATGTGCATGTGAGATGGGTCTTATCATCTCGTAGTTGGTGCCTGATAGGGTGTCATGTCTATCCATATGAGGCTATCTAATATCTATAAATATTACAGCTCTTGCATTGTTATGTAATCTGATTTCATGATTAATAATATTTGTGAGGCTTCCGTCCCTCTTTGGTCATTGTAATATTATTCTATTCTATCATTTGGTATCAAATCTATACCATTATTATCATTTGGTATCAAAGCAGGTTCTATCCAAGCAAGGTTGAAGAGGAGCACTATTAGAGAGGATCCATTGGAGAAGAAGATCTGCATCAAAGGAGAGCCATTGAAGCATCCCGCAGCCTCCATTCCTTCCAAGCATCCCTCAACTAAAATTTGACCTATCAACTTATTTGGAAGATAACTTTTTTTTTAATTAGTCATTGGAATAGCCAATTGATCCAACATAATGGCGGAATATTTTAGATTTGGAGATCTTTAAAAAAAAAAGGAGAAAGATCTTGAAAAAAATTGCAGATCTAAAAAAAAAAGATTTGTGAAAAAAAAGAGATCTTAAAAAAAAAGGAGAGAGATCTTGAAAAAAAATTGCAGATCTAAAAAAAAAACAAAAAAAGATCAGATCTAAAAAAAATCATATCTGAAAGTGGAGGTGTGAAGAATTTGGGAGCAAAGGTTGAAGCAGTCCCGTCAACAAAGTTTCAGCAGATAGCACTTATAAAAAAGGACATAACTTTTTCATACAGTGTTAGATTGATGTGCTATTTTTTTTATGGAAAGATAAGAAGGAGACACACAAATTTTCAGTTTACATCATCTTCAGATTCGGCCTCTACATGTGACAAAAAGTCTGTACAAATTGGATCATTTTTTCTAAAAAAATCAGATCTAGCTGGTAAATTGGTAAGATCTCAAAAAATATAAATTTTATTCTTCTAAACTTTCGTGGGTTTCAAGAAAACTATTTTATGATGCTTCTGTAAAATTTTTAGAAAAACCCAGATCACAGTTTGTGAGAAAAGGTGAAAACAATATTCAGATTGTTTGTTTGGATCTTGGGAACAAATAGGTCAGCGGTTCAATTCCCACTCTCTACATATTTTTTATTAAATTATTTTTTTTGGAAAATTTGGAGAAATCACTAAATTTTGTGAGATTTCCAAATTTAGAAGCTCACCAAATACATTTAGATCCACCACTAAATTTAGCAGAAAAACACCTATTGGGGGGTAAAAAATATTTTTGGCCTAAATTGTGTATTTTGTGATTCTAGACCCTTTTTTCTAAAGAGGGGGGACACAAAAACTTCATTTTGATGTACTTTTGTACTAATCTTAGTGTATAAAGTGAAAAAAGAAAGAAAAAAAAGTGCAAATTTTTTATTTTATGTTTGGTTCTATCACACGAGATCTTTGATCTCATAGCAGCGTTCGGTATATACGGTGCCTCTGGGAAGCGCTTACGGGTGATGCCGTCACGACTACTACTGAACTTAACACCTAACACAGCTGCCTAAACGTCGTCTGGGTATCGACCCTATAAAATCGATGGGGAGTAATAAGGACACAATACACACACATTTGAGCCCTCCCATCCGTTTGTGCTTGCACAAACCCCTCTCTGTACTTTCTAAGTACCACATACTAAATTATTTCACGTGTGTTAAAACCTCTTTTTGTACTGATGGGTATATTGAAAGGGTGATCTTATTCCATGTACCGATGGGTATATCGGCCTAACGGTATATTGAGAGGGAGACCATAAACCTGGAGTGATAAGAGCCTTACCCTTTGTCAAAAATTCAGAGTTTCAGAAATTCAGATTGTAGAAATAGGTGCACAAGCACCAAATTTCTTCTTGCCAGATTCACAATTGCTTAGAGGAGATAACTATGCTGCATGGAAACCGAAGATTAAGATGTTACTTGATTTTGAAGACCTATGGACAATCATAGATGGAAAAACAACAAGATCACTTGATGATAGAAGACAACAAGTTCAATTTGACAGAGCCAATCAAAAGGCCAAGTTGATCATATTTTTTAGCATAACAGACGATGTGCAACCCCACATTAGAGATGTCACATCGGCCAAGGATGCATAGGATAAGTTGAGCACAGTCTATGAGGAAAAGAACAAGAATGCCATCCTCAACCTACTATCACAACTACATACTCTCAAGTTCAAGCACAATGAGAAGGTTGAATTTTTTTTTAGACGAGTTGCTACTTTGAGGGCATCTCTATTGGCATTGGGAAAAGAGATAAGTGATGAAGACCTCGTACCAATTGTGTTGCGAGAACTTCCTCCTTCCTACAGAATCTTTGTGACAACTATTAATATGAGTGAACACACAGTCACCTTTGAGAAGTTGGTCAGTCTACTCCAACAAGAAGAGGCAATGAACAACAAAGATCATGAAGATGAGCAAGCACTATCTTCCAATCATAAAGGAAAGCGAAAATTTCAATTCAATAACAAGAAGTCCCAACAAAATCAAAGTCAATGAGACAACACCAAGAAGTGTCCCATTTGCAATAGAGGGGGACATGACATCAAATATTGTTGGTACAATTCCTACAAAAAGGGTTCATCAAGTAATTAAAAACTCAACAACTAATAGGGTAACAACAATTCAAATAAAGGGAAGTCCAACAACAACAACAATCAAGGGCAGAAAAATGGTAATTGGCAAAGAAAACCCAAACAAAAAGGGTACATTGTCGAACATGAGGATGATTCAAATGAAGGACACCGCATGTATTCTGCTCAATTTGATGAAGAAACCAAGTCCACACAAGATATATGGTATGTTGACTTGGGTCCAACTCGACACATGACTGGATGCAAGGATTAGTTCTACACACTACGTGACTCCCCTAACAAGAACCATGTGTCATTAGGTGATGACTCATCATACAGTGTCAAGGGGATTGGAAAAATTTCACTACCTCTTGGAAAGCATGACTGCAAAATCACAGATGTATTGTATGTACCTGGATTGACCAAGAATTTATTATCAGTTAGTGAACTCCTTGATCATAACTTGAAGTTGGATTTTAACAATAATAATGGAGAAAAAGTTGCTTGATAAGAGATAAGTCAAGAGGTTCCAAGATTGTAGCAAGAGCCTCCAATGTGGGACGCATGTTTCAACTTGATTTTTTCCATAAGGATGATCAAGCTTTAGTGGCCAAAGACACACAATCTACAGAAATATGGCATCGCAGATATGGTCACATCATTTTTGGCTATCTCCAAACACTTCAAAAGGGAAACATGGTGAAAGGATTGCCTACACTCAAGCACAACACTAACAAGTGTCACAATTGCCTAGTTGGAAAGCAACACAAAGTACCCTTCTAGAAGAACACATATAGAGCTAAGGGAAAGCTTGATTTGGTGCACACTGATCTTTACGGGCCTATGCAACCAAGTCATTCTGGATGTCAATACTTTATGCTGTGTTGATCAATACTCAAGAAAGATGTGGATATATTGTCTAAGAAACAAGAGTCAAGCCTTTGAGACATTTCAAAAGTTCAAAGAACTTGTTGAGAATGAAGTTGGTCACAAGATCAAAACTCTCCGCTCATATTGAGGGGGGAATTCACAAGCAATGAGTTCAAGACTTACCTGGAAGCTCATGGGATTCGTCGAAAAATGCCTCCTACTCACACACCACAGCAGAATAGTATAGTTGAGAGAAGGAATCGTACTATCATGGAAATGGTGTGATGTATGATTGACGACTTAGGTTTAACAAAGTCATTTTGGGCAGAAGCTGTAAGAACTACAGTATATTTGTTGAACAGAGTGCCCACAGTATCTCTTGAAGGAGTGACACCTCAAGAAGCATGGTCAAATAAGAAACCATCAATTGCACACCTAAGAGTATTTGGGTGTAAAGCTAACATGCACATACCCAAGAAGAACATGAACAAGTTGGATATAAAAGCTGAGAAACTAATATTCATTGGATACAGTGAAGAAGCACTTGGGTATAGATTATGGGATCCAAAAACAAAGAAAGTATACACAAGTAGGGATGTTGATTTCTTTGAGAAGAAACAAGTAGATGCTCCACTCAACGACTCAACAAACATGCAGAATACACCTCTTGTGAAGACAAAATTTGATGTTCCCACTGAAGATGATAGTGATGAATTGGATGATGGTGAAAACTTAGATCCACCACAAGCCAATGGAATAGTTAAGAAGTTACCTAAATGGTATACTCAATTAATAAGAGATGAAAATTTGGATGAAGCACCTGGCACATCGTCCAATCCTAGACCTAAAACTCGCAGTCAAGATCGTGAAGAGGTCAATTATGCCCTAATGAGTAGATTTGTTGAAACAATTGAGTCATCTATAGTTCAGGAAGCCCTACAATCAAAATCTTGGAAAGATTCCATGGATTCAGAGTATCAGTTAGTGATGAAGAACAACACATGGCAACTTGTCGACCTTCCACCAGGTAAGAAACCCATTGGATGCAGATGGATATTCAAGACTAAGTACAAGAAGAACGACAACTTCTTCTTTACCAGATATTCAGATTCAGATCATGTAGGAAACATGGATGATAGGAATTCAACATTAGGCTTCGTCTTATTTATGGGATATGGACCGATATCATGGGGAAGCAAGAAAAAAAAATTTGTTTCTCACTCTTCTACAGAAGAAGAGTATCAAGCTGCAGGTGAATCTGTTTGTGAAGCAATATGGCTACGTCGAATACTGGAAGGAATTGGTCTACCGCAATAGAAATCTACTCTAGTATATGTTGATAATGAAGGAGTTCTGAAGCTTGTTCGTAATCCAGTATTTCATGAGAGAACCAAGCATATTGAAGCACAAGTTCATTTCATACATGAGCATGTCTTGAAGCACAACATACAGCTCCAGTTCTATCCTATAGCTGAACATAAGGTAGATGTTATCACTAAGTCACTTGCACGTGAAAAATTCACATTGTTTAGAGAGTTCCTCTCCACTTCATTGGAAACTATGAAAAAATAAGGGGGGGGAATGTTAGCATAATTTATCATAGGCATATTTATTGCATTTTATTGCATTGTCTTTTATTTAATAATGTGCAACATGTGCACTCTAGTCTAGTGACTTGTATTCAATATTGTTATGTTGGATAACATTCAATATTGGTATTAGTAGTAATTACATGTGCATGTGAGATGGGTCTTATCATATCGTAGTTGGTGCCTGATAGTGTGTCATGTCTATCCATATGAGGCTATCTAATATCTATAAATATTACAGCTCTTATATTGTTATGTAATCTGATTTCATGATCAATAATATTTGTGAGGCTTCCGTCCCTCTTTGGTCATTGCAATCTTATTCTATTCTATCATTTGGTATCAAATATATACTATTATTATCATAAAAAAAATAAAAAATGATAATAATGGTATAGCTTAGATACCAAATGATAGAATAGAATAAGATTGCAATGACCAAAGAGGGATGGAAGCCTCACAAATATTATTGATCATGAAATCAGATTACATAACAATGCAAGAGCTGTAATATTTATAGATATTAGACAACCTCATATGGATAGACATGACACCCTAGCAGACACCAACTACAAGATGATAAGACCCATCTCACATGCACATGTAATTAATACTAATACCAATATTGAATGTTATCTAACATAACAATATTGAATGCAAGTCACTAGACTAGAATGCACATGTTGCACATTATTAAATAAAATACAATGCAATAAAATGCAATAAATATGCCTATGCTAAATTATACTAACATTCCCCCCCCCCACCTTTTTTTAGACCTTATTTGACCGCCAAGTCTCCTTGATTTTATCTAGATATGAATTGTTTCTTGCTCGGTACTCTAACTCTACCTTTCGATTTTTTTCCCGAGGTACCCAAAATCAGAAAAGTTCTAAAGTGTTTCTACTCAAACGTAAACCTCTGTGTGCTATCCCATTTTACTTTTATGTTTCCATTCATTTCTTCCTTGTACTCACCTTATATTCTCACACACAACATATACTTAGTAATTTTAGTCGTACAACATTACCCCACACTAAATTGGATTCTCGTCCTTAGAAATAGTGTGTCCAACTTGTTTTTCCAAAAAAATATGTAACATAATGAAAGAATAAAAAATTTAATCCCCAAAATAATTACTTTACCTATACATGAATCATAGCAGGCCTTAGGATTTTGAAGGAGCTCTAGGAACTCAACACTTAACTCACCTTCCAATTTCTTCCATTCATTGAGTTCTCCTAATGTTTTCCCTGACGTTTCCCTGACAATCTCTAGTAATTGGTCTGGTGCTAACTCTTCAACTCTACTCTTTAGCTCCTAGATGACCATAGTTAATTCTGTGAACACCCATTTAATGATATCCTAGCGCTCGATCACCATACTCTAAATTTTTTTGATCTAAGGGTCCAACTTAACCTTCTTGGCCTTGATTAATTACTTCTACTCTGATAATTATCCCATAATATTTGTGTTCTCCATTTTATTAGCAGGCATATTTTCCTGTATCGCCTTGAGTTTTTCTTATTCATCACTCACATGTGCGCTAAGGATTGGGTCTTACTTCTGAAATTTGGTAACAACCAAATATTCTTTTACTTCCTTCTTCTTTAAGATGCGTGAATAAGTCCTCAAGCTCTATTATTCTGGCATCAACCCTATTTGTGTGGGGTTTTCCCCTTAGTACTTTGGATTTTTTAGTTTCCCTTTTTGGTTCTATTACTCCTACAACTTTTTTCCCTAGATAATTTTCTTGACAACACTTATTCTTAGCTCAATACCCAAGTGTTGTGAACCATAGCCAAATCTGCAAACTCTTTTCTTCTTATGCCTTCCTTTTTTACTTCAAACTTTGTCTCAAACTTATTTCTTTCCTCAAGGAGCTGTACAAAAATACCTTATGCATGCTTCTCTGGTTTTATTATTAATACTCTTGTTTTGTCGCACCAAGTCACTCGATAGCTCAATTTCACAAGTCCTCTCTAATGAAAGGTAAAAATTTACTTAATTTTCTATCTTTTATAAATCTTTCACGCTCTACCAACTTAATTTTCCACTTTCAACACACTTTTTCTTTCTTTAAATATTTTAAATTAGTTTCCCAATAAAAATATCTTTTCTACTTTTTTCTTTATCACTCGACTTCCTTTCACTCATTGTAGTTGTAACCTTCTGGTGGGCCTTACTACTTTCCAAGTCATAGACCTCCTTACATGCACCTTCTTGCATCGTAGTACATTATCCCCTATGCCATATACAAATTAGTTCAACATGTCACTTCCTACCTCACGTCACACTACGCGATCCTTCTTCTCATGTGGTCTTGAGTATGCACAATTACCTTATAAGCACCATCATCCTTAGCACCAGTAACACTTTTCTCTTGGACACATCCTTCAAAGATAATCCTTACTTCATTCCTTCATATATGTACATGTGTCAAATTTCCCAAGTGCGCCAACATGTATATCAAATTCGGCACCAATTTATTCCTTCATCGCGCAACTACCACTTGGTTCACCCCACACTAAAAGTATGAGTGGTCCTCTGCACATGAGATCAATAGATAGTAATAAAACTCCTATGTGCAAGCATGCTTATTACAAAAAATCAAAGAAATAAAAATAAAGAATAACAACCATCAGAAAGAAACACATGAAAGGGAAATCTAATCTAAATCACAATAATGACTTATTATAAACACCAATAATATTTATTTATAGTAGGGATTCGGCCTATTCCCATTGAGGAAACCAGGAAACATGATGTCATCAAGTGTCTACAATTGACATGTGTCTGATTCAAGTATTTTGGTTACTACAAAAGGTCCCAACCAATGCACCTTCAACTTTCCTCAGTGGCCCGTGAACTTGGATTGATAGAGAAGGACCATCTTCCCAATTGAAAATGTTTTATTTTTAATGTGTCTATCATATCAGGCCTTCTTTCACTCCTTATCAATCTTCTGGCTCTAACACCCAATGGTATGGTGCTCATCTAATTACATTAGTTTTGCAATGTGCTCCTCAAAAACTTGTTCATCATCTAGTCAACCTGTGTGCACAATATGTAGGGATGTTAACATAAATTAAATCGGTAGTATTGCTTCCACACCAAAAACCAACTAGAAAGGTGTGGCCTTATCTAAGCTTTTCTAAGTGGTCATGTAATCCCAACATACGACTGATACTTTATCATCCCAATCCTTTCTTCTATCATCACAATTTTTTTCAATGTTTGTCCCAAGATGTTGTTTGAAAGCTTCTATAGTTCCATTAGCTTATGGGTGATAAGAAGTAGTTTTATCATGTGACACCATAAATTTTTGACAACATGATTCTTATTGTCTCATTCAAGAAATGAATTCCCCTATCACTTTTCAATATTAATGGGAAGCGATACCTACTAATAATATTCTCCCATAAAAATTGTGTTGTTGTGGTTGTTGTACAATCCTTTATAGGTGCAACCTCTTTGTCAGATATTTTGTACAGGTGATAATGTATCGCGTACCTGTCCTATGCACAAGTGGGAAAATAGGTCCTAAAAATTCAATATTCCACTTTTCAAAATTCTCAACGATTTCTATAGGTCACAACGACATCTTGTCTCTATGTCTAGGATTCCTAAGGCACTAATAATGATCATATACCTTCACATATTCCCTGGTATCCTAGTACAACATCTCCCAAAAAATTCCAGCCAAAAGGATCTTGCACACTGTAGCATCACCTACATAATGTCCTCCTATTATCCCACTAATATCCTCTTCTATAATGGCTTCACACTCATGCTTGATAACACACTGGTGCAAAATCTCATATGTACCCATTTTTTACAAGTCACCTCTAATCAACTGATAAGACACAAACACGTATATTAAGTTGTTTTTTCTCCAATGTCTGCATTCCTTCTGGCACCATTCAAGTGTGTAATAATACAAATATATCTTCCAAGTATGAGGGTGCCTAGTTTAACCTAAACAACTTCACATTAGTAAAAGTATCTTAAATTCTCTGCACGTCCTTACCAAAATTGATTTGTGAAAAATGAATAGGCCCTGAATTGCTTTTCCCAAGCTTAATAACAATTGTGAAGTAAAATTATTGAAACAGAAGTATGCACCTACAAATTCACCTTTACAAAACCAACTTGTTGAGTAAGTATTTCAGCGCTATATGATTTGTATAAAATATAAACAATGCATCCAACAAGTACTATCTAAACTTGTGAAGCGCGTCAATCATAGACAAAACCTTGCACTCTGTTGTAGTATAATTATGCTTTATGGGTGTCAAATTCATACTTGTAAAGAAAATAGGATGATCTAAAATTCCTCCCCGGGTTGCGCCATGACTGCACCAATCTCCATGCCAGATTCATCAATCAGTCTACAGTTAGTGGTGTTGTGAGTATTGGACTTACAAATATTGTAGTACATAGACACCTTCTGAATCATGCATTGCAAAAGAGGGAAATCCTAGACATCATGGTTCAAGTGACAGAATTCATGATCTAGTAATAACGTGCACACTAACTTGTGCAGATAACTATCCTTAATATGTCCCTTCACTTCATAATATGTACACCATATACCACTCTGTATCTCATGTGTTGGGTTAGAAGAATGCTTCTCCAATATTTTTCCATGGTTTCAATATGTGCCTCTAAGAATGGGATCACTCTAGTATCAATGCTTCCAACCACCTCAGTGCACAAAGATTTTTCCAAATCTTCTCATAGATAAGTATATGTCTTATGAGATAAATATCTTTAGAACGTAGTCACCAATCCCCTAACAAGCCACATGTATGTTGAATTTGATAAATATCATAAGACAACTTTGACAACAGGGTCTTAAAATGCATGTCATACTCCCTCATCCTTTCAAAAAAACCCTTCTTTATATCCTTGAGCACACTAATTCTATATTGTTCAAACTTCGTTATATGAAACTCAACAAAAAGTGTAGGGCGTAAAGCATTATAGTCCATTATAGTCTGATGTGGATCATACTTCCTATACCAACTATGCATGCAACCTTGAAGATTAGTAGAAAATTGACTTTCCTTCCTGTCTAAATTTATAATTCCCTTAGCATGACATAGAAATTCACACTTATGCACATGCTTTGTTTCATGTTCAATCCCTCTATACTATGGTAAATAGAGATACATCTCATAGTAAACTTGAGGTGTTGGTTGCATTAGTTTCTAAGGTGGTGGTTTTTCATCCCTGCCCACCAAATCTAAAACTAGAACCTCCTCTTCCATCTGGTGGCTGACCCAATCCACCTGATCCTCCCGTGCCCCCAACTGCAGGCTGCGGTTCAATCTATGAACTTCCTTATGTCCCAGTTGTAGTACTGAATTCTACATCTACTTTCTACGTGGTCATAGCTCCTACTAATTACACTCAACACTAAGTGCAAAAACACTTTGTCCTAATGATGTGTTTTTAAAAATTATTGTATAGGTACTCCCAAACAATGGTGCCAACTATGATGCCATGGGTGCACTACTAACTTGATGTCCTAAAATCAACAAAAAGTGATATCTACCCTTCTCTTTTTTCTTTCATGCACTAGCCTTTTTCTCAATAACTACCTCTGGATTTGGAACACCTAATGCAAGGATAAGGTGGGATGAAATGCATGCTCGTGGTCCTCGTTCTCTCCCCTGACACACTCTCATCCGAAGTCGAAGGAGATTATCTACTACATTTTCCTACAGTTTGGAGAGCCTGATGATGCAGCTCCTCATCTTCCAGGAGAGCTTCAAAAACTTTTTGATTCACCATCCTCCTCAACTCTGATACCTCCTTAATCTCCCATGCATGTACCATGTCCCTCTCTCATGCTTCATAAAACTTGATCCATCTTTCCTCTCTCTATCTTTCTGTTGCTAGGTCCACCATTTTTCTTCACATGTTCTCCTTCCCCTACATGTGGTGGAGATTTATCTAGCCATGGGTAGGATCTATAAATCTAATTCTATAATCAAAATCTTGATCTATAAAAGTATAATGTGCAAGTAGGATCCTCTGGGCTTGTGCAAGAACCTGAATACAACTTCCTCTAGACACACATACATAGAAATAATGTAATCTAATGTATAATTACACAATATCCGACCAATGATTTACAACTCTACTCCACTCCACATCTACATGAAAAATATTTTGGTAATCCTCTTGTGTCCAAATTATCAGTCTAGGAACCCAAGGTTTCCTTGATGCATATGCCGCAAACCACTCATACAATTCTACTAGAAAGAAACTGAAGAACATCTCATAGATCTCATGATTAAGGTTATCTTCCACCTAAAAACATGCATTGAAATTAGGTCCAGTGTTACATCACTACAAAAACTAGTCCTGACCATCCTCTACAAAACTTTCAATGCACTCCAGAGTTAAACGATACCCCATCTATATGTAACATCCTAGAAGACATTTCAAAAAGAGGTCCCGATAATAGAACCAAAATTTATTCTCTTTATTTACTCACTCAATTGTTATATGCGCTGACACCTCATTCAAATGGATCTTAATGCTCATCTGAACATGCACAAAGCTACCAAGTCCCTCCTTTGTTCTTTCTTGTCAATATGTTAGCATACATATCCATAATAACCATTATAAAAAAACATTCAAGTATAAAACATTACATATATCATATCATGAGCTTATATTGGAAACAAATGTAATAAGGAACCATAACAAATCATATAACAATTAAGATCAATTGTACCATGCAGTCACCATACTCAGATACATAAATAATCATAATCCATCCTCCATATCCCATTATAAAAAAATCTTACATAAGATAATTTGAACACATCTCCACAACCAACACTGGAACATACGCAAGTATCAATCCGTAATCCATAACCACATATAAAAGACTCTCAACACTATGAACGATGGGATGTGGCACCCAACACAATGGCATATATATATATATATATGGGAGAGGGGAATGTCCTTCACCACCAATGCACTCTCTTAATAATAGGCATGCTCAAAATAGACTATATGCATGATTTAATAATGGAGCTAATAATAGACTATCCTATAAATAAGTCTTGCTTTAATATTATTAATATCTTGATCCATGTATGACCTTTTATCTTCATTTTGCATGTGCTTTATCCAAAATTAGACTTTCTTTGAGCATTAAGTCTCCTTTATTTTCTCTGGATATGAATCGTTTCTTGGTTGGAACTCTAACTCTACCTTTTTATTTTTAGCCCAAGTATAATAAACCATCATCATATGTTTACCAATCACAATCCAAAATATCAAGTATCTATGAATGATTAATTAAATGTATGTCTATCAAAATCATCAGTCTAAAGTATCATAAGTAGTCATCTCTAGTTAGGTCCAACAAATGGGTTCCTTCCTCTGTAGTCATCTCAACATACTCATAGGGTTCAACCAGTAATATGGTGTGAGTAATGACTCTCGTATCTTCTTCCACTTCCAACTTTTCTCTTTTCAATGCACCCATGACCTTAGGTACTGCAAAAGAGGACCTAGTACCCTTAGGGGGTAGGGGTGAGTCATGTGACTGTGAAGGTTGATTCTTCCTAAGTAATAATGGTGAGGTAGTTGAAGGTAAGACATTGCAAGGAGGCAAGTGAGATGGGGTAGATTGAGTAGACCAGTTTGAAGAAGACAAATTATGATCAACTTGGGCATGTTCAATATTATGCAAGGGGGAGTTATGGATACTGCAGGAAGGTAGAGCATGGGGGTATGACTCAATAACTTGTAATACTTCTTGTAGGTATGGTTTGTTTTCATCAAAGTGTACAGAAAATACAGTAGGACCATGTCTCACAAAGTGTGAGTCTCCTACCTCGAAGCGTGTTAGCTCCCCTTTGGCCACCCCTAGATGAGCCTCTCCACCAATATGGATGACCTCAGAAACTATCAGTACCCCAATAATGATGGGACCCAGATCTCTTAGAACCTCCCCAACCATCCCATCTAGACATACTTGTGATATTGAAAAGGAGATATAAAATACTAATAATTTAATACACAGGGTCCTTAGTATATCTAAAAAAACAGAGTAATCTCAATCCCAATCAAATAAATATATGACAATCATCTATATTGAAAAACATTGAGCTCTGAAATTGAAAAAAAAACACATGTATTCTTCATAACACCTTTCCTCAAAATCACCATATTTCATCCCCAAATTATTCATTTTCTAAGAGTCCATGTATTTCAGAAATAAATAATCATCTCTAGGATGCTCCTATTTTTTTAACAAAAGGAAATGACTCTCTAATTTCAAACATATTAATGAATATTTGGAGAAAAATAACTCCTTCAAAATT
The DNA here is from genome assembly GCA_019776745.2 of Taxus chinensis. Lineage (NCBI taxonomy): Eukaryota > Viridiplantae > Streptophyta > Pinopsida > Cupressales > Taxaceae > Taxus > Taxus chinensis. Next base: position 711,835,436 of record CM034150.1, read on the forward strand.
GTACATGCACAAACAACAAACTTTCCTGAACTTATTACAATTTTTTTCCATTCCTTATTATTGCCTTAAAAACCCAAACACAGACATATTACTATAACATTTGAAACCCAAATATTCATATTGTTTCATTTCTAAAAATGAACTAGGAACATCGTTATCAAATACATTCATTGACATTATCTATTTTCCATCACATAACACAATGAATAAAAATATCGAAGATTATGTCAAATTGACAAAATGTGATGAGCTCCAAAATAACTTCAAACAAAACCCAACCATTTCTTACTTTTCAAAACTATTTGAAAGGAAGATAAAAATTTTCAACACAAACTAAAAATACTATCAATTTTCACCAAAATAAGCACTTCCATTATGACCTAGAAAGAAAACATGTAACACAGTATTCCATTTTAACAATCTTCCATAAATGTTTTCTAGCTTTGTCGTAACTAAATAAGAAACTTGATTTTAAAAAGGAAATACATTTTCATCTACTCTATATCAGTTTAGAGTTCAATATTGAAAGAAACCAACTGCATGTCTTAAAGAATCAAATACAAGTCTAAAAACTATCGTTGTGATTTGCAAATGACACCCATTTCACCATTTATAAATTTTTAAATATTGACAAATGGGTAAGTGAAATAACGACTCAAGGCAGACTTCAGATTCCAAAATATATATTCACTATGAACATGGGAAAGAACTACCAATTTTCATTTGTATGCATACAAAAATCTACTCAGGAAAAGAACAAAAGTGTCCAAATTATAGCTCATACCTGTTAAGCTCCGCCATGTACTTACTCGCACCAAAAAACTCAATTTCACATCCAATAATGCATAATTTTCCCAAAACTAGAAACAGACGAGTTCTAACTCTTCACAACACAAAATTTTGAACAAATACCTCAAATATTAAAAAAACCCCACATTTCAATGTCCATACACGATAATTTAGTGCACAGGTACTGCATTAACTTGCCACTATGAGCTCCACCATTACACATTTACCAACTAATCTTCCTCAAAAAATAGTGTTTCAGGGTGGTAATTTACACTATGATTTAAATGAAAGACAAAATATGCTAAAATTTGAATAGATCACCTTATAACATTACCTTTCAAAATTACATTCAAGCTATGCCAAAACATAATATATTATTAAGCACTTACCCATGACAATAGAAATTTCCAAGTTAGAATAGAACATTTTAATTATAGGATTTCAACCTTATTTCTTCTGATATTCGCATTTGATATTGAGATAACACATTCAAAATGGAAAATCTATGTGGAGAGATACAATCAATTAATCAAATTTTACAACAAACAAAAATCAATTTCAAAATATCACCTTCAACTACTATCCCCTTTAACAAATTATTTCTACAATGGGAAAAATAAGAATATAAAAATGTGATCTTGGAAACCAAAGAATGATATCATGAAGTGTAACTTAATCTCCATCATTGAAAATTCACCATCCATGTTTGTAAGCAAAATTACAAATATATATCAATCTCATAAAGATATCCAACAAATAAAGAATGCCACAAAACCACTTTGTGTTAGATAAATTAAATAATGCATCAAATACCTAGTGTCCCTCACCCAACTCATTATGAATGGAAAGCAAGCAAGAAGTGATGGAAATATTATATTCATGGCCTATTCTTTATAAAGAGGGGGGTGTTAAAATTTCATCAATAACAAGACCATATTTTCATTCAATTCTCACTCATACCAGAAAAGGGATTCTTTTAAAAGAAAAGGTTTTATTGCAAAAAACCTAAGGATGACATACTATCACATTCCAGTATTTGAGGATTATTGGGATGACTGTGCTGATGAATATGAAGTCAGGAAAAGGATGTTTGGTAGGCTACCATTACAACAAATGAAAGATTCCAAGTTGTATACAATCCTTACCGAATGGTAGATGATGACTATGATCTTTTCACTGCAGAGTACATAAAATTTATCCAATATACTCATCTTCCCACCATGGTTAAGTATCATAAGGATAAAGATAACATAGATGATAAACATACTCTTGTGTTCCTATAGAAAATGTATTAGTTCAACAAACAATTTAAGGAATTTAAGGAATCTAAGAAGAGATATTATTCTCAAGAGGCTTCCTCTTCACAAAAGTATATTTTTACTCAACAAACCACTTCCTCCTCTCCTTTGGATTCAGTTACCATGATTTACATGAAGAAAGATAAGACCAAAGAGGTTGATAAGAAAGTAGATACATCTGAGAAAGAAGTTAAGCAACATAAAACACAAGAATCAAGATGTGGGACAATTCATGAACAAAAACCATATCCTGTTGAAGAAGAAGTAGTGTAGAAGAAGTAATCTAAAAATGATGAAGAGGAGGATGTGGTTCAGATAGATGCACTAGATTCAAGAAAAAAAAATTGAAGGCCTTATTCCTATTCCATTATAATTTCCATAGTTTATGTTCCTGCCTCTCAACCTACAAGTTCATAAATTGCTCTTACATTGCCTCCCCCAACATATTTTGGAGATATTTTCACTTGGGTTCAACCCATGAATGATAGTAAGAATAGGAAGGATCATTCTTAGGTAGAGGTTCATAAATTTGATGTAGTGGCTATACTCCTTAGCACATCTCCCCCTCCCCCAAAGAAATCTAAGATCAATTATTGGCTTGTTTTAGATGCCAAAGGGTTGTAATTATTGGAAATTTATAGGTTAAAAGGGGAAAGGAACAAAAAATATATATCTATTTCCGATGTGGAGCTCACTGGGTTCTCATTGAGTGAATCAACTCCTGAGGGTGAAGTTCACAACCTTAGAGAAATTGTTTATAAGGTAATTAAAAGAGTTGAAAAGGGGAAACAGACTCATGAGCAGCTGGAGGAGTAGGTGTATATTATTTCTAGAATTCTTATATCTCATAGGATAAGAATCATCTTGATCGTACTCCTCCATCCACTCTTCCACCAACTGTTACCACTATCGGGGTTGACTTGAAATAAATCACAGAAATTACAAGCATGCTACTTTTTTTAAGGCTTAAGAAGCATGAGTTGAAGGTATTATTGTTTCATGGCTGAAATTCATTGATGAAGCATGCAAGCTTTATGATAACATCAACTCATCCCAAAATCAAATCAACTCAGGGATGGTATTTATAAGGATCTTAATATTTGTGCTGATGTTAATCACGATCATTGAATCATGATGCTCATGGATGAGAACATCCTTCTTTCAGAGAATATTTTTTATGATTATTAAAGTAATTTGTCTAGAAATTGGACATTATACATGGAATGGATGATTATATTCCTTGAAGAGGATGCCTATGGCTTAAGAAGTGTTGTTTAGAAGGGGGAATCAACTATAGATGAAATATTTTCATACTTATAAGCTCTTTGTTGACAAATTTTCAACGATAAATTATCTAAGATAAATTCATTTTATCAGATCAAGGAGAAATTTAATTCACTCATCAAGGAAAATTTGTTCAAGTAATAATTGGTTAAGGAGAGTATGGATGAGTTATTAGAAATCAACAATATTATTATTGAAGGAACAAAGGGAATTTCTCAGTATGGTGGCATACGAAAAGAAATGGAGTATACCCTTGGTAGTTGACCGACCAATCTTTCAAACACTATCATTCCCAATGATGTAGATATTTCCAATGCATTAACTAAGTTCCACATGTACATTATGAAGCTTAAAGCATCTGCATCACATGTTACTTCTCTTTCTTCTTCCTCCAGTTCCTAGTCTTACTAGTTGTTCTATTTTGTAATTGAATTTATTATATAAAAAGTGAAATTGAAAAATAAAGTCAATTTATGTAAATCAGATAATTAAATGTTTTAACACTTAATTAATAACAGTTAGTTAATTGAGGTAGTTACTTCCTACACATAGCCTATATAAGGGTTCCTTTTCTTTGTAAAAGGGGTTGGATTTTGGTGCATTTTGAATGTAAAGATACACATTTTTGTAATACAAAAGAAGAACATTCTTTCTCTCAATTCTTGGTCTTAGTAATATGTTGTTTATTTTATTTGAAATATGAAGATTTTTATCATCATTTATGGAGTAAAATGTGATGAACTTTAATTCAATCTACATTTTCTATGTTGTGGAGTTTCATTTATGCAAACACATATGTTTTTTAATTTCATTTTCATGCATAAGTATGATAAATATTTGTAATATTCTTATCTAGAAGTGATGCTTCCTCTTACCTTAACTAATATATTTAGTTGGTAATCTTGTAAAACCAAGTGGATTTGCACATCCTTGATTGATTAGTTAGTTGTGACTATGTTTCTCTAAATAATTTGTCCTACCATAATCTTGTTGTTGTAATTTTTTTACTCCTAGTTCTTTGTTTATATTTTGTATTGAGAATTATGAAGCCATTCATGTCCACCAATATACTCATTAATAATTAATTATTTTGTATATTTCTAAATAACTTAGAGTTCCAAGTTTTTGGATCGATAAGGGATCCTACGCATTAAAGAGGAGGGACTATCATCACCTAAACTATTCATTGTTTTTATAACAAATTATTTTCCAACCAATAGGTTTTTTGCACCCACCGTGGGGCACATGTTGTGACATCCACAAAATACTTCTCACCACAATAAATCCAAATATTTGTCACATTGGCTAAGAGGAGATACACTTGATGTTTGATGGCACAAGGTAATGAATATCCCACTTTTTAGTTATAACAAAAATGTTCCTTTCATTTATCTCTAGAAATAAAGGGAAAACAAAAAAACCTACCAACACATATCCAACAAAGAGAATACCTAGTTCATCTTCACAAGTAAGTACTACTCAAGGTTTGATCCTAGTAGGTGTTTCTCTTGTTTTAAAAACTATTTTTCCCATAATTGTTACACCAGTACCATGGATATATAATATTGGGCCCTTATCTCTTGCACAACCTCTCCATGACTTTCCCAAAGGAAGCCAAAATAACTTCCCAAAATTTAGAGGAGATGATAAGGTTCACCTAGATGAACATCTCACAACATTTTATGTTGTTTGTGGGGTCCTCAAAGTTACACATGAGGATTTATCTATCAGGATATTTGTTTAAAGTTCTTAGGACAATGCTACTTAATGGTTTTATCATCTTCCTTGTTGCAGTTCACTAATTGGGATACAATGAAAACTAACTTTGAGGATATTTTTAAACTAGAAAAATATGCACATGCACTTTTGGCTCAACTCTCTCAGATGAAGAAGAAACCTTATAAACCAATGAAGGAACTCATAACAAGGTTTAATATATTGGTTAAAAAAATTCTAACTGATGCCTAACCTACTCTTGAGAGTTTGAAATGTTTCTTCATGAATTCTCAACTTCTTGAAGTGATATTCACATTAAGAATACCATGGTTAGAAAATGTGAATGAAGATCAATAATTGGCCATAGGTGTTGAATTTGATTTAATTATGTCAAGTAAGTTGAATAAAGAACCCTCTAATTCTAAGGCTTCCAGTTCAGGTCCAACCAATTTTGATCAGTTGCTCCAAAATTTATCTTACAATTAAGAAGTGGCTTTCTCATAAAATCCCCTAAAAATATATTCCCATAAATAAATTTCATCCAATAAATCATTTGCCTATTGTTCAACCTAAGCTTTTCATTGAAGCTCCTTATGTGAAAGTTCTGGTAAATGCAACTTGTGAAGTGCAAGAGGTAGAAGATGAAGTTATTATGCAAGAAATTGAATAAGAAGAGGAGGAACTTGAAGAGATCGATCAAGAGGCTAAAAAATCTCAAATTAGTTATGTTGTGTATGCATATGAGGAGGATGAATATGAGGAAACAATGACTGAGATGAATAGTAAGTCATATCAGTCATGACCAAAGTATGAATGAGTAAGAAGAAAGACATTGTTTAACTTGACAAGAAAGAGAAGGCTAAGGAAGCTCCTCCAGTCATTCTAGCTTTTGCCAAAAGAGGATCACTTGTTCCTTCAGTGAATAAGAAGGTAAGTAATGTTTCACCTTCAATTTTTCCTTTGTCTACTACACCTGTGTCTAAAAAAAATTCAATTTCTAAGGTTGATAATGCTAAGATTCCCTTTGTATTTAGTGAACAAGCTTCCTCATCTTCAGGATATTTAGATATAATAGATCATATAAAGAAGATGAAAATTTAGAAATCTGAAGTTGAGTATTTGTAGACAAAAAATCAAGTACTTTGGGTAATTATCTAGTCTTGATTGCATATTGCTATTCATATGATTCCTAAGTAATAAAAGTACTAGTTAACCCATGTATTTTTCCACCTTCCTTTTCTTTCTTTTCCCACTTTTGTTCTTGCATGCTTACTTTCTCAGTTTTCCTTATTATACCCTGATATTTATCATCTTAGACACTAGCACCTAGCCAGGACCCCAACATTAGGTTCCCTCATCCCCTCTGGGAGGCCCTGACCTCTTTTACTTTGTTCACATATTTTGGGTCCATTCTATCCCTTTGAGCATATCATCTTGTTGGTAGTTGGTATTTTCGGGGTTAATTACAAAATTTAAGAAAATGAATCATATAAATATAAAGTTATGTGTACATAATAAGGGATCAAGAAATAAGCTTTAGCTATCACCACCTAAGGTTACATCCATCAAGCATCTAAGATCTCTATTACATCCATCAAACACCATCCAAGTGACATAATGGCTGGTTATTTTGCATACACACTTCATAAGAGGGAAGTTCATTCTATTTCATGCACACATCTATTACATTTCTTTACATCTAGCTTACTTGATTGCTATCAAGTGTGATAATCACAAGAGCCACCTAGGGCACAACTACACACACATAGTGCTACATTGGGTTTGAGATAAAGTGCAACACTCATTCATAAGATCATCATTGTGATAATTAATAACAGTTTGACCCCTCATTCTGCATTTTTATGTTTTAGGATTTGATGTCTCTTTGAGGGTTTTATAGGTAATTATTTCATTACAGGTTTCCAGTGACTTTGGTGATCATTGTGCGACCTCATAAGGAGCCCTCCCTTGTTCCTCTATAATAACCCTAATCTAGGTAGATCGGCATCTCACACACTTTTCTGATGTTTTGTGTGATGATTATCCCTCTTTGTTCATCATGTTAGAATTTGATTATACCCTACTTACTCAGATGTTATATGCACACATGATGGGTTGACTCGGCTAGGCTTTACAGTTGACGACATCTTTCCTCTACATCATGATCATCATTTGTATTATGGATTTTTTCACACTATCACTGCTTATGGTCTCTGAGTCATTTATCTCATAGTATTTCTTACACGTACTCCTCACACTTCTCCACTTACACTTGGCCAGTCTTGGCTTGATTACATTGGAGGCACATTAGACCTTGATCATACTAATATATCATTTCCCTTTCCGTTTGACCGTGTCTTCAGTTGTAATGACTAATTTATTTTCTATTTACAAAATCTCACTCATTGGTATGTACATGGATGTCCATTACATCCTTTCACTAATGAATAATATGTTATATGCATGTATAATTTACATCTTAATGGCTCCTTACTTGACCAACTTGATAATATAGCTTATCAAGTCTTAGATGGTTCACCGTTCCTTTTTCATTATGAAAATTATGACCTCTTTGATGAAATTACTTTATCACTCTCATCATTACACACTTGGGGGCATCAAACATATCCCCCCTAGCATCGAAAAATGTCTTACTTTCTCATCACATCACCTCTAGTCTATCACATACATCTCAATACACGCTCGTATCGTCAATACATGATGACACACTCTTGTTTTTTGGTTCACACTTGAATGTTGAGGACATCCTATACACAATAACCTCACACACTACACATTATACACTCAAAATTTCACATTACACACTTCATATAATGTGTTATACATATATGAAATCTTCTCTCGCCACAACTACTACACATTTTACACCTTATTCAGTCTACACATACACGACATATTTTTCACACATCTCCTATTATGTGTTACACTCATTACCCTATGATGCACTCTAGTTCTGTGTTCCATACTTGAATGTTGATGGTATAAATCTAAAATGGACCTCACCAAACTTGTGTGTTTACTCACTCACTCCCATCCTTACATCCTACACTTTTTTCTTTGACGATCACATCTTCTTAGTGCATACATTCAATCCATTTCCTGATGGTACACTCTTGTTCTATGGTTCATTCTTGACTATTGAGGGGGAATTTAAAAATGAACCTCATCACCTGCATACTCATTCACATGTGCTTAGGATAACATGGCTCCTATCCTTCACACTTCATTTCATTTTTTCTCATCCACAACATACTACATATATTTTTTGTATTTATTTTTACTTACTTCTACTTACATGTTAACTTTATTACGCATGGTAGATAGATATCCTTTATGTCATTATCTTTATCATAAAAACATGCACGTTCACTTGCTTTTCTAGTTGTGATCAAATATTATATAGATATATTACATGCAACATGGTTGTTGGGCATAATACATATTACCAATCCCACAATAGCTCCTGGGGACATCCACTTTCGTACATTACAAGTACTATTGTTTCATTTTGTTTCATAACACATTACATTATCAAATTATACACAATTTTTCATACTCTTTATCTTTTCTAAAATGCTAACGGGTGCTTCATATGTAGCATTTGTTATGTGGGACTATCTCCTTCTATGGTTGTTTATTACATTACTTGTCATTGTTTTCTCTTTATATGTCACTGTTTGCAGTCTTTTCCCTTTGTCTTGTGTGCACACTTGTTTTTTTTTGGCCTAGTTGGACTGTATTTTCTTATGACATCGTGAGTGGTGTCTCATGTTTTCACCCCATGTTTCAAGGTCAATATTGTATTCTTATGTGTTTACATTATCTTCTTTCCTCTTGCGTGATTATCTTTTCTTGTACTAAAACTTGTGTTAGTGTAAATCAACAACACCCTTGAATGTTTTATCAGATTTCTAGTTTGATAATAGGCATCCAGTGTGATTACGCAACATTGAATCTTTTCCCCAAGTGTGGGACTTGAAAAATTGGAAAAAGAATCTCCAGATTAAAGGTCGGGTCCTCAACTCCTCTGATTTGATGTATGCTTGAAAATTGTAGAGGTTTAAACTCAAAACCCTACTCTAATTTTTCCAAGGAGACATGGATAGAAAGAAAAGGATAAAAATAAGACTAACAGGGTGATACACCAAAGGAGTGGTGAACATTTACTTTTACAAATTGACACAGATTATAAATAATACAACATATATCATGCAAAAATTGCTAAAATGTAATGAAAGATCAGGATGGAGTAAACAACACAAGAAAGGATTGAAAACTCATTCACAGAGCTTGCATTGCCATTTCCATCTTTTAAATACAGTGCATTACAACAGCAAGGAATCAAAACATATTGCAATCTTCAAAAAATGTCTAATATTCCACAAATTCACTTTCTAGGGTGAAGGAGGGAGTCTGCAAAACATAAAAATGTCCAACCCTGTACAAATGAGCCAAATCCGGCTTTTAACAATGAAGGCTCAAGCTTAGGAAGGAGAAACGCGGGAAAAGTAAAAGGAATCATTCAACCACCAACCAAATCCATCAAAACAGCATGGTTACCCTTAAGAGTTCATTCCCCAAGATTTTTGACCATGCTAGAGAAGAATGGAAGCCATACTACATTAAAAATGGTGGTTAAATGTCATTTCTGCTCTTTTCCCCATGCCAGAGGCGTTTTCTCATTTTTCTCTCACCAAACTCCATCAAAACACAAAATTTAATATTCCATCATGTAGAGGACTTTAATTGCTTTTCAATGACACAAAAATCAAGAAAAAATAAGCTTTGGATCGAAACATATAACCTTATGAAGATTTAGGAAAAACCAGGGTAAAAATCAGGTCGGCGGGCCGAAACCCAAAAATCTTCCCTCTTTTTGAATTTGGGAAAAATTCCCCAAAAAGTTCCACTTCCTAGCACTCTAATGCCACGTGGCACATTCTGATTGGATGCGGGCTTCACAAAACCATTTTACGCCTTTTTGAATTTTTGGAAAATTTTCCATTATCGCTTTGCGCCCCGCCGCTCTGATATCACGTGGCGCTCTTCAATTGGGTGCGGGACTTAGCCATATTTCTTCCCCCCACGGGCCCGTGGGAAAAAATTCTCATTTTTTTCCTTTGGAAACACTTTGGAAAAAAATTAAAAGTTCTCCCGCGCCCCGCCGCTCCGACAAAAATAGGACACATTTCATACCTTGATTCGCGTGGGCCTGAATCAATTCTTTTCCCTCTACAGGACCATGGGAACAAATTTTCCTTCTCACCATTTACAACACTTTGGAAAAATTGTTGAATTTCTCTTGCGCCTCGACCTCCACCGAGACTAGGACATGTGGCATCTTCCCATTCGCTTCGGGCCAGGTTTTCCTTTTTTGCCCCTTAACAATTTTGGAAAAAAGCCAAAATTCACTCCACTGCCCAGAATCCCACTGGCTTCTTTGGAAATTTTTCTAACTCGCCTCTGCCGACCCGCAATTCCGCCACCATGTGGCACTTTTTGATTGGTTGTAGACCTTCCTAGGGAAAATTTCTCTCAAAAACTCCGTCGAGCCATAACTTGCAAAATACAAGGAGTTAGGAGGAAAAATTTACCTTTCTAGAAAGGTGAGAAAATTCTCTATTTGATGAAGCCATTTCTATAAAAATTTTGATTTCCTGAAAAAGTGAAAGAATTTGATTGAGGCACAAGGAAGGAAGAAATGAAAGAGAGTTAGCCAAAAAATAAGCCAGGGGCTTATTTTGGATAACAATTTTGGTGACTCGGACGGGTCATCTGCCTACTAGATGAATGATAAATGGCCTTTGAAGCATCCATTGGGCATGGAGCCAAGCTTGATGAACTGATTCTGATTTGAACTATGAAAATTTTACCTCTGAGCTACTTGGAAACCCACTGAACTTGGAGTTGATCTTCACCATAATGCCACTGAAATGGACTGTGCAAGAGCAATACAACAGCACCAAAAACTATGTACAAAATTGAAAAGCATACATGCTCCAAATGGAACATGTAGAGTGTGCACAAGCACTTATTTTGCTGAAAGCAAACCTACCTACTCTACTCTAACTAGAAGCAAAGGTGAGCTAAACAAACCCTGTAACTGGTTGTGCAAATTATCTTCATTTCTTCAAAATTGGCAGCCATGCAAATGATTTGGAGCTGAGTATGGCTGCTAGGATGAGTGGAAAATCAACAAGAAGTTGGTCTTCTACCCAAATTAGCAAGGTGTCAACTGAAAACAAATCCAATACCTCTTTTAGTTGCTCTACATTTGGATTGAAGAGGTATGACAGGTGATCCTTGGAACTTTGCATATCATCCTCATGCTTAGAGGCAAGCATAACTGGTGGTGGCTTCTCCTTTGGCTCCAATGAAGCCAAATACCTAATTGGGCAAGGTTTGATCCATTTGATATGCCCATAACTCTGATTTTTAATTCCAAATATGGAATCTTCTTGCAGACCTTCTTGAATGGATGGTGTGGAAGCAATGGTAGAATTTTCTACCCTTTCTCTTCCTCTAATGAAGAACATGGAAGATTTAAATCTTCCAATATTGATTCCAAAGAGCTGCTATAAGATGCAGGCTACTGCAAATGAAAGTTCTCCTCCATGACAGTACGTTCTTGTGTTTGGAAGATGGATGATGAAGGAGAAGATGGTGTAGTTTCAACTGGTTCTTCTTCATCAAAACAGTGCTCCAAATCAGACAGGTGAACTACCTCATTATTGTCCTATTGTAAATTTTCAACCTCTCCCATGGTGTTCTCTTGATTTGCAGCTTGATCACCATGGTTTCTTTCATCCTCCAATATTTAGTTTGAGAGATCAAAATCTTCTTCAACACTAGAACTCGAGAGAGATGAAGTAGAAATAAGAACTGAAGGTTCTTCTATAGCCTGCTTTGTGCTCAAAGGATTTGGATCCAAAATTTTCTCCCCCACAGCTGGAATGTGCTCCTCTTCTTTTGGATTTAGAGCAGCTTCTCCTTCCTCTGCTGTTTGAAGACAATCTTGCTCTTGATTGAACTCTTCATCTAGCATGAATTTTTTCAAGTCAAACTTTTCAATCTGTTGCTCTAGAGGACAAGTTGGGATTGCAAGATCTTCTTCAGAGCTTCTTTCCATGGATGATTGTGCAACTTGAATTGGACCATCATTTCCTTCAAGTAGAGTGCCAACATGGACACTACATTATGAGAAAACTGATTGTTGATCTGCTTCTTCTTTTTTCTCTTCTTCTATTGCAACAAAATCAGCGTTAGCCACCAATCATTCTTCAACTCTAACCTCCTCTATTGGTTTCACCATCAAGGGGATTTTTTTAATCCTAAATTTAAGAGTGAAATTTAACAAAATTTTAATCTTTTCATCCTTGTTTGGCTCTTCTTCTTGATGTTGTTTTCCTTGATTGGCATTCTAATTTTTATCTTCCCAACATGGAATTGGTAATGCAAGAGGAGGGGTGGGTTGTAACTAAATTGATTTTGTAATTTTTTGTGGTGTTGGAGGAGATAGAAACTTTTGTTTCTTTGTAGGGAGTTGCTGTTTGGAAGGGAAAAGGAGAGAATAATTGAGATGGGGTGGAAGACTAGGGGATGGAGAAATGGAATCAACACTTGGGGAAACATGGGCTGGATTTGGAATTTTGCATTCAAAATGAGATGGTCTTGCTTGAGGAATGGAAAGAGAAAACCCAGATGATGGTGTAGAACTTACCCATTGACAAGGTTACTCAACACCAAGTTTATAGGTCTCTATCTCCAGTGTCCTTGTGCAAGTTGGGACAACACCTCAATCATGAAGTCCAGCTTCTCCTGAGGGATTTAATGTCTTGGAAGAGGGCCTCCCCATGGACAGGGTGCTCTGAAATGAATCTGAAATGCCTTCATTTTTTCTTGAGCCCTTGATTGCACCATGCCAACCTCCACTTTTTGGATTTTATCAAACAAATCTACACTTTCTTCTTGACTACCCTCATCATATGCATATCCTTGTGCTTGATGTGATTCATAGCCAAACTGATTTTGGCATTGCTCATATGGATATGCATACTGATTTTGAATTTGATCAAAATGTTGATCTGGAGGATTTGAAAAACATGTTGGAGGTAGAATATATTGCTACTATTGTAAATGTGAATTCCATGATGGAAATGAAGTCATGATTGCACAACTTCATGGAATGAAAGAAGATGGAAGATATGGAAAGAAGAATGAATGGAAAATGAATGGAAAGAGGGTCTGCAACTCAGAGAATGAGTTATTTACCAGATGGAGTCATCAGGTGTGCTTTTGAATAGGAATTTAAAGGCTGAATCCTTAACAGGAACACACCAACCTATCAAAAATATAGTGGAATACCTCTAAGGTCCCACCGGGCGTGCCAAAAATGTTAGTGCAAATCAGCAACACCGCTGGATGTTTTCTCAGATTTCTAGTTTGATAATGGGCATCTAGTGTGATTGCACAACATTGAATCTTTTTTGCCAAGTGTGGAACTTGAAAAATTGGGAAAAGAATCTCCAAATCAAAGTTTGGTTCCTCAAATCCTCTGATCAGATGTATGCTTGAAAATTGTAGAGGTTTAAACTCAAAACCCCTACTCTAATTCTTCCAAGGAGATAGGGATAGAAAGAAAAGGATAAAACTAAGACTAACAAGGTGATACACCAAAGGAGTGGTGAACATTTACTTCTGCAAATTGACACAGATTATAAAGAATACAACATATATCATGCAAAAATTGCTAAAATGTAATGAAAGATCAGGATGGAGTACACAACACAAGAAAGGATTGAAAACTCATTCACAGAGCTTGCATTGTCATTTCCATCTTTTAAATACAGTGCATTACAACAGCAAGGAAGAAAAACATATTGCAATCTTCAAAAAAGGTCTGATATTCCACAAATTCACTTTCCAGGGTGAAGGAGGGAGTCTGTAAAACATAAAAATGTCCAACCCTTTACAAATGAGCCAAATTTAGCTTTTGACAATGAAGGCTTGAGCTCATGAAGGAGAAACGTGGGAAAAGTAAAAGGAATCATTTAACCACTGACCAAATCCATCAAAATAGCATGGGTACCCTTAAAAGTTCATTCCCTAATATTTTTGACCATGCTAGAGAAGAATGGAAGCCATACTACATTAACAATGGTGGTTGAACGTCATTTCTTCTCTTCTCCCCATGCCAGAGGTTTTTTTCTCATTTTTCTCTCACCAAAATCCATCAAAACACAAAATTTAAGATTCCATCATGTAGAGGACTTCAATAGATTTCTATTGACATAAAAATCACGAAAACCTGAGCTCTGGATCGAAAGATATGCACTTCTGAATATTTAGGGCAAAACAGGGCAAAAATCGGGTTGGCGGGCCGAAACCCAAAATTTTCCCTCTTTTTGAATTTGGGAAAAATTCCCCAAAAAGTTCTACTTCCCACAACTCCGATGCCACATGGCATGTTCTGATTGGATGCAGGCTTCACAAAACCATTTTACACCTTTTTGAATTTTTGGAAAAAATTTTATCATCACTCTACGCCTCGCCGCTCCGATGCCATGTGGCACTCTCTAATTGGGCACAGGCCTTAGCCAGCTTTCTTCCCCCTATGGTCCCATGGGAAAAAAATTTCCTTTGCACCCTTTGGAAAAACTTTGGCAAAAAATTAAAAATTCTCCCATGCCCCGCCGCTCCGACGAGAACAGGACATGTGCTATACCTTGATTCACGCGGGCCTGAAAAAATTATTTTCCCTCTGTGGGCCCATGGAAACAAATTTTCCTTCTCACCATTTGCAAACACTTTGGCAAAATTTTCAAATTTCCCCCATGCCCCTGACCTCCACCAAGACAAGAATACGTGGCATCTTCCCCATTTGCTACGGGCCTTCGGGCCGGGTTTTCCATTTCTACTCCTTAATAATTTTGGAAAAAAGCCAAAATTCACTTTACCACTCCGACTCTCGCTAACCTCTTTGGAATTTTTTCTAACTCACCTCCACTAACCTGCCATTCTGTCACCATGTGACACTTTTTGGTTAGTTGCGGACCTTCCTAGGGAAATTTTCCCTCAAAAACTCCACCGAGCCATAACTTGCAAAATACAAGGAGTTAGAAGGAAAACTTTACCTTTCTAGAAAGGTGAGAAAATTCTCTATCTGATGAAGCCATTTCCAAAAAAATTTGAGTGCCTAAAAAGTTAAAAAAATTGACTGAGGCACAAGGAAAGAAGAAATGAAAGAGAGTTAGCCAAAAAAATAAGCAAGGGGCTTATTTTGGATAACTTGTCTCTCATCCAATTTGTTTGCATGTGCCTTGGCTTCTACCAAGCACATTCCCTTCCCACAGTAGGCCACTGTCGGTCCTCCTTTGGGCTGCATACTCCTTCACTGACATCGCAAGCACCCTTTTGAAACAAGGGGGGCATCATTTGGGTAAATCAATCACCATATACAACAATTTACAATCATGGTCACACATAACATCATAGTATCAGTACATCACAATTGTCAGTATCATACATGGCTTATAATCAAACTTGGGTCCTTAGCACAACAAATAATTTAGCACCCAGACTAGGATAGTAATGCCTAGGCACCCCTGATCCTTCCTAGACACATGTGTCCAGGGGCAGTTATACAACATTTGGAAGTCCAACAAAATATACAAAAATATACACACAATATTTTATAGGGCACATAGTCCTTAGCAATCGGCATGCATGTACTACAAAAAACTTTTTATTTTCACACTGGATCGAATTGCTTGTTTTTTTACACACCATCTGTAGTGGGGTTCTTCATTTTGGGAAGCATTTAAAGGTTGTAGAATAACACTAGACATTTCTCCCTAAACTTCTTCCATGGCTTGGCATGAGATCACCCCAAAAACTTGTGGCTGGTACAACTGGTGTGAGATCTCCTAAAATACTTGTTCTTATAGACATTTATAGAATCCTTTCTACACTCAATTTCCTCATCACAGATTAGGTGCACATGTTCCTTTGTCCAATTTTTGTTTTTTTCATACTTTCTTTACATACTTTTTACACATTTCGATCATATATATGTATATTTGACTACTTGTTCATTCTTCTCTTTTACAGGTCCATCCTTATGGGAAGTAATAGTCACATCAAAACATCATCACACCAATCACAACAAAAATTGACATCAACAATAGGAACATCACTACATTTACACATGTGTTTCCATCCTAGGATCATTTTCATCATCACTTTTTACACTTATTCTCCGTAGCATCCATGGTTCACACTTTTACCACTCTAGGCTTTGTCTTGTCCCTCGGCACAATTTCATCATTGATCTACTTGGTTATCAATTATGCTTCTCTATCTACTTTATGTTATCTAATTTTCTCTCAACAACATAAAGTGGGGGAAAATGTAGACACAAAATCACAAACTTTGGGTAATCATCTAGTCTTGATTACATACTACTATAGATATGATTCATAAGTAAAAAATTTACTAGTTAACCAATGTATTTATCCACCTTTCATTGCTTTATGTTTGCCACTTTTGGTCTTGCACCCTTACTTTCTTAGTATTCATTTCTATACAACAAATTTTATCATCCTAGACACCAGCACCCATCCAATATGCCAAGGTCAAGCACTCTCGTCCCCTCTGGGCGCCCCTGAAATATTTCTACTTTTTTCACATCTTTTGGGTCCTTTTTATCTGTTTGAGGATCTCATATTTTTGGTAGTCAACATTCTAGGGGTTTATTATGAAATTCAAGAAAAGGGATCATATAAATATAAAGTTATGTGATCATAATAAGGGACCAAGCACTAAGAATTAGCTATCACCACCTAATGTTGCATCCATCAAGCATCTAAGAGATCCATTGCATCCATATAGCACCATCCAAGGGACACAATATCTGGTTATTTTTCATACACACTTCATAGGAGGGTAGTTCATTCTATTCCATGCACATATCTATTACATTTCTTTACATCTATCTTACTTACTCAATATCAAGTGTGACACACACAAGATCCACCAAGGGAACAATTTAGCGCACACACACATAGAACTACATTGGGTCTAAGATGTAGTGCAACACTAAGTTGTAAGATTACCATTGTGACACTTGAGGATAGTCCAATCCCTCATTATGAATCTTTCTTTTATAGTAATTGATGTCTCTTTGAGGGTTTTGTAGGTCATTATTTCATTACAGGTTTCTAACAACTTCGTTAGTTATTGTGTGACCTCATAGTGACCAAATAATAACAACAATGAACAACCTGCGACCACTTAGAGGAGGTTTTCTAAGAATTTCTGTAGACACAACTACCCAGATATAGGCCTAGGGCTCCCACATGTGCCCCTCTACCTCTCCAAGTGCCACAGTCTAGGAATATCACCATCTCACACAATTTTCTAAGGTTTTTGTAATGCTTCCCCCTTTTTATTCATCCATTCAGAATTCTAGAAAATTCTAGGAGTAATTGCCAATCAAATAAGCCATCTTACCTCTTCTTTGCACCTAGGGTTTTGTACTTTCCAACTTAGTTTTTTTGGCTTAATTTTTGTACTAAATTGTTTATTTATTTACTTCGGCAATAACAATCAGATTAGGCATATATTTGCATATTTAGCTTAATAAGTATTACCGAACCCTCCTAAGGGATTTTTTCCAAGTTTTCAAGTTTATAAATTCCAAGCCTATGTAGACCACCCCTTCTTCCAAAGGAATCTATCCAACTGTTAAATATCCCTCTCCACAAAATTTGATAGCCTCTACTCCTCCCAAATTTGAAAATATTTAACCCTTTTATGTGACTTGGTTGATAGTCAGGCATAAGTTGAGTAATTATGTTATTGATTTTGGGGCATCAGATAACGTAATTCTTACACAAGTAGCCCATCCATTATGCCTTAGTGTAACTCAAAACTTTGGTTTGTGTTACTCCATGGATACTAAAGAGGTGCCTTTGGTAGGAAAAATAAAATATGATTAGGTAGCCTTCACAGTTTTCCATCAAAAGAGAGTTAAGGCTAATATTTTAGTTTCTAACATAACTCCTTATGGAATTATTTTGAAAAAAAGTATTTGTAGAGACATATGAGGAGAAATTAAAAAAGGACCGGAGCCATGCTTTGATCCCTATGAAAAATAGATGAATAAATGGTTACCTAAAAGACAAGCTAAGTACATAGTCTTGAAGAATGATGATCCTAAAGCACATATTTTGTATGAAGACATTGGACATGAAAATTACATGGTGATTTCCATACCAGAATTAAATACCTATGAGGTTATTCAAGGTGATTTGAATGAAATTTGGACCCTTGAGATCTATGGAAGTTTTTTTACAGCTGGTTCTAGAGCAAGAGTAGTCCTTCTTTCACCCGCTGGAAAAATTCACCTATTCTCCTAAAAATTATAGTTTTCTAATACTAATAATACTGCTGAGTATGAGGCCCTCCTTCTTGGCGTAGAAATAGATAAAGAGATGGGAATAAAAAAATATTCATGTAGAGGGAGTTGAAAAACTCATTGTTAAACAAGTTTGAGGCTCGTTTCAGGTCAAGAATGAAAGGTTGAAACATTACCAAAATAAGGTATGTGATTCAATTGAAATTTATTACACCTTCTCAATTGATGGAGCAACAAGGGACATTAATTCTAGGGTGGATTCCTTAGTAGTTTTAGGTTCTTTGAATTTTCCTTATCAGGAATTCAACCAGGATAAGTTCATGATTGAGATGATTTTTAGACCTAGTGTTCCAGACAATGTGGGTAATTGCAAAGTGTTCAATGATGACCAAAATATCATTTCTTTTCTTGAATAAAATGACAATTTTATTCAATTTTACTTTAAAGGTAGTGAAGTTAGTTATCGATATTTAACTTTATCCATAGCCAAAGAAGGAATCGAATATAAATCATACCAAGATGGATGTATCAAGTTGAAAGGTAATAAAAAACACAAGGGTCTTATAAGTTTAAAAGATCTATTTTATAATCATTATCAATATATCAAGGTAAAAATTCCTTAAAGCATAAGTCAATCATCTGAGTATAAAAAGGTAAACCTAGGAAATGATTAGGATCTTAAGTTTTTTAATATAGGAAAGTGTTGTTCTACTAAAGAAAGGAATACATTGGTTCAGTTATTGAGAAAATACATTGATGTGATTTCTTATTCATATGAAGATTTTAAAACCTTAAAACCAAAATAAATATAATAATATATTCCTCTACAATTAGGCATTTAACCTTGTAGGTCAAAGTAGAGGTAATATAATCCTAAGATTGTAGGAATGATCTATCAAGAAATTCAGAAATTGTTAAGTGAAAAGATCATCATTCCCATTCATCATTCATCCTGGATTGACAACATTGTGCTAGTACAAAAGAATAATGGAGAGATAAGGATATTTTATACTTCTGCAATCTAAATTAGGATTCCTTAAAGGATAATTATCCTCTTCCCATGATGGATTATATTCTAAAGCCTATGATTGGTTAAGAGATATCATCAATTATGGATGAATTTTCATGCTTTAACCAGATTGATGTAGATGTTCAAGATCATCACAAAAATGATTTTACAAATCCATGGGGAATATTTTCTTACCGAAGAATGCCTTTCGTTCTAATAAAGGTAGGTGAAACTTTCCAAAGAGTTGTGGATTTAAAAAATAAATTTATTGTTTATGTAGATGATCTTACTATTTTCCCTAAGAATAGGGAATATCACTTTTGGCACATTAAATTGGTTCTCCATTGATGTAGATATCATGTAATTTCACTTAATTCCATGAAATGTGTTATTAGTGTCACAAAGGGAACATTTCTTGGACATATTGTCTCAAGAGATGGAATCAAGATAGATCTAGAGTAAGTAAAATCTATGTAGAAAATTTATTTTCCTATAAGAAAGAAAGGTGTTCACTCTTTCTTTGGTAAAATCAATTTCCTTATAAGGTTCATTCCAGATTATGATGAGTTAAATTGAAGTATAGTTGAAATGATGAAAGAGAAGTAGTATTTTCACTAGATTTTAGAGGGAAAAAAGTCCTTTGAAGAGATAAAGAAGGCTAAATTGAATTGAAGTATAGTTGAAATGATGAAAGAGAAGCAATATTTTCATTGGATTTCATAGGTAAAAAAGGCCTTTGAAGAGATAAAGAAGGCTAAGTTGAATTGAAGTATAGTTGAAATGATAAAAGAGAAGCAATATTCTCACTGGAGTTTAGGGGGAAACATGCCTATGAAGATATGACGAAGGCTGTTGTAAGAACACTTGTTCTTGTTTTCCCCGATTTTGAGAAGGGTTTTATCATCTACTGTTATGCCTTAGAACACACTCTATCTTCCATCCTATTTGAAAATAATTTTCAAGGGTGTGAAGTGAAAATTTATTTTATGAGATATTTTTTGAAGTATCGTGAATTGAAGTACTCTCAACTGGAAAATCATGCTTTTGTTATAGTTAAGGATTTGAAACAATTCCAATTTTGTATCCTTAATTTCTATTTGACTATTTTTTTTCATGATACAACTGTGAAGACTATTTTAACTCAGCAAGATTATGGATCCAAGAGAGGTAACTATATTTCCAAGGTTTAGAAGTACGAAATTGATACCAAACAAAATAGATCGGTCCAACGATGGAGTTTGTGTCAACTGATTATAGAGAGTTCAAAAGGAGATTTTAGTAACAATGACACTACTAAAATTTCCACTATTATTTTCTTAATCTCCATAGATGAATGGTATTCAAACATTGACCACTTTATTACATATGGAGAATTCCCCACACATCTTAATACCAAATATAAAAGAGCCATTAAACTTCAAGATGCTAAATACAAAATTTGGGACAACTTCCCTTTCAAGAAAGGTATTAATGGTCATTTCCTAAGATGTGTGGATAAAGAAAAATAGAAAAGATTGCTAAGAGATTATCATGATCAAGATTATGGAGGAAAATTATTTTCCTCTATAATAACTCACAATATTATTTGGGGAGGTTATTACTGGCCAACCTGCTCCAAGATGCAAAAAAATGGGTCTCAAAGTGTGAATCTTGTCAAATGTTTTTGGCATACCTAAGTTGGCCACTCTTCTATTGAATCCCATGATGATTGAAGAGCCTTTCTAGAAATAGGGGCTAGAATTTTTTAGAACCCTCAATCCAAACTCCATTTTAGGGCATAATCATGTTCTAACAATAACAAACTATTTCGTAAAGTGGGTGGAGGCCTTCTTGGACAACAAAACTACTTTTGAGGTTGTTTGTAACTTTATTAAAGATAATATTTTGGTTCAATTTGGAGTTCCCAATAAAATTGTAACAAATAATGCTCCTAAATTTTCTTTCTATGAACTCATAGATTTATTTTATGGTTATGTAATTTCTCTTTCCCATTCTTTAGACTATTACCCATAGGGAAATTGACAAGTTGAATCAATTAACAAGAACTTGGTAACCAAGGTTAGGAAATTAGTTGATGAATCAAAATGAATATGGAAGAAGAAATTGTATGATGCTCTTTGGTATGATCAAATAAATCCTAAGAGATTTATTAGGATGTCACCATTTTATCTAGTCTATGGAATGGATGATAAGTTTCTGATCACTCTAAAGTTACCAAAATTGCACTTGGATAAATCTATTGAAGATGAATAGTTCATGGATGCTCTGGAAAAAAATATTAGGTACTTGCAGAAGTTAGAAGAGGAAATGAATCAAGTGGTTGATCACATCTCAGCTCATCAGAAAAAATTAAATTAGCTCTTTGACAAGAAGACCATGTCTCATGACTTCCAAGTTGGATATATTGTTCTAATTTGGGACAAAAGGAGAGAACCTAGTGGAAGTCATGGTAAGTTTGACTTCACTTTGGTCTTTTCCATTTTGGATTCAAAATTTTACTGGAGAAAATTCTTATGATTTAGAATATATGGATGGTACTTCTCTCCTATTACCATAGAGTGGAAAGTATCTCAAAATTTTCAAGTCTTGAATGTATGTCATTCCATTGTACATAGTCCTTGTTTTGGTTGTATTTTTGTATGTGTCAATTTTCCTTTCCCCATTGTTTTATTCCTCTTCTTTATACTTGTCACTTTCCCCAATAAATATGCACTAGTATTGTGAACCAATAAAATCTAGAGTTATTTTATTTATCTTATTTTTATTTTGTGTCAAGCTAAGTTAAGCCCTAGAAAGAGCCAACTATTTTCATGGACCCTAAAAACATGATTTTTTTTGAAATTTTTAAAATTTTGGTAAAGGAATATGCTTATCTTAGTTGAACTTGTCTTACTAATGTTAAATATGAGAAAAATATAAAGAGTTATTCATTTTTTTGGTCAGTTTAAGCTTGGATTGGATGGATTCAAATTTTGTGGCATAAGAGGAATAGTTCTTGTGTTCCTTCAGTTCCTCGCATCCCCGATTGATCCACATCTTAAATATGATCGAGTAAATCAAACTTTGTTTAAACTGATGGAACATTTATTTAGTTCTACTTGTTCGTGGATTCTCCACATGACCCAAAATTCCACATCTCATTGTTTAAATTAAATGGATCGATGAATGTGGGAACCATTGGAACATGAGGAACACATTCCTCTAGATATCGATTTCTCAGCATTCCCTTTTTACCAACATTTGTGCCTCTCTTCGGTCAAATATGTAATTACGACAACTATGGAAAATCATGGAATTAGTTCCTTCATGCTTTGATTTCCCTGATAACCCAATATACCCACATTGTATAGAATTGAGATTGTATGTTTATTCTGCCCATTCCGTATAGGTCCTTCATGTCTAATTTAATAGCAAAATATGGTAAAATAATGTTATAACTTGTTCCCTTGGGCCCCAAAATATATGATTCACTATTTTTTATGTGAATTTAACAGTTCAACCTCGAAACCTCAATAAATCATCCCATACTCTATTTATTTTTTACATTTGAAAAATATTTGTAAGATATAGTGATGTGTCTATCCCCTACTTCCGCGAGTGAAAATACATTTTGGCATGTAACTTCCTCATTCCTTATCCAAACTAAAAAAATCCAAGTGCATTATGAATGTTGTAAAGGCACCATCATTTTCATCTAAAAGGTGAGTGATTTTATCCTTTTTAATCCAATTTGGTAGTTACTTCATATCTCAGCCATTCCCTTTATATCCCCCTCAAAATTCATTATTAAGTTATTCCTAAACTTGTCATCATGAAGTTCCAATATGCTAGGTACAAGCATATCTCCTCTCTAGAAACATTTTTTATTGAGATATGTGATAACAATGTGAAACATATGAATTTAGAGGATTTCTGGACTAGGATAAGAGATGATAACCCAACTCCATTGAATCAATGTGTTAAAGATAGTGGATTGGCTCATAATGCTGGTTTCCTCCCTGAAATCTAGTGTAATGACACACTATTATCTTATGCTTCTAGTTTTAATCCACAAAAAGAATAAACATATCCCTAACGACATGTCACTTATTAACTTGATGCCTACCATATTAATGTGGCCTTGGGTATTCCCACTTTTGAATATTCTAAGGTCTTAACTAGGTAAGAATCTCAAAGATTATTTGACCTGCATCCAGACAAATACAAGACAATGATTTATAATACATGGTTGAAGATTAAAAGAAAGGGGCCTTCAAAATTAACCAAAACCCTCTACAAATTTGATTTCATAGAGGAAATTTCTGATATAATAAAACCACTTGCAATGTTAATGGGTCTTCCATAAACTAATGAGTTTCAGAACTAGATGTGTGTGTATATCAAACCTAATTTTTGAAGGTGCACAACATCTGAACTAGGCATAGATGATTTGTGAAAATATGACTCACCAACTCACGCATGTTCACCAGAGAATTATTTTTATGACCTCATATCTGATGTATACTATAACAGGGTATAAAATATGGATTAGTCTAATAGGGGAAGAAAACAAGAAAATATCAACTATATATTAATTTTAAATTCAACTCACCTATGATAGCAAAAAAAAGTCATCATAGGAGAGTTAATAATTCGTTCACCATGTAATTGGTAAGATTTATCAAAGGAAATGTGACTAATAGAGTATCAGAAGATGCTAGACAATTTATTTCCACATATGACAACTTGTTTATAAAGTTCTAGAAATTCTCCTACATTCAAGGATCTGGGTTCAAAGGAGCACCATTAAAAATTCCAATCTACTATGATGACAAGACAATTCTAGTCAATATTTTTAGGAAGATGTATTTTTTTCATAGAACCTACAAAGATAAGAATATTGCATGCATCCAATTTCCCATTTCTTAAGGGAATTTTACATGTAGATCAGCCATACATGCTTATAACATTGAAAGGACCATATTGCATTCAATTTCCAATCACACCAAAAAAATTGATTCTTTTGATAGAAAATGTTTCATTGCAATTAACCCAAGGATAACATACTATCACTTGCAAAAAGTTGAGGATTTTTGGGATGACTGTGCTAATGAATATGAAGTCAGGAAAAGGATGCTTGGCAGGTTGTCATTACAACAAATCAAATATTTAAAATTATATACAGTTCTAACATAATTTTTGATCGTGACTCTGATATTTTCACTACATAGTACACAAAATATATCCAATATACTCCTCTTACCACCATTTCTTGGTCCTAGAAGGAGAAATATAACCCCTGGCAATTTGAATACTCCTATGCTCCTAAGAATAAGGTATTGGTTCAACAAAAAATTTAAGGAAACTCATAATACATATTTTCCTCAAGAATATTCCTCTTCAAAAAAGGATGTTCCTACTTAAAAAACCCATTCCTTCTATCATTTGTATTTAAGGAAAAATGTTTACATGAAGAAATATAAGACAAAAGATATTGAGAAGAAATTAAAGACATCTGAGCAACATAAAACATAACAATTGGGAAGTGATGAAGTTACTAAAAAAACACCACAACCTACTGAGGAAGAAGTAGTTAAGAAGAAGAAAGAAGAAGAATAAGAATCTGAATAAAATAATGCAGAGGATGTGGTTGAGATAAATACACCTAATCCAGGGAAAACAAATGTTTCAAGGCCTAAGTTTGATGTTAGTAGGACTTCCTCCTCTTCCATTATAACTTCCACTATTGAGGTTCTTGCCTCTCAATGTCCAAGTTCCCAAATTTCTCTTGTGTTGCCTCCTCCAACAACTTCTAGATATTTTCACCAATGTTCAACCCATGGTTGATAGTAAGAAGAGTAAGTATCATTCTCGGGTATAGGTTCTTGAATTTGATGCAGTGGCTGCACTCCTTGGCACATATCCCCTCCTCTAAAGAAATCCAATACAAAATTCTCATCTTGTTTAAGATGTCACGGGGAATAAATTATTGTAAATTGCTAGGAAAAAAGTGGACAAGAATGAAAACGATAGATCAATTTCATATCTAGAGCTCACTAGGATCTCATTGGGTGAATCAACTCTTGAGGGTGAAATTCAAAACCTTTGAAAAATTGTTTTGAAGCTCACTAAAATATTTATAAATGGGAAACCGACTCAGGAACATGTAGAGAATCAGGTGAAAATTCTTTCTAGTTTCATCAAGTCTTTCCTTTCATTGGATAAGAGTCTTCTTGATCATACTCCTTTATCCACTCTTCCACCCATTGTTGCCACTACTAGGATTGACTTGAAAGAAATCACAGAAATTCATAAGCATGCTACTTTTGGCAAGGCTTCAAAACCATGGGTTAAATTTAGTCTTGTTTGAGGGCTGCAATTAATTGATGAAGCATGAACTATTTATGATAACATCATCTCAGGCCAAAATCAAATCAACTTAGGGATTGATGGCATTGATAAGGACCTTAAAATTTGGGCTGATGTTATTCAATATCTTTGAATCATGATGCTCACGAGTGAGAAAATAATTCTTTAAGAGAATATTTTCGGTGATTCTAAAACTAATTTTCTAAAACCTGGACATTCAGCTTGGAATTATGGATCAAATTCCTTGAAGAGGTTTCCTTTGAGTCAATAAGTGTAGTTCAGAAGGGGGAATCCATAATGTTGAAATCTTTACAGAATTGCAAGCTCTTCACTGCCAACTTTTCAAAGATAACTCATCTGAGAGGAATTTAGTTTATCATATCAAGGGTAACTTCAATTCAATCATCAAGGAAAATTTATTCAAGGAAGAATTGGTTAATAAGGAGAGTATGTATGAGTTATCAGATCTCGACAATATTATTATTAAAGTAGCCAAGGTACTTGCTAATTATGGTGGCATACCCAAAGAAAAGGATTCTGTGCTTGGCAGATGGCTGACCAATCTTTCAAACACTGTCATTCCCAAGGATGCATATATTTCCACTATATTCACTAAGTTCTGGATGCACATTCTAAAGCTTAAAGTGCATGCATCATCCGTGGCATTCCTTCTTCCTCTAATTCCTAGTCTTACTAATTATTCTATTTTGTAATTGACTTTATTGAATAAAAAGAGAAATCGTAAAATAAATTCAATTTTGTAAATCAGCTAATTAAGTGTTTTAACACTTAATTAAGAGAAACTAGTTAGTTGAGGTAGTTAGTTTCCTCCCCTTAGTCTGTATAAGGGTTCCTTTTCTTTGTAAAGGGGGTTGGATATTGGTGCATTTTGAATTTAACAATACAATTTTTTTCAATACAAAAGAAGAACCCTCTTTCTCTCAATTCTTGTTCTTCTAATTTCCCTTTCTTGGTCTCATTAATATGTTATTTGTTTTATCTAAATTCTTAAGCTTTGTATTCTCATTCATGGAGTAAAATGCAGGAAGAGGTGTGTGGTCCCTATAGTGGAAGCATATACCATGACTTATTGAATGGAGGAGTGATGATTTAGCCCTAACCATATATCATTATAGAATGAGTGTATGGGGATGAAACATATGGAAAGATGAGCATGGACCCTATAGCCTAAGTGTATACCACGACGTGTTGGATGGATGAGTGATGATTTACCCCTAATCATATATCACTATAGGATGAGTGTATGGAGATGAAATATATGGAAGGATGTGTGTGGAACCCATAGCATAAGCATATACCATGACATGTTGAGTGGATGAGTGATGATTTACCCCTAAAATTATATCACTATGAGAGGAAAAGATGAAGATGGGAGACGATTTAGCCTAAAGTGTATGTCATTATAAGATGAATAAGAATGGAATGGTGATGTACCCTAAGGTGTATGCCACTATAATATGATAAAATAGGGGTGGTGATTTGGCCTAAAGCATATACGCTTATAAGATGATGGAAAGGGGTGACAATTTAACCTAAGGTGTCTATCACTAACGTGGGAAATGTTGGATTGGTGAATGTAAGGTCCATTTGATTGGTAAACCCTTGGAATTCAAGGAACTAGAGTGTTTCATAGGTCAATGAGTGTAGGGCATAAAAGAAAATTTAGTATAAATGACTAAGTGATGAATATGGGATGTAAATGCGTAGTGTGGGAAATGCAATATAGGATGTGTAGTATGTAGAGGATATGTAAAGAGTGAAGTACAATAAGAACTGTAGATAGAAATGGAATATGTAAGGATGATAGATGAAACTAGACCCATATATAATGGAATCTAGTGTAGCATATAATGAATGAAGTAAATGCAAAACTAGACGTAAATCATATGACAACTAGTGTAATATGTATAAAAAAGATGGTGTACAAATGACTAATAGATGAGGGACGTATAAGATAATGTAAGATGTATGACATATGTGATACGATAAATGTGTAAACCCATAGAGTGTAGAATGTGGGGTTCAATGTAATGGTAATCCCTCAACAGTCCAACGTGAACCAAAGCACAAGAGTTCGTCGTCCGGTAACGAGTGTGTTGTAATATGTGAAGTGGATATGAGATGACAATAAGTGATAGAGATAAAGTGTAGGATGTAAAAGGGTATAATCATGCTAAGTGAGGGGGGGAAGTATGTCATGTGATATGCCCCCTAGCTGTAGGGTGGGAAGAGGCTATGTGAACTCGTCAAGGAGATCATCATCCTCTGGTTTAAATTCAAATGGATCGAGATTTGTGACATGGTATGCTATAGTATGAGGGTGATCAGGTAATGAGCCAGTAAGGCGTAAGCGATACATTCCCATAGCATATTCTTCATCAGTAAATGGGGGATGTGGGAAACCATGTGTGTACCATCGAGTGTAGTTAGGTGAATAGCCAAGAAAGGAACTATTGCAAGTGAAAACACGACTAAAAGGAATAGGGAATGAAATGTCAATTTGACTAGAGTCTAAGGTACGTCCGATGTAAGTAATTTAAGAGTCCCCTAATGTGAGTAGAGAAGCACAAGGGGTATGTGAGAGATAGTCTAAAAGTTCAAAGAAATGCAAGCCATAAGAGGCAGTGATGGTGACAAAACCATAATATAGATGAGAAGCGTGAGAAGAAGGTTGAAGATCCTCAAAATTAAAGCCAAGATAAACTAGACCAGTGAGAGAAAAAATGGTTTCTTCACATGTGAGGTCAAACATAACATGTTCCCAATAAGATTTATGAATGAAAAGTGTACATGTAAAAGGGGTGTGAGGTAACGGTTAAGACGAAGAAGGATAGTGTGCATGGATGGAATAGGTGGTTAATGTGGAACAATAATGATAGGAGGAGATAGTGTGGAAGGGATAACATCTAGTAAACAAATAACACCCTCAAGTGGTGGTAAATGAGGTTGATCATCCATAGGTTTAGGTTCATCTGCAGTATCAATGTGAGGCATAGGGATGCTAGTATGAGGGTTAAGGAAACAATATTAAAATGGATCATGATCTTGGAGTATAGTATACTCAATATGCTCATGTAAGAATTTGATGCAATGGTGGATAGTAGAGGAAACAATTTTCATGCCATGAAGCCATGGTATACCTAACAAGCAATTATAGGAGACATGAAAATCAATGACAAAGAAAATAGTAGGGAGAGTTTTAGGGCCTATGGTTAAAGGTAAGGTAACGTGGCCTAGACATGGATGAACAGAACCATCATAAGCACTGATTGAAATGAAAGAAGGGCTAATGTCATGAGGAGATAAACCTAAATTATGGAGAAAGGACATAGGGCAAAAGTTGAATTCATACCCATTATAAATAAGAGTGCACTTGACATCAACATTATAGGTTTGAGACATGATATAAAGTAGTGGGTCATTGTCAAATGGGTGGACATCAACAGGAGGATTTCCACTTAATGTTATATGTTGAGAAAAGGCCTCGAAAAATGTGTCATACAGGGAATCTGGATGCATGTAAGTAGAAACATTGGTAGTAGAAAAAAGGTTTAAACATGATGAAGTAAATCAGGATGGGTAAGTAGCTTTTCAGTGATGGAAATAACCATGATGTCGGGATGTAAATGAAAAACCCTAGAAAGTGTTATAAAGAGACATCGGGTTCACTAAAATGATTAACAAAAAAAACTATGATCTACTTGGCCACAAAGGGGACACTAGGGTATTAATGTTAATCTAATTAGGAGGACTAAAAACGATCTAGTAAATGGACTAAAATAGTATGAAATAAATGCAAGTAAATTATTTTAAGTGAAATAAAAACCCTAAATGTGTAAGAGAAGGGAGAGAATTGGCTTATCTGATTGGAAGTGACTGTCCTAGGTTGTCACAAAATTGGAAACGAAATCCAGAAGTGTAGATGAACACTCAAGGACCCTGCGAAGGAAAAAATATGAAGGATCTGAGATGATCGTGGCATTTGGGAGTGTACAGGGCACCCTAAGGCACCCCCAGTGTACAATCTAGGCACTTTGAGCACTGTAAATGCTCAAAACCTGAATCTGATATGGTCACAATGTGTCTTCAAATGATTCATTTCTATCACACTGGATCTATTGAATGAGCTTTATAATGACCTAAAATGCAAAACGAAGTATCAAACCCTAGAAAAATAAAAGATGTAAATGAATGGATTAGACTCACTATTAGTTCAAAATCACAGCACCCTCCGAATGGCCTGTTTTGGTGTGGGGAATTCAGTGTGATCTGCATAACATTGGAACTATCTCTCAAGTTGTGGGACTTGCAAACCTGAGATGGACCTCCAGAGAAAGTTGGTTCTTGTTCCTAAACTACCTTCCACAATCTACTCTAATGCAGGAAAAACTAATCTATCATAATCTAACCATTCCAAGGAACCAGAGAGAAAGAGAGAGTGAAAGAGAGCCTACACTAAAGCAGTGATACACCAGAAAAGGAAAGAGGTGAGATACTCTATTGAGGGAGGATGAAACAAGGGGAAAAAGGAGATGAGGGAGGCCAGACAGAAGTGACACAAACCCAGATCCTAATCCACCATCAAAACTCCATGAAACACAACATCTTACACCTGCAAATGTGAAATACATGCACAAACAAAAGATTTGAAAGGGAGAGGCATGGAGAAACAAAAAACATGAGAAAGGGTTGAAGAACACCACAAAAACATGATTTTATTTCTCTAGAAGGTGCACAGACCATTACATTTTTTTCAGAGGCATAAAATACATTTTCCAGGCATAGGAGAAGGCTTACAACTCAAATGGAGTTGGGAAACAAATTTGACAGAGTTTCCCCACATCCCAAAATGTCTCCCTTCTCAAATGAGAAGTGTTTACAATATATAGAATGATGAAAACCAGAGAGAGAGAAGAAAAAAATGGATCTCTGCTCTAAAAATCTCAACTGACCAATTTCATAAAAATGATCCCTAAAAATCCACCTGCAATCTGTCAATTCATTCCCCAATGCATTTGGCATGCTTGCTAGAAGGAAGAATGACCATATCAAATCAAATTTCTGTGGTTGAAGAAACCTAGAACCCGTATTAATTTCAAAAGACATTTTCCTATTTTCACCCACCAAACCTGCTAAAAATAATATTTTATGCTTCCATGATGTAGAGGAGGTCGAGATCTTTCCAATGGTACCAAATTTGTTGAATTTCGAGCACTGGATCGAAAGATATGCCCATTTGAAATTTGAATCGAATCCATGCAAAAATGGCAAAAAAACTAGTTTTGCAAAATGGATCCGCGAGCCCGAAATTCACTTTGGCACCTTTTACACAAAAATGCAAAATTATAAAAAACCTCCCGTAGCCCCGTAGGCCTGAAATCCACTTTAGTCAAAAAAGCCTCCGCGGGCCCAAAATTGAAATTGTGCTTTTTGCACAAAAATTACAAAAGTGCAAAAGTTCCCCACAGGCCTGCAAGCCCTGCAACTTTACATTTTGCATTTGGTGAACAAACCTCCTCAGGCTCGTGGGCTCACACTTGCAAACTGCACTTTTTTGCAAAAGTTGCAAAATTTCCAAAGTTTCCCCAACGGCTCGCTTCCCCGCAGCTGACAAAGGCCTGACACGTGGCTTCTCTAGGCATTGGTGGAGGTGCAGCTTACTTTTATACTTTACGCCTTTTTAAAACAAAAGCCCAAAATTCCAAACTACCTCTGGTGACCCGCCTTCCTGTTTTGACTTGAAACATGGCCACATGTCCTTTTGCGGGCCTTAGGCATTTTTCTTCATTTGGCGCAAAGATCCTCCGTGGGCTCGCGGGCCCGCAATTGTATATTTTTCAAAATTTTAGTGCAAAAAGTGCCAAAATTGCTAAGAATATCTGGCGAAAAGTATTCCCCAGCCCCACGGTCCACAATCTTCCCCTTTGGTGAAAAGTCTTCCCCAGGCCCGTCGGCCCGTTTTTGGCAAAAAAATCCTTCCAAGGCCCGTCGGCCCGTAACTTGCAAAATATGAGGAGTTAGAAGG
Organism: Taxus chinensis; assembly: GCA_019776745.2. Taxonomy (NCBI): domain Eukaryota; kingdom Viridiplantae; phylum Streptophyta; class Pinopsida; order Cupressales; family Taxaceae; genus Taxus; species Taxus chinensis. The sequence continues at coordinate 711,867,364 of CM034150.1, forward strand.
ACTTCTTTATATTTATGGAAAGGGGAAGAAATTTCCTATCTGATGGAAATGATTTTAGGGGACCTTAAGTGCTTAAAATATATAAAATTAAGATTGAAGCACAAAAGGGGGAAAATGGTGTTAGTTGACCAAAAATAAGTGTGAGCTTATTTTGGTCAACAATTTGGTGACTCATGGGGGTCACCTCCCTACTAGGTGAAATGATCAGTTGCCTTGAAGCATCCATTGGGCATGGAGTCATGAATGATAGCCTAATACTGATCTTTAACTCTGAAATCTGATCCCTGAGCCACTTGGAACACCACTGAAACTGGAGCTGATCTCACCAAATGCCATTTTCAATGCACTGTGCATGAGAAACAAAACACCACACACACTATGTACAAAATTGGAAATCATACACACCCCAAGTGGGATATGCAGAGTGTGCACAAGCACTTCTTCTGGTGAAATAAAACCTACCTACTCTACTCTAACCAGAGAGATGGGAAATTTCAAACAAAACCTACTACTGGTGATGAGAAATAACTGCCCTTCCTTACAATTGGCAGCCATGCAAATGATTTGACATTGAATATGGCAACTTATTATGAGTGAAAAATGACTATAATTGATCCTCCACCCAAATCATCAAGGTGTCAACTTGAAACAAAACAAATACCTCTTTTAGTTGCTCTATATTTGGATTGAAGAGGCATTGCAGCTGATCCTTGGTACTTTGATACTCATCCTCATGCCATAGAAGTAAGCATGACTGGTTTTGGCTTCTCCCTTGGCTCCAATGAAGCCAAGTACCTGATTGGGCAAGGTCTGGTCCTTTGAATTTTCCCACTTCTCTGAAATTCAACTCCAAAAATGGAGTCTTCTTGCAGATCTTCCTAGATGGATGATGTGGAAGAGATGATGACATCCTCTTGCTCTTTCCCTTCCTTCTCCTGTGAAGAACATGGAAGATTCATATCTTCCAACCTTGGTTCCAGAGGGCTGTTATGAAGTGCAGGTTGTTGTCCTTGAATGCTCTCCTTCATGGCAGCAGGCTCATGTGCTTGGAAGGTGGATGATGGAGGAGAAAATGATATGATCTCCATGGGATCCTCTCCATCAAAGCAATCCTCCAAGTCAGATAGATAATCTTCCTCCTTGTTGTCCTGCTACATGTGCTCAACCTCCTCCATGGTGTCCTCCTGATCTGAAACTTGCTCACCATGGTTCCCCTCATCTTCAAACATGAAGTTTGAAAGCTCAAACTCTTCTTCAACATTAGAGTTTGAAGGGGATGAAGTGGGAGGAAGAACTGAAGGTTCTTCTGTGGCCTACTCTATACTTGAAGCCTCTTGAACTGTATGGTTCTCCTCCATTATGGATTCATCAATCAAATCAAGCCCTTCAAATGAAAGCAAAAAATATTCAAAAATGCTTTCTTCATCAAGTGGTTTCAACTCTGATTTGATCTCTTCTAGTTTCTCCTCTTCAATAGGACTTGGAGCTGATTGTTCTTCTTCCTTGATGACTGATTGTGTAGCTTGGATTAGATCAGTATCCCCTCTTCAAATAAAGTACCCATTATGGACACTGCATTCAGAGCAAACATAGATTACTGATCATCTTCCTTCTTGTTCTTGTTCTTCTTCTGCTGCAAACTCAGCCTTAGCCACCACTGGCTCTTCAACCTTGACCTCCTCTGTTGGCTTAACCATCAAGGGGATCTTTGTAATCCCAAATTTGAGAGCCAAGCTGACCAAGATTCTAATCATTTCTTCTCTATTTGGCTCTCTTCTTCTTTCTGCCTTGGCTGGTTGTCTAATTTTCATCTTCCCAACATGGATTTGGGGATGCAAGAGGAGGGGTAGGTTGGGATTCAACCAGTTTTGTTATTGTTTGTGGTGGAGAGGGAAGTGGAACTTCTTGTTTGTTTGGAGGGAATGACTGCTTGGAAGGGAAAAGGGAAGAAGAATTGAGATGAGATGGAAGATTAGGAGATGGAGAAGGGAAATCAACACTTGGGGCAGCAAGTGAGGGGCTTGACTCTTGACACTGCTGAAATGATAAAGATTGAGAAAGAGAAAATGAAGGACAAGGAGCTGGTGACTGACTTACCCATTAACAAGGTTGTCTTGTATCCAACTCATATGCCTCAATCTCCTCAGTCCATTGTGCAAGTTGGGGCAGCATTTCAACCATGAAGTCAAGCTTCTCCTGAGGGTTGTAATGTCTTGGAAAAGGGCCTTCCCATGGACAAGGTGCCCTATGTAACCAATCCTGAATGCCTTCATTTGTATTGTAGCCCTTGACTGAACCATGCCAGCCTCCATTTTTTGAATCTTCTCTAGTAGATCAACATGTTCTCCATGTAACTATTATCATTATATGCATACCCTTGTTCTTGATAAGCTCCATAGCCAAACTAGTTTTGGCACTACTCATATGGGTAAGCATGATTATTCTAGATCTGATCATAATGTTGATCTGGAGGAGTTGTGAAATACATTAGAGGTGGACTGCACTATTGCTGCTGCAAGTGTGAATTCCAAGATGGAAATGAAGTCATGATTGCACAACTTCATGGAATGGAAGAATATGAAAGATGTGGAAAGAAAGATGAATGAAGATGGGTGGAAATGGATGGAAAAGGTCTGTAACTTCAGAGATTGGGTTGTTGACCAGATGGAGTCACCTAGATGTGCTTTGCATGTGCCTCTAAAGGTTGAATCTCACCAAGAAAACATCAACTTGATGAAATGAAGTGGTAAGGTGCTTCAAACCTGTCCCACCAGCATGCCAAAACTGTTAGTGTGGTAGCACAGTGGCTTAAGATTTTTTGTTTGATATTGAGACACCTTGGAAAGATGAGAAAAAATCTAACCTCAGTGTCCCCCTGGGCATGCCAAAAATGTTAGTGAAAAAATCACAACACCCCCGAATGGCCTGGTTTTGTGTGGGGCATTCAGTGTGATATGCATAACATTGGACCATCTCTCAAGTTGTGGGACTTGCAAACCTGAGATGGACCTCCAGAGAAAGTTGGTTCTTGTTCCTAAACTACCTGCCACAATCTACTCTAATGCAGGAAAAAATAATCTATCCTAATCTAACCATTCCAAGGAACCAAAGAGAAAGAGAGAGTGAAAGAGAGCCTACACTAAAGTGGTGATACACTAGAGAAGGAAAGAGGCGAGATACTCTATTGAGGGAGGATGAAACAGGGAAAAAAGGAGATGAGGGAGGCTAGACAGAAGTGACACAAACCCAGATCCTAATCCACCATCAAAACTCCATGAAACACAACATCCTACACCTAAAAATGTGAAATACATGCACAAACAACAAATCTGAAAGGGAGAGGCACAGAGAAACAACAAAACATGAGAAAGGGTTGAAGAACACCACAAAAACATTATTTTATTGCTCTAGAAGGTGCACAAACCATTACATTTCTACTCAAGAGGCATAAAATACATTTTCTAAGCAGTAGGAGAAGGCTTACAACTCAAATGGAGTTGGGAAACAAATTTGACAGAGTTTCCCCATACCCAGAAATCTCTCCCCCCTCAAAATGAGAAGTGTTTACAATATATAGAATGTGAAAACTAGAGAGAGAAAGAAAAAAAATTGATATCTTCACTGCACTCAACCAAAATGTTTTTATAAAAATGATCCCTAAAATCAACCTACAATCTAAAAATCCATTCCCCATGTGCACTTTGGCTTGTTGGAGAAGGAACCAAACCATGGACTTCAAATCAAATTTGGGTGGTTAGGCATACCTAAAACTACACTTATTTATAGCCAAAGACATTTTCCTATGTTTCACCCACCAAACCTTGCTAAAAATAATATTTTATGCTTCCATAGCATAGAGGAGGTTGAGATCTTTCCAATGGTACCAAATTTGTTGAATTTTGAGCACTGGATCGAAAGATATGCTCATTTGAAAATTTGAATCGAATCCATACAAAAATGGCAAAAAACCAGTTTTACAAAATGGATCCACTGGCCCGAAAATTCATTTTGGCACCTTTTGCACAAAAATGCAAAATTATTAAAAAAATCCCGCAGCCCTGCAAGCCCGAAATCCACTTTAGCCAAAACAGCCTCCACGGGCCCAAAATTGAAATTGCGCTTTTTGCACAAAAATTAAAAAAGTGAAAAAGTTCCCCGTAGGTCTACAAGCCCACAACTTTACATTTTGCATTTGGTGAACAAAAAACTACTCAGGCTCATGGGCCCACACTTGTAAACTACGCCATTTTCAAAAGTTGTAAAATTTCCAAAGTTTCCCCGATTGCCCGCTTCCCTGTAGCTGACAAAGGCCTGACACATGGCTTCTCTGGGCGTCACAAGAGGTGCAGCTTATTTTCATACTTTACACATTTTTAAAACAAAATCCCAAAAATCAAACTACCTTCAACAACCCACCTTCCTGTTTTGACTTGAAACATGGCCACGTGTCCTTTTGCAGGCCTTTGGCATTTTTCTTTATTTGGAGCAAAAATCCTCACAGGCTTGCGGGCCAACAATTGTAAATTGCACTTTTAGCAAAAATTGAAATGTGCTAAGAATATATCCCCAGGCCCACCAGTCCACAATCTTCCCTTTGGTGAAAAGTCTTCCTCAGGCCCGCCGACCCACTTTTGGCAAAAAATCCTTCCAAGGCCCGTCGGCCCGTAACTTGCAAAATATGAGGATTTAGAAGGACATATTTATATTTCTAAGAAAGGGGAAGAAATTTCCTATCTGATGGAAATGATTTCAAGGGACCTTAACTACTTTAAATATATGAAAATTTAGATTGAAGAACTAAAGGAGGAAAAATGGTGCTAGTTGACCAAAAATAAGTGTGAGATTATTTTGTCAACACTCACCTCAGCTACCAAACTAGTAATCTTATCACTGAGTAGTGTACTATAGTTTAGACCCAGATGTAGTTCTAGTGAGTGTGTGCATGTCATTCCATAGGTGATCTCGTGTCAGTCGCACTTTCTGAAGTAGCGAGTAATAATAACTAGAGAAAATGTAAATAGTATGTGTTCATGGAATAGAATATAGTACCTCCCCTATGCAGTGTCTGTGATTCAAATCTACTAGCCTTAATGCATGGAACTATGTGGATGAAAGTGATGAAATGGATGCAACTCTAGATGGAGTGATAGTGGTGTGTAATGATATGACCTAGGACCCTTATAATGGTCTTATAGCTTTATATTTTTAGGGCTCTCAAGCTTAATTTTGTAATTTATCCTGACAAGGCCATCTAGGGAAAAGATAATGACAACAAATGGATAGAAAGTCCCTAAAAATAATTGGTAAGGGATGTGCATAAAATGGGATGCCCAAAAGTGGGACCAGGGTGCCCCGGGGGTGCCTCAATATAGGCTGGGGTGCCCTGATTTTGGGATAGAATGACATGAAAGTTCTGAAATGGGTGGATAAGTGTAAGAAAATATGTGGGAATGAAGAAATAAAATATAAAATAAACATGTCAAAAATGTGGGATTAATTAGTACTTTATCCACTTGAGAACCTTTTAAATTGTAGTATAAGAATGGGGTAAATAATGTCTAATGTGCATAATTTTGTATCTACAGTTATAAAGATAAAACATATGTCCAGACGTGTATATATCGATAGAGGAATGTGCTAGTAATAATAGGAAATAGTATAAAATAAAACAATAACACCTATAGTGTGTAGGAAATTATATGCCCCCAAGAGCCTTGGTGGGACTGGGAAGAGGTACAGTGCCAAGAATTCCTTCTATATGTAAATATTTGTAGAAAGTATTCATTCACAATTAGAGTACAAGTGAATGTGCATGTGTATATATAGAAAAATAGTGGCATACAAAGTATATATCTAGTATGTGAAACAAAGTGTACATGTAAATAGTATAAGAAAGTAAGAATAGATACAAAAAATATTAGTATGTTGTGAATGAGTGAGATCGAATGATATGCAATATTAGTGTGATAGGAGCACTGTGCCCCCTGAGAAAATGTGGATGAGTATGATATGAGGTTAATTTATAAAATACCCCCTGACGGTCAAGAATGAACCATATAACAAGAGTGTGTCATTGGGAAATGTTTTGAAATTATGCTCTAGAAAAATAGAACAATGAATTATAGAGTGTGAGAAGTGTGAATGCAGTGATGCTCATTTTAGATTTATAGCCTCAGCAGTCGAGTATGAATTGTGGAACTAGAGTGTGTCACAGGGTAGTGTGACGTGCGAGAAGATAATGTGAGAAACCTGAATCATAAAGCGCAGAGTGAGAAATTTGAAATGTGTGAGGCTCATGAATGAAGTATGCCCTCAACATTCAAGTGTGAACCTTAGCACAAGAGTGCATCATATAGCAATGATGATAGAAGTTGTGTGTATCAATATGTGTAGAATAGATGAGAAATACTACATGTGAAGCACGGGCATAATAGTAGAAATGTGAGATACCTAATAATGCTAGAAGGGGGGAGTAAGCATGATTTCCCCAAGTGTGCGATGATGAGTAAGTTATCCAAAAAAAGTGAAGCGCAAGGGTCCTCCACCTAATGCTTGTGGAGATAAATGCATGTGACTGTGCTATGAGGTCGATGATGTAGGAGAATGATGATATATCAGTGAATGAGACTTAAGAGGTGATGAAAACCTATGTGAAGGAGACCGATGAGGTGATGTCCACCTATGTGAAGGAGAACAATGAGTTGATGTGCACCTATGTGAAGGAGACAGATGAGGTGATGTACACCTAAGTGAAGGAGACTGATGAGGCGGTGTGCACCTATGTGAAGGAGACCGATGAGGTGATGTGCACCTATGTGAAGGAGACGTCTGAGTGGTGGATCTAGGTCGATGAGATGGACTAGTGGACCATGATATTAAGTAGGTCATGTATGAATGGGTGAGCTACGTGTAGAAAATTCCTTAGATTTGAGAGGTCAAGGGGACACAAATACCTTAGCTAGTGCAACTGAAACCTCAAGAGGAGGCTACGACCACACTGTACATGGAAAAACACCCTTAATGGTGATAAATTGATTAATGTTAAATAATTTTAGACACAATCGATTCATGGAAATGAAAGATCTATTAGCACGGGGCCAATGAAGACCCAAGAGCATGTCAAAACCTTTGATTAAGTGTGCCAAAATGAATAACAAAAGCATGGTGAGAGGCCCAAATATAAGTGGAAGCTTTTTGAAACCATAATATTTGGGAAGTGGATATGATATATGAGAGAGTGGATAGTTGATAACTAACAAGGCATGCAATAGAGCACACGACCCATGTGAATCGATGGATTGATCATTGTATTATTGAGAGCATGAGGTTCGATAGAAGGCATGAATATGTAATATATTATAAGAAAAATTGGCATGATAATCATGATTAGATAATGCAATGAATGGTGTAGACACATTAGCATGTGTAACTAGGAAATCAAGATCCCCCAATGAAGGAGGAGGCATGACATGATATGTATGATTCGTTGAAGAATCAATAAAATAATTTTCATGTTTAGGGAGAGGATCATTGAATATTTTAAGATTTTTGTTTTCATTGATCGGTGTAGATGCTGAAGGCTCGGGGAGCTCAATTATTTTTTTGTCAATGAGATCTTCAATAAGAAGTCATAGTTTGAAACATCTATCCGTAGAATTCCCAATGCATTAATGATAGTCACATCTAAAATTTACATTATAATTTTGTCCTTTAGGTCAAGATGGATGCAACTGAAGTGGAGGATAAAGTGTAATAAGATTTCTCTCATTAAGTTGCGGGAATAGAATATGCGAAGCATAAGAAAATTTTCTAAACGTACACTTTAGAGGTTTCCATTGAAGCTTTTCAGGATTAGTAATGACGTTGACAGTAGTTTTAGCTTCAATGGGCTTACTAGATGGCTTGAAATTAGATTTTTTTCAAAATCAAGTAGAAGAAAAACCCTCATCATGATATTTAATCTTTCCCATATATGATAGTTTGCTTTTGCATAACTTAAGAGTATCTAATAGCTAGTCAAATGATGGTGATGTCTAAAGGATGGATCTCTCTTAAAATGGAGACAAAAGACTTTAGAAAAAAATATCTTACAATTCAGAGTCCTCGAGTACGTTAGACATCTTAGCCAAGTTCTTATTATATTATATGACATAATACACTGAGATGCTCATTAGTTCCTTGTGTGATTTGTGCAAGTTATGCATAGGATATCTTTGAACTGATATTTATTGAAAAATGAGAAAGAAAAGAATCGGCCTAATACGTAAATGATGTTACCGAATGAAAAGGTAGAACATAAAACTAACACCTAACATATTCTTAGAGACTTCTGGAAAATATTTTTTCTATTAAAGTATGATCATCCACATTATCTAGGCATGCCACATGAAATTCATATACATGCTCTTGAGGGTCACCATGTCCTTTGAAGGTGGGAATCTTAGGGGTGATGACATTTGGAGGAATTGGATAGGCTAAAATGACAGGTGCGATTGGAGTGTGAAGGGGTAAAGAAGAATTAAGAGATGGAGATGTATGAGAATTATCCATTTCAATTTGATGAATTTGAGTCTGCAAATATTAATATAAATAAGTTAAATCAGGAGTATTTGAAGAAGAACTAGGTTGTGCAATATAATAATTGGGTTGAATGATGGGAGTTATACTAGTGGGAATGGAAGTAGGAATATGAAGGGGTTGAGTGGAGGCCATGACAGCCAAGGAAGAACCGACAAGGGGTGCAGAAGTAACATATCGAGTGTTTTTAGAAGAAATCAAAGCATGAATAATATGCAGAAGATGGGTGGGATTATCATGTAAAACTTGAAGAAAATTGGTAAGCTTATCTAATTGCTTTTGGCCAATATTGGTGTCCTCATCATATGATTGCTCACTATCAAATGTTTCAATGTGTTTGAGAGGAAAATTTTGAGAGTTAGTAAAGGGGTTATCAAATTCAACAATTGATTTAGAAACCTTGCGGATAGATGGAAGGAAACCTATATGCTCAAAATCCCCAAAACAACCACTACAGGTGACAGGAACAAGAAGAAAACCCTAGAAAGAAGGCTAGAGTCGAGTAATGGGTTCACCAAATGATTTAACAAAAATGGAATTTTCCAAAACCCTAAGATATTTCAGAGTCACATATAATGAATAATAAATGAAAAATAGATTTAACGCAAGCAATAATCTAAAGAAAATTGAAACCCTAAGAGAAAGAGATGGAATATAGGAATTACCTACAGGGTAAATTTTAAGACTCCCCCTAAAAATAACCATAGATATTACTTGGCGAATTTCTATAAATGAATTTTAAAATCTTGGAGAATGACATGAATTAAAAGGAAATTTTATTGTATGGTATCAACTATCTGATGGTAATATTAAGATACCAAGTAGTTACAAATTTCTCTTTTGTACATGTAGTAAAGGTGATTTGAATATTAAATTTTTGATATTACTATAAACTTTAAGTGAATCAACCTAAAAAATTAACTTGTACCAAGAAAATTTAGGAGAAATAACAAGCAACATAACCCCTCAAATTAGCCAAATAAAAATTTTAAAAACCCAAATCTTCGTGAATTAACGAATATTATCCACTAAAATTTACACTATTTAGGTGATTTTGTAGTTGATCCCAAAGTCTTCTGAAATGGAAAATTGATGAGCATGAGGAGAAAATTGTCGTAACAGTGCTTGATAAATTATGCAATCATGGTATGTGCCATGACAATGGCAACTGGACTAGGTCAGGGGCACCTAGGTGTTATAGACCTCTGCTGGGCACCTTTGATTACACAGGATCATGAAAATGGATTCTTCTTGTGTCACAAGGTGGTTTCTAGCCTTCATTGTTGGTCGCCTGTATGTTTCCTAATGTCTACAGAATTAACCTGTAACCTGTAAAGATAAAGATAACATGTAAAACCCTGAAACACATCAAATATTCAAAAAGAAAGATGCAAATGGAGATTCAAACTAACTCTGGTGGTCACCTGACAGAGTGAACTTATGATCGAGCATTGCACTACATCTCATACTCCATGTAGTTCTTGTGTGTGTGTGTGAAGAAATCATACCCTAGATGGTTTTTTTGCACGATGCACTTAATAGTGAGCAATATCTAGATGTAACAATGTAAGTAGATGTGTGGATGAAAAATGAACTTACCCTCCTATGTGTGTATATATAAAATGCAGTCCATTATCTATCAAGTGAAGCTAGATGAATGCCTTGATTATCTTAGAAAGCATTTGGATGTAAAGTTAGGTGATGATACTATATGCTTAGAGATTGTTCCTTTATTATAGTCACATAACTTTGTATTTATATGATTCCCTTGTTTGAAATTTGTAATTTAAAAATAAACACCCAACCAATAAGAAAACAATATTCCCAAAAGATAAAAGAGTACCAAAATAGGTGAGTAGGATAAAAAGAGTTCAGGGGCATCTAGAAGGACGAGGGCGCCTATGCGCTGGCATCCTGCTTGGGTGCTGGTGTCAAGATTAAATAAAGATAAAGTAATAAAAATAATACTAGGCTGTGGGTGTCCAAGACCAAAGAGGAATAAATAAATACATAAAAGATGTCAAAGATAGATGTCATTTACTTATTTTCTTGCTTAGGAATCATATGAATAGTAGTATGTGATTATGACCTAGAAATTTACCCAAGTGCATGATTTTGTGTCTATAATTTACACTCATTGAAAATATAGGTGATGAAAACTAGACCAATAAATAAATTTAATGATGCCTTCAACCTTTGAAACACTGGCATGACTTCGAACTACTAATATGTTGATGTAACTTGATGCCTTTTCCTGCACAATTCAACATTATGATCTTGGCCCTTAGGATATTGGGTGACAAATGAGATGAGGAAAATAATATTCTGACCATGAGATGAATGAAGGTGGGATATTGGATGGAATATGGATCTATCCTTTGATTAACCCATCCAATGGAGTGATAAGCACACTGAGGCAAAAATACATTGTTGTGACCAAAATTAGGGACCAAGAGAGCTCCTCTTCTGCTTGAAGCACAATTACAATGTCCACCCATTTACAAGAATTATTTCATCCTTTTTTAAGGTTAGAATTAGTGAGGTATGTGGATAATGAAAAACTATGACCACTTTGAGCCTTTTCCAAACACTTACTAGATTTACTAAGTTCTTCTTAGGTGGCTAGTTTTGGCAATTTTGTTGAATTCTCACTTTTGAGAACTTTTCCTCTTGGGTAATGAACTAAGTTACTTGAATCCATTCATACTTTGGAATGGATATTTTTATTAAGTGGCTTGAATATGAACTTACTACAAATATAAATTGGTCACAGAGTCTCAGATCAAAGTGAAAATTATTTCTAAAGATTTTATCTCACACCTAGATGCTTTGCTCTAATTTTTGGGTGTTTTTCTTCTCATAATATCCATGAAAATGAAATGTATACTTGAAGATGGATATGTTTTATTATTTGGGTAGGGAATTTAAAAATAAATATTCATCCATATCTTCAATCATACTCATTTTCACGGGGTAATAAATTTATCGTTGGAAAGCTAATTTATGTAGATCATTGTCTCCAATTTTGAGGCAATTTCGATTGCTAGAACTCTGTAGATCTGAGGAGAAATTTTCGATGGATAAAAAAATTAGAGGATTATAAAATATGGATGAGATCATTAATGAGGGAATTCAAACATTCATTCCAAATTATTATCATATGGGTCTGAATTTCAAGGCCATCAGACGTGGGGTTTGTAAGTAATGAGAAAAAATGTGTTTTGGCCATGGTGGATGCCTTGTTTTTCTTGAAATCCATAATCACAATTGAGGGTGGTAATAAAACATGGGAAAGTGGAAAATTTTTGAGCCATGTACATGATATTTAAATTCCTTGAGCAATTTTCAAATGAATTTTCCCTCCCGTTTTCCAAGTTGACTCACCTTTCTTAATCCAGGTTAGCTAAGACTCAAGGGTGGGGTCAAAAATCTTTTCTAAATGCATCTAAGAACCCCTAATTTACCTTACCAAATTTATTAAGAAAAAAAGGGACATCAGGGGTTGAAAAACATGCATAAGGTTTTCCCATCATGAGAGGGGGGCATGGGGATTTGAGTTGTGAGGTTGAAAACACAAGCCTAGTACACAAGTGATGAGTCTCAAGTGATGAAAGAGGGGTTCACCATGTGGTGGAACATTTTTTTGTCCCCCATGTCCGCTTACAAAAGATATAAATGGGTATCACATCCTCCCAAGTGCACATATGGTCAGGTTGTCATAAGGAAGAGGCAAGATTTGAAAGGTGAGTTGAAAACATGTCCTAACACCCAAAGATGTCACTTAAGTGACGCAAAATCTCCATCCTACATGGTGATGAAATTTTATGTCCCCCATGTCCCTTTTTCAAGATTAAAAAAAGGAAATCAACCCCTCATAAGTGTGCATAGGGTATGTCCATCATGTGGAAGGGGCCAAGTCATGTTAGTGAGTTGAAGACTCATTCATAACTGCTCAAGTGGAAACTTAAGTGGCACAACATCAAGTTATGAATCTCTCACCATGGTGGCACATTATTGTGTCACACATATCCCGTTTTACTTTTTTATAAGGTAAACATGGACATCAGGTGTCTCCAAGTGTACATTTTCCACTTTTGGAAGTTGGGTGTCACCATTGCACTACTAAAAATAGCGTGTCGAAGTTCCTTCTTTCTCCGAGAGCTTCCCATGGTGTTTCTTAAAACATAGTTATATGATTTTTAGTGGAAAATATAAAATTAATTAATTGAAACCATTTTTAGGACCTTATTATTCCTCCTCCTTGAAATTTATTCCTTTTTTTTAATTCTAGTCATGGGTGGTTCTCAGAAGGTCAAACTACCACTGAAGAAAATCTACCTTTTATCGAACTCAACCCATGGAGAATGTAGAGGGTCCCATTTTACTCATTTTTCCTTTGAATTACAATCCAAATCTTCTTGGAACTCCTAGAATCTTCAATTAAATATGCACTAGGATTGAAGGTATTGATTTGCACTACCAGGCCAATATATGAAAATATTCTCCTCAGAATCCCTTGGAACCTTTTTAAAAATTATGTAGAAATCCTTAGATTAAAAATGAGTATCTTATTGATTTAAAATTCCTTCCAAGGTTCCTCAAATATCCAGAATAAACCAAATAGCTTTTTCACTGCTTTAATTTATTTGTACCATGCTACAAATAGCTTGGTATTCTATAGCTTATTCCTAAACATGAGTTTTCTTATAGAACTTTCCTAAAATGCCTCAGATGACTACATATCTCTACTATAGAGAAAGATTCAGGCTATCACAGCAAAATAACACAATAATAATTCTCTGATTAATCAATTGATTCGGATTACACATATATAGGAATATGCATTCCTAAAAACAAGGAGGTTGTTCAATAACACTCCCAAAAAACTCTCTCTCAACACCTATATATGTGAGTTATTAAAACTCACCCAAACTAATATTGTTATATGAGTTGTTTATCAAACAACTCACATTAACATTTACATCACCCATATATATTTACCTCTAAGTAAATATTCAATCATAAATATTAATGGAGCACTAAATAAATATTTCCTAACATTCCCCCCCTTAGTGTGAACATGGGGAAAACTTGCCTTATACTTGCACCTGCTCATGATCTGGTGATTTTCACAGGATGATCACAAACCTCAGGGATGGTTTTGCAAATGGTTGACCAAAAACCAAGAATGGTGGTTTTGCAATTGGTTTACCACAAACCACAAAGTGATGGTTTTGCAAATGGATTACCAACAACCAAGAATGGTGGTTTTGCTATTGGTTTACCACAAACCACAAATGAAGGTTTTCAAGTGGTTTACCTACAACCACATCATGATATGCCAAGTACTATTCTCAACCCTCATCACATCTCACTGCAGGGAATAACATAGGAAATTTTACTGAAATTTGTTGCTCATACATACATAGGAAAAAGATGACATAATGGAAATGGAACATTGGATCATGTTCCCCCCCTCAATGTGAAATTTCCACTTATTCAATCATGAACACTGCAAACAGGAACACTGATACTGGAACTCTGAAAAAAACATGACAAGAAGCACACGACACAAGCTGAAAGAAAATACACCACAAAAATGTCACCAAACCATCTGTGCGGCCCTGTCGTTGGCAACTAACGAGAGGTCACTGAATGACCTCCAACCTCCGATGCCTCCTGCCTCTAGTTTCATGCTCAGAACAAGAAGTCTTCAGAACCACTGTCTTCATTTACTTGTTCTTCCTCATTCTTTGATCTTTCTTCAGTAATAAAGTTGGCCTCAATTCCTTTGAGTTTTCCACTAAGTATATCTTGAGCTCGAGCTCTACAAAATGAAGTTGTATGCCCCTTTTTCTTACAGTAGAAACATTCTCTTTCCTCTTTATATTTAGAAAAAAAATTGTACTTCCTTTTTACATACATTGATGTTTCTTCTTCTACATCTTCTTTGGTCCATTTTTCCTCAACTAGGAGAGCTGATATCATATCTTCCAATGAGTTAGAAGGTATCTGACCAAGAGTGAAAACAACATTACTGTATATTTGGGTGGTAAACTATTCAGCAGAATAGCTTTTGCATCCTCATCATCTACTGGAGCTTTTACTTCTGCAAGTTGTCTCAGAAGAGATCGTAAATTGTTGATGTGACTAGACATTGTATCTCCATCACTCATTTTGAGCTTGAACAACTGAAGTTTTAGAGAAAAGTTTTGCATTGACTACTTTTGAACCAAATAATTTTCTCAAATTATCCCAGATGTAAAGGAGTTTTTATCTAGATCAACATAATGTAATTCAGAGTCCGAAAGGGCAAGGCCAATAATGGCTTTGGCTTTATCATCCCTGTTTCCCATTCTGCCAATCTGGTCGGATCTAAAGGTGTTGGTTCTTTTCCATCTACTATTCTCCAAAGATTTTTGTTCATCAACTACATCTGGATCTTGACTTTCGTTATGTGTGAAAATTGAGACCATTGAATTTTTCTAGTGGAATGTCCATTATATCTTAGAGCATCGGTTTCAACCGAAAATGCACTCTTAGGGGAGTCAGCTTCAACCGATATTGCTCCCAATTTACACTATATATTTAAAAAGTAATAAGAAAAAAATTACATTTTTAAATTTTACATGGATATTTACTAAAGATTTAAACTCAGAAAGTAATATTTAATTACTTTCTATATTTAAATATTTTGATACACAAATTAAACTAAAAGACACATGATTATAAATTATAGACCACCCACTACTATTGAAACACTACGAGATTTAATCCCTTGACTAATAAATTACAAATAATCTTATTTAAGATCTGTGGCTTTTGTAATTCAAAAGAAACCACACCTTTTTATTAGAATCCCATGC
Organism: Taxus chinensis; assembly: GCA_019776745.2. Taxonomy (NCBI): domain Eukaryota; kingdom Viridiplantae; phylum Streptophyta; class Pinopsida; order Cupressales; family Taxaceae; genus Taxus; species Taxus chinensis. The sequence goes on from CM034150.1 coordinate 711,882,807, forward strand.
ATATTTGCGAGCTTGAGCATGGAAGGATAAGCAAGCATTCACGTCCATGATCTAACCATGCTTACAAGTGGGCAACTTGCATGCCAAAAGGATCCAAGTGTATAGTGTTTGGAGAGTCCAATAGTTGAGTTTACGGTGCTTGGAATGAATAGTGTAAATTAGATCTGTCCAGTTCCATGAACGTTGAGTGGCAAGTCTCTGACAGTCGTCCTCCTCAGTTATAAAATAACACAAGTAGGATTTCTTGTTTTGGACACCACTGAGATGGCTGTAAAAAAATGACTATACTGATTTAAAACCTGATAATGTGTGATCAGACTGAGGCTTCCATCAGAGCCAATCCAACTTGTTCACATTGATATCTTCACGCATGGAGTAAAAACTTGGATCAGAGTTGAGGCATTTAGAAATACCAGATGAGGTCACATTAGTATTGGACACCATAAAAGGTTTGTACACATGTGGATTGATCAAGAGTGTCGATGGTCTGTGGATCTATGCAGTATGGCTTGTGATCCTTCACAACAGTTTGTCCTCCTTCACGCTCTTCAAAGTAGACCAGAAAGAAACACGTGCAGGTGTAATTTTTTTTATTTTTTATTTGGTTATAAAGCTATTTCAAGAAGGCATATTCGAACTTCTCAAAACACATGCATACAAGGAATATCCCAACGTAGGTTGTGATATTTACCCAAATACGGAGGACACAATGATAAATACAGTGATAAATCCACCCAAACTGAAACAATGGTAAATTATATGCACTACGGATTGTGAAAAGATATGACTCTAATAAAGTCGTTTGCATTCAAATTGTTCAATGTTGTAGATGCCTTATATTACAAATGCCTTCATTTCTATAGGGGACCATGCCTTTAGCATTGCTCTTATACCACAGGTATAGACTGCAAGATTCAAGCTATCAGATGTCAAAATAACACAATAATAATTCTCTGATTATATCAATTTATTCAGATTACACAAATATAGGAATATGCATTCCTAAACACAAGGAGGTTGTTCAACAACACTCCAAAAAATCTCTCTCTCAACACCTATATATGTGAGTTATTAAAACTCACCCAAACTAATATTGTTATATGAGTTGTTTATCAAACAACTCACATTAAATTTACATTACCCAATATATTTACCTCTAAGTAAATATTCAATCATAAATATTAATGGAGCACTAAATAAATATATTCCTAACATCTACCATGAAATTTTTGGATGCTTTAAATTTTCCTAGTACATTCCCAAAGGGTGTTCGACTAGCTCCAAAAGGCCAAGAATAGCCCTTTTGGAACCTCAAAAAGAGTATATTTTTTCTTGAGATTAGATATATTCAAGAATCATATTGAACAATATCCCCTACACATGAAACACACTTGAAAATCACATTAGCACATTCCTCCTTGCCATTATGATGGTACACAATAACTGAGTACAGTTGGAAGACATGTTTACATTTTTGGGAGAGGGATTTTCAAATGAGGTTTAGGTTTTCATGATTTTTTTTTGAATTTTTCATGTTAAACATTTAACATGACAAGACCCTCCAAAACCACCATTTTGAATATTTGAATTTACATATGTTGTGTTTAGTGGTCTATGTTATAGGCTAGGTTAAATAAATTGTATAAATGGATTTCAATGACCATTAACAAGTATAGGTCATGTTTCTACATGATTCTTGCTGTGTTCACTTATTATGGTCACTCCCACTATAGTTAAGTTTGGTAAACTAGTTAGTTAACTACCTTATATTTATCATTTATAGGAGGTATTCAAATGAGAGAGGTAGGTAAGGTTTTTAGAAGAGGAAGAGAGGTTGTTACAAAGATGAGGAGCTCAAAAATCTTGTAAATGTTCATGAAATATATCTTAATAAATTATTTCTTTAGTATAAACTTGTGAAAATGAGAATAGAATGTGTATACTCAATGGATGATGAATATTACATGTTTTTTATAGAGTAAGAATATTGTTGCATGTCTAAATAAATTGTGTACAATACCAAAAAAAACATGAAGAATATGTTTAAAGGTGTTAGATATTTCTTACAACCATAGTGATCTGCGAAACATAGGCAATGTGCTATATAGGTAAGGGGTTATCTAGTTGATGATTGTTTGAAAAGATATTAAGGATTTTGAAATATGGGAGATAATATTTATATTTTATAAAGGACATGGAAGGTTAAATGGGTATACATTCATGTTTACAATTAGTGGCTAGTTGAATAATGAGTCTAAAAATAATGAACAGTGTTGCACAATCCATGTAAAGAAGAAGAAATCAAGATTTGAAGTTGTAATAGAAGTTATAGGGATTTATTATGCTTGGACAAGGTTGATAAACATAAATAAAGGTATTCAATGGTTTTTTAGGCCTTATTTAATCCTAAGATGAATCAAACAAAGAAAACCTAAATAAAAATCTCTCGGTCATTGTACCTTGCCTAGGGTTTGGCAAAGGGGGAAAATAATCATAATTTGAGTTCTATCAAGTGGAAAGGAATGAAATTTTTGTGAAAATGTGGAGATAAAAATGGGGAATATTCTCACAAAGTTTTAGGGTAAATGGAAAATTTTAAAGATGTCTATTGGTTAAAAATCAATCTGATTTTGAATATTATTACCTAGATTATAGGGTTTAAATAATTAAAAATGACATAATACCTAAAATTAGTCCTTTATATTGGTGTATCTTATTGGTATGGTAAAAGGGGATTTTGAATGAAGTAAGAAAAAATGTGAAAATAAATATTCATAAGGTGTTGTGATAAAACTTACAAATACAGTCCTCATACACTTTGTCTCTTGACAATCAAAAGTATAGTTGGTACAAGAAAATTCTAGGGGTATCTTATACAATTAGTGGAAACTTTTTTATCAAAAGGAAATAGATATAAATAATGTGTTTAAAAAGTTTAGGAGGTAACCTAAAGGTCTCAGACCAAAGAAATATATACAAATAAAAATAGTCAATTCTTATTAGCCTATAGACCAAAAACAATGAGAAAAGAAGCACTTATAAACTTATATATTGTTAACTTGAACAAAAATCATTCTTGAGTTTCTTAGTAAATTTGATACGGAATACAATTATTAGATGGTATGTTCAGTTAGTAGAATGGTAAATGGTTTGTAAACAATGTTATAGATGATAAGGTGTGAAATGAAACAAAATCCCAAGAAAACAAGAAAGTTTATCTCTTGAAAGTGCACCCTGGTTGAGAGATGAAAGCAGGGGTTCTAAGTTTGCTTGATCTCTCACTTTTGTAGATACAATGGAAACACCTCAGGTCTGTGGGTATACCTATTGTTGAGGTGAGTCTCCGGTATCAAGGCCGGTTCCTTATTGATGTATCCTAAACTAATTTTTTTGGGGGTTTTGAGGGTAAAAAGATGACTATAACTAAAATTGAAATGGGTGATACACCAAACTTGTTGAGGGATTTGACTGAGTATATGCACAATAAAATTGAGAATGAATTTTAGATGCACGAACCAATGGTTTTCAACAGAATATTAAGGCAAAACACTTATGTATTGAGGGATAAATCACAACAACACAACAAGATAAACATGCACACTAAGACTATGCAGAAAATACCAGATTTGCAGCAAGGTAAGATGATTAATCAGGGAATTGACATTCACAAGAATTAATGGAAAGATACACACCACTGCAAATAATTGGAAAGGACCAAAACTAGTTCTCATTCAAGGAAAAACTGGTAGAAAATATGCTTCAGCACTCCTATGTCCAAAATTCCTCCCTTTGTGCTTTGCTAGTGCACACAATATATAGCAAAATAATTCACCCAACCCATCCTAAAAATAGGCTAAAATTTGTACTCGCCCATGCATGCTAATTTTACCCCTTTATCATGAATAAATAAAGGAATAAAAATAGACATGTTGATTACAATGAGGCATTAATAGCCTTAGTTACAAAAATAAACTCAAGTCAAAGTGCAGTTGACTAATCTATTTTTAATATAAAACTTGGGTGAATAATTTTGCTAAAATTAACCACTTGCTTGTTGTGCAAGTCTCCTCAAATGCATGCAACTTGGAGTGCTTTGCTTTTGTCTTCTTCTGCATGATGTGACACTTGTAATTTGATCCACTTGCAATGATAAATTTTGCACTTTTTACAATTTTACCCTTGGATGCACATGTAAAAATAATATCCCTATGTGAATAAGAAAAATAATTCACAAAATATTTTGGGGACCACTTCAAATAATTATTGTCCAAAATGTTCACCTTGCAAGATACCCCTTGTGGGGACCACCTGCTCATGCATGTGCAAGACATTCCTTTATTTTGTGAAAAATTGTACTTAGGACTTCATCATTTCTAAGAGGTTCAGGTGGTTTAATTGTTAAGGTAATTTCATTCTTCTTTGACTTGGCAAGGTTATGTAATAATTATATTATTTTTGCCCCTTCATAATTCATATGGCACATAATATTTTTTTCTTCCTTTTGATTAATCACTTAACATATACAATGTGTTCACCTTTTAACTAATCATTTTTTTCCCCCTTTTGAGTAATCATTGTACATACAAAATTTTTTACGTTTTTAAACTGGTTGGCACATATGATTATTCATGGACATTATACTTTTGGACCCTATAAAGGTCAATGAAATGATTTGGAAAATTATTATTTGACCCCCTTTTTTAATGACTCAACCCATCAATTGATTATAAGTGGATTATATCCAACTCTCTTGAACTGTGACCCATTTTAATGGATTTTGGCATGAATTAATCAAGTTGTTGATCTCTATACTGTTTACATCTCCATCATTAATTATCTAGAAATTTTGATTAACTTGGGTTTCCTTTTGTAACATTGATTATGTCATTATAAATTTTGATAGTTGATCCATTTATAACTTTAAGGTGGTTGAAATCTTGATGATTTGATCTTGTACTTGTAATATGAACTGTTGATAATCTGAACTATGATATTTAAGGAATTTGCATTGATTACGTTGAATTTGGAACTTTGATCTAGGTACTTTGGATAATCCCCATCATTGATCTTTATATTGTGGTAACTTGGTTATTGAGTTGGGTTGGAATCTTAAACGTTGGATCTTGTACTTTCAATCTCAAACCTAGTTAATATTTTTCAATGAGTTAGGTTTACCTAACCCCAGGGTTAAGGTAGAAAAATGGGAGTTTGACCTATCATTTGGTTCATTACTCACTTGGAATCACTTTGTCTTGGTGAAGCCCTATAAAAATTACTCCAGGAATCCATGACTCTTGATCTTAAATCTCTGTAAACTCAACAATCTTAGCCTTTTACGAGTTCTGATGTGAATATTTAAGCATTTGTGAGCTTGCATTTTGCAAAAATGTTCGAGTATGGATCTTTTTGCATTTTGTTGTTTGATCTAGTTTTTATTTAAAGCTTTTACTATGGATTCAATGACAATATAGCCACCACTTTGATCTAGAATTTTTTTATTTGTTGTGGGAAAAATGCTATTGCTATGGTGTCGATATTTCATTTTCTAAAAGCTTTATCATCACATTCAAAAACACGATTTCCATTTTTGAGTGTTTTCTAGTTTGCCCGAGCCATTGTTATGTAGGTGAGTTTTTCCATCTTTTATCTGACTACAACTTTGGTGATCTTATACTTCTATTATGATATTTCATGAATGGTGAAACCTTGTTGATATTTTTCTAACATGCACTGATATTTGTTTTTATTTCAGATTACTCTAGGTTTTATTGGTGTGAATTTAATTCTTAAATTTCAAAAATTTTGGGTGCTCATCATTTTACTATGAACCTGATCATTTTGAAGGGTTTGAGAATTTTGACCCCGACTGGTAAGTTCACTTTCCATTTTAATATACTTATGTGTATTTTACAAAATATTGCGTCTCAAAATGGCTTGTTTTTAAATGACCCAAATCTAAGTATTTCTCCTCTTTTTCAAAAATGAATAAAACTGGTAATTTAAGTGAAATGGGTATTTATATTTTTGATCTATACCAAATGGGTATTGGTTCTTGTTTCCACGGGTTCTAAATTTCTTTATAAGAATCCTAAATTTTAATCTGTTGATGGTCATTTTTCCATGCCGTACTTTTCATCTTCTGGCTCATGGTTTTATGGGTGGTTGTATATATCTATTTACAGGTTTTTAAACTCTTGCAATTCCAAAATATGTTTGTTATTTCCAGAGAGTTATGGTTTGATTCAAGAGTAGCCTTTACATTCCTTGATAAACCAAAAACCCTTTTTGGGTTATTATTTTCCTACTTTGTAATATTTTTATGAGCTTAAAAATATCCAATTTGGAGTTTTTTGTAAATGAGTTTGCTTCTTGTTTTTATGGGTATTTAATATTTGTAACTTGTTGAAAGGAATATGAAAACTCCTTATCAACGTATTTTTTTTTTCCCAAACTCTATTGTTCTTTATCTACCTTGAATGGATCAACCTGTGGAACTTTGTTTATATTGTTTATTCATAGTTGTGATGTTCCTTCTTAACTTTTCTTTTAGGTCTGGTAGCCTTTAAGCTTTCTTCTAAGATCTCTTTCAGGCTTCACTGTAGTATCTTTTTCTTTCATGCTTTTTGTTCTATGCATATTTTCATTCTTTTATGTAAGCTATATTATCCTCTGTGAGCACCCTAAGCCAATCATGCTCATTTATTTAGATCTGTGGCTTGAAAATTTCCACGAGCTCTATACCTCTACAAGCTAATAAGAGGGTCTCAATTTTGTGTTGGAGGCTAATTGTCATTGATTGTTGTAAATTTCCTTCACTTGTATCATCTATTTGAAAGGATTTTTAAAATTTTATCTCTATTTTGTTTTTAAGATCAAATTATAAACTTGTCATTTCCATTACAAGGACATTGTTCACTTTTGATAGAATCTGTATTCTCCTTGAGTATAAAATTTCTAAGCATGATCCTTGATATTCAAACTCTGAGGTGATCTTATGAAGTTGTAGCTTTCTTATTCTAGTTATAGATATTACTTTGAATTGATGCTTGTAACCTTTTTTTGTTCTTAATGAGTTTTTAAGAAGCTTGCATGTTTTTAGTTAAATCATAATTCTTAGAAAAATCATTAAAGTTTGTATTCCTTTCATGGTTTTAGCCTCTCTTTACAAATGTATGATTATGATTATTATTTTAGAGGATTTCACTTATCTTGAATTTTTATACATTGTCTTGTTTTAATTCTCATCAAATGTACTTGAAAAAGAAACACATTTAGTTGAATTTATAGACCTTTTGTAACTTGTACTTCTTACTGCTAAATCTGATAGATATGTGGTTGCATCTTATGACTATTTCAGATCTAAAATGTATCTTTATATGTACCTCTTCTCTTGATCATGTTTTGCAAAATGGCTCATTTACTATATATAGTTGAAACTCATTTTAGATGTTATGTTTGTTTTCCTCTGTAATACAATTGCAATTGCATATTACAAAAACTAGAATGGATTTATGTGGTTTGTTGAAGAATTTTATTTTTCGTGGAAACTTGTACTTTATAATGGGTTTGAAACCAAGTTGATTTTCTTCTCCATTTTACAAAGCTTCACTTATTTAGATGCTCAACTTCATTGAGCAATTTCTTATCCCTTTTCTTCAATTGTCAAATTTAGTATCACTTGTAACTTCCTTTATTGTTGTTTTTGTAAGGTTGTATTCCATACTTGATTTTGGAAAACCTTTATATTCCTTTTGCAAATCATGCTTTAAAATTGAAACTCAGTAGTGCCTGGTGTTACATTATTCTTTGTCACTTACTTTTGATGAACTTCTGGAAACTTTGAAAAATACACTTGGATTAAATTTCACTGTTGTCCCTGCCTTGTATTTGCAATGATGATGTAACAACTTGTTTTCTGGAAAGCTATTCTTTCATGCTTATTTAATTTGTATGGATTCAATTTGATCAACTATGCAAGGAGGTACAAATATCTCATCTTCAAAACATGATTGTGCATAGGCTTCTTGTTCTCTTGAAATTTACAATTTTATTTGTTTGGACTTTCTGCTATTGATCTCCAAATATCTGTGTTTCTTGTCATTCCTGAAAATGAATCCATTGAAACTTAGTATCATAGATGTATTCTAAATACTAGAATTATGGTTGTAGCTTCATTTTCCTGCAATGCTTCAAAATTCTTGATATTGATTCATGCTTAGCGATTATTGGTCTCCTGATTGATCTTTCTTTACTGGATTATGGATCTTGAAATAGTTGTACTATGGATCAATGCTTTCCATATGTGAGCTCTGTTTGCTTAAATCATTGCTACAAGAAATCCTTTATAAATCTGAACAATTCTTACATAAAAATATTAGGTGGGTTGATATATTGATGTTAAATCTACATGAGAAATCTCCTCTTGGCTTCCTCTATTTTGTAATGTTGTACTTTCACAAATTTATTTTGTTATGAGATTAATTGCATTTTGTTCTAAATATTACAACCTTTGTTCATGCTTTCATATTGTATTTTTTATCTGTGTATTGAGTTGTAATTTGAATAGCTTGATAGTACAAAATTTTAAAACATACATTGATCTCTTTTACTGCAACTTTACCTGCACACTTAAGAAAATAGTTAGAAAATAATTAGGATTTTTGGCCTCTCTTATGTTCCATAGTATCTTTTCTTTTCTTTCTTTTTGTTGTCATGATTCTGGGATCATATGTCCATGACTTATTAAGATATGTAATTTCTCAATTTCTATATCTGTTACTTTGATGTACCTTATGCCTCTTGATATTAGGAAATCCATTTGCATTAAGTTAGACAGTACATGAGTACAGATTAAACCCTGAGCTCTTGACTGATGTCTTTTTCCTTCATTTTTCAGGTACACTGTAGCTACTGGATGACAAAGATGGAAGATGGAGCTGGAGCCAGAACAAAGAAGAATAGGAGAAAACCCAAGGCAATGATGGGTTTCTTCTATACTCTTTTACTTTTAGCTTTATGCACATGTACTTCCTACTTCAGTAGTTATGAGTTACATCCCATGGCTTGTGTGGGAAACATTGAATTTCTTCATGAATAAATGACATTAATTTTTGTAACTGAGTTGTATACTTCTTTTCTGCATTCATCTTTTATGATGGATATTGATTGTATAATGAAATAAACAACTCAATCACATGATTAATAGTATTTAAACATACAAAAATAATGAGTTTTGATGTACATGTAACTTAATAATGAACTCTTCTCAATTCCATGTAACTGCAACTCTTTTTGTTGCTCTTGAATATAACATTTCACCTAAACTGTGATTCCTACCTTCATCAAGGCAATGCATTAGTCCTTTGGGGATTTTATGTTTCCTTGTTGAAGATGAACATGGAATGAAAAGTCTATGTGAGGTGTTACATTCTGTAACAACACACATAGTTGTAGATTACATGTAGTTAATCAATTGCTGCAACTGAAAACACAATAAAACTATATGATTCCCCCTAGTTAGGTCCATTTCATCAATGCCTTCCATCGAAAACAAAGTTTTGAGTTGCCCATTTTTGCATGAGTGTAAAAATTGTCAACATTTCTGGTGATCCTGTAGGGGAAGCTTCCTGCTAGCTTGTAGACTAGTGCCTTGCTCTTGTCCATTGGGCATGGAGTTAAAGCATATAACCAAAATCTACCTTTTCTAAAAAACTGACCCTTCTAAAAAACAAACTAAAGTTGGGAAAGGATCTGGTAAACTAGATCATGTGCACGAGTGCACTTATTGAATTGAAAAACATTGCAATGTGCATGAACTACACTTATTGAAAGGGAAATCCTACTCTAACCAAACACTGTAGGATTTTCAATAACAGTGTTTAAGAAACATACCATTCATAGGAATGGGAAGTTCTTCTCCATTCAACCTTGAAAGCTGAAATGCATTGTGCTCTTTGCAAGCTTGAAATCATGTAAGGACCACTCCAGATTGTATCAAACTTCATGTGGTTTCCTGGCTTTGCACGATCAACATCCCATTTCAACACAATGTCTCCTTCATTGAAGACTCTTAAACTTAGCCTTTTTATCAAATGTTTTCTTGATCTGTCTTGATTCTTTTCCATATTCAGATGAGCTTGATCTCTTAGCTCTTGCAACTCCATTAATTTGCATAACGAACCTACATTGGTTCATTCTCAAGTATTTCCATCTGATGCAGTAAATCCAATGTGGAAACTCAACTGAGATGGGCATTCTTACCTCTCATCCATAAACAAGCTTGTATGGTGAATTGCCAACTGATCTTTTAGGAGTCACTCTGTCAGCCCAAAGTGCTGAATTTAACATCAAGATACCAAGCTCTTTGGTTGTCCTTGAGTGTTCTTCTAATGATCTTCAAAATATTTTTGTTAGTGCTTTCAGCTAACCCATTACCTTGTGGGTAATAATTAGATGAAGTACTCAAATAAATTCCATGCTTGACAAGCCCAATCTGTTACCTTTGCACCAAGAAATGCTAAGGCATTATCTAAAATGATAGTTGCTGGAACACCAAATCTGTAAATTATACCTTCGTAAAATGATAAGATTGAAGTCTCATTAGCTTCTTTCAAAGCTACTGCTTTCAGTCCAACAATGTAAAATAATCTGTAGCAGTCAAGATCCACTTGTGTCCTTGTGATGAAGGTGGATTTATCATGCCAATGAAGTCAAGACCCCACTACATGAATGGTTGATCCACTGAAATAGGTTGTAGGGGCAATGAAGCTAAACATTCTTTTCCAACAAAGAAAGCACACTTCTTACACTTTCTAATCCATTTGAAGCAGTCCTTGAATATGTTGGGCCAATAGTAACCAACTTTCATAATTTTTAAGGTTGTAGTACATGCTGAAAAGTGGCCTCCTACAGGTCCTTCATGAAACTCGGATAATAGTTGTTGAATTTTATCATAATCAATACATCGCAGTAAAATTCCATTTATATCCCTTTTAAACAACACACCATCAATGAAAACATAAGGTACAACTTGTAACCTGAAATATATTCATTTATTCTTGTCCATACCTTCCAGATAAGTACTGTGCTGCAAGTAATTAATCAAATTAGTCATCCATCTTGATTCCTGAACTTCTAGATTGAGTTCTGGTTGTTGATTTTTAGGCTGTAATAATATTTCTGACTGCTGATATGTGATTTCAGCATGTTGTAATGAATTTTCTGATTCTGCAGCCTATGTTTTTCCATATCAGCAATCAGATGTTCACATAATCCTTTTCCTCAAACTATTTTTGCAACATGGATGTCAACATCATACTCCATAACCTTTGTAATCTAGCTTGCTCTCTTCTCATTCAGTTATTTGTTCAACAAGAATGCTTTAACACTTGGATGAGAGACTAAGACATGTATCTTATTATTGGAAAGCATGTACTTGAAATTCTTTAATCCTCTAACTACATAAAGTACTTGTTTTTCAAGAAAAGTGTACCTTGTCTCGTAGTCATGTAAGATTTTCCCAAAGAAAGCAATTGGCTGCTCAATATTTTCATCATTAACCTGAGTTAATATGGCTGAAATGGTTTCAGCTCCTGCAAGTGCATACATTGTAAAATCCTTATCAAAATTTGGATTTACCAGGGTAGGAGCTTGTGAAATAGTCATCTTGATAGCTTCAAATCCTTTTCTTCCTTCGCTGGTCCAAGAGAAAGTTTTATCTTTCTTTAACATGGTTGTTAATGGCTTGACTAATGCTACAAAATTTGGAACAAATCTTCTAACAAAGTTGATTTTTCCAAGAAAACTTTGTAGTGACTTTCTTATGATGAGGCAAGGATAGCTGTGAAATTAGCTTCAATTCTGAAAGGATCAATAGCTAAACCTTATCTAGAAACAATATGTCCAAGTAATTTACCTTGATGGACTGAAAATATAGAATTTTTGGGATTCAATGATATTCCAAACTGTCTGCAAAGATGAAAAGTCTTCCTTAAATGCATAAGATGATCATCAAAATTTTTTGAAAATACAGTAACATCATCTAAATAAACCAATATGCATTTATTTAATAGGCTATGAAAATCCATGTCCATTGCACGTTGAAATGTTGCACCGGCATTGGAAAGTCCAAAAGGCATTCTTTTGTAAGCACATAAGTACCCCACTTTGTAGTGAAAGTTGTTTTGTATCTGTCTTCTTCACGCACAAGAATCTGATTGTATCCGCTATAACCATCCAAAAGGGACAACCTATCTAAACCTGAAACTATTCTTAAAATCTGATCCATGTTGGGTAGCAGATAATGATCTTTTAATGAAGCTTTGTTAAGATCTCTAAAATCCACACATAGCCGGATTTCTCCATTCTTTTTTCAAACAGGAACAAGATTAGCTACCCAACTTGAATGTTTGACTGGAAAGATAATACCTGATTCAATCAGCTTGGATAACTCTTTTCTCATCAAGGGTTCAATCTTAGGATTTACAGGCCTTTGTTTTTTCCTAACTGGCTTGGAATTTGGCTGTAACTCTATGGTATGCTGAGCTAAAATGGGATCAAAACCTCTCAGATCTTGGTATTTCCAAGAAAAAACATCTTTGAATTCTTTACATAAATTAATAAAAGACTTTTTCAGCTAAGGAACATACCTTTCTGATAAATAATTTCTTTTCATCATCAACTAAGATCTCTTCATAGTTATCTGTGAGTTGAGATCTTTCCTTTATCCTTTCTTAATTGATCATCAGAACTGAAAATATCTTCTAATGTGACCAGTCCTTGGGGAAGCTTGTTTGTCTTCAATTGAACAATCTGGTCACCATATAAATGCTACAGTTTTTCTTGATTTACTACAGAAAATTCAGCTTCTTGCTGCAAAAATCTAAAAATTTTCTCATCATCTTTGAAAAATTGCCAATTTTCTTCATTATCAGGTACTGAAGGTCTGATAATTAGTTTTATATGTGGTTGTACTTTGTTTTTTTGATCTGTTCTAGCACCTCAAAGCTAGCACCAACTACTGCAAGTCTGTCTGCATGTTTGTTTTCAGCTCTTGGAACAGATTACATATTAATAGCATCAAAATCCTCCATTAAGTCTGAAACTCTATGTTTGTAAGATTTCAGTAATGAATTCTTACACACATTAAAGTTTTTTACTTGATTAATTACTAACTCTGAATCACCAAAAACTTGCAACATGCTGATACCTCTTTTTCTGGCCCATTGTAAGCCATGAATTAATGCTTCATATTCAGCTACGTTACAAGTACATGAGAATTGCAAACTTAAAGCTGAAAAATACCTTTCATTTGTAGGGGAAGTGAGCATCAAACCTGCACCTTGTCCTTTTTTGTTCTTGGCTCCATCGAAATGAAGCTTCCATAGCCCTTATGTTATTTTTTCTATTTTGGACAACAAGGGGATTGGTGCATTTTCTTCATGCAAACAATAAATGCCAAATAAATCTTCTTCTGCTTCTTTGAAAGGATCATAAGCATGTTCTTCTTGAGTTTTTTCATCCATAAACAGATTAGAAACACCATCTAATGCAGAAATATGTGTTGTAACGTCAAAATCAGATTGATCTATGGCTGCATAATTTGCTGCAGCATTTGAAGCATGAGGCTCAATATGAAATCTAGCCAGAGGCTCTGAATTAACAGTAAATTTAGTTCCATACCTTGTAGTAAAGAATAAGAATGACCAATCTAAAGAAAGATAACCTCCTATCTTTGTTGTAAAATCTCTTGATAAGCATAAGGCAAAGTAGGGAGGTAAATCTACAACAGTAACATCTTGTAAGATAGAAACATTTGGACAAGCATGTAAAGTTACCTCCAAATTTCTAATGATGCCAACTGTGTTAGTTGTTGTTCCATCTAGCTGCAACACACTTTTCTCTATAGGTTCATACTACAGGCCTAATTTTTCTACAATTGCTTTAGGCATTACTGTGTTACTTGCACCACTGTCAACCATGCAGTTATGAACTAAATGATCTCCAATAATCAAATATAGATAAAAGGGTGGTGGTTTTTTAATATCATGAGCATTTAAAACCTTTTGTACCATCCACTTAACCTCCTTCATATGATCTTTCTCGATTGTACCAAGAACCATATCTTCTTTCTGAGCTTCCTTTTCTTGTTGGTTTTGAAGAAATCTGCAACTTAGCAAGCTCATGAGCAAGTAACTCCTGTTGTCCTGGAATACTCAGAGCATCCCACAATGAAATATTAATATTATGATTTTTCATTACCTCAACAATATTAAAATAAGCAACAATATTTGAAACAACTTCTACAGTTTTAGCATAAGCTTTAGCAAAAACTGACTCTGCTTCAACAACTTTTGAAATCTGAGGTATGAATAATCTTCTAGGATCAGGCTGCAATTGTTTTTTTGCTCTTTAGGAGCTGAATTTCTTGTTGTTTTTGAAGGAACAACAAATTTGTTTTGTTATTTTTTGACATGTACTTGTTGTTTTATCAGTGACTATAGGAAAAACAAGTCTATTTTGTTATTTTTCTTTATCTTGAGCCTTTTCTTGAGACCTAGTTGTGACTACAATAAAATATTCCTCTCCAAAACTGACTAGATTTTTTCAGGTGGTTTCTGATTATGAGCATCTTGCTTCCCACCCTCCATTTGAGGCATAAATAATGCTTTAGATTGAGGTTGTGCAACAAGGCTTATATTTAGGAATGTATTTGGACAATTAGCAGCTGAATGAGGCTGATTACAAGGTAAACACCACTCTTTTGAAACCATATTAACTGGAACAAGAGTGCTAGATGAACTAGGAGCCTTTGGATCAAATTGCCTTGGTTGATATGGTTGTCTATAGTTTTGATTTTGCTGGTAAGGCTGCCTATTCTGCTGATTTTGCTGTTGTAAGAAGCTTGGTAAGGCCTACTAGGATGAGCTAGTTTGTTCTCAATTGACGTTAATTTATTTCCCATAGTCTACAAAGCCTTAAATACATCATCTGATGGAGCTATAACAACAGGCTCTATAATGGTAATAGGTTGTGGAACAGGTGCCAAATCTGCTAATAAGAGGCATTGAAGGCCTTGGGGCTAATTTTCCAGCTTGAATAAGGTTGTTTTCATCCCTAATGGCAATATCATAAGCTTTGGGAGAGTATCTCCTCCCATAGACTGAATCATGGCTGAAATATCACTATTTAAAGCTCTGAGATAATATAGAAATGCATGATCAATTGAGGCTTAACACTAGCTATGGAATTCTTTCCCAAGTTCTAGAAAATCTGATGTTAAAACTAGCCATAAATTCATGAGGATCTCTTTTGATTGTAGAAAGTTGTTCTATGAGAGATAGGTGATCAGAATTGTCTTGAAATTTCTTAAGTAATTTCTCTCCTAACTCATCCCAAGTTCTTATACTCCCTATCGGTAAGGTTTTGTACCATTGCAAAGCTTGTCCTTTAAATGATGTAGCTAAGAGTCTTAAGGCTACATCTTCATGAGTTATATTATGAACTACACAAAGGGCTGCAATATCTTTAATGTGCTCTATAGGGGTAATCTGATTTTCACCAGTAAATGAAGGTAAAATTTTCAGGGAAGCAACAGGTATATCATGATAGACTTGAATTACTAAAGGGATGCCATTAGTAAAGGTCACAAAATTTCTAGGTGGTTGTATAGCCATTGGAATAACAGGGATTTGAACAACAAGATTAATACGTGGTGAAGGAAGATTAGGAGGAGGGTTTCCAAAACTAGGCCTATTATAAGGTAAGGTATTTCCAACTCTTCTTCTTCTTGCAGAATTCAAAGGTAAAGAAATAAAATCAGCAGGAATTCCTCTTACCGATGATCTTGTAGTCACTTTAGGCATGGAACATGCTACAAAACTGGTCTGAAATCAGCCTTATGGAGTCGCCAAATAAATATTTTGATTTTTAGAATAAATTGTTGCAGCTTGCTTCTCCAAAAGTGACTTTCTTTTGTTGTAAATCTGTTGTAAATTGTTGTAATCTACTGCAGATCTGATCCATGTCCCACCTGGGCGTGCCAAAAACTGTTATCTCTTGAAAGTGCACCCTAGTTGAGAGATGACAATAGGGTTCTAAGATTTGCTTGATCTCTCACTTTCGTAGATACAATGGAAACACCTCAGGTCTATGGGTATACCTATTGTTGAGGTGAGTCTCTAGTATCAAGGCTGGTTCCTTATTGATGTATCCTAAACTAATTTTTTGGGGTTTTTAGGGTAAAAATATGACTGTAACTGAAATTGAAATGGGTGATACACCAAAATTATTGAGGGATTTGACTAAGTATATGCAAAATAAAATTGAGAATGAATTTTAGATGCACAAACCAATGGTTTTCAACAGAATATTAAGGCAAAACACTTATGTATTGAGGGATAAATCAATAACAACACAACAAGATAAACATGCACACTAAGACTATGCAAGAAAATACTAGATTTGCAGCAAGGTAAGATGATTAATTAGGGAATTAACATTCACAAGAATTAATGGAAAGATACACACCACTACAAATAATTGGAAAGGCCAAAACTAGTTCTCATTCAAGGAAAACTGACAGAAATATGCTTCAGCACTCCTATGTCCAAAATTCCTCCTATTGTGCCTTGCTAGTGCACACAATATATAGAAAAATAATTCACCCAACCCATCCTAAAAATAGGCTAAAATTTGTACTCACCCATGCATGCTAATTTTACCCCTTTATCATGAATAAATAAAGGAATAAAAATAGACATGCTGATTACAATGAGGCATTAATAGCCTTTGTTAAAAAAATAAAATCATACTAAAAGTGTAGTTGATTAATCTATTTTAGATAAATTAACTTGGGTGCATTAATAGTTAAGGTAATATTAAGCATGTTTTCTTGCTGGTGCAAGTCTTCCTCTAATGCAAGTGCATTCTTTTGACTCTCTTGTGCATTATATGACACTTACAATTTGAACCACTTGCAATGATAAATTTGGATCTTTTACAATTATTTCCCTGTTGGATGCAAATGCAAAAATAATATTCTTATGTAAGTAAAAATAAAAATTTGTTGTATTTCCAATACTTCACAAAATATTCTCCCCAACCAGTATTGGGACAACTTGCATGCATAATTATCATGTTCATTTAATTACTATTTTAGAAACAAACATTGAAAAAAACCCCTTAGAGAAAGTGGGGACCACATTAGCTCATGATGCAAAGACACTTTCCTTTCATTGTCTATGCCACCTATACTTGAATTTATCATTCAAGGAAAATGATGTAGTTTGATTTTTTTAAGGTAATGTGATTCTTATTTTAATTGGAAAGGTTATGTAATATTCTTATATTCTTTGTCCCCCTTCGCAATTCATATGACACGTAATATTTTTTTCGGCCTTTTGATTAATCACTTAACACATACAATGTGTTCACCTTTTGATTAATCATTGTTTTTCCCCTTTTGAGTAATCATTCAACATACACAAATTTTTACCTTTTTAAACTGGTCGACACATATGATTATTCATGGAGTTATAGTTTTGGACCTTAGAAAGGGTAATGCAATGATTTGGTGAATTATTGGGGTTGGCCCTATCATCACCAATCCGGCACTATGATAATTCTTCACCGGGAACTCCTCGTGCTATGATTATTTACTAATGCACAGCCTTTAGTTTGGTGGACATAATCTGGAAACAAAACAACAACCGAACACAAGAATACCATCGACTATGATAAGACGGAATGATGACAAATCTGAAATATCAAAGTAAATTATAATATTAACATGAAATTGTTACAATCTCACCCATGAGGTACTTCAACAAGACTATGGGAGAAAATTTACAATTACACCTCTCGATGGCTTCTTCAACACACCTTTTACTGATGGCTTCCTTTGCACACTTCCTACAATATTTCTCACTACTTCTTTCTATGCTAAATGAGGGGGGTGGCCTCTCTATTTATAGAACTTCCAAGCTTATCCATCCTATCTCTAAGATAGGATAAGAAATCCACTCTGACGAATCATATTCCATACCTTAACTCTTATCTGTACATGTAAGCTTATCTGTTAAGATAAGATAAACCTTATCATTTTACATGGGTTCCACATTTTTAGACTTTTTACAAGTAAAATACACAAAATATTTATGACCTCATTCCTTGTCCTTATTACCAATATAATATTTCTAATTCCTAATCATGTAGACCCTACTTCTCTAATTACCCAAACTTTGACATTTTAACATTACCGGACCACTTACGACAAATATTTACTTTTTACAACATTCCTATTGTACTTTGACTGTTACCGTACTCCACATTATTGGCGGCACCGTACTAACGGCACCGTTATCTTGTATCGGAGGCTACTACTAATTACACTTAACAACATCCTATTCCTAATACATACATTAATGAAATAGAAATTATGGAGGAAAATTTTAGTGTCGACATCTTCCCCCTTCCTAGCTTCTACTCCGTCCTCGGAGTAAACTATTCTGGTGCTTGGAAAATGTTCAACTTGTCGTGGTTGACCCATTTCGTAATGGGAGTGCCATCCAATTCCTCCAGTCGATACGTACCATTTTCATGCACAGTTGCTATTTTGTAGGGCCCCATCCATTTTGGAAGAAATTTTCTCTGTCTTCTTTTTTTGTATCTGGAATCATATACTAGGACCAAGTCATTCACATGAAATGGAGACCATCGGATCTTTTGATCAAAGTATTCCTTCTGCTTCATTTTCTTCTTATGGCTTGTATCCTTTGCTATTTCCCTCATTTCCTCTAGCAAATGAAGATGTACCAAACTTTCTTTTACTGAATCACTTTCATCCATCCTTTCATTTTTCATAACTCTCACAGTGGGAATATCAAACTCAATAGGAAGAACTGGATCAATGCCATAGGCCAACTGAAATGGGGAGTATCCTGTTGCTGACTTTGATGTTGCCCTATATGCCCACAATGCTGCATGAATCCTTTTATCCCATTTATGTACCTGCAAGGCTACATCTTTTGCTAGAATTTGACACATCACAAAATTTGTTTGTTCCACCTGTCCATTTGTGCTTGGCTTGTATGTTGTTGCCTTCCTGTGCTTGATAGAAAACTTATTGACTAGGGCTTCTACCACCTCATTAATGAAGTGGCTTCCTTGATCTGTTACAATTTCTAATGGACAACCAAATCTGGTGACAATGCGTTCATATATGAACCTTGCGACTTCATCCATGGAAGCTGTTTTCAATGGCCTAGCTTCAACCCACTTGGTTAAATAATCTGTGGCAACTACAATATACTTATTTTGACATGATGTAGTTGGAAGTGGACCTACAATGTCTATTCCCCATTTTTCAAAGGGACCAAGGGGAATAATAGGACATAATGGAGCTGATGAAGTCTTACGGTTACCATGTGTTTGACAAATATCACATGTCTTACAATAATTATAACAATCCTTAAAAAGAGTGGGCCAGTGATAACCTGCATCCAAGATCCTTCTTGCTGTAAGTTGTCCAGAGAAGTTCCCTCCACATGTACCATTGTGGAATTCTTCTAGCAGCTCCTTTCCTTGATCACGTCCAACTGCCCTCTTGTATTGTCCATCAGGTCCTACTCGAAATAATGCTCCATACAGAATAGAATATGGATGACTAGCTTGAGTAATCTTTCTCTTAGTCTTTGCATTGGCACCATCAGGAAACTTGAATTCATTCAAATAATTCCAAATATCTATGTATTCACTAGGGATTGTGTCAAGGGAGAACAATGCTGCATCGGGAAAATCATCATCATCACAAGATGATCCCAAACCATCATAGGCTCGAGAGAGTGCATCTGCATTGACATGCTTCTTTCCTAGCCTATCTATAATATCAAATTCAAATTCTTGTAGCAAAATTATCCATCTTGCTATCCTCCCTGATGGGTTAGGCTTATTGACAATATATTTCAGAGCCTGATGATCCGTTACAACTATAAATTTCTGCCCTAGCAAGTAATTTCTAAACTTCTTTACAGCAAAAATGATAGCCAGAGCCTCTTTTTCAGTTACAGTATAGTTTACCTCAGCACTGCTCATTTGTCTGCTCCCAAAGTAAATTGGATGTTCATTCCCATTTTCATCCTTTTGGCTCAAAGTACTACCTAGTGCTGCATCTGAGGCATCAGTGTACACAATGAATGGCTTGCTCCAATCTGGATTCTTCAAAACAGGTGAAGACACCAGGGCTTCCTTTAGTTGTCCAAAAGCTTCATGCGCCTTGTTTCCTGGTTCATAAGCAACATCCTTCTTCAAGAACTGGGTTAGTGGCTGTGCAATCTTTGAGAAATTCTTGATGAACCTTCTATAGTAACCCACATGGCCTAAAAATGATCTCAATTTACTTCTATTCATAGGAAATGGTAAATCTTTGATTTTTGAAACTTTATCAGGATCAGTACCAATACCATCTCTGGATACAACATGCCCTAACAAAACGCCTTTAGAACATCCAAAGACACACTTTGTAGGGTTTAGTGAGGCTTGTGCTTCATCTAACCTTTGAAATGTTGTCTCCATCTGGTGCAGGTGGTCCAACTTGCTCCCATAGATGCAAAAATCATCCATAAATACTCTGATGAAGGTCCCAATGTAGGGTTCGAACACCCTATTCATCAAACGCTGGAATGTTGCTGGAGCATTACACAACCCAAAAGGCATAACTCTATAAGCAAACGTTCCCCAAGGAGTGGTGAACGTGGTCTTCAGCTGATCTTTCTCTGCTATACGAACTTGGTTGTAGCCGCTATATCCATCAGCAAAACTATAGCACTCCTGGCCAGCTACTTCATCCAAGATCTGATCTGAAAATGGAAGAGGGTAATGATCCTTCTTTGTTGCCTTATTGAGCTTCCTGTAATCAACACAAATGCGTAGCTTCCCATTCTTTTTTATTGAGATCACAATGGGAGAAACCCATTCTGAATTCTCCACAGCAAATATGAATCCTGCATCAAGCAACTTATCTATTTCTTCTTTTACAGTCTTGGAAAAATTAGGATTCATTCTATATGGCATTTGCTTTATAGGCTTAGCACCATCTACCAGCTCAATACAATGTTCTACCCAACTTACTTGACGGAGTTCCTTGTAATCAAAAGTGAATAGGTGTATGTACCTTCGAAAGAGCTGGAGGTAGGATTCCTTCTCACTCTCCATCACAGCATCACCAATCTTTATTTGTTGGAGACGATCATCAACTTCTTCTTCAGATAATTTTATGGGGTCATGAGTTGGTGTGACTGGCAAGATATCCATGACTGAAACATCCACCTCGCTTTCTTCATCTTCAGTGTCCACTTCACTGGTACTAGAGTAATCAGAGGATGTCCAATCATCAGTTTCATCACTTGAATCCACAGGTTCTACTTTATGATGTCGAGGGATCACGTTTATCTTCACCCTCTCTCTACCACGTCCAAGTGTCATGAAACCTTCATTCCAGTAGTTTCTTGCATGAACTCTCCTTAGCCATGGTCTTCCCAGCAGCATTGGGTACGCAACAGTACCATTTTTCATCACCTGAAAGTCTACCACACATACAACACCCATAACAGATATTGCCACATTTGAAATTACACCTTCTGGTTTAGTTTTTCCCTTATTTAATGACCTTAACATAAGTGTTGAAGGGTGATCAATTTTTAAACCCAACATATTCATTACAGACTCAGTCATTACATTAACTGCAGCACCTCCATCAACTAAGACATCATGAATTGAAATACCATTACATAATACCTCAGCTTGTGGAGCATAGGGATCTGCCTCTGCCTCCAAAACAGGGACCTCAACCTCCTTCCTTCTTCGAGCATTGAGTCCACCTCGCAACTCCCGCCTCTTCTCAGAAGACATAGCCAAGAGTTGACCATATGTAATATTTGCAGGCCTTTTGGACAGATCTTCCAAGATGGAGTATGGTCCTTGCCCCTGTGAAATCAGAAAATCCTGCACACCCAACTTTCTTCTCCTATGTTTCTTACTAGTTTCTTCTTTCATCTTCTTAGGATCATTTCCATCTTGATTATCTTTCTCTTTCTTTCTTTTTGTTACAAACACATCTACTTCATTATTTCTACTCTTATCTACTACATCAAAAGAATTCACAGGTGCTTTTCCTTTATCATTATCTCCCTTACCAGATGTAGAAGCTCTATCTGGACAATTATACTTATAATGACCCTTTTTATAACAACCATAACAAACAACTTCAGAAATATTTCTCTTTGGACCTCTATCTCCTCCCTGAGAACTAAATTCCTTTCCTTGAAGAAGATTAATAGTTAACTGACCCATCTTTTTGAGCAGATCTTCATACTCAGTAGATGTATTAGGAGAAATATTTGTGCTCACCGGGAGTGGTTGTGGATTCAGGACCAAAGGTGCTGGTGTAGGCTCTACTTTAGCAACAATTTCTTTGGGCTCCTCTTCCATGCTTTCTTCTTGCCTTCTTGCAATCTCCTTTGCTTGTTCAATGGTAGCTGGGCGGTCATACTTCACTCGTTGTCTGATCTCCAGCTTCATCCCAAGAATGAAGTGCTTACAGAGGAGATTATCCACGCCATTCATCAACCCATCCGCTAGTCCTTCCTTCCGGATCTGGGCATCGAGCTTCCTCCTTAGCTCTAGAACACGAGCATGATAATCCCTTATCTTCTCCTTCTCTCCTTGGGATAGCTTTGTGATCTCGATCATGAGATCTGCATATTTCTGTTGTTCACCAAATTCTTCAAGAAAACTTTCAGTTAATAAATCCCATGAATTTTTCACATTATCACCTAGTGTTTCAAACCACCTAAGTGCTGAACCATCCAAAAAGGTAGGAAAAAATTCAGTCCATTGTTCCCTTCTTATGAGGCCATTACAAATACAAGATCGTTTAAACTCTTGAATGAAAGAAGAAGCATCTTCATTAGATTGAGCTGAAAAAATAGGAATCTTTCCCATTTTCAAAAGTAACCACCGTGAAATACCAACCCAGAAGTACAATTAACAAGACTTATGTGCACAAATAATTGGAATCACTATACTAGAAAGTGACTTTACACCTTTCTACAGTAAAATAGAAATGACCACGGTAAACTATGGTAAAACTTGACTTACTACGGTAAAAACTGACTTTACTGTGGTAAACACTATTCACGGTAAAAAGTGAAGTTACTGCGGGTAAATACTATTCACGGTAAAAAGTGACTTTACTGCGGTAATTACTATTCCCAGCAAAAAGGACTTTACCAGGGTAACTACTATTCATGGCAAAAATGACTTTAACATGGTAACTACTATTCACGGTAAAAATGACTTTACCATGGTAACTACTATGCACAGTAAAAACAAGGTTACCCTCCAATTAATTTTTGCCTAAGTGGGAATATCTCTCCAGAAAATCCACCAACGAGGAATGGTCCCGGCAACGGAACCAAAATGTCATCACCAATCCGGCACTATGATAATTCTTCACCGGGAACTCCTCGTGCTATGATTATTTACTAATGCACAGCCTTTAGTTTGGTGGACGTAATCTGGAAACAAAACAACAACCGAACACAAGAATACCATCGACTATGATAAGACGGAATGATGACAAATCTGAAATATCAAAGTAAATTATAATATTAACATGAAATTGTTACAATCTCACCCATGAGGTACTTCAACAAGACTATGGGAGAAACTTTACAATTACACCTCTCGATGGCTTCTTCAACACACCTTTTACTGATGGCTTCCTTTACACACTTCCTACAATATTTCTCACTACTTCTTTCTATGCTAAATGAGGGGGGTGGCCTCTCTATTTATAGAACTTCTAGGCTTATCCATCCTATCTCTAAGATAGGATAAGAAATCCACTTTGACGAATCATATTCCATACCTTAACTCTTATCTGTACATGTAAGCTTATCTGTTAAGATAAGATAAACCTTATCATTTTACATGGGTTCCACATTTTTATAATTTTTACAAATAAAATACACAAAATATTTATGACCTCACTCCTTGTCCTTATTACCAATATAATATTTCTAATTCCTAATCATGTAGACCCTACTTCTCTAATTACCCAAACTTTGACATTTTAACATTACCGGACCACTTATGACAAATATTTACTTTTTACAACATTCCTATTGTACTTTGACTGTTACCGTACTCCACATTATTGGCGGCACCGTACTGATGGCACCGTTATCTTCTATCAGACGCTACTAGTAATTACACTTAACAACATCCTATTCCTAATACATACATTAATGAAATAGAAATTATGGAGGAAAATTTTAGTGTCGATAGCCCCCTCCCGATAATGGCTCAACCCATCAATTGATTGTCAATGGCATGTATCTAAGTCTGGTAAGGTGTGTGGTTTACATGGATTTTGGTGAATTAATCAAGTTCGTTGATCTCTATACTACTTGCATCTTTGGCGTTAATTATTTAGCAATTGTGATTAACTTGGGGTTACGTTATGCAACATTGATCTATGTCCTTACAAATTTGGATCATTGATCCTTTTAATTTTGGGTTTGAAATCTTGATCATTTGATCTTGTACTTGTAATTTCAAACTTTCGATAATATGAGCTCTGATCTTCGTGGAATTTGCATTGATTATGTTAAATTTGGAACGTTGATCCAGGTACTTCGGCTAATCCCCACCAATCTCTGTATCATGATAACCTAGGTTGTTGAGTTGGGTTTTCATCTGGAACATTGGATCTTTTAATTTCAATCTCAAACCGTTGATGATATGTGATGAGTTAGGTTCACCTAACCCCTAGGTTAATGTAGAAAATCAAGAATTTGACCTATCATTTGGTCATTATTCACTTGGAGTCACTTTGTCTTATTGAAGCCCTGTCAAAATTCCTCCAAGAAGCCATGAATGTGATCTTGAAGCTCTAAAAACTCTACAATCTTAGCCTTTTATGATTTTTGAGTGTGTATATTTGACCACTTCTATCTCGAGCTTGGAAAAAATGAACTTTTAATACGGATCTTGGTGCATTCTATTGTTTCATTTGGTTTTTATTTAAAGATTTTACTATGGATTCTCTGAAGATGTGGCCACTACTTTGATCTAGAGTTCGTTTTATTTTTTGTGGGAAGAACTCTGATTTTTTGGTGTGGATATTTTTTTCTCTAGAAGCTCTATCATGAGTTTAAAAAAAATGACCATCATTTTTTAGTGTTTTCAAGTCTGCCTGAGCCATTGTTACATAGGTGAGATTTTTCGTCTTTTAGAAACATTGCGACTTTGGTGATTTTGTAATTCTATTATGATACCTCCATGAATGGTGGAACCTTGTTGCTATGCTTCTAACATGCACTGATATTTGTTATTATTTCATATCTCTTTGGGTTTTGCTAGTATGGATTTGATCCTTGAACTTCAAGAACTTCTAGGTGCTCATCATTGTACTCTGATCCTGATCATTTTCAGGGTTTGAGAATTTTGATCCTAATTGGTAAGTTTTCTTTCCATATTAACATACTTTTGTGTCTTTTGCAAAATATTGCATCTCAAAATGGTTTGTTTTTAAATGACCCAAATCTAGGTACTTCCTCTTGATTGAAAATGAATAAAACTAGTACCTGAGTGAAATGAGTATTTTTATTTTTTATCTATAAAAATGGGTATTTGTTCTTTTTTCCATGGGTTCTGACTTGCTCTGTAAGAAGCCTAACTTCAAATCTAGTGATCATAATTTTGACCACGTCGTAATTTTCATCTTCTGGCCAAGGGTTTTCTAGGTGGATGTATATATTTGTTTATGGGTTTTTAAACTCTCACCATTTCCAAAATATGTGTGCCATTTCTAGAGTGTTGTCATTTGATTCAAAAGTGGCCTTTGCATTTCTTGATAAACCAAAATCCCTTTGTGGTTTATTATTTTCCTGCTTTGTAATATTTTTGTGAGCTTAAAAATCTCTATGCGTTTCAATGTATTCACCTATAAATGTGAGTTCTGCTTCTGGTTTTTATGGGTATCATTAAAATTTGTAACTTGTTGAAAAGGAATATGAAAAAATCCTTGGTATTTCAGTTTTTCTCAAACTCTGTTGTTCGTTATCTCCATTAAGCAACTCAACCTATGGAGCTTTTTTTATATTGTTTATTCAAAGTTGTGATGTTCCTTCTGAACTTTGCGTCTGGGTCTGATAGCCTTTAACAATTCTTCTAAGCTCTATTTCAAGATTGACTGCAGTATCTTGCTTCTTTTGAGCTTTTAAAACTCTTAATATTTTCATTCTTTGATGCAAGCTATATTCTCCTCTGTTAGAACCTTAGGACAACATGGTTGTTTATTTATATTTTTGGCTTGAATCCATTTCCATGAGATTTGTACCTCTACAAGCTAATAAGAGGGTCTCAATCTTTGTATTCGTGGCTAATTGTTGTTAATTTTTGTAAATTCCTTTACTTGTATCAGCTATTTGAAAGGCTTGTAATGAAATTTTAGCTTTATTTTGTTTGAAATAATCTCAAATAATAAACCTTTCATTTCCATTGTTGGGAGATTGTCTGCTTATGATAAAAAATTTATTCTGCTCGAGTCTGAAATTTCTAATCTTGATCCTTGATATTAAAACTCTTAGGTGTTATTCTGAAGTTGTAGCTTTCTTATTCCAGTTGTAGATATTACTTTGAATTGATTTTTGTAACCTTTTTTTGTTCTTAATGATTTTGGCAGAATCTTGCATAGTTTTTGGTTAAAGCATGATTCTCAGAAAACTCATCTAAAGTTTGTATTCATTTCATGGATGTAGCCTCTCCTGTGAATGTATGAGTATGAGTATTATTTTAGAGGACTACACTTATCCTGAAGCTTTGATACATTGTCTTTTTTTAAGCTCATCCTGTACTTGAAAAAGATACACATGTAGTTGAAGCCTATCACCTTTTGTAGCTCACAGTACTTCTTACACACTGTTAAATCTTATAGATATGTGGTTGCATCTTATGACTATTTCGGATCTAAAATGTATCTTTATGAAACCTCTTCTCTTGTTCATGTTTTTCCTTTGAATGGCTCATTTACTATATACATTTGAAACTCCATTTTAGATCTTATGTTCCTTCGTTCCTTTGTAAGATCATGGTTGTAATTGCATATTACGAAAACTAGAATGCATATTTGAGGTTTGTTGAAGATTTTTTTTTTTTTTGGGAGACTTGTATTTAAAATATGTATATTTTGAAATCTTTGTGAGTCTTTATTCTCCATTGCTACAACTATAGGTTCACTTACTTGTAATGAGAAATGTTCTTATGCCTTTCTTTGCCACTAGTTCTAAGTTGTATCTTTTGTAAATACTCCTTTATTGTTGTTTTTGCCTTTGCAATGGGCTATATTCTCCATACTTGATTTGGGAATTGTTATTCCAATTTCCGCCCCAGAAAAATTGATCAAACACGGTCCCACATAGAAGAAAATTGGAAGGGTCGGCTCAGTCATGTGAGCCCACATTTCAAATCCAACAGTTAGGTTACAGGAGAGACTCGATAATGAAGGAGAAAGGTCAGCAAGGAGGCCAACAACGTTACAGGAGACCAAAAGGTCCGTAGAAGGAAAATGGAGAAAGAGGAGTGGGCCCAAATCATTTAAATATAAAAGGACTGGCAAAGGCCTCCATGTGCCTCATCTTTGTAACTTCAAAGGTCAAGCCAAAAAGGTGGTCTCCAAATGAGCGCAGGCTCACCACGTGGTCAGAGTCAAAATAGGGTAGAGAAGACTTGAATCGGCTAAGTATAGAAGAGCCAGCAGAATCCTCCATGTGTCTAAATGACACACTTTCGAGGGTCAAAGAAAAAGGTAGTCCCCCAGAAAAGCACCAAATTTCCACGTATCCCAGGTCTGAAAAGGAGACAGAATCAGTAGTTGAAAATTCAAAATGCGGCAGAGAAAGTGGAAGGTGCCACGTGTCAACTCGGCGCAACTTAAAAGATACACTCCGAAGGCATTTCCCCAAACTAGCGCCAACCCTCCACATGTCCAAGGTCCAAAAAAGGGACAGAGCCAGTTGTTTAATCGGCTAAGTATAAGAGATTCAACGGAAGCCCCCATGTGTCTCATTGGTGCAAATTCAAAAGGCATGGCTCAAAGAAGGACCCTGAACTAGCACCAACTCACCGCGTGGTCAAAGCTTGAAAATTGAACCGGCCGCAAATCGTTTGAGTATAAAAGGAATGACAGAAGAGCCCACGTGTCTCTTTGGTGCAACTTCAAAGGTGTGAACCAAAAGGTAGTCCCCAAATGAGTGCCAATCCACCACATGGTTAGATTCCAAAAAGGTAAGGTCGGCCGTTGAAAATTCCAAGCTTGGGATAGGCCGAAGAAAGCCTCCATGCATCATCTCGGTGCATCTTCAAAGTTAAAATTAGGAGACAGTCCCCAAACATGCACCATCTCACCACATGTCATCTCAGCACAACTCCAAGGATAGAATCCAAGGTGGGGTCCACAAATGTGCGCTGAGCCACCACGTGTCTATGGTTAGACATATGGCCCCGCCAAATAAAATGGGACTTAGGAAAAACACAATGACACAGAGGATCCCACAAAAGTTTCCACCTTTCTCCATTCGGTGCCATTTTAGGAGTGAAAGGAGGTGAAAAAATCTTAAGAATGCACGGGGCTTCATGTAGATCTCACAGGGATAGACTCCAGACCAAAAGTGCCTTCAGGTGGCCATATCTTTCGACTGGAAGCTCAGATTTGGGTGAGAAGGGATGTTTTGCAAAGCTCTCGGTGTCAACTTCTCACCTACCTCCATTAATTTTTTGACCCACCATTTTCGAGGCTATCAACTCTCCCACCTACCCTCATGATGAAGAATGGGCCTCTTTCTTTCTCTAGCAAGGAAAAGCACATGGAGGCATGGGTGTTGCAGTAAGAACTCATCATTGTGGTAGGTGGATTCAATGCTCTTCCAGGGGTGGTTGGACTAGGGTTTGAATTCTTCCCTCCTTTCTCTCTTATTCTTCCTATATATTGTAAAGGAGGGGCATATTTCAAAAGGTTGGTCATTTTTTCTCTCCTGGCCCCATCCCTCTTTCTTCCCTAGGGCAGAATGTGGAGTCTAAGCCTCTTCTCATGGTTTTGTAATTGAATTTTCTTTCCTCTTTCCACTGATGATGTACTATGTGAACTCATTGCGAGAAATAAAATATGTTTTTTGATGCATCTTGTCCATCCTTTGTTTATTTTGTTGTCTCTTCTTGCCTCTCATCATTGTAGGGTATACTATGCATAGTCTCTAATGTCTATTGTAGGTTCTGGGAGCTGTATTTAATGGGTTTTGAAGTGGTTCTCTATGAGATATTCATCTCTAGTCTTTGGTGCATCTCTCCATCCTCTCCATTTCTCACCTCTCTCCACTTTAGGAAGTTGGATCTGTGATCAGCCACTTCCTTTTTTGGTGTATCATCACTTAGTGTAGGATCTATTTTTATGTATTTCTCTCTTTCACTTGTCTCCTTGGAATGGTTAGATTAGGACAGATTAGTTTTTCCTACACTAGAGTAGCTTGTGGTAGGTAGTTTAGGGAGAAGAATTCAGCTTTCTCTGGAGGGCCATCTCAAGTCTGCAAGTCCCATAGCTTGAGAGATGGTCCAATGTTATGCAATCACACTGAATGCCCCACTCAAATATGAGGCCATTCGGGGGTGCTGTGATTTTGCATCAACATTTTTGCACATGCTCGGTGGGGAACCATAGAAGTTAGAGTTCCATCTTTCAGAGGTGCCTCATTATCAAACAAAAAATATTAAGCCACCATGTACGACTATAGGCAACATATTTTTGGCACGCCCGATGGGACATCACAAAAGTTAGAGTTCCATCTTTTCAGAGGTGTCTCATTATTAAACAACAAATCTTAAGCCACTATGCGACCACTCAATAGTTTTGGCATGCCTGGTGGGACAAGTATGAAGTACCTTACCACTTCATTTCATCAAGTTGATGTGTTCTTGGTGATATTCAGCCTTTTGAGGTACTTTCGAGCACATCTAGCGACTCCATCTTGTCAAAAATGCATCCTCTGAGTTGCAAACCTTCTCTCATCCATTTTCATCCATTATCCCTTCCATATATTTCATTTTCTTCCATTCCATGAAGTTTTACAATCATGACTTCATTCCCAACTTGGAATTCTAAACTATTTCCCTCCATCCCCATAGTTTCAAAATTCCTCCTCCAAATCAGTTTTATAAGCCCCATTATCCCGAAAATGCATACAACCTCACTTTTTTCTAACCAAAATGTTTATGAAGAATAGGTTTATGCATATGATGGTGGAAACTCCTTTGTTGAAGCTAATTTTGAGAGGAAGGTGAAAAATATGGAGATGGACATGATGTAACTCAGAGTCAAGTGCTCCATAATGACAGCTGAAGTTGGCTATAAGGCCCCTTGTCCATGGGTCGGCCCTGTACCAGACTGGTTTAGTGCCCAACAGAAGCTGCACCTCATCACTAAGATGTTGCCCTAGATTATGGAGTGGGTGGAAGGAATGGAGGCTCAAAAATCTAGTGCACGCTTTCCATCCCTTCTGTGTCCATCCTCCCATTTTCTTCAAAGTCCCCTCTACCTACTTGTACCATAAATGAACAAGCCCCTTACTAATATGACTTTCCTAGGCAACATCATCATGCTCAAGGATTGTAAGACATTTGAAGAGTGGCGTGACTCATATGACTCTGACTGGGAAGAGGAAATCATACGAGTGCCTATTCTAGGTGAAAATTAGTTAGCTCTAAACAAAAGGTGCAGGATATTGAGTTTCTTGGAGGAGAATTTTGTGCACCCCATATAGTTCCAGAGGCTCCAAGTGTGGAGTAGGCCACAGAAGAACCTTCAGTTCTTCCTCCCACTTCATCCCCTTCAAGATCTAATGTTGAAGAAGAGTTTGAGCTTTCAAACTTCATGTTTGAGAAAAAGGGGAACCATGGTGAGAAAACTATTAGACCCAAAGGACACCATAGAGGAGGTCGAGCACATGCAGTAGGACAACAAGGAGGTAGATTATCTGTTTGACTTGGAGGATTGCTTTGATGGAGAGGAGCCCTGAAGAGATCACATCATTTGATCCTCCATCATCCACCTTCCAAGCACATGAGTCCTCTTCCATGGATGAGAGCATCTCAAGGACAGTAGCCTGCATCTCACAACGGACCCTCTGGAACCAAGGTTGGAGGATCATGATCTTCCATGCTCTTCACAAGAGGAGGAAGGAAAATAGCATGAGGATTCCATCTCTCCCACATCATTCACCCAAGAAGGTTAGTAGAAAAACTCCATTTTTAGAGTTGAAGTTCAAAACCATGGGCACATTCAAAGGAAATGACCATGCCCAATCAGGTACTTGGCTTCATTGGAGCCAAGGGAGAAGCCAAAACCAGTCATGCCCACTTTAGGGCATGAGGATGAGTATCAAAGCACCAAGGGTCACCATCAACACCTCCAGGAGTCCAATGCCAATCATCTTGAGGAGGTGATTTTTCACTGATGTTGATACCTTGATGATTTGGGTGGAAGATCGGCCCCTTGTCGGTTTCTCACTCATAATAAGAGCCATATTTCAACACTAAATCATATACATGGCCACATTTTTTAGAAAGGGAAGCTATTTCTCCCTGCACCTGTAGTAGGATTTGTTTAGCTTTTCTTTGTTAGGGTTAGTGTAGGAGTAGGAGTAGATTTGTTTTCAACAACACAAGTGATTTTCACACTCTACATGTATTATTTGAGGTATGTATGATTTAATATTTATGCATAAGTTTTTTTCGTATTGCTCCTGAAGGTCAATGCTTCAGGACCTTCAGTATTTAAGGCAGAAAGACCCATAGTTTCCTTGTAACAGTTGCTAATTTCAAATGAAACAATACATAGCAACAAAAATTAGGTTTCAAGACAGTCTATTTTAAGGGATAGGTGAAATCCCCAGGTCATTACAATTTTCTACTCTTAGAACCTCACCTTCAAGAATTTCTTATGGAAATTGAGTGTGCGGACAATGGGGCAGGCTCAGGGTCAGCAAGCCCAAGAATTTAGGCTCATGGTTTTAGGGACAAGATCAGTACCAAGCTATCATTCACGACTCCATGCCCAATGGATACTTCAAGGCTACTGGTCTCTTCATCTAGTAGGCAGATGTCCCATGAGTCGCCAAACTGTTATCCCAATTTTTCCCCTGGTAAAATTGATCAAACATGATCCCACACAGAAGAAAATCAGAAGGGTCGGCTTAGTTCATGTGAGCCCACATTTCAAATCTAACATTCAAGGTTACAGGAATGAATCGACTATGAAGGAGATAAGGTCATTCCGAGGAGGCCAACAACATTATAGGTCTTTAACTAGAACCTCAGTAGAAGGAGCTAAAATGGAGGAAGAGCTTGATTGTTTGGGCCCAAATTGGTTACTCGGGGTATAAAAGGATTCGGTAGAGGTCTCCATGTGCCTCATTGGTGAAAACCCAAAGGTCAAGCCAAAAAGGCAGTCTCTAAATGAGCGTAGCCTCACAATGTGGTCAGAGTCGAAATAGGGTAGAGCAGGCTGATATCGGTTAAGTATAGAAGAGCTAGTGGAAGCCTCCATGTGTCCAGGCATGGTTGCACCTTCAAGGGTTAAAGCAAAAGGTGGTCCCCCAAAGTGAAGCGCTAACTTTCCATGGTATCCCAAGTCTAAAAAGAAGATAGAATCGGCAGTTGATCAAAGTTAAAATGGGGCAGAGCCACGGAACTAGGTGCCACAGTGTCATCTCGATGCAACTTCAAAGATCAACTCTGAAGATGCAGTTCCCCAAACTAGTGCCAACTCTCCACGTGTACAAGGTCTAAAAAAGGGACAGAGCTAGCTATTTAATTGGCTAAGTATAAGAGAGTTATGGAATCCTCCACGGGTCTCATTGATGCAACTTCAAAAGGTACGAGGCCAAAGGAAGGACCCTCAAACTAGTGCCAATCCCTGCCATGTGGTCAGAGCCTGAAAAGTTTGAGCAGGCCCCAAATCGGTTAAGTATAAAAGGCATGGTAGAATCCCCCACATGTCTTTCTCAGCCCAACTTCAAAGGCAAGACCCAAAAGGTGAATCCCCAAATGAGCACCCAACATGCCACGTGGTTAGAGTCCGAAAAGGTCCAAGGTTGGCTGTTACAAAATTGGCTAATCTCGGGATAGGATGAAGGAAGCGTCCACATGTCAGCTCAGTGCATCTTCAAAGGTAAAATCTAGAGGTGTGTCCCCAAACATGCACCATCTCACCACGTGTCAGGTCTCGGCATAACTCCAAGGATAGAGTCACATGTCTCGGTGAGGTCCCCAAATCTTGGGGTGTTTTCACCGAGCCTCCACGTGTCCAGGGTAATACATATGGCCCCACCAATCAAAAGGGGACTTAAGAATAAACACAAAGACATAGAGGATTTCCCTCTGGAAGCCACCACGTGTCAGTCTCATTGCTCCATTTTAGGAGTGAAAGGAGGTTGAAAAATCTTAAGAATGCATGGGGATCCATGTAGATCTCAAAGGGACTCTTCTTAGATACCCATACCCAAAGCACCTTCAGGCGGCCATATATTTCAACTGGAACTCAGATTCAGGTGAGAAGGGATGTTTTGGAAAGCTCTCAGTGTCGGCTTCTCACCTGCCTCCATTAATTTTTTCATCCCTCCATTTTTGAGGCTGTCAAGTCTCCCACCTACCATCATGATGAAGAATGTGCCACCTTCTTGCCCAACAAGGAAAAGCACATGGAGGCATGGGTGTTGCAGCAAGACTCATCATTGTGGTAGGTGGATTAAATGCTCTTCCAGGGGTGGTTAGAGCAAGGTTTATAATTCATCCCTCATTTCTCTCTTATTCTTCCTATATATTGTAAAGGAGGGGCATATTTCAAAAGGTTGGTCATTGTTTCTCTCCTTGGTCCCCTCTCTCTTTCTTCCCTAGGGAAGAATGTGGAGTCTAAGCCTCTTCTCATGGCTAAGCTGTAATGGAATTTTCTTGCCTCTTACCCACTGATGATGTACTGTGTGAACTCATGGAGCAATAAAATATGTTTTCGTTGATGTATCTTTTCCATCCTTTGTTTATTTTATTGTCTCTTCTTTCCTCTCATCATTACAGGGTATACTATGCATGTTGACTAATGTATATATTGCAAGTTATGGGAGCTGTTTTTAATTGGTTTTGAAGTGGTGTTCTTTGTGATATTCATCTAGTGGTAGTGTGGTGCATCCCTCCATCCTCTCCATTGCTCACCTCTCTCCACTTCAATAAGTTGGATCTGTGATTAGCCACTTCCTTTTCTGGTGTATCACCACTTAGTGTAGGATCTATTTTTATGAATTTCTCTCTCTCTCTCTGTCTCCTTGGAATGGTTAGATTAGGATAGATTAAGTTTTCCTACACTAGAGTAGCTTGTGGTAGGGAGTTTAGGAATAATGAAGAACAATGTCTGATGAGAATCTCAAGGGAAGAATGGTGGTTGCCCACGTAGTGTGAGATCTGAGGTTCAATCACACCAAATGCCCCACTGATAATCAAGAATGAACCATAGAACAACGGTGCGTCATCAGGAAATAGGTTTGTCATCATGTGAGGAGACCTCTAAAAATATATATGAATTTAATGCTGCAGAGAATGATGTGTTAAAGGAGAGGTTCATTGATAGTATGCCCTGGTGTTACAGTCAAGTGTGAACCATAGCACTTACTTTTGATGAATCTATTGGGTAATGCAATGGAAATTAAATTTCACACCATAGATTAATGAATGACTAACAAGGCATGGATGGAGTATGTAGAAGATCTATGCTTCCATGATTGTTAGGTTAATTGCTTTAATTGGATGTCAACTAGGGAATGGAGCCAAGTAATAGAAGATGTGGTGGAAGGAAGTGCGGAAGAAAGGGGATTAGGAAGCCACATGAGGTACTACCTGTTATGGGAGGAATGTACTTTTATTTGTTTGGATGCTACTCCTATGTGGTGTTTCTTCTCCATTCTGGAGGAAACAGATGAATCCATGATCTTGGGAGGTGGTCATGGATGGCTACTTCTAGATGGAGGTGAAGGAGAATAGTGAGCTTCATTGATGGTGGAATGCTCTGCTTATGATATTCTTATGTTTAGATTTTTGAGTCTCCAGAGATTGAGGCTTTCATGAGATACAAGAGTGGAATGTGCAATGAATACATTTTCCAAATTTAAATATGTTTGTAATCAATGCTATGGAGATCATAATAGTCATTATCACAATCTGAATCATTGATGCGGTGGAAATATTCAAAAATGGCGGTCATGGTGCACTTAAGCGGTGAGGTATGATGTTGATTAGAATCTTAAAAGATGAGTTTCTTATCAAGTAAGGTTCGCATGGAACATCATGTTGTTTTTCAATATGTGATTTCCCTTTTAATGGTTTACGATCCTAGGAGATGAAGAATACTTAGGTGAACTCCGATGCATCAGTGCTGATTTTTAGAAAAGATGCTTATGTGGAGACCACTGTGGATCGTTCAAAGGGTACAATAGATTTTAAATACATGGAAGATCTCTAGTACTTCTTTGGACCTGGACACTTAGAGATAAATAGTCAGAAGGGATTAATACATTATCCAAGATTTAAGGTCCTTTCTTATGATCAATAGTATTATGTGATTTTCTTTCAACGGTGTGTTGTCATGTTACAAATTATATGTCAGAGGGACTGGAGCCAAGAATAGAAGATGTGGTGGAAGAAAGTGTATTTGAAAGGGGCTTTGGAAGTACCTTATGAGGTTATTCAGCAGATTCATTTGGATTAATGAGACAGATGTGACTATGATGTACAAATTATACCTTGAGCTCGCCGAATGAATCTTTGACCTTGGGAGATGGTTGGATGGATACATTAGATGGAGGTGAAGGAGATAAGTAAAAATGGAAGATGAAGCTAGAGCTATGAGGAATAGGAGAGAGAGACGCTCAGGAGAGTGAGAGTGGAAGCAAATGAAACCTTTGTCTTCTAAACTCGTTGTAAGAAATCATGGAGATCATAATAGTCATTATCACACATGTCACTTCCTGAAGTCAGTAGTTTCAAAAATGGAGGTCACATCCCATGGTACTGTAAGTCGGTGAGGTGGATGATATTGATTCATGAAGGTATGACAGATGAGCCACTTATCAAGTAACTGAGTTCACATAACATCATTCTGCATTCAACTTGTAGTATGATGGTTCATTGATTGTAGGAGATGAAGATAGACTTAGGTTAATGTCGATGCAATGGAGGGGAAGGAAGTATGCTTAAACATGGAGACATAGATGGGGATCATTTAGGTGTTAGGAAATAAGAGATAAAATATGTGGAATAATTCCTTATAGAATCGCAATAGTAGAAACTAATATGCAAAAAATATTACAGATCTGAAATAAAAGTGCAGAATAAAATAACACAACACAGAGGAGACAAGATTTAACGTGGTTCACCCAATTTGCGCTACGTCCACCAAGAATCACTTGCTCAAATTTTATTACAAGCCTCCACTCTCTCAATACAATACCCAGATCCGTTTGGAGCTATACTAAAAAAACTCTACAGAATTCACACCCGAATTCAAAACACATCTACAATACATTTGCTTGTAGCATCTATCATATGCATAAGACCATATAAATAGACAACTGCTTAAGTAGTTTTACAAAACTATGGGTATCAAAACCATGGGTATCAAAACAATGTCCCATAAACCTATGGGTCAAAAAAATCGCCCATATGAGAAGAGCATGTTTCCCGATATGTCAGGTGCATTTTTTTGAGGCAAAAAAAAATTACGCCTAAATTTTATTTTTTTAGACCCCGAACCCCTGCTATCGAGGGATGTCACCCTCAAACCCCCACCCCATCCCGGCCCCGAAAGGATACATGAAAAGTGTATATTACTCTTAGTGTACAGTCTTTAACACTTTCACACATGAAAATAGGCTCCACAACCTAACAATCTCCCACTTGGAGACTAGTTTTCCTCTGAGCAAGCTTCTCAACCCTTCACTGTTTCTGTGAAGACCAACCAAAGTTGAACACAACTTTAGTTTTTCCCTTGTGACCACCTTGGTCATCATGTCTATAGGATTCTGACTGGTATGAATCTTCTCCAACTTCAACTTCTCTTCCTCCAAAGCTGTCCTAATGAAATGATACCTTAACTGTATATGCTTCATCCTGGAGTGGAAAGCAGAGTTCTTAGCTAGGTGTATAGCACTCTGACTATCACTATGTACAGCTTACATTCCTCCTGCTTATGCTCCAACTCCTCAAGCAATTGTTGTAACCAAATCATCTCTTTTCTTGCCTCTGTTGCAGCAACATACTCAGCCTCCATGTTTGACAAAGCCACCAACTTCTGTAGTCTTGAAATCCAGCTCACTATTGTCCCACCTACAGTGTAAATATAACCTATCGTGCTCCTCCTATGCTGTCTACATCTCCAGCCATGTCTGAATCTACATAACCACGTAAAGTGGTGTCTGATCCACTGTAGCACAAAACTGCCCCCATGGTTCCTCTCAAATACCGAAGGATCCACTTTACTGCTTGCCAATGCTCTTTACCTGGATCACTCATAAATCTACTCACAGCTCCCACTGCATGGGCAATATCAGGCCTAGTGCACACCATAGCATACATCAAACTGCCAACTGCTGATGAGTAAGGTACCTTGGACATCTGGTTTCTTACCTGCTCTTTCTTCGGACACTGCTCCTTTGATAACTTAAAATGGCCTGCCAAAGGAGTCCTAACCGGTTTAGCATCCTGCATGTTAAACCTATCCAATACCTTCTTAATGTACTCTTCCTGAGATAAAGTCAGCTTCCGTTCCTTCCTATCCCGAGTTATCCTCATACCAAGGATTTGTCTGGCTGCCCCCAAATCCTTCATATCAAAGGATTCACTTAGTTGTTTCTTGAGTACTTTTATTTCCTGCATGTTTTTACCTGTAACCAACATGTCATCTACATACAAACATAGGATAATATAACTTCCATCCTCAAATTTCTTTGTATACACGCAATGGTAAGAATGACATCTAATATAACCTTGCTCCATCATGAAGCTATCAAACTTCTTATACCATTGACGTGGAGCTTGTTTCAGGCCATACAAGCTCTTCTTCAGTTTGCACACCATCTCCTCTTTACCTTTGACTTTATATCCTTCTGGCTGCTGCATATATAGCTCCTCCTCCAAATCACCATGGAGAAATGTAGTCTTTACATCTAACTGTTCTAAGTGCAAGTCTTCTACTGCCACTATTCCAAGAATAGTTCTGATAGAAGTCATTTTTACTACAGGAGAAAAAATCTCATCAAAATCTATACCTTGTTTCTGTGCAAACCCCTTGACCACCAACCGGGCCTTATATCTTTTCTTTCCTCCTTCTTCATCTTTAACTCTGTACACCCACTTGTTCTGCAATGCTCTTTTTGCCTTCCGGTAGCTTCACCAAATCCCAAGTCTGGTTCTCCATGAGAGACTTATGCTCCTCATCCATGGCTTGCTCCCACTTCTTACTGGCATCTACCTGCATTGCTTCATCAAAGCTCTCTGGCTCTCCACTATCAGTGAGTAATAAATAATAAAGAGAAGGAGAAAAATGTTCAGGTTCTTTTCTTACCCTAGAAGACCTCCTCACTGTAGGAGTTTGGGGTTCCTGTTGAGTAGGTTCCTGAACTGATTCATGGGTCACTTTCCCATCCGGAAGATCCTCTACCACTGCATATTCTTTCTTGGATTCTTCCCTGTTTTCCTGCAACTGTTGCTTATACATGAATTTCTCATTAAAGACCACATCCCTAGACCGAATGATTTTCTTGTCCTTAATACTCCAACATTTAAATCCAAAGTCATCACCACCATAACCAATGAAAGTACATTTTTCTGATTTAGCCTCTAGCTTGGTCCTATCATCCTTGTCTATATGAACAAACACCTCACATCCAAAGACTCTAAGAAATGAATAATCAAACTTTCTTACCATACCAAGCCTCCTCAGGTATGCCTCCATCCAAGGCACTTGAGGGTCCTTTGTTTATCAAGTACACAGCTGTGCTCACCGCTTCTACCCAAAAAGAAAGAGGAAGTCCTGCATGTAACCTCATGCTCCTAGCACGTTCCATTATTGTTCTGTTCATCCTTTCTGATACCCCATTCTGCTGCGGAGTTCCTGGAACTGTCTTTTGCCTGCGGATTCCATTCTTAGAACAATAATCATTAAATTCATTACTGCAATACTCCCCTCCATTATCTGACCTGAGACATTTTAGCTTAAGACCTGTTTCATTCTCTACCAAGGCTTTCCATTTAACAAAAGTGTCAAATACATCAGATTTTTTTCTAATACAATAAACCCAAACTTTCCTTATTGCATCATCAATAAAAGTAACATAATAACTTGAACCCCCAAGAGATGATACCTGAGCTGGCCCCCACACATCAGAATGTACCAGCTCTAACTTACTCTCTTTCTTCGTAGGTCCAACCTTGAGAAACCTTACTCGCTTCTGTTTCCCATATATGTAGTTCTCACAGAAATCCAAACCTATTTCTATATATCCAGGAAAATTCTTCTTTATGATGTTCATGCTCTTATGGCTCATATGACCGAGCCTATAGTGCCATAATGTTGTATCTGCATCTGAAGCCACAAGATTACAATCATTAGTACTATCAGTGGTTAAATACAAGGTTCCAACCTTCTTACCTCTTGCCACCACAAGAGCACCCTTGGTAACCTTCCAAGAGTCAGCTGTAAATATCACAGTACAACCATCACTTCCCAATTGCCCCACCGATATCAAATTTCTCCTTAATGTAGGCACATGTCTGACATCCTTCAATAGCCATGTATTCCCATTATACATCTTAACCTGAACAGAACCTTTTCCAACTATACTGCAAGGCTCATCATCACCAAGAAAAACATGCCCAAAATCCCCTTGAACATAATCAACAAAATAATTCCTATGTGGAGTAGCATGAAAAGAAGCCCCTGAATCTAAAACCCAAGATTCAGTAATATTATGCAAAGAAAGAATCAAAGCATCCTGACATACATTACCCG
Source organism: Taxus chinensis (assembly GCA_019776745.2). Taxonomy (NCBI): domain Eukaryota; kingdom Viridiplantae; phylum Streptophyta; class Pinopsida; order Cupressales; family Taxaceae; genus Taxus; species Taxus chinensis. The sequence continues at coordinate 711,922,969 of CM034150.1, forward strand.
ATGCCACATTTACCTCCTTGTTTTCTTCCTGTTGTTTTTTCTTATCCTGAAGCTCCCAACAGTCCTTCTTTGCATGCCCAGGCTTTCCACAATTCCAGCCATACAATCTTGTTCTTGGATTTTGACCTTACCCGATCTTTTATATTTTCCACGGTTTCCTCTATTCTTCTGTCTCCCTCTAGTTTCCACTGTCAAAGCATTCCCTGAAGTAGAAGATTCCCCAGAGATTTTTCTTCGCATTTCCTCGCTTAGAATCACCCCTACAACATCCTCAAACTTCAACTTCGAGTTAGCTGGAACCGAGTTACTTACCGCCATTACCAGGCTATTCCAACTCTCAGGTAAAGAGCATAGAATTAATAAAGCCCTAACTTCTTCATCAAATTCTATTGTAACCGAAGCTAGCATATTCACAACCGTATTGAAATCATTTAAATGATCTGCTACTGAACTATTCTCAGACATCTTCATATTAAAAAACTTTTTCATTAAAAATATCTTGTTAGAGGCAGAGGGTTTTTCATACAACTTCCCTAATGCATCCATTAGATCTTTTGTAGTCTTTTCCTTTGAAACATTAAATAATACCGATGATGCAAGACACAGCTAGATCGTTCCAAGTGCCTTCCGATCCAACAAATCCCATTCCGCATCTGTCATACTCGAGGGTTTGTTCACCTTCTCAGACAGCATGGAGTATAAAGGTCCTTCTGATAAAGGTAATCTTCCATATGCATCTTCCAAAGACTGAAATTCTTCCCATTGAATTTATCAACCATGGATCTTCCATCATTTGCCATAGCTCCCACTCAAGATAAAACTTTCCTATGCGATTCAACACTTCAGCAAACCAAACTAGTCTCTGATACCAATTATTAGGAAATAAGGGATAAAATATGTGGAATAATCCCTTACAAAATCACAACAGTAGAAATTAATATGTATAAAATATTACAGATCTCAAATAAAAGTACAGAATAAAATAACACAACACAAAGAGACAAGATTTAATGAGGTTCACCCAATTTGGGCTACATCCACCAAGAATCACTTGCTTAAATTTTATTACAAGCCTCCGCTCTCTCAATACAATACCCAGATCCGTTTGGAGCTATGCTCAACAAACTCTATAGAATTCACACCTGAATTCAAAACACATCTGCAATACATTTGCTTGTACATCTATCATATGCATAAGACCATATAAATAGACAATTTCTTAAGTAGTTTTACAAAACCGTTGGTATTACAACAATGGGGAAAAGAAACACTGTCCCATAAACCTATGGGTCAACCGAAGAGGTGGTTTTACAAAACATATGGGTACCGAAAGAACATGGCCCAAAAACAGCCCATATGTCGGTTACCCATTTTTCCATGGGTTAATAAATTTACGCCATGAATTTTTTTTCTTTGGGGGCTTCACCCCTAAACCCCCCTGACCCGCTCAGCAGCGACAGGACCACCGTAAAAGTACCTGAGTGTAACACATAGAAGGTGTACCACACTCTAACATGAAAATAGGCTCCACAAACATAACATCTCAAGGATTTGTATCAGTATTTACTTAGCTTACCCATATCTTCCAATTATCATATTACCTACCACTCAGTCTTGTTCCCAAGCTCCATGATGGTATATATGCTAATTTTATTTTAGCTATGAATTTTTTCCTTACCCAAAGTGAAATGCTATTAATACTTCAGGGCTTTTGAAGTTTCTTTGCTGAAGATGACCTTATTGAATGACAGTCTAACAATGTGTTACATTATATTACAAGAGACATAGTTGCTAAGATTGCATATCTTAATTATATTGTTTGCAACTGAGAGAACACAAATAAGAAATACTATTATTCCCTCTAATTAGGTCCATTTCATCATTTCCTTCCATCGTAAACAAAGTTTTCGAGTTGCCCATTTTTGCACGAGTGCAAAAATTGTCAACAGGTATCAAGAAATATAACTAGTTTTTTCATGAGAGTTTGGTCATATGTCCTAAACAACAAGCTTTTCCTTAAAATAGGGATAGTAGGAGAGACCTTATTCGAAATGGTGGAAGCTCGGTTGAAGGACTTGTATAATGAGTTAGGTTATAAAATTTCTCAGGAAGCATAAATAAGATAAAGGGTATAACAGTTGTTTCATATTTTGAGGAGTCCTTATGAATTATTCCAAACAATAAGGTTTTCTTTAATGGAGGGCTAGTAGTATGTTAACAAGGGTATAAGGGTGAATGAGTTGAAATTGGTTTTGACTCCTTCATGAAATTTTAAATAATGATTATTACATGAGATTGAACAGGTAACAAGTGGAAGTAGCCCTTGATTTAGTTCTATTTTAATTACTAGTCTTGTACCCCATGTTAAAGTGTTTGAGTTTATGTATGGTTTGATGTTTTTTTGTGTTAAAACTAATTTTTTTGTTGTGAAAATAAATTTTTTCCACCCCCTCTGCATCAAGTAATTTTATGTCCACCTATTTTTCACTTTTCTAAATTTTGTTAATCACAAATATCATTAGCACATTGGAATCCCTAGATCAATGTATTTAGGGACATATTTTTTAGTAGGGAGTAGCCTAAAAATGGTCATATACATCCTTCATTGGTTGCATCAGGTTGGTTTTAAATTTTAATTATGAGAGAGATTTGAATTTTTAGCCAAATTATATCACATTTCACATGTTTTTATACCTCTATTATTTTCCTTTACAAACTCCATATTATATCACCTTACCATTCTCCTACAATCACCCCTATACTAATTTCAACACACATAGACCTTTGGTATATCAACCCATTTTAACACCTTTGAGTTTCCCTTCATTAATTTAAACTTCTTGTTTGACATCCCCATAATATTTGATTTTATACAACCAATATAATTAACAATGGTCAATGTTATTTGGTGGATAGTTTCCTTCAACACACATTATTGACCATGGTTGATACCTTTTGGTGAACCATTTTTTAGAGAAGATGGACTTGATAATGTTCGATATTATAGGATGAAAAAACTATAAAACTTAATCATTGTCACTATATATACTTGATGGACCAATAAATTGACTAAGTTTAATACATGTACATAAGGGTGGGTGCAGAGACAAGAATGAAGTAATTATAGAGGTTGATATAAGTGCATAGAGGTACACATGATAGAATTGAATAATCATGTGTGAAGGGTTCTATGTAAAAAAAAGAAAGGTAAATAGTTAGTTAGATTCCCAAGATAGACTAAAAATAGGAAAAATTATAGGATGACGTGACTGTCAAGGAAATATAAAATAGAAAAAAAATATGGATAAAGTGCGTGCATGGATAATAGTAAATGTGAATCATGTATTAAGGAGGTAGATCTATATATAACACATGAGGTGGAAGCCAATTATAACACTCATGATAAAGATGAAACCATAGTGATGGTTTACACAATTTGTACATGAGTTTGTACATGAGTTTGTACATAGTATGATTTCCTACAGAAACCATAGTGATGGTTTACACAATCTGTGTAATGAACCATGAGTATAATGAATACAAATATCCTTTTGATTGATGATAAATTATATTTTTGCATATTGTAGTAGGTCATAATATTCATAGAGAATATATTTTCATGTTATGTTAAACCATGTTTGCAGGAAACATATCTCGATTTCCAACCTAGAAGGTACTCAGAGGAGTTACACATGCTTCAGGTGAGTGCTTAGACCAATGTATGAGTGAGGTTCCAATGTGCTTGACTATGTTGTGTTATGTTACTAGACTGTAGTGTAAAATTTTGGTTCCATTTTTGGGACCTTCTTTCATTCAAGATATCAAGATGTGGCGAGCTTATGGTGTTTTATTTATCATTGGAGATCATAGAAAGGTGAATATAAGAAATAAAAGATGACTTTTAAAAAAATACAACAATGGTGATAAATTTAATCAGTGAAAATGGGTCAAAAATAACTTTTATGATTCGTTATGTGAGACATTCTTCAGTTTCTTTCCATGAGAGATGTATGAGTGGTTAACATCATATGTAAAGAACAAAGTAAGTAGTATCGGGTGAAAGAAGATATGGATTTGTAGTAGGTATCATGTGTTGGTTGAATTGGATGCGTCGTGGGAGCATGAATTATACCATTGGTGGGATGGTGTCTTGAGTAATTACACTTTAGAATACATGATATCTATGTATTCATGCCCGAGGGAAGATAAGTTTAGGTTCCTTAGCAAAACCTAGAGGATCAAACATATGTGCATTTCCACTTGCTATAAAAATATTGATGATTAAACTGGGAATTTTGAAATTTTTAATGGCTAGCTAAACACTTGTCACACATAAGGATAAGGGAAGAGGTTGGAAAGGATGGCATCGAGCCAAATAGAAGTATTAAAAAGAAGAAATACTACATAGATATAGTGATGTGTGAGAAAGGACATTTCAAGAGGTGTTGAGACAAATAGGAATAGGGATAGGAGGAATTGTTGAGAACCCTGAAGAGAGTGAGGGGCCAAGAGAAAATTTCCCTCTAATATTAGAAAAGCGTAGATGGAAATCCTCTGTATCCGGAGGAAGTGATTCTAGTAAAGATTTGGGAGGCATTAGCGCGTATCTGGACCATGCTAGAACCTTATTACTTGTTATAGTACTTGGGATTTGGAAGTTCATACAGAGGATCATCATAGTGATGGAGAACAAGAAGATAATTGGGGATCACCACGTTGGGATGGAGATATAGGTAGATACATACTAGTATCAACTCAATAGGTGTAAAAAATAAAATCAACACATTTATTGCAGTGGATTTTGTTGCTCAGTAGATGTTAAATGGTCAGGAAGCTCTATTTGGTAATAGTATTGTTAGCACAACCCAAGGAAAAACCATTGGTGTGATACTTTCTGGAGGTAGTACTATTGGTGTAACACTAGGATAGAGCATTGGCACATAAATCAGTTCTTCCTAAAGCATGCATATGAGAGTGCCAGTGATAGAAGACTCAGGAGGCTCTGGTCCACCTCCGAACAGAGTCAATCCTAGTGGAGGTTTAAAGTCAGGATCTGGTCCTCCCCTAAGTGGGATAAATCTAGGACAAGGAAGTAATCCACCACAACCAAAACCTCCTTATATATTATATGAAATTTCACTCCATTTTCTTGAGTATATGGGAGTAGAGGACTTGACTGAACATGTTCATAAATTTGAGCTATTGTGGAGAGAAAATGGGATCAATGCCTCAAATGGAAAGGCCAGTCAGTTTGTGAAATTTTGCAAATCAAAAATGGTATAAGAAGTATGACCCCCATCATATGGTAATGGACTATGATGCATTATGTGACACCTTCCTAGTTTAGTTTCACATACTTGAGTTAGAGTAGCAGAGCATCAACATGCTGAAGGAAATTAAGGAAGGACTATCTGAGAGTGTTCCCGAATATGATGCATGGTTAAAGAATTTGTTATCAAATATATTTTATGATATACATAAAAGTAAACATGCATAATGATTTTTATGTGGATTACTGACACCATTTATAAGGGAACTATCATAAAAATGTTTCCAAAATTTTGCAAGGTTTTGGAGGCAGCACTGCATGCTCAAGGATTTGGAAGTGTGGATACTGGAGTTATCCCTTTTCTTAAAGCATAGATTATGGCTATGGCCACACAGTTAGAAAGGTTATGTGCTCTCTTTGCTCATGAAACTTGAAGTGGAATATGGTGTACATATTGCAAAGAAGAGGGGCATACAAAGAATAGTTTTCCATGCAAGAATGTGCACACTCTACTAGTGGCGTGTGACATATGTTATAAATAACATGATGTCAGAGACTGTCCACTTCATCAATATATTACTTAGAATAATATATCACTCTACTACAATATTTGTGATGTGCACACCCATAATATGACTCATATCTAGTTAATATATCACATCCATGAAGCTTGTGACACAAGGTTGCATTAGACTAGCCTAGAGGGTAGTTCATAGGCATGTGAGGGACATAGTAATGGAGCTGGAGATAAAAAAAATGGAGGATATAGAGGAGGATATCATGATAGTGTTTATGATGGGAGAAAATTCCATTTCAACATAGTAAGCTATTATACTTATGCCTCACCAGACTATTATCAATGTAAGTGCTCTAAGAACCAGACATGTGCATACTAAGGAAAGGGACACAAGGTAGAAGATTGTCCATATTTATATGCACATATTACCAATAATAAGAGGGAAAGGGGCATGAATATCATACAAATGGTAAGCTCCAATAAAGGGCAATGGAATCCTAAGGATGTAATAGTAGTAGAAAGAGATCCATTGATGGTGACAATGTGCATAGAATCCTTATGCATGTGAGAGTAGGGAAGGATGAATCCAATCATCCTATGTGAAGAAACGATGCATCTAACCAAGTATCCTGATAATTTTCATCAGAAATAAGTTATTTAATAAATTATGTGCCTGATCAAGAAATTGCGTGGGGAGATCTTGTGCTTAAAAGAACAAGCACGTGAGATATGTGGAGGTACCTAAGAAGTAAATTGATGAGATCAGAGAAATATTTCAGATGATGACAAAAATAATAATCCCTGTGCTTTTTGAATGAACATGATAAAAGGTTCCTTGAAAAAATAAAGAGAAAGATAAGTAAATCACTCTGGATACATAAATAATGAGAAAATATTGCATGCAAATATACCACCATAGGATCATGAATATGATAAGTAAATTACTCTAGATGCAGTGATAGATGGATGGTTAGTGAGTAACATTTTAATTAACATGGGTGTAGAAGTGAATGTTTATACCTTGGGTTTTTGGAATAAAATGGGATGGCCAAAACTTCAACCTTCCTCTAGTGTCTTGTACACGACCAATTAAACTATTTCCCTACCCATTGTGATATTGAAACATGCCAATATAAATATACAGGGAGAAAGGTGCATAGGAGATTATAAAGTTCTACATTATGCAGAAGATGAAAATTTCCCTTCCTTACTTAGATGACCATGGACTTATGTGAAGAATACATATCTCCGTTTTAACAACTTCTACATAAATTTTGAGAATAAGGATGAGCGTGTAATCATTCCAATGGATGGTAGTCAACGTACATGGTATATAGAGCCAATATCTAAAGAAGATATAACTTTGATATATGAAAGTATTATACATGATCCAGAGATATTAGAACCAACAAAATATGGAATATTATAGTGGAGTGATGTACATTTGGTCAATGAGACCACCAACATCACATGCGAAAAATGGGCGCACAAGACTTATGAATCATTTTTCTACAGATGTCAAGGAAAGGTAACCAGAGAAATAAGGCGTCTAACATCTAGGTGATTACAGAAGACTGCACTACCAAGTTTTACTAGAGAAGAGAATCCAAATATATTCTTACACACAATGGAGGATCAAAAGCATGATGAGGGTGAAAGGAGAAATATTCTGGTATATTCAGTCAAGGGAAGGATAATGTGATGGTGGGATATGCATAGATATAACTTGCTAAGATGACACAAGATTATGGTTTCCTTCTTAAATTAGTTTGTTAAGAATGAAATTCCTTCAAAGATATCACTTTATGATAGGATTTCTTATCCCCTGGATCACATCCAAAGTTATGAAAAGAATTGGCTTATGGGACATGATGCATTACCACCATCCTAGTGGCTACATAAGTTCTATTCCATATTGCATGGGCGTGCATGTGCATAGTACATACATGATAAGTTGAAACAGGAGACAACAAACTAGAGTATGATGCACCAAGGGATCCACTAATCAATTTTTCATTCTTAGACTCAAGAGTAATCACTTAGTGGTAACCCAACCACTATTTCTTAAGAAACCAAACTTGCTCCAATGCCAAGATTGTACTAGAATAGTGCACTTAGAGTTAGAAACATTTTAAACATGATGAAATATTACAATTCATCATTAACATGCTTTTTATAAATTTTCAACCCTTCATTTTCCTCTACTTTCCTTTTTTACTTCTTAAATAGGCTACTAACCCTACTATTTTGCACTTTTCCTTGAAAATGACCAATTATAAAGAATGAAGCTTAACTGGTACATTTTTAAAATACCCTTTTAGGCCCTTTAAATGAATAAAACTTTTTGAGGATTCACCATTTACCCATTTCTTTGTGTCTTCTTTTCACCATTTTTTCTCAAACTAGCAATTAACCCTCTAAAATGACAAATAAAAATGTACAAGACAACTAGAAAACATTAAAACAAATTTAAAAACATTTTCTGGCACCCATTTGGCCATATTTTCTTTAGACAAAATTTCATTCTTCAAATGTTGACCTAATGTTTCTAGCTCACTCTTTGGCTATTCTTGCTTAGCTCATTAAGCTTATCAAGGGTTTACGTAGCTCTTTGGCTTTTAATTCAACATCACTACTTCTAACCACTATGATTTTGTTTTTTAGTCTAACATTCATGCCTCTCACCTTCATTTAATCACTTACCAACTTCATACGAGACACTTAGAAAACATATCTCCTTAGTAGTACACTAATCCTTGCTCTCTCATTCCTTCTATACTTTTTTCCACCTCTTCTTCTTATTCTCTATTATTTTTAGGTTTCTTATCATCATTTAATATTTGTCTCACCTCTTCTTATTCCCATATCTTACCTATTTCATTTCCACATTTCTCATTCACTACTTGAAGTAACAACTTAGTTATTTAGGCTTCCAATTGGTATCAGAGCAGGTGTTCACAATTACAAACTTGCTAATCTCCGAGCAAGTTTTGTATTAGAGCTAGTATTAGCTTTATATTTTTAATCCATTCTAATATGATTAACAATGATTAATTTAGTTGGTGTAATTAGTTTAATGTTTGGACAGGTACAGGTGAACTATGGGCAGTTACAGATTTTGTAGATGATTTAGATTTTGAGTATAGCTATTTTTGGGTGTAGGTGGTCTAATTTAATCTGGATAGTGAATATTTGCAGTTATATATTCCATATCAAAAAGATTCAGTTGAACACTAGCTTTCTATTACATAATGGGTGTTATTATCTGACCAATTGTTTGTGATGGAATTACAGTGGTTTATTGGATGATTCACATGGATTCATTTTTGTGACTATAGCTATTTTGGCATTGATTGTATAATTATACTGGATAGTGAATATTTGTAGTGTTTTACAGTTTTAGATAGACATTGGACACTAGCCTAATTAGGGGTAGTTTAGACGTTTATTATCCTGAGCTATTTTTAGGGAATTATAACTTAAGTAATCAACCATATCAAAAAGTGACAGTTGAACACTAGTTTAAATGTGTGTTATTAATTAATCAGTTGTTTGTGATGGCATTACAGTGTATTTTATAGTTCACAGTTGTGTGTAGAGTTGACAGGGTTTATAGCATATCAATTGGACACTATCTTAATTAGGTGTTATTATATTATCGGTTTATGTGACTATCTAATCAACTATTTGCATTAATTAACCTATAATGCTTTTTCCAGTTCTTGTATGTGTTTGTGCAATTACAGGAAAAGTTAGCATGTTTTATGGGTTGATATACAACATTTTGTGGACAAAAATCATTCCCACTTGGGACGAGTGATCTAGAGGATTTTTCAAGTGTTGGAATTTTCCTAAACCTCCCTAAACCATGACCATGTTGTAGAGCGTTCTGATACCTTTCTGATGGTATGCAGATCTCCAAGAATGGAGTCTAGATGCAGAAGTTATCATATGTAAAAGTTTTGGTTTGAAAATGGTCCAAGTTGGTCAACCTACAAATCACACATTGACACATGGTAGATTAGAAAAAGGTGAAAAAGTTAAGTTTTGTGTTTTCAAACCTCTGGTCTTTGACACACGAAATATTTTGTGGGCCCCACTATTTTCTGGCTTGGGGCCCTCATCTAGGTTCGTCACACTCTTTTGTTGGAGGGGTGTCTTTGCCACCTTTTAATTGATATTGCCATTATCATATTTTCGATATTATATGCCACTTATCTCTCTAATTTTCCCAATGTGGAATTATTTGTATTAGAGAGCTAATTTTGCATTACGCGTATGTATATTTCCTTGTATTATGCAGCTCGAGTGAACTATTTTATTAGCTCGGTCGGGAGATCAACTCCCCACTGAGTTGATCACTTTATTGCAACATTTTTTGGGTTTATTTGCATATGGATCAGGATGGCTTATCCCCTATTATATCGGTGAGCACATTGTTCAGGATTATATTCAACTTGGGTGGATAAATAATAAATAATGCATAGCATATGACTCAGCCTACCTTTCAATGCGAAGACAGTTCCACATTACAAAATTAACACTTATACATACACGACACAAATAATGGAACAGACGTGTCAACTTTGCATTGGCCATTCAACAACAAACGATGACACATAGCTCGTACCTTAATGCAGGTGAATGAACCATATAGTAGGACATTTAACACATGGCGAGCCATGAAGATCTCAAGGGCTATCCATAGCCCATTATAACATTATGCGGCCCAAAAAAAGGGTAGATGTAGATGTTGCCACGGTGGAGTTAGGCTTGCATGCATATACTTAGACCCTTCTCCTACCGAGCTTACATTAAATGTGGGATATATCTCCACATAGGCCAAAATGGTCTTCGACCAAAAGAAAGGAGAGGCTTGAACCTGTGACCTCGTGGGAACCATCTAGACAACTCAGCCAACTTGTAAAAGGAGCTCGACAGGTAGAAGAATGGGATTGCTGGCATTTGAGGGGCACTGCCTGCAGGTCCGTAGAGGAAAGATTATGAGAATTTTAAGAAAACCTAAAATTTATGGCACCTAGGGTCACTTTGGGGACTCGGTTTGAAATTCAAAGTTGCTCAGAATTTTGATACAATCATAATGGTGTGATCACTTTACCGATTTGGAGCTTTTGTGATTGATTTTTTAATTTTTGAAGTCACACAAAGGCATAGATCCTAAGGGAGACAAGTTGCAAGTGAATTAGGAAGGTGAGGGGTAGTTTCTGGGCACATTAGAGTCCTTTGAAGGTTTGATATCATAGTTCTATAGGATTTTGATTCATTATTGGTTTATTGTAAAGGTTAAATGTATTTACAATTATAACATTATTAATGGATTGGTTCATAATGAACGGAGGACATAGGAATTTCAAACCCCGTAAACAATATTTTGTCATTCCTGGTTTTTGGATGTTTATTTTTGTTTTGGATGAATCTTTTGATCAAATAAAATTCAATTCTAAATGTCTATTATTTTGATTAAGCAATCATTCATTAAAAATGGGAAATTAGACTTGACTGGAAATTTGAGTATCCATAATCCAAAAATGCACATTTCAGTGTTGTGAATGAATTTCAGAGTGAGGTGCATTATAAATCAAGAATTAATCAATTTTTGATAAATTGAACCATAAAATTCATGTTGCGTTCCTAGTATCTAGAAATGTTAAAAGAATGAACATTTACCTCACCCATTTTCGATATCACCAATGTTGCTCAAGATAACCATAGTCCATTTAACATTGTTACACACTTCTCCAAAATTCTCAAGGTCTCTTCCCCATTTTATAGAATCCAAAAAACTATCTTCACCAACTTCTCCCTACCATTCTCCTTCTTAGCTTTGATTTTCTTTATTGTGTTTTACTCTTCACTGTTATTCCTAGTCTACAATAAGGTATAAATGACTATCATACTTTTAAGTGTCCGTACAAGAACTTGGACACTCTAAACTTTGGGATTATTTATAACAACCTTCAAACCTCTTCTCCACCAAATTTTAGCAAATTCCCATGGTTCAACTTCAACAAATGGTCAAATTTGAAAGAAACCCTAGATTAGGGCTTTTCCATACCAGAGAAGGAAGAGATGAGTCTAAATTGAAAATTTAAGCTCTTGAAGGCCTCTAAAAAATTCCTCTAATATTTCATTCACATTATCCACATTTATTTTTTAGATTACACTTAATCACGTGTCTTAGGATTTTTTCCACCATGAAGCCTAGCTTTACTTTGACTCAAAATATTACTATTCATTTCCTTTTCCTATTCAATAAGACCTTAAGAACTTGGAGAAAGATTAAGGAATTTACCTCATTTTCTTTCTATCATATTCTTCACAAATTTAGCCTTAGAAATATTCAATCTTTATAGATCCTATTATGCAATTACTAGTGCTCTTGATTCCTACCTACACAGTCTCTCTTTGCATTAAAACAAAATCTACAATATGCAAGAGAAACATAGGTCTATGATGATTCAAACTAATTCCCCTTAGTAATAATTTTTTCCATTACATATTTCTCATTACTATAGAGTGGTAAGATTCAAAACATTTTAACCAAATATTAGAATTCCAAACCCTTTACCTAACATGCACAATCTGAGACTAACTCATTGTCTCCTTTCTTGCTTAAGACTTCCTTCACACCTAGGACTTTATGTTTCCATACAAACATATACAAATCCTCAATAATTTACAAGAACAATAAAATTCAATGAGGAATGATGATTTATTTGGAAAAATATTAGATGCACGTAAACCCTCAACATGGTATTGTGACAATATGCACTTAAAATATTGTATTTAACACCTTAAAACTTCTCAATATTCCTTTATCAAAGGCCAAAAATGGGTATAAAACTTCCTTACACCTCCTTCATACTTTTGACAAAAAAAAAAATCAAGATTCCATGCTTATAAAGGGTAAAAATGTCCTTTTTATTTAGATTTCAAACCCTAACTCTGTAACCTGACCGAGAGCTTAAATATTGGTTTAAAATTTCATTATTCTTGCATCACCAGGTTTTTCAAGGACCATAAAATTTCAAGAAGTATTGTCACAGGTTCTCCACCTTTTCCCAACTACAATAATCTCCCTTAGCTCACAAATTTGGTTCCAATACATTAATAAAATGCTTCATTTCTTGTTAAACCCTTATGTATTAGTTTAATTATCATACTCATGTATCAAACAAGTTGAATCCTTCCTAAACCCATATTGTGAAAGAAAATACTCATTATTTGTAAACAATCCAATGTGACAAAAATACACCAACACAAATAACTCAATCAAACATAAAGAACAACTCAAAATATACATGTTAAAGAGCAATCAAGAAGGAAAATCTAGTTCTTTATTATTTTTCATCAAATTACAAGTTCTTTGAGCCTTCTTTGCTATCCTTAACATATCCTCCCACCAAAATATCATTTTTATCCTTCATAACTAACTCTCATAACTCAGATTTCTCTATTCATATTCCTTAACCAAAGGTGGTTTCTCAAGTTTTTAACTAACTTACTAAGGTTATGGATGAATTTGACTCATGGTCTCTTACAAAAGAGTGTGTCTACCTTTCTCCATTCTCCTAAGATCTCAAAATGAGCTCTTACGACCTTTAATAACATCATTTTTACACATTACAACTTTCAAGCACACCTTTCACATTCAAATTTTAAATTGTCTCATTTAGAGGGAAACTTGAAATTGCTAATCTAACACACTCGGAAAGTCTTAAAATACCATGGAGGATCTAAAAACACCTATCTAGACCACTACCACATCATTCAACCCTTTCTTGACACAAAATTTCAAAATTGAATCCTTTATAGTGATTCTCTTACATCATACTCCCCTATTAGGAAAAAATTAAACCCCCATGGAGGTTTAATTTGTCTTTCTCTTTGTCTGATCTCTCTCTTGCTTGACATATTATTCATTCTTTCTTTTCTTGTCTCCATCTTCAACTCCTTCACTTTTCTCTTTTCCTGACTTTTCATTTATTGCTTTGAAGTTTCTCTTTATACCTTATTTTTTTATTCAAATATTCTTCATTTTCTTCATTCTCTTGTTATTCTTGACTCAGTTGTACATTTTCTCCATTTTATTGTATTTATACATCTTCTTTGATCATTCTTTTATTCTTACCTGCACAAACATAACTAGGGAGTAATATTAGTTATAAAAATATGAGACAAACTTGTCTCATTTTGGCCTCCTTTAATCCTTTCCTTGAACTATTCAATCCATTTATGATCATCTTCTTTCAAACCTATGATTCTTGACTGATTTTCTTCATATTTATCTTGTTTTTATTTCTTTTGAAGTTGAAGTGGTCCTTCATCTTTATTAAAGTTCCTATTGTCCAAGTTTTCCACTAGTTTCCTTTGTATTTATTCTTCATTTTATTATTTGTTAATGCATTTTATTGGCTGATTTAAACATATACATGTCCCAAGTATCCTTTCAATAATTTGTATTTATTCATATAACAAGATACCACTCTCCTCTTTTCTTTCTTCATCATATTTAGGACTCATTTTGTATTATTTTTATTTGAAATTACATGCTAGATCACTAAACTCAGATTTCACTTCCTTTTCCTTCACTTCATCTTCATCTTCCCTCATTTTTCTATCTTATTCTACTGTAATTTCATTCTCATGGTATTCATAATACATGTTAGTATTTAAAATTATATCTTTTTCATCTTCAAATGTTTCATTCTTTGTGTGTTTATCCAAAACATTTAGATCATCATGCTCACCTTATTCTTCACTTTTTTCTTCACTTTCCAAGATCTTATTATACTTCCTTATTATTCTCTTCTCTCTTTGACTCTCCACATTTGTTTTCTTGCCTCTTTATGCTGATATAACCCATGTAGTTTCAATCCTTTCTCTTGGTTCATGGGATAATTTGCACCTAAATACACCTTACTCAATCTTCATTTCTTGGTCACTTTCATTGCATGTTTGCTTAAAACTTAAATCTGATCTTTTTCCATCATTTCCTTCTTCTTTTCCATTGCATACCGCAGCCCCATTATCCTCTTTCTTAGATTTTGTCCCTTGTTAACAAAAAAATTTCCTTCTTAAGCCATTTAGGTATGATATATCCATGTTGAAACTTATATTTTGAAGAAATAAAATTTTCTTTCCATGTGTTATCTTACATACCAAAGAATTCACAAACACATGCGTGAAGAAATTCATAATTTTCATCTTTCCATACCTAATTATATGTCATCTTTGTGGCCATGTCCTTCTCCTTTACCTTCTTGTCATTCATCTTTTTTTAATCTTTTTCTTGTCTTCTCTTTCTTCAATCCTTTCCAAAGCATCATAGAACTCTATATGGTTCTTATATATTTTCATTATAATGTTTTAGGACTTAATCCATTTCCTCATAATATTCTATAACCTGCTATTTGCTTCCATCATATGCATTTGACTCAAAAGAGTCTCTTTTTGGATATTCTCTTACACTTTCCCTTGTATTCTTGTTGATTTATATTCACAAAGTATTTCAAACCTGTATATACACATGAAAACACAATATTAGAATATAAAAATCAGATACCACATTGTCTCTATAAGTGTCTCTTTCTTGGACACCATCCTTATTATCCACCCTTCTTCTATAAGAATTTTATTTTGCAACTTCCATCCTTCTCCATTATTCTTCTTTCACTATATTCTCCACTATGAGAATTCTCTTCCCACCCTCATGTTTCTCACATGGAAACTCTCTTCCTCTTATGCATCCATAGGTTCTCACTTCCTTGTTTCCTTCACTTCTTTTAAGATGGTTCACAAGTACCTTGATTGGCCACTTCACTCTCATTTTCAAACTCAATCCACATAGATCACTTCTTTATTGACTTCTTATCTAATGTATTATATGTAATAACATATTTTATAAGACTTTCAACCTCTGCAAGTCACTCCTTAGCTCTGATAGTTCTCTCTCCATTTCTAACTCTTGCTTCACATTTCTTGTCTTCATAGCTTTAGGGACTTTCTTTGTAGCTAACATGTAAATCCAAACAATGTATTATCTTACAGAAAACCTTGTAAAATTATTATTCTCTTCCTTATGCCTACTTTGATACCAAACGATTTAGTAAGGGATCCACTAGTAATTTTTTTCATTGTTAGACTCAAGAGTAATCACTCGTTGGTAACCTAACCACCAATTTCTTAAGAAACCAAAATTTATCCAATGCCAAGATTGTACTAAAATAGTTCACTTAGAGTTAGAAACATTTTAAACATTATTAAATATGAAAATATCATCATGAGTATTGTTTTTTTCAAAGTTTTCAACCCTTCATTTTCCTCTACTTTCCTTTTTGCCTTCTTAACTAGGCTAGTAGCCCTATTATTTAGCACTTTTATTTGAAAATGAAAAAATATGAAGAATGATTCTTTACTGGTAAAGTTTTCAAATACCCTTTTAGGACCTTTAAATGACTACAACATTTTTAAGGATTCACCATTGCACCCATTTCTTTGTGTCCCTCTTTTTATCGTTTTTGCCCAAACTAGCAATTAGCCCTCTAGAATGAAAAATCAACATGTACAAGACAACTGGTGAACATTCAAGCAAAACTCATAATTTTCTAGCACCTATTTGGCCATATTTTCTTTAGGAAACATTTCAGTCTTCAACTCTTGACCCAATTTTCCCATCTCACTCTTTGGCTATACTTTCCTAGCTCATTAAGCTTGTCTAGTGTTTAAGTAGCTCTTTAGGGTTTAATTGCTCATCACTACTTCTACCCACTGTGAAACATTTTATTTAGGATAAGATACTTTAATCATCCTCTCATCTTCATTCAATCTCTTACCAACTTCATCCAAGACACTTGCAAAAATTTTGTCCTTAGTGAGCACACTAGTTCTTATGCACTTATATTCCTTCTATACTTTGTTCCACCTCTTCTTCTCTGTTCTCTAAAAATCTTTTAGGTTTCTTATCATCATTTAATATTTTTCTCTCCTCTTTTTATTCCCATCTATTATCTATTTCTTCACCGTACATATCCCATTTACTACTTGAAGCAACAACCTAGTTTCTTAGGTCTTCTAATGTTTCTCAAGACAACCACAATTCATTTAAAATTATTCCTCACTTCTCCAACCTTCTCAAGGTATCTTCCAAATGATCTAGAATCCAAAAAAATATCATTAAACCAACTTCTAATACCATACTCCTTAGATCTTTGATTTTCTTTACTAGTTCTTTACTCTTCACCGTCCTTACTAGCCTACAGTAGGGTACAAAGGATTATTAAACTTTCAAGTGTAGGTGCAAGAACTTGGGGACTCTAAACTTTGGGTTAGTTATAATACCTTTCTACACCTATTCTCCAGCAATATTTCAGCTAATTAACATATTTCATTTTCAAGATATGGTTAAATTTGAAAGAAAACCTAGGTTAGGGCTTTCGCCAGACTAGAATAAGGAAGAAATAAGTCTAACATGAAAATTTGAGATCTCCAAGATGTCTAAATCATACCTCCAAGAATTTATTCAAATTATCCACATTTATATGTTTATATTACACCTTCTCAAATGGATTAGAATTTGTTCCACCATGAAGTTTACGATTTACTTTGACTCAAAATACTGATATTCTCATCCTTTTTCTATTCAATAAGACCTTGAGAACTTTGGGTAAGATCAAGGTATTTACCTCAGTGTCCTTCTACCATATTATTCACAAGTTTATCCTCATAACCCATTCAATCATTTTAAATAATAACATGTAATTTCTAGTCCTCTTGATTCCTTCATACAAAACCATCCCATTACAATAAAACAAAGTCTACAGTATGCAAGAGTAACATAGGTCTCTAATGATTCAAACTACTCTCCCTTAGTAATCCTTGTACCATTCCATATTTCACAATAGTATATAGTGGTAAGACTTAACCATTTTCAACAAAGATAAGTATTCTAAACCTTTTACCTATCATGTACAGTATGTGACTAACTCATTGTCTCCTTTCTTGCTTAATAATTTCTTCATGCATTAGGACTCTTTTTCTCATGCAAACATATACAAATCCTCATTAATTTATAAGAACAATAGAATAATGAGGAAGGATTATTTTCATACAAAGATAAAATTCATGTAACCCTCAAAAGGGTACTATCACAATGCACAACTAAAATGACTCATTATTTAACACCTTAAAAACTTTTAATATCTCCTTTTTCAATTCAATACTGGGTATAAACCTTCATTACACCTGTTACATACTTTTGAAACCAAAATAATCAAGATTCAATTCCTATAAATTATCATAATGTCATTTTATTTATGATTTCAAACCCTAACTGTGTAATCTTTCTTGAGATCTTGTATCTTGCTTTAAAATTTCATTCGTTTTTGCACTACCAAGTATCTCAAGGATCATAAAATTTCAAGAAGTCATTGTCACAATATTCTCCACCTTTTCCAACTACAATAAACTCCCTTAGCTCACAAATTTGATTTCAAACCATCAAAAAATTTCTTCATCTTCCTGTTAAACCCTTATATATTAGTTGAATTATCACATTCATGTATCAAACAAGTTGAATCCTTTCTTAACTCATATTATGCAATAAAACACTCATTATTTTTAAACAATCCAATGTGGCACAAATACAAACAACACAAATAGCTCAATCAACCATAAATAACAACTCAAAATATACTATGTTAAGGAGAATTCAAGAAGGAAAGTTTTGTTCATTACTCTTTTTCATCAAAATTGTAGACTCTTTGAGCCTTCTTGGGCTCTCTTTCACATATCCTCTCACAAAATCTTCTGTTTCATATCATTTTCATAACTCGAATTTCTCTTTTCATATGCTTGACCAAAGGTTGTTTCTCAAATATTACCTAACTTACTAATTTTATGGATGAGTTTGAATCATGGTTTCTTACACAAGAGTGTGTCTACCTCTCTCCATTATCCTAAGGTCTCAAAATGACATCTTATAACCCTTAATGACATCATTTTTACACATTACAAATTTTAATTTAACCTATCACATTCAAATTTTAAATTGTCTCTTTTGGAGGAAAACTTGAAATTTTCCATCTAACACACTAAGAAGGTCTTAAAATACCATGGAAGGGTTAATAAAACCCTATCTATACCACTACCACATCACTCAACCATTTCTTGAAACAAAATGTCAAAATTGAAGCCTTTATAGTGATGCTCCTAAATCATAAGACAATGAATTAGGTATAATATATTTCTTTGATTATTCTTATACTAAGCCCCCTATACATACATATTTGTAGTTGGTGAAGCACATCACTCTGGGAGATAGAAAGAAGGTAGATTAGTTTGTAACTTATTTACAAGATTGGACTCTTCTGAATGAGAACGTCAATGCTTATGACTAGATAGATTATGATGAGTAAGTCCTTGAGAACGTATGGAATGAAAAAGATAGAGGAAAGATGGTGTACATGATTAATGATGAAGAGGTCAAGGACCTATATATTGAAAGCACTGAGGGAGAGTGAAAATTCTTGGACACATCAGATGAGTATGTGTGCACATATCACCTACCTTTGAAAACTAATAAATTTAACATTAGAACAAAACGATGCACCTAAAGAGGTAATAATTGGATATTATTGGTCGTAGTTCAAAGTTGCAAAGGTTATATAACTATTGTGCAAATTTCAAGAATTATTTCGTAAACGCTACCACAAGTTGAAGAGTGTTCATCCTTCACTTCGGGAAATTAAGATCCAACTAAGGGAGGGGGTGAGACTAGTATGGAAGAGGCCTTAATGGCCTTAAATTAAAAGATGAGATACATAAGATTCTCAAAGAAGCTATCATTGAGCTAATAGAAGAATTAGAGTGAATCAGCCCCATAGTCATTACTATAAAGAAAGATGTCAGAATAAGGATTTTTTAGGACTACAAAGTAATAAATTTCTCTTGTGTTATTGATCATTTCCCTAGACCCTTTAGTGAAGATATTTTCGAAGGTGTAGGAGCACATGAGATTTACTCTTTCACAGATGGTTTCTCTAGATGCCATCAAGTATGTATAACATGTGAGGATCAGGATAAGATAACTTTTGCAGCCGAGTGGGCTTGTTATGCCTATACAGTTATGCCTTTTGGGCTTAAGAATTCATCAAAAGTATTCTCGTGCATTATTTTCCAAGTTTTTTAAGGTTTTATCCACAAGTTCTTATAGGTTTATCTTTATTAATTGACCATGTATAGTCTAATCAAAGACCACTGTGAATTTTTGAGACTGATGTTTGAAAGATTTAGGAAACTGTGCATATCATTGAATATCAAGAAGTTCATATTTGTATCACCTTTTGGAACACTATTGGGGCATATCATCTGTAAATAAGGTTTTTTGGTTGTTCTTCCAAGGTAACAGTTGTATTTGAACTAAGAAATCCCACTAATCAGAGTGAAGTGTGTGGTTTCCTTATCCAAAAAGGTTATTACGATAAATTTATTTAGGGGTATGCCAAGATTTTCACGTAATTATATTAATTACTAATGGAAAAAGGGAAATTCTATTGGAGGGATGCAAAACAGAAGGCCTTTGAGAAATTTAAGGAAATATTAACTATTACACCCATCCTTCAATTTCCTTCATGGATTTTACCTGTCAATGTAAATGTGGATGCTTCAGGTACATCAATTGGGGATATCTTAACATATCATGGTAAAGCCAATATAGAACATCACATCTATTTTGGAAGTATGAAGCTAACACCTATGGAGACGAAATATACCACAACTGAGCGTGAGGTGTTCTCAATGGTGTACATGCTACACAAATTCAGATAATACCTTTTGGCAACACCATTCTTATTTTACACTAATCACATATTATTAAATTAATTGGTAAAAAAACTAGTGTTACCGGTTTAGATATGTAGATAGACTTTGTTATTCTAGGAATTTGAATTTATAGTGATAGTTAAGTCTGATAAGATAAATATGGGATCTGACCATCTTTCACCCATCAATTATGGGGAAGAGGTGAAAAGTATTGAGGAAACTATAATAGATAGACAATTATTTAGGATGCAGTGCATGCCTATAGATTTAGAGGATATATCATCATTTTTTTGCACAAGTATTGCACCTAAAGGAATGAAAACAATGGAGAAAACATAATTATCCATATGCATTACATCCTATCAATTGGTAGAATGAGACCTCTATAAGATGGATCATGATGAGATATTGTAAAAATGTGTACCATATTATGAAATAAAATAAATAATGGAAGATGTGTATGGTGGAATTAGGGGAGGCCATTATGCTAGAGAATCCAACGTGCAC
Organism: Taxus chinensis; assembly: GCA_019776745.2. Classification (NCBI taxonomy): domain Eukaryota; kingdom Viridiplantae; phylum Streptophyta; class Pinopsida; order Cupressales; family Taxaceae; genus Taxus; species Taxus chinensis. Next base: position 711,944,103 of record CM034150.1, read on the forward strand.
AAGATACTCCTCGTAATAATTTAGTGGGAGACACTTTACAAATATATAAAATAATTTGTCAAGTATTGTGACCATTACCAAAGGATTGGAAAGAGAGGAAAAAGAGATGAAATGACATTATGAAACATACCATCTTCTAATCCATTTAAAAAATGGGCTATAGATTTCGGTTGACCAATTGTACCAACTTCGTGACGCACAGGTGCACGTTACGTCATCACTTGCACTTATTACTTAAAAAGGTGGGAAGAGGTTATGACTAATAACAATTTTTTGAATCAAAATGAATTGAGATGGGGGTTGAATCAGTTCTTTAAAAATTTAAGAAATTTTAGACTAACTTTCATGCACCATTAGCATTCAACCATTTATTAATGTAAGTTAAGCTATATGAAACAATCATCCACATAAGCACAACTAAGAGAGAGTACACATGAACACAAGATATAAGTGGGAAATAGTCAAGGGAAATAAAACCAAATAAATTTTTTATTATATTACATAAATAAAATATATTTAGTGAAACACCAACTCCACAAGGAACACCAAACCCTAGTTTAGTAGAGCACTAACCCTACAAGGAGCACAAATCCCTAATTTAGTGAAGAACCAACTCCACAATGAGGTTACAACCACTGAACATGATTAATAAAAATTTCATTCATCTAAAGATGAAGATATCTTAGTACTATTTCTACCACAAATGATGGAGATCAAAAATTTAGCTCACACTTCTTCATAACATCTTCAACCCTCATTCCTTCAACTCACTCTATCTTTCTCATTTCATGCACTGATTTGGATTCAAAACTTTGTATTCAATCTCTCTAAACTTCCTAATATTTATTCACACATATTCAAATTTTATTTCATGTCGTTGAACAACTTCCATACTCTCATGTAGGTTGCATTTTCCCTCTTGTTCAACAAGTTCAAATTTGAACAAAAACTTTACTTTTATATGTATTCCAACTCAAAAACATTAAAAATTTTGGTCTATATCCATTATCTAGACCATTAAACCTCAAAAATATAACAACACATTCATAAAAACAATTTTAATGGACCCTTGTAGGTTGGTCATGCTCAAACACACCAAACAAGCTCTAAAATAGCTCCAAATCCCATCACCTAACTCATAAAAGACCACAAACATCATCACCATGGTTAGTAAAGATTCTAAATACCTAACACATGTAAAATATGAGACATAAATCATCATCCTTACTTGCTACATTAAATATCACCAATCAAATTATTCATAACTCTACTAAGAAGGATCATATCCTTCTCAAAACAATTGTTTCCGGGAACTAGTCTTCACATATGGCCCTAAAGATAACACCAAGAACTTACCTCAACTATGGAATATAACCACTCATTGGAAATAAGTTTACATTTATTATCACATTACATTTATTACTAGATCTCTTCAAACATCCATCCATGCAAACGCAGACTCAGTTTCCACTTCAACAAATTGATCTTCCTAGAAAGACGTCAATTTAGAAAATCAACTAGTTTGTAACCTTCCAGTCACTTTCAAGATCTCAAAATTTCATTAAATAGGGACCAAAATTAATCCCTATTTCACTCTACAATGGATAGAAAGCACTCAAAATTATTCGTCAAAATCATGTGTCTTCTACCTCCATCTTCCTAGATAGAGTAATCATGTCACTAAAAACAAGTATCCATGGTCATCACAAAATGAGATTGGTTGACCTATCAACACCTCAATTCATCATGAGACAAACCATATAAAATTATAAATCCATATGAATATAATTTTTATAACACCATTACATTTCCTTCCAAATCTATATGTGGAAGGCCTTCAACTAAGGTCCATCTTTGATAATTGCTCATTTAGGACTTTTAGGAGTCAAGAATCTAGTCTCGAGACCAACTTGCTTCATCACCTCCAAAAACATTTACAAGCTTTAACCAAGCATGTAAAAACGCTTAGAAAATTTTTTATAAGCACTAATAAAACCTAAAATAAGAATTAATAAAATCAGAACAGTCACCATCCTCATGAAGTTAGTCAAGACCATTCTAAACTAGGAATCTTATCCAGATTTGAACTTCAAAGAACAGATCATAACTTGGTGAGCCCATATCAGAATAACCTAAATTTTTATATGTCATTCAAAATATTATATGAACCAGGATCATGGACAAATATACTTGAACGAAGTCATAAACTCCACATGTAGCTCCCGTAAATCAATTTTTACCACATATAATGCTCCAAACTATCCCAAAAACCAGTCCTCATAAATAGGGCACACTTTTCCCTCTAGGACCTAAACCATGATCTAAAAATATCATGGAAATATAGTAAAAATCCCCATGATAAAATTAGTGTCAATTTATTTCATACATCCTTTGGACAACATTTACTCAAACTGAACATCTTCATACAAAAGAATTTTTGAGTGGGTCCCACATACAGTCACATACTCTAATATACCTTTCTGGAAATATGGAAGAGTCCTCTACAATGTCTAATCATAAATTTTTCCAAATGAATAAAAAAAGGCTCAATATACTCCTTTTTCTCCATGTCACTTTAGCTAGGGTTTTAACTAGGGTTTTAAAGTAACTTATCTTCTTAACAATTGTTCATAAAAATACCTGATGATTAAACCACCTCATTATTTTTGTAAAATATTATTAGTGGTATAGAAAAAAATCCCAAAAATCCTTTAGGTCCCATACAAAACAAAAAATCCACAATGAGCATCAGGAGGTCAAATTTTATGTACTCAAAACACACTCTAGAAAACCCAGTTTTTCAAAAAATTCATGTATCTTGACAAAATATTCATCAATTTGACCTGAAATTTGTCATGAAGCATCATGACAACATCCTATAGATTTCCACACTCACCATATATCTCAAATAGCTTCTGAAACTCTCTATCCACAATCGACTTACCTATGTAATCATGCCTTGTCTTCACCTATTTGACTTCCCAAGGACCATGAAAAACTCACCAAAACTCTATAGAATTGACCTGAAATTAATCTTACACATCTAGGATCATAGATACCATAAAAATGCTTCTACCATGCTCATAGAAATATTGATCAACTCTAAAAATCATGCCTCCATACCATTCTGCATGCTCTAGGACTAGGAATATCCCTAGAATGACTAATACAACCCATGACATCACATGAACTGACCATGATGACTCATTAACACTTAATGTAACACACCTATAGGACCATGAATTTACCTCATGAAAACCTTCAAGACTTAGGAGATCTCCAACATGATTGCACCATGCCTAACACCATGCCCATACATATAGAACCATCACCAAACTTGGACACTACCAATCAACATTCATACTTTACCTTTATTTACACCTCATGGAGAATCATATGACACCATAACACCCTTTTCCATAAATTGAATTGACATAAATGAAAACAATAAGACACATTGGCCAAGAACATCCCCCTTTGTCATTGATGGTAACCACCTTCAAAAACATTGATGGAAACCAACAAGACTAGACACACCTACTTAAATATTTTCCATGTTTTTATGCTTCTCTCCCATATTTTAAATCTATGAAAAAGTATACTATGATGACAAGACATGGAAAAATACAACAAAAGACAAGATATAATGAAAACAATACACTAGAAACACTTTCTGACTCAAATGGCTTCCCCTTAGACTATACTATGTAATTCTTTCCTACTTAAGTAGCATATGATGATCCATGGACCTGATAAATCATGCAAAAAATATCCCCCTAACTAATAATCTCCACATTTTTCCTCAATCATCAACAAAACATCTCTCTCTAGGTCTTAACCATGCTTGAGAGAACTAAATCTTCCTGTAACACTAACCATTAGGACCTTACCAATACTTCTGCAATGTTTTAAACCTTCTTACTCAAACCTATTTGAGAACAAAATTCACCTAGTTATAGCACTCATACAAGCCAAAAAATATTATTTTTAGATTAAAACATCATGCTTACCTTAATGGCATTACCTATCTTAATATATAGATGTCTCAAAATCAACTATGCTCTGACACATTCATATCTTTCCTTTATACAACTCTTATGACTTATGAATTCCTTAAACAACCTTTTTACGAGGGAAATTTAGAATTACAACCTTCTTTTAGAGATTTAGAATCTCTCTCACACCTTGACATATAACCTTATAGCTCCCCTGGACTTATACTCCAACCTACCTTTAACATAATGGACACAAAAATTAGAACTCTTACCTTGCTCACTTGCCATGATAGATGGCTCAACCAATTCTCCACTTAACACCTGAAGAGACCTTTCAATGATTCTTAACCTTTAAACTTATTAAATTTCACAATCTTCTTGGATAAAGGACTCCTACCTCATCTTAATCCATTAAACATGCCAACATGTTCATCTACTCTACCACACAAGCCTGAAATAAAGACTAATTTCTTCATTTACAGTGCACACTTTGATTCAAGGGTCTTACAAGCTCCAACTTGACCTTGGAAAACCTTCAAAAAAACTATATTCAGACCATTTTATTTCGTTCACAATACCTTTACCCTATTATCCTTCATACCTAGATCAATGTCATGCTATGAACCTGTATCAAGATTGAGAAAACTTCATAACTCAAAAGGAAATCCATCACTAATTCATTCATAGGTCTTGGGAAATCCTTAACTATGCCATATCAAGGACTAATAGGCACTTTATGATGATTTGTTAAGCTTCATAGTCATAACATCTATATTATGCATCCATGATCTTATACACCTATAGATTATCATCATACCAACTCAGATTTCATAGCCTTTGTATCATTGTGATCATCTCACCTTAAATAACTTTGAATTTATATCAGGGTCAAGCCATCTTGTATTCTTGATTTATAGGCTCATAAGAGACTATGCTTGCTTCAAATGCTTTTTACTAATTCTGTAGCTTCATATTCTCTCTTGATAAGTAATCCATACTTTACTCACATTATTTAACACTCTGTTCCCTTTAAACAATTCTCTTACTAACCTTGTTTAAAATAACTCATAGATTCACAGATCTCCTTACTCATTATTCAAGAACAATTTAACCACCTTTTCCTATCTTTGAAATACATAGTGTAAGAGAAATCCAATATTGGAACAACACCCTGACAACTATCATAAGACCACATAATTTGAGTTTCATAGAATGATAAAAACATGAATTTGACCTTCAATCATACCATATTGATCAACATAGCATTTTCTCTCCATAGATATTATTTACTTCATAACTTCTTTAGACTTCTATAATTTAAGGTGTCAACTCACTTCCTTTCAATAAACAACATCATTATGTTTCTTCAAGAGCATATGAACTAAAAACTTCCATCATCAAGGAAAATTCTTAATAATTACCTTGTAAACATTTTAGGAACTTAACATAATTGTCATTATGAGTATCCTTTAATTCATTTATCTTTTTGTGATCCAAGCAGCCCTCGCTCATTACCTTCATGATAATGTTTATCACACAATGCATTTTTTTGTACTACCATAATTTCATACATACGCTGTCATTAGGTTCCTACTATAAGATGAAAACCACATATAACAACTTTTCTTCTTGCTTAGAATTTTGACATTGATTAGACTTCTTACACTCAAATTTTGATTCTTAACCTTTTTCAAATGTTTACTTCATTGATTTGAAAACTTACATTGAACATAACTATTTAGAATCATTGTATACTATTGAATATGACTATCATTACACCTTTGAGACATGATTTTAACATACCTTCCATAGTTTTGAAGATAAATGATCATGAGATTATAGTCTTTGCAAGAAAGGCCTTTCAAAGCATCAATAGATATACAATCCTACAACATAAAACCTCTTTTTGACTAAAACCCTACCATTAAAATGATTTCACAATTAATTTGCATTCAATCCATGCTAACTACTTTTGATCATATGATTCATGATAGATGATCAAATCTTTTTCACATGTGGAACTCCTATGAACCTTCATAGATCTCAATACAAAGATGCTTAGCTTCAAATGACATGAAATTGAGGACTCTATCACAATCATTGATATTTTCATAGAGCATATCCCTCAAACTTGAAGGGCATCTTCTCAACTAACACATATCAAAATTTTCTTAACATTTTCAACCACAAATTTCATATCCTTCTCTCCTTGAAGAATCTGACCTTGAATTATTTCATCAAGCACTTAAAATAACCTCATATAAATGACTTTATGAGATCATTTGAACTTTTGACATAAATCATGGTTAAAATTTATGGACTGCCAAAACCATCTTGATGACATTCTTTGAGACCTCATACATTTTATGATTAAGCCTTGAAAGTCAAAACATACTTTAATCATAACTTAGATCATACACTTTGCTGGAGGAAGAACAATTTAGACACATAAAAATGCTGTACAACCATTTGAAACAAAAACCTTTAACTCATTATGAAACTTAAGACTTTTAGACCATTAGATATGACTATGTCATGACAAACAATAAATAACATTCTAAGTAAAGTCATTTTTCTACTTGGGAAAAAGTCTTTATTAGACATTAGATCATGACACACTATCTAGACAAGTCATGATAAGTCTTTTTGACTGAGATTACAAACTTTTATACATATAGACTATATGAACACTCTTTGATATTGAAGAATAATCCCTTGAGTTGGTACTTAATAATGACATATATAATCCTACATTTATACCTTGAGTATAAACCACCAAAACTAAAACCTTCACATAAGAGACTAAATTATATCATTAAATTAGACTTATACATGAGACTAAAATTTGAATATACAGACTTGTTCCAATTAATCAACTAATTGGAACAATCTTCAATAACTAAGACAATACAAGACAAATTTACACATGATGACATCAAACCTAGACTTTAACAACTTTAATAGATGAATCTTTCAAGACAAAAACATGACCTAGATGAAGAAAAACTTATTTACCTTAGTAAGGACATGATGATGTAAAACCTGTAGGAAGGCATATCAATGCTTCCTTCCATATGATGGATGTCTTCAAACAGCTTATAGAGGACATACCGAGCTCACTAGATCACTAAAAAAATATGTCACTATCAAATGAGCCCAAAGACTCAATCCTCTCTCTTTCCTTATTGAACATTCCCTTTGAAGATCTATCATTTTTTAGGTAAAATAATCTCATCCCCTATAATCTTCATCTTTTGAAGTGGGAGCCTGATAAACACATATGGATGTTTTCATTTGCAACAAGAACCAACAAACCTTTATTAGTCTTTCCAAGATTTAATACATATTTCTTACACTTATCAACACACTTCGACATCTTGAAAGAGATTGAATCATCTTTAAATTCCTCTTTATGTCTTCCTTTCAAACCATTACTACATTTTCAACCTTCTCGTCAAGTTTAGGTTTCTCAGATTTGCACACTCTATCTCACTAGGCTTAGAATCAACTTCCTTGACCTTGTTTGTTTTTTCAACACCCTTGAATGTCATACTTTCACTTAATTAACTCTTGGTACTAATATTTCTCCTAAATACCTTCCTATTTTTTCCTTTGAATGCATGATACCTGTTGTTATTCCTTAGAGATTTATCTTGATAAAAAAACTGTTATAATATGACCTTATTTTGGAATTTGTAACACACAATGATATTCCAACTTCCAGGCTCACACACACTAAGATTCCATCCACAATCAGCTTCCCTATGACCATACTCACAACATGAGTAGCATTGACCTTTGAAGGATTTTTCACCATTCTAAGATGACTCATCTCTTGAGAACCATCTCTTGCAATCCCTAGCTCTGTGAATAAAATCATTATAAACATAGGAATATCTATTGAAAGAAGGATCATACCTTATAGCATTGGGTTTTCTAATAAGGTTAGACCTTCTTTGAATAAGTATTCTTTATCTCTTTATTATTTTCTTGAGTGCTTGTACCAAATTCACCATCATTCTTCACATGTTCTCCTTTAAAACCTAGACTTATTTTGTCATTGTAAACTCTATAGCTCTTGAAAATCCCATCAAGAGATTAAAAAATATTCTCTAACTTCCCATACATATTCAACCTATTGGAAGCATCTTCTAAATCAGATGCCAAATTTTTCAACCTCTCTTCATACTTGAAACAATTATCTTCTTTATCCTTTAGGGGTTTAGATACACTCTCAACTTGAGATTCTAGCCTTTTGATGGATTTTCCATGTTCATTATCGATACTACTTATCTGATATTGAAATATATGAATCATAGAATCAACTATCTCATACTTATTCCTCAAGGATGCTTCAAATTCTAAATACTTACCCATTTCTTGTGCTTCCTTTAAGTGATTGAACATTCTTCCCAAGGATATGTTATGATTCCAATTTTTGGAAGCACAATGAACTAAGAGGGGGGTGAATTATTTATTTAAACCCTTAAGAAATTTTATATTAACTTTCATTCACCATTAACAATCAACCATCCATTAATGTGAGTTAAGCAATATGAAACAATAATCCACATAAGAAAGACCAAGGGAGAGTACACATGAACACAAGATGTAAGTGGGAAACCTTAAAGGAGAATAAAAACCACTAAAAATATTCTTATATTACACAAATCAAACGATATTTAATGAAGTAACAACTTCACAAGGAGTATTGTCGACACTAAAATTTTCCTCCATAATTTCTATTTCATTAATGTATGTATTAGGAATAGGATGTTGTTAAGTATAATTAGTAGTAGCGTCTGATAGAAGATAATGGCACCGTCAGTACGGTGTCGCCAATAATGTGGAATACAGTAACAGTCAAAGTACAATAGGAATGTTTGTAAAAAGTAAATATTTGTCGTAAGTGGTCCGGTAATGTTAAAATGTCAAAGTTTGGGTAATTAGAGAAGTAGGGTCTACGATGATTAGGAATTAGAAATATTATATTAGCTAATAGGGACAAGGAGTGAGGTCATAAATATTTTGTGTATTTTATTTGTAAAAAGTCTAAAAATGTGGAACCCATGTAAAATGATAAGGTTTATCTTATCTTAACAGATAAGCTTACATGTACAGATAGGAGTCAAGGTGTGGAATATGATTCCGTCAGAGTGGATTTCTTATCCTATCTTAGAGATAGGATGGATAAGCCTGGAAGTTCTATAAATAGAGAGGCCACCCCCCCCCCATTTAGCATAGAAAGAAGTAGTGAGAAATATTGTAGGAAGTGTGCAAAGGAAGCCATCAGTTAAAGGTGTGTTGAAGAAGCCATCAAGAGGTGTAATTGTAAAGTTTCTCCCATAGTCTTGTTGAAGTACCTCATAGGTGAGATTGTAACAATTTCATGTTAATAATTATAATTTACTTTGATATTTCAGATTTTTCATCATTCTGTCTTATCATAGTCGATGGTATTCTTGTGTTCGGTTGTTGTTTTGTTTCCAGATTACATCCACCAAACTAAAGGCTGTGCATTAGTAAATAATCATAGCACGAGGAGTTCCCGGTGAAGAATTATCATAGTGCCAGATTGGTGTTGACATTTTGATTCCGTTGCCGGGACCATTCCTCGTTGGTGGATTTTCTGGAGAGATATTCCCACTTAGTCAAAAATCAATTGGAGGGTAACCTTGTTTTTACTGTGCATAGTAGTTACTGTGGTAAAGTCATTTTTTACCGTGAAAGTAGTTACCATGGTAAAGTGATTTTTACCGTGAATAGTAGTTACCATGATAAAGTCATTTTTTGCTGTGAATAGTATTTATTACAGTAAAGTCACTTTTTACCGTGAATAGTATTTACCGCGAGTAACTTCACCTTTTTACTGTGAATAGTGTTTACCACAGTAAAAATCAGTTTTTACCATAGTAAGTCAAGTTTTACCATAGTTTACCATGGTCATTTCTATAATAATTCCAATTATTTGTGCACATAAGTCTTGTTGATTGTACTTGTGGGTTGGTATTTCACGGTTGTTACTTTTGAAAATGGGAAAAGATTCCTATTTTTTCAGCTCAATCTAATGAAGATGTTTCTTCTTTCATGCAAGAGTTTAAGCGATCTTGTATTTGTAATGGCCTTATAAGAAGGGAACAATGGACTGAATTTTTTCCTACCTTTTTGGATGGTTCAGCACTTAGGTGGTTTGAAACACTAGGTGATAATGTGAAAAATTCATGGGATTTATTAACTGAAAGTTTTCTTGAAGAATTTGGTGAACAACAGAAATATGCAGATCTCATGATCGAGATCACAAAGCTAACCCAAGGAGAGAAGGAGAAGATAAGGGATTATCATGCTCGTGTTCTAGAGCTAAGGAGGAAGCTCGATGCACAGATCCGGAAGGAAGGACTAGCGGATGGGTTGATGAATGGCGTGGATAATCTCCTATGTAAGCACTTCATTCTTGGGATGAAGCCAGAGATCAGACAATGAGTGAAGTATGACTGCCCAGCTACCATTGAACAAGCAAAGGAGATTGCAAGAAGGCAAGAAGAAAGCATGGAAGAGGAGCCCAAAGAAATTGTTGTTAAAGTAGAGCCTACACCAGCACCTTTGGTCCAGAATCCACAACCACTCCCGGTGAGCACAAATATTTCTCCTAGTACATCTACTGAGTATGAAGATCTGCTTAGGAAGATGGGTCAGTTAACTATTAATCTTCTTCAAGGAAAGGAATTTAGTTCTCAGGGAGGAGATAGAGGTCCAAAAAGAAATATTTCTGAAGTTGTTTGTTATGGTTGTTATAAAAAGGGTCATTATAAGTATAATTGTCCAGATAGAGCTTCTACATCTGGTACAAGGAGATAATGATAAAGGAAAAGCACCTGTGAATTCTCTTGATGTAGTAGATAAGAGTAGAAATAATGAAGTAGATGTGTTTGTAACAAAAAGAAAGAAAGAAAAAAGATAATCAAGATGGAACTGATCCTAAGAAGATGAAAGGAGAAACTAGTAAGAAACATAGGAGAAGAAAGTTGGGTGTGCAGGATTTTCTGATTTCACAGGGGCAAGGACCATACTCCATCTTGGAAGATCTGTCCAAAAGGCCTGCAAATATTACATATGGTCAACTCTTGGCTATGTCTTCTGAGAAGAGGCAGGAGTTGCGAAGTGGACTCAATGCTCGAAGAAGGAAGGAGGTTGAGGTCCCTATTTTGGAGGTAGAGGCAGATCCCTATGCTCCACAAGCTGAGGTATTATGTAATGGTATTTCAATTCATGATGTCTTAGTTGATGGAGGTGCTGCAGTTAATGTAATGACCGAGTCTGTAATGAATATGTTGGGTTTAAAAATTGATCGCCCTTCAACACTTATGTTAAGGTCATTAAATAAGGGAAAAACTAAACCAGAAGGTGTAGTTTCAAATGTGGCAATATCTGTTATGGGTGTTGTATGTGTGGTAGACTTTCAGGTGATGAAAAATGGTACTGTTGCGTACCCAATGCTGCTGGGAAGACCATGGCTAAGGAGAGTTCATGCAAGAAACTACTGGAATGAAGGTTTCATGACACTTGGACGTGGTAGAGAGAGGGTGAAGATAAACGTGATCCCTCGACATCATAAAGCAGAACCTGTGGATTCAAGTGATGAAACTGATGATTGGACATCCTCTGATTACTCTAGTACCAGTGAAGTGGACACTGAAGATGAAGAAAGTGAGGTGGATGTTTCAGTCATGGATATCCTTCCAGTCACACCAACTCATGACCCCATAAAATTATCTGAAGAAGAAGTTGATGATCGTCTCCAACAAATAAAGATTGGTGATGCTGTGATGGAGAGTGAGAAGGAATCCTACCTCCAACTCTTTCGAAGGTACATACACCTATTTACTTTTGATTACAAGGAACTCCGTCAAGTAAGTTGGGTAGAACATTGTATTGAGCTGGTAGATGGTGCTAAGCCCATAAAGAAAATGCCATATAGAATGAATCCTAATTTTTCCAAGACTGTAAAAGAAGAAATAGATAAGTTGCTTGATGTAGGATTCATATTTGCTGTGGAGAATTCAGAATGGGTTTCTCCCATTGTGATCTCAATAAAAAATAATGGGAAGCTACGCATTTGTGTTGATTACAGGAAGCTCAATAAGGCAACAAAGAAGGATCATTACCCTCTTCCATTTTCAGATCAGATCTTGGACGAAGTAGCTGGCCAGGAGTGCTATAGTTTTGCTGATGGATATAGCGGCTACAACCAAGTTCGTATAGCAGAGAAAGATCAGCTGAAGACCACGTTCACCACTCCTTGGGGAACGTTTGCCTATAGAGTTATGCCTTTTGGATTGTGTAATGCTCTAGCAACATTCCAGCGTTTGATGAATAGGGTGTTCGAACCCTACATTGGGACCTTCATCAGAGTATTTCTGGATGATTTTTGCATCTATGGGAGCAAGTTGGACCACCTGCACCAGATGGAGACAGCATTTCAAATATTAGATGAAGCACAAGCCTCACTAAACCCTACAAAGTGTGTCTTTGGATGTTCTAAAGGTGTTTTGCTAGGGCATGTTGTATCCAGAGATGGTATTGGTACTGATCCTGATAAAGTTTTAAAAATCAAAGATTTACCATTTCCTATGAATAGAAGTAAGTTGAGATCATTTTTAGGCCATGTGGGTTACTATAGAAGGTTCATCAAGAATTTCTCAAAGATTGCACAGCCACTAACCCAGTTCTTGAAGAAGGATGTTACTTATGAACCAGGAAATAAGGCACATGAAGCTTTTGGACAACTGAAGGAAGCCTTGGCGTCTTCACCTATTTTGAAGAATCCAGATTGGAGCAAGCCATTCATTGTGTACACTGATGCCTCAGATGCAGCACTAGGAAGTACTTTGAGCCAAAAGGATGAAAATGAGAATGAACATCCAATTTACTTTGGGAGCAGAAAAATGAGCAGTGCTAAGGTAAACTATACTGTAACTGAAAAAGAGGCTATGGCTATCATTTTTTCTGTAAAGAAGTTTAGAAATTACTTTCTAGGGAAGAAATTTATAGTTGTAACAGATCATCAGGCTCTGAAATATATTGTCAATAAGCCTAACCCATTAGGGAGGATAGAAAGATGGATAATTTTTCTACAAGAATTTGAATTTGATATTATAGATAGGCCAGGAAAGAAGCATGTCAATGCAGATGCACTCTCTCGAGCCTATGATGGTATAGGATCATCTTGTGATGATGATGATTTTCCCGATGCAGCATTGTTCTCCCTTGACACAATCCCTAGTGAATACATAGATATTTGGAATTATCTGAATGAATTCAAGTTTCCTGATGGTGCCAATGCAAAGACTAAGAGAAAGATTACTCAAGCCAGTCGTCCATATTCTATTCTGCATGGAGCATTATTTCGAATAGGACCTGATGGACAGTACAAGAGGGCAGTTGGACGTGATCAAGGGAAGGAGCTACTAGAAGAATTCCACAATGGTACATGTGGAGGGCACTTCTCTGGACAACTTACAGCAAGAAGGATCTTGGATGCAGGTTATCACTGGCCCACTCTTTTTAAAGATTGTTATAATTATTGTAAGACATGTGATATTTGTCAAACACATGGTAACCGTAAGACTTCATCAGCTCCATTATGTCCTATTCTTCCACTTGGTCCCTTTGAAAAGTGGGGAATAGACATTGTAGGTCCACTTCCAACTACATCACGCCAAAATAAGTATATTGTAGTTGCCACAGATTATTTAACCAAGTGGGTTGAAGCTAGGCCATTGAAAACAGCTTCCATGGATGAAGTGGCAAGGTTCATATATGAACGCATTGTCACCAGATTTGGTTGTCCATTAGAAATTGTAACAGATCAAGGAAGCCACTTCATTAATGAGGTGGTAGAAGCCCTAGTCAATAAGTTTTCTATTAAGCACAGGAAGGCAACAACATACAAGCCAAGCACAAATGGACAGGTGGAACGAACAAATTTTGTGTTGTGTCAAATTCTAGCAAAAGATGCAGCCTTGCAGGTACATAAATGGGATAAAAGGATTCATGCAACATTGTGGGCATATAGGGCAACATCAAAGTCAGCAACAAGATACTCCCCATTTCAGTTGGCCTATGGCATTGATCCAGTTCTTCCTATTGAGTTTGATATTCCCACTGTGAGAGTTATGAAAAATGAAAGGATGGATGAAAGTGATTCAGTAAAAGAAAGGTTGGTACATCTTCATTTGCTAGAGGAAATGAGAGAAATAGCAAAGGATATAAGCCATAAGAAGAAAATGAAGCAGAAGGAATACTTTGATCAAAAGATCCAGTGGTCTCCATTTCATGTGAATGACTTGGTCCTAGTATATGATTCCAGATACAAAAAAAGAAGACAGAGAAAATTTCTTCCAAAATGGATGGGGCCCTACAAAATAGCAGCTGTGCATGAAAATGGTACGTACCGACTGGAGGAATTGGATGGCACTCCCATTACGAAATGGGTCAACCACGACAAGTTGAAGATTTTCCAAGCACCAGAATAGTCTACTCCGAGGACGGAGTAGAAGCTAGGAAGGGGGAAGATGTCGACACTAAAATTTTCCTCCATAATTTCTATTTCATTAATGTATGTATTAGGAATAGGATGTTGTTAAGTATAATTAGTAGTAGCGTCTGATAGAAGATAATGGTGCCGTCAGTACGGTGTCGCCAATAATGTGGAGTACGGTAACAGTCAAAGTACAATAGGAATGTTGTAAAAAGTAAATATTTGTCGTAAGTGGTCCGGTAATGTTAAAATGTCAAAGTTTGGGTAATTAGAGAAGTAGGGTCTACATGATTAGGAATTAGAAATATTATATTAGTAATAAGGACAAGGAGTGAGGTCATAAATATTTTGTGTATTTTATTTGTAAAAAGTCTAAAAATGTGGAACCCATGTAAAATGATAAGGTTTATCTTATCTTAAGAGATAAGCTTACATGTACAGATAAGAGTTAAGGTATGGAATATGATTCGTCAGAGTGGATTTCTTATCCTATCTTAGAGATAGGATGGATAAGCCTGGAAGTTCTATAAATAGAGAGGCCACCCCCCTCATTTAGCATAGAAAGAAGTAGTGAGAAATATTATAGGAAGGGTGCAAAGGAAGCCATCAGTTAAAGGTCTGTTGAAGAAGCCATCGAGAGGTGTAATTGTAAAGTTTCTCCCATAGTCTTGTTGAAGTACCTCATGGGTGAGATTGTAACAATTTCATGTTAATATTATAATTTACTTTGATATTTCAGATTTGTCATCATTCCGTCTTATCATAGTCGATGGTATTCTTGTGTTCGGTTGTTGTTTTGTTTCCAGATTACATCCACCAAACTAAAGGCTGTGCATTAGTAAATAATCATAGCACGAGGAGTTCCCGGTGAAGAATTATCATAGTGCCGGATTGGTGATGACAGTACCAACCCTACAAAGAGAACCAACCCCTAATTTAGATAAGTTCCAACTTCACAAGGAGGCTACAAGCACTACTAGAAGTAGGTTTATTTATTCACATTGTTATCCACAAAAAATTCATTTTGTGGAAAATTTGTGAAATATCAACACTAAATAGATAGCTTATATAAACATTTATGTAGATTTTCCACAATTTCATAAAGGCACATTTTATTATGTAAAATATTCACATTTTTAGAATTTGATTGTGGAAAATTCAAATTTTCTCATGTTTTGCAAAATATTATCCACTATTTCATAGAAGTCAAATTTTAAATTGTGAAATATCCATATTTTAGAAAATTCATTAAGGAAAAAAATGTTTTTCTTCACATCAATTTTTAAATAGACCTTTGAAAATATAATTATGATATTTTTTAACACAACCTAAATACAATCTTAGTAGTTTAAATTGTAGAAATAATAATTGTAAAAAATTTCAAAAGTACTAAAATATTGATTTTGTTTCACAACCCAATTATAGTGTCAGTATTTAATTATTTTGCATGATCTCTAAGGTGTAAACATAAATCATATATTCACTAAAAACATTTAAAAGTAAAAATTGTAAAAATTAAATGTACACTAAAATATTCATTGTCTATTATTCACAGAATGTAAAATATCTATTTAATAAAAATAATAATATATACTTAATTACACTACTAGAAGTGCATTTATTTATCCATACTATTATCCAAAATATATATTTATTGAATTATTTCAAATAGATAGCTTTTATAAACACAATGTAAATATTTCACAATTTCATAATACTCTAATATAAATTTGTGGATTGTCCATATTTTAATATTTTTAGTATAGATAATTCACATATTTTTCATTGTGTTGTGAAAAATAAATGTTTGAAATTAGAATTATTAATTGTTTAAACAATCTAAAATAATGTGTGATGATTCTAATTTATTTTAGCACTTCTATAATATAATTTTTTTTATGAAAAATTATATATTGTGGACAATTTAATATTCTATATATTTTTTATATACACCTAATTCTATTTGTTCCTAATTTAGACTAACAATTTACACTACTAAAATAGTACAAAAAATAATGAAAAAGGTAAAAAATATATGTTTTTTCAATAATCACATACCATTTCTATTCAAGTAATATTAATTTTAATTTTTTTTGAAAACTTTGCGTTAACTCAATAATAATTGTGGATAATCCACACTACTCTAAACAAATAAGTAAAATTAAATGATGGAGCAATATCAATATATAATTTAATATTTGCAAATTGAACTATTTAACTAAGTTATATCCCAAAAATTTAAAATTTAAAAAAAATTATATAATATATATAATATCATTATGGATATGGTGTTATTTCAATAAATATAATTATTTGAATAATCTATCACATTATATTTTAATATTGCAAACCTATAATGTTTCACTTTTATATAATTTTAAAAAATGGAACTAACATTTTGAATTATGTGTGATGGATAAAAACATATTTTATAGGTAAAACATAAAATACATTGTCAATAGTTTATACAAATCCCGCACTTTCCATAATTTAAGGGGTGGAATTAAAAATTTTCACTTACCCACACATATTCACTTATCCACGATTGATTTCCCTTTCTTTAACTTGTTCAACACTGTTTTTAATTTTATTTTATAATACTTAAAATAACATCATAATTAACATCATATTATGCCCCTTTGATAAGGATCAATCTAATGGTTGGAGATATCGATCCGTGAGTTCGATCCGTGCATAAAAGAATCAAAAACCTTATTTTTCTATAAATAAAGAGGAGGAAACGGGTTTACTGAAACAGAAAATTGGAGTGCGTCAATAGTTGTGACAAATGACTCAGCTGTATTTCAAATTTCTTCCTCGAATCTTTATTACCAATCTTTGTTGTGATCTCTATTAATTTCTCAAAGATTCATTGTTGGATTTCAGAAAACCTGCAAATATTTCGAATCTATATTTCACTAGAGTTCCATAGATCTACTCGCAATAGCCATATCATAGATATTTAGATTTTTTTAAAATATTTCTGTATAGATTTTTCCGTGCTATTTTTCATACAAGTTTTTTCAGAAAGGCTTTTTTTTTTGCTTTGGTAGGAGCTGGTAGAGACCATTGTTCAACAGTTGATAGCCATGCAAGGTTCGTCAAAAACTTCTGATCCTTGTAATTTTTACAAGAGCTGGTGCAAATCAATGTTTGATAGTGGAAAATAACAATAATGGCTAGACTTGTAACAGATATTCCATTAGGTATGGTGCAAAACACTATTGATATTTGGCCATTATATTCTAGTACATTCGGGTCTTCATAACATGCAATCTTTTTAATTACAGCTAACAAAACCATTCAATTCTGAATTGATATTTAAGTTTAATATTAAAAATATTGTGGATCTTTATAGAATGTAAGATTAGGTTGGACCACTTCGTATATAGTAATTATAATAATATTAATAAAAATAATTCAAAGTGTGATTTTGTATTTGTGTGTTTTATTTTTTATTTTTTAAGATAATCTAAAGATCTAAAAATGAGGCCCTTTGATTGGGTGAGGTGGTTATGCTTTCATATTTGAATTTTGTGAAAAGTTTTACTCACTCAATCAAATTAATCCGTTATAAGGAAATTGGGATAACTTGCATTTAAGAGATGATAATTTCATTAGTAGGGAATGAAAGCATCCACCTTTAACAAAAGTGTCATTTGGTTTTATCCTTGATAGTTAAAATAAACATTTTATTTAAATGAATATTAATAAGAAATTTGTGGAAAAAAAAATTAAATTCTAAAATTTATAATAGTAAAAAATTAAAATCGAAAAATAATATTATATTTTTTATAATTTTAATTTTACAAAATAAAATTAAAAAATAGTTGTAATTTAAAACTTGAGAATTTATCTACATCTAAGTTATAATTATTGTGACACATACCATAATTTAATAATTGTGGATCGACAACAATGTGTAATTTGTAAATATATAAACAAAATTATTAATTGTAGGTATATAACAATATTAAAATTATGACAAATTCTACAATTATAATATTGTTAATTTTTTACACTTATTTTTATTGTAGATATTTTCACAAATTTTGTCACAATTAATGTTTCCACAAAATTATTGTAGGTGGAGTCCACAATTTTGGATTCACAATTTAAACTAAAATATCCACAACAAAAATGTGAAAAAATTGTGGATAATATACCCTTTATCTTGTAGTGAAGCCCCTAAGATGATAAATCACAAAATCATCCATATGAAGATGAATATATCTTAGTATTATTTATTCCACAACTTATGGAGATCAAAAAATCAGCTCAAACTTCTTCAAAACATATTTAAACCCTCATTCCTACAACTCGCTCTATTCTTCTCCTTCCATGGATTTTTTTGGCTTAAAAAATTTGTATTCAAGCTCTCTAAACTTCATAGTTTTTCACACATCTTCATTTATTATTTCATTCCCTTTAACAACTTTAATACTCTCATGTAGGTCACATTTTCCCCTCTTGTTCAAGTAGTTCAAATTTGAACTCAAAAGCTCACTTTTATATACATTCCAACTCAAAAACATAAATAAAGTTAGTATAGATCCATTATATTGACCATAAAAACTAAAAAATATAACAAAAAATTCATAAAACCATTTGGGATGGACCCATGTAGGTCATCTATGCTTAAACATAAAACAAGCTCAAACATAGCTCAAAACCCCATCACCTGACTCATCAAGGACCAAAAACATCATCACCATGGTTATTAAAGCTTAAAAATTCTTGAAACATATCAAATATGACATATCAACATCAAACATGGTCATACATTATATTTCATCAAAAAAAATCCTCATAACTCTACCAAGAAGGCTCATATCCTTCTCAAAACATATGTTTCTAGGAACCAGTATTTACCTTTGGGCCTTAATATCACCAAATAACATCTCAAATATGGAATTTAACCACTAATTGTAAATACACATACATTTATAACATATCCATGGTTTTTAGAGCTCATGAAACTTCCATACATGCAAACCTAACTCAGTTTCCTCTTCACTAAACTTAGCTACCCAAGAAGTAGTTTTAGGGAATCAACTAGTTTTCAACCTTTATAACACTTTCAAGACTTTAAAATTACTTAAACAGGAAAAAAATTCATCTATATGAACTCTTCAATTTATATAAATCCTTAACCAATCCATCTCATGTGTTTTCTACCTCCATTTCCTTGCCAATGCAATAATGTAGTGAAAACAAACAACCTTCTTCTTCACAAAATGAGCTTGATGACCTATAAAACCTCATCATCAAGAGAAAAAATAGATACAATTTGAAATAAATCTTAATATAATTTTCATAACACCTTACATTTCTTTGTAACTCCAACAGGAAGGCCTTCAACCATGTACATCTCTGAAACTACTCATTTAGGCTTTTAGGACTCAAGAACTAGTCTTGAGGTCAAATTGATTCATCACCTCCAAGGAAACTTCTAATCTGAATAAAATAATATAAAACCCTTATAATTTTTTTATAAGTACTCATAAACATTCAGTCAACATGAAGAAACTCAAAACAATTACCAACATCATGAAACTAGTAGAGACCATGGTTAACTAGACATTTTCTAGATTTGATCTCGAAAGAACAAGTCATAACTTGTTCATCCCTTATTAAAAAAAAATGATACATAATTGGAAATATCTCTAAACCACGATCACAAAAAAACTTGAACCAAGTATTAACTCCATATGTAGCTCTTGCAAATCTACTTTTACCATAGACTGCTCCAATCTATCCCAAAAACTAGTCTTCATAAATGGGGAACAATTTTCCATTTGCGACCTAAACCATGATATGAAAATATAATGTAAATATATAAAAAACTCCCAAGATAAAAAAAAAAATGTCAATTTATTTTGTAAATCCTTAGGGAAACTTTTCCTCAAACTAAACATCTTCAGAAACAATAATTTTTGAGTGGGGTCCACATACACTCACATGCTCTAATATACCTTTCTGGAACACTAGAGGAGTCCTAAAAAATTACAAAATAATTTTCACAAAAGGAATCAGAAGGATACTCATTTAAACCCTTTTTCTCCAAGTCTCTTTGAGCTAAGGTTTAACTAGGGTTTCAAAGAAACTTATCTTCTTAACGATCGTTCATAAAAATATGATGATAATACCACCTCATTATTTTGGTAAAAACATTATTAGATATATGTAAAAAAATCCCTAAAATCCTCTATGTCCCATGTAAAACATACAATCCACAACGAGCAACATAAGGTCAACTTTAACCTTAAAAACACACTATTGAAATCCTTATTTTACCAAAACTGATATATCTTGCAAAATCTTCTTCACTTTGACCTAAAATTTATCATGAAGAATCATGAAAACATCCTATAACTGTTCATACTCACCATATAGCTCAAATAGGTCTAAATATCTCTATCCATAGCGACTTACCTATGTAATCTTGCATTGTCTTCAGCTACTTGTTTCCCAAGGACCATGAAACACCACAAAACATATAAGAAATGACCTAAAACGCATAAAAAATGCCTTGTAAGCCATCACCATGCTATTAACATGTGGTAACAAGACTGACCAGCTCCAAATCTTAAGCCTCTATACAATTCTACATGTTCTAGGACTAGGAATAGATCTATAATGACTATTACAACCCATTACATCACATGAACTGACCATGATGACTCATTACAGACTCATTAACACCTATAACACACCTTGAGGACCATAATTAACCTCATGAAAACCTTAAAGACTCATTTCATGACCATCCATGGTTGCACCATGCCTAAAACCATGCTTAGACAATATAGAACATAATTAAACTTGGACACTACCAATAAACCATCATATATAACCTGAATTTACACCTCATGGAGACTAATATGACACCATGACACCATTTAAAATCAATGGACTTGATATCAATGACAACACTAAGACACAATTTCCAACAAGGATTATATTTCCAGTATAGTTGTATTCTTCTTCTGGGAGAAAATTATCAGAAGGTATGTCTACCCATTGAGCCTTACAAGTGACATGGGAAATGAATTTCTTAGAAAAAAATCATAATATTTTTGGAAAATTCCATGGTATCTCATCATAAGAAAACTCCCTATCACCCACCAAACAATGTAACAGAAAAAGCATTCAATAAAATAATGGGCTGAACCTTAACCAAGATTTGTGATGTTGGATGAAAGGATTGAAATGATAAGGTATCAACTATACTTTACAGATACATATCCACCTATAATAGGTTGAATAAGGGCATACCATTTAAGTTAGTGTTTTTCACAGAAGAAATATTTCCCGTTAATTTTATGTTACCATCCCTACATACTGTGTGTGCGGGAGGACTCACAAACGAAAAAGGAGTAAAAGAGTCCATTGAAAATTTAATATAATTGGATGAAAGGTGCATAATTGTGCGTTAGATCCAGAAGAAATAAAAGGAATGAAAAAAGAATTGGCATGACACACACATTAGGACCAAGTTTTTTGTAGTTGGGGGATTTTTTCTCCTATATGATTCAAATTTTGTGCACCACCGAGGAAAGTTAATAGTAGATTTGTTAGGACCATTTAAAGTGACCAAGATCCTAGAAACATGTGCATGTAAATTATAGGTGCTTGATGGAACCATGTTACTTGGTTACTTTAATAGGAGTAGGATGAATCCCTACTATAAATAAGCTTCCTTTATTTATGTTTGTAATAAGGTAGTGATTCCATTTAGATTTGATTTCAATTTCTCTATCGTTCTTTTACTATTGTAATAAGTGCATTCGTGTGTAGGAGGTGATGTATTTGTTTAAGCATTATGCACAAAGGACCACACATACTTATAGTGTTCCCATGTAATAGGTATAGTGCGTAAGTAAAGTGTGCGGGCATACATAACGACAGACTATTTTAGTCATTCGGTGTATCAAATTAAATGCTCAAAAGATTGGAAACCTATAAATAAGTACGAGCGATAGTTATAATTCACCTTGTGAATTGAGAAATTATACAATTTTAGAGCTCTTATGAACCAGTGTGATCAATGGTGATGACAATAGCAATAAATAAATAGTGGACAGAACCAGAGATCCTTGTATTTTGAAAAAACAATATCCAAATAATAGAGTGGAAGATGTAGAAGGATTTGGAGAAGTGAAGTATGAAGTAGTTTGAGGTTAGGGTTGCAAGGTCATCTCTTAAAGGAAGTTACAGAGCTAGGGCATGGAATATAGTGATAAAATTCCAAGAAAGAATTAAAATTCCTATGATTTGAGTAATAGAAACCAAGGCACTAAGCAAGTAGCTTTAGAAGACAAGTATTTGGTTTGATTTAGGGCACATGGGTTTCAAGCTTGAAGATTGTGATTTACAAAAATTCACTTCAAATTAATAAATGACACCAGCAAAGAAGGAACCCAAGGGGGAGAAGAACATGGATGACACATCAGATGATTGGTTCTTAGAGATGCAATATACACAAAAGGAAATTGTTGGAAAACTGTGGGCATCACAAATTAGGAGATGTAAGATAAGTGAATATAATCACCGCGTGCTAGGGAATGTGATAGATATAAGGAATGATACACTAATGGAGATAGGTGTGCCTACTACATAAGGATAGCTAATTTTGGATGAAATAGTGTGAAAGACCTTGGAGAGTGTTAGAGTCTTATAACTATTTGAATTAGCATTTTTTAGCAAGCTCATATGACTATTCCAGTTGTTAATGTCACTAGTCAATGAGGACTATTTCTAATTTGTAAGAAGGAAAATACACATCACCACGTAGTTATTTTGCAAAGTTACTAGGTTGCACAAAAAGGGAGAAGAAATTGCACTAGGATATGCACGATGAGGTTGTACTAAAGGAAATAGCCACCTCCCTACACTACCAAAGGGGAAGCCATGCATGTGACAAACATTGTTGACCCTAGAAGCAAAGTGGTTGCATGCTTGATAAGTTTCAAGCTTGGAACCTCAAAAAGATGAACTGAGGTAAGGAAATATTTCTTGTATATTGCACACAAGATGGTGCAAGGGAATAATTACAATAATTATTTTTATAATATGGAAATCATTTTTAAAGAAGAAAATAACGAACATGAAAAGTGAGATAAAATAAAATGGGGGTTCATCTTTCTAGTGATTTTGTTTTGGGAGATTGTACCTCTAGATGGCCCAACTAGGAAGGAATGGGAGCATCTCATGCAAAAGAGGTTACTAACGAAGAGATTCACAAAATACACGTATGATGGCGCAATGTCAAATACATAGAAGGTGTGCCTAGATGTATGGTATAAAAAGATATGCAATGTATTAGAAAAAAATGGCGTGTAGCTAGGGATATTCCCATAGAGTTGCATGGCTATGAGGACTTTCCTATTATGCAACATTTCTACCTTGTGATTTTATTTTTTGATTAATGAAGAGATGGGGCCTTGGTGAAAATTGACGTTTATGTTTACAACCAGGTACTTTAGGAGTGATGTAAATAGGATTAATGACATGCAACCATTGAAGTTTAATGCTCACAAGGTATACGTAGAGTACCATACTTTTCACAATACCTATCGCTACATTACAAGGCAGGACTATGAACAAATGATTAAATATAATGGGATGGAATTAAATCCCATCGTGACTTTACCAGTGGGAAAGGAGGCATGCCAAGTATAATTTTATCTTCAACTAAATTTTAAGGATGGTAAAGTGGTCGAAGTGTGTGACAAAACTCTTACACTACCACCATCAGGGAGAGTGACAATAAGGACACCAAAAAATAAGTGTAAGATGTAGCCCATCTGACAAGAAGACAAAAAAGAGAAAGAAATTTTTTTAGAACACCACTTTAGAAAAAGGAGAAGCTTCAATGCACACCCATCCAAGAACACCTCCAGTAAATCTAGTTAAGACCATGTGCACACCAAGCCTATAGGAATAATGGAAATATTAAGAAACATTGATGACATAGGATTTAGAGGAAGAAGAGAATCGTCATGTTATTCACATTAAGGAAGAAGAAGAGATCATGCAATCTGAGCATGAGAAATAAGATTTGGAGCATGATCAGGAGAAATATGAGTAGGAAAAGTGGTAGAAAGAGGACAAAGAGGAAGAAAACCAAGGTGTAAGATATGACACCGGTCCCTTGCACTTTGAATAGAAATTTCATTAAATCTAGACATATTCTAGTCAAGATCAAAAATTGAAATTATCTATATTGGATTTAATATTATCAAATATTATAATTCAATTTAATAAAAATATTGGAATCGGATATCATACTAGGTAAAAATCAGCAATAACATTTTAGGAATCCAATTTCAACAATTATAAACCATAAATGGTGATACTATTAGTCCAAATTCTTAGACATATATCCAGATTTAATGAAATGCTTGTTTAATTGACATTGCATATGAGAACACTAAAAGTGTGTGGTGAGACAAGGACCTAGATCCTCATCAAGGACAAGAATATGCTCAACCCCTTTTTCACTCATGGGGTATATATAGGATTAATCCAAATTCATCAGGGACAGATTTCAAAGATATATGGAGGATAAAGAACTATAATGATATGACATGTTAGACAAGTCCGAAGCTCATTTCAAGATGTGCAAGATTTCCTTTGCAATGCATACTCACATGAAGGAGCTTGTGTTTGAAATAAATGAAGAGGCCATGGATGATCCGCAAAGGAGGAATCAACCATCAAAGACCCTTCCTTTTTTTATCCTTACAAAAATTTTGGATGCATAGGAAAGTAATTCCTTGGTAAAAATGGTGAATGAGGTGGTGCGCCAAAATAACAAAAAAGTATCCACATTGCATGATAGATAGGCCAATTTTGAGGACGTGAGCATGAAAAATAAAAATTTGGCCTCTGAATTGAAAAAGGCCAAAATGAGGGTTCCAATGTAAATAGTAAGGTAGGAAATATTTTATATACCATCATGCACTCATGTCCTGAGGTAATCATGGAGGCCAAGATATATGGAAACATGAAAAAGAAATGGTCAATCTATTACTGATAAGGACCAACAAAGGACATGAAAAAAAAAAGAGGAACTAGTGATAGAGAACTAGGGAAAATTTGACAAAATAATAAAAAATTATGAGGAGATCATCGCATAAGTAAAGGAGACTAAACATAAGGCATCAAATATCTCCATCATGTTCCAGGATACCCCAATTATTGATGCACAACTTGTAGAAGAAGAAGCGGGAATGAGTCACCTCTGGGCCTCATTGTATAAAGGAAATAAGGTGATGCACATGAAGGTTTTATAAGAGGTGGAGAACATGAAGAAGAATATAAAAATTAAGCACAAAAATATAGAGGGGAAGCTAGAACAAATTCAAGCTATGGTGGTGAAGGGGAAAGAAGTCCTAGAATAACTAGCTTCTGAATGGAACACAACTTTTAAGTAACTACAGGAGAAGGCCAATCGACTGGTCCTAGATAGCATAACTAACATTTTGGAATCATTTTTAGGGAGGTAAGATAATACACTTTAAGAATGGAAAGGGCTCAAAGAAGCCATCCATGCATAATTTCTGGAATTTCTCCAAATACCTTGATCCTAATCCTTGGTTGTGCACGGGCATACATTATTTATACATATTATTTACTCATACATTATTCATTCAACATTATTTTGGGTATTTACAACATTATTTCAAAAATTATTCTTTAGTCATTCACTTATTAATTCATATATTTCCGAGGACAGACAATATACCTATTGTGGGATAATTTTGTGCCGATTAATTGACTAATTCTAAGACATGTGCGAAGGCCAGAGGATTTGTGCAAGGTTACGTGTGGAGCCATGAAATAATTACTTACAAAGGTTTATATAATTACATGGAGGTACACATGGGAGAAATGAAGAAGCACATGTGATGGGTTACATACAGAAACAAGAAAGGAGAATTGTTAGTCTGATTCTAAAGACAAACTAAAAATAGGAAAGAGCACGGAATGACATGATTGACAAGTCAAGATAAGAATAGAAAAAAACATTAATAAAAAACATGTGGGGATAATAATATATGTAAAACATGCATGAAGGAGGTATATCTATTTATAGAAAATTAGGCATGAGCTAATTATAACACATAAGATAAAGGTGGAACTTAAAGTCATATAATAGGCCACTTAAAGAGAACCAAAAGAAAAACATCTATTTATCATAAGTGTTAGTTGCGAGAAAATGTAATCTATGTATAGGGAGTGGTCTAAGTTTATATTAAGGCATGTAAGTGGTGAAGGATAAGCTCCCACCGTATATATACTTGTAATTATCTATGTATTGAGTCATTCTAAATAGAGTTTGTGTTTATTTATGATTCCTACCTCGTGCATGAGTCTATACATGATTTCCCAAGAAGCCATGTTGATGATTTATTTAATATATGTAATGAACCATGAGTATAATGAATAAAAATATCCTTTTGGTTGATGATGATTTATATTTGTGCATATTGCATTAGGTCATAATTTTCATATGGTATATATTTTCATGTTATATTAACCATGTTTGTAGGAAACATATCTTGATTGCCACTCTATAAGGAACTCAGATGACTTGCACACACTTCTGGTGAGAAATTAGACCTATGTCTAAGTGAGATGCGAGTGCACCCAACTATATTATGTTTTTTTACTATACTACATCGTGACAAAAATTGACATTGAGAATTCATTCCAATACATATTCATCACTCATTTGGTCTATTGGTACTTGTTAATTTTCTCTTGACACCTTGAAGTTTTTATTATTTATCTTAGTTGGAGTTCACACTTGAATAATTAGTTACATAACATCTTAAATTGTAGGATTTACACTTAACTGGTTCTATCCTAGCCTTTGAATTCTTCAAATAGAATTTTTCCTAGGTATTATTCTAATTTTATGGTCCTCCTCTCAACTATCACATAAGGTGTTGTTGAACTTGGCAGGGAGGTTAATGCACCAATGCTATCTTCAAGTAGGCATATCTCTCTAGTATATCTTTTTCTTAATATAATTTCAAATTTGAATACTTGTTTGATGTGGTCATACATAATATAGAGTAAGGAAATATAATATTTATCTATCAATACTTTCGATAAATTCCTAATATTTATCCTTACAGATTCTCGCAACCTATTGGCCTTATATAGAATATGTTTCAAACCCTAGTATAAGAATCAACATCTTTTTACAATCTAATTACGATATGATTACAAATTTATTATCATCAAATTACTATCGATAGGTAGTTAGATGCTACTACCCTATCCTAGATTTAGGATTTAGAACCCCACATCTCCTATAGAACATGGAGTATCATCTTCCTAGTTACACATCTCTAACAACTTATTATGGAGAGACTAAGAGGATGTGTTTAGGCCATTTTTTATTTGGATAAACTTTGGTGAGCCTGACATGAATCTTACTCTCTCTAATAATTGATTCATCTTCACATTTTACATTATTTTTATTATATCTTGACATTGGATTCACTACACTCTGATGAACCCAAAATGAATCTTATTCTTTCTAATTATTTAGTCATCTTCATGATTCCTATATAATTTCATAACTGATTTGAAATGTTCCTTAATCATATTATAACCATATCATAACCTCTTAGGGATTTTATAGTGAGTAATAACCCATATATTCTACAAAAATATGTTCCTTTTCCCTACAAGTTATCGTGCATAATGTATAGCATGAAAAATTGAAATTTTTTGACATGAAAAAAAATCCCACACTAATAACATCCTTCAACCGGGTAATGTAAAAATTCCCTTTGACCAATTTATGACTATGAAAACCCCATCAAGGCCAAGAGGGATGTGATAACTAGATTTTAAAATTGTGTTTCATGTACATGTAAGTTGTTGGGAAGAAATTCATGGATCCATTTCGATCCACTTTAAAAGAACTACTCCCGGATCCCTAAAAAGGCCCATGTTGAGGACTTTGACACCTATTAAACACCCTTTGGAGATGAACCAAGAATATATAATACCTGTAAGCAGTGTGTGATTAATATTTGATATCATCTGAGGTAGTTTAGGGAAGTTTTGCAAGGATAAATAGGTTTAGGAACAAGTTATGCGACACCAGGATAATTATAGCATGGTGCAGGGAAATGAAAGTGTTAAAAATATAGTGAACTTATTCTGGATGTCGCAGGATCCTTAGGTAATTTTTTGAAGTGAAATAATACTCATTGGAAATATAAGAAGGCCTACTTCACATTGAAAAATATTTCAGGAGATTCTATTGTCCGAATCTTGAGATATTGGCCTGACAGTGCAAGTGAAGATTTTTGATCCTAGTGGAGATTCAAATGATAATTATTTCAGTTAAATAATAATTTGAGACTTGATTCAAACCCCAGGATAATGTATTCAATTCCCTCTTTACTCACAATGTGTTTTTGGTCCTTTTGATTATTATCCTTTTTGGTGTGAGTCACTTTCACTGGTGTAAAAGCTTGAAGAAAATCATAAAAGTGGGTAAATTTCCAATTTCATGAAGTATATGCTTCCGAAACATGTGGTAATTATATCTGTTTATCTTTTGGATTCAAAATAATATAAGTTTTTCCTAGGTAATTCTCAAGGATGCTCCCGGGGTGAAGAATTACTCCCCTACGTCTATTTTTGGCAGTTGTTGGTAAAGGAAGGCTTTCTATAAACATCCAAGTCATTTTTTGCACCTTGAATGCATGTTTCCATGTGAAAATGTGCAATGGGTGAAAAAAATTCTAACGCCAAGGTAATAGGAGGAGGCTAGAAGTGTTTCCTCACTTAGCTGTAACTTTAAGTGCTAGGTGATTATTAATAACTCACAACTTAAAATGGCCCCTCCTCCATGTTGAGGATGACCCATAGCCCAACTGGTCCAAGAACTAACACACCTTTTCAACTAGTTTAAAATTGTAACGGGTGCAAAAAAGTGCAACCCAAAGGAGGTGTCATCTTTCGTCACTTAAAACACCTCTTTGGGTGTTAGGTTCAAGTTATGCACTCACCAATTCAAATGGCCCCCTTCCCATGATAAACATGACCCGTGGCACATTTTCAAGGTGTGTTGCACCTTTTTAAATTTTCACCTCATACCAAATGTGGTAAGGTTCAAGATAGGATCTCAGACCCATTTACTAAGTGTTAACTCATCCTTATCCGGGATTAAGAGGAAGGTGTGAAAGTGAACTCAAAGAGTGGGTTTTCTTAACTGTGGTTAAATTTTGAATTATGAAATCATCCTTAGCCATTTTTGTAAATAATTTTTGAATCCATTTTCCCCCAATTTCTACTGTAACCATACCATGCCATATTTGGAATCCCCATGCTTAGAACACACTTTTTCTCATATCTCACAAACCCTTGCTAAGTTTTCCATGAGATTCAAACTGAAGCTTCCCTACATGAATGCATTTGGGATGAATGTTTGAATGAACTCATTGATTCTATACTCCAATTTTTATGGTCATATTAAACTATCATCCATTAATAAATTCTTCCTCATATATCTGAATTTGTAGTGAGCCAAACGAGCTAAAAATAAGAGCATGAGATCCTAAAAATATCAGATTTCCAATGAGCCCTTTATTTCCTCATGAAAATGATTAGAATTAAAGGTATGGAGGAATATTATTTTTAAAAATTATGCTATTTCAAATGGAGAATAGATATATCTGCAAGTTCACTTTTCATTTCATGAGGATCTAGACAAGAGAAACCATTGAAAATTGGAGCAAAGCATGCCGGTGAGGAGTAGAATTATTTGAGACCTTTTTCAGTCCGATCTGAAACCCTGTGGCCAATGCATGTTTTTATTAAGTCCTCATTTAAGAAACTAACTAAGGGTTTTAGGTCCAAAATATGAATGGATTTGAGGCATTAAGTTAATTCCCCAAGAGGAAAAGCTCTCAAAAGTTACCATTCGATGAAATTTCAAAAATTAGTCACCCACGAAGAACTTACCAAAAATATTAAGTATTCAGAAAAGGATCAAAAGGGTCAGGGTTGTTCATCCTCAATTCCTCACTAACTTAAACTTTCATGGAGGAAAAACACATACTTTTAGAAGGGATGATAGTGGCATTGTGTATCAAGCAAGAGAAGAACCTTTTGAGTTCCCAATTTTGGTCATAGTGGAGCATTTTGGTCTCAGTGCATTTCTCACTTTTCTAGATGGGTTGGTCAAAGGATTGAAGCATGTTCCATATTTTTTCTCAACTTCAATCATTACATGATCATATTTATCTTCACCTAAACACATGGATGGCTCCATTTCCCTAAGGTCTAAGATCATGATATTGATCTAGGAATCCAATGGTCAGTATTTGCATCAAGAACCTAATAGTTTGGAGGCATTGTAGTGTTTACAAGTTTGAAGGCTTGTTCAAGGTGAAGAAATTATTCTCCCATCATATTAAATGGTATTCAATCCCCATTCAAGGAATGAGTTCACAATGTGTAATGTTGTAGAGTTAGGGAAGTTCTCATCACTCCTCTTCTCAGTGTGTTCAAGTAGTGTTGTAGAGGTTCAACACTCTAGTGATGTTTTCAAAGGATGTAAAGTGTTCACAGGTCATCATAGGATCTCCTCATCAATGCATCACAGTGTTGTGGAGAGTCATCGTGTGTCAATTTTTTATCTTCATCACCATTGGAGATGATTATCATCTTCCAAAAGCATGGAAGAATCTCCATTCATGCCCAGGATCATCCTTCCTCTCCTCTCTCATTATTTTTCCTCCTCTTTACTCCTTATAATTCCACATTGTATATGAGCATGATGTTTTTTCCTATTCATTTAAGTGATAATGTAATTTTAGCAAGATGTAAAAGTACTTCCTCAAATTATAAGAGGGGTCCTTAATTTTTCTTTCCTAGGATAGTAAAAAGTCACCAATTTAATAGGAACATGATAAGTTGTGTGGGGGATAAA
Source organism: Taxus chinensis (assembly GCA_019776745.2). Taxonomy (NCBI): domain Eukaryota; kingdom Viridiplantae; phylum Streptophyta; class Pinopsida; order Cupressales; family Taxaceae; genus Taxus; species Taxus chinensis. Next base: position 711,975,607 of record CM034150.1, read on the forward strand.
GGAAGAGTTGAATTGTAAACATATAAAAGGATATGATCTACTCATTATAAAAGGATGGTTAATCTTGTTTACTAGCTCTCATACTCTCTCTAGAAACAAGTGATCAAATATCCCCTATTTCCTTTTCTTATGTTTCTTTTCCATCTCAACTATACTCCATGTGTAATGTACTTGTTGAATGTCATGCATTAAGACTTTGTGATTTGTGTGTTTTTTACTTGTTGATTTTCATGGTGTTTTCTCATTGAATTCATAGTAATGTTCTAGTGTTGAAACAATAAACTTTGTTGTACTATTTATTGTGCAAAACCCCCTCTTTGCTATTCTCTTCACTTTCCAAGATTTTTACTCCCTTGTAGTTTCTAGAAGGACTTTGCCACTAGTGTAGAGAAGTAACCATGTCTGATCCCTGGTTGAAATACCATCCCCAGTTGATAGAATAGTGTATTTAATTTTCCTATTTTCAATAAATGGAGCTTCCCCATTCAAGTAGAGGGACCTAGTCCCAGAGTATTGGTGAAATCCCTTAATTTTCCCACCTATTACATTATTTAACCAAGATGTTTTGGTTCCCATAGTGGGGTAGATTTTAGATATTATACACCCAATATACAAAAAAAATAATCAGAAATTTGAAAGTCAAAATTCCTACAAAAAGAGTAATCTTTGAGTTAAATCCAAGTGTTTTGTACAAATTGACTAAAATAAGGCATACCAGGATGAATAGACTAAGAGGAATCATTGACCCTTATTTTGAGGCTTTGCAAAACCAGCAAGAACAAATCAGATATAATCCATATTTCTCTTCCTAAAAATTCTCTTGATTCTCTTACTTTCCACCCACCATTGAAATTTGAATTTCTAGAAGAAGGAGAAGAAGAAGAAGAAGAAATGGAAAAAGAGAGAGAAAGACCCCAACAAATTATTCCATTTGGAAGGAATAAATTTCCACTCACTCTTACACCTCATCTTCATGATTTGCCGATAAGTTCACTCAAGAACTTTCCAAAGTTCAAAGGTGACGGAATAAAACTTCCAAAAGAACTCATATCTTCCTTCATCACATTATGCAGAGTTCTTGGAATCGAACTCAAAGATGTGATACTTATCACGGAATCACTCCAAGAAAAAGAAGATGAGTGGTTTTATCTCTTTTCCTCCCACTCCATAACATGTTGGGGAGACATTCAAGAAAATTTCATATCAAGACTCAAATTAGATGAAGTTTTCCAAGACCTCCTCTTTTAATGGTGCAAATGAGAAAATAATCAAATGAATCTATGAGATACTTTATGACTCGTTTCAATAGGTTACTCCATAGAATACTGGTAGAAGCTTCACCATTCACAAACAATGTCAAGAGGTTATTCATCAATGCACAACCTTTTGAAATTGGATTCATCTTATGAAGAGGTCAGCCTTATACTCTTGAGCTTTCCCAAGAGGATATCATTGATATTGAAGACGATCTAGTCTTTTCCGGGAAAATGAAAAATTCAAATAGAGAGTAGAGGGGTAAATTTTCAAAGGAAGGTACCACTAACTCTCTTGTTCCAAAATTGGAAAATGAATTGAATAAAATAAAGAAAAATATGGTCCAAAATATTCCTCTTCAAAATCAGAATAGGAATCAGATTGCTGAAGCACACCAAATTCTTCCCTTGGAAGATCTCTTTAGCTATCACTTTGGGTTGTCATTTTTGGTTGTTAATGATGACATTCAAACAAGGGAATCATATCTATACTTAAATTACTAACTATTATAGGGTGTTAGAAAATTTTGGATATTGCTTATTATATAATATTTGGGTAAAGAAAAACATTTAAGGACTACATACGGGCTTCAGTATTCACTGCATAAGAGGGGCTATATCTAAAATCCATCTCACACCTTCATCTTAGGGGACAAGTAGTTGTAGACCATTATCTTGGTGTAATTGGCACAAGGTAAATATTTCTTCAAGGGACATGATCCAATAATACACACACACACATAATAGAACTATATAGAGTATGAAATGTAGTGTGGCGCTCACTGACAATCACATTGGGATGATTGTTGAGGTCATTCTGACTCAAACTTATGGATTATTTGTTTTATTGAATTTTTTCTTGAGTCTTGTACAAGTACCTAGTGTTTGTTTTATTGGTATAGGTGTGAAAGTAAAACCCTAAAACTAAGTAGATGTGAAAAAGAATGAAAGGAAGAAGAAAAGATCATACCTTGAAAAGGTTAGAAGTAGAGAATTTTCAAAGAAATTAGTGTCTGGTTCAAACACCGGTGCTCGAGAGGTATTCTCCTTATTTAGGGGTTATTTCTGAAGGATTTTCAGGTTATAGTTATCCAGACAAATCTTACACAATCCATATCCAGCCTCTTCAACGTTGTTTCTAGCTCAGAATCAATCCGAATCTTTTAATATAAGATAAGTCACTCTCATCTCATTATTGCTAACACAGTCTTGTTTCTTGCATGATAGAACTTTGTTTTTACTATTATATATATTTGATCTCACTCCTCTAATATATATATATATATATATATACATATATATATTAAATAAAAAAGTTATAAAAATATATCTTCCAATTTTTTAACCTATTATTCTTTCTTAGAAATTTGAGGTGCGCCTTACACAAATTCACTATCTCTTGTATTATCTATAAATAATAAACCTCTTCACTATGATGTTTATATATCTTCAAGAAAATATTACATATATTTCATTGTGTTCTCTTTGAGTGCCATTGTAGAAACCAGAAATCTGCACACCCTGTAATCTATTAAATATTCCCATATGCATACCATTTTATGACTTAAGTCATCCGTTTGATTAATCACACTTGCCTTCGTGTCATTACAATCTCCCTAAACCTATGTAACATTACCCTCCTTGTAATTAATTAATTAATTAAATGAATCAATTGGTTAATCCACTTCAACCTCAGACCTCATCATGAGAACTCGTCCTAAGTCACTAGTTAGAACGATTCTAAATAAGCAACATTATAAAAATATTACCCTGACCACCTCTAACTTATCCCTATAACCAATTCTCACTTCTCACTAGTTAGGGCTACATAAAATTAGGAAACCTTCCAAGTTATCCTTACTCTATCCTAACTACTACTATCCACCTCTAAACCCTCACACTTGACCTCTCTAAGTTATCTATCCGTGATTCCCCTAAATCCCCCGCACCTAAGTTCAAAATAGAATTTTTATCCCCCTTATCTCACCCTAACTCTAACTGATCAAAAACACCATCGATTCCCTCGAACTTTAGAGATATATGAATACTTGTTTTCCAGCCTTTCTTCATGACCATTCACAACTATCTAGATGAGCCTGGAGCATCATCAAGACTTTTCAAGTGTTCAAAAGCATTACCGGGTTCTCATCAACATCATTTAGCATCTAATACATCCTTCGAGTTTTTTGGGAGTGGTTCAAGGGTTATTTATTCGTCCAAGAATAATCAAAACCGGCATGTCTTCATCACTTATCATTCAAAGGTTCGTCTCCATCATTTTTACTCTATTTTTATCCATAAAAAAAATTGGTAGATCATTACATACTTCTTTCATGTATCAAGAAGGTAATAGTTCCATTTTATATAATCAAATCATTTCTTTTAACAGTTAGTTAATATTTCTCAGAATCAGTTGTGATAAGCCTAATCGCCTACGGTTTCTATGTTATCTGTCCACTTAGTAATCAATTTTCATTAGAAGTTGTTATCAATAACTTTATGCTTTTTTGTTACTAATCATTTTTCCAAGCATGGATCTTGTAGATGGCCATATGAGGTATTAGTAATCCCATCACCAAGATCAACTCGCTGTTAATTTTCCAACACCCTTTGCGTTGGGAGAAATATGACCTACTACATGAATTAGAGATATGTGTCATCCATGCACCCCCCATTGATTTCCTAGAAACCATCTTTGCATCTACTCAGAAAATATGAGAAGCCACTGAAGAATTTTAGGAAGCATACTAGGAGGTACATCGAATACAAGCCGATCTTGCATGGTTCGAGTATCAGTATGAGGTAGGACTGGATATACCTGAAGACACAAATACTAAAATTGAATCTAACATTGAGAGTAACATTAGTCTTGCTGATTCTGATTCTAGCCTGGCACATCAATACGACATGGAGGAATATCTTTCTGATTTATTTATGGATAATTACATCGAAGAACCTGACTCATACTTCACCGAGGATGATGACTTAAGCCTGTTTAGTGGGATCCAATGTTTCTGACAACTTAGATACTAACCTAGATTGCAACTTTGGATTCTAGACTTGTTGCTTTTCATTATCATTATCAGCTAATGTATGTAATAATAAAAATAAATGATAAAAATTTGATCACAATTTTCATATATCACATATTGTACATCATTTCATAGATAAAAGCTTATGTTTTTAAAAGTAGGTTAACATCCACATAAGAAAGTCCTTTGGCTTCTGGGAACTAGCCTTTGCTAGGTAACCTTCCTACCCACTTTATTGATTCCATTTTGTTAACTGTTTTTGATTTACAGGTTTATTTGCAGGGAAAAGATCTTAGCTCATTTTTCTTCATGGAGTGTAAACAACCAAACACCTATCACATCCCACGGGTACCTTGGAAATATAAATTATCAGAGAGATTTGCACATGAATATAATAATAATCACTATATTACCAATATATTATCTGTGTGAGTATCTTTTATAGTACATTAGGCTATTATATAGCCCTCATAATAGAAAATCAATACCCTATAAAAAAAGAACCCATAAAAACAAATATCCCGTTAATAGAGATACATGTATAATAAACATATTGGTTTGTTATAAATAATATGATATATATAACCAATAATATAAGTACTTAATATTGTTTATAACAATATTACTAACCACCCAAACTATAATGTAAAAATTAATATCCTAAAATTCCCCCCTTAATGATTACATTGTAGTAAGAGAACTTTCACACTTCCTCTGCAGCCTGGGACCTGTGCTTGCTCATGATCTTGGTACAACACTTGAACTGAAGGTAGAAGAAGGAACACATCAACTTCTTATCAACCATGTGCTGTCGGGAACACATCTGTTTGATGAGGATGGGAACACAATCAAGAATCACCTGTTTATCAACCAATCAGTCTAGGGAACACATCTCACCTAGCAGTGTGGAAACTCAAGAAGGAACACATCTAAGTAGCCTTCAATGGTTTTTAGGAGGCTAACCACAAACCCAGGTATGAAGAGGAACATATATAACTATTCTACCTCATCAAGATTCATGATGTTGCATTTCACTGTGTTATCTGTTCTTCACTATGTTTTTACATAGGGGAAATAGGAATAGCCACATACCAATGAACAAGAATGAATTTTTTTTCTTATTTTTCACACCACACTGAAAACCACACCAAACTGAAATGCTGAAATCAAACACACTGAATGTTAAAACAAAGCACACCACACACACACGTGCCACCAAAGTAGTGAAGCGGCCCCATTGTTGGCAACTAATGAGAGGTTGTTGGTTGTCCTCTAGCCTCCTATGCCTCCATCCTCCAATGGCATGCTACTAACTTAGCCAGATTTGGATATGAAACTCAACTATTTCCACATTATTTATCATATATTCCCTCTTTATTATATATTTCCACTTTATATTTTCGGACGTCGGGTAACACTAAAAATGCATCCATGAGGAATTTTTTTTTAATTTTTAAGACTTTTACAATTTTTGATGTATTTGGATGATGACAAAACTAAAAACATAAGTCACTTCTAGAGATTTTTCAAACTTTGACGATGACTCATATAATTTGACATAGAACTACGACGTGTACACACTTACTCTTGACTTTATATATGTCTTTGATGACTATAATAACATGTAACATAATTTAACACTAAACAAACTAACTATGAATAATGGAACATTTAATGTAAAAAATAACATTAAATATTAATTTGAGACTAACATAAACAAATAATAACAAATGACAAACTACTATTATAAAGACTCAAGATGACTTATAATACACTAAAACAATGAGACAATTGAATGTCTTAACAATTACATTTGAATAATGGACTCAATATATACGTGAATTTTAACAAGGACACTTTTATATTGAAGTGACTCTATTTATAATGACTTGTAATGAAAACATGTACTACGTGGAGGTATAAAACTTACGAGTAGATTACATGGTCAAAAAATATCCTGATTCAAATGCCAAGGTAAATGCATACCAGAATTAGATGAACACCAATGAATCTTGTACACATGGAAAAATATAGGTGGAAATGGATAAATGCATAGGAATGGAGATGGACTGATCACTGCATATTAAAGAAGAGTTAGTGGTGCATGTAGATATGAGATCTAGGTCTATCGACCATGAAAGTATGGGAAAATAAAATTTGATTCTCCATAATTGTTCCACCTAGGATGCTAAAATGCACAGGCCAAAGAAGACTGTACATGTATCACATTGATTGAAAAGTAATACTTGGCATATAAGAACAACTGTGTCATTAAATGACATGAATATTTCTACAATTCTATTCTAAATTTGATATGATCAATAAATCAATCATAGACCATATTTCCACATTCAAATTGATCAAAATGCTGGTAGAAAACTTAAAAAAAACTTCTTTCACAAACTATTAAAATGCATATATCTTTATACTCTTGAAAAGCGTCAGAAAACACTACAAAACTATATATTATTTCAGTCATAAAAGGTTCGCTTATGACAAAATTGATCACATTAATCCACAAATATTCAGCAACAAACTAAATAAGAATAATATTGATCACTGCTCTAAAATATTACTCTCATAGGATTGCATGGCTCGGGGCAGTAATATAAAAATATACTTGGGTTGCCCCTTCTAATTTTTTTATTCCTCCATTACTGACACATAAAAACCTTGCTCTGATACAAATATAATAATAATCATTGTACTACCAATCTATTATCTATCTGAGTATCTCGTGCAATACATTAGGCTATTATATAGCCATCATAATAGAAAACCAATACCCTATAAAATAGGAACCCATACAAAAAAATAACATGTCAATAGAGATATGGGTATAACAAACATATTGGTTTGTTATAAATAATATGATCTATATAACCAATAGTCTAAGTACGTAATATTGTTTATAACAATATTAATAATCACCCAAACTATAATGTAAAAATTAATATCCTAACAGGAAACCACACCATACTCGAGTTGATATGATTTTTCCTTATTGTAATATCAAACCAATCGTGAGGGAAAAATTTTCATCAGCATTATGACACGCATGGTAGGACCCTTGTCCCTTATTATTATATTTCATTTCATCAATAAAATATTAATTGTTTCCTCTGTCTAATAATCACTTACAATTAGCCTTATTTCCTGCGTTTGGGCCAATCGCCTACATTTTCTCTTTATGTTTTTATTATAATATCATAATGTGTTTTCTGCTTCTTACTTTTTTCTATTTCTTCTAATCTAGTTACAGGTTATTGTTTCTGAAAGCTTCATTTGTTGGATTTACTACTTGTTTGCTTTGGCAAAATTGGTAAACTCTAAAAAAAGGAATGTTCTTATGGTAAGTCCTACAACATTCCGTTTGCTTTCAGTTTTACATTTTTGTTTTATTTCCCTCATCGAAATAAAACATCTGGTTTGGGTCTTAAAACGAACCATTTAATACTTTTTGATCCTTTAGCTTTGATTAGGACATAAATCTATTGCATTCACTTATCCTCTCCCACACACAACCAAACCAATTATAAATAAAAATTCATTCAAACAAATCCTACCTAGGTGTTCAAACTGATTGGGATTTCATCATCCAACAGGGAAAATGACTCAGTGTTCTGGATGAGTATAATATCCTATCTATCAGTATATTTTGGCTCACCACCTGACTCCTTTTTCGTAATGAGACCGTGAAGTGAGAAGGTAGGCCATGATATTCACACCCATACTGCCAACAATACAGAGATGGGCCTCACCTACCTTCAGGTATATCGAGGACTCCGCCCTTAAACATACTCGAAACCATCCATAGCTTATCATTTCCTAGGACCCTCATTAACCATCTTCCACATTTCACATTTCCATAATTAATCAATATAAATACAAAACGACATATTTTTCTTGATCTTTTTTTTGTTTATAAATCAACCCATTTATTTAGTTCTCATTTTCTAGGTGTTTTTGTGTTTATTTATCATGGTACTTACTAGACAACAAGCTTGTAACCAAAATTCTGAAAACATGACTACTCCACCACCTACATTTCAACAACATGTCCCATTCTATACTACACAACTCCTTGCAGCACTTTCGACACCAACACAACAATAAATCCCATATTATCAAACAATTACATCTAAGCCATTTTCTAACATCCAACATACTTGGAATAAATTAGGGGTCAACTATAATAAAGAAATTGTACAAAAACTCTTTCAATCCCCAAATAAATATCATAATAAAATTCTTCAGACACCTAGACTACAAGAAATAGAACATCCCTTTTCTCCTACTTCTCAGTCAAAAGTGTTTGAGCCTCATTTATATAAAAGGGGAGACCTATCTTTGAATAAATGCTAGATTATTACCCTATTTCCCTCAATGCTTATCTATACATTCTAGGAATGTTCAACTACAACTATTTACACCCCAACCCATTCCATACACTTGCAATCCTTCATCTACCATTATAGATTTCATCGATCAAAATCAAGACCTCATCAGTCCAGACAGTTATACCCATACACTTCATAATTCAATCTGAAGCCCAATACAGTATTCAACCTGATTGATATCCTTCCATTCCTATTGATGAATCTGAAAGCATCAAATAGTCAATTGTTTTCATTAGTCAACCTGATATATCGGATGTCTCATTTTATTTGTATTTATGACCTCCCAAAAGAATTCATCACAAAACACATCTTCCTAACAATCCATACCTTCACCAAGTCCTTCCACATGTTTCACACCTCCCCAAAGCAATACCGCTGCTTCCTCATCTACTCCTCTAGTATCTTCATAGGTATAAACACCTCCATTGAGTTATGTGGTCTTTTCTCTTGCATCATATCTTTCTAACTATGTTACTTCTCCCATTCAAAACATCACCAAGTCGATCCCTATGACTACACGACTAGATTAACACTAGTGGTCATTTCTAGCACTCACCCTATCTGACACAACCCATACCACAACAATCCCAACCACTGATCTCCATGCCAAAATCCACATATTTTAAAGAACATTCCACAATACATAGTATCCCACAAAAAAATATTACTGCAACAAGCACTGTCCTCTGCCATGCCTCTGATCCTCTTCCTTCCAGAAATCACTTACATAATCACAACCACTTACTTATACATCGATGCCATTAAAATAATCAGTACATACAACCCTCACATCCTTTAGCTTCCCCATAAGGTAATCTTTCAATGCATCAAAACATCCCATAATAGAAACTTCCCTTATCATCAAAACATCCCACAACAAAACATTCATTATCACCATAGAGTATACCACAACAAAACAACCCTCAATACAATGTACCTCAACAATACATACCTCAACCAAAAAATTCCACAATATAACATCTTGTAACAGCTGAATGCCTCGTACCAATAGGGCATGTTCCTCATCTGAATTTTCCCCAACAAAGCATTCCCTTTCAATAAGGAATTCCTCAAAAGTATCAGAAATACTCACAACTTAGCTCAGTCTTTATTTCAATCTTGGCTTGTTCTTCACAGTAGACAAACTCAACCTAATCATCTTCAAGCCCTTTTGAACCGCATATCCAATCTCAAAGTATTCTTCCCTCTTCATCCAAGAAGGTGTTCTCTCCTATGATAAAATTTGCAATGAGGCCATTCAACCTTCAGTGCCATATAAAGTTTATTCGCCTCACTAGGAACTTCCAAAGTTCATTAAATTTTACAGCAAGGAAGATCCCCAAATACATAATTCTGTGCTTTCCATCACGCCTATCTATCTAATAACTCATGATCAAGACCTCGACGTTCAAGACCTTCCCCATGTTCCTTTCTAGTCCTACCGAATTGGATTGGTACAAATAACATTCTCGAAAAAATCCTTATTCTCCTTTACACAACTTTCTCATCTCTTCTTACAACACTTTTCCATAAAAATAGCGCATGCAAAATAAACTCTCAATGACCTATATGCAATCAAAAAAATTGAGTATGAGAATCCATTGTTGATTTTGTCTTTTATTAGAGAGGTGTATTCAATCAAATATCATTTTCATTACCATAAAAACATAATCAATCAAATTCTTCTGCCATGCATGCGCTACAACATACATCTCATCCACATTACAAATCCAATCATTTTAAACTTTTGATGAGGCTTTCACCATGGTCCTTATAGTTGGAATTGTGATCTTTAGAAGATGTTCAGGTTTAAGCTTCATCCTAAGAAACCCAAAGTTGAGTTTCCGTCTAAGTCATCATTCACCCCCCAGTAAGTCTAAAAACATCCACTAACGTCGTTGCAGTTAAATATGCTCCTAAGGAAAAACCTATTGCTAAAGCGTTCCCCCATCAACAACGTAGATATACACCTATAAGATAGACTTATAGTGCATAGTTTTTGACAAACTTTCTTGCCTCCAACATGATATCTCTCCCCCCTATTCAATCCATTGACACATTAGTATCTAAACCAATTTGGTATCCATGATAATGACTATTAAAAATACCATAGGGCTCAATGGATATGTTATCGAAAGGTGTCGCACTGTTCCGTAATGTACTCTCAAGATTTGATTGACAAAGGTGAACTCCACTTAGATAATCCAAATGCACACCCCTGAATCAAATTCTTCAAATATTTAAAAAACTATGTTCCTAATCACCCCTCATCTTCAAATCAACCACAAACAAATGTTGTTCACACCATCAATACAATTAACCGAGATTAGAACCTATCTCTGAATATAACTTGTTACATATCGAATCACCAACCTGTAGAGTCAACATACGGTATCCAACGATCCTAAAGACTACAAGTATCGGAGCCTCCACCTATTGAGAATACTACTAAAATTATTTCTGCACGCCATCGTCCACATGCCATTACCTAATCCATGCCTGCATATTCTATGCCTCATAAAACTTCACCTAAAACCACATTTGATAAATAACCCAAAACACCCTCAATCTCAGGGAAATAAGACCCTTTTGTTCCATCCTCATCAACTACACCTAGTACATTTAAAACCGAAAAAAGTACCTCATAAATAGGGTGTTGTTAATGTTTTTAAAAGTTCACAATATGTTTTCTAGATCAGATTACTTTTTGCAGACCTTGCTCCCTTATACCTATTGATCACCCTATTATTACAGGATCAAAATCCCCCTATCAAACGCTTACATTAAGTCTATATCCTGCACCTTTTACACAGTCCAACTATCCTCACCAACGGTCACCCATAAAGGGTCCTTCACATCAACCTATCACGCAGTCTAGTTATCCTCATCAATGGCCATTACCCGTCACACAGTCCAATTATCCACACCAATGATGACACATACAAGGTCTTCATCCACCACTCGCCTGTGACATCTAGAAAGCCTCCATGACCAAAAAAATAAACAACCTGTCCTACCTCATCCTGAGAAAAGTATAGACACTACCTCATCCCCATCTATGTCTATACCTAAGGGGATTTATGCCACCATCCTAGATGACCTCCTTCAATGGTCACTTATTACATTACCACCTCCTAAGCCATCTGATCATCATAGATGGAAACCTGCATGGTATAACTTAAATATTTTCTGTGATTACCACAGAACACATGGCCATTCCATAGAAGATTGTAGGGCCTTTCACTTAAGTGTAGAAACTTGGAAGTCCTCTCCTCTTTCCCTTTTAATCAAATAAAATGCCAGCATATGAATAATCTATCCCAAAAAACATATGTTGATCGATTCGGTGTTGTACACATAACCACCCATTCAAAAAATTATGAAAAAGAGCCATTAGAGCCTAAGAAAGGTAAAACTTTCATCACAGTACCCCCACCTCCTGAATTATCAAATCCATCTGATAAACCTAAGGTATATATATTTACTTAGGTACTGAAGAATCTAACCAAATACCATAATCAAAAGCCAATATTTCCATATAAAGAAGTAACACCCCCTTTCACCATAATATAGAAGGTTGTTATCAAGAAATTACACCAATCTCTCATCTGGATGTCACTCTAAGAAATAGTTCAGACATTTCCTTTTCACAAGTAGGCTATGATATAAGCCCTCTCATCCGTAACCATTCTAGTCAATGATCTAATTCCTTTCACAATATATGTGGGTATTCTTAAAAAAAATTCCGCTTTATCGTTTAAACCATCTGAAATTACCTCTCTCAGACCAAAAGACCATGACCTTCCACTATTTATTACTGCTCAAATCAACGACATCTCCATCAAGAGGGTCATGATTGATGGTCATGCTGCCATTCACATCATATCGTCCCTCACCTTTTATCAAATAAAATTACCCCCAAACGCCATTATCTTTCAAACTCTGTTTCTGTTGTGATTTTTCAAGAACACTATCACACCCACATTAAGAACCATCATACTCCCTCTTAAGTTTTATGTCAAAACCTTTCCCAAACTCTTCTACATTATAGAAGGAGAGTTTCAATACAACATGTTATTAGGAAGCCCTTAGATACACACCATGCACTGCGTTCCTTCCACCCTCCATCTTTGTCTCAAATATGAACATGAGGGTTGGAATTTCACTGTCCCCACTGATCCAAATCTGTTCGTTGAATGCTACATGATGTATCATCTAAACAATGTCCTTGTACCTAAATCCATATCTGATCTTTCTAATGAAGCATCCATGAGTACATCTATCCCTTCTTCCAAATTACCACATGATTCCTCTCTTGGAAAGGTTATAAAATGCCTTACGCTCAAGGAATATCATCTCCTCATGATTAACTCCTTCCCTTCACCTAAAACATATTCCCGCCCTAATAAACAACCCATGTATGATCCAAACATAGGATATGCTGTCTCCTATGGTCTAGATTATCTAAAAACAAACCTTTTCTATGGGGGACATGAAAATCCTTCATCCCATGCTATCAATCCACACCATGTCATGACTTTTACATTAAACTTCAAATCTCTCTATAATCTGAACTTTGTCCGTATGTATATACATCTCTATGCGTCGAGAGGTTTTGGCCTCAAGCGTCATGAATAAGGAACCCATGATCAACCTATCATGTGTTCCCTTAAATCCTATGAGAAAAGTTCTTTAGGTTATACAAGTTTCACCTCTGAAATGTGTGAAGCCACTACATCTAAACTTACTACATCCATAACTATTTTTGAACTAGAACCATCACCACCAGGAGACCCTGAAGATCCCATGGACACATACAAAACTGTACCCATCCCACCTAAATTTTTTTAATTAATGTTATATCTTTAGGGCCACTCACTTATCAATCAAACCACTCCACCAAATCATTACCTCTTATCTGGAAAGAAATGGTTGAGGAAGATTCACCTACCATAGATATCCTCCAGTTTCAGGTTGACCAAGATATCCTTTCCCATATGGGAGATGAAGACCATTTTCCTTAGAAATACATACCATTTGACACACCAAATCTCCTTAATGATTACAAGCTCGATGTTAACTTAGGTACCCCTTAGGATCCTCACATAGTTAAGGTCAATCAATCTCTAGATCCACAAGAATTAAATGATTTCACCTCGTTCTTAAAAAAATATCATCAAGCCTTCGCTTGGTCATATAGTGATATGCAAGGAACTGATCCTAACGTTTTTCATACACAACATAGTCACGTATCCTAATGCTAAGTTGGTAAACCAAAAAATGCATAAAATACATCCCCGTATAGCTCTACTTGCTAAGGAAGAGTTGCAACACCTTTTATCTGCCAATTTCATCACACCCATTGACTATCGACAATGGGTCTCCAATGTTGTCCTTGTAACCAAAGCCTGAGGAAAAATACGCATCTACACATATTTTAGGGATATCAATCTCTCTTTTCCAACAAATAATTTCCCTCTCCCAAACATATATCAGCTCATTGACCTAACGAATGACCATGAAATGCTTTCCCTTATGGATTTTTTTTCAGGTTATAACCAAATCCCCATCACCCCCAATGATCAACATAAAAATTCTTTCATCACACCTTGGGGGGCCTTCTGTTACCATGTCATGCCATTTGGTATTAAAAATGTAGGGGCTACTTATCAACATGCCATGACATACATTTTTCATGACCTCATCCAAAAAAAATTCAAAGACTACATCGATGACATTTTAGGAAAATCCAAATCATGAAAGGACCACCTTGACATCCTTGAATCAATATTCACTCATCTCATACAATTTTGTCTTTGCCTTAATCCTGCAAAGTGTATTTTTGCATTCTCACTGAATTTTTTAAGGATTTATCATATCCATCAGAGGTATTGA